>CM068378.1:58628359-60039402 GCA_034770075.1 Aralia elata
GGCTAGGTAATGTAATCGTACAGTCAGCTCACGTCTACATTCAGAACGACAACGTATATTTGACAATTAAAAAGGCAAAACGTTTCGCGAAATCACCATAAGCAAGCAAAGCCTGTAAAAGAGTAGCCATGGAAGGAGCAGAGGAGAGAAGGAGGAGAGAAATGGAATCAATAATCATGGACAAGGTCGGTCGCGTCATCGGCTCTATCAACGAAGCCAAACATGTCGACCAAGTCATTTTCTCTCTCCAATCTCTTGCCAACCTACTCTTTCCCCTCGATTCACGCGCGTTCTCAGGTCCTTCCGTTCTGTTCCGTTTCTTTTTTGAATTATTTAAATTTTAGTCGCTGAGTGATCTAAGGGTTTATTTGACGTTACTTTTGATTTGATTGTAAATTGGAATTAAGCTACCAAACTTATTGTTTATGTTGGATTTTTAGGTTCAATTGATAAGCGATACAGGGATGAGGTGTGTGTTTCTATATGCTAAATTCCTCATACGATTATATATAAATATATATATATATATATATATATATATATATATATATGCGCTCTCACGTTATGAAAGTCATTTTCTGTTACAATTTTTTATTATTAGGTGCTTTCCGCCAAAGTTCCTTCTGTGGAGGAAAGACAGAATTGGTGGGAAGTGTTCTATGGAGGAGCTTCATTTCCTACACTGTCCAGGGTGTTGTTGTATGGTATATCTTGTCACCATTTACCATTTTACCCGCATTTGTATACATCCCTCTTTTATTATAGTCTTATTTGTTAATTCGATTTCGTGTTCCAGGACTACATACGTAGAATTGTGAAAATTATTGCTAGAGTTAATTCCTGCTGTTAGTTTTAAGAATGTTATTTTTTTTTTCTTTAAGAAGAGTCAGAAATTCAGTGAACTACATACTTAAATTTCACATCTTGTTTGAAGAAATTTGACGAGTCCGAATTAATCTGTAAATTCATAAACATGTATGGAATTGGATTATTGATTGGAAAAAAAAATAGCATGAATCTAGAACAAAGTTGCATCTCAAGTCTTCGTTAATGTATAATTTGTACTTGTTTCACATGATTGATAATGATTTATCTTTTTTCTTTTCGTGGAACTCTTGTTGTTGATGTGAATAGAAAGAATGCATGTGGAGTGTTGCTAATTCAAATTATTATTTTATGTAGATATTGCTTCAAATTGGCTAGCATGTTTCCCCATTTCTGCAAGAAAACACGTGTATGACGTGTTCTTTGTCAGTGGGCATACACGTGTTCTTTGTCAGTGGGCGTGCCACTGAGGTTGTTCAAACTTCAGTTCCCTCTTTACAGCATAATGGAAATGATAAATTTGGCAATAGTCCCGTCTGCTCAAATGCTGAGAGGTAGTAGCAAAATTTATATGCTGCCTTATTGGATTGGACATTTATTGTGGCTTAATATCTGATATGGATTATTATATATGTTTTTTTGTGCTGTCTATATGTGACACCCCCAAATCCAGGTACTTAATTCCCACTGATTTGGTGTTCACTATAACATACATTCAAAACTAACTACCCAATAAAATAACAATTAAATAAACTTAAAGAGACATCTTCCCAAAATGGGTTACATCTCCAAAATATTAAATAATCAAATCCCAGGTTATCTAAACCTTAATACATCAATGCGGAATGAAAAATAATTTAAATAAGTCTTATTACAATCAAGCATCAAATAAATAGCAGGTCGTTAACTATTTATGCATCTTGCCCTTTCCTTTGCTCGTGGACGGCTCGTCCGACTTCTCAGCCTTAGCTGCAATGATTAGTGCAAGAGTGAGCAAACAATTGCTCACAAGTACGATAACAATAATATTTAAATGAAATGGATTTCAACTGAGGAATAATAATTTTCTGAATCTCAGTCAATAAATGATCAAAGTCTAAAAGCTCGTTTGAATGCTCGATTCAAAGTAAAATAGATTTCAAGATCTAGAAATTATATCTGAGGGTCACAAGACCTCGAACTATGTCCTAGGTTGACAAGTATTTCTACTGTAACCTTTAACAGTCATATAGACTATGGACCAACATCTCGTACTCAGGGGGATCAGCCCTTTGTACAATGTATTGTGCACAAACATTTCAACGCTGTCGCGTAAGTAATCCCCTATATTAGGGTTGTTCATCTCAGTTTATCGTCTGAATCCATACTAAAAAGGAAATTGGCTTGGAACAAGTATAGAAAACATTTTAAGTCTTTGAAACGTTCATCAACTAAGGACTAGCTGAAGCAATAAGGGTTTGCTAGTCTAATTCATCAATAGAGTTTGTTCAATAGAAACTATAATCAAAGTTTGAATAACAAACAATGATTGGAATAAAACTTAAGTGCATGATGGTAACCTTGCTTGAATATCAATAAGCTAAGGTCAATAAGCTTGCTCAACATAAATAAACTTGTATTGAATAAATTAACAAATTTGATATAGGAAAACTTGCTCAACGTAAAAGTAATAAGTTGAGATAAGGAACTTGCCTCAAGCGTAGATTACAAATTTAAGTAATTCACGATCCTTAAACAACCTAAACATTTAATTATAAAAATGGTAATATAATTAGTCACAAGTACTAGTTAGCAACTATATAAGTTTAATTATGCATTCATAACTTCCAAGAAAAGAAAACAAAATAATTAATAATAATAATTTTTTTTTAAACAGTAGTGATTCTCGCCGGGGCGAGAAAAAGCTTAAGAAATTTGTCGCCGGGGCGAGGCTGTCGGCGGGGCGAAGTTATTCTTAACAAATTTGTCGCCGGGGCGACGCTGTCGCCGGGGCGAAGAAATCAGTTCATTTCTCTCGCCGGGGCGAGAGACTTGACTGTCGTCTTCCCCAGCTCGCGAACCAGTGAAAACTTAGGCCAATTTGGCCAAATTTTCCGAATTCTACCATCCAGAAAACAAATTAAATATACCCAGACATCAAATATGCTAGAAAACAAATACCCAACATGTTTTCTAAACATTTTAATCATTCTAACACATAAACAACTAATTTAAAACCCAAAATTTCACTGTTAAAACCAAATATTCATGCTTTGACCATTTTCATGAAATCAAACTCTGTAATTTTTTTTTTCAACCAATTAAAACCATTCTTCTTGCATTATTCATGTTTTTCATCATACAATCATAAACAATTATTAATTAATCAATTAATAACCAAATAGAGCATCAATTTTTATACAAATATGCCATACATGAAATAAAGCTCTGTAAAACTAAGAACTCAATTCTAAAGCATGTTTTCATGAATTAATACCTCTAAATTAATCTATAATCAACACATAATCATCTAACACATGCTTTCTAACATTTATCACCAAGTAATTCATATATTTGGCATATAAATTTATATACAGTGAAATAAAAAATCATATTCAGAGAAGTAAAATATTAAGGATATAATGAAGAACAAAACTAAAAGAATTATACCTTCAAGCTATATGATTCTTAGTTAAGCACTTCTTTTCCTTTTCACTCACAATTCTCAAAGCTCTCAAACTCTCAATTTTTTTCTCTCTATTTCTCTCTTCTTCTCTGCATATTCTTCCTTCTCTGTTCTTTCTCTTCTTTCTTTTCTTTTTACAACTGACGTAGTATAAAATATAAAACTGATGAATAAAATAAAAACTGATAACTTAAAAATATAAACTGATGTTTTAAATAATAATAACGTAAAATCCATAAATTGAATCATCAGTTAGGATTTTCAAAAGCCATAAGGCTTTGTTTGGTAAACACTAATAAGAATAACCTATTATTCTTATGTCTTGTTTGGTAAAACACAATTAAAATAACCCATTATTTTCAAACAAAGATCATAGGGCCTTGTTTGGTAAAACTAAATTAAACACTTTCTCATTTATTCTAATAAATCATTATAACATATAGTTTTAAAATGTCACAATTCTAATTTAATTGAACTTATTATTAAATAAATTCAATTAAATCTTACTAACTTAAATAATAATTTCATTTAACAAATAACAATAATACCAAATAAATTCTCTTATCCAAATAAATCATTTATTTAAATAAATCTCTTCATCATCTAATTTAATCATTAAATTAAATTAGAATAAACATAACAAATCACACTCAAATTAACATTTAACATTATTAAACTTAACATATACCCATTCCACAAAACTTAATAAATTATTTATTAAACCCAATAAATTAATAAAAATATTTATATAATTCAACAAATATTTTTATTCAATCACAAAAAATTGCATTCGTTACACTATACTTATGTTTTCTTATTATTTTTTTTAATACACTTGTTTGCTATTCCTCAGTATGGTGGGATTAATTTTCAGCCTACCCCAAATAAAAAAGCTTTATTGAGTTGAGTTTATTTGACACTTTGCCCCTTAAATGTACAATCAAGTGTCTGATGACACATGGGATGTTTCTCACCCCCAAAAAATTGTGCTACTTTTAATCTCTTTTAATGCATTCCTTAGTTACCAAAAAAAGTATAATTCATATTGCACCTCCCTAAACTCTGAGTAATGCATATTAAGGCACATAGTCTTTATTTATTTTGAGTAAAATAGTAATCAAAAAGCTTGACCCAATATTCGTATTAATGGCGATGTGCTGCAAATCATTGCTAAAGTAAGATTTGGTTTAACTTTTATGCTTCTCATTTTCAGCATTTGCATACTCATGGTGCTTGGTACCATGTTTTTCTTGCAAACAATAGTGTCAGTGTTCTTTGCAAACCTTCAGAGGTTATGCTAGATACTAACAGTGTCAAAGATCCGGTTTGATTTGTTCTTCTTATCACATGCTGTCATAGTTATGCGAGCTGCTTTTTATAAATAATTAAAAGGGAAGGTTTGAAACTTAATCTAAACTTCGTATAACTAGAATTTGAACTCCTTTTAGACTGTTCCTGTTTGTCATCTGTATTGCCTCTATACATTTAATATATTTTAAATGGTGATACTGTTATGGCATACTTTTACTTCACATGACAATATAAGCAGGTTTTCTGTGGGCGTAGGCTAAGTGTCTATTTTGTTGCTGTGTGCGACAGATCCTGCCTATGTGTGTTATACATTAGATAATGATCCATAAAAAACATAGCTGTTCAATTATACAATAACATAGCTATCTTTATCTTTTTTTTTGTTTTTCCCTTTGTTTTTGCTTAGCAATCTGATAATATCTTGCTTGATATTATTATTCTTATGTTTTTGACAGATTAGTTACCCTTTGTTTACTTGAGAATGACGGGGTACTCCATATGGCTCGAGAATTTGGTGGTTCTTGCCAACCCGAGGGACTATGGAATGAGCAACGCAAACTCGACATCTCAAGGGTTGCACAACTTGTTACATCTATTCCTGACAAAGCACGACTGGGAGCCCCAAAATCACTTTTATCACAGTATCCCTTGGTTTCTTTTGCTCATTTGTTTTGTTTTTCATGTATGCATCTGCAGCTCTGCGCTCACTAAAGGCTTTGCCGTAGCTACTTGTGTGTGTCTATATATTCGTGCAACTTGAAAGCAATTACTAGTGGTTAGGTGCTTTCACATTGGTGTTGTCATTTAATATTTTACTGACTACTATAATTAGCACAAAAGCCAGTACTGTATGATACACAAAAAGGGAATGGGGTGGAAAGACGGGTTGTCTGACACATTCCGTGGTCGATGGAGGAGGCTAATTGCGTAGGCTGCTAGCCTGCTACCTCCATTGCACTTTGTAGATTCACAAGCCCCACAGCTGCCAAATAGTACATCGTAATCATGATACCTCATCTTCTTTCTCGTCTCCTTATGCAGTTATGTGTTATTGTCCATTCTTTACCAGAGTTCAGTTTATTCTTCAAGCAGATTACCATTCAACTTCTTGCTGGAGCAGAGGAGGACAGGAATTTATGCAATGGAGCAGCTACCTTACATAAAACTGAAATGGATTGTAGCATTGCATTTGTCGGGGAAGCATTTGCTCGCATTTGTCGACGAGGGTCTGCAGGTAATACATAATATTGTCGACGAGGGTCTGTCAATGAGTATTTTTTCAATAAAAAATAAATAGGACTGCTGGTAGATTAACTTTTGTAGCAAGTGTAATGAATACAACTCTTGGAACTCTTACAGGATAGTATATAGTAGTGACCCACAGACATAAAGTCGACAAACTACAACTATTTTCTGACTTTCATGACCTTGAATACAAGATTCCTGTAATATATATTCCTCTTCAAGCTGGATACTGTAGGATTTTGAAGAAATACAAAAACTTATGGTTTTACAGATGTGCTTTTAAGTGAACTGGCACCACGGATTCTTAGATATGTTCGGAGCTTTTTATTACCAAAGACAGATTTGACTGTTAGTGAAGAATTTGAGTCGATGCTTGGTTCTGGTTTCTGGTCGAAGATGATGGAGGCAATCAAGGATCCCTATGCTGTAGAAAGAATGTCCGAACAGCTCTTGCATTGCCTGGCAACTCAAGATATCAGTGATGCTGAAGGCTACTGGATTCTTTGGATATTGTTTCATCGAAGTTATGAGCGTCAAACATCAGTCAGGTTTGTAATGGAATAAACTGCTCTGTACCCTCTCTCATGCATTCATATATATATATATATATATATATATATTTTTTTTTAAATCCGGAAAATTTGACTTTTTATCATAGAAGGGAAACATAAAACATAAGTTCTATTTGTCATAAAAAGGGTTACCACATCTTTGTTGCTCCCCCCCCCCCCCCGGACACACTTTGATGTATTTTTTACTTTTTTAATATCAGTTATATATTTTAGTCTTTAAACTCTAAAATTGAAAAGAGATTTTTGAAAGAAAAAAAAAACAGTGTGTCATATACAAACCTTCATATTTGTGAAAAAGAAACAAAAAAGCGATACTCTTTTTTTTAGGAAGGACGGAGTATCATACTAAACTAAGTAATAGATCAGTATTACCAAAACCAAGTCTTGGGTTACTAATTTTATAATCTGTACGTGTGCTTGATACTCGATCTATTTTTCACGTGCTCATGCTCATGCTTTAGAGGCTTAAGCTCAGCAGCCAGTTCCCAACTCAAGTCTCGCTGTCTTGATAAAGAGTTCTCCAGTTATATATACAGTCTCTTTTTATTTATTTATTTATTTTTTATATTTTTAAAGTTTTCATTGTTTACTTCACTAGATTCTGATTTTTCTCATTTTTGTTCAGGTCCATGTTTGTTGAGAAATTTTTATTTTGGAAGGTATTTCCTATCTGTTGCTTGAGATGGATCCTTCAATTTGCTGTTCTTGAATGCCCTCCTGATGCTGCTTCACTGACAAAAGGTCATAGCAAACGTGGTCTCCTGGGCACAGTGCAGCAACTTGTGGCAGTATGGTCAAAACGAGAGTTTGTGCAGTCAGCCCCAGTAGAGCAGCAAGCTTGTATCCGTTTTAATTTTTCTCTAATCTAAATAAATAATCCTCAATGGTTTCTCTATGTTTGGTAGGCAGGGCCCAAGCTTGTAGTTATATTTATGAGTATCTTACAATAATGATTACCATTCCCTGTCTTGTTCCCGAGGAGATAACTTTAAGCTCTTCAATTACCTGGCTTGAATCTTGCTTCTTTTTTTCCCATGTTGTTCTTTCTTCTTAGTTGTCCCTTTAATATAAGGTTTAGATGTAACTGCAGCAGTTGGCCTTTCTCTGGAGCAGATGTCAAAAGAAGATTTGGATGCAACCAAGGGTGCGATGCATTCAATTCTTCAAGGAGTTAGCTGTAAGAACTTGTTCACTTGCTACTGGTAGATAATTCTACTACTTTTATGATTGACTTCTGTTACTTTTCTTACTTCCTTTCCTGATTACTTGCAGGTAGGCTGGAGAGCCCATCCCATCTGGTTCGCAAAATGGCTAGCTGTGTTACTTTAGTATTTTCTAAAGTAATAGACCCCAAAAATCCTTTGTATCTTGATGATTTATGCCCTGAGGAGACTGTTGACTGGGAGTTTGGTGTAGTGACTTCTGAGAAAAGTACTCTTGCTACATCACGTGGCATGGGAACGGATATTAACCAGGTGGCAGGGTGTAGTACTACCTTGGTACCTGAAAAGGAACTTAATAACACATCTAGCGTTGAGATGGGAAACATTTTGAAAGATAGAAAGAAAAAAATTTCTGAATTTAATTTGGTTGATCCAGATGAGGTTATCGATCCTGCAATGCTAAATAAAGAGCTGATTTCTGATGAAGAAGACTATGATGATGATGCTTCCGAGAATTCTGAAACCTCGAGCAACTCATCTTTGCAGCCATATGACTTGATAGATGACGACACTGATTTAAAAAGAAACTTTTCGCAGTTGGTTGATGTCGTTGGAGCTCTAAGAAAATCTGATGATGCTGATGGGGTAAGCTTTTTCAGCTCATTGATTATCCTTTCTGGAAAAATTATTTATGAAGTTATTTTTAATTTAACTTACCTATAATTGATATCATCTATGAGGTCCGAAAGCACTTGTGAAGAAACTTGACCTACAATTTCATCCACTGTATACACTAATTCTAGAAAGAGTCAATCACTAAATCATTGCAAACTTGCAATTACCTAGTGTAGTTAGATTGACTGTTTGCTCCGGTGATTCTCCATTGCTGGTCATGTATGCCTGATTAATCAACATGTCCTCAGCAAGCCATAAAAGAGTGACACACAAATCAGATTATGATAAATCTGTAGACCAACAGTTGATGATGGATAATTCCTCCTTGTAACTTACATATATCTATCTTGCAGATTGAAAAGGCGCTAAATGTTGCTGAAAAGCTTATTCGAGCATCCCCAGATGAACTTAAATATGTAGCTGGTGATCTGTCCAGAACTCTTGTACAGGTCCGCTGCTTTGATTCAACTGTAGAAGGGGAAGAAGAATCAGCAGAAGAAAAGAGGCAAAAAGCTCTGGTTGCATTGGTTGTCACGTCTCCTTTAGAGTGCCTTGATACTCTAAATAAACTCCTATATTCACCTAATGTAGATGTCAGCCAACGTATAATGATCCTTGATGTCATGACAGAAGCAGCTCAGGAGCTTGCTCATGCAACAACCACAAAACCCAAAGCTCTGTCAAGAGCCCAAATATCAACCATTTCAGAAACTCAACCGTGGTTCATGCCAAGTAGCATAGGGCCTCCTGGAGTGGGTTCTTGGAGAGAGATCTCAGGAACTGGAACTCCCTTAAATTGGTCTTATTCTTATGAGAGAACACTTCCTTCCATACCGGGTCAAATCAAGAAAGGAAAGTCACGCCGATGGAGCCTCAGAACGCAAAATATACAACAACATCAGCTGGAATGGTCCCAGAATAGATTTCCTCAGTACGCAGCAGCGTTCATGCTTCCAGCCATGCAGGGTTTTGATAAGAAAAGGCATGGAGTTGACTTGCTTGGAAGGGATTTTCTTGTCCTGGGAAGACTGGTCTATATGCTTGGTGTTTGTATGAAATGTGCAGCCATGCATCCAGAAGCATCTGCTTTGGTACTTCCCCTTATGGATATGTTAAGCTCCAGGTACCAAAAGCAATTGACATATATCTACGTGTAGCCCTTAGAGGTAATTGGGTGTATATAATATATAGTGAAAATGATATTTAGTGTGACACACTAGATAGATTGTCTAGAGTTCCATGCAAAATGACTTAGTTTAGATTAATGAATGGCATATTGTGAACGTGTATTTGTTAGATGCCAATATATTTACTAATATGCCACTCAACTACATCATTTTTAATCAACCTTTAAATTATTTATCTAGTGTGTCACGTAGATGTTATATATTAATATATGGACATATATATGTTCCTTTCCTTTTTCTTTTCTTCGGGGGGGTGGGGGTATTGAGGCCTACTTCTTGACCTTGCCCATGGAGTTATATATTACACAAAGTTTGGCTGGTTCCAGTGTAGTACTACTGGTCTGTCCATAACCCATTGATATATATTTGTCGGTATGACGGAATTTTTTCTTCTCTTTTCTTTTATATGATGGATGCCACTGAGGCTTTTACCCTTATTATAATGCAGGGATTTATGCTATCATGTTGAATCATATGTCAGAAGATCTGTCCTGTTTGCAGCTTCTTGCATATTAGTGGCCCTTCATCCCTCTCATGTAGCATCTGCCTTGGTTGAAGGGAATCCTGAAATTTCGAAAGGGCTTGAGTGGATTCGTACGTGGGCCCTTTCTGTGGCTGAATCAGACACAGACAGAGAGTGTTACACGGTAAGCAAGAGCTTATAATGCAGGTCCACATTGATTGAATGTGTATTGGCCTGGACTTCACCCCTTGTTTTCTAATTTTATTTTACATTTATTTTTATATTTTTATCTTCCAAATGTTTCTTGTACGTAGGATTCATAGTCCACAATGGTTGAATATGTACATATTACAAAATGCAATTTTCAAATTTCTTTGCTTACTTGGTTGTAAATTGTGAAGCAGAACCATTAAACAATAGTGTTAGAAAGAGACACTTGAACTACATTTCATATATTTTGATTACTTAGAAAGCTTACAAGGTTACCTACTTATACAATTGGAAGAAATAATTAAGACAAAACATGTTCCTTAATATAAGGAAACATGCTAGCTAATACAAGGAAGAAAACATGGAGTGGGAAACATGGAATAAAACATAAGGAAGAATATAGGGAAAAGGTGGAGGAATATTGGAATAAAGTGAAGAAAAATATTCTCCATTATTATTTCCAACACTCCCCCTCAAGCTGATAAATAGAAATCTCCTATTTCTCAGCTTGGAAAACGATCGGCAATTGGACAAAACTCCGTTTGTGAATAGCAATTCCGGCAGTTAACAGTACTCCGTCTATGAATAGCAATTCCGGCAGTGAACAGTACTCCGTCTATGGAATAGCAATTCTGGTAGTGACCAGTAACTCCGTCTATGAAATAGCAATTCCAGCAGTTTGAACAATACTTGTAAAGACCATCCATCTCCTTACCAGCACCAATCGTCATCTTCGCGAGACGATCCTTTACTGTAATAAACTTGGGATGGTTGTGGTGTGTTTGAGTTTTAACCCCCAATTGCAGATGGGGTTTCTTGTTGAAAAATCAATCACTACTGGAGTAGAATCTGAAGTTTTTTGATTTTTCACTTCTTTTTTTTTTTTTTTTTTTTAAGAACTGTGGGTAAGTTTCAGAAAAAAACAGACTGTGGGGTACAAACTGTAATAGGCAGTTTCAGAAAACTGCATAGATGGCTGTCGGGAAAAGTCGCCGGAAAAAGTCACCGGAAAAAGTCGTCGGAAATATGCAGCTTTCAGAAAACTGCACAGATGGCTGTTGAAAAAAGTCGCCGGAAGTCACCGGAAAAGTCGTCGGAAAAAAGTTGCCGGAAAAAGTCGCCGGATAAAGTCGCCGGATAAAAGATCAGGCTTTGATACCATGTTAGAAAGAGACACTTGAACTACATTTCATATATTTTGATTACTTAGAAAGCTTACAAGGTTACCTACTTATACAATTGGAAGAAATAATTAAGACAAAACATGTTCCTTAATATAAGGAAACATGCTAGCTAATACAAGGAAGAAAACATGGAGTGGGAAACATGGAATAAAACATAAGGAAGAATATAGGGAAAAGGTGGAGGAATATTGGAATAAAGTGAAGAAAAATATTCTCCATTATTATTTCCAACAAATAGTATTGAAACCACCCACCATAACTATGGTTTGGCAAAGACCAACTCAAGTGGACTACATAATGATGAGAGTATTTGAAATTTTCCTTTCATCAGTAAAATTAACCTCAATATGGTATTCTCATCAGTACCCATCTTTTTTCTTTTACTATTTTTTCGTAATGCTAAATCATACGTTAATTATTGAGCCGCCACTTTTTTACATTCCCACAATACCCTGGGGTCTTCGGTTTTGTCTCCACTTAGTTGTGCCTTTTCAAAAGGAAGTTACTTCTACAGTTCATCAAACTGTAAAGCTACAAACTATATGCTTTAATTGCGACAATGTTTCTATTAATTTCACCTCTGCCTTTGTTTTTACTGCAAGTTTGTTAAAATTTAATTATTTAAGGCTGTCTAGCTACACATGACCTATTTGAAATACCTTTGTTTCTCAGATGGCTATGGCATGTCTTCAGCTCCACGCCAAGATGGCCCTCCAAGCTTCCAGAGCAATTGAGTCGGCAGAAAATACATCCAAGGGAAAGAGCATTGGCCTCTCTTCAAATCTGATAAAGGAGACGATCAAAATTCCTTACTCAGATGTAAAATTATTTTGAATTCCTGATTTTGTGGTGTCAATGACATTCTTCCCCGCTCACCCCCACCAAAAAAAAGGAAAAATGAAAGAAGGAAAAGAAGAATTTGTACATTAATTCACTTTACTTTTAATCAGCAAACAGGCTAGTAACTAATTTGTACATTAATTCACTTTACTTTTAATCAGTTTATTCATATGAATGATGACTAATTATATATAGTTCTTTTCAAGAGATTTATTTATTAATATCATTGAGCTGAACAATTGATGTTTTAAGATCCATTATATAGGAATATGTTGTTATGGAGATACGATTCAAGGAGGCATTATATTTTGTTTATTTACTGCTGAGTAGGAGATCAATGACAGTATATTTTGTTTATTTACTGCTGAGTAGGAGATCAATGACATCAATCTTAAGTTTCTGTCAGATAGTGTGATAATTCTCCATAGGCTTTTGTTTGTTAGAATTTGTTGCTAATATTTACATGTGAAAGCCTTTACAACAATATACACCATCCAAGCAAGCTAACTCTGGGGGCGGATTTCCATTGTTTCAAAAATCAAATTGAGCCAAAGTGGGAGGACCCTATTTGTGCTAATGGAGGAAAGTGGACTGCTACCTTTCCAAAGGGAAAATCAGACACCGCTTGGCTGTATACGGTATGTGCAGACTATAATATGTTTCAACGTCAGATTATGAATGCTTATGTTGCTTTTTAACTTTTATTCTACTTTTTCTTATTAGCTGCTAGCAATGATTGGAGAGCAGTTTGATCATGGAGATGAAATATGTGGAGCTGTTGTCAACGTCAGAGCTAGGCAGGAAAAAATAGCTCTGTGGACCAAGAATGCTGCAAATGAAGCGGCTCAGGTGGTTTCTTTAAAAACTTAAAATTTACGTTCAGGCCAACCAGCTAACTTTTAGTGCATGAGTTTTCATTTTTATTTAAGCCAACAAGTGGCAACACTGTGGACTTGCTGTTTTGTGGAAGTAACTATGTTACAGACTTATAGTTGCACAGTTACTGATTTATCGTGATATGATTATTCATGATTCAAGGGCCTATTGCCCAAAAGTTTACTCTTTGATTCTAAATTCACTTCTATTTTAACTTTTAATCTAGCTTTATATAAAAGCTAGTTGTGGCATACTGTAATGTTTTGTCTGCAATGTTCCGTGTATACAATTTTATCACCTAATATTCAAACCTTTATTCGTGATCATTTTACTTGTTGGCTGTTTTGGTAGTTCTATACAAATCTCTTGGTGATATCGCATGTTCTAACTTCTAAGCAATATGTCCATGAAATAATGGTATATTTCAGTATCAGAACTGCTCCTAAGGTCTTATTTATCCTGATTTCTTGTTATACAGATATCTGTACAAATGGACGATTTACTGTCCTCCAGGTCTTTATGGCCGATTTCAAAAGATATTGGCTATGACACTTTTATCTTTTTGCCTTTTGGGTTAATGTTCCTACCTTGTGCATGCTGATTCAGAATTTGCAGGATTCTTGATGGGTTTTTGTGTTGTGTTTTTTTTTTGGCAGTTGAGTATCGGGAAACAGTGGAAGGAGTTCCTCGATTACAAGGACACCATAGGATTCATATTTCATGTAAGGAAATCCGTTTCCTCTATGTGAGACACAATCATATACCTATATTTGGACAACTGTTCCTTAAATCTTTGGAAGTTAGTTACTAGATTAAATACACGCTGCTCTTCTATCTCAGGAGGATGCAAAGAAGCTCGACAGAGGTGCCAAGAATAAATACACAGCATGAGCTATACATTGTTTGAGTTCGAAACTGGTGCAAGATATTGTGCTTATATGCAGCAAAAAGCTAGAAACCATTCTTAGGAGTTAGGAATCTAGGATTACATGTAGTGTCATTTTGTGTCTCCTGCATTGCCACCCTGCAAGTTTCATTGTACTGGAATGCTTGGTTTTTCTGATTTGCTAGTCCATGGTGCGCAACTTGCTCTAGTGTCATTTTCTTCACGTCTTCCATCTTTGTTTGCAATTGGATGGACAAGTTTTCTCCTTACAGGCAGAGCCTTCCCTGGGATTATCCCTAGGTAGCCAGTATACTGCTCTGCCTTTTTATTCTCGGGCCAACCCCTGGAAAGGGTCAAAGGGCCAAGGGGGAAATATAGAAGTAAATTTGAAGGTCATGACACTGCTTGGTGGTTATGGTAGAGATTCAAGTATGTGGTTAAAGTAGAGATTCAAGTCGATAAAAGAAAATTTTAAGTTTGGATCAGCATTTGAATACTACTGGGTTTACACTTTACTCGCCCTTTACCAGAATAAATTTAAAGATCTAGCCGTGGAGAAAACCAAAGAGAGAAAGATCATCATAATCTGTATGGTACTAGATATATATAAATTCCATATTTCCTGTACAAAACCTGTCTCTCACCCCCCCCCCGCCCCCAAAAAAAAAAAGGGAATAACAGGGCATTAACACCCAGCATCCTTTACCTCTATTACAACTACAACTATACATGTATGAACAATCAGAGGCACCAAAAGAGAGCTAGAAAACAGAGGCAGCACAGAGCTACAAGAAAATTTCTCCCTCTTTATCTCCCTGCAAAATTACTTCATCTTTTGTATCATCATCACTAGTACAATCGTCTTTTATAAACAAGCCAAGCCGTTCCAAAGGGTTTCGAAAGTAACCGCCCTCACTTGCTCCTAGAAGAACTTCATATCCATCTGCCCCGTCAAAGAGGTGATCTGAGGACATACACTTACTGAACATCTTGAGTTCTTCAAGAATCTTCGGATTGTCCTCTATTTCAACAGTCTTCTCCATCTGGACAAAACAAGCAGTGGAAACATTCATTCATTGTGTCAGTAACCAACACAATAGATTAAACACCCGTAACAAATACGAACTTAGAAGTACAAGGAAAACAATTAAACCTTCTGTAATGCAATTCGGGCAGCTTCTCTTTCTCTCTCCCGCTGCATTCTTAATTCCTCCTGAGCCCTCAATGTTGAGGCAACTTCAGCAGCTCTAATTTGGGCTTCGATTCTGGCCTTCACTGTAAACAAGATTACAGATAGTTCAACAGTTTTTCATAGGAATGGAATTGGGAATGAAGCAACAGTGGCTTCAAACGAGGACTAAGTAAACTATGTTACCTAAATAGTATGATATGATGTATGAAATGCATCAAATAAACTACGTTACTTTAAACTTACATCATGATGAAGCGGCATCCCAGTACAAGAAAAAATTACAGTATTTATCCAAAATTATTTAATATCTTTGACAAACTAACCACAGAGATCTAACATTTTGTCTTTAGCAAGATAAAAGACCTTAAAAAAGGATAATCACACACTAACAAAACTCAACAAATGTCCCAATGCATAAAGATAATCCAATGCATAAATAAAAAGTAACACAACCTTGTCAGATTTCTTTTTTCTCACTTATTCTAAAGTAGTTTCTTGTTTCTTGCCTGAGAAGAGGGAGAGAAGTGCAGCAGAGGTAGTTCACAGAACTCTTTAGTTAATGTGCAATACTAGATACAAAAAAAATGAGAAAAATATAATCAATGTTATTTTTAACACTAGCTATAGTCGGAACCTTTTCAAAAATTGTGGATAATTTCGTTCAAAATTTGTGCAAGTGGAGAAGGAAAATTATTTGATAAGTCAACCCACTCTTCAATAAGTTTAACACAACTAAGCAACTTGAATAATTAAATTCCGTCTTTGCACCTAAGTAAGACCCTTATTGTCATTCATCAATAGTTACAAATCATTCACGGGAGGTTCTAGCTGATTATTCCGACTTGCATTTTTCTGACCAAATTCAAATTGTTATCCAGATATTAATTGAACCCATAAAAGACAGCACCGTTATCTCCCACATTTGCTTCATTTAATCAATCTAATATGTTTCATTCAGAAGAAGGAAAAGATTCGTTTGAATATACACTTAACTGCCATAAATCTTCCGGGAAAAAAAGAAGCTAAAACTTCAAATTTGATCAGCAATAAAATAGTCGGAAAGGTTTGAATGCACTTGAGTGTCATAAACACATGCTGTGCACCTTCTTGCTGCTGCCTTTCCAGTTTTTCTTTTTCCTGCTGCAATTTTACAGGATCCACCTTATGATCCTGGATTAGTAAATCATAGCCTCCATAAGCAAAATCTCACACCAAATTCTATACAGCTTATACATCAACTATATTTGATGAGAATATCTTAAACTTGCACGCCAAAGTGAAAGCCAAAAAATGAAAAATGCATTACATGTTTAAGGAGTGTCTTCTGTTTCGCCTTCAGTATAGTGTCTGCAAAACGGCTTTTTAGCATCGCAGCACGTAGAGCCTTTTTCGGAGACAACTGAACGTCAATACCAGGAGTACATTCTGTAGCTAATTAGCCAACAACAAGAGAAAGGACAATATATTAAATACTTATGTACCAAATAGATGAATTAATAACTGACACACTCTTCAAGTGTCACATAAAAACAAACTAACCATCTCCAGAAGTAACATTTGTCGAAAGGGTTGAATGTCGAGGACTATAACATATATTTTCTTCATCCAACACACCAGCCCCTTCAAATCATTTCAACAACATGTCAATGCCTGAATGACAAAATATTATGATGAACACATAAAATACCATCCTCACCATCAGACTCTGGATCTGATTTGCAGATAGTTGATGTCAGCATGCTTTTTACCTCATGATCCTGGACCATACAAAGGGCCAACTCATGTAGTATAAAGATAAATTGAAGGCATCAAAGTTAAATTCATCAAACAAACGAGGCTACAGCTGTATTTACCATTTTAAAAGCACCACGATCTTGTCCCAATGATCTTTCTAAAGTTGAATCTGCACCAAAACAAGTTGCTTAAACTTTTGAAGGAGGGCGAGATGAGAAACAGCATAAGATACTCTAAACTTACCCATAAAGGATGCATGGGCAAAATCATTTTGAAGGCTGCATTGGCATCCCATATTACCACATGAACGGCATTTGGAAGCAGCCGTGCTCAACGGAGGTATTGCACTGGCTGTGCCACAAGTACTTCTGTTACCACTAATTGTGCCTATAAGACACATTGCCAATTAGCTCCTATAAAGAGCCATAAAGCAGAAAAGTACCTGCGACATGACTCCATACCTTTATGAGAAACCTTCTCTAGTGGGCACCTGCTATTTTGCATAAGTTTTGCAGTCTCCACCTGTAACCAAATAATATACAACTCAATAAGACAAGGCAAACCTCAGCTGACATAGATGTCTAAATTCTAACACGTAAGAGCACTTCAATTAATTAAGAAAATGCTTGTGCGTATACATAGTTTATAATAATCAAAGGAATCAGACCAGCTCCTCTCAAGAAGCATACTAGCTGCAGAAAGCTGAGTCATACCAATCAGCTGGCAAGCTCATAAAAATAAAAGCTTAAGTGCATCTAATCATAACTTTCAAGAAAGTCACTTACCTTTGAAGCTCTTGCATCTAAAGAACTCTTCACCACTCTTTTCAACTCCCGCAAAGTAGCATCATCAAATCCATCAATTTTGATTTCACTTTTTTTCTACTTTTTGGAGACTCAAACCAAGTTTTTTGAGAAGCACCCACAACTGTTTGGTCATCTTCCCCCTCATTGCTTCCACAAGCTCTTTACTCAGCTCTTTCTTCTCCTCAGTTGACATCGATGTCTCAGGCATTGAACTAACACGCACAGGAGAGTTTCTGGGGCAAATGTACTTTGTCTCTTGCTTTTTTCTTTTGCAGCAACTTAAAATCCAACTCTCTTCAACATTTATCCTCTCACGCTTCCATTTTGCCTCCAGAGATTTCCATTTAGTATTGAACACAGTATCTAATTTCTTTGCCATCTTATGGAAATGGTTAGAGGGAGGGTTATACTTCATAGCGTTGGAAAATGTCAGTCTAACATCATCAATAAACTCCTCAACACTACAGTACATATCATCCTCCAATTTGGTTTGTACTGTTCCCCTAGTTTATAGGTTCAATGGGAAAAACAAGTCACAGTTGTTGGCTGTGTTACTATCGACTTGGTCTCATATGTAGTATATGATAGTAATGTCTGTTGCACGACCGAGGGTGAGATATGCTCTTAACAAAGTGCTGCACTTATAGCAACAGAAGTGCTTGAGAAACACTTTGCCTATATGAATTAGAAGTGGAGCCGCTTCTTATAGAGAGTTAAGGTTTACTCTCTTAGAGGTTCAAGAAACAAGATATTGCGCATGGCTTTAATAGCGCAAAGCGATGATTATGCTCATCGTAAAGGGAGGTTTTTGTGTGTATGACAACTCCGGTTATATCATTTGGAATAGAGGTTCAATCTACGGACACCATCTATTTCGATATGACTTTGAATTGTTTATACTAAAAGAAGGTTCAATGTTCGTCACACCTTCTATTATGCATAAAAGCCTTAAAGTTGATAAAAAGAGAATTGTTTGAAGAAAAATAGTTTTTCAAACAAGTGGGGGATTGTTAATTGCACCTTTTCTTTTATGAGTTTTGATCAATTTTGGGATTGATTTAGACCAATTAATTGATTAAATTTAAATTAAATTAAAAGTGCATTTGATAATCTACTACAAGAAGATTAAGGGATATCAATATATAATTCAAGTAGGAATTATATATTGTATTTTAATTGTATCTAAAGTTGGGCATATGAAAAGGTACATTGTTGTTTTTAAAAAACTATTTTCTTTAAGTCCCATATTGAGAAGGAATAAAACTATTTAATACTTTATAAGTATATGTGGAATAGTTTAATTCACTTGTGGTACTAAAGGAAAGGCTTGGATCTGGTCACAATGACGTGGTGCAAAGCACCACCCGCCCGCGTCCCGGGTGCGGGTGCGCGTTCGCGTCGCAAAGACTTTGCACTTTGCACTTCGCACATACGCATCGTCGCTAGGAGCCTCGCCCGAGCCATAAATAATGCTCGAACCAGGTGAATGGACCTCATTCATGATTAAACAGTTTTGTGTTTAATTACTATGGATACAAAAGAGTTTAAAACTGTTATAAACTGATCTGTGATAATTGCATAATTTATTTTTATAAACTGATGCATTATACACAGTTCAGTTTTTTATCAGTTTTGGAACTGAACAGTCCTTAGTTTTCTTTTACTCATCAACCTTTACAAAGCAGCAGATATAGAGATTCATAAGTGGTTTTGCTATCACTGTGAATATATAGAGGCTTGACATATATCCTGGAGGTATATTGCCAGTAGCCTTTAGCAAACCTTTGTGGTAAGAGGCAATAAACACCTTAAGGACAGGGACTACCCGTGTCAATCCCACTTGTCATATTGTTCTGTATCTGTTTTCTTTTTTCATAGGTTATTAGCAGCATAGACTTTTGGGTTGTCTATAGTTTGTTGAACAAAGTTGCGTGATTTCTTCATCGCAGATTTCTTGTTTCCATTCAGAGAAATACTATGACCGCATTCATCATTCATCCACAACTGCTGGCTAATGTCACAAGCTTCACTCCTCGGCTCAACTTCAATTTTCTTTGAGGAAAATTTAATCTTCAACTTCTTCTTTGGTAGACTATCGAGAACCGTCATGATGGAAAACTGCAAGCACCAAAGAGGAGAGCTGTTCAGAATTCAAGATTACCTCTCAGAACCATGATCATTGACCCATTCGACCAACCAGCATGGAACATGCAATGTCTGGACATCCTCTCCCAATATATAAGAAGCTACCATACAGCAAAACAAAGTGATTCAGCACTGCACAGAAGAATTAAAGAAATATAGACTCATTCCTCGAACTCTTTAATAATAAAAATAGAAGTTTCTAAGCTATAACCAACAGAGATGTGGCAATTCATTCTGCAACCCTTACGTTCATTAAGAAACTTCATTATATGAAATCAATTACACAATTTACCTAAATTCACCTATTGAGACCAATTTATTGTCAGTCTCTTTCCAAATAATACTTGTGCAGCCAAATCATTCAAAGAACTCGCTATACGGGTATCATTGAAAAGCCTAAGGGAACTAAGCATTGCACAACCAGGTATTATAGCCCAATAGCCCCCAAGTCGGTCCCTAATCTAGACAATAGGTGTATCTCAGCTATATCTTACCCCATTTGTTGTGCTTGCAAGTTTGAGTATAAAAATTTCCCCCTAAGAAACACATTATGAGAATCATTTAGGGTGCTATGAGTTTGATGAATACTACACACACACACACATACACTATATCAATCATTACAGGGTTTGATTTGCATGACTATCATGGTACATAAACTAAGTTTTGGTTAGAAGCTATGTGTGTTTATTACTGTGATTCTTCTAAGGCAAATCGCACTGGGATTGTTTACTAATTGATGAGGATTCATTGTGCATTTAGAGATTATTGCATTTCATTCATGTTTTGCATTCACTTCATTTTTAATTGCTTGAGGACAAGCAACAATTCAAGTTTGGGGGTATTTGATGAGTAGGTTTCATACCTACTTATTGGACACTAACTGACTTAAATTGTTGCTAAACTATTAGCTCCATTGTGTGTTTTTCATACATTTTCTTCTTATTTTTGGTAATGCTTCTCAATTCGCGTTCTTTGGCTTTTTGCACAGTTTAGGGTGAATTTGACACGAGTTGGTGGCATTTGATGTTTGGGATTTGAAAGAATAAAAGTTGCTAGCACAGTGCGCGAGAATCGAGAAAACAGACTGAATGTAGCAGTGCAGCAGCAACCTGACAGCCAGCGCAGCTGTGCCCAACTTGGCTTGGGAGCCAGCGCAGCTGCGCCCTTGCCCTGCGCCCAGCCACTGCCCAACGCAGCTGCGCCCTGCTTGGCCTTAAGGTCGGCGCAGCTGCGCCCAACCTCGACTGCTGACACTCTCAGCTCGCAGTTGCGCCCAATTCCAAGTATGGTCCCGGCGCAGCTGCGCCCGTCGCCAGCCAGCCATGCAGACACGTTCCAGACAGCTATGCAGACTTGCCAAAAATGTGTGGAATCAATGCTAGGTTTTCAGGAAATTAGTGGAATGTTATTGTATCAGCTGGAAATCAAATTTAGTCAACAAAAGACAATTGGGAAGCTTGATTATAATCATGCAGAGTTGTAATTAGGGAGAGCTTCTCCTCCACGAAAAATTCATCACAGACTGCATTTTATTTCCAAAAATGGAAGATAGTTGCTGATCATCAGAATCACTTGGGAACTGAAGAATGGAGCTACATGGATGCTGAATTGAAGATTGGGACCAAGAAATCAAGGATCATCACAACTTGGAAAATCAACAGATTAGCAGAAATGGGAAAATTGAAGCAGGGAGTTTTATTATTTTCTGTCTTGGATTTATTGTCTTATTCTGTAAAAACAATGATGAACCATTTGTGTATAATGAATTATATTATTGTTATCATGAACTAAACTTAATTTTTGGGATTATAATGGATCTTTTGCATTAACTGAAAATTGATATGCTTCCTTATTGTTACTAGTTGGTTATGAAATGAATGACTAGCATAATTAATACTGAATGTTTAATTGCTTGATCACCAATTACTGTGATAATTTATATGGAATTGAGAAAGTAAATATAAATTAGGATCTGATTATGCTAGCATATGTTCATTATTTCTACAATCCTCATGGATTAATGTTTCGTGCTTAGGATAGAGATATACCGAAGCACCATATGTGGCCAATTGAGAACTTATACTTCAACCCTCTTGATTGTAATTCACATAGAGATATAGTGCGTTAGTCATCTAGGGTGTTCACATTCATTCTATCAATTGTGGATTTAGTGTGATATGGATATGGTACATCGAGAGGTGGCCATCTTTTGCTTTCGTGTTCTCCACCAACATTCTATAGTAACCAATTAGAAGCAATAGGAAGCATGAAAATCTAAGTTTTGTAATAAGTGAAATTATAATCCCAAAACCCATAAATCTGTATTTATATAATCGTAATTTGATTTATATCTTTCTAGTAATCATTAGACCAATTTCATCGTATTACTCATCTGTTTAAAGAAACCGAAATAATTATAAAATCGGTGTTTATAGTTATGAATGAAATTCTATTCTCTGTGGGATCGATATCTTACTTACTTTATATTACTTGTGGATCACGTGCACTTGCGTGTATGAATCATATTTGTTATATATACAAATATCCCAACAAATTAGTGTAAAGTTATAAAGAACGCCTCAGGCAAGTTTCCTAAATTTACTCAGATAATTATTCTGTGCAAGTTTTTTAACTTCATTTAATTTTCATATTGAATGCAAGTTTCCTACACTTACTCAAAGTTTATAATTGTGAAAGTTTTTAACTTTCATTGATTACGTATTAAATGCAAATATTGTATAATCTTGTACATTTATTATTCTATGCAAGACATGCGTTTAGACTGTGGAATTTCATTTGCTATATGAAATTCATTGTATTATGTGCTATGAACTATGAAAATGAGTTATCGTCATTCGATTCGGCCTAACTCAATTTGTTGAGCTATTCCAGTTGGAATATTTATTGATGAAATATGAATTATAATAATTCTTAAATTGTAATAAGCTAATAGTGCCAAATCAAATAATTTGGGCAAGTATTTGTATGTATTGCACCCGTGCAATAATGTGATATATGAGTAAATGTTGTTGATGTTTAAAAATAAAAGAAATCTAATTTATTCATGTTTATTCAAGTTGCTTCATAACTATTATTCAGTTACTGAAGTTTTCATAGAACGAATATTTGATTCTTGATTTTGTTGTTATTCAACTGTCATAACTTGCTGAGCAATTAAATGTTTACCCTTGCTTTAAATAAAATATTTTTAGCAAAGCTAGAACGAAACGTGGAATCCGGTGAAGATTAACGAAAGGACCAAGTATTTGATTAGAAGATTACATATTAATTATATGTATTTGTTATGACGTATAAAAGTCACAAATGTATTGTTGTAATAGGTAAATGATGTAATATTCATTATTTCTACGTTATGAAGTTATAAAGGTATTAGAACCTGGGTATAGAAGGAGATATTATGTAATAATATTATAATTACATTCATGTTATTAAGATTATGTTGAATGAGTAGTACCGTGACGCACCGGACCCGGGTTTGAAGGTAGACTCGGATTTGGGAGTGTTACATCCTTTGTTCATGCTCCTCCTCATAATCCCTACCCCATCTTCTATATCTCTTGCGGCTCATGTTTCGATCATTGTCCTCCTCCTCACTTACCCTACCTCTATAGTACTCCTCGTCCTCTATCCTAACTCCCGTAGGCTGCACTCTTCCCTTTCTATGCACACTAAGAGTGTTTTGAGACTGTTCTCCTCGTGTAACGCTCATCTGATCAATGCGTTAATGCATTTGTTCCATTGTCATGCCCAACTTCTTGGAAAACTCCTTCATCATGGCCTCCATTGTAAATTTCGGATCAAACGTTAATGGAGGTTCTTCAAAAATACCCTTATTCTTCGTGTCATACATTTTCACTGCATAACAAGAGTTAGTAAAATAAAAACTCCTCACCACTCCCGCATGTGTATTGCTCCAACGATGATTCACTCTACGCTAGTGTGTACATTCAAATAGCTTTTTTCCTCTTTTGATCTCTCATCTCTTGCCTTTTTATCCCCTGAAGTATTCTTCTTTTATGTTCTTTTCGTGAACTAATTACTAATCAATTTAATCTATTACAACCAATCAAGAGCTTATCAAGAACAATCTAAATTGAAAGTATTTAGGCGACATTTATGCATACGGTCTGGAACACCTTTTCTTGGATTAATTGCTTTGGTTGGCCTTGGTTTATTGTTGATGTCGGACTGGCTTGCTTCTTGTATGCCTTTAAATTTCTGGAAAAGCTAGTTAAGCTTGCAGAATTTTATGGCTTTGCTTGTTTTGACTTGACGATGTTGTATTCAGATGTAAGGATGGTTGATAGCTGCGAATTTGAAGCAATGATTGACAGCGTGAATTTGGGTTAGCATAAAATAATAGTATACGGATTTTTTTATATATAATACGCAACAAGAACAATAAAAGGATAAGTAACCCGCTAGAAACTTGTCTTTGATACCAAATGATAGACTTCACGACACGCTTGCGTGAGATGGTCATCGTCCGTATCGTTCTAGCAATAGTTATGGGTGGAACATCAATGACACATTGACCCCTCGCTTATATTAAAGCGATAATATTGGTACAATTAACGGTTGATGTATGGTCACACCTATGGATTGATGCCTGATAAGTCAGATTGATCGTCATAGATACACCAATAAGATCAAGAGTTCTTGAAAAGAACAAAGAATACTCTCAAGTAATCTAAAAGATGAAATATTATTAAATAAATCAGTGCCCAAAACTCTTGGTCTTGAGGCCTATTTATACTAGTACAAGGACTTAAGTATGGTAATAAAAACCCTAAAAGTATTGCCCTAATTTTACCCTAGTAGAAGTCTCTAGAATTGTAATCAAAATAAATCACAGCCCCCTAGAACCATGTTACATTACCTAAAACAAAAGGAAACAAAATACAATATAATCTGCCTAATATTTTAGGAAACAAAATCTTCTCTAATTCTCGAATTAGGCTTGTATCAAACTGTTCCAAACTCGTGTCTCATGCTCCTTAGCCTCCTCCTAATTGGGTCTCCTTGAGTTAGTTTCAGCCCAATTACATCTTGGATCAATCTATTGAGGCATTATTTGAACCTTTTAGCTCTAGCCTTTATAACTGGTCCAACTGGTACTTGAATTGGATCTCCTTACGCTCCTTTAGTCTTGTTTGAATCAAACCATGCCATGTCCTCATCAGTATGCTTATTTGCGTTCTAATTTTTCTTATTTAATTTATTGCATTCTATCTTTTTGCTATAATTTATTGGCATATTTTAAAATTTCTTTTTTACTATCTTTTCTAATATTGATTTACCCTTTTCCCTTCTTTTTCTACATAATTCATTTATTGCCCCTATCATCTATTTTATCTTTTAATTGTTATAGGAAACTAATTTGCAACCTACTTCAATTAATTTGTGATAAAAACAAATATTGTTGGGTTGACTTGATTCGAGAAACCTAACTTGTTAAAAAGAATAACAATTAAGCCATTTGATGGCAAACAACCTTGTACCACTATGTTATCACTTTTAATATATTATTTTTTTTCTTGTTTGAGTGGGGCTTCATGACCTATTCATTGCCAACAACCTAGTACCATTTGATGCATCTCCCATGTCATTTGTCTCCCTGCTTAATTTCACATGCCACATAGCTGTTATCACACATGGCAATTATTGGTTCTTAAGATTTGACCAAAAAAAGTAGCAGTGCTAAAAATCCAAAAACAGGGGGGGCAGTGCTAAAAATCCGGGTTTTGGATAAACAAACTTAATTGCATGTATCATCAAAATCAGATGTGAATAATTTTATTTATACAAACTATGCACAAGTAAATGTACATAAGTCATAAATACTATTATTTATCTAATGTATTGAATATTAAAAAGCTGATGTAAAAAATTCATAAATCTTGTCAATAATCTAAATGGTAGAATTCACATACTAATGTTTTTATCTAGTTGTGCATAGTTATTCGTGCATAGTTTGTACATATAAAATTGTTAAAATGATTATTATATGATACAATTTTATATTAATAATCGTACCTTGAGAAGGGGGTTTGTTAATTAGTCAAATTTAAAGACAAAAACATCACACGAGAGCACAACAATAAGGAATAATTTTGCATTTTAATTAGTCTTCTCTTTAATATATACACACCATATTACTTTCAGATAACATGAATTATTAACGGAAAATAAGCGATCTTAATAAAATTCTTCGCATGCACATGTGCATGGCTGAGAAACAATGTCTTAGCATATGCTTAGCATCTTTTGTTTGTAACATGATTGAACAACCACTGGAACCATGATTAATTAACTATCTTTTGTTTGTAACATGATTGAACAAACACTGGAATAATGATTAAAGCACCTTAACCATAAACTAATCACTTAAGATAATAATGAGCACTATCCAAGTTCAGAATTGATTGATTAAATAGTTTTCTGTTGGAATGGTTTTGGTTTTCCTAATGTTGCTTTTGAAAACCATGGGCTGATTAACTATTAATTACACACTAAATTAGACCTATACGCCACGATGATTAGTGATTACTTTACTGTTAACACATGCTAATTGGTACTTGCACATCTTACTTAACTTTCTTGTGCAGGTCAACTGGAAACATTGTTGGAATGTAACTTATGTAAGGATAGAGACCCTTGCTTGCAGGTGAAGTTTAAATATATATTGGTGTTGCGTGGTAATGATTTCTTGAAGTTGAAGGCTTTTATACATATTTAAATATCAAGTGGTTCTACGAATAAAGTTTTAATTGGTACTGATTTAGGTTTTTTAAGGTTCTGTAGGTAAGAAAATTACACCTTGCTAGGGTTAGGGTTTCGTATTGGCTGGAGAGGAGAGAAATCCACGAAGAGTACGGAACTGATTGATTGATTGAAGAGGGGAGAAGAACAGGTAGGCAATTACTCCAATGACACGTGGCAGAACTCCTAGAATCCGGAAACCGGGTTAGGGTAGCAGGGATTCCAAGAGCCTTCTAGAGTCTTCGAGTTGTGAGAGAGTTTCAAGTGTTTAGAGCTTCCAAGAGTCTAAGTGTAATGTCTTGAGAGCGATCCCCTTTTCTTAGAATAGAGGGGCTATTTATAGAGTTTTCCTGGAAAATAGTCACATGCCAGGCACATGTTTTAAGGGAAATTCCCGAAATACCCTTTAATTATGTTTTAAAGGAGAAATTCCAGATAATGCCCTTTAATCATCAAAGTAATGCCCAAATTGCCCTATTCTTCTAGCCACCAATCCAATCCCTCAATCAATTCTCAAAATGGGTCGCATCCACGAGTCTTCTGCCTTGGAACACGTGGAGACTTCCCCGGGTCTAGTACATTTAATTAGGTCACATAAACCCTAATTTGTACATTTAATTAGGTTTTTTGTAAACCCTAATTTGTACATTTAATTCAATTAGGTCATGTGAACCCTAATATGCACTTGGGCCCACATTTGCCCCCTGCGCGAGAGTCACGATTCCTGAGAGACGCTCGTGCAAAATACTCCAGGTTTGTGAATGATTTTGCGTGACTCCACTTGTCCAAGTAATGCTTGGGAAATCATCTGAAAGCTTCTCCATTTTGCTCAATATTTATTTCCTTATTTTCTTTAAATTGCGAAATCTTCCTTAAGAGGAGCCTAGAGATTGTTTCCTTTACTATTGCAAGCTTGCAATTGGAATATATATATCTCCCAAGTCACTTAGGCCTTTCTTTTCATCGTGCAAAATTTTTCCTCTCCTCATTCAAGTCTGAAGATCACCAAGAAGTCGTCAAGCCAACAGTTTTCAGCTTGGGAACAAGGTAAAAAAAAAACAATTTCTTCGTCTCTTTTTTTTTCAGTTTATTTGAGTACTTTCTGCCGAACGTTTTCTTGACTTGCTTCTCCTACGTTTCTTCTCAGGTTATTGTAGCTTTTCTTTTGTCTTCCGAGCCCCGTTACTTGGATTATATCTCGGTAGGGTTCCCTCGGATAATAAAGAAAAACACAATATTTATTGACAACGAAGCATCCGTTCCGAAAAAGTAATCTGTGGGGCACCAGAATTTTCAAGGTACACAAAATATATTTTTTTTTTTTTTTTTTTTTTTTTTTTTTGCCTAGGGGGCCGAACCCTAGGGTGGCCGAACCCTAGGTGGCCGAACCCTAGGGTGGCCGAACCCTAGGTGGCCGAACCCTAGGGTGGCCGAACCCTAGGTGGCCGAACCCTAGGTTGGTTTTTTTTTTTTTTTTTTTTTTTTTTTTTTTTTTTTTTTTTTTGCCAGGAAGTCGAACCCTAGGGGGGGCCGAACCCTAGGGGGCCGAACCCTAGGGAGCGAATTCTAGGAGAAAATGTACCAAAATTTTTAACATTGGGAAGCGTGATCACTGTTTTGACCATAACTTTTGTTCCGTTTGGAGTCTCGGGGCCCATAATATATCAAAACGACCGTATCGACGAGCCCTTCAAAAGTCATCGCCAACGGCCATGACATATATCGAAATAATCCAAAAAATGGCTCCGAAGGATGCATTTTGGCTGTCCGAAGTTTTGTGGAAAAATTTCAAATCTTGTTTTTCTTTCATAATTGTGATTTTGATCCTTCCCTGACTCCATTTCTTCTTATTTTCAGGTATTCTCAAGTGAAAGGCTCAGATTCTCCTCTTGTTATGGTAAGCCTCCTCAAGCGCATATGCTTTACTTGACATCCTTAGTATCCTCATGTGGGGTCTTCCTTACTTACAGGCCTCGTGTACCGGATGCTCTGAAGACTTGAAGACTTCTAGGGTAACTCCCTTCGTCAATGATTGTGGAAAGGCAAAAAAGCTTGTTTCTTTATGTCGCGGCTTGCGAAGGTTGGGACGACTTCCCCCATTCCGATCGCATTCCCCGCATGTGCATAGAGATACCAAGTGCGTTGCATGCTTGATAGAAGCTTTCAGGCGGACTGACCATTATACTTCATGATTTCATGATGACACAATCCTTTCAGACTTCATCTCGGGTACCTCCTCGAGTTCCTCCCCCAGGATCCTCTGCTGTCGGGGAGATGAGATGTACTTGCTCTAGAGTAAAGCCGAGGATCCTTGTTTTTAAATTGTCAAGGATGATGATGATGATGATGATGAGGATGATAATGATATTCCCATTGGATTTCGCATGGATACGGCAAGTGAGGTGGCGACCTCCACTACTGGTGAACCTCGCTGACATAACATGATTGTTGTCAAGTCCTCCTCACCTCATGATGATCGTGTCAGCCTTAATGTTGACGATTTCATATCTGATGTAGGCTTAGGTCCTGCTATGGTTAGTACAGTTTCATCGTCACGCCCACATATAACGTCTTCTCAGGACAGCTTGGAGGGTACCGGTGACACCCATGTTGATGCTGATGCTATTATGACAGTTAATCCTCCTCCCCCGAGGGGGAATCCTGCGAAACCTATGGTTGATTTCCATCCTCCCCAGAAGGATTCTCCCGAGGCTTCACCTAAAAGGGAGGGTATAGTTGCGAGTTCTTTGGGTGGGGCATCGATGCTTTACTTTCTTTGCCCGTTGAGGAGCTCGCTTTCTTCATCTTGATTCTGCCACCTTGCCTTTTAGTGACCTCGACTATCCACCCAATAACAAAGATGTCGTGGAGCTACAGGCATTCTCTAAGCCCGTGAGTTGTGCAGCTCCTCTCCCGATGAATATTTTCTCGTGCTGGGCTGGATTTCCTCACTTCTAGGTATGGCTTTTTGTAGCTTTTTGTTATTTCCTGTATCAAAGAACTCATTTATATGTCATTTATCATAGTAGAGTTTCTTTAGCATTAGTGATTGTCTTTAACTTGAATTTTTTCCTTAAGACCCAATGTTTAGTATTGAATCATAAGTTATTCAAATTAATACTCCAAGACAACAATATTCATAATAATGAGAGTAAACATGCAATTTTTCGATTTCTCGCAAACTAACACTTGAATCCATACTTTTAAAATCAAAGAATATTCAAGTATAAGTGAAAGTTTGACATTTTTATTAATAATCATATTGAAAAGCACAATGTTTCAAAAAATTTCATAATAATAATAGATTTTGCTTTTGTCGGATAAAGCATAACGTTCGCCACTTTTAGAGATAAAGTGTAACTTTCTCGGGTTTGAGGGCTTATAATCAGGTGCCTCGATTACTTTTAAAGTTGAAAGTATAACTTTGAGGACTTATAGTCAGGTGCCTCGATTACTTTTAAAGTTGAAAGTATAACTTTGAGGACTTATAATCAGGTGCCTCGATTACTTTTAAAGTTGAAAGTATAACTTTGAGGACTTATAATCAGGTGCCTCGATTACTTTTAAAGTTGAAAGTATAACTTTGTGCCTTATTCCTTGGTACGTCGTGCCAATTGTTTGGCGTATAGGGTTTCATAAGGGCTTAAGTTGCATGCCTCGTCACTTGGTCATCCAATTTCTTGGCAAGTGCAATCCACGAGGACTTGACCACCATCGTGGGTGGATTTTTAATTCGTCAATTCTTGTGTCTCCTCCCTTGGTCATCCAATTTCTTGGCAAGGGATACTCTTGAGGCTTGTTTTTTTTTTTTTTTTTTTTTTTTTTTTTTTTTTTTTTTCGACCTCTTGGGCTACACCCTGGGTAATAATGTTGCATGTTTTCTTTTCCTTTGTGGTTTGGAAGTGGCTTTTCATACACGGTGCTTTTCTTTTCACAGTTCGATTTCTCCGGCTGCCAGCTTCTCATGGTATATCCTCCGCATACTATAACAGTCCATAGTGGAATGTCCTGCGTACTGGTGGTACACACAGAAATCTGGTCTTCTTTTCATCTCTTCCGTCACCACAAATTTAGGCGTTGGGGGTTTCACCACTCCGTGCTCAACCCATTGTTCGTACAGGCCCCTGAATGCCTTCTCACTGCATGTGATAGCCTCTGGAACTGACATCCTGGTATACTTGCCCCCAAGTTTTCCTTTACTTTGTTCAAAATTTCGCTCATTCTTCTCCCTCTTGCCCCCTTGTGGGTTTGACTGAGAGTCAACCAAAGCCACAGTTGCTGTTCTCTTACCCTTCCATGTAACCATCGCATGGTTGATGGGAACTGTCACGATTCCTCCCAAATCTTGTGCGAAGGATGAGAGGGTTGCAAATGAATCACAGGCCTTTGTAATGAGATGGGGCTTGAAGGAGTCTAGAGCACCATTGTTGCATATGCTAACCAAGTTCTTCTCTTCAATTGGCTCAGCACACTTCTGTGCTTGGGCCCTGAATCTGTCCACATAATCTGACAGCTCCTCATTCGGCTTTTGCTCGAATCGCATCAGTTCTACAATAGTTACCTGTTTTTGCACATAGAAAAATTTCTTAAAAAATTGCAATTTCAGATCATCCCAATCATGGACTGATCCCTTCTCCAAATTGTAGTACCAACTGAAGGCATTATCCGTCAAAGTCTTGTTAAATTCCCTCATCAACAAATTATGGTTATTCACCTCATCATAACCCAACCATGGAGACATCGACTCCACGAACCTGGCAATATGCTCCCTGGCATTCCCTTTCTCCCCGTTATACTTTGAGAACTGCGGGGGGTGCTCAATATACCCTGCCGGGTACGGTTGTCTCCGTACATGTGCCGGGTAGGGTGGAGTAAAGTCTAACTCTGAAGGTCGGGATGTCTGCTTGCGAAATTGATTGATCACATCGATCATATCATCCTTTGTCACATACTGGCTCGTGGTATGGACTCTTTGAGGGGCTGTGATATATTGATGCATAGGTGGTGCGTATGGTAAGGAAACTGGCTGGTGTACACTTGCATCCTGCACAGTTTGCATCGGCGGTTTTTGTCGACTTGTTCGTTGGATGTGGCTCGGGATGGTCGGTATCTGCACTTGTGAAAATGTTGGGAGAGTGGGCGGGACGATGTTGGGCTGAGGTTGACTCACTTCCAATCTGAGTTGTGGCACATCACCGCTGTTTTGGAGCTCCAAGTGGATGATTGGAATCGGCTGACTCTCCGTTGTTGGAGGCACAGTCGGATTCTCTTTGTTGTTGTTGTTGTCCTCCACTTCTGCTCGTTCCCCCTGCGAACTTCCTGGGAACATAGCCCTGAAAGTGGGGATTTGCATCAACTGCTGGCGGAAATTCTCCATCTCTTCCTGCTTCCTTTGCATTTCCAACATCATGGCCATCATCATCCCTTGGCCTTCTCGTGCCTCCTGTAATGCCTTGAGCATCTCCATCTGCACAGCATTCGCAGTCGTTTGCGCTCCAGTTACTTCCTCACCATGCCTTCCTGCATTTGTCTGTCTAGCGCTGGTTTGTTGTTGATCAGCCATTTGAGGTGATGTTGAGCTTCCTTCCGAAACGTCTTCTAAGATAGGTTGATCAAAATCCAGATTCGCGCTTTGGAGCACTGGATTTACTTGCCTTGAAATCGGATCCGGTGAAGTGATGCTTGTTGTCGGTGAAACTCTTCCTGTAATTCTCCCACTTCGAGTTGTGGGCATACCCTTCACGAATTCTACACCTCCCCAGCAGAGTCGCCAAATAAATGTAGGTAAGAAAATTACACCTTGCTAGGGTTAGGGTTTCGTATTGGCTGGAGAGGAGAGAAATCCACGAAGAGTACGAAACTGATTGATTGATTGAAGAGGGGAGAAGAACAGGTAGGCAATTACTCCAATGACACGTGGCAGAACTCCTAGAATCCGGAAACCGGGTTAGGGTAGCAGGGATTCCAAGAGCCTTCTAGAGTCTTCGAGTTGTGAGAGAGTTTCAAGTGTTTAGAGCTTCCAAGAGTCTAAGTGTAATGTCTTGAGAGCGATCCCCTTTTCTTAGAATAGAGGGGCTATTTATAGAGTTTTCCTGGAAAATAGTCACATGCCAGGCACATGTTTTAAGGGAAATTCCCGAAATACCCTTTAATTATGTTTTAAAGGAGAAATTCCAGAAATGCCCTTTAATCATCAAAGTAATGCCCAAATTGCCCTGTTCTTCTAGCCACCAATCCAATCCCTCAATCAATTCTCAAAATGGGTCGCATCCACGAGTCTTCTGCCTTGGAACACGTGGAGACTTCCCCGGGTCTAGTACATTTAATTAGGTCACATAAACCCTAATTTGTACATTTAATTAGGTTTTTTGTAAACCCTAATTTGTACATTTAATTCAATTAGGTCATGTGAACCCTAATATGCACTTGGACCCACATTTGCCCCCTGCGCGAGAGTCACGATTCCTGAGAGACGCTCGTGCAAAATACTCCAGGTTTGTGAATGATTTTGCGTGACTCCACTTGTCCAAGTAATGCTTGGGAAATCATCTGAAAGCTTCTCCATTTTGCTCAATATTTATTTCCTTATTTTCTTTAAATTGCGAAATCTTCCTTAAGAGGAACCTAGAGATTGTTTCCTTTACTATTGCAAGCTTGCAATTGGAATATATATATCTCCCAAGTCACTTAGGCCTTTCTTTTCATCGTGCAAAATTTTTCCTCTCCTCATTCAAGTCTGAAGATCACCAAGAAGTCGTCAAGCCAACAGTTTTCAGCTTGGGAACAAGGTAAAAAAAAACAATTTCTTCGTCTCTTTTTTTTCAGTTTGTTTGAGTACTTTCTGCCGAACGTTTTCTTGACTTGCTTCTCCTACGTTTCTTCTCAGGTTATTGTAGCTTTTCTTTTGTCTTCCGAGCCCCGTTACTTGGATTATATCTCGGTAGGGTTCCCTCGGATAATAAAGAAAAACACAATATTTATTGACAACGAAGCATCCGTTCCGAAAAAGTAATCTGTGGGGCACCAGAATTTTCAAGGTACACAAAATATAGTTTTTTTTTTTTTTTTTGTTTTTTTTTTTGCCTAGGGGGCCGAACCCTAGGTGGCCGAACCCTAGGGTGGCCGAACCCTAGGTGGCCGAACCCTAGGTTCACTTAGTTGCATATTCAACTCCAGTTGTTCACTTTCATCCGGACCTTCATATGGTGTTGTTGATTTGCTCTGCAATTTGCCAACGGTGTATTCGATTCGGGTTGTAAAGTTTACAACATATCCCAAAAATTATATTTAGGTTCTTACTTAACTGTTTGACATTAGTGGTTATCTGTTGCATACATTTATTAACTGTGACGTGCTAATCAACATATAGGATAAGTTGAAATTCGTTTATAATTATATTCATAAAACCAAAAAACTTAACTGATAATAGTTCAACAACTTGTTATTTATAGTGTAGTTTAACTCTGGCTATAAATTAACAAGTAAACAACTAGAATCAATTAACCAAAAAAAAAAACAAAGTGTCTAACATTAAAGTCTTAGTCAAAGGCAAAAAGACTATAGAGAAGTAATTCCTTCTTTTCTTTAATCGTCTGACCAGTTTTAGCTATGTAGTTGGCCGATTTGAAGAACAATGTTAACCGAATAGTATCCTACTAGTTAGACAACACTACCCCGCATTGAGTTCAGTGAATTCCAGCATGCCTGCATATAAAATGATTCCACCACAATAGATTCTAAGATTGAAAGGGCCTCCGTAAGTTCTTAGGTAGAAGACTTAGGGAGGCAATTTTAAGAGGGAAATGATTGAAGGATTTGGATTGGCGGCTAGAAGAAATGAACGATTTAGGCATCATTCTTAGCAAGGAGGGGCATTTTGGGTATTTGACTTGAAGTCACATGTCAGACACATGACACAATCACGTGCCAGACATGTGACCACTTATTAGATAAGCTAACTCTATAAATTGTCCCCTCATTTTAGAGAAAAAGACTCTGGATTCTCCACACTCCAAGACACATAAAAAGGCTTTCTAGAGTTCTGTCACGTGTTGCCTTGGTGATCGCCTACCTATTCTTCTCCCTTTACAAACCCTTGATCATTTCTCATACTCTTGGTGGATTTCTCTCCTCCTCAACCAATTCGAAACCCTAATCAAGTGAGGTACGATTTCCTAAAAGACCATGATATAAAAGGAAAGATGGATTAAACTCACTAGAAGAAGGAGCTAGAGCCTCCAAGTCAGCAATGGCAGTATCCTGAGCCTGCTCGATCTCCGTCAATATGTTCCCCAGATCCTTAGCAACAGACTCTAGTTCCTCAAGCTTAGTCCTCAAATCCTTAGTAGCGGACCTCACTTTCGAGAGTTCCTCTGAATACATGGCATCTCATGATGACATATGGCGATGTCTGAACACAAGTCAATGATGCGATGAGCAGAAGAAAGGGTATCCAACCTATCTCAAGATATGTTACAACCTACAAAAGAAAGATCACTGATATCATATTTAAGCCTATCCAAGTCTATTTCTTGCAAGTCCCCAAATAGTATGTCATACATTTCACTCACAAGACCCGCAAGGCGATCCAATACAAAGGTCTGGAAAGGAACCGCATGAACATGTAATCAATCTAGAATCTGAGGGAATTGAGCAAGAAGATGCTCGAGGCTCTCTCGACTAGAACGTGAAACTTGAAATCCTTTCCAAGAAATAAGTGAAAGTAGTATGCACACAAGCCAATCATATTTGATATGATGTAGCATATACTTTGTAATCTTATTCGTTTGTTAAAGGCATTTTACTTTATCTACATGGTGCTGTTATATTAAATGTGATAAACCCATAGTTTTGAGCAATGCTTTTAGAATCATGATGGTGATCATGCTAATGAGATCTAAATTCTAGATAGCTCATAAACTAAAATCGTTCCTAATCGTTGGATACTAAAAAGGGGATTAGTGAATCCGGATAGATTACTACATACATTATTTGCTCTTAGGAAGAGGATGATTGATCTCATAATCATTTGTGTGGAGACACTAAAGCAAGTATGTAGGTACTTATTGGAGAATAAGTACACTGAATGTGGCTCGCTAAGGAATACCTAATGGAGTTTTACTCGCTTGTCAATAGGAATTCCTCTACTGATAGTAGTACAAGTGATCCTTGGACTTGAGATCATCATAGTGTCTTGTGTGTGATGAGTTATACTTTGACATGTCCCTTAAGACCTTTAGGGTATATAAAAGGGTATGATTGGGTATAATACGTTATACATGGAGATAGGTGAATGATCAACAAAGAATCTACCACTTCTAGTAAAAGGAGAGAATGTCCTATGTGATTCGATAAATGACGACTCAGAAGTCATTGGCCAAAGCAGAATAAAATTAGAAAGGAGTTTCTAATTTGCATTATCAGAGTTGTTCATTGGAGAATCGATGTAACGATCGGGAATTTAGATTTCCTTGTAACCGGAGTTATGTATGAATAAAATGAATTTTTATTTTTATTTTTATTTATCTGTGTTACGTGCTTAGAGTTGTGTTACAGCCCAGAAAATGTGTTTACGTTAAATTTTATGTGTTGTTGTATCGTTGGAGTGAATATATCGATTTTACGAAAATTCATAAAATCACTATTCACAGGGCATGTTTCCCGATGCACTATTCACGAGCACTATTCACGCCCGAATAATTTTGCGTCTTTTTCAATTCCTATTAATTTTGTTAAGGCGTGTATGCGAGGGAATAATATTTTCCAAGTGTCAAAAATTTTATTGGAGCTGATACGTGATTTAATCCGTATCCGAAATGTATAATATGAGTGTTCCGAATAATTGGACATCCCATAATAATTATTTTTACGTGTCCCAATATTTTATGGGAGTACCCATTTTAATTTTGGGTAGATTTATCTACCAAATTTGGTACAAAAGTGGGAGTATTCGGGTACATTTATCTATATATTCGGATTAATTGGAGAGGCAATTAAGCCTCAACCAATCAGGAGAGAGCACTAATTGAAATAACCAATCAGATGAGGGGGGACAAACCGTCACAGTACACCATATATGGGAATGTTAACTTCACAAACATTCTCCTCAAAGAAGAAACCCACCGAGCTCGGGTATTACACCCTCTCATTTCCCCGAAGCTTCAATCCCTTCAACTCATTCCTTTCAAGCCATTCCCAAGTCTGCAATCCTGTCATTCCTTGTTGCTATCAGATTGGAAAATACATACACACAAAGAGAGAGAGAAATATAGAGAAGAAGAAGAAGAATCAAGCTACGGGAAGAAGAAGAAGCACGGGAGCTAGAGGAAGGAGAAGAGGAATCCTAGTAGCTTCCACAGCAACCTTAGAAGTAAAAGTAAGAGGTAAAATCATCTTTCCTCCATTGTTAAAATTTTTGAGTTTTTGAAGCTTTCTTGATGGGTTTTGCGTTTCTGGAGATTTTTGGTTGTTATTGTTGGTTGTGGTTGCTTACTATTGTTACAAGACACCTTCTAAGCTATTAACACCATTAAAGTGGAAGAAAAACGAAGAGAAATCCGAACCTTGGCTTAAAGGATGAACTATGGACATTTTTGGACTTTTGGACCTTCGGACTGTTTAGAAGACTATAAAGCCTAGATGGTGTAATTATTTTGATTGTTTGTTGTTGTAATATTGTACTTCCATGAGTTGTAAAGATAACCTAGTTAGAATGAATCAAAAAGATGCAAAAATGAAATTACAGTGAAGGTTTTAGTAAAATGCACCATGACTGCAAAAAACAGAGTATGCAGTTTATGTTTTGGCTTAAGATTTGATCATGTTAGCGTTTATGGGTAATCCTACATTTTTGAAATGTTGTAGCCCCGTGTCTTACGAATCCATAGAGTCCGTAACGAACCAAATTGATCGAGTATAGAGGGAGATATTGAAGCTGGAGCAGGCGAGAGTCTGCCAGTTCGCGGTTCTGCAGGAACTGCAGAACTGCTACTGCATGCCGCTGTTCCGCGCCTGGTCCGGGTCGGGTCAGGCTGGACCGGGTCGGGTCGGGCCGGATCGGGTCGGGTTGAATCCAGTAAATTTTTCCAGCGAGTCTAAAACTTATATTTTTTGTACAATGATTAAAAACACTTATAACTTGTTAAAGCCTTATGTGCTTAATTTTATACTAGTGTCAACCGAAGTGATGCTGTCTTAAGGCGTAAATTGAATAAACTGATTGCAAATTACGCTTGGTTTTCAGGGGGCGCTGCCCCCCGACCCCCGCTCGCTCGCTCACCGGGGAGCGAGACCCCCGACTGGGTAGTCGTAGCGGCAATTAATGCATTTTGATGATGTGATGACTGTATTGAACCTAGTCCTCACATGACTAATATTTATGATGATTTTAATGAACTGTAGGGTATTATTTTTAAAGGACGATTAACGTCGAGATTTTAACGCACGCGCAAGGCAAGTTCCTTACTCAACCCTTATTTAGTTGTGCGAGTTTTCCTTACTCGATTTATTAGTGTGCAAGTTTACTTACCCTACTCTAAATTATATTCTAGCAAATATTATTTATTGAGTAAGCTTATTGAGCTTCTTAACTCCGTTCAAATTACTTATCAATTTAGCAATTAGTATGCTACTATTCATACTTTTATTCAAGTATTACGATGAAAGCCCATTTCATGCAATGTTATATATTGTGTGATTCCAAAGATTATGAATTGTTATTCATTCAAGATATTATTGATGCTATTAAGCATGTTGTTGAACCTTAAAGTTCTTTATTCCATAAACTATTTGAAAGCTATGTCAAGGCTAATTGCTCTAGCTAGACACTTATTGATTTGTTTATTGAAGTGAGGTTAAGTCCTCCAACTATTATTGTTGTTAAGTAAAACTGTCCGATCAAATTATTTTGGTCTGGACTCCCGTGTAAAGCTGAGAAGAACAACCCTCATAGCAGGAGAAATTGTATAAACGTCGGGGAACCGACACACGCGTAAATGGAAAATGTAAGGCTTATGCATAACGCCAGGTATTTTAGGCTGATCACCTATTGTACCAGTTTTATAGATTATCGGATGAATTTCCAGTAATTCTAGAATAGAGTTCTGTGCCTTGGTGCACCCTCAGTATTGAATAATTCCTTTCTTTGGGAAACTTTGAAAACCTTGGATACCTCAGAAATCCTTCGGTCCATAGCGACCGCTATAACGGTGATAAAAGAAGTTGTTTATTTCCTTGACTTAGATAAATTTTTACTCTTGTGAGTTATAAAGTTATTCATGTGATTATTTCATTGCTATTATACTTGCGGGGCAAATTTGTTGCTCACCCCTTGCTTTCCTTAAAACATTTTTGTTAGTGCGGCACGTGGCGAGAGCTCAGGAAAAGATAAGGGAAAGGAGAAAGCTACTGATTAGTTATAATTTGTTGTTCTAGAATTACCGTTTGTATTAAGACTTATTAATTGACGTTGTGTATTAAGACATATTTACCCTTATGTATTATGTTATGTTTTGCTGTAGTCTCGGTTTCGAGACTTGGGACAGGGTTATTTATGTTATATCAATGTAAATATTCCTTTATTCCTTTATAAGTTATCGATTGTATAATTCTTGTATTAGATTGTGATGAACCAGGTCCGTGGCTCAGGTGGCCCGGATTTGCGGGCGTCATAGATTGGTATCAGAGCCTTAGGTTATAAACCTTTAGAGAGAGGCCTTTAGGCTATAACCTTAGGGCGTGTATAGAGAATAAGAGTGGACAAAACTCCTGTAGAGTTTTACGTGATGAAGACTTGTCTCACAGAGTGTAGTGTTATGAAATTCATTCTAGACAATGGACTTATATTTTGTGGAAGGATACTAATAGAAGTTTGTTTGTTTGTAGTTGTGCTTGTAGGATGTCAAACACAGGAGAACCTAGTAGAGTCGAAGAAGAGGAGCCACGTGACATCCATGTGGTGTCCGAGACACTCTTGATGGTTGAGCCTACTCTAGCTATTGCCCTTGTTGAGGAGGAACCCGAGTTGGAGTCTGACCCGGAGGAGGACCCAGAAGAGGAATTGGAGGATGTTCCCCCTGTTGATACCATATTTTTGATGGAGATGTTGGAAGAACATACCGACCGCATTCTCGATCAAGCAAATAGGATCCAGGAGTTGGAGAGTGAAGCCCGAGAACAACGGGCCAGGATTCAGGGACTAGAAGGCGAGGTCCAAGAGGGTAAGAACCGGATCCAGGAATTAGAGACGGATGTACAAGGGCAGCTAGGGGCCTCCACACAATTGGCAATCATGCTGCATCACCTGTTGGCGAGGAATGCAGAATTGGCGGGAAAGCTGGAGTAGTCAGAGCATCGGGGAGTTAATTTGTAAATGGATAATGAGATCCTGAAGAACCAGTTAAGTAGGGAGGTGGAAAACTGTGTCCGGATCAAGGAACAACGAGATGATGTCGTAGAACGAGTGGACGACCTGGAGGGTGAAATGAGGAGGGGTAAGAGAAAGATGAACCGGATGTGATATGCTTTCCACTCGGCTATGGGCAGGTGGATGGATGGTGTGTACCACTACCCAGCTGAAGAGGGACAGACTCGTCACACCCTGAGTCGAGACTTGATGATCCATATGGGTCATAGGGAGTATGACAACGCTGTGGAGCGCGGTATGCTCGGATAGGTTGCTTAACTTATGTGCCTAGCTGTTTGTAATCTTGTATATGTTAATCCCAACATTTTGCTACATGTGTGGGATAGTATTGTAAGACTGTAACTTTTGTTCATATCTAGGGGAGTATGTCAGTGAACCCCTCACCATTTTGTTGTATCAAGAAACGTTTGATGACATCTATAGTAGTACGCTATAGCATGGTCATGTATGTTGTAACAGCTGGTAGCATTGAATGCAATTGTCATTACTATATATGTTGTTTTCTTGTAGTACTCATGATAGATATTCCTCCTAGTATAATGAAATGATGACATTAAGTTTTCTTACGTTAAGCAGAGAATGCCACCCAGACGTAACATACCAGCCCCACCACCAACACCCCAGGGATCGGTTAATAATGAAGGAGTTTCGGTGGACCCCATGTAGCGGTTAGCGGATATACTAGAGAGAATGACCCAAGGGAGAAATACGGGACCCGTGGATCCCCATCCCCCGACAGCACCCATAACAAATTTTAAAGACTTCAAGAGCGTTGGACCCCAAGAGTTTAAGGGAACGACTGATTCGATTGAAGCCCAGTCTTGGGTGAAGGAAATAGAAAAGGCTTTCACCATCGCACGCGTGGGGGATGACCAAAAAACGGTATTCGCCACATATATGATTAAAGGAGAAGCAAATTATTGGTGGGAGGCTAACCAACAATGAGCAGGCGAATGAGTGATACCGTGGGACAAGTTCAAGGAATTATTTTTCGAGAATTATTTTCCAAAGAGCATGGAAAGGCAAATGGTGGTGAAATTCCTAGAGCTGAAGCAGGGAGACATGTCAGTGGCTCAGTACGCTGCCAAATTCAATGAATTTGCGCGTTTTGCGCCGCTTCAAGTAAGTATTGAAGAGCTGAAGACGCAAAGGTTCGAACAAGGGCTGAAACCGTGGTTGTATAACAAAGTAGTCGTCCTTCAGATCGAAACTTTTAGTGCGCTGCTGGAAAAAGCCATCATCGCCGAATGAGGGATTGAGCCCCTGAATCAACACAAGAAGAATAAAAAGAGTGGAGGAGACTATCGTGGTGGTGGCAGTAGCGGTGGAAGCAATTCGGGAAAGAGAAAATGGGACGGTGGTAACAACAACAACAACAACAGCAGCAACAACAGTACCAACACTCATCAGGCAGGGAATAGTTAGGGAGGATTTAAGAAGAAGATTGAAGCGTGTTCGAAATGTGGGAAAAATCACAAGGGTGAGTGCTTTAAGGCACGTAATGTCTGCTACAACTGCAACCAGGAAGGGCATATTGCACCGCATTGCCCAAACCCAAAGAAGAACCGTGGATGCTATTCTTGTGGATCAATGGAGCATCAGTTCAGAGACTGCCCGAAGAAAGGAAGCAGTGGTGGAAGCGGCAACCGAGGAGGAGGCAGCAAACTGATGATTGGAGGTCCGACTCCGCCGAATCGCACCCCTGCCCGAACATTTAACATGACCGTCCGGGATGCAGTGATTGCTAAGGACGTGGTGTCAGGTATTGTCCCAATCAATAATATAAATGCCTGCGTATTATTTAATTCGGGTGCTACCTGTTCTTTTGTGTCTGAAGATTTTGCTAAGCGATTAAATTTACCCCAAGAACAGTTAGAAAAGCCTGTGAACATACAAATTGCTAACGAAGAGGTAATCACCGTAGAGTGTATATATCGTAAATGTTGTGCTGAAATTAGGGGTCATAACCTAAATGTAGATTTGATCCCGATTAAATTAGGAGAGTTCGACGTGATATTAGGAATGGACTGGTTGTACGATCATGCAGCGATTATTGACTGTCAGAAGAAAAGTGTGAGCCTTCGGACCCCAAACCGGTCGAGGGTAGTTTTAATGGCAGCGCATCGTTGAGAAGTTTTTGTCATCTTACGATGATGCAGGCTCGGAAGTTGTTAAAGAAAGGATGTGTAGGCTATTTAGCCTATATTCTAGATACGAAGAAAGAAGGTGTGGATATTAAAAATATACAGGTAGTGAGAGAGTTTCCAGATGTGTTTCCAAGTAATTTACCCGGTCTTCTGCTAGACAGGGAAATTGAATTTGCAATAGACTTAGTGCCGGGGACTGCACCAATTTCGAAGGCTCCGTATCGTATGGCGCCGGTAGAGATGAAGGAATTGTTGATACAACTTTAAGAACTGCTGGACAATGGGTATATTCAGCCAAGTGTGTCCCCATGGGGAGCACCAGTTTTGTTTGTCAAGAAGAAGGACGGATCAATGAGACTCTGCATCGACTACCGGGAGCTGAACAAATTAACGATAAAGAATAAGTACCCATTGCCAAGAATTGACGACATGTTCGATCAACTAAAGGGAGCCAGACACTTCTTGAAGATATATTTGAGGACCGGATATCATCAGCTAAAAGTAAGGAAGGAAGATGTACCTAAAACTACATTTCGGACAAGATATGGTCACTACGAGTTTTTGGTGATGTCTTTCGGTTTGACTAATGCCTCGGCAGCATTCATGGACTTGATGAACCAAATTCTAAAGTCGGACTTAGATAAGTTCGTGGTAGTTTTCATCGATGACATTTTGATCTATTCAAAGACTGAAGAAGAGCACGCTGATCATCTAAACGAAGTACTGGAGACATTGAGAAGGGAAAAGTTATACGCAAAATTTTCCAAGTGCGAATTCTGGATGGAAAAGGTGCAATTTTTAGGGCATATGATCGACAAAGATGGTATCTCAGTGGACCCTGCGAAGGTAGAGGCAGTTAGTAACTGGGAACAACCGAAGACGCCGACAGAAGTACGAAGTTTCTTAGGGTTAGCTGGGTACTATCGACGGTTTATCTAAGATTTTTCTAAGATAGCAACCCCGTTGACCAATCTAACGAGGAAGACAGTGAAGTTTGTGTGGTTTGAAAAGTGCGAAGACAGTTTTCAGGAGTTGAAGAAGAGGTTGAGTGAGGCGCCTGTATTGTCCTTGCCAGATGATACGGGGGGTTTTATAGTGTATAGTGATGCATCACACAAGGGTCTTGGCTGTGTGCTAATGCAACACGACAAGGTCATTGCGTATGCGTCACGGCAGTTGAAGGACTACGAGAAGCGATACCCTACCCATGACCTGGAACTAGCAGCTGTTGTTTTTGCATTGAAGATTTGGAGACATTACCTTTATGAGGAGAAATGTGAGATATACACAGACCAAAAGAGTCTGAAATATATTTTCACCCAGAAGGAGCTGAACATGTGGCAGAGGAGGTGGTTAGAGTTAATCAAGGATTACGACTGCAAAATTCTTTATCACCCTGGGAAGGCAAACGTAGTAGCAGATGCATTGAGTAGAAAGGGGAGCGAGAAATTATTTTTGCTAACTACTCATGAGGAGCTAATACGAGAAATGGCGATACTGGAGATCGAAGTGAAAAGTCCGACAGAGACAACAGAAAAGTTATTCATAATTGAAGCTCGTCCGATATTACACGACAAAGTGAGAGAATCACAAGAAAAGGATGAAGAGTGTGAAAGGGTTCGGGGAAAGATCGCAGAAAATAAGGAAGAGAAATTCCGGACGGATAAAGATGGTATCTTGAGATACGAAGAGCGAGTGTGGGTGCCAGCTGTGACTGAATTAAGAGAGGAAATTTTACATGAAGCACATAATTCAGCATATTCTGTTCACCCTGGAAGCACGAAAATGTACCGGGATCTTCGTCAATATTTTTGGTGGCCCAACATGAGGCGGGACGTAGCAGAGTACGTCAGTAAGTGTCTCACCTGTCAACAAGTCAAGGCAGAACATCAGAGACCGAGTGGGTTACTTCAACCACTGAATATACCGGAATGGAAATGGGAGCATATCACTATGGACTTCGTGGTGGGACTTCCACTTACACAAAAGGGTTGTGATGCCATTTGGGTTATCGTAGACCGATTGACAAAATCAGCACACTTTTTACCGATAAAAATCCGATTCAATTTGAACCAGTTAGCCAAGTTGTACATAAAGGAAATTGTTTCGCGACATGGAGTGCCAGTGTCAATTGTCTCAGATCGAGTCCGCGCTTCACATCAAATTTTTGGATGAGCTTGCAAGAGAGAATGGGAACACAGTTGCGACTACGTACTGCTTACCATCCTCAAACTGACGGACAGAGCGAACGAACAATACAGACGCTAGAAGACATTCTTAGAGCTTGTGTGATGGATTTCAAAGGGAATTGGGATGACCACTTACCACTTGTGGAATTCGCTTATAACAACAGCTATCATGCAAGTATCGGTATGCCGCCATATGAAGCCCTCTATGGGAGGAAGTGCAGAACACCGTTAAGTTGGGATGAGGTCGGTGAATGACGACTGTTGGGACCAGAGTTGGTGCAGTAAACAGCCGAAGTGGTCAAGGTGATCAGGGCAAGACTAGTTGCAGCCCAAGACTGACAAAAGAAGTATGCAGATCAGCATCGTCAGACGAGAGACTTCGATGTTGGCAGCTACGTGTTTCTGAAAGTGTCTCCTTGGAAAGGGAAAATACATTTTGGGAAGAAGGGAAAGTTGAGCCCAAGGTTCATAGGACCGTTCGAAGTATTGAGAAGAGTGGGTGAAGTGGCGTATGAGGTAACCTTGCCTCCTGAACTGGAGCATATCCACAATGTGTTCCATGTCTCAGTGCTACGACCATACAAGCCCGATTATAAGCAGGTTATAACCTATGAGCCTGTTCAAATAGAGAAAGATCTAACATATGAGGAAATTCCTATTCAGATAATTGATAGGAAAGAGCAAGTATTAAGAAATAACGTTATATCTTCGGTAAAAGTAGTTTGGCGAAACCACAATACCGAAGAGGCTACATGGGAATTGGAAAATAAGATGAAGGAAAATTACCCTCAACTTTTTGTTTAACCTTGTACGGTGATTCTGGGGACAGAATCCTTATAAGGGAGGGAGAATGTAACGATCGGGAATTTAGATTTCCTTGTAACCGGAGTTATGTATGAATAAAATGAATTTTTTTTTATATTTATATTTATATTTATCTGTGTTACGTGCTTAGAGTTGTGTTACAGCCCAAAAAATGTGCCTATGTTAAATTTTATGTGTTGTTGTGTCGTTGGAGTGAATATATTGATTTTGCGAAAATTCATAAAATCACTATTCACAGGCACGTTTTCTGAAGCACTATTCACGAGCACTATTCACACCCGAATAATTTTGCGTCTTTTTTGATTCCTATTAATTTTATTAAGGCGTGTATGTGAGGGAATAATGTTTTCAAGTGTCAGAAATTTTATTGGAGCTAATACGTGATTTAATCCGTATCCGAAATGTATAATATGAGTGTTCCGAATAATTGAACAATCCCATAATAATTATTTTTACGTGTCCCAATATTTTATGGGAATACCCATTTTAATTTTGGGTAGATTTATCTACCGAATTTTGTACAAAAGTGGGAGTATTCGGGTACATTTATCTGTATATTCGAATTAATTGGAGAGGCAATTAAGCCTCAACCAATCAGGATAGAGCACTAATTGAAGTAACCAATCAGATGGGGGGGGGGACAAACCGTCACAGTACACCATATATGGGAATGTTAACTTCACAAACATTCTCCTCAAAGAAGAAACCCACCGAGCTCGGGTATTACACCCTCTCATTTCCCCGAAGCTTCAGTCCCTTCAACTCATTCCTCTCAAGCCATTCCCAAGTCTGCAATCCTGTCATTCCTTGTTGCTATCAGATTGAAAAATACACAGAGAGAGACAAAGAGAAATATAGAGAAGAAGAAGAAGAAGCAAGCTACGGGAAGAAGAAGGGAAGAAGAAGAAGAAGCATGGGAGCTAGACGAAGGAGAAGAGGAATCCTAGTAGCTTCCATAACAACCTTAGAAGTAAAAGTAAGAGGTAAAATCATCTTTCCTCCATTGTTAAAGTTTTTGAGTTTTTGAAGCTTTCTTGATGGGTTTTGCGTTTCTGGAGATTTTTGGTTGTTATTGTTGGTTGTGGTTGCTTAATATTGTTACCAAGACACCTTCTAAGCTATTAACACCATTAAAGTGGAACAAAACGAAGAGAAATCCGAACCTTGACTTAAAGGATGAACTATGAACATTTTTGGACTTTTGGACCTTCGGACTGTTTAGAGGACTATAAAGCCTGGATGGTGTAATTATTTTGATTGTTTATTGTTGTAATATTGTACTTCCATGAGTTGTAAAGATAACCTAGTTGGAATGAACCAAAAAGATGCAAAAATGAAATTACAGTGAAGGTTTTAGTAAAATGCACCATGATTGCGAAAAACAGAGTATGCAGTTTATGTTTTGGCTTAAGATTTGATCATGTTAGCATTTATGGGTAATTCTACATTTTTGAAATGTTGTAGCCTCGTGTCTTACGAATCCATAGAGTCCGTAACGGACCAAGTTGATCGAGTATAGAGGGAGATATTGAAGCTGGAGCGAACGAGAGTCTGCCAGTTCGCGGTTCTGCAGGAACTGCAGAACTGCTACTGCATGCCGCTGTTCCGCGCCTGGTCCGGGTCGGGTCAGGCTGGACCGGGTCGGGGTTCGGGCCGGACCGGGTCGGGTCGGACCCAGTGAATTTTTCCAGCGAGTTTAAAACTTATATTTTTTGTACAATGATTAAAAACACTTATAACTTGTTAAAGCCTTATGTGCTTAATTTTATACTAGTGTCAACCGAAGTGATGTTGTCTTAAGGCGTAAATTGAATAAACTGATTGCAAATTACGCTTGGTTTCTTGCTCGCTCACCGGGGAGCGAGACCCCCGACTGGGTAGTCGTAGCGGCAATTAATGCATTTTGATGATGTGATGACTGTATTGAACCTAGTCCTCACATGACTAATATTTATCATGATTTTAATGAACTGTAGGGTATTATTTTTAAAGGACGATTAACGTCGAGATTTTAACGCACGCGCAAGGCAAGTTCTTTACTCAACCCTTATTTAGTTGTGCGAGTTTTCCTTACTCGATTTATTATTGTGCAAGTTTACTTACCCTACTCCAAATTATATTCGAGCAAATATTATTTATTGAGTAAGCTTATTGAGCTTCTTGACTCTGTTCAAATTACTTATCAATTTAGCAATTAGTATGCTACTATTCATACTTTTATTCAAGTATTGCGATGAAAGCCCATTTCATGCAATGTTATATATTGTGTGATTCCAAAGATTATGAATTGTTATTCATTCAAGATATTATTGATGCTATTAGGCATGTTGTTGAACCTTAAAGTTCTTTATTCCATAAACTATTTGAAAGCTATGTTAAGGCTAATTGCTCTAGCTAGACACTTATTGATTTGTTTATTGAAGTGAGGTTAAGTCCTCCAACTATTATTGTTGTTAAGTAAAACTGTCCGATCAAATTATTTTGGTCTGGACTCCCATGTAAAGCTGAGAAGAACAACCCTCATAGCAGGAGAAATTGTATAAACGTCGGAGAACCGACACGCGCGTAAATGGAAAATGTAAGGCTTATGCATAACGCCAGGTATTTTAGGCTGATCACCTATTGTACCAGTTTTATAGATTATCGGATGAATTTCCAGTAATTCTAGAATAGAGTTCTGTGCCTTGGTGCACCCTCAGTATTGAATAATTCCTTTCTTTGGGAAACTTTGAAATCCTTAGATACTTCAGAAATCCTTCGGTCCATAGCGACCGCTATAATGGTGATAAAAGAAGTTGTTTATTTCCTTGACTTAGATAAATTTTTACTCTTGTGAGCTATAAAGTTATTCATGTGATTATTTCTTTGCTATTATACTTGCGGGGCAAATTTGTTGCTCACCCCTTGCTTTCCTTAAAACATTTCAGTTAGTGCGGCACGTGGCGAGAGCTCAGGAAAAGATAAGGGAAAGGGGAAAGCTACTGATTAGTTATAATTTGTTGTTCTAGAATTACCGTTTGTATTAAGACTTATTAATTGACGTTGTGTATTAAGACATATTTACCCTTATGTATTATGTTATGTTTTGCTGTAGTCTTAGTTTCGAGACTTGGGACAGGGTTATTTATGTTATATCAATGTAAATATTCCTTTATTCCGTTATAAGTTATCGATTGTATAATTCTTATATTAGATAGTGATGAATCAGGTCCGTGGCTCAGGTGACCCAGATTTGGGGACGTCACAATCGAAATGCATATAATTAAATAAAATGAGACTTGACAGTAATTCCATGTCTTATATTTAATTGGGACATGGTATGGTAGAAAGATTGAATTGTATGGTAACTATGCACTGAAAGGTTCTTTTGTGATTAATGTTGAAATCTATATTATCTGGAAAGTCGTTGATCGCTCAGGGGGTTTACCCTTATTGTAGAATAAATATTATTTATTTAAATAAATTAAATAGTTTAATTTATTTATTTAAATAAGATTAGAATTCTTCTAATTGATTTATTCACAACCGGTTTAATATGAAGAACCTAAAGGGTCACACCGCAAAAGAAAAATATTTGTTTAAGAAGTAAATGACATAATTGTAATAATAAGTTAAGTGTATTTAATTTAATCTATGGAAATAGAATAAATTAAATAGCTTAATATTTATTATTTAATATTTTGGAAATATTAAATATAAATTAATAATAAGAATCTTATTATTATTATTATTACCATTACTATTATTTAATTCCTAATAGGGATTGAGAATTAATTAATAGAAGTACTCTCTCATGCATTCCTAATTGGATTAGGAGTATAATTAATTAAAGGAGTTTAATTAGAATATAAACCCTAATCCTAAATAGTTTAGGGAAGGGTTTTCCTAAATCTATAAATAAGAGATGTCTTATCATAGATGGGGTCACACACTCTTCCATAAGAATTGGAGAGAGAGAGTACTTGCAATTCCTATAGAGATAGAAACTAGGGTTTTGCCAACACCCATCTTTTTGAACAACTATTATTCCTTAGTGGATCACCTCTAGAGGCCAAACACTTGGGTGGCTAACGTTGATCAAAGGAAAAAATTTAATCGGTGGAATTCAAGGAGAACGCGAAGAAATTAGAGGGAAACTTGTACCTGAGGAAGCTTTGATTCACGAGGGTATAATTCTATATCTCTATCTCTTTCGTTTAATTGATAATTGATCACAAGGATGATCATGGTGATAGTTTGTATGAAAAATTTTAAAATCCGTTTTATTGCGCTTCCGCACTATTTATGTAATTTGATTGCATGTTCGCGCTATATACAAACTTAATAATAAGTCCTTTAAAAGGATCAATGGAAGTCTGGAAGAAGCTACCTTCAAAGCAATAAGAGGATTCACTTAGGGAGGACCTATGCGACATGCGAGCCTGGATATTACCTATGGCTATACAAAGGTCTGGCTATCAGAAGGATAACCAATATCACTAGGAAGAGATGTGGTAGTAGAATTGGGATATAAGGAATCAAACAAGGCAAGGCCACTAGGAGATAGAGGTAGATCTTTCATCTTATCAGCCTGAGTATAAGAGAGGAAGGAATAAAAAATATAACAAATCATGAAATAGTAAATCATAAATGAAGAATCAATCTAGGTGAATACTTATTAGGTACCCATGTGAAAAACTGTTCAGAGACCCTGCAGTAAGAAGATCATCAGTAGCCCCACCCAAAGGTTTACTAGTTATACCCTCTCGTATAGGAGAGCACTTGGCAGAATCCTTATAAGAGGATGCAAATCAATAACAAGCTCAGAAGGATTCTTCCTCGGGGGAGGAGGATTCAAAGCACCATCACAGTGGATATGAGCACTGCCAATTCTGTCGGGACTATCACGAACCATAGGAGATTGGTTTTCGCCCTCCATCTCTACTCGAGGAGAATCTATTGTAGGATGCGAAGAATGAGCCACGACGTCGATAATCGGATCCAAACCAACATCAAATAAACAATCATTAGTATCGAGGTTAAAACAGTCATCACAAAGTGATGTTGGCTCAGGGACAAGCACTAATGGATTATTTGGTCCACGAGTGGTGGATTCCTCCACCTCACTAATAATTGTTATCAGAGGGTCATTAGGAATATCATTATTATCCTCATCAATCTAAGATAGAAATATAAGAAATGAGAAATAGATAGAGTGATATTAAAAAAATTTAAAGGACTAAAATAAGGCTCACCAAAAGTTTCATCGATCTCTTGACTGGATCCTCAACTGTCGGATACTACCACCCGAACCATCGTGAGGACGCTTGAAAAGGGTTTTAAGATGATAGTAGTCCCACCCTTTATCTTGCCTATAATATTGGGGACATCCTATTTTATAGAAGGAGTAATGGAAGGAGGCATGAACCTAGGGTTTGACCCCAAGGTTCAGCCACACTAGGGTTTGACCCCCTTAGGGCTCCGACAGTGCCTTTCTTAAGGATCTTCTCTAATTAATATTTGGATCGAAGCATGAAGATGGAATGGAAGGAAAATGAGATTTGATTCATGGAACAATGATTAGATTCGAAGATTGAAAGGGCCTCCGTATGTTCCTAGGCAGAAAACTTAGGGAGGCAACTTCAAGAGGGAAATGGTTGAGGGATTTAGATTAGCAGCTAGAAGAAATGGACGATTTATGCATCATTCTTGGCAACGAGGGCCATTTTTGGTATTTGAATTGAAGTCACATGTCAGGCACATGACTCTGTCACGTGTCAAGCATGTGACCACTTATTAGATAAGCCACCTCTATAAATAATCCCCTCATTTCATAGAAAAGGACTTTGGATTATCCACACTCCAAGACACACAAAAAGGCTCTCTAAAGTACTTCCACGTGTTGCCTTAGTGATCATCTACCCGTTCTTCTACCCTCTAAAAACCTTCGATCATTTCTTGTACTCTTTTTGAATTTCTCCTCCTCAACCAATTCGAAACTCTAATTGAGCGAGCTACGATATCCTCGCCTACTATAACGCCCCCAAATCCGGATTACCTGAGCCACAGACCTGGTCCGTCACTATCTAATACATGCATCATACTATCGATAACTTATAGAGGAATAAAGGAATATTTACATTGATATAACATAAATAATCATGTCCCAAGTCTCGAAACCAAGACTACTACAAAACATAACTTAATACATAAGGGTAAATAAGTTTTAAAACACAACATCAAGTAATAAGTCTTAATACAAACGGTGATTCTAATATAATAAAACAGAACTAATCAGTAGCTTTGCCCTTTCCCTTATCTTTTCCCGAGCTCTCGTCACGTGCTACACTAACTGAAATGTTTTAAGGAAAGCAAGGGTGAGCAACAATATTTTCCCGCAAGTATAATAGCAGTGAATAATCACATGAATAACTTTATAGCTCACAGCAGTAAAAATTTAGATAACTCAAGGAAATAAACAATTTCTTTTATCACCATTATAGTGGTCGCTATGGACCGAAGGATTTCTGAAGTATCCAAGGATTTCAAAGTTTTCCAAAGAAAAGGACTATTCAATACTAAGTGAGCACCAAGGCACATAACTCTATTTAGAATTACTGGAAATTCATCCGATAATCCACAAAACTAGTACAATAGGTGATCAGCCTAAAGTACCTGGCGTTATACATAAGCCTCACTTACTATTTACGCGTATGTCGGTTCCCCGATGTTTATACAATTGCCCCTGCTATGAGGGTTATTCTTCTCAGCTTTACATGGGAATCCGAACCAAAACAATTTGATCGAATAGTTTTACTTAACATTAATAATAATTTGAGGACTTAACCTCGCTTCAATAAATAAATCAATATGTGTCTGGCCGAAGCAATTAGCTTTAACATAACTTTCAAACAGTTTATGGAATAAAGGACTTTATGGCTCAACAACATGCATTATAACATAGGTAGATAATTTGAACGGATGTCAATTCATTTGAATAATCATAAGAGTACTCGCACAATGAAGTAAATTGTGGAAGTTTAGGAAACTAGCTCAATATCGCAATACTTGTAATCAATACATAACTTGAGTGAATTTAGAGAACTCGCATTAATATAGAATACTTATTCAATATCAAATTAAACAAGAATTTGAAACTTGCCCAATAAATAAATTGAGTAAGGTTTAAGGAAACTTGGACAATAGAATAAAATACTTGTTCAAATATAACTTGAGTAGGGTAAGGAACTTGCTCAATAATAAAGGTTGACTAAGGAACTTGCCTTGTACGTGCGTTAATATCTTGACGTTAATCATCCTTCAAAAATATCCTACATAGTTCATTAAAATCATCATAAAGATTAGTTACATAAGGACTAGGTTTAATACAGTCATCACATCATTAAAATACATTGATTGCCACTACGACAAGGTAGTCGGGGGTCTCACTCCCCGGTGAGCTGGCGGGCATGTAAGGGGGCAGCGCCCCCCTGAAATCCAAGCGCAAACGACAATCCATTTATCCATTTTACGTCTTATGACAACACCACTAGTTAATACTAGATATATAACTAAGCGTTTAAGGCTTAGCAGGATATAAATATATAAATAACTAACGTGTCTAATCATTTTGTACAAAAATATAAGTTTTGGACTTGCTAGAAAAATTCACTGGGTCCGACCCGACCCGGCCGACCCGACTCGGTCCTGACCCGACCCGACACTGGCACCGGCGCCATGCAGAGCCCAGTTCTGCAACTTTCTGCAGAATCGCGATGCAGACCTCTTCCTTCTTCGATCTCCATAACTCCTTCTATACACGTTCAAATTGGTCAATTATGGACTCTGTGGATTCCAAAGACATGGGGCTACAACATATCAAAAATGTAGAGCTACCCATAAACACTAACATAACTAAATCTTAAGCCAAAGCACAACGTTAATACTCTGTTTTCGTGTTCTTCGTATGTTTTACAAAAATCTTCACCAAATCTTTGTTTTAACACCTTTTTACTCCATTCCAACTGGGTTAACCTCGTAACCCATGGAAGTACAACCTCATATCAACAAACAAACTAAACAAACACGAAAATTAGTATTTATAGTCCTCTAAAGGTCCAGACAGTCCAAGGTTCCATTTTTGTCCGAAGTTCTTCCTCCATTAAGAAAAGGTACGGATTGTTCTTCGTTTTTATTCCACTTTGTTGTTATTAATGGCTTACAAAGTCTCTTAACAACATTATTAAACCATCAAAACAATAGAAAGTAATCACAAACCATCAACCAAACATAAGAGCTTAAGAAAACGAGAAAGTTAGAAAAAATTAATGAAACCAAAAGAAAATCATTTAAGGTTGAAGATTTACCTCTGTAAATCCTTCCTAGGTGTTATAAAAGCTTTGCAAGGCTTGCTTGAGTCTCCTTCTTCTTTCTTTGTTTCACCCTAGCCTTTTCTTCTTCACCTGCTCCTTGTTCTTCCTTTCTTCTTTTGCAGTTTTCTTCCTTGTTCTTCTTCTTTTTCCTTGTTCTTCTTTGTCGCAGATTCTCTCTCTCTCTCTCTCAACTTGGAATGAGCTGACGGTTTGAATGGGGAGAGAAGGGGTCAGATAAAAATGAAATGGGAGGAATGGTTGCAATGCCCGAGCTCCCTTGGAATAGTTCTCAAGAAGGAATGTTTGGCATTAGGGATTATCCATGCATTGTGCTTAGTACAATGCCACTATCAGCCGACACTTCCTTCATTCTCTCATTTGATTGGTCCAAAGAGTTTGGTGGTTCCCCATATCAGCAATACACACAAATTAATACACCCAATTGGTCCTTCCCATACCCGAATACTCACACTTTTGTGCCAAATTTGCTCAATAACTCCATGATGAGTGAGTTTTATACCTACAAATTGAGTACGTTTGGCTTAATAATTTATGAGTTCTTAATTATTTTAAGTTATTATTAGGTATTTATAGTGTTTTTATGTTATTTTGTAGGAAGAAGCAAGGAAACGCAATCCGAACATCTTTTGGAGTACAATAAGCAAGCAGACGCAAGAAGGGAAGATTGAAGGGCTTTTAACACTAGGTTGAATGCATGTTATTGGTTTGGAACTTAGATTATATTGTAGAGCTACTCCTTAGCTTTTCGGAATATTTTGAATCGTCATAATCGTAGTTCGGATGAGAAAGTAATGACCGTTTTACCAATGGACGTTGAACCTCAAAGTTTGGAATTGTCATTTGCATAGCAGCCACTTTAAGCCCAATTTCTACTTTGATCCAATATGAATCTCTCAATTCTCAAAGAATAAAAGTTGTAGATCTCGTCGAGAGCTTCAATTTGATAGGTGGCAGGCCCCGTAACTCCTCCTTATGACTATTTTACCAACAGACGTCCGAGCAAAATTTTGTCGGGCGCGACCGCGCCCGTTCCTAGTGTATTTTGGGCGTGGCCTCGCTGGTCTGCAGAGTGAAAAACATGATTTCTGGCACTTGGACGCGGCCGCGCTGCTTTCTAGGCCAAATATGGGCACGGGCGCGCTGGGTCGGGTTATTGAAAAGCTTATTTTTGACCCAACTTGAATGAAACAAGGATTGTAACTTCTAATTAGTTTAAGACTTTAACTAGAACCTATAAATACATGATGTGAGGCAGAGAATAAGGGAGATATTGTTACTTTTTGCTAACCCTAGTTTGGGAGAAAGAGATGGAGGCTTGAAACAATTGAGCAAGCACGAAGGATTCATCATAGGAGCTGAAAGAGAGACTCAAGGATTACAATATTACAGATTCTATTCTCTTCCCTAATATTTTATGTTGTATTCTGAATGCTTTATCAATTGTGGATTATGGATTTTAATTCAATTATGAACTAATTTTTTTTAAGATTACAATGGAACTTATTGCGTAGCTTTTATTGATATGCTTCCTTGTTAATTATTATCGGACTGTCTATTATGATTTATGATTAATTACTTGATCAACAATTATTATGGTAATTTATAGATTTAGACCTGATCACAATAACATGTGATCGTGTTTTCTGCATAGTGATGAAATTCATAATTTGTGTCTAGGATAGAGATATACCTATACGCCACATTAATCTGAAAGAGAACCTGAGCTTTAAATCTTTTTTAATTGTAATTCACATAGAGATATAGTGAATTAGTTAACTTGGTATTCACCTTAATTCTATCTTCGGTAGATTTAAGTTGATTCGTTTATGATACATCAAGAGGTGATTATAAATATTGATGAGTTCTTGATTAACAATCCGAAATAATTAATATAACTTAACAGGAAGTGTATTAATTCAAGTAAAACATTAAGGGAAATTTTAATCTTAAGTCTTTTTATCTGAATTCAATTCTTGGTAGTTAGTAATTAGTTAGTTTAGTACTTTATTTTCAAAATTCAAAATCTTTTATTGAATTGTTTAAATAAAATTAATTTGATTATGAGTTAGTATTTGGTAATTATTATTAAATAATTCCTCGTGGGTTCGACACTCTCTTATCACTTTATTACTTGTGGACTGCGTACACTTGCGTATTTTGCTAGTATAGATTTAGGCAAACACTCCACCCATAATTAAAATGGATAATACCATAAATATTGGGATGGATAAAAATAATAATTATGGGATTTGTCCATTTATTTGGAACACCCATTTTATACATTCGGATACCGAATAAAACACGATTGGGCTCAAAATTAAAATCCGACACTTGAAAAAATTATCCCTTACCACAGGCGTATTAATGAAATTTATTGAAATCGAAAAAGACACAAAAATATTATGGCGTGAATAGTACCTCGGAAAACGTGCCCCGTGAATAGTGATTTTGCGATTTTTCAGGAAATCAATTTATTCACTCCAATGACACCACAACACATAAAATTCAACACATACACATATTCTAGGTTGTAACATAACCTTTAAGCACATAACACAGAATACTGTAAATAAAAATAAAAATTCATTTTATTCACACATAAACTTGAGTTACAAGGAAATTCAAAATTCCCGATCGTTACACCTACAAACTGCATTTTACAGTTGGACAACGCATTTTTTTTCTATCTATTTAAAGGTGGACATTTGAGAATTGATTTATAAGACTCCCACTCATTTATACCTTAATATTAACAGCTTTAGTATTTTTCAAGTTATTTTACGTAAGGCCAAAGGTGATAGTATAGTGCTAGATGTTTTTCCATTTACTATACAATGTCACAAATTGAACAAGTCCGTTTCAAAAGATTAAAAAAAGTATGTTTACTTAGGTTCCCTCTAGTTCCTGTTTTGGCCCATCCTTTCCCCAAGCTCCCTCCTTACACTACAAGAAAATGGCCTATTAGCGACCAAGATTATCTGCGACCGCATTATTCGATCGCTACTTTTAGTAATAGCGACCGCACTTATAAGTAGTCGCTATTTCAATTAGCGACCGTATTTCGGTCGCTAAGCGGTCGCTATTATAATTTGGTCGCCATAAATTTGGCGTAAATGTTGGCGGGGGAGACTTATTGTGACCAATCTGTAACAGCGACCGCATATTGGTTGCTAATGCATCCACATCAACAAAAAACGGTGACCGCATGCGATCGCAGAAAGTGGTAGTTGATCCTTTTTAACTCCATCAGCACCAGACAGTCGGGCAGAAGACAAAGAAATAAGAAGAAGAAAGAAAGAAAAAGAAAAGAAGGAGAAAAGGGAGTGACGTCGGTGATTCCAACCACCCCACGCCGCCTGTCTGCATACGCCGGTGATTCTCGACCTCCTCCTTTGTCTCCTTTGTTTGATCTCTCAATTCCAATTTTTTTTTCCTTTTATCTATAAATTTAAAAACCCTCCTTTGTTTATGTGATAGTAGAGAAGTAGTATTGTTTATGGTAAAAATGATACATTAACTAGAAAGTTTGAATTGTTTAAAAGATTTGAGTTTTCTGAAGTTGAATGCATGATATAGATTGTTGTCATTAGTAGTCTTTAGTTCATTGCAGAAATTAAAATATGTTGACAACATAGATAGTTGTGAAGATTATTTCCCCATATGGTTGAAGTTGAAAATAGGTCCTTTGTGAGAATGCAAATTGTTGGTATCTAATGTACTCTGTGTCATATATCAAGCTTGAGTTTAAGCATTTTCATGGTCCTCCGATCCTTTGTTGGTAATTTCATGGTAATTCTTCTTTTTTTGGTATAATTTATGCTCAATAGTTGCAATTTTTTGGTGGATTTTCGGTAGACTTTTGCCCATCAATGTTTCTTTTTGGTAGACTTTTGCCACTAATGTTTATTTTGTTTAGTAAATAATCTTTGGCAGGACACTTTTATATGCTTCTGTTGACAAGCCATCCTTAACCTTGGAGACCACCAGATATGTTTTCTTGTAGCTAGTTTGGAATGTTTGGAGACTAGAATTCATGTCTGCCAGTGATGTTTTCTTATATCTAGTTTGGAATGTTAAGTTTATGTTTTTTCGTGCTAAGTAGCTTTAGACCGTGCAACAAAGAGTTTATGTAAAAGTTTCTAAATTTTTGTATTGAAATTTATATAGATGATAATAACAAAATTCATTTGTCAATTACTATTACAGTTGTTGTCTAGAAGAATGCATGGAGAAATAGAAGATTAATGTAGGTGTATTACATAATTTCACCTATGTATAGTAGATTTAATGCATGCATAGAAGAATGAAAAACATATTTACTTAAACTTAAATAAAAGGTTGCTAAATATTTTTAAAAAGATGAACAATATTATTAACATACAATAAAAAATAAAATATTTATGGAAATAGGGTAACTTAAATTTGTTTGTTAATAAAGTGTCAATCCAATTGCATTGCTTAACAATTTAATTATGTATTTGCCAATAAAATTAACAATTCATAATGATGGACTATCAGTATAGTAAACGGATGGTTAGTAGTTCAACATATTGCCAAATTAGTGTAGGTATTGTTGTATGTTGGCAAAAGATGGGGCGATGGAGCTATTGCTTACTTTTTTGTCTACGCCATTATAATTTTTATAATGATTATTTTTGGAGTCAATATTTGAGCGAATTTACCATAGATTAATTATGTCGTTTCCATACCATTAGATAGTTCGTAAGTTGTCCTATGTTGTGTTTTGATTTTAAGAAACAGAGAATGATCATAAGAAAAAGAGTGAGAACTATTTATCAAAATTATTGTTACTTTTGACATGGTGCCTATTTCATTGTTGCCTCATAACTAGATTTTAGAATCATCAACTACCATTTAGCAAGTTAATGATCACCGGGAGAGAGAATGATAATGATTTATTAGAATGTTGTTGCTTTTAACATGGATGCATATTTCATGTTTCATTATAACTAGATCTATAGAACTATCAGGTAGCATGTTGAATCTACTTTAAAGTTTTTTATCCTTATTTTTTAGTTTATGGTGAGTATTTTTGACTAATTTTAGAATTTTTCAGGGAGATTATATTGTTCTAATATTTGGTTAAATTGTAAGGCTTAAAGAATATTTATAAGATAAGAAAGATATGTTGAGAATTTAACTTAATATCTTGCATGTTGAGTTTGATACTTAATTACTATGGTGGTTGTTAACAAACACTATGTTTGTGAGTTTTAGACAAAAAGGATAAGAAAGGAAAATTTTAATAGATTGGAAAAGAAAAGAATAAAAAAACTTATATGCTTTCTTTGGTGTTGTTTGAGACTTTATAAAAGAAAAGAAATGCAAAGAAAACTTATAAATATAATTATTATATAAACATATCTTTGAGTTCATATACATATCTTTGAGTACATATACATATCTTTGAGTATATAAACATATCTTTGAGTATTTTATATAAACATCTTGGATGATATTATATTCTTTGAACAAATAGAGTGCGACTTCTCATGCACTATAGATTCAACACTAGCACGATAAGTTTTCCCCCAGTACTCCTTGAGAAGTGTGATTAAGCTAGTTTGTCTCACCTCTCCATGAAATCGGGAAACATCTTCGGTTGAAAAGCCCCGTGCATTTCAGCTGGTACTCCTGTTTTTGCAAAATCAACTGCCATAGAGTGAAAGGTTGCCAACTGAAGACATTTTTTACTCATAGCTTTATCTGACTCAAGGTCTGCACGTACCAAATGTGCAGTAGAGATTGTACCCAAGGTATCATTGATCAGATAATCAACAAAGAACTTTTTAATTCCCTACAAAATCACTTTGACTGGGAAATATGAGAGACAAAGGGAGAGTTTTGACAACATAACTATCTCAGCCTATTATCAGCATAAATGGCAAAATTTAGCTTTAAACTACGTCTAAGGTCACATCATGATCCATCAGGTATGGTCTTTGCCCAATATAGTCCATGGGGAGTACAGTTCGATGTGGGATGAGATTATCATCCCAACTTATGAAATTGAGCTAAGCCGTATAGAGCTAGCTCAATTTCACAAGTTAGTATGATAATCTCATCCCACGTCGAACTGTACCCCCCATGGACTACATTGGGCGAAGACCACACCTGATGGATCATGATGTGACCTTAGAGGTATTTTAAAGCTAAATTATATCATTTATGCTGATAATAGTTTGAGATAATTATGTTATCAAAACTCTCCCTCTATCTCTCATATTTCCCAATTTACTGATTTGTAGGAAATTCAAAAGTTCTTTATTGATTATTTAATCAATGCTACCTTGGGTACAATCTCTACTGCACATTTGGTACATGCAGACCTTGAGTCAGATAAAAGTATGAGTAAAAAATGTCTTCAATCAGTCAACCTGTAACGATCGAGAATACAGTCTATCCTTGTAATTAGGCTTTTTATATTTATTAAATAAAATGAATATTTTGACAAAAATGCTTATATGTTATGTGTTTAAAGGTCGATTTTGACCTAATAAATGTGATATTTGATTATGAATATGTGTCGCGATTTCATAGACGAAAAAAAAATCGAGAAAACCGCTAAATCACTATTTATAAAAACACTATTCATTTCACAACGGACTTGTTATTTCGTTTTTCGACTTTTCGAGCGATGTTATATTAATTATTTGATAATGGGAGATGAAATCTCTAATAAAAATATTTTTATCAAAAAAAAGCATAAAAACACTATTCACGCTAAAAATGTTTTTCGTGTTTTTGAATTTTCGAATTACGGCATAGCGTTTATTCGGGAATGTAAGATGTAATATGTAATAAAAATAAATTCTGTAATAAAAATTTTCGGTTTGACTAATCGGACTAGTTGGGAAACCCTAACTAGAAAGAAACTAGAAACAAAATTAGTTTGGATGTAACTAAGCCATTTGAGCCTAAGGTTTTAAAATGGCTTGGCTAGGATTTTTAAATGGCTTGCCTAGGGTTAAGCCAAGGGTTTAATTGGCTTGGCTAGGGTTGAGCTTTAGCTCAAGCTTAGGATTTAAAATCTTAGTACTTGGAGCCAAAGTCTTAGAAATTACATGTGTCACAAGTAAGGAAGTTTGATGGCCATGTGTCACTTGATTAGAATTTAACATGAGGTTAATTGAACCAAGGAGATGAGTCACAAGGGAGAGAAAGAGAGAGAGAGAGAGAGGTCGGGCATTGAGGGAGAGGGGACGGACAAGGAATGAGTAGTTTTGATCTTCAAGAGAAGCTAACTAAGAAGAAGGAGAAGAATCAAGAAAGGTAAGAACAACAAAACCATAACTTTTCATCTTTTTTTTAAAAGCTTTTTTGTTTGTTAAAGAAGTGCTTGTTAGTGGTTGTTGATATTTGATGAGATCAAAGAAGGATCTTGGAGTGATAAGGCTATATGGTTTAATATTGTTTAAATCTACCGGTAAATGTCATGCAAGTAAATAAATAACTAAAACTTGTAAGCCAAAGCGTAAAGGGGGAAATTTTTCTTATTAGAGGACTGTAAATGGACTGTTATATTGTGTGCTTGTGTGGTTTATTTTAATTCCAGAAAGAAGGAAATATAATTAAAGGAGTTAAGAAATTGTTCCAAGTGGAACGGGAGAAAAATACCCATAACAAAGTTATGGCGAAATTTTCTGTAAAAGAGACGTTAAAACGCAAAAAACCTTATTTGGTACGACTTTCGTGTTAAATCTATGGTGAGATAATGTTTTTAGAAAAATCTGATTTCATGGGGTTTTTGTAGTTCATAGAAAATGTGAGTTACGGGCTCAAGAATGAACTTATTTCGATAAGAAATGAGCAAGTTACGAAGTCGCAAAGTAGGTACGAGGAAACTGTTAACAACCCAGTTGCTGACCTCACTTGCAGTAAGTTTTGTTAGTAAACGGACACCTGAAAGCAGACGAGTTAACCTGTCTGAATTAGAACAAAAATTTTGGTCTAAAGCAGACGGGTGCGTACTGTCTGAATTCGAAGTAAAGACTTAGTCTGAAGCAGACCACTCTACCAGACTCCAAAGTAAACAGGTCTTAACTGTCCGGATAATAACCAAAATGAAACTTAGCCTAAGCAGACAGGTCTTAGCTGTCTGGATTATAACTAAAATAAAACTTAACCTCAAGCAGACAGGTTCTACCTATCTGGATTAGACCTGTAACGAAGAATCTAAAAGTTTGGACACGTTGTCTAAATTTATAAAATACGAACAACCTAAAATGAAAAGTATTGTAACGTAAACCAATATATGGAGTCTTTATGTGACTAATTGGTATGTCATTATTAATTAAATGTGTATGACATTTGAAGGACATTTTTAGAGTATTAATTAAAGAGTGCATCAAGCAAGTATTCCTAAACTTTTTCATAAGTTTTTCTGAATTCATTTAATTATATTCTTATGAATGTTATATGGCATTTTAAAATTCAATTTACGCAATACTTATATGATTGTGTAAATTCTAGACTTATACAAATCTTTTAGCATTTGTACAAGTGTTTCAACTATACTTTGACATAAGTTGTTCAAGTTTTTAAAGTTCAATATTGCATGAACTGTTTAAGATGTACGTCAATGCCATTTGTTCTGGCTAGACGCAGTTTTAAATATTTTATCGGTTTTAAAATTAATCGTTAAAATATTATTGATGTTAGGTAGAGCTATCCAACCCGAACTATTTCGGTGCGGATCCAAATTCTAATCTGAGATGAACAACCCTAATATTGGGGTATTTTACGTCGGAAAAATCCCGATAGACCCCTGAGGTGGTCAAACAAATGCATATAGATGTTTAGCTAAAGTGTTGTATAACATAGGGTACACTGGGCTGATCACCCAACGTGCACGTAAGTCAGACGGTTCATAGTTATATAACTATTGAACCTTTATGAAAACAAAAGTTCAAGGTCTTATTGACCGCTCAGTTTATCGTTTCAAAAATATTTTAAATAAAAAGGAACTTGTTATTATTATTCTTATTTATTCGAAATGCTTTCACAACTATTGTTCAGCTATAGAAATAGTAACATGATTCTTGATTTTGTTGTTTATTCAACTGTTTATACTTGCTGAGCTTTGTAGCTCATTCTTACTTTAAATTAAATATTTTCATCAAAGCCCGAACGTACCAAAGGTTCCGGTAAAGACAAAGGAAAAGGAAAGATGAATGAGTAGAAGATAGTGCAAACTATTTGTAATAATTAAAAGTATTTGTCACTACAAAAATAATGGTCATTGGCGACGGGAGCATTGCCGACGACAAAGTACCCGTCGATAATAACCTCATTGCCGACGAAGGAGTCGTCGCTAATGAGTGTCGTCGATAATCCTCTTTCCCAAGTTCGGCAATGCGCTAAAAATTGGTGTGAAATTTTGACGGTGGAGGGAAAAGTCATTAACGACGGACAGGATGTTACGGACGACGGGCACCCCGTCCCTATTGACTCAATCTCGACGGGTGTAATATCAACATTCATGTCGTCGATAATGAGTCCCCTTTTTTAAACCTTAACGACACGAAACCATACACATAGTACCTCATAGATATTTGGAACACGTTACAACTTACGGAACTCGATTCTATAATTCAGAGGCCGAGTTATCAGCTCGTTTGCCGAACTTGCACATATTAAAGAAAACTTAGCAACATATAGACCAAAACTCGCCCCGAACGTCGAAACGACATGAAACCATAGACATAGAACTTCATAGATATTTAGAACATGTTACAACTTATGGGACTCGATTCCAAGATCCGGAGGCCGAGTTATCAGCTCGTTTGCCGAACTTGTATAAATTAAACTTAGAAAAATAGTCAAAAAAGAGACCAAACCTCGCCTCGGGCGTCGAAACGACACGAAACCATAGACATAGCACCTCATAAATATTTGGAACACATTAAAACTTATAGGACTCGATTCCGTGATCCGGAGGCTGAGTTATCAGCTCGTTTGTCGAACTTGTACATATTAAAGAACACTTATCAACATATAGACCAAAACTCGTCCCGGGCATCGAAATGACACGAAACCATAGACATAGCACTTCATAGATATTTAGAACATGTTATAACTTACGAGACTCGATTCCGAGATCCGGAGGCCAAGTTATCAGCTCGTTTGCCGAACTTGTATAAATTAAACTTAGAAAAATAGTCGAAAAAGAGACCAAAATCTGCCTCGGGCGTCAAAATGATACAAAACCATAGACATAACACCTCATAGATATTTGGAACATGTTACAACTTACGGGACTCGATTCCGTGATCCGACGGCCGAGTTATCAACTCGTTTGTCGAGCTTGCGCATATTAAAGAACACTTAGCAACATATAGACCAAAACTCGCCCCGGGCGTCGAAACGACACGAAACCATAGACATAGCACCTCATAGATATTTAGAACATGTTACAACTTATGGAACTCGATTCCGAGATCCGGAGGCCGAGTTATCAGCTCGTTTGCCGAACGTGTATAAATTAAACTTAGAAAAATAGTCGAAAAAGAGACCAAAACCCGCCTCGGGCGTCGAAATGACACGAAACCCTAGACATAGTACCTTATAGATATTTAGAACATGTTATAACTTACGGAACTCGATTTCGAGATCCGAAGGCCGAGTTATCAGCTCGTTTGCCGAACTTGTATAAATTAAACTTAAAAAAATAGTCGAAAAAGAGACCAAAACCCACATCGGGCGTCAAAACGACACGAAATCATAGACATATAGTACCTCATAGATATTTAGAACACGTTACAACTTACAGGACTTGATTCCGTGATCCAGAGGCCGAGTTATCAACTCGTTTGCCGAACTTGTATAAATTAAACTTAGAAAAATAGGCAAAAAAGAGACCAAAACCCGCCTCGGGCGTCAAAACGACATGAAACCATACATAGTATCTCATAGATATTTGGAACACGTTATAACTTATGGTACTCGATTCCGTGATCCGGAGGCCGAGTTATTAGCTCGTTTACCAAACTTGCACATATTAAAGAACACTTGAAAACTTATAAACCAAAACTCGTCACGGGCGTCGAAACCACATAAAACCCTAGACATAGTACCTCATAGATATTTAGAACATGTTACAACTTACGGGACTCAATTTCGAGATCCGGAGGCCGAGTTATCAACTCGTTTGCCGAACTTGTATAAATTAAACTTAGAAAAATAGTCGAAAAAAAGACCAAAACCCGACTCGGGCGTCAAAACGACACAAAACTATAGACATATAACACCTCATAGATATTTGAAACATGTTACAACTTACGAGACTCGATTCCGTGATCCGAAGGTCGAGTTATCAACTCGTTTACCGAACTTGCACATATTAAAGAACACTTAGCAACATATAGGCCAAAACTCGCCAGGGGTGTTGAAACGACACAAAACCATAAATATAGCACCTCATAGATATTTAGAACATGTTACAACTTACAGGACTCGATTCCGAGATCTGGAGGCCGAGTTATCAGCTCGTTTGCCGAACTTGTATTAATTAAACTTAAAAAAATAGTCGAAAAAGAGACCAAAACCCGCATCGAGCGTCGAAACGACACGAAACCATTGACATAGCACCTCATAAATATTTGGAACACGTTACCACTTACGGGACTCGATTATGTGATCCGGAGGCCGAGTTATCAGCTCGTTTGTCAAACTTGCACATATTAAAAAACACTTAGCAACATATAGACCAAAACTCGCCTCGGGAGTCGAAACGACATGAAACCATAGACATAACACCTCATAAATATTTGAAATATTTACAACTTACGGGACTCGATTCTGAGATTCGGAGGCCGAGTTATCTACTCATTTACCGAACTTGCATTTATTAAAAGAACACGTAGAAGAATTATTTAAATATTCAATCTTTTGGACTTCGTAATTAATATTTTAATTTTGTAGGGACTTGTTGATGAGCCTCGTGGGGGTGGAGGCAGCGGCGAAGGCGATGACCGTGGAGGCGCTAGCGAGGGCCCTAAAGGAGATGGTGAGGACCGTCGAGCTGATGCTGATGATGCTACGGATGGCAGGACCAGTAGTGGCACGATAGATGGCGATGATGATGCTGGTACTCCTGATCTGGGAATATAGTTAGTTTATGTTTATATTTTTACTTTCATATATGTACTTATACAGTTTATGGGTTGTGCAGACTAGGGTTTTGTATCTAGTTAGGTTGATGGTTTATGTATCTAACTAAATTGTATCTACTAACATTTTATACCTTATCTATGTGATTATGTTGTCTACGTATTTGATGGTTGATAGCAAAAGATTTGATGGTTATTGATTTGCATTTGTGAAGAATTATTTGTTTTTTTTTAGTTTATAAAAGGTACAATTATGTATATGTAAATGAAAAGAGGCTTTTACAATTTTTCAAAAACATTTTTTTTATAAAAAAAACTATCATTACCGACATGGTCATTGGTGACGGTCGTGCCGTCGCCAATGACCTATAGCGACGGTCTCAGCGACGGATTTATAATATATTTAATAACAAAAATAAAGACCCATTGTCGACGAGTCTCAGTCATTGGCGACAGCGAGCCCGTCGCTAATGACCATTTAATAAATAAATGTGTATAGTCATTAGCGACGAACAGTCCGTCACCCGTGCCGTCACTATTGAATCATTAGCGACGGACTCTCGTCGCTAATGACCTCGTCGCCAATGACTCCATTACCGACGGGGGTCGACGGGAACCAGGGGCGACGACCTGTGGGGCGACGGGACGGGCGACGGGTATTGCCATTGCTAATGACCTCATTGCCGATGGCAGATGGGTCATTGGCGACGGCAATGCCCGTCAGCAATGACCCTTTTTTGTAGTGTATATTAATTACTATATACATTATCATTTTTTTTGAAGATTTTAAGGTCTAAGAACTTGGGATTTAGAGTAAGATGGCATGTAATAATGTAGTAATTATATTTTATCTTTAAGATTATGTTGAATGGGTAGTATCGTGATGCACCAGACCCAGGTTTGAAGGTAGACCCGGATTTGGGGGCGTCACACAACCTTTCACTCTATGGCAGTTGATTTTACAAAAACAGGAGCACCAGCTGAAATGCCTAGGGCTTTAAAACCGAGGATGTTTCTCGATTTCATGAAAAGGTGGGACAAAACTAGCTTACACTTCTCAAGGAGTATTGGGGGCAAACTTTATTGACGACGATCGACTATCAAGATCGTAATCTTCTTCTTACACTTGGCGGGCATCTGCTGTCTCTGAGTCTTAAGGAATTATCTTATGCAGTGGCGAGAGCAGCACAGCAGCAGGATGACGCCGAGGTAATCTTGTCATTGTTTAGCTTTGCATGTTTAGTTTAGCTTTACATTCAATAATACATGTTTAGTTTAGTTTTTTGTTTATGTTTAGCTTTGCGTGGATGTTTATATATATTGTGTCGGTTTTATTTGTATATCGATAGATTTGTATGGATGTTGGTTTATTTATAGATACAAAGCAAGTACAAACATGTACAGTTATTTTGAGAAATCCATAAATCTTGTAATGACCCGGATTTTCAGAAGTTATTAAAATAAGAATTGAATTAATAAAATTCTTATTTGGTGATATGATATGTGATATTGTATTGCATAAGTGAATATGTGCTATGCAATAAGTGATTTTTGTGAATAATAAATATATATTTATTATTTCATGTAAATAAATTATAAAATCAATTTATTAAGAAGAAATGAGATGGGTAAAATTTATGATGAAGGAAATTATTAAAATAATTTATAATATTAAGTTATTTTAATATAGTAAATTGGTGGTACTGAATATATTTAATAACCTCCATTTTATTAAAAGATTTTTTGTAATAATGTTACATTGTTAAGGGTAATGTATGCAAGTTTTAATATAGTGAATATATTAATATATATAAATATATATATATATATACATATATATATTGACTATAGTTAATTAAATTGTGAGAAAGCAATTTATAGAAAGAAAAGAAAATAACTGAAAATATTATTATATATGTTTGTGTTGGAAATAAATTGTGGGAATCAATTTATTTAAAGAAAGGGATAACTTTAAAGATACAAAACTTTTGTATCTATTAATGATCAAATTAAAATAATTTATAACATTAAATTATTTTAATAGGAGTATAATGTAAATAAATGGTTATAAATAATTTGCAAGATAAAAAGAAAATGGAACAAAATTATTTAAGTATACAAATTTTATTGTATACATTAAATAAAGTGTATTTAAATAATTTATGAAGCTAAATTATTTAAATATAGAGAGATTATATATTAACTATATTAGTTAATGAATGATTTTCATCTTGATGAAAAAGGAAATAATTACTTTATGTATATTAAATTAGTGTATACATTAAGTTAAATGAATTAAAATAATTTATGTCATTAAATTATTTTAATAAGATAAAATGATTTCATTAAATAAATTATTTTTATGATAATCATATTATGGAAAGAGGATATGGGAAATATAGCAATTTAATGTAAGAATTATATATATATATATATATATATATATATATGTGTGTGTGTGTGTGTGTAATGTATAATATGTATTATATATTATATAATATAATACTCATGTGAGTAGCCTTCAAGGAAATTTTCAGTAAAGATAAAAATGAGTTAAGTCGGTTAGAGAGGAGAGAACACAGTGTCGGCAGCAAGAAGCATAACAATCTCAGCAAATCAAATTCTTGGTAACCAAGGAAATTGCTTGGGAGTCAAGTGGAGTTGGCCTATAAAAACCCAGCAGCCCCCTCCTTCCTCTTCTTGTTGTTGCTGTCCGAAATACTCCATCCCTGCCTGTCCCATGTTCCAGCCGAAGCTGCTGCCTAGTAGTCCAAACCGTGCCCCCTCTCCGAAATAAATTCCAAAATTTCTTAACTAAACCAAGGATTGAAGCTAAGGAGAGATAATTGGAGCTTTGGAAGTATTTAAATATTGAATTCAAGTAGCTAAAGGTATACCATTGATTTCCATTTTTAGTTTTGGTAAGAATTCACGAGATTTTGCATAAATGGATTAAAGGTTGAATTTTAGAACATTCGTTAGTTATGTTGTGAATTTGGGCTAAATCCTTATGTGTTCAGCCAAGCTTTTATCCATGTATATGGAATATAGCATAAGAAGTGGTATTAGAATCAAAGAATCAAAGTTTAAAAAATAGTTAGTAAGCTAACTATTTGAGAATTTATTGAATATCTTTGAATTGAGTATGAAAATGAATTCTATTAGCTGAAAATTAGAGATATGGAGCTAGTGTGTGTTGTGCGAAGTTTTAAGGAAAGCGAATTTAGATTGAAACGCAAAGAAAGGGCTAAGAAATCTGATTATCAAATTTTCGCACGCGTTATGTGCGTTAAATGGCCATAAAGAACAAAATCGAACAAGATCACGTAATCTAATGAAGCCGAGACCTTAGAACAGTCCAAATATGTTATATGAGATTTATTTGGGAAGTGAATCGGGTTGAAACGCGTTGAGGCGAGTTTTGACCTCTAAACGCGAAGATTGAAAATTAGTGTCAACAACCTTTTTCGACGCACTGTTAAGGCAGCTTAGGAAACCCAAATTGATGGGATTATATTTTTTAAAAATACTTTGATATGCCAAGTCCAACATATCCAAATTTGGGATCAATCCGATTAACGAGCAGCACGTGAGAAAATCGCGAAACAGCTGTCTCGCTAAACTCGATAGCAGAACAGCAGCGCACAGCAATAGGGCAGCAGCGCACAGTAGCGAGTTGTAGCTGTCTGGTGCGACTTTGACGCGCTGTTTTGCTCGACTTTCGTGGTTTGTTTTCACGGTTAAATTTTTTTTAAAAATACTATGACATAAGAACTCCATCATACCAAGAATTCGCTGCAATCCGAATAAGGGATTGAGAATTAAAAATGGGCGAACGAGCATGTCAGAACTTGTTACCAGGCGACGCCAAACTCGGTCACCACGGGCTGTTTTGACATTCGTCGTTCTGAATCGCGTTCGGGTGAGATTTTAAGCAATGTTAAGTCTAATAAAGTCCTAAGAGACAAGTTTTCACGTTATGAAATAATTTATGCCATGAAACTTCCTTCCGGGCATAAATAATGTAATAAAAATATAATATAAGTATGAATTTTCGTATTTAAGCGAAAATAAGTCGAAAAGGGTATGTAAGATGGTTTTATGAGCGAAGCGAAGAATATGTAACTTTCAAAAGTTGTAATAATTATAAAGATAATGAAATAAAAGTTTCCGGGATTAAAAAATGTAGATTCTGAGCCAAGAATTGCATAACGGTATATATATTTAATATATATACGAAGCGAGATGGCGAATTATTCGCAAGACAAAGTACGAAGCTAAGTTACTAATAAAGCAAAGCATTCGCATATGAGGTAATAGCATGATTTAACTCATGAGCTAACGAAGAAGCATAAAAATTATATGAATTAAAGAAGTAAAATAGTAAACCGTGTTTTACTATAAAAGTTATAAATTAGCTATTTAATCCCGAATTCGTGAGTAAAGGCAAAAGATATTCCTAAAAGGGAATATAGATGATTTAAGCTTCAAGGTATAAAGAAGTTAAAATGAATAAAGTTTCTATATGAACCAAGATTGGTTTTGAGTTAAGAATAAATAATAATATTAGTTTTTATAAACTAATAACTTTTAATAATGAATATACATGCATGTTTTGTGACATAGTTAGTTACCTAATGTGTGCATATATGTAAACACAATTATGTAGGATATGTGGAGAGAAGCTAAGTTAAATTTTAACGGTAATATCCAATCAAGGCAAGTCTTCTAGTTCTTATGTGTTATATGAATCTTGATATTGATTATATAAAATCTTTATCGTATTGGGAATGAGATGTGCAGAAGTATGTTAAATTACATATTATGTTGTATGGAATATGAAAGTCAAATTATAACTAAGGTTGATTGAGTTATGGAACTCAATCTATATGTGATCTATGATATGATGAAATCATATGTTTTAAGAGTTATGATGCGTGAATGATATGCATAGTAGAAGATATATGATGTATGAAATGAGCATGAAATTATGTGCTATGTGAAGCATGAAAACTGTTAGATTTGCTGGGTCGTTGAGCTCAATCTTGTAAAAATAAACTTTTTGCAGGTTAATGTTACAATGCAATATTACTTGCTATCCGGATGATGAAGGTTGATCGAAGTACGAAATGAATACATTTTCTTGAGTTAGAAATTGTATAAAGCTATGATTGATAGTTTTGATATATGTAAGTGGCAGCTATGTATAGTTTAAAATATTCAATAAATAATATTTGTTCTGGATGTATTGTAATGATTACTTTATAAAAATAAAGTGATGTAGTGACATTACTATATAAGAAAGAATTCGTATAGAGGATATGAGTTATTTATATATCCGTATCTACTTTGATAAACTAAATCATAAAATAAATAGGATTTGGAGATAAAAGAGAATCGTAAAGGTTGCGATTCAGGGAACGAATGAAAGATAGAAAGAAAAGTTTTAAATTATCCGCATTGGTAGTTGTTATTATATCTAACTGTGATGTAAAGCTAATTCAAGATAGTCAATAACGCACAAGATCGGGATTGAGAATGGGTCCTGATTTTTGGGGCTTACAAATCTGATCATTTTTTTTTAAAAAAAAATTAAGTATCAACGACCGCATGCGGTCATTAATATATATCAGCGACCGTTGATGGCTTGAGGGTATTAGCGACTGTAGCGGTTGCTAATTTTGGTCGCTGACACGTGGGTCACGTCACCCAGAGACCTAACTCACGGTGACTCAACTTAGCGACGGAATTGGTCGCTATAGGCGGACGTTGATATGGTCGTCGCTAATAGTGGTCGCTGATGCCCACACAGCGACCAGATTATGTGCGACCACTATCAACGACCGTAGTTTGTCGCAGATATGTATTTGCGACCGAGTGCAGTCACTGGTAGGCGGTCGCAGATAAGCCTTTTTCTTATAGTGTTAGCCCCTAAGATTAAATATATTCCTAAATTTACTACATTGTAATAGTGCAAGTTCTCAAAAACGGGGGAGGGGGGGAGAAACTTATTTTGCGCGCTTCACTTCCATGGCTAAGAAAGAGGACAAGTATATAAGTTAATACTAAACTTCAACCTCTATAAGTACTTGCATAATTGTCCTTTTTGATTCAACACCATAAATAAATAAATAAATAAATAAATAAATAAATATAATAATAATAATAATAATCACAAAAAGTATACGAAATTGAATGCATAAGGCTAATGTTCATTCATTTAAACCATAAAAAAAATTATGAAAACTGTTTGAATAAAACATTGATCCAAATAAAAGACTAATGTTGCAACTATTTAATCCAAAAGGCATTGACTAAAATGGAAAACTATATATTCTAAATTTACTACTTTGTGAAGATATGGTACCTAAATTTATAATAAAGTAAACTGCTATCTCATGGTACAACTAATATAATAGTACAAAATTATACTTTTTGGGTTAACTGCGTATCAAACCCCGAAGTATGGACCCTTTTGCATTTGGTACCCCAAGGTTCAAAAGCTTTCATCCCGTTACCTAAATTACTCTTAAGTAACCATAATTGACCCTTTTCTTATTTTCGGCCAAAAAAGTGGTCGGGATTACCATGTATTCCGGTATAGGGAGTATCATACGGTTTGACCGTACTTTTTTTTACATTTGACTATATAAAATTATTTAAAAGAATTTTATAATACTAACTTAATACAAAATCAAAACAAAATAATAAGAAAATAAAGACAAAACAAAATCAAATTCATCTTTTATCTTCCTCATCTCTATCAAACCGAAACGCTATCAAATTTCATTTTTCATCTTCCCCATCTCTATCATGAAACTTAAAATTTTAAAAATTCAAAATCATCACCATCTTCATCTTCAATTCAAACTTCTACATCACAAATTAGCATCACAACTCCTGCATCAACTATGAACATTCATCCCACCCCCGTTACCACAATTCATAAAACCCAAATAAAAAAATTCCAAACCATTTATCATTTCCAAATGATGATTTATCTTACTAACAAATACATCAAACACCAACAATAGATTCAACACATTCATCTTGAATTTTAAGATCAACATATTAGGATTTTAGAAATCAAATCCAATCTCTAATTTACCCAATCAAAAATAGATATTAAGAAACCAAATTTAACAACTAATTTGTCCAGATCCAGCCATTAATTTACCCAATACATACCCAGATCCGAGACCCTTTTCTCTCATTTCTAATACCCAGATCTGAATTACATCTTCTCCGGGCGAAATCTATCTTTGTGGGTAAGATGAAGATGATTAATTACCTGATGGCTTGACTCCTTGCTATCCCTCAGAATCTCGAAAATTCTTGTTTGCCGACTAAATCATGTGGGTTTTATGAAATGGGTACTCAAAAATTACAAATTTGTATTGTTGAAATCATGTGGGTTGTTGAAGTCAAGTGGGTTTTACAAAATTGGAAACTCAAAATTTGTAAATTTGGGTTGAAATTGAAGAAATTGGGAATTAGGTTTGATAGAGAGAGGCTTGATGAAAATGAATAAGAACTTGGGGTGGATCAAAAGATACAAAGAAAAATACTATTATTGATTTTATTATTTATTTTGACTTAATTAGTCTAATTAATTATTTTATTTAGATTAATTAGTACGTTTATTATTTTATTTTGTGTTAATTAGTTAAGTTAATTAATTTATTTGGTTAGTTAGGAATTAATTTTGAATGTATTTATACACTCTTTTATTTTAAATTCATTTTATAATAGCTACGTATTTGTACTAATTTTAGAAGTCAATTACGGTCAATGCGTATTTCTACCCATATGGGGACACGTGGCTACTTTCCAGCGAAATAATTGGCCGAAATTCTAACTAGGGTCCATCATGGTAATTTAAGAGTACTTTGAAGTGATGAGAGCTTTTGAACCTGGGTGTACCAAGTGCTAAAGGGTCCATACTTCGAGGTATGATACGTAGTTAACCTTACTTTTTTTGCGTCAATTTTGCGCTTTAAATTATAATGTTAAGGTACAGTTTTATACTAATAAATAACAATTATGCTGGATCAGGGGCGGATCCATTTGAAGGGCAACATAGGCAGCTGCCTATGCTGGGTTTTTTATCCCATGGGTAATTTTTTTTTTTAAGGTATAAGAGTAGGGCAGAATTTATAAATTAATAAACTCAAGGAGGCAGATTAATAAAAAAGTTAAACTCGATGTATTAAAAGAAAACAAGTTCATGCTAATCTAATTCTACAAAATACAAAGTAAAACAGTAACATATGTATTAAAAGTTAAACTCGATGTATTAAAAGAAAACAAGTTCATGCGTTGATTATGTTTTCAGTAAAATTTAGTTTAATGGGTCTTAATATCTTTTATCCATACGTTAATTATTTATTTTGATTTTTTTTTATTTTAGGTAACGATTTATGAATATTTATTTATTGTATATTATAGAATTCTGTGTACATTGCATAAAATAATTGATCTCAAATGGGTTGTTGACTTGTTATATATATATATATATATATATAATATTATTACTTGTTATATTAACAATATTGTAACCAAATACATATTTTACATATGCAAATGTCCGTAAAACACAAAATTATCTAAAAAAAATGGCTCGGGGGCGCAGCCCCCGAACCCCCGCCAAATCCGCTCTAAGACCAAAATCCGCCCATACTGGATTTGATTTCTGAATCTGCCCCTATACTAGATGAATTTGCTAATTAATCTCATTCAATTACAAAAATATTATAAGAGCACAAACACGTGAGAGTAGTGCTGCATTTTCGTCAAATACAAATTATTCGTCCACTTGCCTTAATTCGGCCAAATCCATGTTGATATTCTCAAACCAGTTGATTTGCATTTATATATATGATTGCTTTGCACAGAAGATTTGTTCTTTCTATTTTCCTTGTGGACCTTCATGAAAATATTCTTCTCCTTTCCACTCATTTGTACAATGACATAACAGTTTTCGTCGTTTTCGATTCTTGTTCACTTCCATGGCTAAAATAGAGAAAGATGTGTACAAACAATAGTCACCAGTTTTTTTAAAATCATAAATTTCTTTTTAAACTAAGTTATGCCCAAAATATAAATGACTTAGGAACAAGTAAAAGAAAAAGAGAAAAAATTCATTGAAACCAAATAATACTTGCAAGAAGTGGCATATCCAAAAAATTTGGATAGGCCCTATACAAACACACAGCATAAAAATAAAAAAAGAAAAAAAGAAAAAACAAGAATAAAAACCCTCCAAATAAAACTATTATGATCCTTTAAAACCGAACACCTCATAGCACATGTACTACAAAATACAAATAATTAATCACGGAGGATCCCTATAAATGTCTTAACATCCTCAGTCTCTGGCCATTTGGAGAAGAGACTTTATCACCTGTTCACCTCCAATTTTTGAAAATAAGATTAGTGCTTGAATAGGATTTTGCTCTCTAATCTGAAGGTCAGTCAGGAAAACGCAAGGTAATTAAGGCAACCCAAAAAAATATCATTTAACACTCGCACTCAAGTTGAAGCATATACATTGATCATGTCCAGCTTGTTATAAATATAGTCGATATATATCGCCCACCACTTATATTTGTAAAAAATATCGACTAATTTTTATAACTAATAACAATGAATCAACTTCTATTGGATCTTCTCAAAAATAAATTGACAACACTTCCCATGAAACACTGGGTTTGAGAAGCTATATGCATGGCTGCCTTATTTAACTCCACAACTTCATAGGTGAAAACCTTTGGTCCGATGACTTAAGTTTGGGCATTCTCCTTCTCCAGATTTGGAAGAATGATGGCTCATTGGGATAAAATAAAAAGAAGAAAAAGAACCAACGAATTGAGCTTCGCTGAAATCAACTTTAAAGTATGAATAAGGTGATGTGGCAACACACTATCCCTCAGATTTAATATGGACTAATACGGACAAGTGTAAGGCTTACGATAAAAGTCTGGAGGGGAGCATAGTTCGAATTTATATACCAATTCACATGCTAATATTCTCATAGTACAATTAATTTGCAATTATATTTTGCATATATGATTTCATTGCACCGTTACTCTCTATTTTCCTTGTGGACCTTCACAGAAAAGATTCTTCTCCCTTCCATTCATTTATACAAACTTTATACAATGACATAACAGTTTTCATCCAAAATGTTTCCAAATGACATGGCTTCTTCATATTCTTGTTCACATCCACGGCAAAAAGAGAGGAAGATGTGTACAACCAATACTCACCAGTTTTGACTAAAATGCAAAGTTATACTATGAGTTTATCACTTTGCGGAGATATGGTACTTGATTTTATGATATAACAAATCGCTAAGTCGTGATACAATTAGTAATGCACAACTATGCAAAACTATATACATTTTGGATCAGTTTTACACTGTTAATTACATCTTTTAATGTACGATTTTGAACTAATAATTGAATCATGAGATAGCAATTTATAATAAGTTGGACATGATCACCTATATTATATATACCCACCGTACATTAAAATTATGCGACTCCAAACCCACCCTAAATAGACAAATATAACCTCATTAAAAAATATGTGCATCACACATGACTCAAATTTGAGGAAAATCAACCCAAGTAACAAAAATAATCCAAAATGCGTACCAACTATCGACGTCAGGATTTGTTTCCTGAAACCAGGGTTTTTAAATGAAATGTGTTTTGTTTTTTGGGTGGATTAGGTGATGTTTGGAAAAAATCGACTTTTTACTCGACTTGGTTTCAAAGCTTGATTTTTGGTGGGTCAATAGTTCAGAGTCACCAGTTGGTATTGTGTTAAAAGTATGTATCAACTCATCCAAATTTTTGGATGTTAACAAATAAGATGACCCAATTAATGTGACTCCATAAGATTAGCCCAAAATTGAGATCAAAAGAGTTTGGGAGTTTGTTTAAGCAGAAAGAAGACGTTAGGCCTCCCTCGACTTCTGTGAATCACGGTTACCGTTTTTTTATTATTTTCCCTAAAATTTAAAGAAGTTGCCTTGAAAAAATAAGTTGTCACTCCATGTATGTGTTTAGTATCTTGTGTCTAAACAAATTGTGTCATTCCATGAATGTAAGTGTGTGTTTGTATCATAAAATTGTGAGTGCTTTATTTTGAAAGTAAATTTGAGCCCCTTTAGGTATAAAGGGGAAGACATTTGAAGTTTTAAATCTTTTGAAAACTAGGGTTTGTAAGTATCTTGAAGGTTTTGAGAAGTTGTCTTTTAAAGGCTTAAAAATTGTCTTTTAAAGTTTTGAAAATCATTATTTAGAAGTAGTTTTTCAAAAGTGATTATATATGTATAGATTTGAAATAAAATTAATGTTTGAAATAGTTTTTCAAAAGTGATTATATATGTATAGATTTGAAATAAAATTAATGTTTGAAAGTGAATTTTAAGAAAATGCCCTTTTAATCGGAAAATCCTTAACACGTCATAAAAATATTGAAAAAAAATTGGAGTTTTGGTATTGAAAATATATTTTTACAAATTTCCTTTCCCAAAGATAATCCAAGGTTCAAATTACTTTAAATTTTAGCCTAGAATTAACTCTAATACCCTAATTTGATCCAATTTTAAGAAGATCTTTATGATTTGTTTGTAAAGCGTTTTCTTCTCTTTCACCAAAGTAAATCGTTCAACTACTAGGGTTAAGGTTTACTCATGGGCATGTAAGTCATCTCAAGCAACTATAAGCACCTCCAAATCACCGAAATCACCATTGAGGGCCTTAATTCCAATTCTTAGGGCATGAAAGTCATTTTAATTAGTTTAAGACCCTATACAAATATTACAATAACCAGCTCCAAATTACAGTGTTTTTTACATAAGTCCATCATTGAAATCCATATTAATTCCCTTAAACATTAGGGTTTAAGGGCCTTAAATTGATTCCAAGGCTCACGTGGTCCTATTCCAGGTCATCACTCCAAGCTTACATCATAAAATCTATCTTAGGGTTTCTAGAGTTTAGTTATGAAAACCAATAAACTCTAATTCCCTTAGATTTACCAAATTCTAAAAATAAATAATATATCATAATCACTTCAAGAGAATCTAATATAAACTCAGTGTGACTAATTAAGAAAGTTGATAGAGATTTCTATTATTGAGAAACCCTCTCAAATATTACCCAAAGTCCAAATTAGGGTTTAAGCACCATTAATACTCCATTAGCATGCTCACATATACACAATTAAAAATATGATTCACATATGAATCCATATCACAACAATCACAACAAAATAATAATGGAAAGAGGGTTAAAAGAAGAGTAGGAAGGACCTTGATGAAGAAATTCCCGTTCTGCTAGAAGGCTTCTTTCACTCCTTGATTCTCTTCGATCCACTAAAACCTTCAATAGAGTGTCTCTAAAATACTTGTGTAATGTTTTGGTGTTCTAAGATGGGTTTTTACTCTCAAAATAGTGCAAAGATGGTACTCTCTATCTAAAATCGGATAACACTCGCATTATGCCAAGAGAAGAGGGGAACATACTGATAAGGGGAGCTTGACCTCACAGCCGCCCTTTGGCCCACCAGCTTGTCTAGTTATTCTCCTAATTTCCTATCTTTTTTTTAGTCCATTTTCTTTGGTTTTTAATATATAAAACATATAAAATTAATAATTTTTAACAATTATTTTACCAATGCATAAAGATTTAATTATTCCGCAAAATTTGGGTGTCTGTACCAACATTTAGGATGAAAGTGTAACTTTTGCCAATTAAGGGGCTACTTTGAAACTCGCTGGCAACTTTGAGGGACAGCTATGTAATTTAGCCATAATTTTATTAACTTTTTAATCAATATTCTTCTATATTTCCCAGGCTCTACCAGTGTCTCACCACCTTCTACTACACGTTTTAGATTATAATTATCTAAGTATCTGTGAGTTGGTATATGACATAGTCTTTCTGAGAAAGATAGATTCCCATCTTGGATCAAGTCATTTGAGTCTCAAAAAAAATTCAAAATCCTAAAATATTGAGCCTGAAACTTAGCCTAAAGAAAGGAATTTATCCACCCGTCCCTCGTGTATTACTCTGTATAAAATGCCATCAATATATACACCACAAGTATATTACAATCATATCAAAATTCTTATAGCTAGATAACATAATGGTACACACAGTTTTCAGAAGCCCAAACTCCATAGGAGACTGATTCATCCCGTATATGACTTCTTCAATCTGCATGCTTCCAATTATCCCATCCCCACCCCACCCGAGCAACATGACCCAGTGGTTTTTCCACAAACATCTTTTTGGAATTCACCATAGTGAATTCATTGTTGACGTGTAACTGGTGGAGAGGCCTTGCAACTACAATAATATATATATATATATATATATGTGTGTGTGTGTGTGTGTGTGTCTGTGTGTGTATGTGTGTGTATCGTCAGTATCCATACCTAAAATTGACTATGAAATGTTAAATAGTAAATCCATCTTTTACCTTCCATTTTCAGATTTATAGAATGTGATTTTTTTTTATATATAAAATAGTACTAGTACACACTGTTATCATGCCTATAGAAATAAGAGTCATGTTACACTTACAAAAAATTCTTACAAAAATTAATTTACAAAATGATATGTCAAAATTTAATTATTGGATGACTGACCATACATGGGTCCAGTGATTGTAACCAACCAAAGTTATACACATCATTTTGTATCTTCTTTTTGTAACAATTCTTTAGTCATCGTATTATTAATATTGTAGAAATAAACATATTCTCCTAAAAAAATAACAGTGCGTTTGAGAACTTTGAATTCTATGTACGCACCATAATGGTGCATACGAGAATTTTTTGATCACACCATGTATAATGGTGTGCCTGTCAGAGGCGGACGGATGAGTCTTGGCAAGCGTGGGCACTCTTATAATTAAATAAAAAAATAATAAAATCCATTAAATATAAATTTCAATTATAAATACATAAAAGTCGCTACTAAATTATTTTTCAATACTTTATTTCTTAAATTGAGACATAACTAATTGACTCTTGAGTCGGTTCAGCATAAGAAAATTCGAATCGATTATATTTAGTAATGATAGATCTTGAAAAATATTTATCCATATATCTATTCATACATTTTCAAAATATCAAATACAAATTCACAACATAATAGAAAATTAAATAATAAATTTAATATGAACAATTCAAACATCCAATAGTACAGTTCTAAAACAAAATTATATAATTACAATTCACGTCTTTATTGATTTAAATACAACATCGACCGACACACATGCCTAAAACTTCAATATATACTGTAAAATTAATGAGCATGTATAGATGTACTAATTAACATTGAATGAATAAAAATAAATAAGAATCAAAAATAAGTAATTAACTATTCATAGATAATTAATAAAAATTAGAGAATTTTTTTATGATATTTAATCTTAACCTTAAAAATTGGAAAAACCTAAGGGTGCGTTTGTTACAGGTCATCGAGAGCGGTAACCTTAAATACCCCGGTAATGTTGGCTAGTCATCTTTATAGATCATTTTTGTTACACTGGTAATCTATCGTACATTCCTGGTAATCAGATACTCAGTAAAGTGTTAATATTTTTGACAATCAGATGACCAAAAATAGGTGCTAATATGTGATTACCACATAGTGGTTATCTTAAAATTTTTGTTTAGACAAAAAAATCTTTTATATTTAATAATTGGGACATAAATATCCTTATTAATCACATAATTTATATTTATATTTTAATGTTTTTTTTGTTGACATGTTTAGTTTAGTTAAATTATCTCATTATCCATACAAAGTATGTGGTATTGTTTGTTATTTGTTATTATAAGTTTAATTTATTATTAAGGATATGCTTGAAAGTTTAGTGCTTAATAATTGAATAAATTATGAATTGTTATTTTATAAACGTACTAAAAATAGTTTGATAGTAATTTGACGATTGTTGATTCATTTGACAATAATCATATGGTGAATTATTCAACTAAAATTAGTACAAGGATATTTTAATAAAAATCAATATTAGAAAAAATATATCCAGTAATCTTGAATTCATACCAAACACTCGCAATAACAATTACCAGTAATCACATATCTTTTACCAAACAAAAATGATATAATATAATTATTTTTTATTATCTGTAATTGAATACCAATAATTTGTGTTTAGGTGGATATCTATCATAACCTGTAACAAACAGCTCCCATGAAAACAAAAATTGAAATTCGAATTTGAAAGAAAATATTATAAATGTATAATTGTTGATTAGTGACATAAATGTATTTTTTAAAGAGGAGCACCACTTTAGTATATTACCTCCACCCCCCACCCCCCCGGCCTGCATGTGCATTCGCCCTTGGTGTCTGCGACTATTTACAGCTTATCATATTGGGGTGGATGGAGTGATTTTTATTTTAATTTTTATAATCGTATTTGTTGTATTTGTTGAATCGTATAACGAACGAACGGTACGAGATGAGTACTTGACTACTTTATTGAATGAGCTAGAGATTCAGTTTAATTTGGGGATCTAGGGTTTTGAGTGTTTCTCTTCACATAACCAAGTATATCTTCGTGTTCTTCGATCTCTATCTATATAAATTAATTTCATTGCTAGTGTGATGTGGATTAAATTCACAAAACTAAATGACAAATCCAGAAAAGGTTTTGCATGTTCCCTCAATCCAACAAAAATAAACAAACCAAATCCACACAATACAAGATTCTCAATTAGATTCAGAAAGTAACTCCAAATATTATAGATATATTATTTTTAGAATAAAATACTAGATTCTTCATTGTGAAGAGAAGAGTAAAGCCTTACATAAAGTAAAATGATCGAGTCTTTTGCAGAAAACATGGATACATACAATTTTCTTTTATTTTTAACCTAATATGCGAACATATCCTGATGCAATTTTTTTTAAAAGAAAAGAATTTCAATCATTGAATATCATATTTTATAAATAAAAAAAGAAAGAAGAGATTATCCAACGTCCCTGGATGAAGATTTCAATCATTGTACATATCATATTGATCATGCACATAAAATGAACATAAAATTAATTAATTAAGAAACGAGGATTAAAATTAAGGAATTTTACCTTCTATGAATCCTAAGCATTGAGTTCTTGTTTCTGGCTTCTAGATATAGCCATTGATTGCCGATGCAGCATCATCAAGATTCTCATTATAAAGCTTAGACAGATCTACCACCATGTGAATCTTGATGATGCCACAGCAACAAACAACGACCGTAAATGATTGCAAACCCGCGATACACAATAGGAGTACTAAGAAGATTAAGAACAAGAAAGATGCTGTTATGTAATTCAGTTGTGGCCCTATTCGTAATTTGTTTGACAATTTGTATGTCTTTGGGTTTTATTAAAATTTCTTTTTGCCGATAAAAAAAAAAGGAAAACAAAGAAGAAGAACAAGAAAGATGATGAAGAATAGAAATAAACTTAGAATTATATAAGAGTGATCTTCCTCCTCGTGGCCATGTGGCAACTTATGGAAGTATATAGATCAATAAACCTATAACTTTTCATAAATTGTTCTCCTTTTTTTGTTTTCCAAATTTACTGAGAGGAAGAGGAAGAAAAGAAGAAAAACAAAATTGTGTATAAATAAAAAAAAAAAAAAAAAAACCCAATTGACGACTGTGATTTTTCCATAGTTATGGATTTAAGGTTTGGAGATCAGAACTTTCCAATGAGAAGATTAAAGAAAGCACCAGATAAAAGGAACCCTTGTTTCATAGCTCTAAATATTGAATAAATATGTAAAAAAGATAAATAGGAAAAAAACTGCTGAATGAAAGAGGGTGAAGAGGGGAGGGGAGGAGAGAAGAGTAGGTGAAGGAAAGGTTTATGGGAAGCCCTGTATATATACCCAAGTTAAGTAACATACTAGCCACCTGTTGAAGAACTTCTTCTTTGACTGATGGGTCCATCAAAATATCTATCTCTTAAATTATTACTTTCTTTAGTAACCCTTCCATTTCTCTTTTCTTCAAATGCAAGTTTTTGAAAATGCAAGTGCAAAAATAAAAAGTTACTATTTAATTTGAAAGTTATATGTTTCATGATTCAAAGGATAAGGATATATGTTGATTTAAAAATTTTAAATTAATTATCTGTTAGACTGTGTAGCCAACAATAATAAAAGTTCAAACGCGTCCACTAAACTATCTCGCTTCTTTTATTTTTTTCTACACAACTTTCTCTCTCTCTCTTTGCATATTTCATAATTCCACATCTCTTTCACTAAGCATCCAAAATTATCTCTACGTCATTGTAAAACTGTAGAAAAGATATTTAAAGTAAGAGGTATTTTTTATGTGTTTCGATTTTATAAAAATGCAACATTCTACTGTAATTAGGGTTTTTTTTAGTGCAAAAAATAGAAAGCAGGTAGAGTACTCTAAATTCCCCCTGCAATCAGGGTTACTACTTGATAAAACCATCTCACCAAGAGTAAATAATTTTTTGAAGTAAATTATTTTTTTTTCTTGTTCCATTCTCTTTATTAATCCATGCTACTACCAAAGAAAATGGGTGAGTGTTTAAAAGAGCTTAGGCCGAGTCCCTCCCGCCACGGTGAGATGAGGAAAGTCTTAATCTGATTATTTAGCACGAACTAGCACTCGAGTTCTCCTCTATCCATATCTTTTGAATTTATCACATTTAAATCTGTAAAATCAAATAAAAGTTCTCTTTTGCAAATATAAAAAAAAAATAAAGAAACCCTGCCATCGTGTCTTTGCATAATTGTGGGAACACTCGCGATCAGCTTCGACAAGGACTCCACTCTCTCCCTTGAGGACACTTTTCTTTCTTTTAAAAAGTTGTGAGAAAAAAAGAAAAAAAAAACACCAACACCTGAAATGGGGAACCCATCCGTACAATATGATGTGGATGCTCAAGCTTTATTTTTTTTGTTTTTTGTTTTTTTGTCTTTTTATAATGATAATTAAGTTCATATCAGATTGAATCAGAGACAAATTGCACACTTGCATTCAGGTGCGTGCATGAGGCCCCATGAAAATAATGCATTCCTTTTCTTCTTCTTTTTTTTCTTTTTTTTCTTTTTCTTTTGCTTTTGAAAGCAAATAACGATTCTAAGAATAATTAAGGCATGAGACTCCAATATGATTCGAATACCAGTATATTCCTTTTCTTGTTAGTATCTATATATACCTTTGAGAGCATGTACTTTAGTTAATAAACTAAGCCATACACCTAACTTGGTTCCCCATTTTTTTTTTAAAAAATAAAAAGAAGAAATTAACAAACTACCTAATTATTATTTTATTTTTATTTTTTCCTTAATAAATCATGTGAAAAAATAATATAATCAATTTAAAATATCTGAATACATATATGATTAAGTTAAGGGTACCTCGACATCTACTTGTTAGCATGGTATACAAACTTTCAAGATCATCATACCCATCAATATAAATAAACTCTCACAAATGGAGAGACAAAACAACACAACCGGAAGAAAAACCAATTATTAATCTTTACAGAATTACCTTATGAGCCAAAAAAAAATTGCATGGCCTAATTTCCTTGAGAAAGAAATGAAATTACTAAAATCAATCTTTGTTGACTATACAAGATTTCTAAAATTTAAATTAATTACAAACCAAAGAACGTACAAATACTAAATGCTAATTACCATTATATATATATATAAGATGATGAAGATAAATAATATGTGGACATTGGAGACAGTCTTGCACGTTCACGTAACCGGATTGGACTTGTTTCAGTGGTAGCATGTTCATTGACAATTGGAAAATTTTGCTCCAGATATAAAATTACTGTATAGTTAATCATTATATTATGGAAATATCATATCAATATTTGGATTTTAGGGTTTGGAAGTTTTTGTTTGACAATGTAGAAAAGGGAATAATAAAAAGAATTCAGATCTGAAAAATTATTAATAATTAAGAAACCATAGACGGCAACTTTAGTGGTAAGCCTTTTGTGAATATGGCATTTTCTCTATTGTGCCAAGGGGATTTGATAGAAACTCAAAAATATAAATGTATCCATTGTTCAACAAATATATGTGATTTTGTATTAACCTACTTGTAAAACAATTTGGAAAATGTGGAAAAAAAAATGTGGAAAGAAAGAAAGAAGAGAAAGTTTAACTAAATAAAGAACATAAGCTCCATGAGATTTTTCTTTCTCTTGGTTGACAATTTATTCTGTTTGAAACTTGAAAAACGCGGAGGAAAACAAAGTAAAAGAAAAACATAAATAAATATTATAAATAAGTAAATAAATCTATCTCAATGAAAATAAATCTAACAATTTATACTTTAAAAGATGTAATATAAAATATAGCGTAAAAATGTCTAAAAAAATGCAAAAATAAACTTTTAGAGTAAAGAAGAATTCTTGAACAGCGAATAGGTTCATATTTTCATTTCCTTTCTTTCCTTTTTCCCTTAAGTTTTTTCAAGTTCCAAACAGAGCAGATGAATTTCCTCGATTAAAGGAAAAAGCAGATGAATTTTCTTGAGTGAAAATAATCATTGTGTCATTTCTTTGGATTAGTACATATATCACTAATTAAATCCGAGGAAGTTCTCTAGATTTTTAGTAATAAAAGAAAAATCAAAAAATAGTTTGTTTCAATAAATGAAAATTCCTGTCTCTCCATTTCTTTATCACTTTAATTTGGGCATATAAAAGCTTAAACCAAAAAATTATTTGATATTTTTATATTATTATAAGTTGGTTCAAAGGTGAGAAAAGTGTAATTATTTACCTTCTAATAATTGATTTTTTGGACAATATTCTTGAAGACCAGCTTTTGATAAATGATCAAGATTCAAAACCCTAGTCTACATGAAGAATAAAGGGCATTAGTTCTACTATATTATCTTCAAAGAGAGGGAGAGAGTCTGAGAGATATCATCAAGTCCTTGTTATGTTAATATGTATAATGCACAAACCTAGTAATACAACTGTTATTCATATATAATCAATATTTACATGCACAAACCTAATAATACAATTGTTAAATCATCAACTTCGATCAAATCTTCTGTCAAAGCTACATGTTGTATATTGAGTCTCTAAACTTAATATGTATAATGTGGAACTTTGTTTCTTAATTAATATAAACACGGGATGCATGGAAGATCTATAACGTGGTTAGAGTAAAAACTTGTTTATTTTCATAGATCAGTTTTAAATTTTTTTTTATTAAAAAAAAAAAACTGTAACCAGTTGGTACTATGTTATCACTTTAAAAAAATTATTGTTGTGGGGCTTCATGGTCTATTCATGGCCAACAACCTAGTACCATTTGATGTATCTCCCACATCATTTGAACATCATTATTTAAAAACAAATTTTAATGCTTTATCACTTCTGTTTAATGGGATGTAGTACTTCATCTCTTCTAAAATAGAGAGACATTTTGATTTTGTAAAATCAATTTGTGAACCTAATTAAAAAAATATTTAAATGGCTTCATGCTCTATTCATGGCCAACAACCTAGTACCATTTGATGTATCTCCCACATCATTTGAACATCATTATTTAAAAACAAATTTTTAATGCTTTATCACTTCTGTTTAATGGGATGTAGTACTTCATCTCTTTTAAAATAGCGAGACATTTTGATTTTGTAAAATCAATTTGTGAACCTAATTAAAAAAAATTTAAATTGATATTACATCATTTAAGTTTTTGTAAACAATAAATATGATAATTAGTGCTATTTTATAGTTAGTTTATAATTGTTATAATTATTTGTATCAAAACTAAGAATAATACTATGTGTAAAAACTATACACACAAAATTGTGCACAGAAAGTAAGACTTATGTATTGCTTATCAAGAAAAATCTGTAAGACACTCCCTATTTTCTCTCTTTTTTTATATTGTTTGTGCCCAATTTTTTGTGTATAGTTTGTGTCCATAGCATTACTCTAAAACTAAATAATTTCATATTGATTTTGAATTTTAAAATTTAATGAATTGTCTCTAAAATTCAAAATATATCTTTAATTTTGAAACGGATGAATCGAATATCTTTCTAAATTCCACTTGGTCACGGGATATATTAAGGATTTTACGAAATAATAATAATAATAACAACAACAACAACAACAATAATAATAATAATAATTAATAATATACTATTTTATCTTGTTTTAATTTTATTGAATAATAATAATGATGATTTTTTGACGGTTTAATTTTGAATTTATATACCGATTGGGTCTCTAACTCTCCATTCATTGAGACCCAATCTGAAATTTGAGTTTGTTAATTAGGCGAGAGATAGTTAGAAAGAGGTAAGTACGTAGATGAAACTTGCAAATAGTAAACCCTGCAATATCCTTTTTGACTTTAATGGCTTCCTCCCTTGTATATGTCAATGGCTTCCTTTATGCTACTTTGGTTTGGTTCAATCAGATGAAGAGTTTGTAATTAAAATGGAGGAAGAAGATAGAGAAAAAAAGAAAGAAAAAAAATTGTAAGAGAAAATGAGTCGAAAGCTTTGTCATTCTTTTTAATGTTTTTTTATTAATATTTTTGCCACGTAATTAAAGCTTTTAAGTTTTTATTTTTTTTTGCGGAGCCTAGTAGTAAAAAAATAACGTCTGCTTGATTAATTTAACGAAACAAGCTAATTTCATAATTTTAATTAATTTAGCTGGCTAATTAAGTTCTTTAAAATTTAATAAACTATTGCACAAAATGAGCCAACTACAGTAAATTAAACCTTAGTTTTGCCAATAATAATTTCTCCAGTCTTATTCCTCCTAGCATTTTTATAAATAAATCTGGCCCTAGGATATCAATACACAAATATAATAAGACAAATAGTGAGTTGTTTTGGTTGATCCAAGTCGACTCGTTAGTTTAAGAGAATTTTTTTTGTCAATTCAGATTTCTTTTATTTTACTATGAAGCATGCAATTAATGTATCCTTAATTATAACATATTTAATATACTCTTTAGTAGCTATAATACCTTAATATTGTTACATACATTTTATCATAATTTTTACTTTTAGATTTATCGATCAATGATATATTATAATTTAGAGAGAGCTGGAGCTCATTTCAACCATAAGAATATGATTACTTAACATGAACTTAATAAAACATTTATTCCTTTTAAATTATTTAGTGATAGGAGAAATCTATTGGCACATACAAATATATGCTATAAAATGAAACTGAGAACCAATATATGCAATGAGTTTGAGATATGAAATTAATTTCTTTTAACACGTTATTCTTATATTTTATCATTAAACGACAAGAGAAAGAGAGAGATAAATTGCTTTGAAATATAAATATTTTGTTGTAACAATTACTATTATTTACTGATAGTTTAAGGGATTTTTTTGTTAATTCAGATTTCTTTTATTTTACTATGAAGTATGCAATTAATGTATCCTTAATTATAATATATTTAATATACTCTTTAATTAGTTGCTATAATACATTAATATTGTTGCATATATTGTATCATAATTTTTACTTTTAAATTTATCAATCAATGATATATTATAATTATGACCATTAGCATTCATGATTTATGAACCTATTAATATAAAGTTATCTTATTCAACTTACGCATACATTATAATAAGACTCTGACTGCACAATAAATTACACACAAAATTTTTGTAAGTTCACTATAAAACAAAAATGGTTGTAAGACCCATGTTATTCTATTAGATGAAAAGATAAGTATTATTTTTTCAATCTATCAATCAGTGTCTCCATACGTAAATATGTTTTTTAGATGACAACATAACTCATTTAAAAATTACACGTCGGAACAGAACAATTCATAAAATAATAAAAAAAAATATGACCATAATTTTCTTTTTAATTTTTAATGTAACATGTATACATTATGTAGATTAAAAATGACACATTATAATGATCTCATTTGAAATTGAAGAAATTATTATTTTTATTATAAATATTAGTTTAAATATGTGATTTTTAAAGTTTTTTTATATTTAATTTTTAAAACTTATTCGTATTTTTCAGGGATTATAAGCTTTTATTGATGAATAAACTAAACACGTCAAAATGGTTGTTAATACACTACTTCTGCTCATTACTGCAGAAATTAATCATTAAGTTTATAACATCAAATTATACATATTTTACCTAAGTTCATATAACATGAATTAATTTGATGAATGTTTGAAAATCTGACTTTTTTCTCTCGATCTCTCTCTACTATATTATTACATATCAACCATACAATTAAAAGTACAAACATAGTTTCACTAAATTTTGATTTCACAAATTTTTAGTACTTCAGTATATTTTTTCCTATTCAAATTAATATGAGTACTATCCAAATTCGTAATGTTTTTTTTTAGTTCTACCAATTTTATTACAAGCTTTTACATAAGTAAGATAACATATCTTAACAAATTTTATGCAAGATAATTTTATTATTACACTTTTTATGAAAATGTTAAGATATCGAAGAAATCTCTTAACATATCACGCAATTTAATTATATTAATATTAGTCATAAATTTTATTATTAAATTGATGTTCTAACTAAATTAAATCTTTTAAAACTTGAAATTTTAAAAAATCACATGATTAATTGTATTAATAATATATATGATTTTTTTATAAACATAATAACTATAAAATTAGTTAAGAAAATTATAGTGTGTTTGTTACTAACTAAATATCATAGTTAAATTAAAAAAAACAGTGTCTTTTATAAAAACTCGAAAGGCAATTACTCCTACTATCTACAACTTCAGACGGGACAAAAGTGCTTATTCACCGTAAACAAGATTCATTCCCCTTCTTTCTCTTTCCGACGATCGGTAATTCTTTCTAACAGCTCCATCTGAGAACGACGCCCTTCTGGGCTAGGCTAACCCTGTTCGTGGGATCTTTTATCCTTTCCTTCTTCCTAGGACAGTAAGAATGGAACAAACAAAGGAAATAGTCGGGAAGTCTAACTCCATAGCAGCCGTAAAGGTTTTCCCTTATTCTATTTCCTCAACGGAAATAGTTGGGAAGTTAAGCAACGAACTCAAGAACTACAGTTAAGGTCTTCCCTTACTCTATTTCTTAAGAGGAAATAGTCGGGAAGTTGAATGCTGTGCATTCGAGTTTGTGGCTTCCGCGCGCGCGTGTTATTAAATCTTGAGTTTCATAATACTGTTCAGATTATAATTTCAAGTATATTTTATCGATATAAACACAAATATTATAAAATTTTATTATAAAATTAAATAAAATTAAAATAATTTAGTAACTACAACTATCTTTTTGTAAAACTCATAATTAAATATTTATCCTACATTTAATTTATTATTTTTTAAAAATTAATATAATAAACCATTATCCATCTTAACCGTACTTTGCACATGATTGTGAGCTTGTTCATATTTATAACATGAATTAACAACGAAAAATTAGCGATCTTAATCAAAATTCTAATTAAGCGTGTCGCATGTGAATGGCTATGAAATGTTCACGTGATCAACGATTATATGTCGGTTATGACCTGATTCAACGATTATCGTTAATCTGCTGGCGTGATGTGAGTATAGATGGTGATTATCATCGATAATTTTTTGTTTGTGACATGATTGAACAAGGTATTAGTTTAATCCAGCTTTGGAACCATGACTAATTAAAGCATAAACTAATCTCTTATTTAATTAAGTTCGGAACTGCGAATCTTGTTGGATTAGGTTTCTGTTGGAATGGTTTTGGGTTTTTTAGAAAACCATGGGCTGATTAATTAATACTTAATTATACACTTAATCGTGTCACAATAATTAATGAATATTTTTATTGTTACACTTAAAAGTAATTGGTACTTCCACATCTCACTAAACTTTTTTTTTGTGCAGGTCAACTGGACAACTAGCTGCTTGACAGGAGGAAGAGAGAGACGTAATATGGTGTTGCATGGTGCTCGTTCCATTCCTTTTTAAGTGTTGTTTAAGAGACATATTCTTGTTTTTTTTATCTATCTGTTTCTAAATTTTAAAAAATAATTAATTACCTAATATTTAATATTTTCCCCAAACGCAAATATATATTACGCTAATTGTTTTTCTCACAATCTTTATCTTTCTCTTTTATCTTCGCAATGTATGATACAAGGGTGATATATTTATAGTTTATACTTATTTTTATTTAACTAGTTAAAGAATAAATTATACTATTTTTTCTTTGTGCAACTTATACTATTATATATTGAATACTTGGGAAATAAAGGGGAACGTGGGGAGGGGCGAGGATTGGATCTAAAGAGAAGATACAAGAAAAATATACTATGCAGCGTCTATGCTAATTTTGTTGAGCATAAAGTCCGGTCAGTGATAATGTAAACGAATACTACTAGGATTCTCAAATTTTTAGTTTTAAATGGGTCTCAAATGATATGATATTAAATATTTTAATAATAATTTAGCATAGTCAATCACATGAGATCTATTCGACCAATGTTATAATGATACATTAATTGAGACACTTTTTAAAAATAAAAATTTAAGAACCCTAACGTTGTCCATAGTATAAAATCAGGCTTCAACACTGCAATGATCTTTTACCTTTTTACGTTTGAAAATAGAGGAAATGAGAACAAATCTAGAAAAAAAATCATAATTGTTTTTAGAAATTCCTTTTTTAGTTAAGAAAGTTCTAAAAAAGTAAAGAAAATTAGATTTATTTTTTCTTAGAAATTTTCCTGGGTAAAATCATAAGAAAGTTAAGGATTAAAAAATGAGTTTCATAAAATTCTTTTTTATTCTTAAATTGCTCTAACATTAACATAAGAAGACAAATATTGACATCAATGTCCTATACATATTGACACTTTATTAAGTACCTTACAAACCGAACTAAGGAATTTTTTTATTAATTTTTAATTTTTTTGGTCTTTTTCTATCTATCATTTCTTTACTTAAAAATCCTTAACATTTTTTACCCCTCAAAAAAATTACAATAAATTCCTTTAATACATGTGGTTATCCCTAAAAAGACACTTAAAAGGGAAGGGAGCACCGTTTCCTTAAAGTTGAGGGCTTATAAATATTTTTACATCTCAAGTGGTTGTTAGTGACTCACAAAATTAATACTGTATTTGAATTGAAAGAATGAAATGAAAGAAAGAATGAAATGATTTTTAAGTATTTTTAATTATATATTAATTTAGTTGTTCAAAATGGCGAGTGGTATAATATAATGACAAAATTATTATATATATATTTATTTTATTAAAATAAATTTTATTTCACCGACTCTTACGTAGGATAAAAATCAAAGGGATTGAGAGTGTATAGATCTCGTGAAAATCTATAGTTTGTGACTCTGATTGGTCCTGATTTAGGCTCTTTAAAGTTTAAGGTTCAATATTTGACCTGTCCCTTTTCAATGTATAGATTTGTTTAGATTAGAGTGGTACATTCAAAATAGATTTGATTGGCTTAGATTAGAGTGGTACATCCAAAATAGAGTAATGAAGTTACATGTCGCCGACTAATAACTTTGTAGATTTTTATATGCATACCAATGTTGACAATTTAGTCATAAGAATCATTTTATTTTTTTTCCGTTTACACTTATAACATGTTAACAAGTTTGTGGTACTTTGAATCAAACAAAATCATGATTTTAAAATTTAAAATTTACATGAGTTGATGATTTTAATTTTGAAAGTGAAAAATATGATAATTATCGGTACTTTTTAATTAGTTTATTATAATTATAATAACGATTGCATCTTTTGTTTGTAAATAAAAAAAATTTAAATTAATAAAGGAAAAATGTTATTTGTATGTACTACGCACAAACAAATTAATTTGGGTGTGCATCTCCATGCATATCTACCGACTACCAGTCCTCATTGTTTCTTTCTTAAAAAAAAAAAAGAAAAAAAAAAGAACAAAGGATAGGACAATATAACTTTAATTTATTATACCCAAACCTATTTTTAATTGGATGATATGTTCCATTTCCCTAACCTAGTACCACTGGATTGTGTGCCCTTGTATTCTAATAGAGATGTTTTAAATTGTAAACTAGTTCTTACCATATGCAAAGTGTAAAAGAATTTTTAATATTTTATATACATGTTTTGGGCTAAAAAGCCTTTATTGAGAAAACCAAATCAAAACCCAGACCAAAATTAAGAGAGAGTCAAGTTAATTAGTTTACATCACAACTTCTCCCCGTGAATCTAGTACATGATTGCACAGAAACATGCAAGTATTCACAATTAACACAAACTCAAACTTCAAAAGCAATATTTAGTCATTGTATGTTGCAGGATTTTCGAATTTCCTACCAAATTCAAGAATTTTAGAGAGAGAAAGGGTAGATAATAGAAAGAAAACGTAAATAATATTCACTACCAAAAAATAAAAATAAAAAAATCAGATTATAGACGATGGACGACGGACGTATCCCGTCGAGAATAACCTTAATATTCTCTTCTTAGTACATCTTAGACTTATGTAGACTTATTTTACATTACATCACAACCGTAGATCTTGTCTAATATATATGTAAGCCCTCCATTTCTCCTAGTTATTTACAATTTACGTTAGCCTGCGCCCCTCTTAAATTTATTAAAACTATATTCTGTAAAATTGTAACTATTCAATACAAAAAATAACACCTATATTATTAAGCAACAGCAAGTAATAGACTCTTGATCTCTTTCTCTCATTTTAATTTACTAGCTTTCTTACCCATACAAGATACGACTCGTACGAATGTTGTAAAATTGTTTTATTTTACGATTTTTAATAATTTGATTGTGCATAATAAGTTTAATTCATATTAATTTATTACTTTTTCTAATTGATGTTGGACTTTTTGTTATTGGGTTTTGTTAATTCTATATGTGTATAAATTTTTATTTTTACCTTTTAATTTGTTTTGAAATTTATATTTAATAATTATAAACGTGTCATAATATTAATCAAAAAAAATTATTGATAAAAGATTTATTGTTATAATATAATTACTTTATTTAATAATTATAAAAGTTGGTGCAACAGTATACAACAGAGTTTAACATTAAAAAGAGATAAACAATATATTTTGTTTGGTATTTAATCGTTCCCATATTATAAGTAATTATTTTTTAGATGGAAGGGTGTTTAAGTGAAAAAGACAATTAAGTGTTCACTGACCATATATCAAAAACTTATAAACCCTTGCTCGCTAACCAAATTAATATCAAAAACTTATGAACTCTTCTAAAAGCATAGTACACATGTTGTTTTATGCAGAGTTGGAAATATCACTTTAGGATAGCTATTCAACAATTTTAAAAACTAAAAGGGACAAAAATATGGAAACAAATCATACAGCAAGGGGAAACATATATGTATACACTTCAAACAAACTTACATGTGTGTTAAACTTGTTTGCTATGACTTGGTTACCCAACTTCCGCTGTTTATATCTCAACTATTTAATAGCATTACACAATTCTTTTTTATTATTTTCCTCCATTTTTGGTATATAACAATGTATTTCGGTTGGTCTCTATGTCAATATTAACAGGAATATGACATTTGCCATCATGATTTGAACATCACCAGGAATATGAATGATTCATTGTTTGTTAAATATAAACAGTAGGAATATGAACCATTGATATTATTACTTTTAATATTTGTTGCTAATACATTTAGGAGTCAACATTAAAGGATTTTAGCACCATCAGGTATACAAATGATTCATTGTTTGCTAAAAATAAACTGTAATTATTCTTAATATTTGTTTTTAATACATTTTGAAGTGAACATTAAATACTCTTAATTATTTTTAACACATTTTGAAGTGAGCATTAAATATAAAAGTTGGTGACCGAGAAACATATTTTAGTAAAAATAAACTATAGGAATATGACCATTAATGTTATTACTCTTAATATTTGTTTTTAATACATTTTGAAGTGAGCATTAAATATTTTTAATATTTGTTTTTAATATATTTTGAAGTGAGTATTAAATACAAAAATTAGTGACTGAGAACTATATTTTGGTACCAAAACTGGTATAGGCATGGAACAACTTTAAGTGTGATTTATATGATTTAGTTGATTGATAATATAAAATAGATAAAATTATTTTAATTTCCTATTATTTCTGTCCCACTCCTTTCCATTTCTCCAAATTTCTCTCATCCATTAAATATCATTACATCATTTTTCTTGCGCTAATATAGGTAAGATATATTATCATTCCCTACTATGCTTTATTAAGAATGCAAGTAAAGATGAGCCCGAATATGTCAATAATTGGGCCTTTACATTAGATTTTTCAGTCGTGATTTTTTACTTGCTGAGACAACCTAGAATACCCATGTAATTAGCCTATGATGAAATTTATTTAGTAATGGACACACACACATCTATATGTCCATCTCTACGGTTCGTTCGTGGACCGACTTTAGCGACGGTTTTTTCCGTCGCTATAGGCTAAGACGACGGTTCACATATATATGAACCGTCGTCTTAGCCTACAACGATGGAAAAAACTGTCGCTAAAACCGGTTTGTGAACGAACCGGTTCGCTTTTGAGATTTTTCATATATATATATATAGGAAGAGGTTCTCCAGCGAACCGCTGGGGAACGGATTGAAAACGAACCGGCCTTTAGCGACAGTTCAATCTATCGCTAAAGGCATGCGTCGCTAAACAGACTTATAGCGACAGTTTAACGACGCATCGAACCGTCGCTATAGGTCTGTTTAGCGACGCATGCCTTTAGCGACAGATTAAACCGTCGCTAAAGGTCGGTTCGTTTTCAGTCCGCTCCCAGCGGTTCGTTGGAGAGCCGAACCCTATATATATATATATATATATATCAATTTCTTCTTCATGCATACCTATCATAATTTGAAATACCAAACAAAATTTTCATTAACTATCTCAAATTTATTTAATCTTCATATATATTTATATGGTAGTCCGTATTATGGTTTCAACTTATATTAATCACTATAAAAGCAAAGTTATCAGTTCAAAGTTAAGGTTAACTGAATATCAGTCTTTTCATCTTAAAATATAAGATCATTTGTCTTCATAATTAATATATAATCATTTCTTTTATAACAACTTGAACAAATTAATATATAATCATCTTTTATAACAACTTGATGTTCATTATTTTCTCATCAGAACAAGAAGAGAACCTGGAAAAGTAAGTTAATCACAGTGAATGTTATACGACACGACATATAAGCGTATCATCTGCTACAAACTAACTTAAAATTAAAGATAGTGAAATATGACATAATAAATTGTTTCCTTTTGTTTTCTTATTTTTTAAATTGAGTAAACATGTTCATATTATTCATTTATTTAACTAAGACAAATTTATCTGTTACCAAAAAAAAAGAAGACAAATTTATCTGTAATATTTCAGATATTTATTTAGAAATAGTGAGAATCAGAAGCATACCTCATTCTAAAGTTTAAATTCAATATGGGAGGAAGTGATAATTTTTATACCAGTTGTGTTTCCATTACTAACCGACAATGATTAAAATCACCTTCGAGTTTTAGACTCGTTCGCAAGAAGCCAAGCACAAAAAGAATAATAATACAATTAGTATCAAATAAATTTTTTTACAAATCGAAGTGTTAAATTTAAGATCGGATGATGAACACAATCACCTAAAAATTAAAAAAAAATCAAAAAAAATGAGAACACATAAAGTTATCCAGGTTCATTAATTTTTGACTAGTCCTGCATGTCTGATGTATTCATATATTGTGTCTCTCACATTCTATAATAATACACACACAAAACATTACTTTTATAGTCACTAGAAACCTTAGCTACTATAACATGAGCTCAAACCTATGAGGACCAAAAATATTAGTAAACTCAAAACCGGGCTACTAATAAATCATCAAGCCCAAATAAACATTATGCTTGGCTATTGGTCTAGCCCACTAAAATATGAGTCAATCCCAACATTCTCTCATTTGGTGAATAATTCTTGATGCCCACTTCAGATGTACACCACTAGACTACAAGAAAAAAGTTTATTTTCCACGAAATTATTTCCCACGGAACCAATTTTGTCAGAATAAACTCTCCTTTTACTTTGTCGCGTCCCCGCCCTAGCTTTCTCTTTCTCTCATTTCAGTACCCACAGAGAAAGAAAAAGAAAAAAATCCCTCTAACTCCTTAACAGTAGATCCGACGGTAATTCCCTCCAACTCCCTAGCAGTTGATCGGCAGCTGAACTTCCTAGTAGTTGATTGGCGGCTCAAGGTCGACAACTCAGATCTGCATCACATTTCTTTCCCTTCTCTCTTCACTCCCTCAAACCCCTAGCAGTAGTGGCAGCATAGTGGTCGTGACACCCCCAAATTCGGGTACTTCATTCCCACATGATTTGGTGTTCACTATTCAAATAAATCACATCACATCTAACTACCCATTCAAATATAAATGAAAATTCTTAATTGAAATAGAAATCTCCCATTAAAAGATTACAACATCTTAATAACATCAATCCCAGGTCATCTAACCTTAAACAAAACATCAATGCAGAAACATAACATAAATAACATGAGTCTATTACATAAACATCTTTCAACAAATTAAACAAGTCTTCATCACTTGTTTGTTTTGCCTTTGCCCTTACTAGTGGATGACTCATCAATTTTTTCAACTTTAGCTGCAATGTTATTATACAAGAGTGAGCAACAATTGCCCAACAAGTATCACAATAAAAATAATAATAACATGCGAATAGTCAATGGATACTGAATAACTGAAAGCTCGACTTTTGAATCAAGATTATAAAACAAGAATCAAAAGAACATCTGAGGGTCACAAGACCACAAACTATGTCCTAGGTTATCAAGTATTTCTACTTTAAACCTTTAACACTCGTAAGACTATATGGACTATACTTCTCGTACTTAGGGGGATCAGCCCTTTGTACTATGTATGTGCATAATGTTTCTAAGCGCTAACGCGTAAAATAATCCCCTATAAAAGGGTTGTTCATCTCAATTTGACATCAGAGTCCGCACCAAAGGAAGTTTAGTTTGGATTTGCTTCAATAACGTTTTTAGAATTTAGAACGTTCATCAACTATGGACTAGTCGAATCAATAAGGGATTGCTAGCCAATCAAGGCTCAATAATTAAAATGTAAATGATATTCAAGAACCAAAAACTGAAGCTCACAAAGTGTACAATTGAATAAACTCTGTATAAGTAAAGTATTACTAAAAGGGAATTAGAATATCTCATTTGGATTCATGAAATTGAATGAATTAGGATAAAGAACTTGCTCAATAAAGTAATAGAGTTAGGAAACTTGCACAATAAAATAGTGAAGTTCAGAAACTTGCGTAAAATAATAAGTAAGGATAAGATACTTGCCTCGTGCGTAGATTATAAATTAAAATTCACATTCATTAAACAACCTACACGTTCCGTTTATGAAGCAATAACAATGATTAGTTACAATATTATCAACACTTCAGGATTCACTCTCATTCAACCTCATCTTAATATATCTCAATTGTTATCCGATAATTAATCTTACTTCAGAAGTTACAAGCTTAGCTATAATATCACACTTAAGAATTTCCTAAAACTTAACGTTAGGTTAAGGTACATCAACTTTATATTTTGTAATCACCAGGTATATGCTTACCATCCATCACAGTATCTTAATATTCATTTAATACATTAGTCTAAGCTTAAAACATGCATAGGATAACATAACATGATCACAAAAAAGAAGAAAAAAAAATTAGCATTTTCTGCATCTCCCGCCGGGGCGGGAGTTTTCTTTACAAAATACCCGCCAGAGCGAGGCTACCGCCGGAGCGGTAAACTTAGTACAATAAGCCCGCCGGGGCGAAGATACCGCCGGGGCGGTAAACTTAGTGTATGAGGCCGCCGGGGCGGTGAACCTGAAACCCAGATTCTGCAGTTCACGAAGAACACAAAAAAGGCCATAAACTTCCAACTTTTTTGTTTATACATCAAATTAAGCATACCTAATTATTATAATTCATATATAATCGTTACCCAACCCTTCTAGCATGATTCTAACAACTTAAATCATATAAACCATGAATCTAAGAACCAAAATTTGAGATTTTTATCATTTTATCAAAGTTTCTTCAAATTTAATGAAATCACTCATAATAGATTCGTTACTACACCCAATCAGTCCATTAAACTTGCGTTCTTTTCGTTTCGTAACATATACACACAATCAATCATTAATTTACTGATTAATATGCAATTTAAACATAAATTTTCATACATTTAAGCCATATTCATATTTTTTTTCTTCTCTGTAAATTTCTAAACTCTAATTAAACATAGTTTCATAGATTTAATTACTCTAAACCATATACAAATCATATAAAATACATTTATGCATGCTTACAAACATCTACCATCAAGTTCTTTAAAATTTAGCCATAGAATTCAAATTACAGAGAACTTAAAAATATACGTTCATGGAGAAAACTTAAAAAAAACATAATTTAAAGGTTTCAATTTAAGAATTACCTTTTATAAGATGCTAGATTATGCAAAAAAAAAAATGAAAGAATTTCTTCTTCAATTCTCTAATTCTCTCAAAACTATCTTTTTTTCTCTCCGTATTCTCCAACTTAGACTTAGAAAATAATGATAATAATAATACGTATAATGTAAAACTAGCATAATATGGGTGTCAATTATCTAGCTCCAACCTCCACTAAGGCCTTGTTTCGTTAGTTCTTTTATTCCTCCTTTCCACTTAATAGAATAAATTACTTATAATATAGTTTAATGTCACATTTTTAATAAACAAATTATATTACAATTAAATAAGAGCTACTACTACTTAATAAATTAATTAATCAGATAATAAAAATTCTCCTTTATTTATAACAATTCAATAAATCTCTAATTAATTATTTAATTAACTAGAGCAACGTCAAAACTAATAAATAACCCATTTAATTAAATTAACTCAATTAAATTCACACTTTGTACTTTAAAAATTACTTCGCATTAATATAATCCATATAACACATTTAATTAAAATAATCTACAATAATTTCATCAAATATTTATTTAGCTCAAAAAATAAATCAACACAAATATTTATTTAATTCAATAAATATTTAAAGATTAAATATAAAATTCTCGTTCGTTACATCTTTCCCCCTTAAAAGGATTTTGTCCTCAGAATCACGACTCAATTAATTCGTCCCGTTATATTCTCCCCTCCTTACAAAGATTCTGTCCCCAGAATCGCTACACATAGACTAAGCAAATAACTGAGGATGATTTTTTATCATGTGATCTTCAGTTCCCACGTAGCTTTTTCAACGTTGTGGTTCCTCCAGATCACTTTAGCAGAAGGTATAATTTTATTTCTAAATACTTGCTCTTTCCTGTCAACTATCTGAACAGGCTCTTCTTCGTAAGATAAATCTTTTTCAAATTGCAGGGGTTCATATTCTATGACATGCTTGTAGTCGGGTTTGTATGGTCGTAATACTGAGACATGAAAAATATTGTGAATGTGTTCTAACGCTGGAGGTAAAGCTACCTCATACACGACCTCACCAACTCTTCGTAACACTTCAAAGGGTCCAATGAACCTCGAGCTTAGTTTCCCTTTCTTACCAAAACGAATTTTCCCCTTCTAGGGAGACACTTTCAAGAAAACGAAACTACCAGTCTCAAATTCTCGATTCTTGCGATGTTGATCGGCATATTTCTTCTGCCTATCCTGAGCAGCTATCAATCTTGCCCTGATCACTTTGACGATTTCTGCAGTTTGTTGTACTAGTTCTGGTCCTAGTAATTGACGTTCGCCAATTTCATCCCAACATAATGGAGTTCTGCATTTTCTGTCGTACAACGCTTCATAAGGCGGCATGCCAATACTTGCGTGGTGACTGTTATTGTAAGCAAATTCCACCAATGACAGATGATCGTCCCAATTTCCTTTGAAATTCATGATGCAAGCTTGTAACATATCTGCCAATGTCTGAATTGTTCTTTCGCTCTGTCCGTCGGTCTGTGGATGATATGCCGTACTCATACGTAACTGCGTTCCCATGAATTCTTGTAGTCATTTCTAGAAGTTCGATGTGAAACGCGGATCCCTATCTGAGACGATAGAAACTGGAATACCATGCCTTGAAACAATCTCCTTCATATACAACTTCGCCAATTGATCTAGGTTAAATCTGATCTTAATTGGTAGGAAATGTGCTGATTTCGTCAGTCGATCTACGATAACCCAAACTGCGTTAAACCTTTTCTGAGTCATCGGAAGACCTACTACGAAATCCATTGTGATATGCTTCCATTTCTATTTTGGGATTTCTAACGGTTATAGTAACCCGCTTGGCCTCTAATCTTTTGCTTTAACTTTCTGACATATTAAATACTTGGCTACACAATCGGCAACGTCCCTTTTCATATTCGGCCACCAGAAATGTTATCGGAGATCTTGGTACATCTTCGTACTTCCGGATGAATCGAATATCTTGAATTATGAGCCTCATTCAAAATTTTCTCCTTAAACTCTGGTATTAGCGGAACCCAAATTCTTCCCTCGAATCTCAATAATTCTTCGTTATCAATTTTGAATTTCACTTCATCACCTCCAAATATTCTTTTCCTGATTTTCTCACATTCTTCGTCCTGAATTTGTGCTTCCCTAACCTTATCCACCAAAGTTGAACCGGTTCCCAATTAAAATAATTTTTCGTCAGACTCCTCCAAATATTTCACCTCCAACTCCAGTTTCGCCATTGCTGTAATTAGCTCCTCCTGAGCGGTTAGCATAGACAGTTTCTCCCGACCCTTTCTGCTTAAGGCGTCGACCACAACGTTCGCTTTACCCGGATGGTATAAAATCTTGCAGTTGTAATCTTTTATCAATTCCAACCATCTCCTCTGTCGCATGTTCAGGTCCTTCTGTGTGAAAATATATTTCAAACTCTTATGGTCTGTATATATTTCACACTTCTCCCCGTAAAGATAGTGCCTCTAGATTTTCAAAGAAAACACTACCGCGGCCAATTCTAAATCATGGGTCGGATACCCCTTCTTATAGTCCTTTAATTGTTGTGACGTATACGCAATGACCTTACCATTCTACATAAGCACACAACCTAGTCCTTTATACGACGCATCACTGTACACCACAAAAATTCCTGTGCTATTTAGCAGAGACAACACAGGTGATGTACTCAACCTTTTCTTTAATTCTTGAAAACTTTCCTCACACTTTTTTGTCCAAACGAACTTCACCGCCTTCCGAGTCAAATTCGTTAACGGAGTCGCAATTTTGGAAAAATCCTGAATAAATCTTCTGTAGTAACCTGCCAATCCTAGGAAACTCCTTATTTCCGATGGTGTTTTTGGCTGATCCCAGTTAAGCACTGCTTCAACCTTTGACGGGTCCACCGAAATCCCATCCTGGTCGATCACATGTCCAAGAAATTGCATTCGCTCTATCAAGAATTCACATTTTGAAAAATTAGCGTATAACTTCTCTCTTCTTAATGCTTCCAATGTCGCGTTCAAATGCTCTGCATGCTCTTCCTTGGTTTTGGAATATATTAGAATATCACCGATGAATACTATTACAAACTTATCCAAAAACGGTTTAAACACCCTGTTCATTAGGTCCATGAATGTTGCAGTAGCATTCGTTAGACCAAATGACATTACCAGAAACTCGTAATGACCATAACGAGTCCTGAATGCTGTCTTCGGTATATCTTCATTCCTCACCTTTAACTAATGATAACCACTTCTCAAATCTATCTTCGAGAAATACCTAGCTCCTTTCAATTGATCAAACAAGTCGTCAATCTTTGGTAACGGGTATTTATTTTTAATCGCGACCTTGTTCAACTCTCTATAATCAATGCAAAGTCGCATCGATCCATCTTTCTTCTTGACAAATAATACCGGCGCTCCCCACAGCGATGCACTCGGCTAAATATACTTCTTATCTAAAAGTTCTTGTAGTTGCACCATCAATTCTTTCATCTCTACTGGAGCCATACGGTACGAAGCCTTCGATATAGGGGTAGTTCCTGGCGCCAAATCAATTACGAATTCAACTTCCCTATCTGGCAGAAGTCCTGGCAAATCGTCTAGAAAGACGTGTTCAGAGTCCCTTACAACAGGTATCTCTTCTAATTTCAAACTCTCCTTTCGAGTGTCAACTATGTAGGCTAAGTATCCCACACAGCCTTGTCTTAACAACTTCCTGGCCTGCATAATCGTCAGACAATTCGCTTGCCTAGGTGATTTGCTGCCATAAAATACCACCTTTGACTGAGTCATAAGGTTAATACGTTTCTTTTGGCAATCAATTATCGCCCCATAATTGAATAACCAATCCATTCCCAAAATAACGTCAAATTTCCCAAGTTTGATTGGGATCAATCTACAATCATAACGTTTCCCTTAATATCCACTCTACAGTTCTTGTATATGTACCTAACACGAATTACCTCCCTATTTGCAATTTCTATGTTCAAAGGGTAATCTAATTCCTCTTTAGGCAAATCTAAATTCTTAGCAAAGTCATTGGACATAAATGAACAAGTAGCACCTGAATCAAACAATACATAAGCATCTATATTATTGATCAAAATGATACCTGACACCACATCGCGAGACTGCATGGCATCTTGCACGGTCATGTTGAAAGTCCTAGCGGTAGGTCAATTTGTTGGTGCTGATCCAGTTATGGTTAACGTGCTACCACCACTGTTTCCCCTATTTCCTCCTGTTCCTGATCCTCCTGCTGCCTTCTTGGGGCAATCCCTAGCCAGATGATCCTTTGATCCGAAAGTGAAATAAGTGCCCTTCTTTGGATTAGGACAATTTGGTGCTAGGTGGCCCTCCTGACCGCAATTGTAGCAAACCCTCTTCCCCTTCAGGCAGATCCCCACGTGATTCTTTCCACATGTAACACACGCTTCCACTTTCTTCTTCTGACCTCCATGTTAATTCCCATCAGATCCATTGTCATTCTATTTTCTTTTCTGGTGTGACCACCACTGTTACTACCACTCATTTTATTATTCTCATTTTCGCCTTTCTTCTTCTTCTGCTCCTAGTTATACTTAGTCAGAGCATCGCTCCCATCTTTTGCGATAATTGCCTTTTCCAAAACTCTGACAAAAGTGTTCTATTGGAACATTGACACCTTGTTGTACAACCACGACTTCAACCCCTGTTCAAATCTCCTCGCCTTCCTCTTATCGGTATTCACCTGATATGTTGCGAACCTAGCCAACTCATCAAACTTCGCAGCTTATTCCGGTATAGTCATGGTACCCTGCTTCAGCTCCAAGAATTGAATCTCCATCTAATTACACGAGCTTATTGGAAAGTACATTTTAAAGAACATCTCCTTAAATCTATCCCGTGTGATTACACCCTGACCTCCTCGAACCTTATTCGCTTGCCACCAATAGCTGGCCTCTGACTTAAGCATGAACGTTACAAAGGCAGTCTTTTGGTTATCACTAACCCTAGCAACGTCAAACACTTTCTCCATTTCCATCACCCAGGTTTGGGCTTCGATTAGGTTCAGAGAACTCCTAAACTCTGGCGGTCCTACCGCTTTGAAATCCTTAAATGACGTAAGTAGTGGAGCTTACGTCTGATTCGCAAGTGCTCCAGCTAAAAGGTTCACCAATTGCTGTACATGATTAGCATTGGCGTCGTTGTTATTGTTAGTAGAGCTTTTTTGAGCTTGTTGACGTGGTTGGCATCTCGGCGGCATTTTGTGTTTAAGAATATGCGCTTATTAGATCATTACTCAATTTCTTAAGTGTTTAATACTTAACTCAAACAATTCAGGTGTAACACCTAACACATAACATCTTCAAAAAAACTTGATATTTCATTCATTCATTCAAAAGTCTTAAACATAGAAAGATAGTATCACTGTTATTTACATCAACTATCCCAAGATCAAAGAATCTTTAGGATTTAATAGTCACATTCCATCATTTATAGCCACGCTAGAATTTACATTACTAACTACCATAAATATTTACATATTTTTCTATGCGTTTCCTATCACGGCCTGCTAAGGCGTCGAACTGCCTTCCTGCGTTCTTCTTCCATAATACAGAACATCGTCCTGCGATCCAACATATACCATGGTAAGTCCTCGAACTGAACTGGATAGTGGAGAACTCAATCCTGGGCTCTATCAATCGCTGTCTGAAAAGTGTAGTCCGTCTCTTCAATCTTAGCCTTCTTTTCCCGTTCGCCTTCTTCAGAAATTTCTGCACGTCGAGCGGTATTCATCCAGGTGTCTTCTGCCCTAGCACGTTTCGCTAACTCTTTACTCATATCATCCTTCAATTTCTCAATTTCAAGCTTCATCTTCTCAATCTCAGCTAACAATTCTTCCTTCTGACTCTCTATCTGAACTAGCTTCCATTCCACATCTCCAAGACGTTTATCCAGATTCTCAATTTTCTCGTTCTTCTGTTCTATAACAGTCTGGCATCTATTTGCCAGTCTCTCCAAATCTCTGACTCTATCCTGTAACTCTATGGTACGGTCATACAATGCATCGTACATCTCGACATCGATAGAGGTAAGGGGTACCTCCTCGGGATCCTCATCATCCTCTTCAGCCTCTACCTCTACCTCCTCAGAATCCTCCTCTAGATCAAACTCAGGCTCATGCTCCTGACCCACTACAGTGATCAATGGAGATGGCTCTCTCTGTATCAACTGCTCCTGGATAACATGGATATCACGAGGCTCCTCCTCTCTAGCTACTAGAGGCTCAACCTCCCTAGGCTGACTGAATTCTCCAACATCCGACATCTTGACAATAAAGTTTAAGTTTTAATTAATACTCGGTACTATTCGCGGCACATAGGTTGTTAACACATAAGCACATAACATATAAAGTCTTTTATTATCTTTAACGAATTCCTTAATTCATTCTTTAGAACTCAATAAGAGTTTATCACCGCTATGTTTTTTGTCTCTGAAAAGGCTACCACCCTAAGGTTTCCCCACCTAAGGTTCATAACATACAACTCTGATACCAACTTGTGACACCCCCAAATCCGAGTACTTCATTCCCACAGAATTTGGTGTTCACTATTCAAATAAATCACATCACATCTAATTACTCATTAAAATATAAATGAAAATTCTTAATTGAAATAGAAATCTCCCATTAAAGGATTACAACATCTTAATAAGATCAATCCCAGGTCATCTAACCTTAAACAAAACATCAATGCGAAAATATAACATAAATAACATGAGTCTATTATATAAACATCTTTCAACAAATTAAACAAGTCTTCATCACTTGTTTGCTTTACCTTTGCCCTTACTAGTGGTGGTTAATCAATTCTTTCAACTTTAGTTGCAATGTTATTATATAAGGGTGAGCAACAATTGGCCAGCAATTATCACAATAAAAATAATAATAACATGCGAATAGTCAATGGATACTGAATAACTGAAAGCTCGGCTTTTGAATCAAGATTATAAAACAAGAATCAAAAGAACATCCGAGGGTCACATGACCACGAACTATATCCTAGGTTATCAAGTATTTCTACTTTAAACCTGTAACAGTCGTAAGACTATATAGACCTTACTTCTCGTACTTAGGGGGATCAGCCCTTTGTACCATGTATGTGCATAATATCTAAACGCTAACACGTAAAATAATCCCCTATAAAATGGTTGTTCATCTCAGTTTGACATCAGAGTCTGCACCAAAGGAAGTTTGGTTTGGATTTGCTTCAATAACGTTTTTAGAATTTAGAACGTTCATCAACTATGGACTAGTCGAATCAATAAGGGATCGCTAGTCAATCAAGGCTCAATAATTAAAATGTAAATGGTATTTAAAAACCAAAAACTGAAGCTCACAAAGTGTACAATTGAATAAACTTTGTATAAGTGAAGTTTTACTAAAAGGGAATTAGAATATCTCATTTGGATTCATGAAATTGAATGAATTAGGATAAAGAACTTGCTCAATAAAGTAATAGAGTTAGGAAACTTGTACAATAAAAGAGTGAAGTTCAGAAACTAGCGTAAAGTAATAAGTAGGGATAAGATACTTGCCTCGTGCGTAGATTATAAATTAAAATTCACGTTCATTAAACAACCTACACGTTCTATTTATGAAGCAATAACAATGATTAGTTACAATATTATCAACACTTCAGGATTCACTCTCATTCAACCTCATCTTAATATCTCAATTGTTATCCGATAATCAATCTTACTTCAGAAGTTACAAGCTTAGTTATAACATCACACACAAGAATTTCCTAAAACTTAACGTTAGGTTAAGGTACATCAACTTTATATTTTGTAATCACCAGGTATATGCTTACCATCCATCACAGTATCTTAATATTCATTTAATACATTAGTCTAAGCTTTAAACATGCATAGGATAACATAACATGACCACAAAGAAAGAAGAAAAAAAAATATCATTTTCTGCATCTCCCGTCGGGGCGGGAGTTTTCTTCACAAAATACACGCCGAGGCGTGGCTATCACCGGGGCGGTAAACTTAGTACAATAAGCTCGCCAGGGCGAGGATACCGTCGGGGCGGTAAACTTAGTAGTTTGCTTAATGATTGTGGCAACACACCGTATGTTGGTTGAATGATTGTCAAGTTCGGCAGGTCTGCCTTACTCTCGATTGTTAATTGAATTGATGCAAGTTCTCAAGCCTAGAAGGATTGACTAGATTAGTTTGCTTGATAGATTGAAAGAACAGAACACGCGTTTATATTTTAAGGTACTATACAATCTTTATTTTTAGCTATTTATTAGAGTTACTCTCAGAGAGACCATTGTAATATTGGAAAAGCTATGGTTCTTCTTTATAAATTCATTGGCTATTGACAATGTGCTACATTTTGTTGGACTATGGCATGTTCATAATCAGACATTGACTTTGTTTTATAGGCTATAGTTTTGTATAAACTTGTCTTAAACTGGACACGGAAAGTAGATATGCTTGTCCTAGATAACTAAATTTATTGAGCAACTCTTCATTTATGAGTACTGCTGGTTTATTGTCATGCTTTTGTTCAAGATTTTTTTTTATTTTCCCTGAAAGTTAACGTGAGAAGGGAAAGTGGTGACACAATGTGTTTGTTGTTTTGTTTTCATTGAAGTCTGTGAATCAAAAAGTCGAGTAACATAGCTGTTGTGTAAGGTATGAACGTAAAAAATGGGATCCTTTCCAATGGAATTTTTTTTAATTGAGTATTACATGTATCTACCTTTGCTACAAAACTTGGATGTTATGTGAATTGTTAAATTTTTCCACAAGTGCACATTAAATTCCACCAAATTTAGCACATTTTGAAATTCCAAGCTGCTAAAAAATATTGTAATATTCCATTGTGTCAACATACAAATAATAAATTATATAAGGATTTGCCAAATTTAAATTAAATGTGCCAAGTGTTTAGTAGTATGCCAGATTTATTGTTCTGTATCTTTGGACATTTTCCTTGTTTCATATTAACTTCTGAGAAATGAATAATCATGCTCACGTATCTCATCTTGCATCTGTCCTAGTTATGTTGTTTTTAGACTTAGTAGCTCAGTACTTGACATATAATTTGGTCAACATAGGGTACAGTGGCCAACAATACAGTATATGTGCTCCTCAAAAAAAGTTATGTGAAGGTTTTTGAGTTGAGTTTATACTTGAAATGTTAAAAATTGAGTCATATCGTCTTCTCTGAGTATTCTCCTTGATTTATATTCTGATCATTCATAACTTATTTATTTTTCTGATCTTGTGATCATTAGATATGGTGATTAAACTAGAGAAAGTTAGCAATGATATGGGAGAAGATTTGGCATTAATTCTGATTCATGCTTCTGCTTCAAAAGTCAAGTATAAACCTTTTGCCCCTTGTAGCTAACTAGCTTGATGTTAAGACCTTTAACTCATTGTACAGTTGTCTCAATTGTTCATATGTGGCTGTAAATGTAGTAACATTCATTATATATTTGGAAATTTTATTTGTTAATCAACTGGCTTAATTTTGATTATTATTGAGATGAGTGGATCAGTTGCCACCCTGCTCTTGTTACATACAAAAGGCCACATAAGCAATGTGCTGTCTTTTCTTATTAAATTGGAGCTGTCGTCAGTGCTGCCAAAAATAAAAATCTTACTCAACTCTATGAACTCTGAACTTAAATACAGTATAACAGTAGTAAGGGTCGATCCCATAGAGAACAATATTGATTTTTAATTTATCCTAATGCTTCTGACAGTTTTAACAGTAAATAAAAGGTTGGGGGTTTTGAATTTTTTAACTAATTAACAAGAACAGATTTAAAATAATAAAATTAACCAGTGAATTAAAACTTTAGTTTTCCAGTTCAGTTTCACCTTCTCACAACAATAGATCAATTAAGTATAACAATATTCACCCTTCGATGAAACTAATAGTCCTAGATAACAACAAGCTTTGTTATTCGAAATTCCTCTTAGATTGTCACTTAATGAAATAAGCTCTTCACAAGATTCTAACTATCATATAACCTAAAACAAGCTCTTTAGATTTAATATGACAACAACATTAAGAACTAAGGAATTAGACTATTCCAAACAACAAAGACATAAGCTCGATTTATTTAACCTGTCTTATGATAACCACAATAATAAACCAAAAGCTTGACCACAATCAGTATCACTAACTGCTACTTGTGATTAGAAACAATATCAATTACGTAATACTATTCCTGAATCTAACAGATATTATCAACTAACCAATTTAATCTTGCAAACCAAATTAGTTAATCAAATGATATTTAACAATTAAAACAGATTATCAGAATAAGTTTCATATAAGAAGAAATAAATATTGTATATTTAGTCAAACTATAAACTGTTACTAAGGATCCATGTCCCTTTCAAACTGAATAAAAGAAAAATAGCCTAACATGCTTCTATGAACTCTCTGAATATGATAAAATTCTCTCTATGATCTAATGATCTCTAACAATTACAAGTGAAAGTATTTATAAATAAATCTCTAAAGCTTAGAAGAATTCTAATCCAATTCTGCTTCGGAAGTCTTCACTTTGCAAGTTTGGTAGGATTTTAAATCCTTCTCAATATCTAAAATCCAACTTTAAGCAGCTTCCTTATCAAATTAGATTTTATTTCCAAATCCAAGTCTTCCTCAGTTTCCTTTTCCAGTTTAGCATCAATTTCCATATTGTTCCTTGACTCAGATTCCATATCAGATTCTATTTTCATAATCAGAGATACTTTCTATGTAAGAATATAATTCCATCTCCAAATCCTCATGTGAATCGAACTCTAGCACTCCAATACTCCAAATCCTACTTAGAATAGGAAATCTGCAAAGTCAACCAAAATTATAGAGTAATACTCCGCACCAGCACTTCGTAGTGTATACATGACGTCGTAGAGTGAACTGGGCCAAACATCAAATTGACAGCACCATCGTAGAGTGGAACTATTCTCTCGGAATCGTAGAGTATCAAGTCTCGACCATCGTAGAGTCAAACGTCGCAAAGCATGCTAATCGTCGAATAGAAATCTGGCCGTAGAGTGAATCTCGGCAATCGTAGAGTTCAACCGGACTTTACTCTAACACAACGCACATAGGACTTCCACTCAACGATCGTAGAGCATCAAAACTGATCGTAGAGTACTCTGCAAAACAACAGGAAACCCAACATTAAACTACATTTTTGCTGAATCTCATCAAATTATTCTATAAATCAATAAATACCTTAAACCAACTCTTATGACAGATAACATGTAACTAAACTAAGCATAAAGGAATGAAAATAATCAAATATTATGCACCTATCAAATTTCCCCACACTTAGCTCTTTACATGTCCTCATGTAAACAAAATAAGAATCATCAAGAAAACTAATCGGACTCATTCTCCCAAACTATCAACGATGTCAAATTCAATTAAACAACACTGAATACCCTTATTCATTACAGAACCCTGACTAACACCCTATCAACTAACTCACAACAACAACTCTGTCATTCCCCACAAAACATCCTCCAAATCAGAACATATCCACATAGATAACTCTCATACGATCAACACAAATACCCAACTCAGTTATCATAGAACAACAACCATGCACACTGACTCATAACTCAAAACCTGATTCTCCTGCAATTTTCTCAACCACAGAAGCAACAATTTTTCAATTTCTCATGTGAATGCATTTTGTGCTCCATTTCACCTTTCACACATTTTTTCTCTTCAAATGGGTGCATTTTATACTCTATCCCACTTGTGACTTTCCAGCAAGTGAGTTTTACGCTCCATCTCGCTCTTGTGTTTATGGATGAATGCGTTTTACGCTCCATCTCAACCCACCACAAGATATCTACATTTTTTCTTTTTTCTTTTCCTTTTTTTTCCAACACTGTTTGTTCTCATAATTTCCATCTTTTCTTTTTTTTTCTCCAAGGTTCTGTAAACAACATAAATAGTCAAAACAACACCTGAGTCATAAAATCAGTGCACAAAGTATAATCCCACAAATAACTTAGTCCAATAAACATGTATCTCATATTCAAGCATTCATGCAAAACAATCCAAATTCAGAATTAGTCTATGGATCCTAACTGAGTCATTATCATGCATCAATCAATAAAGCATCAAATCAAATTCTGAAAATAAGCATCAATATCAACTCTACGATTTCAACCTTCAAAAGTTCAGCAGAACACTACGATCGTAAAGTCAGAAAAATTTTCAAATTTTTTTCAGTTCAGAGCATCATATCTAGCATGCATCTCCTAAATAATAAACAAATAACTCAAATATCCTAACCCCTCCCCCACACTCAAACCATACATTGTCCCCAATGTAAGACAATCATGCAAAGAAGAAAGTACTAACTAACATGCAACTATAAATAAAAAGTAAAGAGATAGAAAAATAAAATCTGATTCATGGGTTGCCTCCCATGCAGCGCATTTGTTTATTATCGTTTGCTTGACTTCAATCTTTTCAATCTCCATAAAATGGTTCCTCCAATCCAACTGTCTCAACATCTTCCACCTGGTAACCTTCATAGAAAGGTTTGAGCTTATGACCATTCACTTTGAATATTTTTCCTGTACTTGGACTTTGAATTTCCACTGCACCATGATTAAACACGTTAATAATAACAAAAAGGTCCAACCTAGAATGCAGCTTACCTGAAAATAATTTAAGCCTTGAACGGTAAAGAAGAACTTTCTGCCCCACAACAAAATTCTTCTTCAAAATCTGTTTGTCATGAAAGGCTTTAGTTTTGTCCTTGTAAATCTTAAAACTTTCATAGGCTTCATTCCTTAACTCCTCTAGCTCCTGTAACTGCAACTTCTTATGCTCTCCAGCTTGATCCATATCCATGTTGCACTGCTTAATAGCCTAAAAAGCTCTATGCTCCAATTCCACAGGTAAGTGGCAATGTTTTCCAAATACTATCTTATATGGTGACATACCAATAGGAGTCTTGTAAGCTGTTCTGTAAGCCCATAGTGCATCTGGCAACCTCATACTCCAATCCTTCCTGCTAGGCTTAACTACCTTCTCTAAAATGGATTTGATCTCTCTGTTAGATATTTTAGCCTGGCCATTACTTTGGGGACGGTATGATGTGGAAACCCTGTGCATCACATTGTACTTTTTGAACAGTGCTGCTGATAAGTAGGTTTCATACCTACTTATTGGATACTATTTGGTTTCATTTGTTGCTTATCTAATAGCTACTTAGTACGTTTTCATGCATTTTTTCCCTTTCTTTCGGTATTGTTTCACTATTTGCATTCTATGGCTTTTGTACGGTTTTTGGGTAATTTGACACGAGTTTTGATGCATTCGTTGTTTGGGAGCTAATTGATTATTTGTTGCTTGTACAGGACATGAGAATCGAGAAATCGAGCTACAGCAGTACAACATCAAGACTGGCAGCCGGCGCAGCTGCGCCTAGCTTGGCCTTGTGGCCGGTGCAACTGCGCCCCTCCTGTTCCTTCCCTGCCTCCCGGCGCAGCTGCGCCCCTTTTGCAAAGGGCGCCGGCGCAGCTGCGCCTGTCGCCAGCCAGCCATGCAGACACGTTCCAGCCAGCGAAGCAGCACTTCCATAAAATCATGCAATGCCAGATTTTGAGGTTCTAGTGGAGCAAAACTTTATTAGTGGGAATCAGAATAAGTCAAATGAAGACAAATTATGCATGTAATATATTCAATTGAGAATTCAATTTTGGGAGTGCTCCTCCTCCACGAAAATTAGTTAGTTTTACTGCATTATTAAATAGAAAATAAGAACACTCTAGCTGAGCTTTGAATTCACTTGGGAACTGAAGAATGGAGATATATGGATGCTGAATTGAAGCTTAGGAGCAAGAAATCAACAATCTACACAACTTTGGAATTCATTAGAAGTTGCAGAACGGAACAAGGAGCTTTACTATTTCATGTTTTTGATTAATTTTTCTTATTCTGTAACAATGATGATGAACCAATTGGGTATGTCATCTAGGGTGTTCACATTCATTCTATCAATTGTGGATTTAATGTAATATGAATATGGTGCATCGAGAGGTGGTCATATTTTACATTCGTATTCTTGACCAACATTCTATTATAATCAAGTAGCAACAATAGGAAGCATGAAAATCTAAGTTAGCATTAAGTGAAATTATAATCCCAAGCCCATAAAATCTGCATTTGTACAACCATAATTTGTTCTATTTGTTTCATTAGTAATCGTTAGATAATCTCATCACTAAAATCAATTGTTTAAAGAGACCGAAATAATTATAAAATCGGTGTTTGTAGTCATAAATGTAATTCAATTCCTAGTGGAATCGATACTGTACTTACTTTATATTACTTGTGGATCACGTGCACTTGCGTGTATGAGTCGTATTTGTTATACATACAAATATCCCAACAAGTTTTTAGCGCCGTTGCCAATACCCTATTACAAAAATGGGCCCCTCTATCACTGATAATGGCTCTTGGGGCTCCAAACCTGACAAAAATATTAGACTGAACAAAATCTGCAACAACTTTAGAATCATCAGTCCTTGTAGCCTTAGCTTCAACCCATTTAGAGACATAGTCAACAGCCAAAAGGATATAAGCATTACCAAAAGATGAAGGAAAAGGTCCCATAAAATCAATTCCCCGGACATCAAAGATTTCAACAATTAAAATAGGGGTCTGTGGCATCTGATTTATATGTGAGATATTCCCAGTCTTTTGACAGTTTGCACATGACTTACAAAACAAATAAGAATCTTTAAAAATAGTTAGCTAATGAAAACTAGATTCCAAAACCTTGTGAGCAGTTCTTTTAGGTCTAAAATGACCTTCACAGGCATATGAATGACAAAAAGATAAAATAGACTGAAATTCACTATTGGGTACACACCTCCTAACAAGCTGATCACTACAAAATTTTCATAGGTATGGGTCATCCCATACATAGTGTTTGGCATCTGATCTCAGCTTATCTTTTTACATTTTAGAATATTCTTTTGGGACAATCACTGGCTAAATAATTAACAATCTTAGCATACCAAGGAAAAACACTATCAACAGAAAACAAATACTCATATGGAAAAGAATCTTGTAATGTTAGTGTCTCTTCCTCTTTGACTATTCTGCTCAAATGGTCTGCTACCAGGTTGTCTGCTCCTTTCTTGTCTTTTATCTCCAAGTCAAACTCTTGCAGCAACAAAATCCACCTAATGATTCTAGGCTTGGATTCCTTCTTAGTCATCAAGTACCTAAGAGTAGCATGATCAGAGTAAACTACAACTTTAGTACGAAGTAAATATGATCTAAATTTATCCAAACCAAAAACAACTGATAACAATTCTTTCTCAGTCGTAGAGTAGTTTATTTGAGTAGCAGTCAATGTTTTGGAAGCATAGTAGATAGCATGGATAGTTTTGTTGATTCTTTAGCCCAATATAGCTCCTACTACATAATTGCTAGCATTACACATTATTTCAAAAGGCAACTTCCAGTTTGGTGGTTGGATCACTAGTGCTGAGGTTAGCAATTTCTTTAATTTGTCAAAAGCCTCCTTCCATTCATCAGTAAACTGGAACTCCACATCTTTCTGCAGCAATCTCCACAAAGGCAATGCTATCTTGGAAACGTCCTTGATAAACCTCCTATAGAAACCTGCATGTCTAAGAAAAGAACGAATCTCCTGCACTTTTGCAGGGTAAGGTAATGCATCAATGATTTCTATTTTAGCTTTATCAACTTCTAAACCTCTAGAAGAAACAACATGGCCAAGTACTATCCCTTGTTCTACCATAAAATGACATTTCTCCCAGTTAAGAACAAGATTTGTTTCCAAACATCTATCAAGTACTTTAGTCAAATTATCTAAACAAGCATCCAAAGAATCACCATGTATTGTGAAATCATCCATAAAAACCTCAATGCAGTTCTCTAAAAGATCAGAGAAAATACTTACCATGCATCTTTGAAAAGTACCTGGTGCATTACATAAGCCAAAAGACATTCTCCTATAAGAAAAAGTTCCAAATGGGCATGTGAATGTGGTCTTCTCCTGGTGCAATTACAATCTGGTTGTAACCTGAAAAACCATCTAGAAAACAATAATAAGCATGGCTTGCCAATCTTTCTAACATTTGATCAATAAAAAGAAGGGGAAAGTGGTCTTTTCTAGTTACTGTATTTAGCTTCCTGTAATCCATGCACACTCTCCATCCTATTTTGTATTCTTATTGGCACTAGCTCATTGTTGTCATTCTTGATGACTGTAATTCTAGACTTTTTTGGCACTATTTAGACTGGACTCACCCATTGACTATCTGAAATTGGATAGATTATACATGCATCTAACAACTTCAGAACTTCTTTCTTGACTACCTCTATTGATGGACTCCACGACACGCTTGCGTGAGGTGATCGTCGCCCGGATCGTTTCTAACAAGTTGATAGGATGGATATCTTGTAACACCTTAACCCCTCGCCTATATGTAGACGGTAATCTTGGAACAATTGCTTGCTTAGGAAATTTATGGAGGATGAACACCAACAACACTTCGACCCCTCGCTTATATTGAAGTAGTAATCTCGGTACAATTGATGATTGATGTGGTAGAAGACTCCACACATAACTATGAATGGTTTTATGATAAGTGAATTATGAATCTAAAAATAAGAACTAAGGAACACTTAGGAATTCTTCAAAGAACCACAAGTAGAGAAACAAACTCACAATAATATTGATAATCTGAAAATTGATATGAATGATTGAATTTACAAGCCTAGCATCACTTGATATTTATAGGAACTCATGGTGTGCTAACCCATCATCATAAGTCAAGATCTAACAACTAATCACATCACATGTATCAGCCACCCAAAGAATTTAACAACCCAAAAACATGTGATGTGTTAAAAGTCTAAATCAGACAACTATAAATTGATTAACACATTGCAAGCTATTTTCACATCTGATAACAACCGAATTTGGACTTGGACTAAGAATGAAAATTGTAGCCCTGGAGTTTCTAATGAATTTAGGCTTTTGAATCACCTCATTTAGAGTTCAGAAACTTAAGTTATGGCCCAAATACGAACTAATGTCAAACTAGTCCAAAAGTGCAAAAATGCTGATTCTTTTGCAACGGTTCGAGTATGCTTGCTTCCAAGGTGTTTATGATCTTTGCGTACTTTTAACCCGTCTCTATAACCTCTATGCTTGATCCAACATCGATCTATAATTTATAAATCATCCCGTTAAGTCCTTCTTTAAAGCGTTTAGCTCGTGCTCTCGTAATTAGTCCAAGTGGCATATGCAATGGATCCACTTGTGTTTTTTCAAGGGCTTGTGAGATAAGGATGTCCTCATCATACTTCTCCTCTTGAAAAGGATTTGTCCTCAAATCTTCACTTACATCAAACGGGCTTAGATTAGAAACATTAAAAGTTGCACTAACATTATACTCACTAGGTAAGTCCAATTTGTAAGCATTGTTGTTAATGCGTTCAAGCACTTGAAATGATCCATCTCCTCTTGGAAGTAATTTCGAACGCCTTTGAGCAGGAAATCATTCCTTACGCATGTGTAGCCAAACCCAATCCCCAGGTTCGAAGATTACTTGATGCCGACCCTTGTTGGCCTGTTTGGCATATTGATCTGTCCTCTTTTCAATGTTGAGTCTTGTTTTCTCATGTATTTGTCTAACAAAATCAGCTTTGTTTTTGCCATCCATGTTAGTATACTCGGAAACAGGTAATGGTGACAAATCCAAGGGTGTTAAAGGATTAAAGCCATACACAATTTTAAAAGGTGAGAATTTAGTAGCAGAGTGAACATATCTATTATAAGCAAACTCAACATGTGGTAGACATTCTTCCCAAAGCTTAATATTCTTTTTAATGATAGCCTTTAGTAATGTAGATAGAGTTCTATTAACTACGTCCGTTTGACCGTCAGTTTATGGATGACAAGTAGTTGAAAATAGCAGTTTAGTTCCTAATTTACACCACAAGGTCTTCCAAAAATAGCTCAAGAATTTAGCATCTCTATCCGAAACAATGATTCGAGGCATGCCATACAAACGCACAATGTCTCTGAAGAATAAATCTGCAACATGGGATGCATCATCAGTTTTGTGGCATGGGATAAAGTGTGCCATTTTTGAAAACCTACCCACAACCACAAATATAGAATCATGACCATGCTTAGATCTAGGTAAGCTCAATACAAAGTCCATAGACAAATCAACCCAATGTTCACTCGAAACAGGCAATGGTGTGTATAACCCATAGGGTTGAACACGAGATTTAGCTTGACAACATGTAATACATCTATCACAAATTCTTTCCACATCTCGTTTCATATGGGGCCAATAGAAATGTTCTTTTATCACAGATAAGGTCTTATCAACACCAAAATGTCCCATCAAACCACCTTCATGTGATTCTCGAACCAATAACTCATGCAAAGAACATGCAGGTATACATAATCTATTTTCACGAAATAAGAATCCATCCATTTTGAAGTATTTACCTACAACATTCTTTTCATAATTTTAAACTCTTCACAAAAATCATGGTTATTAACATATAATTCTTTGATTTGTTCAAAACCAAGTAATTTTGTGTCAAGAGTATTTAACAACACATACCTTCGCGAAAGAGCATCAGCCACAACATTTTCCTTACCTTGCTTATACCGAATGACATAAGGAAATGCCTCAATGATCTCCGACCATCGTGGATGTCTCTTGTTCAACTTGTGTTGGCCTTTCAAATATTTTAACGATTCATGATCTGTATAAATCACAAACTCCTTAGGCCACAGGTAATGTTGCCAAGTCTCCAATAATCGAACCAAGGCATACAACTCTTTATCACAAGTGGGATAGTTCAAAGCTGCTCTACTCAATTTTTCACTGAAATATGCCACTCGTTTTCCTTCTTGCATTAGTACAGCTCCAATTCCTAAACCTGAAGCATCACATTCAATTTCAAAAGTTTTAGTGAAATTAGGCAATACAAGTAAAGGAGCGTTAGTTAATTTTTCTTTAATCAAATTAAACGCCTTTTCATGTGCATCACCCCACTTAAATCCCACACTCTTTTTGATTACTTTGGTGAGTGGTGCTGTGACTTCGCTGAAGTTTCTTACAAATCGTCTATAGAAACTTGCGAGTCCATGAAAGCTACGAACTTGACTGACATTCGTAGGAGTTGGCCATTCTCGAATTGCCCTTATTTTCTCTTCGTCAACTTGTACTCCCTGCACACTAACAACAAAGCCAAGAAACAGCACTCGATCCGTACAAAATGTGTATTTATCCATATTGGCATATAATTTTTCCTTTCGAAGCACATGTAGGACAGATTTTATATGCAATGCATGCTCACCTAAATCCTTGCTGTAGATCAAGTTATCATCAAAGTAGACAACTACAAATTTCCCAATGAAGGAACGCAAAACATGGTTCATTAATCTCATGAACGTGTTAGGAGCATTAGTTAAACTAAAAGGTAAGACTAACCACTCATACCCCATATTTTGTTTTAAAAGTAGTTTTCCATTCTTCTCCCTCATGCATTCTAATCTGATGATAACCACTTTTTAAATCAATTTTTGAAAACACATAAGATCCATGCAATTCATCTAACATATCATCTAACTTAGGAATGGGATGTCGATATTTTACCGTGATGTTATTTACCGCTCGACAATCAATGCACACACACCATTTTCCATCCTTTTTAGGCACTAAAATAACTGAAACCGCACATGGTCTCATGCTTTCCCTCACAAACCTCTTGTCCATTAGTTCGTCAACTTGCCTTTGTAATTCCTTTGTCTCCTTGGGATTACTTCGGTATGCTGGACGGTTTGGAATGGTTGCGCCGGGGACAAAATCAATTTGATGTTCAATTCCCCGAATTGGAGGCAACCCTTGTGGAAGTTCCTCGGGAAATACATCCTAATAATCCTGCAAAAAGAGTAGAAACAACACTAGGCAAAGAAGGATTATTAGTGTTAGTATTTAAAAGTGCCTCCTTATACTTAAGTATAATCATTGGCTTTTTAGAATCCAAAACTCGCCTCACATCACTCCTTTTTTGCAAAAATGTTTATTTTTCTCTCTTCACCTTTCTTTTTCTCTCTCTTTTATTTTTTTTCTCATGATCTCTCTATAAGTACATTTGATCCTCATGCACCTGTTTTGGTGACATAGGGCACAAGGTAATTTTTCTTTGATTGTGAACAAAAGAGTACTCATTAGTAAAACCATCATGCTTTACTTGCTGATCGAACTGCCATAGTCTCCCAAGTAGTATGTGACCTGCCTCCATAGGAACTACATCACATAGAATCTCATCGACATATTTCCCAATTGTAAATGGCACTGATACTTGCTTGGTAACTTTGATGTCGCCGCTGTCATTGAGCCACTACAATTGGTATGGATGAGGATGTTTGGATGTTGTAAATCCCAATTTCTCCACCATAGTGATGCTTGCCACATTTGTACAGCTCCCACCATCAATTACAACACAACAAATCTTACCATTTACCATACATCTAGTATGAAATAGATTCTCTCTTTGTTCACTGCTTTCTTCCTTTACCAGTGTACTAAGCATTCTTTGAGTAACCAACACTTCACCATGTATAGCAACCTCTCTATCTTTCCCCAAAGGTGGCATAGAGTCATTGTCACTACCTTCTTTCTCGGTTTCCAATTCTCCATTATCAAGTAATAACATAGTTCTTTGATTTGGGCATTGATTTGCAATATGTCCCCTGCCTTGACATTTAAAGCATACAATATCTCGATTACGACTAGTAAAAGGTTGATTAGTTTTACCTTGTAATCCTTGAGTAGTCGTCCCATGTTTAATTTCGGGCTTTGGTTTGGAAACAGTTGGTCTTTCCTCGCGTTTCACAATGTTGGATTTCCATGATGTCCCTGTGGTAGGATTTGTTCGCTGGCCACCTTTCCTCTTAAGTTACTTCTCTATTTTGATAGCCATGTGCACCATATCTTCCAATACCACATAGTGTTGACGTTCCACCAAATCTGAAATATCCCAATTTAACCCTGCTAAAAATCGGGCCATGGTGGCCTCATTATCCTCGTCGATTTCAGCTCTATACATTAACATCTCTATTTCCTTGAAGTAGTCCTCCACACTCTTATTTCCCTGTTTTAAGTTTTGTAAGTTTCGAAACAGATCTCGATAATAGTGGCTTGGTATAAACCTCTTTTTCATCACAGCTTTCATTTCTGCCCAAGTCTCTATTGGACGTTCTCTGCACCTCCTTCGGCTGGTCATCAATTGATCCCACTAAGTAACTGCATAATCTAAAAATTCGGTAGCTGCAATTCTAACTTTCTTGAGATCCGAGTAGTTGTGATAATCAAATATCCATTCCATTTTCTTCTCCCATTCTAAATATGCCTCGGGATCACTTCTACCTTGGAAAGTGGGAATTTTCATTTTGATGCTATCAAGGTTGTTGTCCTCTCGATTTCGACTGCCTCTATCCCTTGCGAAATGTCTCCTAGGGATAAAGCTAGTTTCTCGATCTTCTTCCTCGCTAAACCTTTCATCATAGTAAGTTGTCTCTTCTAGTCTAGCTTCCTTTTGTTGGGCTTTTCCTTTAGGACGCCCACCCGGAGGGATTTGAGTTTGTTCCCCTCAAGTGTCACTCAATTGATCGATGCGATCATGCACTTGCTCCATGATAGCCTCCATCATGAGTTTTGGGTCAAAATTTGATGAAGAAGGTTCATTCTCAATTGTCTTATCTCTTGTGTTAGACATATTTTCTGCAAAACAAAGGTTAGTAGAAAACAAGTTCCTCACCACTCCCTTACGTGTTTTACTCAAACAATGTATTACAAATATGAAATGCTCGTGTATCACACTTATGGCTTTTACCTTCTAGTAATCTCACTACTCTTGCCTTTTTCTGCTCGTAGTTCTCTCTAATAGGTTCTTTTTGAATTCACACAAATATTACCTCAATTTTTTAATTATAATCCAATAAGAACTTATCAAGATACAATATAGAAAGGACGACTCTTGAAATACCAATAAGACTTTACAATCGTCAAATATGATTCTTTGCAAATGAAATCCCAACAATAGCAATCAACAATAATAATTTTCTGCTATATATTTACTGCAGTTTTTTTACTATAATCCAACAATAAAAGTAAAGATAAGTAACTTGATAGGAAACTTAGTTTTGATACCAAATAATGGACTCCACGGCACGCTTGCGTGAGGTGGTCGTCGCCTGGATCGTTTCTAACAAGTTGATAGGATGGATAACTTGCAACACCTTAACCCCTCGCCTATATGTAGACGATAATCTTGGTACAATTGCTTGCTTAGGAAATTTGCGGAGGATGAACACCAACGACACTTTGACCCTTCGATTATATTAAAGCGGTAATCTCGGTACAATCGACGATTGATGCGGTAGAAGACACCACACACAACTATGAATGGTTATATGATAAGTCAATTATGAATCTAAAAAGAAGAACTAAGGAACACTTAGGAATTTGTCAAAGAACCACAAGTAGAGAAACAAACTCACAATAATATTGATAATCTGAAAATTGATATGAATGATTAAATTTACAAGCTTAGCATCACTTGGTATTTATAGGAACTCATAGTGTGCTAACCCATCATCATAAGTAAAGATCTAACAACTAATCACATCACATGTATCAGCCACCCAAAGAATTTAACAACCCAAAAACATGTGATGTGTTAAAAGTCTAAATCAGACAACTATAAACTGACCAACACATTGCAAGCTATTTTCATAACTGATAGCAACCGAATTTGGACTTGGGCTAAGAATGAAAATTGTATCCCTGGAGTTTCTAATGAATTTAGGCTTTTGAATCACCTCATTTGGAGTTCAGAAACTTAAGTTATGGCCCAAATACGAACTGATGTCAAACTAGTCCAAAAGTGCAGAAATGCTGATTCTTTTGCAACGGTTCGGGTATGCTTGCTTCCAAGGTGTTTATGATCTTCGCATGCTTGTAACCCGTCTCTATAACCTCTATGCTCGATTCAACCTCGGTCCATAATTTATGAATCATCCTGTTAAGTCCTTCTTTGAAGCGTGTAACTCGTGCTCTCGTAATGGGTCCAAGTGGCATATGCAATGGATCCACTTGTGTTTTTTCATGGGCTTGTGAGCTAAGGATGTCCTCATCATCTATCATGGGTGGATTCGACCTTCTTTGTGCTTCCCTGGTTGGTTTGGCTCCTTCTTCCAAAAGAATTCTATGCATACACATAGCTGGGCTTATACCTTTAATATCTGCTATTGTCTAACCAAAAAACAGTGATGTGATCCCTAAGAATTCTGAGCAATTTGTCTTCCTTCACTTTGGTTAGGTTACTAGCAATTATCATTAGCAATGTATCATCCGTTCCGAGGTATGTATACTTCAAGTGCACAAGTAATGGCTTCAAATCTAAGGTTGGGGCCTGTATAACAGATGGTAACAATTTTTGATGAGTGGCAGGTAATTGAATAGAATTGACTACATACTTATCTAAAATTTTGGGCAAGGAATGCAATGCAGCCATAACCTCCTTCAATTCCTGGCTCTACTCAATTTCTTCTTCTTTGTCTATCTCCAAGCTCATTGCCTCATATATATTGAACTGAATCCTCTCTCCATCAAGCTCCATGGTTAAGGTCCCATTATGTACATCAATCATAATTCTTGCTATTTTTAGAAATGGCCTCCCTAATAAGATATGTGCAGGATTTGGAGATGTGTCATCTTCCATATCTACTATGTAAAAGTCTGCAGGAAAGATCAGCTCTTTCACCTGTACTAAAACATCCTCAATTACCCCTTTGAGGGTAGGTGTTAGTCCTATCAGCCAGTTGAATAATAACACCAGTTTGTTTTGATTTAAAGAAGCAAATATAAATAAAGACATAACATTAATTGAAGCTCCTAAATCTAACATAGCTTTCTCAAACTTGGTGTTACCTATCCTACATGGTATGGTGAACATGCCTGGATCCTTGTATTTAGGGGGCATCTTTCTTTGAAGTATTGTTGATACATTCTCTCCAACAGTGACTCTTTTATCATCTTCCAGCTTTCTTTTATTAGTGCATAGCTCTTTCAAAAATTTAGCATATCTTGGCACCTGTTTGACTGCATCTAACAATAGTATATTGACTTCCACCTTTCTGAAGGTCTCCAAAATCTCCTTATCTTGCTCATCCTTCTTTGAGGTCGTGTGATTTTTAGGTGGAAAAGGTAGGGGGTTAGTCTTAACTAGAATCACAAAGTTAGGACTTACCTTAAATGGTTCAGCTTCCTCCTTAGCTTTCTCTTCATCAAACTCCATAGTAGCTTGTGGTACTGCTAAATGTTTCCCACTTTTAAAGTAATAACACTTGCATTCTCCCTTAGGTTGACAACTGTTTGGGATGGCTGTTTTCCTGAGCCTTGAGATTCCAACCTTCCAACTGTGGTAGCTAGTTAACCTATTTGATTCCTCAAGTCTTGAACAGAGGTTTGGGTCTCCTACTGGAATTGTTGAGTTTGACTTATGAATGCTTTAAACGTATCCTCCAATGATGTTCCTTGGGTTGCAGGTGCTGGTAGCCTAGGTTGGTACTGCTGTTGAGTTGGCTGGAACCCTTACTGTCTATTGGGGAAAACAGGTGGTGCAGGTGGTCTATTGCCTCCATAGCTAAAGTTGGGATGATCCCTCTATCATGGATTGTAAGTATTTGAGTAGGGATCATATTTCTTCCGAGGTTGTGCCTGATAGTTCCCCACTGCATTGGCTTGTTGCATAATTTCATCATCTTGCAGTGTTGGACAAGCATCTGTGTTGTGGCTTGACTATAAACAGATCCCACACCCCTTTGTAGCTGGTATGTTTCCTGTAGCCATCTGTCTCACCATAGTAGTTAGATCCCAAATTTGTTGCTTAAGAGTACTTGCACTTACCTCATTCACCCTTTTTGGTGCGTGATCCATCTTAGTCCCATATTGTTGTGAATTGGCAGCCATGGTTGCAATCAAGTTCCTTGCAGCCTCAGGTGTTTTATCTACCAATGCTCCTCCATGATGAGTGTGTTTTGTACACACAATTTGGGTACTTTTGGCCTTGATAATTTGTAAGTCTTTGGGTATTTTATGTGGTTTTATTGTATTTTTATCTTATTTTTAGATATTGTGGTTTTATATTGCTTTTATATATTTTGTATTATTTTTATATGTTTTTACTTAGTTTTGTAGGAATAAGCAAAGCCATTTGAACGTCAACGCTTGGGTGCCTTGTTTGCCATTTTTGAGCTTTCAATTGACATAACAGCTACTTGCGGCTCAATTTCAACCATGATCCAATCCGTATCTCTCAAAAATTAAAGAACGAAAGTTCTAGATATATTCTCCTTAGCTTTTCGGAACATCTTGAATCATCCCAATACGAATTCGTATGAAAGAGTTATGGTCGTTATACCTGCGGATTTAGCATGAATTTTACACAGCGACCAATTTGAGCTCCATTTCACCATTTCTCCAACCATTTTATTTTCGAACTCCAGTTATGGAAGTTGTAGAGCTACTTCTTATCTTTTCACAGCCTCTTGAATCGCCATATTTTGATTTTGTATGAGAAAGTTATGGTCATTTTACTAATAGAGGTCAAAGTTGAGTCAGGTGACAGGCCAGGGGCGCGAGCGCGCAGAATGTGCGCGGGCGCTCGACGCAAGGTACAAGGCAGCCAGTGCACGTGGGCGAGCGGCAGGCATCAGGGGCTAGGCGCGGGCGCGGCGGGCAGCGCGCAGGCACGCATGTGCGTGCTGAGTGCGATCCTTTGAGCTCCTAGTGCGATTCTGACTAACTTTTTGACCAAAAATCTGATGTTTAGCTAGGGTTTTTCATGGAGGCACTACATAATATCTCTTTGGGGCTTCATATTTCATATCTAGGGATTGGGAGGATGCCATATACATCAAAATAGAGAGCAAAACTGCTACAATACAAGGAAAAATTCAGCAAAAGCTAAGGAGCAAAAAAGAAAAGAGTGCCAAAGGAAGAGGAAAAGCTAGAAATTGACATCAACCAAGCAAGCAACATATGAATATCTTCAAAATGGGTTTTATCATCTCTAGCTTTCCTTTGAATTTGTATTTCTATTTCATGATGAACACCATGTGTTTGATGTTTTGCTTAGCTACCATGAACTAGAGCTTGTATTCTAAGATTTCAATGGAACCCAACACATAGTTTGAATTGACTTCTCTCTCTTTGTTATTAATTACTCATTTGTGAATTGAATATCATAATTTATGCTTCATATCTTAATTTCCTAGCTAGTAATTACCATGGGAACCTATATGAACTTGACGAACGGATTATAGTGTTGAGACCTTGTTATGATATCATGCGAGAGTTAAAGATTATTGTGGGTAATTGATAAAATTTAGTGACGTGTGTCTTGTTGATTATCCTCGATGATAGGTAACTTGATAGTATTTAGGATAGACATATACCTAGATACCGTGTGCAACCAATGGAGAATCTATTCTTAATGACTTCCTATGTTAAAGTTGGTAATTGAAAGGACGGTTAATAAGATTTACTAACACGTGTCTTGTTAATTGTTATTGAAATTGGTCTCTTGATAGTGTGTAGGATAGACATATACCTACATGTCGCATTAGGAAGATTTGAATTTGACCATCGACAGAGGCTTATAAGTAACTTTGATTTCTTGGTTGACAATTCTATTTTGTTAATTAGTTCAAATGAGAGAGTTAGGATATGCAAATGAAGTGTTGGGGGAAATTGCAATCTTAGACTTGTTAATATTAGAGTTTAATTATCTTATAAGCTTTCCGTATTTACTTGACTATTGTTATATTAGTTATTACAAAACAACAAAAACTCAAATCATTAATTGTCTAAATAAAATCGAGACGATATATAATTGGTACTTGGGATACAGTAGAGATAATTCCCTGTGGGTTCGACAACTCTCTTATCACTTTATTACTTATTGACCGTGCATACTTGCGCATATTTTCGGTTGCAAAATCGACCAATAAGTTTTTGTCGTCGTTACCAGGGAATTTTTCTTCTAGTATTTTTTCAATATTAATTACAATCGAATTGATCTTAATTTAGACTTGTAAATAATTTGCTTATTGTTTATTTTGTTTTGTTTTGATTTTGTTTTCAGTTAATGGATGAACATAATTATCAATGGCCTTATGAGTAGACCACGCAACCAAGTGTCATCCGGGTTGGCATGATTGTCCAAGCTTTTCATGGGACAACAATCAAGATCAGTGCTATGATCCAAATCTCTCATACCATTCAAAATTTATGTACCAACCTCCACCACACCATGAGGATACATCTAATTTGGAGGAGATTCTTCCCATGTACCTTGAGCAACTAAATTCATTACGGAACCTCGAGAACCAAATGGCACAACTTGTCGTGGCTGTGCTTATTCACCCGCAAAGCACCTTACCCTGCATTACACAGATTAACCCTATAGAGGAAGGTGAAGAGCAATATATGGTGAATTCGCATAGATGTGACAAAGAGGAAAGAAAGGGAGAGGAGCTCATGACTTGGAACATATCTCATATCTCTCAAAATGAGGTTAGGTTGGCAAATTTGCAAGCTTCAGTGCAGAGCATCATGAACTATGTTTCCAATAATTACATTATTCACCCGCAAAGCACCTTACCTAGCGATACAGAGATTGACCCTATGGAGGAAGGTGAAGAGCAGTACATGGTGGATGATCAAGGAAGTGGCGAGGAGTCGCACGAAGCTATTAGTGAAAATTTTGAGAGTGTGCATCCTATTATAGATGTTGATTTTGAGGTTGATGAGACGAGGAGCATGAATGAGGATTATGAAAGTGAAATTGAAGATTAAGAAGTCACATTCGAGGTTTCCAAAGCCACCGAGCACCCATTGGTTCATGAAGAATGTTTTCATGTTGATCTTGACAAAAGTGCAATAATGGATAAAGCAGATGAGGAAAGTTTCTTTTTACCACCGATTGAAGCTAAGTTTGAGGGTCACCAACCAGGCATGCATGCTATGCAAAGCAAGGAAATGACAGCGAGGCAGCATGCTATGGTCATTTTTGCGATTGAGCCAGATTGAAAGGAAATAAAGGAGTCGGGCTAACGACTATAAACTAAGCGCTTCTTGGGAGGCAACCCAAGTTTATTGCTTTGCTTTTGTTTTTGTTTGATTGCATTTTAGTTGTTTAATTGTATTTTAATTTCTTTAGTCATATGCTTTCAGGCACTCCCCCAACTTAGAGGTATTGAAAGATGATATCAATGGCGCTTGACACGTTCTTAGGGAAGTCTTCTGTTTTAATTTTTCCTATTTTAGACATTGAGGATAATGTCAAGTTTAAGTTTGGGGGTAGTACTTAGTATTTGCGTATTTTTGTGTTTTTAATTTAGTATTTGTGTGTTTTAAGTGTGTTTTTCGTATTCAAAAAAAACTATTTATTTTTAGGTTGTGTCCCTTGAGCATTGTTTTAATTTAATTTGAACTATAATCCATGGTCAATGATAGTAGCTTGTTTGAAGAGAGTCTAACTCATGAGAAGTAGACAATTATTGCTTAGTCTTTGTGCTTATCGTTCATTGGTTATTATTTTGCTTATGCGTCCTTTCACTTTTATGCACTTACCCATGAGTATTAAACTAGTTGTATGCTTAGAGAAGGCTTTTATAACCAAATGCTTGTGGGAGATTTCTATAAGCTCTAGAACTCGTTTAAACCTTACTCGAAGCAAGGTGTCCAAGTTCGTTTGGTTTGATTTGTTGGTCATGTGGTGAGTTGAGATGGAGCGTAAAACACACTCACTCATAAACACATGCTTAGGGAAGATAGAGCGTAAGACGCACTCTCCTATATATTGAAGAAAAAGAAAAGATAGCCATATCTCAAATCTTGCGGTGGGTTGAGATGGAGCGTAAAATGCACTCGCCCACAAGAGCAGGCTTAGGTTGAAATGGAGCATAAAATGCGCTCACCTAAAGTCTTTTGATCTCAAAATTTTTGAAAATTTGTGATTTGTATACATTTGCGGGAGTGATGTGTCAAGCATGTGGTTTTTGAAGTTTATTTTGATTTCTTTTATAAGGTAATGTGGTTGCATATGTTCATCCGAGCTATAAGTGGTTTAGTGCAATTAGGTACTCACACATACACACGGAAGGGACCTAAAGCAAGTTATGACCAGCTAATTGAAATTTTAGACTTGCAATGCTTTGTTTGTTTTCTTGAGTTCCACGTGTTGATGTTTTTGAGACCATTGTTGGCTTATTAATTCATTGCTCAAGTTAGGTTGTATTAGAAGTGTTTGAATTGTGTAATTTAGGTTTGTTTTGCTTGAGGACAAGTAAAGATTTAAGTTTGAGGGTATTTGATGAGTGTGTTTTATACACACAATTTAGGTACTTTTGGCCTTGATAATTTGCAAGTCTTTGGGTATTTTATGTGGTTTTATTGTATTTTTATCTTATTTTTAGATATTGTGGTTTTATATTACTTTTATATGTTTTGTATTATTTTTATGTGTTTTTACTTAGTTTTGTAGGAAATAAAGCAAAGTCATTTGAACGTCAATGCTTGGGTGCCTTGCTTGCCATTTTTGAGCTTCCGATTGACATAACAGCTGCTTGCGGCTCAATTTCAACCATGATCCAATATGTATCTCTCAAAACTCAAAGAATAAAAGTTGTAGATATTCTCCTTAGCTTTTCGTAACATCCTGAATCATCCCAATGCGAGTTCGTATGAGAGAGTTATGGTCGTTTTACCAACAGATTTAGCATGAATTTTACACAGCAGCCACTTTGAGCTCCATTTCACCCTTTCTCTAACCATTTTATTTCGAATTCCAGTTATGGAAGTTGTAGATTTACTTCTTAGCTTTCCATAGTCTCTTGAATCGCCTTATTTCAAGTTCGTATGAGAAAGTTATGACCATTTTACTAACAGAGGTCAAAGCTGAGTCGGGTTACAGGCCAGGGGCGGGCGTGCGGAATGGGCGCGGGCGCGCAACGCCAGGCACCATGCATCCAGCGTGCGGGCGCGCGCGCGGCATGGGAAAGCGTGGGCGAGCAACAGGCTTCAGAGGCTAGGCGCGGGCGCGGTGGGCAGTGCGCGGGCGCGCCTGTGCGTGCTGAGTGCGATCTTTTGAGCTCCTAGAGCAATTTCAGCTTACGTTTTGACCAAAAATCTGATGTTTGGCTAGGGTTTTTCATGGAGGCCCTATATAATATCTCTTTGGGGCTTCATATTTCATATTTAGGGATTAGGAGGTTGCCATATACATAAAAATAGAGAGCAAAACTGCTGCAATACAAGGAAAAATTCAGCAAAAGCTAAGGAGCAAAAGAAGAAAAGAGTGCCAAAGGAAGAGGAAAAACTAGAAATTGACATCAACCAAGCATGCAACATATGAATATCTTCAAAATGGATTTTACCATCTCTAGCTTTCCTTTGAATTTGTATTTCTATTTCATGATGAACACCATGTGTTTGATATTTTGCTTAGCTACCATGAACTAGAGCTTGTATTCTAAGATTTCAATGGAACCCAACACATACACTAGTACAAAGTAGTAAATAGACAACACTAAAACCACAACGTTTTTATAAAAAACGTTATGGTATATTTTTACACAACATTTTTTTAACAAAACGTTGTAGATATATATGAAAAAACGTTATGTATTTAAAAGGGCATTTTTTTAATTTTAATTAGATAACGTTTTTTTTAAAAAATATTATCTATCTAAAAAATACGGAGCCTGAAAAAATGCGCGGAAGTGAAAACTTAAAATAAAACCTAATTGTTCAGCCGCCTCATTTCATTTACAGACTCTCTCTCTCCTCGCCTCTTTCCCGAGCTCTCTCAAGCCCTCACTGGCCACTCTCCCCTCCTCCGTCCGTCGTTCCCTCACCCCCTCACCGACCGGTGACACGCGTCTCTCTCTCTCTCACACAAGCCGTCGACGTCACAGTAAGTCCAACCGGCGATGTCCTCTGTTCACCGCGAATCCGACAATTTTCCAGCGAGTTGGGTATAGATTTCTCTCTTATCTCTAGCATTCAGATTGAGGTACATAATTTCTATTTCTATATATCTTCAATTCAATTAATTGTGTTAGGGTTTAAAATAATTGGTTCAAATCAACTGAATTTGGGACTTAAATTAGGGTTTATTTTGTTCCATTATGAAACTGATTGAGTCTGAATGTTCAATTTTAGTTGAAGGTTAAGTGGTGACCTCGCCTTCAACTTCTCCTCCATTATTGCCCAATTGAAGGTTTTAATTTCCTCTCCCTTGTTAATTTTTCCTAAAAATTAGGTTTTAATTAGAAATTTTGTGTTATTTAGAGCTAACTTGGATTGTTATATCAATATTTGATTTATTGTAGATTGGTTATGTTGTTTCATTGTAGATTTGTTTCTTCATTTCCTTTAGTTCTCCTTAGGTTTGTTTCTTTGTATTGTAGATTGTTATATCAATATTTCATTGTATATTTCAGGTGTTTTCTTGTAAATTTGTATCTAGAAAATACTCCAATCCAATTAATTTTAGCTCTCAGTGACATAACTCCCAAACCTGCAATTTTTCCATATTAAAAGCCAACATTGAGTGACATTTTCCACTGTACCATCACCTTCTTTAGATTTTCATCTATCATTTCAATGTCCTAGGTTCTTCTACTACAGGTTTTGCTTCCACTATGTTTGGAGTGGTTCTGGTATTCCACTATGTTATTTTATTTATACTTATCTAATTTTATACCTTGATTGCTTTTTTGTGGTTAATTTGGGTATGGGTTTCTATTACTTCCTTTTGTAATTGTTCTGAAGATTGTTTAATTTGTAAAATAGTGTCATTCTCATTCTGGGTTTTCAGGTTGTTTTTATGTTTTTTCCTTCTATTTCTGTTTTTCGTATCCTATGCATTTTGATATTGTTAACTCCATTTGTCTACTGTTGGTATTAAGGGTGAACTGCTAATTTCTTTATGGAGGCTAAATTATTATTTCATCTGCTACTTTTGGAACCCTTTTAGGTGAAAAGTATATATATATTTTTTAAAATTCTTTTCTTTGTTCTGTCACCACGCTAATACTAAAAGTTTGTTTTGTGCATTTGGGATAATCTACACAAATTGCTTTGGATTCATGGAATGCTGATATCTTGTTTTCTGTTTTAATTTGTGTGTCTAATAAATGGGTTTGTTTGGCGTTCTAGGTTGAGGAAGAATGATTGCTGATACTATTGCAGAAATTTGGGCGTTCTGGTTGCAGAATTTCTCCATAACCACCATTTCGTAAATTACACAAGTGGGTTTTGCTTCTTAATATGGCTGCTCATGTACCTTGTTTTGTCGTCCATCCTGAGGCACTCAAGTCAGTGGGAGTATTAACCATGTCGTGCCAGAGATTCGGGATTGGGTTTCATATGGGTAGAGATCCTTGTCGAAAGATTGCATCGAGTTTCCCTCGCATCAAATGTTCTACCAATTCCTATAGAGTTGGTCCAAATAACAGTAAGGACTCAAGTCAGTTTGTTTATTTCTTTTAAAGATAAAATGACAGCTTGTTTCTCTGCATGTCTAATGTTAAAATTTGGAGCAAAGATTAAACTCTTCTTTATTGTTATCACTCTAAGATCTTTCAACTATTTTTCCTCAACTGGTTGTGTAAAGATGCCTATTCAGTTAACCATTGGCATTTTTTTCTTATATTTACACGATCAAAAAAATATATATGAATTAGATGTCAATGTTGAACAGGGTATCACAAATTTAACTGGGCACAAATCTCATTCAACCAAGATCAAAATCCTTCAAGATATCAGTGGAATCATCAAGCCTTCAAGGTTGATCTCAAAGTTCTTTTTCATCAACTCATGCAAAGTGTAATGTCACTTTATGTAAATATTTGCCTTTAATTTAAACAAAATTTACTCACAAAAACTTGTCTTTTCGCAGGATGACACTATTACTTGGGCCTCCAGGATGTGGGAAAACCACATTACTGTTGGCACTCGCAGGAACACTTGAAAAGAATCTTGAGGTTTTTCTGCTCCCATTATATCAACCTTTTGGGTGCTATTCAATCTCTCATTTCGGACCGACCGACATGATCAGCCTAGACAAACACAAATTGTATGCTCAAGTTAATTAACTATTCATTGAAATTGTAACTTAATATATACTCTGTGCAGGCGTTCTAAATGGGTGTACTTGGATGACTTAGTTCAAGTTGTTGTCATGTTATTGTATAGTTCTGTTATAACTAATGTTTTTAAAGTTGATTATAGGCCACTTCAGAGGTTGCAGATGTGGAACCAATCTACAATGAAGATCCGTCAATGTCAAGCCTATGGTCAGAACAACTGGTCAAGATGCTGATGAAACCTCAAAGTGCTAATTATTCTGGATCCATTGCACCAGCTGTTCAATTCAATATAGTAGTAATTTATATTGAAAAGTGAATTTGAGATGCATATATGGATAGTTTGGTATATTTTTTTTGGATGTAGTAATTTGAAACTGTAAACGAATGGTATTATTCGGATGTATTTTGAATGGTTGATACATTTTGGCTTTAAATTTGAATAAGAATTTAGACCTTTTTTAGCTATATATTATGTCATTGCAGATTGTAGGTGCACTGGTAATATAAGTGAACCACATTCTAAACAGATGACACATTCTAAACGTTGTATAAATGTGTCATGTCTAAATAGATGACATATTCTAAACGTTGTGTACATGTGTTTAAACGTTGTCTAATATATTAAGGGAAATGTTAAATCCACAACACTTTTTGTTATTTCCACAACAAAAGTGTCGCTGTAGATGTATAGGGACGGTTTTAACCGTCACTATACATCTACAACAACACTTTTGTTGTGGAAATAACATTTTTTGTTGTGGATTTAACAATTCCCTATATTAAACTACAACGTTTTCAAGCATCTACTACTTTATGGAAAACAAATTTATAACATTTTTTCCTTAAAAACGTTGTATAATGTGTCTAACTACAACGTTTAAAAACGTTGTATAAGGGTGTCAAATAGATGACACCCTTAACCATGACGTATTGCTGACAGAAACCACAACGTTTTTTACGCGTTATCTATTTACTGTTTTGTAGTAGTGATAGTTTGAATTGACTTCTCTCTCTTTATTATTAATTACTCATTTGTGAATTGAATATCATAATTTATGCTTCATATCTTAATTGCCTAGCTAGTAATTATCATGGGAACCTATATGAACTTGACGAACGGATTATAGTGTTGAGACCTTGTTATGATATCATGCGAGAGTTAAAGATTGTTGTGGGTAATTGATAAAGATTTAGTGACGTGTGTCTTATTGATTATCCTCGATGATAGGTAATTTGATAGTATTTAGGATAGACATATACCTAGATACCGTGTGCAACCAATGAAGAATCTATTCTTAATAACTTCCTATGTTAAAGTTGGTAATTGAAAGGACGGTTAATGAGATTTACTGACACATGTCTTGTTAATTGTTATTGAAATTGGTCTCTTGATAGTGTGTAGGATAGACATATACCTACATGTCGCATTAGGAATATTCAAATTTGATCATCGACAGAGGCTTATAAGTAACTTTGATTTCTCGGTTGACAATTCTATGTTGTTAATTAGTTCAAATGAGAGAGTTATGATATTCAAATGAAGTGTTGGGGGAAATTGCAATCTTGGACTTGTTAATATTAGAGTTTAATTATCTTATAAGCTTTCCGTATTTACTTGACTATTGTTATCTTAGTTATTACAAAACAACAAAAACTCAAATTATCAATTGTCTAAATAAAATCGAGACGATATATAGTTGGTACTTGGGATACACTAGAGATAATTCCTTATGGGTTCGACAACTCTCTTATCACTTTATTACTTGTTGACCGCGTATACTTGGGCGTATTTTTCGGTTGCAAAATCGACCGACACTCCACTTGTAACATCTATCATACTTTTATCCATTGGTGTCAACCCCTCATAAAAGTACTGGATCAAGTGTTGTTCATCAATTTGGTTAGGTGGATAGCTTGAACAAAGCTTCTTGAATCTTTCCCAGTATTCGTAGAGTGTCTCCCACTAAACTGCCTGATTGCACAAATCTCTTTCCTTATGTTGGCAACCCTTGAAGCAGGAAAGTATTTCTCCTAGAATAGCCTCTTCATATCAGTCCATGATTGTATTGACCCTGAAGGAAGATAATATAACCAGTCCTTAGCTAGATCTCCTTGTGAAAAAGGAAAGGCTCTCAGCTTGACCTGCTCTTCAGTTATCCCTTAAGGTTTCATGGTAGAGCATACTACATGGAACTCCTTTAGATGCTTGTATGGATCTTCACCTGTAAGACCACGAAAAATAGGCAAAAGGTGTAGCAGTCCTGATTTAAGTTCAAAAGCAGCATCTAAAGTAGGATATTCAATGCATAAAGGTTGTTGATTCAAATTAGGAGTTGCCAACTCCTTCAAAGTTCTATTGTTGTTTGCAACAGCCATCTCTTCGTCTGATTCAGATTCAGTTGATGAGTTATTGGGAAGCAATTTCAGTGCTATATTAAGGCCAGGTGATGAAACTTCAGTTTCTTCTGCAGTTGTATGTTGCACTCTATAATTCTGCTTCATAAGCCTTTTTGCAATTTTCTCAATCTCTAGATCAAAATTTAAACTGCCAGATTGAGAAGATCGAGTCATAAACTAATAAAGAACCAAAGAATAAATCAAAACACTAATTGTTCCCCGGCAACGATGCCAAAATTTGGGAGCTGTCGTAAGTGTTGCCAAAAATAAAAACCTTACTCAACTCTACGAACTCTAAACTTAAACACAGTATAGCAGTATCAAGGGTCGATCCCATAGAGAACAATGTTGATTTTTAATTTATCCTAATGCTTCTAACAGTTTTAATAGTAAATAAAAGGTGGGGGTTTGAATTTGTTTAACTAATTAACAAGAACATATTTAAAATAATAAAATTAACCAGTGAATTAAAACTTCAGTTTTCCAGTTCAGTTTCACCTTCTCACAGCAATATATCAATTAAGTATAACAATATTCACCCTTCAATGAAACTAATAGTTCTAGATAACAACAAGCTCTGTTATCCGAAATTCCTCTTAGATTGTCACTTAATGAAATAAGCTCTTCACAAGATTCTAACTATCATATAACCTAAAACAAACTCTTTAAATTTAATATGACAACAGCATTAAGAACTAAGGAATTAGACTATTCCAAGCAATAAACACATAAGCTCGATTTGTTTAACCTGTCTTCTGATAACCACAACAATAAACCAAAAGCTTGATCACAATCAGTATCACTAACTGCTACTTGTGATTAGAAACAATATCAATTACGTAATACTATTCCAGAATCTAACAGATATTATCAACTAACCAATTTAATCTTGCAAACCGAATCAGTTAATCAAATAATATTTAACGATTAAAACAGATTATCAGAATAAGTTTCAGATAAGAAGAAATAAATATTGTATATTTAATTAAACCATAAACTGTTACTAAGGATCCACGTCCCCTTCAAACTGAATAAAAGAAAACTAGCCTGACATGCTTCTATGAACTCTCTGAATATTATAAAACTCTCTCTATGATCTAATGATCTCTAACAATTACAAGTGACAGTATTTATAGATAAATCTCTAAAGCCTAAAAGAATTCTAATCCAATTCTGCTTCGGAAGTCTTCACTTTGCAAGTTTGGTAGGATTCTAAATCCTTCTCAATATCTGAAATCCAGCTTTAAGCAGCTTCCTTATCAAATTAAATTTTATTTCCAAATCCAAGTCTTCCTCAGTTTCCTTTTCTAGTTTAGCATCAATTTCCATATTGTTCCTTGACTCAGATTCCTTATTAGATTCTATTTCCATAATTAGAGATACTTTCCATGTAAGAATATAATTCCATCTCCAAATCCTAATGCGAATCAAACTCTAGCACTCAAATACTCCAAATCCTACTTAGAATAGGAACTCTGCAAAGTCGACCAAAATCGTAGAGTACTACTCCGCAACAGCACTTCGTAGTGTATACATGACGTTGTAGAGTGAACTGGGCCGAACATCGAATTGACAGCACCATCGTAGAGTGGAACTATTCTCTCGGAATCGTAGAGTATCAAGTCTCAACCATCGTAGAGTCAAACGCTGCAGAGCATGCTAATCGTCGAACAAAAATCTGGCCGTAGAGTGAATCTCGGCAATCGTAGAGTTTAACCAAACTTCACTCCAACACAACGAACATAGGACATCCACTCAATGATCGTAGAGCATCAAAACTAATCGTAGAGTACTCTGCAAACCAACACGAAACCCAGCATTAAACTACATTTTTGCAAAATCTTATCAAATTCTTCTATAAATCAATAATATCTTAAATCAACTCTTATGACAGATAACATACAACTAAACTAAGCATAAAGGAATGACAATAATCAAATATTATACACCTATCATTAAACTTGTGACACCCCCAAATCCGGGTACTTCGTTTCCTCAGGATTTGGTGTTCACTATCCATATACATCACATCACATCTAACTACCCATTTAATCATAATGGAAATACTATTAATTAAAAATATAAATCTCCCATTAAAGGGTTACAACATCATTTATAACAAATCTCAGGTCATCTAATCTTAATAAACATCAATGCGGAAACATATATCAAGTCTATTACATAAACATCATTTAATCAAATAAAACAAGTCTTCATCACTTGTTTGCTTTTCCTTTGCCCTTACTAGTGGATGGCTCATCAGTTCTTTCAACTTTAGCTGCAATGTTATTATGCAAGGGTGAGTAATGATTGCGCAGCAAGTATAACAACAACAGTAATAATAACATGCAAAATAATTAACGGATATTGAATAATCGAAGATTTAGCTTTTAAGTCAAGAATGTAAGACAAGATTCAAAAGAACGTCTGAGGGTCTTAAGACCACGAACTATGTCCCAGGTTATCAAGTATTTCTACTTTAAACCTTTAACAGTCGTAAGACTATATGGACCTTGCTTCTCGTACTCAGGAGGATCAGCCCTTTGTACCATGTATGTGCACAACATCTTAACGCTAACGCGTAAATAAAATCCCCTATATAAGGGTTGTTCATCTCAGTTTGACATCGGAGTCCGCACCAAAGGAAGTTTGGTTTGGATTTACTTCAATAACGTATCTAGAATTTAGAACGCTCATCAACTATGGACTAGTCGAATCAAAAAGGGTTCGCTAGTCAATCAAGGTTCGAAAGGTGTAATTCGAGAATCAAAACTAAATCTTACAAAAGGTACAATTGAACAAGTTCTATATAACTGAAGCATTACAAAGAGAAAATTTAAAACGTCTCATTGAATCCATGAAATTGAATGGAATAGAAATAATAACTTGCTCGAGTAAGTAATAGCATTATGAAACATATATGATAAGAGAATTAAGTTCAGGAACTTGCGCGATTGAAAATCAAGGTAGAAAACTTGCGTAAATGTAAAAGTAGGGATAAGATACTTGCCTCGTGCGTAAACTATAAATTTAAGACTCACGTTCTCTAATCAACCTATACATTCCGTTTATAAAACAGTAACAATAATTAGCTACAGTATTATAAACACTTCAGAACTCATTCTCATCCAATTTCATTTTAATAACTCAGTTGACACCGAACAATCGATGGGTTTACGCTTACCACACACCACAGTACCTTAACATTCATTTTATACCTTAGTCTAAGCTTTAGGTATATCTACGATATCATAACATGATCTCAAAGAAAGAAGAAAATTTTTACTCTCGTCTTTTTACTCTTTTTTTTTAATTCCCGCCGGGGCGAGAATCACGAATTCCAGTTTCTGCAGTTCGCGAAGAACGCAGAAACAGGCCAAAAAATTTCAATTTTGTTATTCTAATCGTCAAATTAAACATACCCAGGTATTATAATACATATATAATTATTACCCAAGCCTTCTAGCACGATTCTAACAACTTAAATCACATAAACCATGAATCTAAGAATCAAATTTGAGGTTTCTTATCAGTTTATCAAAGTTTCTACAATTTTCATGAAATCATACATAACAGATTCATTGTAACACCAAATTAATCCGTTTAACTCTTGTTTCCTTCATTTTTACCATCATAACATAATTAGCCATTAATTAAACCGATTAACTAGCAAAACAAGTATTAATTTTATACATTCAAACCATGCTCGTAACTAACTACTCTGTAACTTTCTCAATTCTCAAATAAACGTAATTTCACGGATTAAATTACTCTAAATCATATTTAAATCATATAAAACACATAAATACATGCTTACTAACATCTAACATTAAATTATTTAAAGATTTAGTCATACAATTTGGTTTACAGAGAACTCAGAACATGCATTCATGGAGAAAATTAAGAAAACGTAATTTAAAGGTTAAAATCAAGAATTACCTCTGATTAAATGCTTTAACTATGCAACAATTGAATGGAACTCTTCTAAATTCTCTAATTCCTCTCAAAATCCTCTCTTTTCTCTCTGTATTTCTCTGATTAGACTTAGGAAATAATGATAATAAAATACGTGAGTTTAATCTGATGAGTGGGTATCAGTTAATCCCATCATGGGTTAACTGACTCCAACCCCCACTTAGGCTTCGTTTGTTTAGCACCTTATATCTCCTTTCTAGTTTATTTTAATAAATAGCTTATTATGTAGTTCATGTCACACTTTAATCAACTAAATAATCTTACTAAAATCAAATAAATAAAATAGAATAATTCTACATTAAATCACATAGTCATATAAATAGAATTCTCATTTATTAATAATGACAATTTACTAAATCTCTAATTAATAATTAAATTAATTAGAAATTATATTACCACAATTTCATCAATTAATCAATTAATTCAACAATCAAATCATCGAAAAATATTTATTCAATCAATAAATATTCAAATTAAGTTACAAAATTCTCGTTTGTCACATCTTTCCCCCTTAAAAGGATTCTGTCCCCAGAATCATGACTCAATTAACTCGTCCCGTGACATTCTCCCCCCTTACAAAGATTCTGTCCCCAGAATCGCTATACATAGATTAAGCAAATAACTGAGGATAATTTCTAATCATTTGGTCTTCGAGTTCCCACGTTACTTCTTCAGCGTTGTGGTTCCTCCAGATCACCTTAACAGAAGGTATAATTTTATTTCTTAGAACTTGCTCTTTCTTGTCAACTATCTGAACAGGTTCTTCTTCGTAAGACAAATCTTTCTCAACTTGCAGGGGTTCATACTCTATGACATGCTTGTAGTCGGGCTTGTATGGTCGTAACACTGAGACATGAAAGACATTGTGGATATGTTCCAGCGCTGGAGGTAAAGCTACCTCATATGCGACCTCACCAACTCGTCTTAACACTTCAAAGGGTCCAATGAACCTCGGGCTCAGTTTTCCCTTCTTACCAAAACGAATCTTCCCTTTCTAGGGAGATACTTTCAAGAAAACATAGCTACCAGACTCAAATTCTCGATCCTTACGATGTTGATCAACATATTTCTTTTGTCTATCCTGAGCTGCTATCAATCTTGATCTGATCACTTTGACGATTTTTGCGGTTTGTTGTACCAGTTCTCGTCCTAGCATTTGCCGTTCGCCAACTTCATCCCAACATAATGGAGTTCTACACTTTCTTCCGTATAACGCTTCGTAAGGCGGCATGCCAATACTTACGTGGTAACTGTTGTTGTAAGCAAATTCAACCAATGATAGATGATCATCCCAATTTCCTTTGAAGTCCATAATGCAAGCTCGTAACATATCTTCCAATGTCTGAATCATTCTTTCACTATGTCCGTCCGTCTGTGGATGATATGCTGTACTCATACGTAACTGCGTTCCCAAGCATTCCTGTAGTTGTTTCCAAAAGTTCGATGTGAAGCGCGGATCCCTATCTGAGACAATAGATATTGGAATACCGTGCCTCGAAACAATCTCTTTGACATAAAACTTCGCCAATTGATCTAGGTTGAATCTGATCTTGATCGGTAGAAAATGCGCTGATTTCATTAGTCGATCCACGATAACCCATACTGCGTTGAAACCCTTCTGAGTCGTTGGAAGACCTACTACGAAATCCATGGTGATGTGCTCCTATTTCCATTCTGGGATTTCTAAAGGTTGTAATAGCCCACTTGGTCTCTGATTTTCGGCTTTAACTTTCTGGCATGTCAAACACTTGGCCACATAATCGACAACGTCTCTCTTCATATTCGGCCACCAAAAATGCTGTCGGAGATCTTGGTACATCTTCGTACTACCCGGGTGAATCGAATATCTTGAATTATGAGCCTCACTCAAAATTTCCTCCTTAACCTCTTGTACTGGCGGAACCCAAATTCTTCCCTCGAATCTTAATAGTCCCTCGTTATCTACTTTGAATTTCACTTCATGACCTCTAGATATTCTTTTCCTGATTTTCTCACCTTCGTCGTCCTGCATTTGTGCTTCCTTAACTTTATCCACCAAAGTAGAACCGATTCTCAATTAAAATAATTTTTTGTCACACTCCTCCGGATATTTCACCTCTAATTCCAATTTCGCCATTGTTGTAATTAACTCCTCCTGAGTGGTTAACATAAACAGTTTCTACCGTCCCTTTCTGCTTAAGGCGTCGGCCACAACGTTCGCTTTACCCGGATGGTATAAAATTTCGCAGTCATAATCTTTTATCAATTCTAACCATCTCCTCTGTCGCATGTTCAGATCCTTTTGTGTAAAAATATATTTCAGACTTTTGTGGTCTGTATATATTTCACACTTCTCCCCGTAAAGATAATGTCTCCATATCTTCCAAGCAAATACCACCACGGCCAATTCCAAATCGTGGGTAGGATACCCCTTCTCATAGTCTTTTAATTGTCGTGACGCATACACAATGACCTTACCGTTCTGCATAAGCACACAGCCTAGTCCTTTATGCGACGCATCACTATACACCACAAAATTTCCTGTGCTATCCGGTAGAGACAACACAGGTGCCACACTCAACCTCTTCTTTAATTCTTGAAAACTTTCCTCAGACTTCTCCGTCCAAACTAACTTCACCGTCTTCCTAGTCAAATTCGTTAACGGGGTCACGATTTTGGAAAAATCTTAAATGAATCTCCTGTAGTAACCTGCTAATCCGAGGAAACTCCTTACTTCTGATGGCGTTTTCGGCTGATCCCAGTTAAGCAATACTTCAACCTTTGACGGATCCACCGAAATCCCATCCTAATCAATCACATGTCCAAGAAATTGCACTCGCTCTATCCAGAATTCACACTTTAAAAATTTAGCATACAACTTCTCTCTTCTTAACGTTTCCAATGTCAACTTCAAATGTTCTGCATGCTCTTCCTTCGTTTTGGAATAAATTAGAATATCGTCAATGAATACTATTACGAACTTGTCCAAAAACGGCTTAAACACCCTGTTCATTAGGTCCATAAATGCTGCAGGAGCATTTGTTAGACCAAATGACATCACCAGAAACTCGTAATGACCATAACGAGTTCTGAACGCTGTTTTTGGTACATCTTCCTTCCTCACCTTCAACTGATGATATCCACTCCTTAAATCTATCTTCGAGAAGTATCTAGCTCCTTTTAACTGATCAAACAAGTCGTCGATTCTTGGCAACGGGTATTTATTCTTAATCGTGACCTTCTTCAACTCGCTGTAATCAATACAAAGTCGCATCGATCTATCTTTCTTTTTAACAAACAATACTGGCGCTCCCCACGGCGATACGCTCGGCTGAATATATTTTTTATCTAAAAATTCTTGTAACTGTACCATCAATTCTTTCATCTCTACTGGGGCCATACGGTACGGAGCTTTCGATATCGGGGCAGTCCCTGGCGCCAAATCGATTACAAACTCAACTTCCCTGTCTGGCGGAAGTCCTGGCAAATCGTCGGGAAAGACGTCTACAAAGTCCCTTACAACAGGTATTTCTTCAAATTACGGACTCTCTTTTCGAGTATCAACTATGTAGGCTAAGTATCCCACACATCCTTGTCTTAACAACTTCTTGGCCTGAATTATCGTCAAACAACTCGCTTGTCTAGGCGATTTGCTGCCGTAAAATACTACCTTTGACGGAGTCATAAGGTTAATACATTTCTTTTGACAATCAATTATCGCTCCATAATTGAATAACCAATCCATAAACAGAATAACGTCAAATTCCCCAAGTTTGATTGGGATCAGATCTACTGTCATCACGTTTCCCTTAATGTTCACTCTACAGTTCTTGTGTACGTACCTAACAGGAATTACTTCCCTATTTGCAATTTCTATGTTCAAAGGGTAATCTAATTCCTCCTTAGGCAAATCTAAGTTCTTAGCAAAGTTATCGGATATAAATGAACAAGTAGCACCCGAATCAAACAATACATAAGCATCTATATTATTGATCGGAATGATACCTGACACCACATCGCGAGACTGCACGGCATCTTGTACGGTCATGTTGAAAGTTCTAGCAGTAGGCCGGTTTGTTGGTGCTGATCCGGTTATAGTCAACGTATTACCACCACTGTTCACCTTGTTGCCTCCTGTTCCTACTCCTCCTGTTGCTTTCTTGGGGCAATCCCTAGCCAGATGATCCTTCGATCCACATGTGAAGCAAGCGCCCCTCTTCGGATTCGGACAATTCGGTGCTATGTGGCCCTCCTGGTTGCAATTGTAGCACACCCTTTTCCCCTTCAGGCAAATCCCTATGTGATTCTTCCAACACGTAACACACACTTCTACCTTCTTCTTTTGACCTCCCTGTTGATTTCCAGCAGATCCATTATCATTCCACTTCCTCTTCTGGTTGTGACCATCACTGCTACTACCACTTGCCTTATTATTCTCATTTTCACCCTTCTTCTTCTGTTCCTGGTTATACTTGGTTAAAGCATCACTCCCACCTTCGGCGATGATCGCCTTTTCCAACACTCCGGCAAAAGTGTTCAACTGGAACATTGACACCTTGTTGTACAACCACGGCTTCAACCCTTGTTCAAACCTCCTTGCTTTCCTCTCATCCGTATTTACTTGGTAAGTTGCGAACCTAGCCAACTCATTAAACTTCACCGCGTACTCCGGTACAGTCATGGTACCTTGTTTCAGCTCTAGAAATTGAATCTCTATCTGGTTACGCGAGCTCGTCAGAAAGTACATCTCGAAAACATCTCCTTAAACCTTTCCTACGCGATCACACCCTACCCTTCTCGAACTTTATTCGCTTGCCACCAGTAACTAGCCTCTGACTTAAGCATAAACATTGCGAAGGCAGTCTTTTGGTCCTCACTAACCCTCGCAACGTCAAATACTTTCTCCATTTCCATCACCCAAGTTTGGGCTTCGATCGGGTTCAGGGAACCCTTAAATTTTGGCGGTCCTACCGCTTTGAAATCCTTAAATGACGTCACAGGTGGAGCTTGCGGCTGATTCGCAAGTGCTCCAGCCAAAAGGTTCACCAACTGCTGAACATGATTAGCATTGGCGTCGTTGTTGTTAGTAGAGCTCTCCTGAGCTTATTGACGTGGTTGGTGTCTCGGCGACTTTTCTATTCAAGAATATGCGCTTATTAGATTAACACTCAATTTTCTCAAGTGTTTAACATTTAACTCAAACAATTCATGTTAAACATTTAACACATAACTTCTTCAAATAAAGCTGATATTTCATTCATTCAAAAGTCTTAAACATAGAAAGATAGCATCACTGCTATTTACATCAACTATCCCAAGATCAAACAATCTTTAGGATTAAATAGTCATATTCCATTGTGTATAATCACGCTGGAATTTACATCATTAACTACCATAAATATTTACACATAATTCAAAAACTTCTCCTATCATGGCCTACTAAGGCGTCGAACTGTCTGTCTATGTTCTTCCTCCATGATACGGCACATCGTCCTGCGATCCAACATGTACCATGGCAAGTCCTCGAACTGAACTGGATAGTGGAGAACTCGATCCTGGGCCCTATCAATCGCTGTCTGGAAAGTATAGTCTGTCTCCTCAATCTTAGCCTTCTTTGCCCGTTCACCTTCTTCGGAAATTTCTGCACGTCGAGCGTTATTCATCCAAGCATCCTCTGCTCTCGCACGTTCTGCTGACTCCTCACTCAAATCATCCTTTAATTTCTGAATCTCAAGTTTCATCTATTCATTCTCAGCCAACAAGTCTTCTTTTTGACTCTCTGCCTGAACCAAGGTTTTATGCCAACAAACCTTTTGAAGACTTGATTATTTTCCTATTATTTCTAATCAATAACATATCATCAACATACAATGTTAAAATAACAAAGTTGTCACCCAATCTTTTCACATAGACACTGCGTAAATCCAAGCTATAAAGAATAAGAATCAAAATTTTGATACAACATCCTTGGAGATTGCTTAAGTCTATACAAGGATTTTTTCAATTTACATATTAGATCATTTTTTCCTTTGACTTCAAAACCATCTGGTTGTTTCATGTAAATCTCCTCCTCCAAATCTCCATGAAGAAATGTTGTTTTGACATCTAGTTGCTCAACGTCTAGATAATAAACAATTGCTGTAAATAGAACTGTCCGGATGAATATGAACTTTGTCACTGGAGAAAAGATCTCATTATAATCAATTCTTTTTATTTGAGAGTACCCTTTTGATACCAGCCGCACTTTATACTTCTCTACCTTTCCATCTGCATTTGTCTTTTTCTTGAACACCCATTTGCACCTAATTGCCTTTTGATCCTTAGGCAATTTAATAAGACTCCGGATTTGATTCTTATCGAGTGACCGCATTCCTCGTTCATCGCAAGCTCCCACTGATTCGACTCCCCCAAGACTCTTGCCTCCTTAACTGTATAAGGTTCATCACTAGTGACATGTAAGGTATGATACACACTAAGTGAATACTTGTTAGGTTGCCTTTGAACCCATGTGGACCTCCTCAATGTAGGTTCAACTTCTTCCTTAGCCTCAGCAACTTCCTCAATATATGACTCCTCATTCTGCAAATCTTGTTCGGCCTCAACTAATTCATCATCTGCAAAATCTGTAGCCAACTGTGGATTTTTAGCCTCCACCTGCTTTCCCGTACATGCTCACATCAATCTGCACATGATCAACGTCCTCAGGAGACTTATCTACAACCATCTCATTTCGTGTTTCTCCAAACACCAAGCTATAGAAAACAGTAATAATCTTTGGATTCCATAACTTATATCCTTTGACACCTTCCTTCTAGCCAATGAACTTACACTTTTCAGACTTGAAGTCAAGTTTGTTCCTTTTCTCCTTCGGCACAAGAACATAAGCATCACAACCAAACACTCGAACATGAGACATACTGGGTTTCCTCCCAAATAATACCTCAAAAGGAGTTTGATCCTTCAATGCAGATGTAAGTGTCTAGTTCTTTAAATAACATACTATAATTATTGCCTCTGCCCATAATTTAGGCTCCAAGCTTGCCCAATTCCGCATACACCTCGCCTTCTTCATGAGTGTCCGATTTAACCTCTTAACCATACCATTTTGTTGATGTGTCATTCGAATTGTATTTTGTCTTGCAATGCCCTACTCAGAACAAAACTGATAACTAAAAAGTATTCTCTACCATTATCAGTTCTAAGAACCTTTATCTTTCTGTTGAACTAATTTTCAACCAGTGCTTTAAACTCTCAAAACTTGTCAAATGCTTCAGACTTCCTTCTAATAAAATAGACCCAAGCATACCTCAAAAAATTATCTACAAAAGAAATATAGTACCTTAATTTCCCGAGTGATGCTTTTGGAGTTTTCCCCAAAAAATCACCATGAATCAAATCCAACACTCCAGTCGCTCTATTGGCAGTGGACTTGAACTCGACTATATTCTGTTTTCCATACAAACAATGCTTATATAATCCAAATCTTATGGAGCAATTTGGAACCCCTTTCCACTAGCTACTTTGATGTTATAGTGGACAACCCCTTCTCACTAATATGCCTCAATCGTTGATGCCACAACATGGACGACCTGTTTTCCGCATTTTCTTCCTTCTCAAAAATAAAGGAACCTCCAAACTGCCCCTTTATAGTACTCCCTTAGCTTGTATAAAGTATCATATCCCTTTCCACATGCAATTACCATTGAACCACGAGTCATCTTACATGAGTCTTTGTCACAACTGAAGTTAACTCCTCCATCTGTCATCATGCTAACATATATCAAATTACTGCTAAGATCAGGAATAAACATAACCCCCGTAAGTGTTTTGACAGTACCATCATGCATCCTAAGCTTCACCTTTCTACAACCAATAATCTTCACCGACGTGTCATTACCAGTCATGACATTTCCTCCGTTGAATGTTTTATACTAGCCGAACCAATCTCTATGAGATGTTATATGATACGAAACTCCGATGTCTATAAACCAAACATCATCATCTGTACATGTAGTTATATACAAGTCCCCAGTGACTTCATCATTATTACACGAGTCATTCTTCTCATTTGTTGATTTACCACCCTTGCTCTTGTAGTCTTTTTTCATATGCCCAAATTCATTACATTTCTAACATTTAATTTTAGACTTGTCTATACTCTTAGATCTCCCTCTTAACTTGGGTCTATTTCTAGACTTCTTCGAATTCCTATCCTGATTTTGCCCTTTGACAAACAGAGCCTCCTTGGTTGAACTTTCCATACTCTGTCGTCGCATATCTTCTGACAATAAAGCTGAAACAACGCCCTCAAATGATAAATTTGTAGTACTACTACCAATCACAATATCAGATTATCCCATGAATCAAGTAGTGGATAGAATAAGGTAATAACCTTTTCATCATCACTGATATCACAACTTATAGATGACAACTGACTAATTAAGGTATTGAATTAATCTAAGTGTGCAGAAAATGAACTTCCATAATTTGTTCAAAGTTTATACAACTTCTTTCTAAGAAATAATTTATTAACTAAGGACTTACTGTCTAGAGATCCTTTCTAGTCTTTTCCCCAAAAATATTAACCAAGATGTTATCAGTGAGGCATAGTCAAATCAGGACACGAGCCTTCTGATTTAATTCTCCTATTCAGCAATCTTCTTCTTCAACTCTGTTTCAGTCGAAGACGTCCCCTTTTTCTGAGCGATAGCAATCAGCTTTGGATCTTCAATTACTATTCATAAATCCCTATCCACGAGCAGATTCTCCATCCTCAGTTTTCGAAGTTCAAAACTTTATTAGTTGAACTTATATATCTCGATCCGTGATGTACCTGTGTTCGACATTTTAAATCACCTATCCCAGAACCCCTAAACCAGTAGCTCTGATACCAAATGTTAAATTTAAGATCGAATGATGAACACAATCACACATAAATTGAAAAAGAACATACAAAGTTACACAGGTTCACCAATTTTTGGTTAGTCCTGCATGTTTGATGTATTCATATATTATGTTTCTCATACTCTACAATGATACACATATCAAACATTAATTTATATTCATTAGAAACCCTAGCTCCTATAACATGAGCTCAAACCTATTAAGCCTAAAAACATTAGTAAAATTAAAATCGGGATACTAATAAATTCTCAAGCCCAAATAAACATTATACCTGGCTATTGGTCTGACCCACTAAAGTATGAGTCAATCCCAATACAAAGTATATATATATATATATATATATATATATATATATATATATATATATATATATATATTGTAACACCCCTAAAATCGGAACCAACTTAATCCAAAATTAGGACTAATCTTAATCCCGACCTTGTGCGTTAATACTATCATGTTCTAGCTTTAAAACATTATTTACTGCTAAAATAGCTGAAAATGTGGAATACAATTTATTTTTCTGCCATTTATTAGTTCCCTGAATCGCAACCTTTACGATTCTACTTTATACTGAAATCATATTTATTATATGATTTATGTAATCTGAGTAAATGTGTTAAGAGCTTCAAGTCTCAAAACTTAATATTTGTTTTCTATTGATGATTCACTTATGGAATCTTTACGTACAATACAATCACCATAATACATTCCCCTTTCAGAACAGATAACCTTCAGCTATTGAATAACTCAAAGATTTACATTTATGTGGTTTACACCTGTAAAATACCATCATCATGGTTCGATACCATCTCAACTAAACAACTAGTCTTCTTTTCATGCGCTCCTAATCACGAGAAATTGCATCATAGCTTTAACCTGCAATTAAGCAAGATTGAGCACGACGGCCCAGCAAGTCTAACAATCTATCATGCTTCACGTAGCACGTAGGTTTCACATTCAGTTCATGTATTTATATTTTTGGTGTTCAAGCATATTACAAATGCATCATCAAACTTATACCCTGCTAGTAGTAGCATATGTACCATAACATACTACACATGTTCTTTACCTATTATTCATCTCACATATATATTGAGTTCCCCAACTCAATTTAACAATTAGTCATACTTTGACTTTCATCATTCCCAAAGCAAGTAATGCAGTTCATAGGTATCACATCCTTATAAACAGAAGTTCACATAAATAAACTGAGAAACTTGCCTTGATTGAAGATTACCGTTATAATTTAATTTAGCTTCTCTCCACAAATCCTACACAATTGTGTTTACATATATACACATATTAGGTAACCATTTATGTCATAAAAACATGCATGCATATATATTAACCATGATTATTAGTTTATATAAACTATAATCTTTTATTCTCATCTTAGAATCATCTTTGGTTCTTTGAAAACTTTGTCGTTTCAACCTTTAATGCTTAATAAGGCTCCCTCACAGCTTTAATATAAAAATACTTCATATCTTGAAGCATAAACTATGGATATCCCATGTTAAAAAAATATCTTTTGCCTTTATTTGCAAAATTCGGGATTATATAGTTTATATATAGCTTTTATTAGTAAAAGCATGACTTACTATGTTATTTCTTTAATTTTTATTAAAAAAAATGGTTTTTTTTAAGCATTTTATCAAATACCATACATGCATGCTATAAATTGAAATTAATCAATCCTTCTATAAAAAGAGAAAGAAACATTTTACCTTTTCCTTGCATGTAATTTGATTGTAGATGAATTTGGTCTTTCTTTCTCCTCTGCCTTCTCCCTATTTCTCCCTCTCTTTCTCCTTATTAGCCGAGGGAATGGGGTGGATGGTAACTGAATTGGAAGATTTAATTGTGGGTTTGGTGTATCTCTCTACCGACTAAAATCAGTCCCCTTGTCCCCGCTCCCATGTGAGCCTACTACCCTTATTGCAAAAGTAAATCTTAGAATTATTAGGATGTTTTATGACTGCTATTGTTTGATTTAAGAAGAAAAGGTGCGCAGTAGTTGGCTAGCAGAAAACATGGGAGTAAGGTTTAATTTTCTTGCATAGGTTTTGGCTTTCTGCACTTGTTAATTATTTAATTTCTGTACTATTTTTGGCTTCTTGTATCTATGTAAACAAACATATATATATATATATATATAATATAATATAAATAGAAATGAATGAGAAAATGAAGTGGACAGCTTGTGTCTTGCTAATAGTCTAAAATGTCTCCAGCTCCTACTTGATGAGAGAATGAGTCAGCCAAATCCTTATCCCCTAACATGTATGCTTACGTATACATACTTATATAATATACATATATATGTATTATCAATACATATATTATAATCTTAATACATGTATTATAAATAAAAGTCAATTTAGTAATTTCTACATTTATAAACATGTATAAAATTTTTCCATTAAAAATGGAATTAACCAATTATATATTCTAAAATATAATATTTTTAGTGTAACTAATCAATCATCTAAATAATTAATACTTACCTTATTAATTATTTTAAATTGCTCATCTAAATTGTACAATTCACATTGCACAACTAACTAAATTTCTTCTTTCGTTCCATAAATTGTTTTCTAACAATTTTTTTTATATATATTAAATACTAATTTAATATATTCAATCATTTGTTAAAATATGAATTAAATTTATTAACTTACTACCAATATACATATCTTATATATTGGGTCTCATCTCACATTTTAAATTCATTCCCATTTGGCTTAGTATTATTTATTAGGCCACTATAATTGTTATACTTAACTATTGTAACAAAATTCTAATTTTTCATTGAATTGAATGAATTTCTTTACTCCATTAATTAAAGTCAACATATTTACTTCCTCCTTTCATATTTTTAATTCATCTTCATTGGCATAATACACTAAGTCATCACGTTAATACTTTACATTTAGAAATAATGAGTTTAATTAACTTTCTCATTCTTAATAAAACAATGATACTTGCATTAATTCACTATTTTAATTAAGTGAATTAATCACATCATTTATGAAATTTAATTCATAATAATCTCATTGTCATTCAAGGCTTATTATTCAAATTATATTATTCATAATATAATTTTAGCTTATTACTCCTTCTTGGTTTCTTTCTCATTTAATGGTTGTTGCTTAGTCATAACCATATTACTCGATAAACAGCCACCTCCTACTTTAGTTAGTGACTCAGCTTTTTATAGCTTTAATTCTCAGCATGAACATACAGTATATAAAAACTACTCTTCCAATTCCATATATAATTCAATTTATGTGACTTAGTTACATGTACTCTCATTAAAAAATATAGTTATATATTTACAATATATATCTAAAATTATGTCACTAATTATGAAATTAAATTCATAATTTTAAAAATGAACATTCGTATTGTAATGTAACGAATCAATTATTTAAATAAGTAATACCTTTTCAAATAATTATTTAAATAACTCATTTAAACTTTATTATTAAATTCTCTTCCCTCTTTCCTTCCATAAATTGTCTTCAATAATTTATTGCAATTCATTAAATATATTACTTTAATATATTTAACCATAATTTAAATATTACCTTAATTCACCAATTTAATTAAGTGAATTAATTAACTTGCTCATGAAATTTAATTCATAACGAATTTATTGCAAGACTTTATAATCAAATTATATTATTTCATAATATAATTTAAATTTAATCCCCATCTATAAATTACTTCTAACAATTTATTTACATCATACTCCTATTAAAATAATTTAATATTACAAATTATTTTAATTTGCTCATTAATAAATACAAAAGTTTTGTATCTTTAAAGTTATTCGTCTCTTTAAATAAATTGATTCCCACAATTTATTTCAAATCAAAACAAATATATAATAATATATTCAATTATTTTCTTTTCTTTCTATAAATTTTTTTCTCACAATTTATTTAACTATAGCAAATATAATAATATATTCACTATATTACATAACATGCATACATTTCACCCAATAAAATGGAGGTTATTAAATATATTTAATACCACCAATTTACTATATTAAAATAAATTAATATTATAAATTATTTTAATAATTTCCTTCATCATAAACTATACTCATCTCATTTATTCTTAATAAATTGATTCTACAATTTATTTACATGAAATAATAAATATATAATAATATATTTATTATTCACAAAAATCACATATTGCACGTATTCACTTATGCAATATAATATTACATCATATATCACCAAATAAGAATTTTATTTAATAAATTCTTATTTTAATATTTTTCTAAAAATCTGGGTCATTACATTCTTCCCTTCTTATAAGGATTCCGTCCCCGGAATCACAACACCGAACATTTCCTACTCGGTTTAAGTCTATTTTACCTCGTAGCTTTATCGTTGAATAACCTCAACTTATTGCTTAGGTTTTATATCACCCAATTCCTGTCTTTTCCTTAATCACTTCTTATAGGTTTCATTTCGTAATTGGCATTAAACTCGATTATCATTCTAGTATTATTTATTCCTCAATTTCTTTTTTCTAAGGATATTTCTGAACCGTTACATTCTTCATATTCTTCTTTCTAGTACTCTAAAAGTCCTATAATTATTGGACTTACTCATTCATTCTTTCACGTATCTTAATCTTCACGTGACTATTCCATATCAATTTCATGATCAGGAAATTTTTAATTCTCCTGACTCTATATTTTTCGTTCTTCAAGGATTTGCTTAAAAAATTGTCATATTTTACGACCTACTTTCTTCTAAGGAACATCATCCTTTCTACCTCCAACTTCCAGAATGATAGGAGTTCTTCACAATTGATCAATAATTCTGAAGTTATATGAATAATTCAGGAATTTCAAAGATTCGCTTAAGAGGAGGTTTATGTATCATGCAAAGGGTCATAAAGACCGTGAACTTTCTTTTTCATGTTTCTGAAAAGGTTTTAACAGAAATTTATCTGTAAACCGTCTGGCTTACGGGCATGTAGGTGATCAGCCTGTTATACCCTGTGTTGATCAGTGTTATCTACAGGAACGACATTTGCGTTCACCGTCACCGCTATTCAGCGCAAACAGAATTTCCCAATTCAGGATTGTTCTGTATTGATCAACACTATTTGTGTGGCCGCCATTCGGCGCCAATTGAACGATATTCATTCATTTGTGCCACCATTTGGTGTTATAATTTTTTTTTCCCAATTCAGGGATTTTCATACAAAATCTGGAGTCCAAACCAAATCAATTTAGTTGGACAATTCAAAATCGATATCTGAATCTGTGTCTAGCTGATTCAAAAAGGTACTTGACACTTCTTGATTTACTAAAATACTGAAAATCTTTTTATGACACATAGGACCGCTTTGTTTTAACCGTACGCTGAGCATGCCGTCATTTTATGACTTTGTCATTCAACATCATACCATAGTGGACTGACGATCCTTAGATCACATCCAACACTAGGTTAGACTGCATTGATGACTCCATCATTTAAAATACATTTTGATATTTTCAACTTTGTCTAACCGAAACAATTAGCATAGACATAAGAAATAAACGAACTTTTTGAAATTCATTGGTTCAATAATCTGACCCAATATTTTTCAAAAAACACAATAGTGCAACTACTAGCACGATTTCAATAAATTTCGAAATCTAGCATAGCTAAAAGATTTGGAATATCCATTTCTCCACTCATCAGCTTTAACTTTCTCCATAGTTCCACTATATAATCCTATCCATCTCTAATATCATCAATTCACAATATACTAAAAATAATTAGCTCTTAATTTATAACACTCTTATTCCCTAATATAGTTCGTCAAACTTACCACACTTTATGTGTTCAGAAACTTACCATAAAAATATGAGTTTAGGAACTTGTCCTAGCGATACGTAGTCCAAGAACTAATCAAGGACTGTCCATACGCTTAGGGGCTCAAAACACATCATATGATTATGAGTCACAAACTTGCCATAAGCATAAGTTTTAAGAACTCGCACCTAATCTTATATTCTATAATTATCAAATATACATATGAGAAAAGAATCACCTTCTCATCATATATATACCGATAGTGTGACACCGACATTTCAACGATTATCAATATGATAAACTAAGTGGTTGTTAAACCAAGCACAAAACCTCTGCCCATACAAAGGTGTGTACAACTCAGCTATCACATGAGTCCTCAATTGAAATCCCACCCAATCTTAGCTCGTTCTTTTCTTGTTATTTGCTTAATACGAATCTTCTTTAATCCGTATTCCATTTCTATAACTCTTCTGAGTTTTCTCTGTACTATCTCATAGTACCTTCTTTCTATAGCATTCAGCTAAAATTTTCAATCTTTCGATTGATCATTTATTCTTCTACAATAAGATTTTGTCGTGATCTTATCATACAATCGTTTTACGATTCTTTTTCTATCTTATGATCGTTTTCTTTAACGTTATTCTTATCTTCCCCTTTAATCATATTTCTATGACTGTTCGAATCAGGTGTTCCCTGATCCTATTGCTCTTTTAGATTCGTCTTTTGAATCTTTGCGACATACCCCAACGCATTTTTTTATGAATTTTCTAAATTCATTTAATATCATTTAACCCTCATTTGGGTTTATGCTTATCATCTTCTTCATTCTTTATCCTCTAACCCGTCTCTTGAGGTCTCTCTTCTTACTCTCAGAGCTTTCTGGATTCCTTATTACCTCTTAAACGACCATTTGTGTTTGTATTGACATCAGTGGTGTCTAATTTCTTATGACACAATATTAGTGTCTAGTTCACTTGTTTAACAATACCCCAAACTTCTAGGGTTGTTCATCTCTATTGTCGAAGTTGGTTAACTCCTGATTACGCATCGAGATTCTTTTTTGAATCCTTTCATTTATTCTTATCATTTTTATCATTATCTTCTTATAGACATCGTCTATCTATTATCACTTTACTTCTTCACTACTAGAGTCAGGTAGCTTCCGATTCCCGTCTTTAATAACTCTTCGAGATTCTTCCTTGAATCTTCTTGTACATATCTTAATTCACTTCTTGGAAATTTTCTAAATTTATTTTTTATTTCTCAAATTCTATTTGAGTCTATTCCTTATCATATCCATCTTTTTGTTCTGAGGTTATAGTCTAAGGTAACTTTTACCTAAAGTTTATAACATATGGCTCTGATACCAACTGTAACGTCCCCAAAATCGGAACCTACTTAATCCAAAATTAGGACTAATCTTAATCCCGACCTTGTGCGTTAATACTATCATGTTCTAGCTTTAAAATATTATTTATTGCTAAAATAGCTGAAAATGTGGAATAATTTTTTTTTCTGCCATTTATTCGTTCCCTGAATCGCAACCTTTACGATTCTACTTTATACTGAAATCATATTTATTATATGATTTATGTAATCTGAGTAAATGTATTAAGAGCTTCAAGTCTCAATACTTAATATTTGTTTTCTATTGATGATTCACTTATGGAATCTTTACGTGTAATACAATCACCATAATACAATCCCCTTTCAGAACAGATAACCTTCAGCTATTGAATAACTCAAAGATTTATATTTATGTGGTTTACACCTGTAAAATACCATCATCATGGTTCGATACCATCTTAACTAAATAACTAGTCTTCTTTTCATGCGCTCCTAATCACGAGAAATCGCATCATAGCTTTAACCTACAATTAAGCAAGATTGAACACGACGACCCAACAAGTCTAACAGTCTATCATGCTTCACGTAGCACATAAGTTTCACATTCAGTTCATATATTTATATTTTTGGTGTTCAAGCATATTACAAATGCATCATCAAACTTATACCCTGGTAGTAGTAGCATATGTACCATAACATACTACACATGTTCTTTACCTATTATTCATCTCACATATATATTGAGTTCCCCAACTCAATTTAACAATTAGTCATAATTTGACTTTCATCATTCCCAAAGCAAATAATGCAGTTCATAGGTATCACATCCTTATAAACAGAAGTTCACATAAATAAACTGAGAAACTTGCCTTGATTGAAGATTACCGTTATAATTTAATTTAGCTTCTCTCCACAAATCCTACACAATTGTGTTTACATATATACACATATTAGGTAACCATTTATGTCACAAAAACATGCATGCATATATATTAACCATGATTATCAGTTTATATAAACTATAATCTTTTATTCTCATATTAGAATCATCTTTGGTTCTTTGAAAACTTTGTCGTTTCAACCTTTTATGCTTAATAAGGCTCCCTCACAGCTTTAATATAAAAATACTTCATATCTTGAAGCATAAACTATGGATATCCCATGTTAAAAAAATATCTTTTGCCTTTATTCGCAAAATTCGGGATTATATAGTTTATATATAGCTTTTATTAGTAAAAACACGACTTACTCTGTTATTTCTTTAATTTTTATTAAAAAAAATGGTTTTTTTAAGCATTTTATCAAATACCATACATGCATGCTATATTCAATCACATTCTAACTTTACATTATTAATCAATGGTATAATCAATAGAAATGCGGATAATTAAAAACTTTTTATATCTTTCTTTCTATTCCCTGAATCGCAACCTTTACGATTATATATCGAAGTAGATATGAGTATATACAACCCAATTCTACATTCGGATTCTTTATTATATAGTATTATCACTATATTGATTTGCTCATTCTAATGCATTCAAAACAAATATTCTTTATTTATTGAATATTTTAAGGTTTACATACCTATCAGTACACATGTCAAGAACCATCATCGCGATTCAATATAATTTTTTTTTATTAAAATAAAGAGAAGGTATTCTTTTGCACGTCTTCTAATCCATATCATCCGATGGCAAATAATATCGCATTGTATCATTGACCTGTAAAATATTTATTTTTGCAAGATTGAGCTCGACAGCTCAACAAATCCAACAATTTTCATGCTTCACGTAACATAGAATTTCATGTTCAGTTCATATATCATAAACATTCTATTATGCGTATCATACATGCTGCTTTTCACATATCATATAAAGATTGAGTGCCATAACTTAATCAACTTAGTCATAAATTGACTTTCACAATTTATAGCGCATTATAGGTAATTCAACATACTCATTTCGGTAAAGATTATCATCAATCAATATCCAGTTCATATAGCACATAAGAACTGAAAGACTTGCCTCAATTTGCGTTTATCGCTATACGTTCATCGATATTTCATTGCGTAACCTATTTGTATACTCACCCCAGACGCATTGTGGCGGAGCTTGGTTACAATCTCCATGTTCCAGCTCTAGAGAAACTCCATAAGCAAGATACATTTTTTTTTGCCCCGATTCTTGCTTCGAAAAGTCTTCTGGGTGACGTGGTAAGTTCTCTCAAATGAACTAGTTGGGAGACACTCTTTTAACTTCATAATCTGGGGCTATTCATAATTATCAATTTACACTGGGAAAACTAAAGTTACATTAATATTTACCTAGTTAATAAACATACCCAGCAGCACCAAGAAATAAGACAAGATAGATCATCAAGCATGAGGGCAAATAGAAGGTAGGAAAGTATTTATTCTTCAACTCCATATTACTCTGTTTGCTAAATGGGTTATAATATTTCTCTTCTCATTTTCATGTTTTATCAAAATAGTTTTTTTTAAGCATTTTATCAAATACCATACATGCATGCTATAAATTTTAATCATATAACCCATCTCGATATTTCAGTCCAACCTTGCATCTATAGAACCCTTCATGGTTCTCCATCAATCCAATCCTCCCACAACAATTCTACAAATTGAAATTAATCAATCCTTCTATAAAAAGAGAAAGAAACATTTTACCTTTTCCTTGCATGTAATTTAATTGTAGATGAATTTGGTCTTTCTTTCTCCTCTGCCTTCTCCCTATTTCTCCCTCTCTTTCTCCTTGTTAGCCGAGGGAATGGGGTGGATGGTAACTAAATTGGAAGATTTAATTGTGGGTTTGGTGTATCTCTCTACCGACTAAAATTAGTCCCCTTGTCCCCGCTCCCATGTGAGCCTACTACCCTTATTACAAAAGTAAATCTTAGAATTATTAGGATGTTTTATGACTGCTATTGTTTGATTTAAGAAGAAAAGGTGCGTAGTAGTTGGCTAGCAGAAAACATGGGAGTAAGGTTTAATTTTCTTGCATAGGTTTTGGCTTTATGCACTTGTTAATTATTTAATTTTTGTACTATTTTTGACTTCTTGTATCTATGTAAACAAACACACACATATATACATATATATATATATATATATATATATATATATATAAATGAATGAGAAAAGGAAGTGGACAGCTTGCATTCACTTGGTGTCTTGCTAATAGTCTAAAATGTCTCCAGCTCCTACTTGATGAGAGAATGAGTCAGCCAAATCCTTATCCCCTAACATGTATGCTTACGTATACATACTTATATAATATACATATATATGTATTATCAATACATATATTATAATCTTAATACATGTATTATAAATAAAAGTCAATTTGGTAATTTCTACATTTATAAACATGTATAAAATTTTTCCATTAAAAATGGAATTAACCAATTATATATTCTAAAATATAATATTTTTAGTGTAACTAATCAATCATCTAAATAATTAATACTTACCTTATTAATTATTTTAAATTGCTCATCTAAATTGTACAATTCACATTGCACAACTAACTAAATTTCTTCCTTCGTTCCATAAATTGTTTCTAACAATTTTTTTTATATATATTAAATACTAATTTAATATATTCAATCATTTGTTCAAATATGAATTAAATTTATTAACTTACTACCAATATACATATCTTATATATTGGGTCTCATCTCACATTTTAAATTCATTCCCATTTGGCTTAATATTATTTATTAGGCCACTATAATTGTTATACTTAACTATTGTAACAAAATTCTAATTTTTCATTGAATTGAATGAATTTCTTTACTCCATTAATTAAAGTCAACATATTTACTTCCTCCTTTCATATTTTTAATTCATCTTCATTGGCATAATACACTAAGTCATCACGTTATTACTTTACATTTAGAAATAATGAGTTTAATTAACTTTCTCATTCTTAATAAAACAATGATACTTACATTAATTCACTATTTTAATTAAGTGAATTAATCACATCATTTATGAAATTTAATTCATAATAATCTCATTGTCATTCAAGGCTTATTATTCAAATTATATTATTCATAATATAATTTTAGCTTATTACTCCTTCTTGGTTTCTTTCTCATTTAATGGTTGTTGCTTAGTCATAACCATATTACTCGATAAACAGCCACCTCCTACTTTAGTTAGTGACTCAGCTTTTTATAGCTTTAATTCTCAGCATGAACATACAGTATATAAAAACCACTCTTCCAATTCCATATATAATTCAATTTATGTGACTTAGTTACATGTACTCTCATTAAAAAATATAGTTATATATTTACAATATATATCTAAAATTATATCACTAATTATGAAATTAAATTCATAATTTTAAAAATGAACATTCGTATCGTAATGTAACGAATCAATTATTTAAATAACTAATACCTTTTCCAATAATTATTTAAATAACTCATTTAAACCTTATTATTAAATTCTCTTCCCTCTTTCCTTCCATAAATTGTCTTCAACAATTTATTGCTATTCATTAAATATATTACTTTAATATATTTAACCATAATTTAAATATTACCTTAATTCACCAATTTAATTAAGTGAATTAATTAACTTGCTCATGAAATTTAATTCATAACGAATTTATTGCAAGACTTTATAATCAAATTATATTATTTCATAATATAATTTAAATTTAATCCCCATCTATAAATTACTTCTAACAATTTATTTACACCATACTCCTATTAAACTAATTTAATATTATAAATTATTTTAATTTGCTCATTAATAAATACAAAAGTTTTGTATCTTTAAAGCTATCCGTCTCTTTAAATAAATTGATTCCCACAATTTATTTCAAATCAAAACAAATATATAATAATATATTCAATTATTTTCTTTTCTTTCTATAAATTTTTTTCTCACAATTTATTTAACTATAGCAAATATAATAATATATTCACTATATTACATAACATGCATACATTTCACCCAATAAAATGGAGGTTATTAAATATATTTAATACCACCAATTTACTATATTAAAATAAATTAATATTATAAATTATTTTAATAATTTCCATCATCATAAACTATACTCATCTCATTTATTCTTAATAAATTGATTCTACAATTTATTTACATGAAATAATAAATATATAATAATATATTTATTATTCACAAAAATCACATATTGCACGTATTCACTTATGCAATATAATATTACATCATATATCACCAAATAAGAATTTTATTTAATAAATTCTTATTTTAATATTTTTCTAAAAATCTGGGTATCCACATATATAAAGTCTTTAGATTGTTATAAAATTGGCTTTGATTTTTCTCTCTCAATTAATAAAATTATTATTGAAACACAACACATCATATATTAAATTGACAATATATAAACTTGCAAAACAATAGTATATGAAAATATAGTATGTACACTGTGATAGTGAAGAGAGATGACGAATGTCGTTGTCCTAATATATTAAAGACTTTATCGTCTTTCCACATCCGATTTCAAGCAAGTGATAACATCTCTAAGATAAAACTCAGTGCTTGAAGCTCTGTCTCATCTATAGGTACGTCTAGAGGAGATGAGTAGAACCATCATTATCTAGTTGTTCAATTAAAAGCAGACGATATAGATAATATTGAAGAAAAAACCAATATAAATGAGGAATAACAGAAAACCCATTAAATATTATATTTAGTTCTTTTTATACTAGTTATGTAATAACCCGGATCAAATCCTGAGTCCGAATCAAATATTCAAAGTATAATAAAGGCCCAATTTATTGTCTCAATAATATCTTCTTTGGTCATCTTAGTTCACCATAAGCTCACACAAAAGGTTATTGTTAGTCGACAATTTATCCCTAATGTGGTTATAATTATTTACATGATTTGATAATGGTGTAGTAAGATTAAATTGTAATGTGTATGTGTATCAAATCCTATTGTATAGTCCTTGGTATATTTTGATTGTAAAATGACATAGTATTTGTTCAGGCTTATAAATTTGATGTATTAGTAGAGCCCGTAATTTTTGTTAGTAGAGTTGGAGGTTAGCAGACTCCATTATATTTGGTAAAGTGTCATAGAAGACAAGTAAAACATGTCCATGGATCATCCAGACTAGAGCAAAAATACTTTAGTAGAGCACCAGCCTAGGACTCTTTAGAATTCAAGGAAAACTCATTTCAAAGAGGTCGCAGAGCTGTTAGTAGAGCTAATCTAGCAAAGCTCACTTTGGAAAGTTTATGAGACAAAATGAACATTTGCTACAAAGGTAAGGCTTAGTCAAACAGTATAATAAATAGTCGTTGACAAGCATTTAATGCTCCTGTCCTACCGCTGCTTATCTATTGGACATAGCTCTATTTCTAATGATTTGACAAATGACAGAAAGTTGGTAGATTTCATAACTCTCAATCAGACCAAGACTTATGTCTCTATGGACAATCATTAATGGTCAAATTTTCAAGGAGCCTATAAATATCAAACATTTCAAAAATAAAAAGGTTAATCATTCATGAACTTGAAAATCCTAAGTGAATAAGTATTCTGCCAAAGCAGTCTGCAAATACTCTAGTGAAGAACAAAGAACTCTCACAACAAGAAAGGCTGGATATTGCGACGGACATATCCATCTCAAATGAGTTAGTTCCTTCTCAAATAAACATATTTGCAACGAACAACTCCATCTCCACGTTCATCGTATTAGGTCGTATTAGGTCGCATCGCAAACAAAATTTGTTGCATGTCGTCGCAATAACTCATTTGAGACGGACTTGTTTGCGATGGATGTGTAGACCTAAATATTTACATCTATGATGGATTACACACTGCGAGGCCATTGATAATGATATTATTTGAGACAGACACATCCATCCCAAATAATTAATTATGACGGCGTGGTTGCGATCGACATTACCGTCCTAAATAATTGTCGTCGATGATAAAGGTATTCATTGTAAATTTCTAGCTCAAACTATTATATTTGGGACATAAATTTCTGTAGTAAATAATATTTTGTTTGTTTCAAATATCTTTTCTAAAATAACCTATTTCCACATTTATATAATTTAATTAAATCCATAATTCAAAAGTAATCCTATTAATTCAATTACCAATTAATTTATCAATTATCAGGCCTTTATGGATGCAACTGATGATGAACAATTTGATACTGTTCTCAATAGATCCTATGTACCCACCAAGCTAGCTGGAATGATTGAAGATTCAAACAAGACAGTGATCAAAGCAAGAATGGAGTGGCCCGATAATGAAAAGAAATTAGTGGCTCTAGATACATACTCTCAAACATTGGTTAAAGAACTTTTTGAAACAGTTGCTAACTGTACTACAACCAAAGAAGTATGGGACACTCTACTCATCATGAAAGAATGAACTAAAGAAGTACGAGAGAATAAGTAATCATTGTTAACACAACAATATGCGATGTTTTTTAATGTCGCCGGTGAAGACATAGCACTATGTCTATAAGATTTAATACATTGCTGAACTCACTTAGGTCTAATGGAAAGGCATACTCAAATAAAGATGTTGTGATCAAGTTTATAAGTGCCCTTCCAAGCAAATGGGATGCTATGACCACCGCAATCAAATAGTCCAAGAACCTCAATGACATGACAATACAGAAACTCTACGAAAACCTTCTAACTTATGAACTTGAGCTCAATTAACGAGCTGGACCATCAGTAAAGCCCAAGAAGAAAGAGAAAAGCATAGCTCTAAAGGTCACTGAGAGATCTACCAAGTTTAAGAGCTCTACTGATGTAAGCATGGATGAAGATATTAGCTTTAACAGCAAAGAGATTATAAAAGTTTATGAGGAAAGAGAGAACGCACTGCAGAAAAAACGACTCTAATAAGAGAGATACATCAAAGGATTTGTGTTACAACTATAAGATCCCTGAGCATTTCATCGCTAAATATCAAAAGCTTCCTTCAAACAACAACAAAAAGAATGACAAGAAGTATAAGAAGAAAGACAAAGCCTATGTAGCAGAGTAGACTGATCCAGCAAGCTGGAGTGAGAACAAAGAACACTCAGATGATGAGTCAACTGATAATAAAGTAACCAAAGTAGCGCATCTTTTCTTAATAGCTATTCAACATCTTGTTACAAAGGACATTCCCACTGTAGATCAAGTCATTGATCTCAATAAAGTATTTGATTTCAACTCACATAATATAATTTAGCATGATCTACGAATTGCTTTACACGATGTTAGTACCGAACTGCATAAGTTCATGAGATAGTTTAGAACTTCATCAAAAGATCATTCTCAACTTTAATTAGAAGGAGAAATCAAGAGTTGATCTTGAGTTGGAAGCAACAAATAAGATTGATTTTGATTTTTCTAAGCTTGAAGAGGAAAATGATAGATTGAGAAAAGAACTGAATCATCTCACCAGAGAGAGACTTGTTTATTTTCACAAGTTGATGAATTGAGCAAGACAATCTCTACATGAAATAAATCTTCTATTTCCGTCTACTTTATTATAGCTAGTTAGAGATTTGTTTGATAGAAGTGGACTTGGTTTTAACTCATCTGCAGAGTCACTCGTGGTAGCAAAAATGAAAATTAAAAATAACAGCTCTCCTAATTCCATTGGTTTTGACTCATCTGTAGAGTCACTTGTGGCAACAAAAACGAAAATTAAAAATAACAGTTCTCTTAAATCCCATAGGAAAATTGTCTTTATGAAATCTACTGCACATATTAATGTACCCAATACTTCATCAACCAAAGACTCTAGTGATTAAGAAATAAGTTATACTCATAATCAATCGTACACTAGTCTTGATTATAAACAATGTTGGAGACACACTTGGGCTGGGTTGGGCTGTAGCCTGAGTGAAATTTTTGGTGGGGTCGTAATTTGTTTCATGCTAGTCTTTGTCTGCAGAATAAAGCCACAAGTACTGGAAAACATGGGCTGGGCATTAGGGACCGACCGAGGAAAATAGCTGGTTGCTACTTTCAGGGGAAGAATACATCTTTCGACGACAGCGATGGCGAAGATTCTGCAGATTCTAGTACTTCACCAAAATGTAAATTTGATCGCACGTCATAAATGGACAAGAGAGATGAACCAAAAGTGAAGCTAAAAAAATTGTGTAGACAGCTTCTTCATCAAGTGCATTCTTTGATCTTGTGAGCTTCTCTAAAATTTATCCTTTCTTTCTCTTCCCTTGATTAATTTCTTGTTTATTGGTTCCTGGAGAGTCATTAAAGCTGAAACAGCTAAAAGCACTTATGGATGAACAATCTTCTATTTTTTCCAATTTCTCTTCAAGAAGAGAGGTTCTTGCTTTCTTAAAACAGAAGGTACTACATTGCTACTAGTGGAACAATTTTGTCAACTCATGTTATAGTTTTGGTATTCTGCATTACAAAGATGAACCACAATACTGGATCTTAATTAAAAAAAATCCTTATTTAGTCATCCTTGATAGTTTTGTTTTATTGCTGCAGCTTGAAGGCAGGCAGATGTTTGCAGTGGAGGGAAAGAGAGTAACTACTTGTTTCCACTGCCACGACAGAACGAGCATTTTCAGCTATGAAACATGTTAAAACTGCTCTTTGCAATAAAATAGAAGAGGAGTTTTTAATAAATTCTATGATGATTTACATTAAACGGGAGCTTGTTGAAGATATCAATTTAGATTCCATAATAGACAAATTCTATTCTACAAAGCATAGAAGGATGCAACTAAAATAGTGTGTTTTGTTTTCCTTTTTCCTTACATGTTATGTACTTTTGAACCTTACTACTATGTATGATTTTGAATTTATGATTGATCTTCGTGGGATAATTTCTTGTGTATATGGTTGGTAGCCCGGACGGAAAACATTCCTGGCGCCGCCCTTGATTACAAGAGACAACATAGTGCGGCTAACTCTGTGAAGGTGTTGAAAAACATCGTAGAGTGTAGCTCTAGGAAGGCATAAATGAAAATCGTAAAGCTAAGATTCACTCTACCAACTCTTATTACTATAAACCCATGTTCAAACAGAAACCCAGGAAACCTATTGGAAAAGGAAATTAGTAGGACAAATCACACCAAAAATGGAAGAGGGGCCATCACACACACACACACACCAACATACATAATCTTAAATGATATAACTATCATAGATATGTATATCAAGCTGCAAAGTGTTATGTTATACCTTACTTTGAGACCAAAAGAATGAAAACTCCTAAAGTCAAAAGTTATGAGTATCCAAATGATCTAACCTTGATGGACCTAAGCAAGTATAGGTACCAAAGTGAAATGCATTTTTGTTTGTAGGTGAAAACATATTTATGGTACCTAGATAGTAGCTACTCAAGGCATATGACTAGAGACCGTGCATTGTTAGATGATTTCAAGGAGAAAGATGGTCTTAATGTGGTTTTTGGGGATAACATCTTAGGAAAGACTAAGGGTTATGGTACCATAAGAAATGATGCGGTCAACTTCAGTAGGGTTGCTTATGTTGAGGGATTGAAGTATAATCAGTTGTGTAACAAGAGACATCAACTGATCTTTCTAGACAATGAATGTTAAGTAAGAGATCTTAAGACTAATTCTGCGAAGCTTACTAGCATAAGAGATGTTAATGTTTATGTAGTTGGCTTAGGTAAACTTAGTCCTACTAAAATAGCTTATTTCTTTGCTAAAGCTTCAGTCGATACAAGCTGGGTGTGGCATAAAAGGCTATCTCACTAAATTTTTTAAAACATATCTAAAATGACATCAAAAAGTTTAGTTATTGGTCTACCTAAGATAAACTTTATCAAAATAAAAATTTGTAAGCCATGTTAGTTTGGCAAGCAAACCAGATCAACCTTCAAGAGCGAAACTAACAATTCTAATACTATGTCTCTTCAGCTACTCAATATGGATTTATTCGATCCTATACTAATTACCAGCCTTGGTGGAATAAAGTATGTACTAGCAATAGTGGATGATTTCACCAAGCATACATGGGTCTACTTTCTTGCTCATAAGGATAATGCTGGGGATTAGATTATCAAGTTCGTGAAAAAAATGTAGAATGAGAAGGATCAATTGATCAAATTCCACCGCAGAATGGAGTAGCAAAGAGAAAAAATAGAACTCTAATTGAAACTGGTAAAAAAATGTTAGCAGAAGCAAGGTTGCCTTAATACTTCTAGTCTGAAGTAGTTAATATAGCATGCTACACTCAAAACAGATCACCCATTCATTTAGAATTCTAGAAGACTCCATATGAGCTTTGGAATGGTTGAAAGCACAACATTGGGTATTTCCACATCTTCGGATGCTGCTGCTATATCCATAATAGTGGTAAGACTTAATTAACTAACTTTCAACAATAGTCTGATGAATGTATCTTCCAAGGTTACTTTACTCATAGTAAGACTTATATAGAGTGTTTAATAAGAGACTATTAAATATTAAAGAATCTGTTGATGCTATATTTGATGAAACTAACATATGTGAGCCAAGTCAATCAGGTTCGTTTAGAGAGCTAACTTTATAGGAGTCAGAGTCAGCAAAGATCAACTTTACTAATGCAATTAATCTGGTTCGTTTGGAGAGCCAAATTTAGAAGTTCAAAGACAAAAAAGAACAAGAACAAATGTACCTAAAGCGATCAAGTGGTTTAGAGATCATACTCAAGACCTCATCATTGTTGATCCACAAGATAGAGTGAAAACAAGGAAAATAACTCAAAATTAATGTTCCCATCTAAGCTTTCTTTCACAAATAGAACCTAAGAAGATTGAAGAATTCATAGAAGATCCCACCTGGATAGAAGTTATCTAATAAGAGTTCAATTAATTCACAAGAAACAAAGTGCGAAATCTAGTTCCAAGACCCAAGAATCACCCTATAATAGGAACTTAGTGGGTCTTTAGAAATAAAATGGGTGAAGATGGAATCACCACAAGAAACAAAGCCATACTAGTTGCAAAGGGGTATATCAAGAAGAGGGAATTGATTTTGATGAGACATTTGCTCTAGTAACAAGATTAGAAGTTATTCGAATATTTCTTGCTTATGCGCGTTGCCTACAATAACTTCAAGATATTTCAGATGGATGTAAAGAGTGCATTTCTAAATGGCAAACTACAAGAAGAAGTATATGTGGAGTAACCCCCAGTTTTTCCTGGTCATGGTAACCCTGAGTATGTTTATAAATTAGATAAAACGGTTTATGGTCTTAAACAAACATTTAGGGCATGGTATGATACACTATCTGTATTTTTGTTAGAACAAGGGTTCATTAGAGGTAGAGTAGATACAACAATATTCAGTAGATCACATAAAGATAAAATATTATTAGTTTCAATTTATGTTGATGATATTATATTTGGATCTACTGATGAGAAACTGTGTGCAAGATGTGTTAAGTTAAAGCAATGTGAGTTTGAAATGAGTATGATAGAAGAACTCAACTACTCATTGGGACTTCAAGTAAAACAAAATGAAGAAGGCCTTTTCATTAATCAAGCTAAGTACATTAAAGATATACTTAAGAAGTTTGTGATGGAATCAACAAGTCCTATAAAGACTCCCATGGCATCAGCTACTAAGCTTGAACAACGTAAAAGTGTAGATATTACAAAGTACAGAGGTATGATTGAATTCCTTCTTTATCTTACAGCTAGTAGGCCAGCTATTATGTTTGCTACTTGTATTTGTGCTAGATTTCAAGCTAACCCCAAAAAATCTAACCTAACTTCTGTTAAAAAAAAATTTAGACATCTAAAGGGAACTCCAAACCTAGGTCTATAGTATCCTAAAGACTCAAACTTCAATCTTGTTGGATACTTTGATGCTGACTTTAGAGGATATAAAATTAATAGGAAGAGTACCAGTAACACTTGTCAACTTCTAAGAGGAAAGCTAGCGTTGTGATTTAGCAAGTAATAAAACTCTACATCAACCTCCACTACAGAAGTAGAATACATAGCAGCTAATAGTTATTGTGCTCAAATTCTCAGGACAAAAAGTCAACTGGCTGACTATCTTTGTAATCTCAAATCTATTCGTATATAGTGTGATAATACTAGTGCAATTTCCATAACTTATAATCCAATATTAAATTTTTGAACCAAACATATATATATATATATATATATATATATATATATATATATATATCATTTTATTAGAGACCATGTTCAACAAGGTGACATTGACTTAAAAGTTCATTCTTATTGAAAATCAATTAGTTGATGTGTTTACTAACCCTTTAGATAAGAGTAGATTTAATATACTTATACCTGAACTTGGAATGCTTAATTTAGAGTCATGATTATTTTTCGTAGAGCTAACCTATAGCAAAAGAACTATCTAGTAGAGTTGATTGAAATCAGCAGCACTTATAGCTCAAACTCTAAAGATAGTAGAGCTACAAACTCAAATTTGACTTAGCAGAGTGCACATTTGTAGAAAGTGAAAGGTTAAAGTAAAAGCATAAGAAAAGTGAACTAATAAGCAGTTGCATCACGTCTATGCATTTAATGAAAAGACGACCGCGTGCTTTTCTCTCTCCTCAGCCTTTTAAATTAGAGGGAATTTCAATTTCACTTTTCAGTTACTTTATCTTACCCTTAGATTTTCAACTTTTATGCTCTCAAAACTCTCACTTTTTAAGTCCTTAAAACATAAAACTCATAATCCAACATGAACAGTGGCACCCAAAATCGACTCCAAGAAAGCCCTAAAACCAAAAATTAAGTTCTACTATGAATCCACCAAAATTACGACAAATTTCAAGGCATAAAACAGCAATACCTGAAAATTCTAGATATGCTCAAGTCTTTCGGCTTTAAAAAGACAGTAACCACTAAACCCAACCTCTACCTAAATCTTCTGAGAGAGCTTATTAAAATTGTCTCCCCTGAACCCAAAACACACAGTTACCTAGCTAAGATCAGAGCTCGCGAGGTTGTTATCAATCTGACCATAATCCCTAAAGCACAAGGACTTTTGAATGAAGATGTTGAAATCTTATGAAACAACGAACAAATGAAGGCAAAGAAAATTTCCATTCTAAATCACAAGAAGGATGAAGAGAAGTTTCCACAGCCTAAGAAATCGGAAGTACCCTCAAAATATAACTTCCCAGAAGATCTGGTTACTAAATGCATTATATGCAAGGAATGAGTCTGTGATGTAGCGAATGAAACCCAGTTTAAAATCATAATTTTTACGGTGGAAAAGGCAAAGACTTACTCTGGATTTGTGATTTTTGAAGTGTTGAGGAACTATTTTGAGAAGGAAAACTGTCTAGGTATTTTTCATGCCAGGTTTTTGAGTATGATTATCAAAAGCGAGTTAGGCTTGAATTTTATAAAGGATACAATCATCAACCTAGATAAGCAAGTAACTAAACAATTTTTTGAAAACTACAAAAAGAACCCTTAGGCATTAAAGGTTACCTCTAAATCAGCAGAGCTAGGCAATTCTGCCAAAACTAATGATTAAAAATGAAAGTTTGATGCTGCTTAGGAGGAACTAAAGAAGACTAAGCAGGTGAAAAAGAAAGAAACAAAGAAGAAGGAATTGGTAAATGAACCAACTGACTTAGAAGCAACAAAGTCAGTTCAACCACCTGTTAAAAAACAAGGTAAACCATTTGTGAAAGCCCCCAAGAATCCAACATTAAGAGAGCTGTGAAGAAGGTAGCTATGAAGAACACCAGGAAAGAAATAAGGACTAGAGCTAGAACCATTGTTGATTTTAAAGAAGAATCACAAAGATAAGTGAATAGCAAGAAGAAAGAGGAAGAAAGCAACAAAGAGTTAGTAGAGCAGGATGTGTCCAGTCTACCAAGATAAAGTGAGATCCTAGATCCCAGTCCCTCTTTTAATCTTGAGATTCAAGCAGCGCTAAAGGACTATACCAAGGAAACTGACTCATAACCCACTACTACAAAACAATAAATAGATAACGCGTAACCAACATTGTGGTTTCTGTCAGCAAAACGTCGTGGTTAAGAGTGTCATCTATTTGACACCCTTTATACAACGTTTTAAAACGTTATAGTTAGGCACATTATACAACGTTTTTAACGAAAAAACGTTGTAGATTTGTTTTCCATAAATTAGTAGATTCTCGAAAACGTTGTAGTTTAATATCATAGACAACCTTTAGCCGAATTTATACAACGTTTATAATGTGTCATCTATTTAGACAAATCTATATAACGTTTTTAAACTATAAAAAGACGACGTGTTTAAAATGTTGTAGATTTACATGCAAATGTTGGAATCATGGAACAACGTTGTAGATGTGCTGCATACACAACATTTTTAAAAAGAAAAAAAAGTTGTGGCTCACACCTGCAATCTGCTAATGCCATGTTATATAGCTAACAAAAGGTCTAAATTCTCATTTAAATTTAAAGCCAAAATGTATCAACAATACATCTCAATAATACCATTCGTTTACAATTTCAAATTACATCCACCAAAAATATATTGAATTGTAAATTTGATTACATGCAACCACAAAATAAACCAAACTATCCATAAAATTTCGCTACTACCAAAGCATGTGCAAAAAAGCCTAGGTTCTCCCAAAATACGTACATTCATCTAACCCTGTACATATCCGTCATAAACTCGAGGCTCTACATGTAGCTGCTCACATACGTTGCCCACTCATCCCGTACTTCGTCAATTTGTTCTTGAGTGTACGTTAATCCATTTGCCTTATCCCACTGAAATAAAATAACAATAAATTTTGTATTCAACAAGCTGTACTACTGTATAAATATGATCAACAAGCTGTATTTCAAAATATTGATCATATTTAACTTGTATAATACTTAAAATATTGATCATATGATCAACAAGCTGTATTTCAAAATATCAACAAGCTGTATTACTGTATAAATATGAACAAGCTGTATTTCAAAATATCAACAAGCTCACTACAAAAAAATGAGGCTTCAGCAACAACCGATTTTCGTTGCTAAAGGTGCCAAATTTTGTTGCAAACGGGTTTTGGCAACGACTTTACTATCGTTGCGCCTTTCGTTGCGTAATGAGCGTTGCTAATTGTTCTGCAACGAACGTATTTGTTTCGTTGCCAAAAGTAATACATTTTGCAACGAAAGTTGACTTTTGTACAGAGGCCTCGATCCCTTAGCAACGAAATATATTGTTGCAGAATAATTACATTTTCGTTGCTTAAAAACACATTTCGTTGCAAAAGCCTGCTAGTTGGCAACGAAATGAACTTTTTTTTTTGCAGCGACCATGCATTTTCGTTGCACTTGACACCATTTTGCAACGGCATTTTTTGTTACGGTAAATTATGAAAATTGTTGCCTAAGCTTGCTTTCGTTGCGGAATGTAAATTTTTTAGCAACGATTTTCGTTGCTGATTATGCTATTTGGCAACAACATTATGCTGAATCAGCAACGAAAATATTTGTTGCTTGTTATTTTTCAATAGCAACGAAAGTTGTCGATTAGCAACGACATTATATGTTGTCGTTTCTTTATATGTGCAACGAAAGTTGATATGATTTGCAACGATAAAAAATGTTGCCTTTTATTTTAGTATTAGCAATAATATCCTCTCCGTTGTTATTAGGTTAATTTTTCGTTGCCAAATATTATATTTTTAATGCCATTAGCAACAAAATTTGTTCCTAAATGTATAAAAAATTGTTGCTATATTAAAGTTTGTTCAATATTTTGGTAACGAATTATATCGTTGCCAAATCAAAATTTGACATTCTTTTTGTGTACCTGGCTGGCTTAATGTCCCCACAGCAAATAATGGCAAAAATACAAAAAACCAAAATATTATTAACTTAATAACATCATCCACTACATAATCATTTATTATCTTTACAATCAACCATTCAAGGCTATCACATAAAAATAACAGAGCTCCAAAACACCCTTCAAGGCCGCTTAAGAAAAAGATGGGATAAAGAATAAAAAGAAATGTACAAGATGGGGCTGCGAGCATGTCCGAGTTGACCTTTGCTCTTATGTATAAAGTATGCTTGGTCTGCATTTGTAAGGCGATCCTGAAATAGAGCTCATTCACTTCTGCACCTATGTCTCACCTGTGAAGCATCACAAATCGATTCTAGCTAGTTAGAACCTTTCAATTTTTAACACCTCCAGAGTTGGAAAATGCGAAAAATTTCAGACAAACAAGTTTCATGCTATAAAGAAACATTGAACAGTTGCTAAAATTTTAATAAAATCGTAAGTATGAGAGGTGTAAAAATTTCATACCCCTTCCCATGGAATCTAGTATCCAATATCTCTAATTCCAACACACAATAGTGAAAATTCAATTAAAAACACACAATTAATAACACAGAATCTAGTATCTCTAATTCCTACAGTCCAAGAGGAAACCAGGTCATGACATAGAACATATAACCAGCCCACATGCACCAAGTTAATACAGAAAACCTGTTATAATCACAAATCAAATTGCATTTTCAAGTCTCAAACAGGACAACCATAAAATGTATACCCTTTTTTGGGTAACTGAGATAGCTACATATCTATAAGTACATAAGGTTTGGCATCATCATCAAATGATGACATTAATAAATGGTAATGAAAAGTCGCTAAGGTCAAGTACTTCAATTGGAGCACCGAACAGTCAAAAAAGCATAAACACCAGTTACACATTCTAACAGATATTGGCAAGCTAAAGAAAAACTGTTTCATTAAGCTAAATGAAAGCATTTTATCATCAAATTAGTCGGCACAACTGAAAGGATACTTAAAGTCCCCCATTAGGGATGAAATAATTTTTGCTGGAGGGTGATATATAAATTTCTAACTTTTATGAGGAAGGAGTAATAAAAAAAAATAAAAAAAAAAGAAAGAAAGAAAATTTGGGACAATTGATACTCAACCTTGCACTTGGAAATCCAACATACTTTGAACAAGTAAGACTGTAAGAGTCCCCAAGGAGCCATGAATTTCTTATGATGCCCAAATGCTGTTCAACAAAAATGGATCTACTTTTTTCAAAAGCTGCACCTAATAAAGTTTCAACTTTGGAGAAGTCGAGAGAAGTAACAATTTCTGATGACAGGTATTATTCAGAGATTCACCAGAGAAGTCAAAGAGATAAGTACCAGTTTCATCACTTGTTGTTTTAGTAAAAAGAGAGGAAAGAGATTACATGTGGATTCTTGGATCAAAAATTTAGATTTAAAAAGCTAATGCACAACTTAGCACATTAAAATCCATACCTTAAGCTACGCACATTTTAGACCTAATTAATATATAAATATATAAAAGATTCTGACAACTCAAATACAAACAATATAAATTTACAATTGCTATGAGCATTTTCTACTTTTCCTGAAAACAATTACAAATAGTCAAACAACACTACTAAAGCAACACAACATCTATACAATCACGGCCGACCTATGTATCTAGAAGGAAGTACTTCATAGGCTCATAGCTTTCCCAATTGAAAGTGAATTTGCCTTTTGATTTAGGACTTCAAATTCTTCAACAAGCTGTTTATTATTTCAGACAACTCTCGCCAATTTTTTAAAATTCTTTACATAAACAGCGAAATGTGACAGACACATAATATCTGGACCATACATATGAGAACATTTTCAGAGTTTTATCCAATGTTTCACAGCTAAGGAGGACCATATATATGGAGTTAAAAGCATTAGCTTATTCGTAGTGAACAAAAACTTGATAAACTGATACAGCCTCACCACATGCGTTTGTCAACCTATAAATTCAATACATCATTCGTTAACATCTTACCTCACATGTAAGAAAGCAACCTTATGAACAAACATTAGAAGATTTAAAAGTGAGCCAAATCTAAAGGCCAAAATAAAAACACAACAGACCTTATCAAAACATGGAGCAGTATATGCCTGAATTTTGACAATATAGGAACTATATTGTGTACAAAATGCTTATTCGTAAAAAAAAGACAAAGAGTAGAGTCCAAGGTAAGTGACTAGATAAAACGATCTAAGTACATGAACTTTGTTTGTATTTTTTCATATTTGAACTTTCCAAAAATATTTTTAGAATTCATGGTTAATTTCGAATGTACACGACAAATTTTGCATCGAGCTTCATATTATTGGTAGGTTCTGCAGTTGAAATAAGTTTGGCCTAAATTTACCTTAGATGATTCAAGGTTCAAATACAAAATATCAGAGAGTTTAAATAGACATGAATATTACCTAAAGATGATACCAAGAGAAAATGTTAAAAGGTGGTCATTTAACATTTTCTCTTGGTATCATCTTAGGTAATATTCATGTCTATTCAAACTCTCTGATATTTTGTATTTGAATCTTGAATCACCTTAGGTAAATTTAGGCCAACTTATTTCAAATTAGGTAATAATTTTAGCTCAATTTCAAATAGAACAAAAGGGTTTATACCTGGAGTCCGGCACGAGATGACCTGGAAATTGGCCTTTTCTTATTATCCTTCTCCTTGTTAGCTGCTGCCGCTGCAACCATCACGGTCGTCTTTCCAGCCAATAGCCCCTTCCTGCCTTTTCCCGCCATTTTTTTTTTTCGGGCTAAAATCGAATACCCAAGTTTGTTATGATAAGCACAACAATCAAATAGATATATATGTGCACAGTTAGGGTGAGACAATTACTTGCAATCTTGGAACTCTTGACATGTGGTCTTTGTTATATGTTGTAGCGGAATTTTCTACAACAACCACAAGAATGGAGGCATCTATATGGCAAAAGACTAAAGGGATTTAGAAGGGTATTAAAAAAAGAAAAGTGATAACCAAAAACTGACACATCCGAGAATTATAGAATAACTAGCTAACAAGGGAGATATAGCTCTTATAACACAACGCTGCACTGCTGCCCCAATTTCTCAATTGACAATACCAAGCTTTCAAATTTAATTTTTGTTTGATAAGTAAAGCTTTCAAAATAGTTAGGATCTTAAACCCAAAGTGTCCATTAGGTCCTAATTCTTTACTCAAAGTGTCCATTATGATGGGAATTAAAGAGTACAATTACATTCATTGCGTGGAAGTTTACCCACTTTGCAGATACGTGCCTAAGCTTACTTCTCGCAAAGAAAGGATAGTGATATTTCTAGCGCAATGAGTGATATAACCAGCAAAATGTACAATTTTGTCCACACAGTACACACAACTAAATTTTTGCTCATTCTTAAGTCTATTCAAGAAAATAAGTTACTGAAGCATAGCAATGTTTTGAATAACTGCAGGCTATGATAAGATAGAGTGCAAAAAGATACTGCCAAGCAGTGATTACACTGATAATTAATGGAACCAATGTTACCTAAAACCTGGATCGTTTCAATTTGCAGAACGGTAACACAATACACCATACACTGGGGCAGCTTTCTTCTTAAATATAAAGTTGAATATTTGAGTTGTCTCTGCGCGTTAGCATTGTTTTCTTCTACAAATTACATGATAATAAATAACATATCCAACACTTTTTTTAAATTATTACCTAGAAAAATGAGGAATAGTAGCATCCTACATTAACATATTCAATATATGTGAAAGTAAATAGGAACAAGATGTTTTGGATCGGCATGTTCCAGAACGCACCATGATTTTGAACATTCAAACCATAATGCAATTAGCCACCATGTTAGTATTTTGTGTTGACTCTGAATGGAACTAACCTTGAAAATATTAAAATGAGCAATTACACTAGAAAACTGTGAAACAAATTGTTCTTATCAGACCAGAAAGATCCTACCTCAATCTGAGAAAAGCAAGTGAAGTTTAAAATTCTATTAAGATAATATGACAATAAATGGATGTAGTATCTTCAAAGTTTCCACATCCGTACTAAAACTGTAATGTCTCAGAAACACAAGCATTAACAATCAAAAACTAATTCTATAAGCAAGATAGAACTTTTATCACCAATAAGGAAAATATTCAAAAAGAATAAATTAAAATTAACACCCAACATAACAAGAAGTTATGAAACCAATTAACTAGCACTATCCTATAAATATAACTTGATCGAGAAAAACAAACACAAATTTAATCGGGAAAGAAAATTCAAAAACAAGATACATGTATGCATACCCATATTGGCTTAATTCCCAGTGACACATAATGCAAAGAAAAAGCTATCCCCTGAAGAATAAAAATACAAGAAATTCCCCGAATAGAAAAGGGTAGAAACAATCAAACACAAACAAAACAAAATAAAAGAACCTTTGATTACATAAACCCAAAACTCTAATGAAGAAAAAGAACCCTAGAAACTGAAGCAAGGTTTGCACGCAAATAATACATGTGGCACTCAATGCTTGAGCAGAAAAGGGGCTCGACTCGCCAAAACGGTCCACAGATACAGCGAATTCCCATCATAATGGACACTTTCAACATAATGGACACTTTGGGTACTCTTTGTTTGATGCTAATAGCACAAACAATATAATAACCTTTAAACTCTCTAGATCAGAAGTATAGAGCAAGAGATTAATTTACAGTGCAAAAAAGACATTGTCACTCTGTAGAAACTAATCAAGACCACATTTTACTGTGGTCCTTGAAAAACATTAGTTCAGATAGTAGTTTTCAACAAAATACAAAATTAGATTTAAAACATTAAAGTTTTAAGGAAAAGGGGCAAATAATCAAGAACAGAACTTCATAAGTAAAACTGTGGTCCTTGAAAAACACACACAAAGAGGAAGATTAAATAGAAATGTAAAATGTCTGATAAAAAAAAATGATTGAAGAATATTAGCTCGAATTGCTGCATACCAACAACAAATTAAACAGAAAAAGAACAAACCCATGAAAGCATAAAGGGATTGAGACCTAACCCAGAGGCTGAATTGTAGAGAATCTGTAGTTGCTTCGTTGAAGTCGTCAAGCTTTCAACTTAGCTTCAGCATATTCATAGGGATTGGGATTTGGGTGTCCGCGACTGAGTTGGAGAGTAGGCGACTGAGTTGGAGAGAAATTAGAGGGGGGACGACTGGGAGGGAGGCGCAAGTGAGGGGAGGCGCTGCTAAGAGGAGGTGCCGCTGAGAGGAGGGACGATTGAAGGAGATAGGGTGCGATTGAGGGAGATAGGGCACGACTGAGGCGCAATTGAGGGAGATAGGGCTCGACTGAATGTATTTTCTAATATGAGGGAGTGAAAATTATGGGAGGGAATTTTTTGTAGGGCCAAATATAGCCCAAATCACCTCCAAGTAGAGCTGATAATCAGACCTATTTGACGCATCCGTATTAAAAAATATATATAATTTGCATTCGAAAAAAAATAAATATATCCATATAAATAAATATTTGAAAATAAAATATATTTTCTCTATTTTAGACATTCTTGTCTTGATTGAAATAACTTGTGTTGATTGATGATAGATTGTTTATCACTGTATGGGATAATCATAATAGTTTATTATTAAGTTAATTGTAATGAAAAAATTTGCTCTGTTATCTATACGGTTTGACTTCATTAAAAAAATAATTAATTAATACCCTTAGTTAATATATATATATATATATATATATATATATATATATATATATACACACACGCGCGCGCGATATTAATTACATCTCTTTTAATGAAGCCAAACGGTAAATGATTACAATCAAACTATATAAATCCACTAATTGCCAAATCGATTATCATGTCATTGTTACTAAGTTAGACAGTCAATATATTATTTAATACTAGTAATAACTAAATTACTCATTAGATATAACGAAAATTCTAAATATTAAAAGTGCAATTTCAATTACTTAGTAGTATGGGTGTAAACGAGCTAAACTGAACCAAATAGAGAGTAGTTCAGATTTGACTTGAAAAGTTAAATTCATACTCGAATTCAACTCGGATTTGAATTGCATTTAAAATAGTAGATTCGACTCGACTTGAATATTCATTACTCGAATTCAATTCGACTCGAATTGAATTATATTCAAACTACTCGCGAGTTTTGAATTCAACCTCAAATTCGAGTCTCTTCATGGGTTTGATTTATGTTCTTAAACCTAACAACGGGTAAAATTGAATAACCGAATCAAATATACAAAAAATTAAGACTTAAAAAAATACTTATTTTGAACAAAATTACAGTTCGACCTTATTTTATGATTTAAATAAGTAGATCAATAAATTGTATGATCTTATATCTATTTATTGATTTTATCTTTGTTTTTACATATATAATTTATAATTATATAATATAATATGTAATATTTTTTTAATAATAAATAGAACATATTCCTCACTTAACATTGTATAATTTATTACTAATCTCATTCCAACGAGTAATTAGTAATATCTTTTAAATAATTGTAATAATTACAATTATATAATTAAAAAATAGATAAATCAATACAAGTATATAACAAGTCAAGATGAGATTTTATCCAAATTAATTTGATTAGTCATTTTAAGAGTAAATTGGACATCAACTTATAATTTTTAAATACAAATTACATAATTATAATAATACATGTTCAAATTTAATGAATATAATTATAATTTGATATATATATATATATATATATATATATATATATATATATATATATATATATATATAAATGCATGAATGTCATAATAAAGAAAGAGAAACGTCATAAAAAACATTAATAATGTTATATATATATATATATATATAATAATCTAAAAGATTAACTTATAATTGAATTATTTTGATAAATAAAAAATATATAAAAAGATAATCTGCGACTCGCACGAGTTCAAAGCTTGTAACTACTAATAGAACAAATATTAATATTACACATCCTTTCATGATACAATTCACATTTTTTTGAGTCCTTTCAATTTCAACCATTTTTTTGTGGATAGATTTAGTAAATTTGTTGAATTTGTATTATCTGCACTACAATAAAAATGTATATTTTCGACGAAAATATTTTTGACAGAATTTATTATGCGAAAAATAAGTAATTTCCGAAAAAAATTATATGAGAAATAATTTATTGAAAATAATTAGTCCCCTAATTTTATAGGCCAACAGAACTTCCCTCTGCCCTTTTTTTAGGCCAACAGAGCTCCTCCCCTACCACACATACTCGATTTGCTACAGGGAGAGAAAAAGAAAAAGAAAAGAAAAAACCTCATGCTCCATCTGCCGCCTCCTCCTCTCTCAATCTCCTGTTGCCTCCTCATCCTCCTCCTCTCTTAATCTCCTCCATGTAACTACTCCCTTTCCCTTCTCTCTCCTCCCACTCATTATTGCCCTAGTTTAGAAAAAAAGCCCCAATTTCGATTTCTGCAATTTTCGGCGACAACGGCAGCTTCCTTTGCCTCATTCTCTTCCATTGTTGTCTTCTATTAGCTGTAGTTAAAGGTTAGTATTCAATTTGGCTATTTTCCCAATTTTACACACTCTAACATGCACAATAGCTTATGATTTTGGTCTCACACACATTAAATCTAAAGTAAACTTATACACACAAATTTAGGTTTGTAACTGGTGATGTTTCACAGAGAGCATGTTCTATTAATTATATTTATGGATGAAATCGATAGTATTGGATTTGCTCGTCTAGAATCTGGAGCATTAAGGTTTGAAGTTGGGTTGTGAGTTGACATTGAATATGTATATGTTTTCTGTATATGTAATTTTGTTCACAAGTTTTGATCTTAAGTTGTGGAAATTCCTTTTGATCTTAATAATATATCATGTTGTATGTGTTAATTTTTTCAATTGATGTAACTTTTGGAATTTTTCTTTATTGTTGCGTATCAATTGATCATGGAAATAAGTTTTGCATGTTGTTTTGTTGATCATTTGATATCAGATAAATAATGAAGAACTCATGCTATGACGACCAATATAAGATAAAGTTTTAAACTCTACACTTTCTTGACATAAATGAAACTATTTTATACATAGCTTAAAAATGTGCCAAGAACAATTTTTGGAGTGTAAAATAACTATCTATAGAATGTTAATACTGCTAACTTTTTTCTGGGCAATAACTTGTATCGTTGGTTGAGTGATGGTTAACTTTGGTTTATTGTCTTGCCATGGAACTATGGAAGTAAAAAGCTTGATAAATGTGGTATTAACAAATGGCAATAATATGTATTTGGTGGCTTCATTATAACAAAGCATCTTATGGGCATTATCATGATTGGCAGTTACCGAGTTTTGCGTTTGAAAATTTGATTGTGCAAATATAATTATGCAGTAACTTTATGCTAAGTTGCACTCTGATCTGATTTTTTTAAAATTTTATTTTTTTGTTTTCCGTGTTCTTTCAGTTTTAATGTCATATTATAGGTTTTGTCCCCTTGATGTTTTCTTTTTAGCAAGCATTTTTTTAAGATCCCTTGTCGGGGCACACTACCATCAGAGATGGGGCACACTACCATCAGAGATGGGAAACTAACAGTAACGTATGTGAATATTATTGTCCCAAACTCAGAGGCTAGGCATTATGTGGTAATTTAATGAAACACGCTGACATCAAAAATGAACAGCTGTCAAAAAGCTGTACTTATACATTGTATATAATAATGGGTTTTTTTTTCTCAATATTTTCAGGCTCTGAATGCATGAATACAATTTCAAGAAAACATATAACTGGAGCTTGGTGGGAGTTAAATTCATAGTAAAACATTTAAAGTCTTGATATAGATAGAACAATGTTTTGTTAAGACCTTCTAACGCATTGTACACAAAAGCTAATAACATATTTTATCCGAATGGTTAGTATTCTTTCTGCAGAGTAAGTTTTTTGTGTCGGAGCAAAAAAGTTAAGGTCAATTGTAATAGATTTGGTGCATATCTAACATGAGATATAACTAGAGCTTTGTGTTTATTGGTTGTTTGGTAGGACATATAATAGATAAGAAAGTGTTTGCCTAAGAGATTTTAGAGGAAGAGAGTCCGTCCATAAGTCCACAAATTTTTATCCTTTTGTGCCACGCCTCATTCAACTTATAAGCAAAAGTTAGTAGAGATTATTTTTTCTTTTAGATGTAAAAGTTGGACTAAAATGCATTTTAGAGAAGAGTTGAAAATGCTGGTATTGAAGATACACAAATCACTAGCTAGTGTGGCAATCCTAAATACCCTCTACTGCATGGTGTTTATTACTTTATTACAGTGAAAAGTTAGAAACGTGAACTAGCAAAAAAAAAAAGTTAAGAAAGTGCAACTATTGTATTCTTCGGGATATCCATATATAAGCTACATAATTGAAGAAGGAACTTGATGACGACTTTCAAATCTAAGATCAATGCATTTATAAGGAGAAGTGTGAAGTTATCTACAATATTTTGTTACAATGCTGCAATGAATAATTATGAATTCTATGTGTGTAAGTAAGATGATGATATTTTAAATATTTTACTAGTCTGTAGCCTTTACTATCTGTTGCTGAAGTCTGACTAGCAATGCCTAAGTACAAGGCTACTTGTAAAGCTCTGACCTTCATTGTCTGATTGCAACGAAATAGCTCCAAATGTATATTTCAGTCTCAGAGATCTAGTGACCATGCTAATATGAAGAGTTTTGGTAGTGGAAACACCCGGATGGCTTCTTTATAGAAAGTAAATGATCAACGGTTGGGAAGGTCTCATAGAGAAAAAGATCTATTGAGATCACAATATGGCTACTTGGTAAGAATTATTTCTCCCTTGCAAATGTTTTGATGTTTCTTTTTATGGTTATAGTTCTTGCTGTTTATGAGGAATTTGTATAAAAGATATAAACATAATGAATTCATGTGTTGAGTCATGGACTCATGGGGTCGCTATTGATGCCATGTTAATGAGAGTACTATAGTTCATTTATATTTATCTGTTGAACTGAAATAATTCATGAAGTCTTTTGATATCTTTTTGAGTCATTCTTCTGCAGTAACCGATGATGAAGCAAAGGAAGCTCATTATGGTAAAAATGGGGTTGAAAAAACTATTCGAGCAATTTATGCACAAAAAAGTAGGTTTATTTTTGTATAAAGTAACTGCTACTTTTTTTGGAGCATTTTATTTGTTTAATCTCTTTTTACATTTCCCTTTGTACAATTTGATGTTCCACTGTAGGCAGAGCACCCTACCGGAGAAGATGTGAATAGTGGATTGCATCAAGCAATGAGGAAAGAACTTAGACATGCTAAATCATGACAGAACTCGAACAGATTGGTTGAAGTTTAGCATTCTCTATCACTTTCCACTTTTGATATGCTTTTTGTAGGCTTGCAAAATTCCTGCACCCTCTTTTACTGAAAAATTGGTGACTCTTTCAACTTATCTAGGCAATGGTACTGAAAAGAAACTCTACGTTGGCAAGTGGTGATAGCTTGGAGTCGGCAAAGCTGATGTGCTTTAGGCAGTTTCTACAATCACAAAATATTATGCATCAAAATAGGCAAGTATCTGTATGTCAGTAAAAATGTAATATTTTTCTCCTAGAATGTATCATATCCTCATTCCTCTGATATCTTATTTTTAAATATTATGTCTAAGAGTGTCATATGCAAACCTTTATATTCGGGGAGGGGGGATCAACAAAAAATTACGACTGTGTTCCAGATGGAGATAGTATAATGTATATAGAACTCCCTCTGTTCCATAAAAATAGCCCCATTTTGACTTTCTGATGGAGCATCATTTGATTAGCATTTGTTAGGATGCTAAATTTGACATCAGGTAAATTTTTGCAAATTTCTCAAGTTACCATCACATTTTGTTTTCTGGTTACACTCATATCTAGCCGATTTGTATTTATAGATGTTGTGGCATATTTTTAATATAGTTCAATATGCCAAATTGCTATTAGCTAGTTGCACACTGTACCTTTCTTTGTAATATGTGTATAGCTACATATCACAAAATTTGCCTTAGCTTTAAATCTTTTCTTTAAAGTTAAATTGTTCTCAATTTAAGTTGCGTATCTAGAACATGTTAAAAAAGGTATTGATATAGTTAACTCAATGTAGTGCAATTTTTCTTGTTTCAATATAAATTCATCTATCATCTAGCAATGAACATTTCAGTTTCGATGATCGTTATATTTTGATCTATCTCATTCTGTTGAACTGTTTTTTTTAATTTAAGTTTTGCCAGATAATCTTTTGTTATTCATGTTTGTAAAATTAAGTTTTGATACGTTTCTTGCAGTATGAAGTTAAAGGCTCAAACTTGACTTGCTTGAAGACGAAGATAATGAGGAGCTGACTATGCCTTATAGCTAGATATTTTCTTCCTTGTGTAATATATGTGAATACATATTGTAGGTGATATGGAACTTGCTTTTTATAACAAGTCTTGTAAATTTAGAGTGTATATCTTGGATATACATGCAATGTATACATTATATACTTTTGAAATGATACAATAATTTGTTTCTCATTTAGCATACATAAATTTTTTGTGCATTTTTTTGTTATTTATATTTTAATGAGATATTAAATTAATATTTTGTTAGTATATTAAATTAACAATATAATAAAATAATAATTTAAAAAAAATAATTTGAAAATTCATTATAATTAAGTGGTTCATTTGTCATTTATAAGTTCAATTTTAGTGAAGGAATTTCTCTCTTACTAAATTCAAAAAAAATCACAAATTATAATTAGTGAAGTATGTCAAAATGTATACCTTGCTTAGGCTGAAACGTGCTTATTGGGTTTATCTTAATTTTGGGCAACAATTTACTAGTCATTGCAAAAAATTGTACAAAATACGCAACGAAAATAAATTGTTGACAATGAATGTGGCCCATATTAGGCAACGAAATATAGCAACAAAAAACTTTTCGTTGCCCACGATGAGGAGAAATCACATCGGTAACAAAAAAGTAAATAGGCGGGGAGTTTTTTTTTTCCCGCCAACATATTAGCAACGAAATTTTGCAACGACATATGAATTTCGTTACGAAAAATGAAAGCCTTTAACAAACTGCAACGAATGACAAATTTCGTTGCTAAACATGCATTTTTGGCAACGACTTTATAGGTCGTTGCCCGAAAAATCGTTGCCGAATGTCCATTTTTTTGTAGTGGCTGTGTTTCAAAATATCAACAAGTTGTATTTCAAAATATTGGAATATGATCAACAAGCTGTACTACTGTATAAATATGATCAACAAGCTGTTTCTCAAGCTTATTGTACATGACCAACCAAATACCATCTATAACCAAATTTATATATCCAAAAGAATGACCAATAAAGCTGACAAAAAATAACTAACCTTGGCTACAAAGTCCAAACTACCATCCTCAACTATCTCCTTCATAAAACGCATCACAAAATACCCGCACTCCGTGTGTGTTGGTTGTACAGGAGTTCCCTAAACACAATTAGTCATTATGTCATGATAAATCAATAAAAATAACAAATGTCCATAAGTAAACATCTTATGCTAATATATATATATATATATATATATATATGTATATATACATCTAACATACCACCAAGATTCTCCATTGTGGTGATTTTCGTATTTGATTATTGTTTTGCCCATTAGCAGCTTTAATGGCACTTCATGAACAAGAGGGTGACACGCATAACATCATGCACATCCATCTAGAGACATGATTTATTAGAAGAAATCACATTGTAAAACTTTCCAATTGAAATACATTAAAAATAAAGTAATTTGGAATAACATACGTGTTCACAACTTGTTTCCACTCCTCATCGATTCTACGGTACTTGAGGGAATCCATGAAGTACACAGTATTATTGTCCAGATTGACAATTGTCAACACCCAATGACATCTATACAAAAATCAGCCTCAAACACATTTGTATAGTTAAACCAACAAGTTTTTTAGAATGAGGAATTTTAATAAAAAAGGTAAAGAAGTTTACCATTATAGATCGAACTAAATATAATAAGTACTAACCCGGAGTTGTAAAGTATCAGGAAATACGTGCCAGGATATGCTCTTGAAAACTGAGATGCTATGTAACGTGTTTTTTGAGAAATACTTCCATAACCTTTAGCCCCAACCCGAGCAGGGTCCACAAAAGTAATCATCGTTAACATATTTGTCTTCTTCAACACATCATACAAGTACCTAATAATTGAAAACCGTTAAATCAATTTTCTTTCACAGTACCAAATAGAAATATTTATTTAATTATACCTCATGTACATCACTATGCAAGTGCCTGATATTTCTGACATGGCACCAAATTGTAGAATGTCCTCATACAAAATATGGGTTGGACGAGCAAACCCAAAAACTTCCTCGTCGATCACAATTTTTATGGTGTTTCCCTTAATCTGGAGCGTATTTTTGGCATAACCACACAACACCTTTAATGAGCTTGGCATGGGGCGCAGGTTATTCGATTCAGAACTTGTCTTATCGAACGCTAAGCATTTTCCATGTTTCTAGATACAAACACAAGCATATATATTAATGAAATCAAAAATATGTAAAACTGTTTGTTATCTGTTTGTTATCTTAATGAAATCATTAATGAAATCAATGACATATACCTTTAATGGTGGCATCTTTTTGTTAGCATTGTCTTTGTTCTCACCATTGTCAACATCCTCCTCATCAATCAAAATATCCATTTTTTCACAGTGGAACAACTAGCTTTGTCTGAAAAATGTCCACCGTTAAGGATAGGGGGAGTCAAGTAGTGACCTGGGGGTATTGTTTCACCAGGGGCCGTACACTTTCCATCCAGTTTTGCCTCTATTTGCATAATCTTCTGCACCCAAAAATCTCGCTCGTCCGCTACAAGTTTTGCTGCCACAGCTTGCCCCTTAGCTCGCTCTTCTTCAAGAAGTTTTTGGACAGTTTGTTTGATACTCTAGCTCATAGACTCGGTTTGGCGTCTTGGTCGGTGAAAGTAGGAACTTGGAGTCACATAACCTCCCACACCTCTAACTCGTCCAACACGCTCTGAAGTCCCCAAAGCCATTGTGAGAATATCATGGCTGCCGACTTCAGTCAACGAACCTTCATCAACCTTTTTCTTCAATTCATCCTAATGCAGTAACAAATAATTCACATTAACCATAAATAAAATTACTGCCACAAAGAAAGAATTCAGCTGACTTATATTGAGTTTCTTACTATTTCCTTTGCTTTCTCAGCTGTCTTCTCATCTGGAATATTCCCATGCTTATCTTCGCGGCCTTTCCTCCACAATGTTGCTCGATCTATGTCACCTTCCGCCATTTTTTCCAGCTATTTCATATAAACATGCATGGACAAATAATTATCTTACAAAATTATCTTACAAAATTGAACATGCATGGACAAATAAAAACTATTACAAAATTTTTACTAACCAGTTCATCCTCCAATCCAGCATATCCTTTGTGTGACAAGCGATGATTATACTGATATTGTGCACATATTGATTGTTGTTTCTTATGTAATGCCTGCAAAATATGAAGGGAAAAGTGGTTATGTAATTTGAGAAGCAATGATTTATTTGCAGTTAAATGGAGGAAAAGGTACCCTAAACTCTTCAGTAAACCTATGGGATACAAAGGATCTCCAAGCATCAGGTTCAATGAAAGGATACTCTTTAGGGGGGTCACATAAGACTTCTGATTCATTTTCGAAAGGATAAACATAGGTATTGGTCAGTCTAGACTTGAACTCTCGCCATTTACATGTTGCTGATCTTAAAACCATGTTCCGGCTTTGAGGAGCTATCACAAACGCCATTTATGCACAAGCAGATCACAAATATCAATACATGTTTATTACAAAAGGTGTACATATGGACAAATTAAACTTAAAACAATGTAAATATGTGGCTTCATCATCTTTGGGCTTTCAACTGTCCCTGTTGACATTATGAGGACCACATGGCCTTGTGGTCAAATATAATTGGATCCATCCTGAACAGCTCAGCTCTATGACATGTTGGATGGTACAAAATAGCCTATGAGGTTAATTATATGAATAGATGGCATCAATATGGTTAGATGTTAGATAACTACTGCTGCTGTGCTGCATGTTGTCCAGTTTAAGACTAAAAAACAAAGGGGAAAAGAAGGCAATTGGTTTCAGACTTGCAGTTGGGGAATAGTCAATTTTAGAAACAGAACAATAGATTTAATATATACTATTGAACATAAAACTCAATAACAACAAACCTACATACATGGAAAATAGTCAAATCCTCTAATTGTTCCAACAGAAACTGAAACCTGAATATTCCTTAATTCCCTTCTAAAAACAGAAAGAAAGTAAATTGACTTAACACAAATACGAAATTGAATTCGTTCAGATAATCAGGAATTATGATAAAAGAATCTAGGAGATAAAAATAAATTAAAAAAATACTATAAGTATATTAAACTTTATCAATAAAAACAAAGCCAATGACAATTTCTATTACAATTAATTCGTTATCAAACATAATTTACATAAATTGCATGTGTGTGTATCAATATGAGTGTTTTGTATGTACGCAAAAACAAACGGAATGAATCAGAATAGAAAGATTAAACAAAAAAAACATATATGTTTGTGTAAATATGAAACCAAAATGAACAAATTAGAGCATTGCAAGCCTGCAGACCTACGATTTTTTAAGAGAGATATTGATGGCGACGTGTATAGCAGATTGACGAGCACCCAATGCGAGACGTATGAAAAGACGAAACGCGAAAGAAACGTTTGGCAAATGCAAGTAATCAGATCCGAAACCTTCAAAAAGAAAGAAGAAAACAACCGTCAACGAACTACAACCAAACAAGGCCTTATGGATTATGGAGCCACAGAGCTCAAAGAACAATACGATAACCATGGCGATAAAGAAAGCGAGATATGACATCACCTTCGGGGCGACAAACACCTGCAGACGAATAACCTAGAAAATAGAATTGGCAGAGAGAGAGGAAAAATGAAGAGAATGACCGAAAGCAAAAAGGATCTTGAAGAGAGGGAACGAAAGTGGAGAGAAAAAGAACCCTAACTCACGACGGAACAGAGAGAGAGAACGAAACTGAGAGAAGGAGGCGATATGTCTTTTAATTTTAAGTCATCACTTGAGCTCCGTGTTTTTTATATAGATAACGTTTTTAAAAAAAACGTTATCTAGTTAAAACCAAAAAAATGCCCTTTTAAATACATAACGTTTTCTCATATATATATACAACGTTTTGTTAAAAAAACGTTGTGTAAAAAAATACCATAACGTTTTTTATAAAAACGTTGTGGATTTACTGTTGTCTATTTATTACTTTGTACTAGTGACCTAAGCAAAAACAAGATATTCCCGCTGAAGCAACATAACAAGTAGAGACAGAGAAGCAACAAAAGAAGGAGAAAGAATATAAGAAAAAGAAAAAAAACAAGAATTAATCAAAATCAATCTGCCCATTAAATATACGAGAAAAAAGAGGTCTGCCAGACTAGGCATTATGAGAATATCTGAACCAACAATGAAGCAATTGAAGAAGATGTGGAAATGTTTGAAGAAGAATTAGTTGTCATTGCTGTTAAGCAAAAACAAGAGAGAAACAAAAAGTTGATCTGTCAGAAGATTTGTTGCATAAATAAAAGAGGTCGAAGGAAAGGATATAGGAAGACCTTTCACAAAAGTACATTCAAGAGTTACTCCAGTCTGATGCTGAACAACAAGGAGTGACAACTATAGAAGAAGTTATTCAGCTATAATCAACCGAACCTATTGCTCAATCATCATTGGCTTAAAGACCAAAAAGAGTAGAAGTTGTTATTGAGGGGGAGAAACTCAATAGATTAATCATACAACTCAGGAGGAGGAACATAAAGAAAGGATGGAGATAGACAATGTCAGAAAAAACATGGAAGAATAAGCTACTAACCCCAAAGATGCACCGATTAATATACATAGTGTTAGGGCTGATGAAACAGACCTTATCATCTAACAAGTAGTAACTAATGTGTTGATGATAGCCATGGAAGAAGGAAATTAGAGTGAATGAGATATGATTGAGGGGGAGGAAGCCCTTAAGAAAATTGATGAACTAGAGTTATCAATAATCGAACCTGGAAAGAAGAGTTGTGCTGTTCAAACAGTTTGTGACACAGAACCTAATCAACTTTAAAAGTGTAGATTAAGGGAAGTTTATGACAGATGAACTTGAATATTCTTTCAGACTTAAAAATTTATGAGATTTCTTAATTTTCATTCCTATAGTGAATACTCTGATTAAGGATTCAGTCTTACAAGCCACTACATGCGGACTCAAGTTATATCCATGCATTTAAACTACTCGTAATGCTCCCTTTTTGCTTTGCCACCAAAATAATCAAAGACGGGTAAGGATGATAGTAACATTTGGGAATCTAAAGGGATGGCATCATTAATGTTGAGAAACATATTTAATGCCTTTTCACTCTAATTACAAGGACTTTAGAAAAAATAAGCTTGAATGAGCAACATAACTCAAATGTAAGAATATCACTGGGTAGATTTCCCCTATTGAACTAGAAGTTGCCCAAGCTCTCTCTTTCAGAGTAGAAGAAGAAAGGAATAAAGCTAAAGAAGAATCTGCTGAACGAAAGAAGAAATTAAGTGAATTTTTGATGGAAATAGGCATTAAGCATCAAACCCCTGTGATCGAGTCTCAATCAAGAGAGCTTATTGTGTCAAAATTTGTCGAGTTTGTTCCTCTGTTGTTGACATATCATTTTACAGATCTAGAATCCACTCTGGTTATGGAGTCCGTAGAGTCGCCAACTCTGCCGATCCCTCAAACTCTGCCAATTATCCTCGGTGAAGCTCTTACAACTCTTGACCCATAGTCATCTCAAATAATGCCCATGAAAGAATCTATTATCAATACCAACTCTTCCAGTTCATCTTCTTTGTATGATTTTGAAGAAGAAGAAGAACAACCCCACATTCCACTAAAGACAACCCTAATTGACATGGGATACAGTTTCAAATACAGTAAATCTGAGACTATTCCATCCCTATCTCCTCAATTAATAAGTAAAGCCCTACATAAGACAAAGAAATCCCTCATCCACTAGACATTAAAAAATTTGAAGGTGTTCTGAAAAAACTTGATAGATTCAGTCTACACATCAAGACTTGAATGATAAAGTGATTCATGAAATAGATCATATTCGATAAACAAAGCTGGCTTTGTCTGATGATAAGGAATTCATGGCCCTTGAAACACACATGTCCATTGTTCGGGATGATTCTCATCTCTTGCCACCTCTTTCAAGAGTCTCCAAACCTCCTCACTATCCGATGATATTCACAAACTCCATCAACTGTTCGACACTCAGGCTCTGAGTACCTCTCTCTCGATTGCCATTAAAGCTCATTATCAGTAACTACTTAATTGAATGAATACTTAGGATGAAAATTTGTCCATTTTCAAGCGTCTGTAGAGGTCGTTCTTGATAGTTTTCTCTAATTTGAAGGTCATGACAATCTTAAAAAGGGGAGAGAATGTAACGACCCCAAAATCAATACAATCTTAAGCTAATTCTACATCATTAACCAATACTATAATCGATAAAATGCAAATAAATTTAAAACTTTTATGATCGTCTTTCATTTCCTAAATTTTTTATCACAATTCAATTTTATTCTTACGGTACATAACAGTCAATCTTAACTATTTCAATCTTTTATCACTTCTAGAATTCGCAACTTTTAGCATATATATATATATATATATATATATATATTCAGGATATATATATATTCAGGATCATATGTATACAAAGATCTATTTCGAAATGTCATATATGAACGTAAAGTTCAACTTTTGACTTTAATCATTACCTGAATATTCACAACATAACCCATCAACTATATATTCATTATACACCATCTTTTATATACCATCGCCATTATATAAATCTACTTTACAAAGTAATTGCAAAGTTACATCTCATATTCAAAACGAATACTTTTGTTATAACTCTATTTATTGAATATTTCACAATAGATATAACTCAGTCAAATTTCAATACAACAAGTTGTTTTGGCTTGGTACTAGCTAGCTAAACGTAACGTTACACCTATTCTAATCGTCTCATATCTCCAATCTTCGTTGCTATAATCCTTTGGCAAATCAACTTTCATCGGCAAATTATTTGCAAGGTTGAGCACAGCGGCCCAACAAGTCCAACAATTTTTCATGCATCACGTTTATACACTCTGCATTTCAGGCATGCATCTTGCTGCTCATGCTATACATTCTATATATGCATCATAACTCTTATGCAATGCGTCTACATATGCTCCATACATCTCATAATATGCATTTTATACACATGCTTACCAATCCTTCACATTATATCATACTTCATATGTTGTCAAGCTTAACATATCTCATATATCACAAATAAATCGAGTTTTCGTAACTCAATTAACTTCAGTCATAATTTGACTTTAACAATTCATATAATATTGAAATTCAAAACATGTATTTCCACATACTCATAAAGATTTATCATAACGCGATAACGTTTGCACATAACCAATATCAAGTTCACGTAATATAAACGAAACTGAAAAACTTGCCTATGTCTGCGCTTATTTCAAAACGCTCATCGAACGTCCATTGCGTAACTTCATTCATCGATTTACCTCATCCGATCTCTCAGCATCCATGTATAACACATTGGGTTATAACATGTTTTATAATCCTATTTGAGACTTAATAACATTGTTATATGTTCACATCATATATATACATCGTTGCTCCAATACGAATGCTGAGATATCATAGGGATTTGTATAAAACTTAATCCTGTACAGAACTTACCATATAACAAGTCATATATATACCTGATATCTAAACATGTTTAATATTCATTATCTTGCTAAATGGGAACATGTTCAACGTATTGATATATTATATTATATCATTTGTATAATACTATTAATTTACAGATTGTGATAAATAAATACAAGGCTTGGTTATAATAATATTTATAACCTACATCATAATGATTGTACATTATATTGATTAATTTTTAAAGGTTTGCATAATGCTATGTATTAAGTCTCAATTTACCAGGACTATTTAATAGTTTATATATAGCCTGGGTTATAATATAACATATCACATAGTTCTGTTATAATATGAACTATATCGACTTGTACTTAATCCTGGTACATTCCACAACGATGTTATATAATGAGATAACGATATATCATTTAGGATAATCACATATCACGATATACCATAACTTCAAGAATGCTCATGTTAACCTTTTAATATTCATGTCATAACCTTAAAATTATTGATAGTTCCTTCTTCTTTTTTTCATTTCATCACAAATTGGGTCAAAACAGTCCCTGAGGTAATATGGTGCACTGCAGCGCAGCCAGCAGCGCGCGCGGCTGCTACTGTCGCCACTCTGCTGCAGCCTTATCAACCAGCTATTTTTGCTATTTAATATCTTGAAACCCTTTCATCCAATTACTTTCAAATTTAGATATATTCTTTATGGTACTACATAATATTTTATAAAAATATAACATAGTTAAAAAGAACATTCCAAGCTTCATTTGAAAAGGCTTGAAACTGCCCAGATGCATCAGATTTCCTACCTAACCAAAATTGTTCAATTTTAATAAACTTGCTTCGAAACCCTTTTTAATTCAGCTAAGCCACTTGGGTAACATCATATTTTATACACAAAAGTTATCTTGCTCATAACATTAATAAGTTTTCACTTTTAAAGCTTAACAGTCTCTAAGAGGCATTCTATCAAACATACTAGGATACTAGGTGCACCACTTTAAGAAACAAAGTTCATAGCTATATGGATGGAGTCTAGCCTAATTTTTTTTAGTTTTATCACTCCACACAAAGTACACAACATCCCATTTTTATCAATTTGTAGCCCAAACAGAACATTCACTTGATATTCACATATATATTCTTTCATTCTTTTATAAACATAATATAAATGTGGAGCTTACCTTACTTGCTTAATGAAACAACCAAATTTGTGTTTCAAGCTTATAATTGATTGAATATACTTCCTCCTTTAAGCTGCCCTTGCCTCATTTCTTCTCCAATTTCAATATCCAACTTTAGTTCCTTGCCAAATCCGTTGATTGAATGACTTTTGTGCTCTTTGGAGTTTGATAGTTAGAGAGGAAAAGAAGAATGTCACAGATGGAAGTTGTGACACCCCCAAATTCGGGTACCAATACCTCGAATCTGGTGCTCACGATAAAGTACATCCATACACCTCTAAACAACATAAATCAACTAATACGAAATAAATAAACATATGTTGTTCATTATAAAATGTTTACTACGGTCCTAAGGTCTATAACCTTAAATAAATACATCACGGAATACAATAATAATACAAAATAATTCCACGATTACATAACGGGATAGTACATATAACTATTCCTTAGGCTTTCCTTTGCCTTTGTCCGCTTTGGAACTCTCCGGGTTAACTGCAATAAGTTCATGATATAGCAAGGGTGAGCAACTACTTTGCTCAGCAAGTTTAAAATGAATAAATAGGATATATCATGAATGAATGAGAACAATAATCGCATAGTTCAACAATTTAAGAACATTGAAGAAATAGCTGACAATATAATCAAAGTTCAAAAGAAATGATGAATATTGATCATTTACTGCTGAGTGGTCCAATAGACCATGAACTTTTTGGCCAAAGGATCAGTCATTCAACTAACCCTTTTAAACGCCTGGCCCGTTAGTAGTACTCGAGGGGATCAGCCTCTCGTACCCTATGTATATGTATAACATTTAACTCTGACTGCATTGAATAATCGACACATTAAAATCCCCCAAATATGGGTTGCTCTCTCAGCCCAAGAATCCATACCAACAACCGATTTGGATAGCTTTTAAAATAATAACCTGTATATGTCTAGCCGAAATAAATAGCGTAGATTATTTCCTTAAATAGTTCATGAATGAAGAACTTAAACGTTCCACAGTCCAACAACAGATAATGAATTCAAGTGCACAAGATGCGAATATCAATAATTATCTTGATGTGAAGTAATTTGCAATAATTAATTCACTAATATAATTCGAAAGTAATAACTCGTTTTGAGTCATAAAACTTGCAACAATATACCTGTTTGCACGAAATAAAAATAGTGTATAAGGTTTAGAAACTTGCCCAACACAAGGGTTAGACAAGGGTTAAGAAAGAACTTGCAATACAACAGAATACTTGTCCAATTATAACGTGAGTGAGATAGAACTCCCTCAACAAATAGCTCGAATAAAATTAAGAGAACTTGTATTCAATATATAGAAAGAATGAAGTTATAAAACTTGAAATAATATAGAATGATTGCTCAATCAATAAATAAAAGTTGTACGGTTGAGAAAACCTGCCAAATATTAAATTTAGTTAAGGTAAGGAAACTTGCCTGATGCACTGCTACAATATTACAACAGACACTCCTTAATATCCTACACATGTAAATACATATTCGTACAATAATTAGTCACATAAAGTCTAGGTTCAAAATGGACGCTGCATCATTAAAATACATTTATTGCCACTACGACTACCTAGTCGGGGGTCTAAGGGGCCAGCGGCCCCTGGAAGGTAAACGTAAGTTACATCCAAGTTACTCAATTTACACCTTAAGACAATACCAATTTGGTTGACACTTGAAATACAAATTAAGCATTTAAGGTTAAGGTTTAACAAGGTATAAATAACTAACTTGTTCAGTCATTTAGGATAGAAATATAAGTGTTGGACCCGCTGAAAAGAATTCATTAGGTCCGATCCGACCCGATCCGGTCTGACTGACCCAACCCAGGACGGACACGGCACTAGCGCTGCAGCGCCAAGCCTTAGAACAGGACTTCACACTGCGGCGTGAGTCCCATGTTTTCCCCATGATAGGGCTTCACGCTGCGCCGTGAGCCTTAGAGCTTGGATATCACGCTACGGCGTGAGTCTCGGTCTTTTCCCATCCTGCCCCTCGCTGCGACATGGTCTGCAGGGCTTGTGAGTGATGTTGCGGTGTCACTCTCTAGTAGCCGGATTCTAGGTTTGTTTCTAGTTCGCGTTTCCGACCTCCGGTCACTCTAACCTCTAGTCACTCCAACCTCCATAACTCCTTCAATATACAAACAAATTGGTCCATTTCGGATTCTATGGACTCCTAACTCATGGCGCTACAACATATTAAAAATGTAGAGCTACCCATTAACATTAACATGGCCAAATCTTAAGCCAAAGTACAAAGTTCATACTCTGTTCTTTGAGTTCTTGATAAGTTTTATAAAAATCATTACTACGAACTCGTTTTAACTCCTTTTTACACCGTTCCAACTGGGTTAGCTTCGTAACCCATGGAACTACAATACTATATCAATAAATAAAATTAACAAACACGAAATCATGGTTCTACAGTCCTCTAAAATGTTCTGAATGTCCAAGTTCATGTCCAAAGTTCATTGTTCTTGCTCCATTAAGCCAAGGTAAGGATTTCTTGCGTTTTTGTTCTACTTTGATGTTATTAATGGCTTACATAACCTCTTAACAACATTTACAAATAATCACTACAAACAAAAACACGAAGAATCGCCATAAATCTGATCCACAAGCTTAAGAGCTCAAAACTAAGAAAAATTTAAAAAACTTAACAAGAAATCCAATAGACTGGATTTGATTGATTGTTTACCTTTGTAAATCCTTCCTAGATGCTAAGGAGCTCGACTAGGCTTGGTTGGCTTGAGTTCTTCGTGCTTGGATTCTCTTCTTCCTCCACCCGTGCCTTCTTCTTCTTCCTCCCTTCTTTTCCGGTGACTCTCCTCCCTTTTCCGGCGACTTCCTCCTTCTTCCTTCTTCTACAGCTCCCTCCCTCTCGCTCTCTCTCTCCCTCTATCTGCTGATGGAATGGTTTGAATGGGATGCAAGAGAGAATTGGAATAGTTTGAAGAGGATGGGAGAGTGGAGGAGTAATTTTGTGAGAAGTGGGTTTGTGGCTCAAGGAGGCTTGCCGGCAACTCCCTCTACTCTCTCATTTTCCTAGCATTTGATTAGTCTAAAATTGGGGGTCCTCTTGGAGTAACAAGTCAAAATAAATACCCAAATACACAAAAATATATCCGAAAACTCTCACTTTTGTATCAAACTGATAAATAACTCCACCCAAAATTAAAATGGGTACTCCCATAAATTATTGGGACGCATAAAAATAATTATTATGAGATTTGTTCAAATATTCAGAACACCCATAATATACATTTTAGATACGGATAAAATCTCGTATCAGCTCAAATAAAATTTCTGACGCTTGGAAATATTATCACTTTGCTCGCACGTATTTATGAATTTTATTAAAATCGAAAAAGACACAAAAATATTATGTCATGAATAGTACCTCGGGAAATGTGCCTCGTGAATAGTGATTTAGCGACGCTACGCGAAATCAATTATTCACTTAAACAAAACTCTAACACGTAACATTTCATACATTCACATAATCCAGGTTGTTACACAACCTTTAAATATGCAACACAAATAATATTAATAAAATATAATATATCCGTTAATATTCAAAAATTCGAATTACAAGGTAAATTCAGAATTCCCGATCATTACAGAAGTAATAGAGAAGAAGCTAAGAATAGTTTTCATAAATGTTCTTTGAACCTTCCTCCCATTATCAGACTTCATCAGTTAGCATAACATACTTGGCCAACTTAACTTCTCTCCAGCTCATGCTTAGGTTTTGCTTAGTGGAAGGTTAATAAGCCTATAATGCCACCTCCTGCTAACCCAACTTCAGCCTTCTATTTGATTTCTTTTAGTCATTGCCACTTTTCAATGCTCATATTTGGTTTATATCTACAAAATGTCTTAATTCTCAATTTACAACATAACATATATTAAAACATTTACACTACTTATATACAATATATATTACATTACATTCTTATTACATATATAATGCATATATTTCCTTATATGCATTATATTTCCCTTCACATACATTATACATATTACATGTAGTTCCAATATTAACCAAAATTGAATATTATAATCATGTATAAAAATCATCTCACTAATTATGGAATTAATCCATAATTAATTTATCATTTTTTGTATAACGAATCAATTAATTAGAATAATTAATATCTAATTTATTAATTATTTTAATTCACCAATTTCCAAATAATGGGCTAATTTCTTCATTTCATAATTAATTTATATTTGTTTGGCATAACGAAATATATTAAGCCAGTTCATACATATATTACATTTATATGTAATACATTAACATAATGAGTTAAATTAACTCTCTTATTTTCATTCACACAAAGTACATATATGAATTCACTAAATTTTAAATAAGTAAATTAATTGCCTTGCTTATGAAATTTTATTCATAATAAATCCATTGCCACACAAGGCATAATAATCAAATTACATTATTTCATAATATAATTTAAATTTAATCTCGATTAATTAATATTAATTAACAAATTTTCTTCGCTTCCACATCTCATTTTGCAATTAACTCAAGTTAACTAATTCAATAGTTAAATCCACTATTAAATCTTACTTTTCATTAAATGTATATATTTCATACTTATATATACATTTTTAATTTACCACATAAATCACATAAATATTTAAAACACATATACTCATACATTCAAACCCAGTACATTTCACAATAAGAATTTTATATATTAAATTCTTATTTTAATATTTTTCGAAAATTCGAGTCATCACAGAGAAGGTGAAACAAGTTCTTCCACTTGTTGTCGCTACCAGCATTAGTCTAACTATCACTTTTGAAAGTAGTATGCCCTCAAGTCAATCACATTTAATGTGATAGGGCATTTACTTTGTAATCTTATTCATTTATTAATAAAAGAATTAATTTACTTAAGGGCATTTATTTATCTATGTTTAATTTTTATTATTAAATATTGTGATAAACTTGTAATTTAGAGCAATACTTTTAGAATCATGATTAGATCATGCTAATGAGATATAAAATCTAGATAGCTCAAAACTAAAATGTTCCTAATCATAAGATCACTAATATGAGGTTAGTGAATCCAGACAGATTAATACATATTATGCTTGCTCTTTTGAAGAGAATATTTGATCTCATAATCATTTGTGTGGAGACACTAAAACAAGTATGTAGTTGCTTATTAGAGAATAAGTTCACTGAATGTGACTCGCTTAAAGGAACACCTAATGGAGTTTTATATACCTGTCAATAAGAGTTTTTATAATGATAATAGTACAAGTGATCTTTGAACTTGAGATCATCATAGTACCGTATGTATTATGAGTCATACTTTATCATATTCCTTAAAAATCTTTAGCCAGGGTTGAATGAAAATTAGAAAGAAGTTTTTAATTAACATTAATAAGAGTTGTGCTTCTGAGAATTGAAATGCGTATAATCAAATAAATAAAACTTGACAGATAGTTTCAAAGACATTGTGTGGTAGAAGGATTTAATTGTATAGTAACTATTTACTAAATAGGTTCTTTGTGGTTAAACGTTAATTTCATATTATCCGAATAGTCATAATATGTTGAGATGTGTCCTAATGATGTAGAATAAATATAATTAATTTTATTTATTATATATTAAAATTAAAAGAGTTTAATTCGTTTAAATAAAATTGGAATAGTTGTAAAATTAAAGCAGTAAAGCAGTCAATCCAGTAAGAAAGGCACTAAGACTCATTCCGTGGGCAAAACTAAAGTTTACAAAAGCCATTGTGTGCCAGTGTTAGAGAAACCGTCAAAGAAATTCGTGATCCACCCCCCAGTGCTCTGAAAGGAAGGCTTTTTATGACCCCACATGAAAGACTTTACTTATAACATAACCAAAGCGGATCCCATCTTTAGCATTTCTAGATCAATAATGTGCTTTTTCGGTTCCTAGATGCCTCATTAAGTATGTTTAATTTGTACCATAGTGGAACAAATTAAATAGTTTAATATTTATAGTAAATTATTTAAGAAATACTAATTATAAATTAGTAAGAAGTCTTTTTATACTTATTATTATTATTATTTTATAAATACTCTAGTTCCTAAATAGTTTAAGAATTAGATTAAAACCCTAAATCCTAAAGAGTTTAAGAAATAGGAGTTGTCTATATAAGGAGATACCTTATTATGGATTAGGATTTACTACTATTATTCATTCTCAAGCCTAAATAATTTAGGAGAGATAGAAAGAAAAAAGGACTAGCCACCCTAGGGTTTTCCATAACCCTATATTACTTTTTCTTCATCTATACTCTCTTAATGGATCACCTTTGGAGTGCTACACAAACTGATCAGTAGCTTGCATTTGACCCTTGAAATTGAAAGAGCGTGAATGAACGAAGAATTAGAACTTGAAGACCAAATCAAAAGTTTATTTTTTTTCATACGGTATGATTTTAAACCTTCCTCAGTTAATAATATTGCATAAAGGTGATTCAAAGAATTATAGAATAATTTTAAATATGATTTATGCAATGCTTCCGCATTTTACATCAATATGATTGCATGTAATTATATTTTCTACACTAAAAACTTCTACTAAAATGTACCTGGTCGAGAAGCGAGATGGAACCCCTATGACTGCCCTATTTGATCCTAGCAAAATTGATCTTACCAAATTTAGAAAAAGTTTTAAAGTGCATAGTTCTGGAACTCCAGTTTAAGAAGGAAGAAGAAGAGAGACATGAGTTGGAGAACGACAAAGAAGCTCACAAGAGGAAGAATGAGGAACTAAGGAAGAAGGGAAGGCAAAATCTTGGGCTATAGAAGTAGCCAAAAAAGAAACCAAGAAGAGATTGAATCAAATGCATAATATATGAAGGTTAGCTTTTGTTTTGTGTCTGCTTTTGAACTCAACTGATAATCATTGTACGCTTTTAAATTTCATATGTACTCTATAATGATGATGAACAAAATTGATTTCTTTTGGTTTCTGGTGTGGTGAATGAAACATCTTGATTTGACATCAGCAAATAAGGGAAAATTGTTAGTTGACAGTTTATCCCTAATGTGCTTATAATTATTTATATGATTTGATGATGGTATAATAGGATTAAACTTTAGTGTATATATGTATCAGATCTTATTGTACATTTCTTAGTATATTTTTATTATAAATGGACTCAGTATTTTTTCAGGCTTATAAATTTGATGTATTAGCATAGCCCATAATTTTTCTTAGTAGAGTTAGATATTAGCAGACTCCATTGTGTTTGGTAGAATGTTATAGAAGGCAAGCAGAGCATACCTATGGATCATCAAGAGTAGAGCTAAGATACTTTAACAGAGCACCAACCTCAAGACTTTTTAGAATTCAAGATAAACTCATTTCATAGAGATAAAGAGGTTATTATGACGCCCCCAAATCCGGGTTACCTTATCCACGAATTCGGTGCATCACTGTGCAACTCATACAACATTCTAACAATAACTCATTATGGAATAATAAAACTATTTACATTGATATGATATAAATATTGTCGTCCCAAGCCTCGAAACCATAACTAAAACATGATTTTACTACATGAATGTAATTACAAGATTATTACAACATGTTCCTATCTAATCTCAGGTACGAAGACCTTAACTAATACATCATTTAATAAATATTACAAATTTAATACTATTCATACTATACATAACAATACTTTACAACAATACGCATTAAAACTTACCATTTCACTCTTTATTACAAATTCGAATTTCGTAACGTTTAAATTCTACACTTATGATCAAGGTTGAATAAATACCATGATCATTTACAAAATCTCCTATGTGAACGCAAGGTTCAGATTCTGACTTTATTCAATCCCTGGATATTTACTATGTTGCTCAACAACTATACATTCATTATAAAAATGTCCTTTATACATCATCGTCATCCTTGTAGTTTACTGTAACAAGTAACTAACATAATCACGTCTTAACTACTATAATGGATAACCTTTATTTTTAACTCAAGGTTTACATAATCCAATTCACGTACATCATATACCGTCATCACAGCTAAATAATTACAATAAAGTTACATTTAACAACCTTCATGTTTCCATGCGCCTCTAATCCTTATCATCACGATATCAAGATAATTTCATTACATCGTAAATCTGCAAAAGTTTTATTTTTGCAAGAATGAGCACGACGACTCAACAAGAACTAACAGTTTTCACATTTCATGCTTCACATAGCACATAAGTTTGTATTTTATCCATGCATCATGATTCTCATACTATGCATCTTACTTGTGCATTATAAATCTTATGCAATTCATCTATATATATGCATCATGCATCTCATAGCATACCTCATACATCTCACATTGTATATTTACAATAATTCAAGTCCCATATAGAACAATATACTCACATTGTTGCACATTATGTACACTTTAGTCATGCTCGCATATAATCCACATAACAGTGAAAGATTTAGTAATTAAGTCATGTACGTCAATACATTTAAATAAGTCAACAAGTTACTGAAAGAACTTGCCTTAAGCGTTCCTTGCTAAATTATGATGGCTAGTCCTTTAAATATCCTACACAATTTATTTAACAATAAAATACTAATTAGCCACTAAAAAGGCTTCATATATTAGTTTACATTAATATAATCTCACTCCATATCTTATAATGTTCGTTTTGTTTAAATCGAAACACTATTTAAGTTCATTAACACTTTTGCACGTCACACACCTAATTCGCCTCTTTTGCATTTGCTTAACATGCTCCTACATTAGGTTATAACACTATCATATTTCATTATTATTAAAAATAAAATATTAAACAAGGTTAGACACACTTGTTACGGCGTTACGACGTTTGCACGTCTGTAACGATCGGGAATTTTAGATTTCCTTGTAACCCGAGATATGTATGAATAAAATGAATTATTATTATTATTATTATTTTTATATTAATCTATACTACGTGTTTAGAATTGTGTTACAGCCTAGAAAATGTGCATATGTTAAATTTTATGTGTTGTTGTGTCGTTAGAGTGAATATATCGATTTTGCAAAAATTCATAAAATCACTATTAGCGGGACCCGCTTCCCGAGGCACTATTCACGAGCACTATTCACACCCAAACTTTTTCGTCTATTTCGATTTTTATTAAATTAGATGAGGCATATATGCTGAGGAATAATTTTTCCAAGTGTCAGAAATTTTATTGGAGTTGATACGTGATTTAATCTGTATCCGAAATGTATATTATGGGTGTTCCGAATAAATGGAAAAATCCCATAATAAATATTTTTGCGTGTTCTTATAATTTATGGGAGTACCCATTATAATTTTGGGTAGAGTTATTTACCAAATTTGGTACAAAAGTGGGAGTATTCGGGTATATTTATCTGTATATTTGATTAATTGGAGAGGCAATTAAGCCTCAACCAATCAGGAGAGAGCATTAATTGTATTAGCCAATCACATGAGGGGGGAATAAACCATCACAGGACACTAAGCATGGGATTTTTAACTTCACCAAACATCCTCCTCAATTTGGTTTTCAAGAGCTCGGGTGAAGTATTTTCTACATATCAATACATTCCATCTTCTCCCGAAGCACTCACTTTATCCTCCCATCAACTCATCCTCCTTCTCACTTAAACCATCTGCATACTCCTCATTTTGCAAGCAAGGATAGAGCTATAGAGAGAGAGAGAGAGAAAGAAGGAAGTAGGAAAAGAGAAGAGTGTTCGGGAAGAAGAAGGAAAGCAAGGAAGGAGGGAAAAGAAGGAGAAGAGCAGCAAGAGGGAGTCCAGGAGCACTCTAGCAACCATCTCATTCTACTCAAAGCAAGCAACAAAGAGGTAATCACAAACCACAACCATTTCTTCTCCAAGTGAAGTTTTCATGAGTTTTGTTTTGCTTTCATGCTTGCGGGTTGGATTTTGTTGATTTTCGTTGTTGTTGGTTGTGTTGAATCTACCATGGAGGTTCTTAAAGAATCTATATAAACCATTAACACCCTCAAAGTGGAACAAAAACAAGGAAAGATCCGAACCTTGGCTTAAAGGATGAACTTTGGACATTTTTGGACTTTTGGACCTTTGGACTGTTAGAGGACTGTAAAGCCTTGATGGTGTAATTATTCTGATTGTTTGTTGTTTTAGTATTGTACTTCCATGAGTTGTGAAGACAACTTAGTTGGAATGAACCAAAATGGTGCTAAAACAAAGTTACAGTGAAGGTTTTAGTGAAATGTATCATGACTGCGAAAAACAAAGCATCAATGTGGTGCATTGGCTAAGGATTTGGCTCTGTTAGTGTTTATGGGTCATCTTGCATTTTTGATATATTGTAGTCTCGTGTCTTGGGAATCCATAGAGTCCGTAACGGACCAAATTGATCGAGTATAGAGGGAGATATAGGGGCTGAAGCGGGCGAGAGTCTACCAGTTCGCGGTTCTGCAGGAACTGCAGAACTGCTACTGCATGCCGCTGTTCTGCGCCTGGTCCGGGTCGGGTCGGACCGGACCGGGTCGGGCCGGATCGGGTCGGACCCAGTAAATTTTTCCCGTGAGTCTAAAACTTATATTTTTGTACAAAATGATTAAAAACGCTTATATCTTGTTAAAGCTTTATGTGCTTAATTTATACCCGTGTCGACCTAAACGATGTTGTCCTAAGGCGTAAATTGAATTAACGGATTACAAATTACGCTTGGATTTCCAGGGGGCGCTGCCCCCCGACCCCCGCCAGCTCACCGGCGAGCTGGGCAGCCGCTCGCTCAGCGGGGTAAGACGTATTTACCTATGACTGGGTAAGCGTAGTGGCAATCAATGTATTTTACTGATGTGATGACTGTAATGAACCTAGTTCTTTTGTGACTAATATTTATGATGACTGGGTAAGCGTAGTGGCAAGTTTCGAATTCATTTATCTATCGAGCAAATATTATTTATTGAGCAAGCTTATTGAGCTTCTTGACTCCGTTCAAATTACTTATCAATTTAGCAATTAATGTGCTAGTATTCATACTTCTATTCAAGTATTGCAATGAAAGCCCATTTCATGCAATGTTATATATTGTGTGATTCCAAAGATTATGAATTTTTATTCATTCAAGATATTTTTTTAAATGCTATCATGCATGTTATTGAACCTTAAAGTTCTTTATTCCATAGACTATTTAAAAGCTATGTCAAGGCTAATTGTTTCAGCGAGACACTTATTGATTTGGTTACTAAAGCGAGGTTAAAGTCCTCTAACTATTATTGTCGTTAAGTAAAATTGTCCGATCAAATTGTTTTGGTCTGGACTCCCATGTAAAGCTGAGTGGAACAACCCTCACAGCAGGGGAAATTGTATAAACGTCGGGAAACCGACACGCGCGTAAATGGAAAATGTAAGGCTTATGCATAACGCCAGGTATTTTAGGCTGATCACCTATTGTACCAGTTTTGTGGATTATCGGATGAATTTCCAGTAATTCTAGAATAGAGTTCTGTGCCTTGGTGCACCCTCAGTATTGAATAGTTCCCTTCTTTGGGAAACTTTGAAATCCTTGGATACTTCAGAAATCCTTCGGTCCTTAGTGGCCACTATAACGGTGATAAAAAGAAGTTGTTTATTTCCTTGGTTCAGATAAATTTTTACTCCTGTGAGCTATAAAGTTATTCATGTGATTATTCATTGCTATGATACTTGCGGGGCAAATTGTTGCTCACCCCTTGCTCTCCTTAAAAACATTTCAGTTAGTGCGGCACGTGGCGAGAGCTCAGGAAAAGATAAGGGGAAGGGGAAAGCCACGGAGTAGTTGTAAATTGTTGTTCTAGAATTACCGTTTGTATTAAGACTTATTATTGACGTCGTGTATTAAGACATATTTACCCTTTTGTATTATGTTATGTTTTGTAATAGTATTGGTTTCGAGACTTGGGACAGGTCTATTTATGTTATATCAATGTAAATATTCCTTTATTCCGCTATAAGTTATCGATTGTATCATTTTGGTATTGGATAGTGATGAACCAGGTCCGTGGCTCAGGTGACCCGGATTTGGGGGCGTCACAGGTTGGTATCAAAGCCTTAGGTTATAAACCTTTAGAGAGAGGTCTTTAGGCTATAACCTTAGGAAGTGTATAGAGAATAAGAGCAGACAAAACTCCTGTAGAGTTTTACGTGACAAAGATTTATCTTAGAGAGCTTGTAGTGATATAAGATATATCTTCATTCCATACAATGAACTTATATTTTGTTGAAAGACTAATAAGAGTTTGCTTGTTTGTGGTTGTGCTTGTAGGATGTCAAACACAGGAGAACCTAGTAGAGTCGCAGAAGAGGAGCCACGTGACATCCATGTGGTGTCCGAGACACTGCTGATGGTTGAGCCTATTCTAGCTATTGCCCCTGCTGAGGAGGAACCCGAGTTGGAGTCTGACCCGGAGGAGGACCCAGAAGAGGACTGGGAGGAGGTGCCCCCTGTTGACACCACATTTTTGATGGAGATGTTGGACGAACGTACCGACCGCGTTCTCGATCAAGCAAATAGGATCCATGAGTTGGAGAGTGAAGCCCGAGGGCAACGAGCTAGGATTCAGGGACTAGAAGGCGAGGTCCAGGAGGGTAAGAACCGGATCCAGGAATTAGAGACGGATGTGCAAGGGCATCTAGGGGCCTCCACACAGTTGGCAGTCATGCTGCATCACCTCTTGGCGAGGAATGCAGAATTGGCAGGAAAGCTGGAGCAGTCAGAGCATCGGGGAGTTAATTTGCAAATGGACAATGAGATCTTGAAGAACCAGTTAGGTAGGGAGGTGGCAAACTGTGTCCGGATCAAGGAACAACGGGATGATGCCGTAGAACGAGTTGATGACCTGGAGGGTGAAGTGAGGAGGGGTAAGAGAAAGATGAACCGGATGGGATATGCTTTTCACTCGGCTATGGGCAGGTGGATAGATGGTGTGTACCACTACCCAACTGAAGAGGGACAGACTCATCACACCCTGAGTCGAGGCTTGATGATCCATATGGGTCATAGGGAGTATGACAACGCTGTGGAGCGCGGTATGCTCGGATAGGTTGCTTAACTTATGTGCCTAGCAGTTTGTAATCTTGTTTATGTTAATCCCAACATTTTGCTACATGTGTGGGATAGTATTGTAAGACTGTAACTTGTATGCTTATTTTAGGGGAGTATGTCGGTGAACCCCTCACCATTTTGTTGTATCAAGGAAACGTTTTGATGACATCTATAGTAGTACGCTATAGCATAGTCATGTATGTTGTAATAGTTGTTAGCACTAAATGCAATCGTTATTACTATATATGTTGTCTACTTGTAGTACTCATGATAGATGATCTCGTAGCATAATGAAATGATGACATTAAATTTTCTTACGTTAAGCAGAGAATGCCACCTAGACGTAACATACGAGCCCCACCACCAACACCCGAGGGATCGGTTAATAATCAAAGAGTTCCGGTGGACCCCATGCAACGGTTAGCGGATATACTGGAGAGAATGACCCAAGGGAGAAATATGGGACCCGTGGATCCCCATCCCCCGGTAGCACCCATAACAAATTTCAAAGACTTCAAGAGCGTTGGACCCCCAGAGTTCAAGGGAACAACTGATTCGATTGAAGCCCAGTCTTGGGTGAAGGAAATGGAAAAGGCTTTCATCATTGCACGCATGAGGGATGACCAGAAAACAGTATTTGCCACGTATATGATGAAAGGAGAAGCAAATTATTGGTGGGAGGCTAACCAACAACGAGCAGGCGAAGGAGTGATATCATGGGACAAGTTTAAGGAATTATTCTTCGAGAACTATTTCCCAAAAAGCATGGAAAGGCAAATGGTGGTGAAATTCCTAGAGCTCAAGCAGGGAGACATGACGGTGGCTCAGTACGCCGCCAAATTTAATGAACTTGCGCGTTTTGCACCGCTTCACGTAAGTACTGAAGAGTTGAAGACGCAAAGGTTCGAACAAGGGCTGAAACCGTGGTTGTATAATAAGGTAGCTGTCCTCCAGATCGAGACTTTTAGTGCGCTGCTGGAAAAAGCCATCATCGCCGAAGGAGGGATTGAGGCCCTAAATCAACACAAGAAAAATAAGAAGAGTGGAGGGGACTACCGTGGATGGTGGCGGGCAGAGTAATAGCGGTGGGAAGCAATTCGGGAAAGAGAAAATGGGACGGTGGTAACAACAGCAACAACAGTACCAACACTCATCAGGCAGGGAATAGTCAGGGAGGATTTAAGAAAAAGATTGAAGCGTGTTCAAAATGTGGGAAAAATCACAAGGGTGAGTGCTGGAAGGGACGTAATGTCTGCTACAACTGCAACCAGGAAGGGCATATAGCACCGCATTGCCCAAACCCAAAGAAGAATCGTGGATGCTATTCTTGTGGGTCAATGGAGCATCAGTTCAGAGAATGTCCGAAGAAGGGAAGCAGTGTGGTGGAAGCGGGCAACCGAGGAGGAGGCAGCAAACTGATGATTGGGAGTCCGACTCCGCCGAACCGCACCCCTGCCCGAACATTCAACATGACTGTCCAGGATGCAGTGATTGCTAAGGACGTGGTGTCAGGTATTATCCCAATCAATAATATAAATGCTTGTGCATTATTCGATTCGGGTGCTACCTGTTCTTTTGTGTCTGAAAATTTTGTTAAGCGGTTAAATTTACCCCAAGAACGGTTAGAAAATCCTTTGAGCATAGAAATTGCGAATAATGAGGTAATTCCTGTACAGTTCATTCTTCGTAATTGTTACGCTGAGATTAGGGGATTTAATTTTCGCGTGGATTTGATCCCAATAAGGTTGGGAGAGTTCGATGTAATATTGGGAATGGACTGGTTGTACGATCATGCGGCAATCATTGACTGTCAGAAGAAAAGTGTGAACCTTCGGACCCCGAACCGGTCGAGGGTAATATTTTATGGTGGCACATCGCTAAGACGTTCATGTTGTCTTACGATGATGCAGGCCAGGAAATTGTTAAAGAAAGGTTGTGAAGGTTATTTAGCCTATATTCTAGATACGAAGAAAGAAGGTGTGGATATTAAAAATATACCGGTAGTGAGAGAGTTTCCAGATGTGTTTCCAAGTGATTTACCCGGTCTTCCGCCAGACAGGGAAATTGAATTTGCGATAGACTTAGCGCCGGGGACTGCACCAATTTCGAAGGCTCCGTATCGTATGGCGCCGGTAGAGATGAACGAATTGTTGATACAACTTCAAGAACTGCTGGACAATGGGTATATTCAGCCAAGTGTGTCCCCATGGGGAGCACCAGTTTTGTTTGTCAAGAAGAAGGACGGATCAATGAGACTCTGTATCGACTATCGGGAGTTGAACAAATCAACGATCAAGAATAAGTACCCATTGCCACGAATCGACGACTTGTTCGATCAACTAAAGGGAGCCAGACACTTCTCGAAGATAGATTTGAGGACCGGGTATCATCAGCTAAAAGTAAGGAAGGAAGATGTACCTAAAACTGTGTTTCGGACAAGATATGGTCACTACGAGTTTTTGGTGATGTCTTTCGGTTTGACTAACGCACCGGCAGCATTCATGGACTTGATGAACCGAATTCTGAAGCCGTACTTAGATAAGTTCGTAGTAATTTTCATCGATGACATTTTGATTTATTCAAAGACCGAAGAAGAGCACGCCGAACATCTGAGCGAAGTACTGGAGACACTGAGAAGGGAAAAGTTATACGCGAAATTTTCCAAGTGCGAATTCTGGATGGAAAAGGTACAATTTTTAGGGCATATGATCGACAAAGACGGTATCTCAGTGGACCCTGCGAAGGTGGAGGCAGTTAGTAACTGGGAGCAACCGAAGACACCGACAGAAGTACGAAGTTTCTTAGGGTTAGCCGGGTACTATCGAAGATTTATCCAAGATTTTTCCAAAATAGCAACCCCATTGACCAATCTAACGAGGAAGACGGTGAAATTTGTGTGGTCTGAAAAGTGCGAAGACAGTTTTCAGGAATTGAAAAAAGCGGTTTAAGCGAGGCGCCTGTATTGTCCTTACCAGACGATACGGGAGGGTTTTGTAATGTATAGTGGTGCATCACACAAGGGTCTTGGCTTGTGTGTGTTAATGCAACACGGCAAGGTTATTGCGTATGCGTCACGACAATTGAAGGATTATGAGAAGCGATACCCTACCCATGACTTGGAGTTAGCGGCTGTCGTTTTTGCATTGAAGATTTGGAGACATTACCTTTATGGGGAGAAATGTGAGATATACACGGACCATAAGAGTCTGAAATATATTTTCACACAAAAGGAGCTAAACATGCGACCGAGGAGGTGGTTGGAATTAATCAAAGATTATGACTGTGAAATTCTTTATCACCCAGGGAAAGCAAACGTAGTAGCAGATGCATTGAGCAGAAAGGGGAATGAGAAATTGTGCATGCTGACAACTCACGAGGAGCTAATACGGGAAATGATGAGACTGGAAATCGAGGTGAAAAGTCCGACAGAGGCGGCAGAGAGGTTATTCGTAATTGAGGCTCGTCCGATATTACTCGACAAAGTGAAAGAAACACAGGAAAAGGATGAAGAATGTGAAAGGATACAGAAAAGGATCGCAGAAAATGAGGAAGAGAAATTTCGAATGGATAAAGATGGTATCTTAAGATACGAGGAACGAGTGTGGGTGCCGGCCGTGACTGAATTAAGAGATGAGATCTTACATGAAGCACATAATTCAGCATATTCTGTTCACCCAGGAAGCACAAAAATGTATCGGGATCTTCGTCAATATTTTTGGTGGCCCAACATGAAGCGGGACGTAGCAGAGTGCGTCAGCAAGTGTCTCACCTGTCAACAGGTCAAAGCGGAACATCAGAGACCGAGTGGGTTACTTCAGCCACTAAATATACCAGAATGGAAATGGGAGCACATCACCATGGATTTCGTGGTAGGACTTCCAGTTACACAAAAAGGTTGTGATGCCATTTGGGTTATCGTAGACCGATTGACAAAATCAGCACACTTTCTACCGATAAAAATCCGATTCAATTTGAACCAGTTAGCCAAGTTGTATATAAAGGAGATTGTTTCGCGACATGGAGTGCCAGTGTCAATTGTCTCAGATCGAGATCCACGCTTCACATCAAATTTTTGGAAGAGCTTGCAGAGAGAGAATGGGAACACAGTTGCGGACTAAGTACTGCTTACCATCCTCAAACTGACGGACAGAGCGAACGACGAACGATACAGACGCTAGAAGACATGCTTAGAGCTTGCGTGATGGATTTCAAAGGGAATTGGGATGGACCACTTACCACTTGTGGAATTCGCTTATAACAACAGCTATCATGCAAGTATCGGTATGCCACCGTATGAAGCCCTCTACGGGAGGAGAGTGCAGACAGAACACCGTTAAGTTGGGATGAGGTCGGCGAACGAAGACTGTTGGGACCAGAGTTGGTGCAACAGACAGCCGAAGTGGTCAAGGTGATCAGGGCAAGACTAGTTGCAGCCCAAGACCGACAAAAGAAGTATGCTGATCAACATCGCCAGACGAGAGACTTCGATGTCGGCAACTACGTGTTTCTGAAAGTGTCTCCCTGGAAAGGGAAGATACGTTTTGGGAAGAAGGGAAAGTTGAGCCCAAGGTTCGTAGGACCGTTCGAAGTATTGAGAAGAGTGGGTGAAGTGGCGTATGAGGTAGCCTTGCCTCCTGAACTGGAGCATGTCCACAACGTGTTTCACGTCTCAGTGTTACGACCATACAAACCCGATTACAAACACGTGATATCCTATGAGCCCGTTCATTTAGAGAAGGATCTTACGTACGAAGAAATTCCTATTCAGATAATTGATAGGAAGGAGCAAGTATTAAGAAATAAGGTTATACCTTCTGTGAAGGTAGTTTGGCGAAACCACAATGCTGAGGAGGCTACATGGGAATTGGAAGATAAGATGAAGGAGAATTACCCTCAACTTTTTGTTTAACCTTGTACGGTGATTCTGGGACAGAATCCTTATAAGGGGGGGAGCATGTAACGATCGGGAATTTTAGATTTCCTTGTAACCCGAGTTATGTATGAATAAAATGAATTATTATTATTATTATTATTTTTATATTAATCTATACTACGTGTTTAGAATTGTGTTACAGCCTAGAAAATGTGCATATGTTAAATTTTATGTGTTGTTGTGTCGTTAGAGTGAATATATCGATTTTGCAAAAATTCATAAAATCACTATTAACGGGACCCGCTTCCCGAGGCACTATTCACGAGCACTATTCACACCCAAACTTTTTCGTCTATTTCGATTTTTATTAATTTAGATGAGGCATATATGCTGAGGAATAATTTTTCCAAGTGTCGGAAATTTTATTGGAGTTGATACGTGATTTAATCTGTATCCGAAATGTATATTATGGGTGTTCCGAATAAATGGACAAATCCCATAATAAATATTTTTGCGTGTTCCAATAATTTATGGGAGTACCCATTATAATTTTGGGTAGAGTTATTTACCAAATTTGGTACAAAAGTGGGGAATATTCGGGTATATTTATCTGTATATTTGAATTAATTGGTGAGACATTTAAGCCTCAAACCAATTGGGGGAGGCCACGTGTATATTGAGAGCCAATCACATGAGGGGAAAGGAATAAACCATGCACAGTACACAATTCATGGGGCTGTTAACTTCACACATCCTCCTAAATAACATTTCCAATGGCTCGGGTAAACCATTTCCTGCATACCCATACATTCTATATGCTCCCGAAGCATTCTTCTTATCCCCCTCAGCTCATTCTCCTCCTCCATTCCCGCCATACCCAACTGTTAGCAACCTAAGAGGGAGAGAGAGTTAGTTTGCTAAGCAAGAAGCTCACTGCAGTTAGAGGGAGAGTAAGTGTGCGTGTGTGTTTGTGTGTGTGCGGCAAGGACGTAGAAGGCAAGCAAGGAGAAGAGGAAGAGAGGCTTCAGCAGAAACGAGCAAGGAGAAGAGCAGCCTAGCAAGTTATCTCAACCTACCCGAAGCTAAGAAGGAGAGGTAATCAAACTACAACCTATTTCTTCTCCATTGAAGTTTTCATGAGTTTTTTTTTGGCTTTCATGCTTGCGGGATGGATTTTGTTAATTTTTGTTGTTGTTGGTTGTGTTGAATCTATCATGGAGGTTCTTAAGAAGCTATATAAACCATTAACACCTTCAAAGTGAAACAAAAACAAAGAATGATTCGGACCCAAGCTTAAGGAGGAAGATAATGGACATTAATGGACTGTTTAGACCTTCGGACAATTAGAGGACAATAAAGACCTGGATGTTGTCATTATTTTGATGGTTTGTTGTTGGAATATTGTACTTCTATCAGTTATGAAGATATACCAATTTGAATGAACTAAAATGATGCTTAAATGAAGTCACAGTAGCCATTTGTGTGAGATATTTCATGGTTGCGAAAAACAGAGCATCAATGTTGTGCTTTGGCTAAGGATTTGGCTGGGTTAGTGTTTATGGGTCATCTTGCATTTTTGATATATTATAGCCTCGTGTCTTAGGAATCCATAGAGTCCGTAACGGACCGAATTGATCGAGTATAGAGGGAGATATAGGAGCTAAAGCGGGCGAGAGTCTACCAGTTCGCGGTTCTGCAGGAACTGCAGAACTGCTACTGCATGCCGCTGTTCCGCGCCTGGTCCGGGTCGGGTCAGGCTGGACCGGGTCGGGTCGGACCGGACCGGGTCGGGCCGGATCGGGTCGGACCCAGTAAATTTTTTCCCGCGAGTCTAAAACTTATATTTTTGTACAAAATGATTAAAGACGCTTATATCTTGTTAAAGCTTTATGTGCTTAATTTATACCCGTGTCGACCTAAACGATGTTGTCCTAAGGCGTAAATTGAATTAACGGATTACAAATTACGCTTGGATTTCCAAGGGGCGTTGCCCCCCGACCCCCGACTGGGTAAGCGTAGTGGCAATCAATGTATTTTAATGATGTGATGACTGTAATGAACCTAGTTCTTTTGTGACTAATATTTATGATGATTTTAATAAACTATGTAGGATATTTTGTTGACGGACGATTAACGTCAAGTTATTAACGCACGTACAAGGCAAGTTTCCTAACTCATACAACTCCTATTTAATTGTGCGAGGTTTCCTTACTCGATTCATTTATTGGGCAAGTTTCGAATTCATTTATCTATCGAGCAAATATTATTTATTGAGCAAGCTTATTGAGCTTCTTGACTCCGTTCAAATTACTTATCAATTTAGGAATTAATGTGCTAGTATTCATACTTCTATTCAAGTATTGCAATGAAAGCCCATTTCATGCAATGTTATATATTGTGTGATTCCAAAGATTATGAATTTTTATTCATTCAAGATATTTTTAAATGCTATCATGCATGTTGTTGAACCTTAAAGTTCTTTATTCCATAGACTGTTTAAAAGCTATGTCAAGGCTAATTGTTTCAGCTAGACACTTATTGATTTGGTTACTAAAGCGAGGTTAAAGTCCTCCAACTATTATTGTTGTTAAGTAAAATTGTCCGATCAAATTGTTTTGGTCTGGACTCCCATGTAAAGCTGAGTGGAACAACCCTCACAGCAGGGGAAATTGTATAAACGTCGGGAAACCGACACGCGCGTAAATGGAAAATGTAAGGCTTATGCATAACGCCAGGTATTTTAGGCTGATCACCTATTATACCAGTTTTGTGGATTATCGGATGAAATTCCAGTAATTCTAGAATAGAGTTCTGTGCCTTGGTGCACCCTCAGTATTGAATAGTTCCCTCCTTCGGGAAACTTTGAAATCCTTGGATACTTCAGAAATCCTTCGGTCCTTAGTGACCACTATAACGGTGATAAAAAGAAGTTGTTTATTTCCTTGGTTCAGATAAATTTTTACTCTTGTGAGCTATAAAGTTATTCATGTGATTATTCATTGCTATTATACTTGCGGGGCAAATTGTTGCTCACCCCTTGCTCTCCTTAAAAACATTTCAGTTAGTGCGGCACGTGGCGAGAGCTCAGGAAAAGATAAGGGAAAGGGAAAAGCTATGGAGTAGTTGTAATTTGTTGTTCTAGAATTACCGTTTGTATTAAGACTTATTATTGACGTCGTGTATTAAGACATATTTACCCTTTTGTATTATGTTATGTTTTGTAATAGTTTTGGTTTCGAGACTTGGGACAGGTTTATTTATGTTATATCAATGTAAATATTCCTTTATTCCGCTATAAGTTATCGATTGTATCATTTTGGTATTGGATAGTGATGAACCAAGTCTGTGGTTCAGGTGACCCGGATTTGGGGGCGTCACAGGTTGGTATCAGAGCCTTAGGTTATAAACCTTTAGAGAGAGGTCTTTAGGCTATAACCTTATGAAGTGTATAGAGAATAAGAGCAGACAAAACTCCTGTAGAGTTTTACGTGACAAAGATTTATCTTAGAGAGCTTGTAGTGATATAAGATATATCTTCATTCCATACAATGAACTTATATTTTGTTGAAAGACTAATAAGAGTTTGCTTGTTTGTGGTTGTGCTTGTAGGATGTCAAACACAGGAGAACCTAGTAGAGTCGCAGAAGAGGAGCCACGTGACATCCATGTGGTGTCCGAGACACTGCTGATGGTTGAGCCTATTCTAGCTATTGCCCCTGCTGAGGAGGAACCCGAGTTGGAGTCTGACCCGGAGGAGGACCCATAAGAGGAATGGGAGGAGGTGCCCCCTATTGACACCACATTTTTGATGGAGATGTTGGACGAACGTACCGACCGCGTTCTCGAACAAGCAAATAGGATCCATGAGTTGGAGAGTGAAGTCCGAGAGCAACGGGCCAGGATTCAGGGACTAGAAGGCGAGGTCCAGGAGGGTAAGAACCAGATCCAGGAATTAGAGACGGATGTGCAAGGGCATCTAGGGGCGTCCACACAATTGGCAGTCATGCTGCATCACCTCTTGGCGAGGAATGCAGAATTGGCAGGAAAGTTGGAGCAGTCAGAGCATCGGGGAGTTAATTTGCAAATGGATAATGAGATTCTGAAGAACCAGTTAGGTAGGGAGGTGGCAAACCATGTCCGGATCAAGGAACAACGGGATGATGCCGTAGAACGAGTTGATGACCTGGAGGGTGAAGTGAGGAGGGGTAAGAGAAAGATGAACCGGATGGGATATGCTTTTCACTCGGCTATGGGCAGGTGGATAGATGGTGTGTACCACTACCCAACTGAAGAGGGACAGACTCGTCACACCCTGAGTCGAGGCTTGATGATCCATATGGGTCATAGGGAGTATGACAACGCTGTGGAGCGCGGTATGCTCGGATAGGTTGCTTAACTTATGTGCCTAGCAGTTTGTAATCTTGTTTATGTTAATCCCAACATTTTGCTACATGTGTGGGATAGTATTGTAAGACTGTAACTTGTATGCTTATTTTAGGGGAGTATGTCGGTGAACCCCTCACCATTTTGCTGTATCAAGGAACGTTTGATGACATCTATAGTAGTACGCTATAGCATAGTCATGTATGTTGTAATAGTTGTTAGCACTAAATGCAATCGTTATTACTATATATGTTGTCTACTTGTAGTACTCATGATAGATGATCTCGTAGCATAATGAAATGATGACATTAAATTTTCTTATGTTAAGCAGAGAATGCCACCTAGACGTAATATACGAGCCCCACCACCAACACCCGAGGGATCGGTTAATAATCAAAGAGTTTCGGTGGACCCCATGCAACGGTTAGCGGATATACTGGAGAGAATGACCCAAGGGAGAAATACGGGACCCGTGGATCCCCATCCCCCGGTAGCACCCATAACAAATTTCAAAGACTTCAAGAGCGTTGGACCCCCAGAGTTCAAGGGAACAACTGATCCGATTGAAGCCCAGTCTTGGGTGAAGGAAATGGAAAAGGCTTTCATCATTGCACGCGTGAGGGATGACCAGAAAACAGTATTTGCCACGTATATGATGAAAGGAGAAGCAAATTATTGGTGGGAGGCTAACCAACAACGAGCAGGCGAAGGAGTGATATCATGGGACAAGTTTAAGGAATTATTCTTCGAGAACTATTTCCCAAAAAGCATGGAAAGGCAAATGGTGGTGAAATTCCTAGAGCTCAAGCAGGGAGACATGACGGTGGCTCAGTACGCCGCCAAATTCAATGAACTTGCGCGTTTTGCACCGCTTCACGTAAGTACTGAAGAGTTGAAGACGCAAAGGTTCGAACAAGGGCTGAAACCGTGGTTGTATAATAAGGTAGCTGTCCTCCAGATCGAGACTTTTAGTGCGCTGCTGGAAAAAGCCATCATCGCCGAAGGAGGGATTGAGGCCCTAAATCAACACAAGAAAAATAAGAAGAGTGGAGGGGACTACCGTGGAGGTGGCAGTAGTAGCGGTGGAAGCAATTCGGGAAAGAGAAAATGGGACGGTGGTAACAACAGCAACAACAGTACCAACACTCATCAGGTAGGGAATAGTCAGGGAGGATTTAAGAAGAAGATTGAAGCGTGTTCAAAATGTGGGAAAAATCACAAGGGTGAGTGCTGGAAGGGACGTAATGTCTGCTACAACTGCAACCAGGAAGGGCATATAGCACCGCATTGCCCAAACCCAAAGAAGAATCGTGGATGCTATTCTTGTGGGTCAATGGAGCATCAGTTCAGAGACTGTCCGAAGAAGGGAAGCAGTGGTGGAAGCGGCAACCGAGGAGGAGGCAGCAAACTGATGATTGGGAGTCCGACTCCGCCGAACCGCACCCCTGCCCGAACATTCAACATGACTGTCCAGGATGCAGTGATTGCTAAGGACGTGGTGTCAGGTATTATCCCAATCAATAATATAAATGCTTGTGTATTATTCGATTCGGGTGCTACCTGTTCTTTTGTGTCTGAAAATTTTGTTAAGCGGTTAAATTTACCCCAAGAACGGTTAGAAAATCCTTTGAGCATAGAAATTGCGAATAATGAGGTAATTCCTGTACAGTTCATTCTTCGTAATTGTTACGCTGAGATTAGGGGATTTAATTTTCGCGTGGATTTGATCCCAATAAGGTTGGGAGAGTTCGATGTAATATTGGGAATGGACTGGTTGTACGATCATGCGGCAATCATTGACTGTCAGAAGACAAGTGTGAACCTTCGGACCCCGAACCGGTCGAGGGTAATATTTTATGGTGGCACATCGCTAAGACGTTCATGTTGTCTTACGATGATGCAGGCCAGGAAATTGTTAAAGAAAGGTTGTGAAGGTTATTTAGCCTATATTCTAGATACGAAGAAAGAAGGTGTGGATATTAAAAATATACCGGTAGTGAGAGAGTTTCCAGATGTGTTTCCAAGTGATTTACCCGGTCTTCCGCCAGACAGGGAAATTAAATTTGCGATAGACTTAGCGCCGGGGACTGCACCAATTTCGAAGGCTCCGTATCGTTATTATGGCGCCGGTAGAGATGAAGGAATTGTTGATACAACTTCAAGAACTGCTGGACAATGGGTATATTCAGCCAAGTGTGTCCCCATGGGGAGCACCAGTTTTGTTTGTCAAGAAGAAGGACGGATCAATGAGACTCTGTATCGACTATCGGGAGTTGAACAAATCAACGATCAAGAATAAGTACCCATTGCCACGAATCGACGACTTGTTCGATCAACTAAAGGGAGCCAGACACTTCTCGAAGATAGATTTGAGGACCGGGTATCATCAGCTAAAAGTAAGGAAGGAAGATGTACCTAAAACTGCGTTTCGGACAAGATATGGTCACTACGAGTTTTTGGTGATGTCTTTCGGTTTGACTAACGCACCGGCAGCATTCATGGACTTGATGAACCGAATTCTGAAGCCGTACTTAGATAAGTTCGTAGTAGTTTTCATCGATGACATTTTGATTTATTCAAAGACCGAAGAAGAGCACGCCGAACATCTGAGCGAAGTACTGGAGACACTGAGAAGGGAAAAGTTATACGCGAAATTTTCTAAGTGCGAATTCTGGATGGAAAAGGTACAATTTTTAGGGCATATGATCGACAAAGACGGTATCTCAGTGGACCCTGCGAAGGTGGAGGCAGTTAGTAACTGGGAGCAACCGAAGACACCGACAGAAGTACGAAGTTTCTTAGGGTTAGCCGGGTACTATCGAAGATTTATCCAAGATTTTTCCAAAATAGCAACCCCATTGACCAATCTAACGAGGAAGACGGTGAAATTTGTGTGGTCTGAAAAGTGCGAAGACAGTTTTCAGGAATTGAAAAAGCGGTTAAGCGAGGCGCCTGTATTGTCCTTACCAGACGATACGGGAGGTTTTGTAGTGTATAGTGATGCATCACACAAGGGTCTTGGTTGTGTGTTAATGCAACACGGCAAGGTTATTGCGTATGCGTCACGACAATTGAAGGATTATGAGAAGCAATACCCTACCCATGACTTGGAGTTAGCGGCTGTCGTTTTTGCATTGAAGATTTGGAGACATTACCTTTATGGGGAGAAATGTGAGATATACACGGACCATAAGAGTCTGAAATATATTTTCACACAAAAGGAGCTAAACATGCGACAGAGGAGGTGGTTGGAATTAATCAAAGATTATGACTGTGAAATTCTTTATCACCCAGGGAAGGCAAACATAGTAGCAGATGCATTGAGCAGAAAGGGGAATGAGAAATTATGCATGTTGACAACTCACGGGGAGCTAATACGGGAAATGGCGAGACTGGAGATCGAGGTGAAAAGTCCGACAGAGGCGGCAGAGAGGTTATTCGTAATTGAGGCTCGTCTGACATTACTCGACAAAGTGAAAGAAGCACAGGAAAAGGATGAAGAATGTGAAAGGATACAGAAAAGGATCGTAGAAAATGAGGAAGAGAAATTTCGAATGGATAAAGATGGTATCTTAAGATACGAGGAACGAGTGTGGGTGCCGGCCGTGACTGAATTAAGAGATGAGATCTTACATGAAGCACATAATTCAGCATATTCTGTTCACCCAGGAAGCACAAAAATGTATCGGGATCTTCGTCAATATTTTTGGTGGCCCAACATGAAGCGGGACGTAGCAGAGTGCGTCAGCAAGTGTCTCACCTGTCAACAGGTCAAAGCGGAACATCAGAGACCGAGTGGGTTACTTCAGCCACTAAATATACCAGAATGGAAATGGGAGCACATCACCATGGATTTCGTGGTAGGACTTCCAGTTACACAAAAAGGTTGTGATGCCATTTGGGTTATCGTAGACCGATTGACAAAATCAGCACACTTTTTACCGATAAAAATCCGATTCAATTTAAACCAGTTAGCCAAGTTGTATATAAAGGAGATTGTTTCGCGACATGGAGTGCCAGTGTCAATTGTCTCAGATCGAGATCCACGCTTCACATCAAATTTTTGGAAAAGCTTGCAAGAGAGAATGGGAACACAGTTGCGACTAAGTACTGCTTACCATCCTCAAACTGACGGACAGAGCGAACGAACGATACAGACGCTAGAAGACATGCTTAGAGCTTGTGTGATGGATTTCAAAGGGAATTGGGATGACCACTTACCACTTGTGGAATTCGCTTATAACAACAGCTATCATGCAAGTATCGGTATGCCACCGTATGAAGCCCTCTACGGGAGTAAGTGCAGAACACCGTTAAGTTGGGATGAGGTCGGCGAACGAAGACTGTTGGGACCAGAGTTGGTGCAACAGACAGCCGAAGTGGTCAAGGTGATCAGGGCAAGACTAGTTGCAGCCCAAGACCGACAAAAGAAGTATGCTGATCAACATCGCCAGACGAGAGACTTTGATGTCGGCAACTACGTGTTTCTGAAAGTGTCTCCCTGGAAAGGGAAGATACGTTTTGGGAAGAAGGGAAAGTTGAGCCCAAGGTTCGTAGGACCGTTCGAAGTATTGAGAAGAGTGGGTGAAGTGGCGTATGAGGTAGCCTTGCCTCCTGAACTGGAGCATGTCCACAACGTGTTTCACGTCTCAGTGTTACGACCATACAAACCCGATTACAAACACGTGATATCCTATGAGCCCGTTCATTTAGAGAAGGATCTTACGTACGAAGAAATTCCTATTCAGATAATTGATAGGAAGGAGCAAGTATTAAGAAATAAGGTTATACCTTCTGTGAAGGTAGTTTGGCGAAACCACAATGCTGAGGAGGCTACATGGGAATTGGAAGATAAGATGAAGGAGAATTACCCTCAACTTTTTGTTTAACCTTGTACGGTGATTCTGGGGACAGAATCCTTATAAGGGGAGGAGAATGTAACGATCGGGAATTTTAGATTTCCTTGTAACCCGAGTTATGTATGAATAAAATGAATTATTATTATTATTATTATTATTTTTATATTAACTATACTACGTGTTTAGAATTGTGTTACAGCCTAGAAAATGTGCATATGTTAAATTTTATGTGTTGTTGTGTCGTTAGAGTGAATATATCGATTTTGCAAAAATTCATAAAATCACTATTAGTGGGACCCGCTTCCTGAGGCACTATTCACGAGCACTATTCACACCCAAACTTTTTCGTCTATTTCGATTTTTATTAATTTAGATGAGGCATATATGCTGAGGAATAATTTTTCCAAGTGTCGGAAATTTTATTGGAGTTGATACGTGATTTAATCTGTATCCGAAATGTATATTATGGGTGTTCCGAATAAATGGACAAATCCCATAATAAATATTTTTGCGTGTTCCAATAATTTATGGGAGTACCCATTATAATTTTGGGTAGAGTTATTTACCAAATTTGGTACAAAAGTGGGAATATTCGGGTATATTTATCTGTATATTCGAATTAATTGGTGAGACATTTAAGCCTCAAACCAATTGGGGGAGGCCACGTGTATATTGAGAGCCAATTGGGGGGAAAGGAATAAACATGCACAGTACACAATTCATGGGGCTGTTAACACTTTGCCTAAATAACATTTCCAATGGCTCGGGTAAACCATTTCCTGCATACCCATACATTCTATATGCTCCCGAAGCATTCTTCTTATCCCCCTCAGCTCATTCTCCTCCTCCATTCCCGCCATACCCAACTGTTAGCAACCTAAGAGGGAGAGAGAGTTAGTTTGCTAAGCAAGAAGCTCACTGCAGTTAGAGGGAGAGTAAGTGTGCGTGTGTGTTTGTGTGTGTGCGGCAAGGACGTAGAAGGCAAGCAAGGAGAAGAGGAAGAGAGGCTTCAGCAGAAACGAGCAAGGAGAAGAGCAGCCTAGCAAGTTATCTCAACCTACCCGAAGCTAAGAAGGAGAGGTAATCAAACTACAACCTATTTCTTCTCCATTGAAGTTTTCATGAGTTTTTTTTTGGCTTTCATGCTTGCGGGATGGATTTTGTTAATTTTTGTTGTTGTTGGTTGTGTTGAATCTATCATGGAGGTTCTTAAGAAGCTATATAAACCATTAACACCTTCAAAGTGAAACAAAAACAAAGAATGATTCGGACCCAAGCTTAAGGAGGAAGATAATGGACATTAATGGACTGTTTAGACCTTCGGACAATTAGAGGACAATAAAGACCTGGATGTTGTGATTATTTTGATGGTTTGTTGTTGGAATATTGTACTTCTATCAGTTGTGAAGATATACCAATTTGAATGAACTAAAATGATGCTTAAATGAAGTCACAGTAGCCATTTGTGTGAGATATTTCATGGTTGCGAAAAACAGAGCATCAATGTTGTGCTTTGGCTAAGGATTTGGCTGGGTTAGTGTTTATGGGTCATCTTGCATTTTTGATATATTATAGCCTCGTGTCTTAGGAATCCATAGAGTCCGTAACGGACCGAATTGATCGAGTATAGAGGGAGATATAGGAGCTAAAGCGGGCGAGAGTCTACCAGTTCGCGGTTCTGCAGGAACTGCAGAACTGCTACTGCATGCCGCTGTTCCGCGCCTGGTCCGGGTCGGGTCAGGCTGGACCGGGTCGGGTCGGACCGGACCGGGTCGGGCCGGATCGGGTCGGACCCAGTAAATTTTTTCCCGCGAGTCTAAAACTTATATTTTTGTACAAAATGATTAAAGACGCTTATATCTTGTTAAAGCTTTATGTGCTTAATTTATACCCATGTCGACCTAAACGATGTTGTCCTAAGGCGTAAATTGAATTAACGGATTACAAATTACGCTGGGATTTCCAGGGGGCGCTGCCCCCCGACCCCCGACTGGGTAAGCGTAGTGGCAATCAATGTATTTTAATGATGTGATGACTGTAATGAACCTAGTTCTTTTGTGACTAATATTTATGATGATTTTAATAAACTATGTAGGATATTTTGTTGACGGACGATTAACGTCAAGTTATTAACGCACGTACAAGGCAAGTTTCCTAACTCATACAACTCCTATTTAATTGTGCGAGGTTTCCTTACTCGATTCATTTATTGGGCAAGTTTCGAATTCATTTATCTATCGAGCAAATATTATTTATTGAGCAAGCTTATTGAGCTTCTTGACTCCGTTCAAATTACTTATCAATTTAGGAATTAATGTGCTAGTATTCATACTTCTATTCAAGTATTGCAATGAAAGCCCATTTCATGCAATGTTATATATTGTGTGATTCCAAAGATTATGAATTTTTATTCATTCAAGATATTTTTAAATGCTATCATGCATGTTGTTGAACCTTAAAGTTCTTTATTCCATAGACTGTTTAAAAGCTATGTCAAGGCAGGCTAATTGTTTCAGCTAGACACTTATTGATTTGGTTACTAAAGCGGGGTTAAAGTCCTCCAACTATTATTGTTGTTAAGTAAAATTGTCCGATCAAATTGTTTTGGTCTGGACTCCCATGTAAAGCTGAGTGGAACAACCCTCACAGCAGGGGAAATTGTATAAACGTCGGGAAACCGACACGCGCGTAAATGGAAAATGTAAGGCTTATGCATAACGCCAGGTATTTTAGGCTGATCACCTATTGTACCAGTTTTGTGGATTATCGGATGAAATTATAGTAATTCTAGAATAGAGTTCTGTGCCTTGGTGCACCCTCAGTATTGAATAGTTCCCTCCTTCGGGAAACTTTGAAATCCTTGGATACTTCAGAAATCCTTCGGTCCTTAGTGACCACTATAACGGTGATAAAAAGAAGTTGTTTATTTCCTTGGTTCAGATAAATTTTTACTCTTGTGAGCTATAAAGTTATTCATGTGATTATTCATTGCTATTATACTTGCGGGGCAAATTGTTGCTCACCCCTTGCTCTCCTTAAAAACATTTCAGTTAGTGCGGCACGTGGCGAGAGCTCAGGAATAGATAAGGGAAAGGGGAAAGCTATGGAGTAGTTGTAATTTGTTGTTCTAGAATTACCGTTTGTATTAAGACTTATTATTGACGTCGTGTATTAAGACATATTTACCCTTTTGTATTATGTTATGTTTTGTAATAGTTTTGGTTTCGAGACTTGGGACAGGTTTATTTATGTTATATCAATGTAAATATTCCTTTATTCCGCTATAAGTTATCGATTGTATCATTTTGGTATTGGATAGTGATGAACCAAGTCTGTGGCTCAGGTGACCCGGATTTGGGGGCGTCACAAGATAAGTGGGATGGATCATAAAATACACTCACTTAAGACAAAAATGAGAAAGGTGAAATGAAGCATAAAATGCATTCACCCGAGGGAAAGAAAAAAATAAAATGGCAGAGAAAAAAAACGTGTTCTGGGTTTGAGTCAGTGTGCACGGTTGTTGTTCCATATGAACTAAGTTGAGTATCTGTGTTAATCATAGGAGATGCTTATGTGATTTCAATTTGATTTAGGGATGTTGAGTGGGGAATGATGATGTTATTGTTATGAGTTGATTGATAAAGTATTGGTCAAACTTCTGTTGATTGTTGTTAATGTTCATGGATGGTAATTGAATTTGAACCTTTGGGAGTTTGGTTGAATAGAATTCAAATGATTTCAATATAGCCTTTATTTTAGTTTACACGAGGACGTGTAAAGACTGAATGTGGGGGAATTTGATAAGTGCATAATATTCATTTATTTTCATTTCTATATATTTAATTTATTGCATGTTTTATTGTGTATATGTACTTACTAGGTTGTTTATTGATTTTAGGAGAATTTGGAGTCAAAAGTGGAGAAAGATGGAAAATTGGAGCTAAAACGAGAAAAGGACGAAAAAATGGAAAATGGTGTTCTCGCCCCAGCGGGAGTTGTGGCCTAGGATTTCTCGCCCCGGCGGGAAAGACTCTGCCCATCTTCGCCCCAGCGCGCGCTGAATCCGCCCCGGCCCAGACCTCTCTGGAGTTTCTCGCCCCGGCGAGAAAATCATGAACAAATTCCTCACCCCGGCGTCAAAAGCTAGTACAAAATTGGTGCCCCGGCGAGATTAGTCGGCATTGACCAGAGTTGACCCGTGTTGACTTTTTATAATTTTGAGGATTTCTAATCAAAATTGATTTTTATTTTTAGGAGACTTGGGATATTTTCTTAGGACTATAAATAGATATTCTTAGTTAGATATTAGGAGCGACATCTTGACAACTACAATTGTAACCCTAATTGGAGGAGATTGAAGGCATGCCAGGCTAAACTCTTACTTTCAGTTCTAAGGAATGTTGAACCTTTTTCATAATTAATGGTTTAATCAGGATTTATTTATTTATTCCTTTTTACATGAGATTTATTTTGATAATCTGTTTTAACTGATTACATGTTATTCAATCTTTGGATTTGATTTGGCCAAATGAATTAATTTGATTAATATCATCTGCTAGATTAAGATATAGTATTAAGCAAACGATATTATATCTGATCATGGGTAGCAATTAATAGTACTTGATTGTGGACAAGCTTTTGAGTATTATTAAGATTATTAGAAGGTAAGTTAAATAATTCCTAATTGTGTAATTGTTGCTTGGAATAACCTAATTCTCTAATTCTTCATGCTGTTGTTATATTAAATCTAGACTGATAGTTCTGGGTTATATGATAGTTAGAGTCTCTTGAGGCGATTGTCACATTGGATTTACACGTAAGGAGAATTTCGGATAATTGAGCGATTGCGGATCATCTAGGGTTATTAATCTCATTGAAGGATAAATATTGTTAAACTTGATTTTTCCATAATTGTGATAGGGAGATACTGAACTGAAGAACTGAAAATTTTTATTCATTGATAATTCTTAATTATTTTTTTTAGCTTACTTAATCAAATTCAAAACCCCCTTATCAATAAAAATATTAGAGTAGATAAAAGATTAATTCACTTCTATATGGGATCGATCCTTGCTTGTCATTATGCTAAGTTTTGTGTTAGCAGAATGTTAGCAAGGTATTAATTTTGGAGTGTAAAACGACAGCTCCCACTATCCTATAATCCAGCAAGCTGGATTCATTAATTCAGCAAACCATATTTATCAATTCAGCAAGCCAGATTCAACAATTCAGCAAGTCGAATACCACAATCCAACAAGCTGGATTCAAACTGTAATTTCTATTTAAACGTTTTGAATTTCCAATTCATCTTAAAATGCCACAACTATAATATCTCATCAACATTGAATAATCATAACCTTCAAAAATCAGCATATAACCTATATAGGATTTTAAGCCATAAAAACATATTTTCTAAATTTTCAACATCACATAACTAATTTAATCCATTTATTCATAACTAAATCATTTCCATGAAAAATACCAAATCATCACCAAAAATATTTCTTTTCTGGGATTTGACAGATTATGAATCCCTTATGAACATATATTTTTCCTGGAAGTTTTGAAGATCATTTACTATATTTAAATATTCCAAACAGCCAAACTATTGCCACATTTATCATAAATCGAAACGTTGCCAGACAATTATAAAATTTTCATGGTATGAGCCAGACATATATATATATATATATATATATATATATATATATATATATATATATATATATATATACACATACTTCCAGTAAAAAGTTTATAATTTTTGGAATTACCCATAAAGAGTTATTCGGGTATATGCTTGACAATATTCCTTCACTATAACAGTTATAACTTTCATTCTACTTGACCAAAAATTCTCAAATTTTTTACAGGACTCACATAACTTTCCATATTATCATTCCAAAGTTTTCTAGAATTTTTAGAGCATAAAACAATGACGAAACTGCCCTGGAAGGGACTGACCTGTAGCAGCCCCTTTTTCCCTTTTTGAAAAATCTTTATTGTTATTACCAAAACAGTCCCTACGAATTTTGTACTCATTATTTTTGAGTTCTACCACTTGAATTTCATAATTAACTTACATATCTAACACTCCTCTTTGACGGATCACAAAAAGAATGTATAGATTTTAAATGGTAACTATATAAAGTGAAAGAAAACTAGGGTTTTCTAATTTATTTTAAAACGAACTAGTTTTCTTTTCTTTTTCTTTTCAACAAATCAACACCCAAATAGGTAAGATCTAAACATAAAACCTTAGAAAACATATAGATCAAGGGTTTTAGACCACAAGATCATAAATTTGTACATCACCAAAATCAAACAAAACTTAAAAGGAATTAACTAGTTTTGGTTTTACCTTTTATGTGTTATCCTTTCTTGATCTTCCAAAATAGGATATACACTAAAGATACATAAGCTTCAAAATCCCTTCATCTCCTCCTCCTCTGATCCGAAGATACCCCCTTCTTTCTCTCTTGGACTTATTTTGCTAGCGAATAAGAAGTATTAGGTTGAGAAAGAAATGAAATGGTTTTTAATTATTAGTAGATATATTTGGTATATCTAAGTATTCCTTCCTCGATCTGATCAAAGAATCTTAATACTTTGTTAATTTATTTTACTTCTGAATTCTTTGAACATTTCAAATGATTTAGACTTGTATTTCATCAAATACACATATTCAACTCTTTGAATGACCATCTTATTTTTTCTTTTACAAGTTTGTTCAATTTGCAAAATTATTTTCATGTAAGTCAAGAATACGAAGTCCATCAAGTAATCTTCCAGTTTCAAATAAAACATTATTATTATAAATAGAACAACAATTATTCTTAAATATAATACTAGAGTCTTCCTTGTCCAACAACGAAAGTAATAATGTTTCTAAAGAGAACAAGAACATAATAATAACTTATTTACTTAATAGACTTGCCCGTAGACAACGCTAAACTATAAGTTCCTATGGCTAATGCAGCAACCATTGCTCCATCCCCTACACGTAAGATTACTTACACTTTGTTTAGCTTTCTACTTTTGCTTAGTCTCTACATTAGATTGCATGCGTGAGAACTACAACTAGTATCCAATACCCAAGTAGAACTTTGACTTACAGAAAGATTTATTTCAATCATGAACAAACCTATATCTGTAACCGAAGCTTCACTAAGCTTCTTCTGGTTAGCCACTACAAGATGCTATTTATAGTTTCATTTCCAGTGTCCATGCTTATTTTAATGGAAGCAAACTCCTTTGTTATCTCCATCAATTTTGTTCTTAGTGTCCTTAATTATTACATTTCCTTATACCTTCTTTGAATTTTTCTTCTTTTAAGAAGATTCTTTGGCCTGCTTCCTTTTCTTGGAAGTATCATATACCAGTAAGACTCGGTCTTTCTTGGTTGGAAAGTGACTCTTTACAATTTTTAATATGTTTAAGCAACTCAGGCAGGCTGACATCTAGCTTATTCATGTGAAAATTCACAACAAATTGTGAGAAAAATTCCGGAAGTGATTGCAAGATCAAATCTTGGATCAACTCTCCATCCATTACAAAACTTAGTTGTCCCAATTGTTTAATCAGATTGATCATTTTTGAGGACATTTGTCTATACTGTAGTGTCATCGATCATTTTAGATCGGAAGAGCTCCTTAGATATCTGATATCTAATAGTCATACTTTCCTCACCATTCAACTCTTTGAAGGTATAGGAGTACAGTAGGAGTATCCATAGTTTCATGCTAACGCTGAAGCTCGTTACTCATAGATGCGAGCATGATGCATTGAGCCAACTGTGCACCATCTTGCTACTTTCTAAAAGTAGCAATCTCTTCCTAAGAGACATTGTCTGAAACCATTGCAGGGATAGGCGTATTAAGGACATAAGATAGTTTTTCAGTCTTGAGAACTATTCTCAGATTCCTTAACTAGTCCGTTTAATTCGGTCCAGTTAATTAGTATCTAATATGCTCCGCAGTGATAGAGAATTAGACATTGTAAAATTCTGTAAATGAATTTGTAATTTAACAATATTTTAGCATACATTCATTTTATTAATTATCAAAATAAATTAGGTCTTTTTTTAAATCGGTATCTCCCATTATTTTTCATCAAACTATATTACCCTCCCTATATAGTTCGGCAAATCTAATTAAAGATTTGCTAATGAGAATAAGGATCCCATTTCAAATGTATATAGCCTTGTGGTGACATAACAAACGATATATAAATAAATAGGTAGACAGCTATTATCAATTACATCACTGTGTAACTCCTTATATTTTGCCTTTTAGATTATTTTGATCAAGTGGTGACACATCCGAATCAAAATTATCTAAGTTAAGTCAAAACTAGCACTTCCATATATGTGAATAAAAAAATACCGTCCTTGTGGTGACACAACAAAACAGTAATGTTCAATTCCTTAATAAGCATGAAAAGTGATAAGGCAACATCTTAAATATTTAATATTTGCCTTGTGGTGATACAACTAACTCATATTAAATATTTAATACTCTATTGCTTTACCATGCTAGAAGGAGACGATCGATATTCCAAATATCTTTGAACGTTTAGGACTTAATATGATTTCTTTGAGGGGTTTTGATGAGTGTGTTTTATATACACAAATTATGTGCTTTTGAGCTTGATAATTTGTAAATCCTAAGTCATTTCGGTTGGTTTTATGTGTTTTTATCTTATTGTCATGTAATGTAGTTTTATATTGGTTTTATATGTTTTTGTATGCTTTTATGTGTTTTTCATGTTGTTTTGTAGGAATTGAAATAAAAGCTCCTTGGAATCAATACTCATAACTTGCTTTTCGGTACTGTAGCTGCTTGTTTCCAAATTTTACCCATGATCCAATCTGAATTTCTCAAAACTCAAAGAATGAAAGTTGTAGATATTTATCTTAGCTTTCCAGAGCATCTTGAATTATCCAATTTGAAGTTCGTATGAGAGAGTTATGGCTATTTTACCATCGGATTTGGCATGTATTTTACACAGCAGTTACTTCGGGCTCAATTTTCGCCTTTCTCCGGACATTTTCTCGTCAAGCGCCAGTTATGAAAGTTGTAGAGCTCTTTCTCAGCTTTCCATAGCCTATTTACACGCCTTAATCAGAGTTTGAACGAAGACGTTATGGCCATTTTACTAACAGAGGTCAAAGCTGAGTCGGGATACAGGCCACCTGGCGCGGGCGCGCGGAAATGGGTGAGGGCGCACGGCGCCTGGCACCAGGCAGCCAGCGCGCGTGCGCACGCCATGGGCGTGCCATGGGCGTGCGGCATGGCCAGGGGGCGGCGTGCGGGCGCATCTGGGCGTGCTGAGTGCGATCTTTTGAGCTCCTAGTGCGATTCCAGCTCACTTTTTGACCCAAAATCTGATGTTTGGCTAGGGTTTTCATGGAGGCACTATATAATATCTCATTGGGGCTTCATATTTGATATCTAGGAATTGGGAGGCCACACAAACACATCAATTAGAGAGCCAAAAGTGCTGCAATACAAGGAAAATTCAGCAAAATCAAAAGAACCAAGAAGGAAAGGAGTGTCAAATGGACATCTTGACATAGGGAGGCTGCACATACATCACCAAGAAGAGCTTGAGGGCTGCAATTCAAAGAGATTTTCAGCAACAAGCCAAGGAGAAAAAGGAGAAAAGAATGCCAAAGGAAGAGGAAAAGCTAGAAATTGACATCAACCAAGCAAGCAACATATGAATATCTTCTAAATGGGTTTTATCATCTCTTGCTTTCCTTTGAATTTGTATTTCTATTTCATGATTACACCATGTGTTTGATGTTTTGCCTAGCTACCATGAACTAGAGCTTATTCTAAGATTTCAATGGAACCCAACACATAGTTTGAATTGATTTCTCTCTCTTTGCTATTAATTACTCATTTGTGAATTGTATGTCATAATTTATGCTTCATATATTAATTGCCTAGCTAGTAATTACCGTGGGAACCTATATGAACTTGACGAACGGATTATAGTGTTTAGACCTTGTTATGATATCATGCGAAAGTTAAAGATTGTTGTGGGTTATTAATTGAGATTAAGTGACGTGTGTCTTGTTGATTATCCTCAATGATAGGTAACTTGATAGTATTTAGGGTAGATATATACCTAAATACCGTGTGCAACCAATGGAGAATCTACTCTTAATGACTTCCTATGTGAAAGTTGGTAATTGAAGGGATGGTAAATGAGATTTAGTGACACGTGTCTTGTTATTGTTCTTGAAATTAGTCTCTTGATAGTGTGTAGGATAGGCATATACCTACACGCCGCATTAGGAAGATTCGAATTTGACCATCGACAGAGGCTTATAAGTAGCTTTGATTTCTCGGTTGGCAATTCTATGTTGTTAATTAATTCAAATGAGAGAGTTAGGATATTCAAATGAAGTGTTGGGGGAAATTGCAATCTTAGACTTGTTAACATTAGATTTCATTGTTTTAACGCTTCCCATAGATCTTAATTATTACCAAACAACAAAACAAACTCAATTCATCATTTGTCTAAATAAAATCAAGACGATATATAGTTGGTACTTGGGATACACTAGAACAATTCCCTGTGGGTTCGACAACTCTCTTATCACTTTATTACTTGTTGACCGCGTATACTTGCGCGTATTTTTCGGTTGCTAAATCGACCAACAGGTTTATTATTATTTGTCTCATCTTGATTAGCGCACATGCACGTATATATATAAAAAATACTCGTCATATTATTTAACATGCGAACATGTTGGATAATATATAATATACACATAATTAACATGTATATATAGAATACTATATTCTACCCGAATTGATTATGGACTTTTATTCTAGTTTGGTTCACTAGAGCCACCAAGTGAACCAAAAGGTCAAACCTAGGGTGCAAGAACTGAATTTAAATATAACTATTACATTTAAATCTCGTGCTCCATTACAAACAAGTCTTCAAGCGCTCCTTGCTCCTTTGTCTCCAATTCTTTAAAATAATTGTAACTAATCCTATTACATAAACTATTTACAATAAATAGAAACCTTGATCAGCAGTCAAGGGGAAGTACATAAGATGAAGATAAAATTTACATTAAGAAAAACTAGAAAAGACGAGGTACGCAGACCCCATTTATAAAACTCATTCATTCATGCATCCTCATAAAATAAAATCCAATCATTCATTGGTCAATAGTCCATAATCAATCTCATTTATTATCATACATATCACCATATGTATCAATAAATAACATTCATATCATGAAAAATAAAACCATTCCATATATGCATAGATATCATTTAATGGGCAATCAAAAGTTCACTAGAGATCCAATTTTAAAACAAAAATAAATTCCTTTATTTTAATCAAAATTTAAATCATAATAAACTTCTTTATTTTATTTTATCCAATTTTGAATAAAAATAAACTCCTTTATTTTTAATCAAATTCTAAATCAAAATAAACTCATTTATTTTAATTAACATGGAATCAAATTTCAAGTTCAAAATAAACTCCTTTATTTTAACTTAAAAGTGCTGGAAAAATAAAATATGTTGAATCCTATTCCTTATCATAATAAACATCTTTATTTTTAAGAAACATGGAATCCTATTCCATATGTGAATAAACTCCTTTATTCTAGGAAACATGGAATCCTATTCCAAAACAGAATAAACTCCTTTATTCTAGTTAACGTGGAATCTAATTCCAAGTTAAAATAAACCTTTTAATTTTAATCATATTCCAATTCAAAATAAAAATTTTATCTTAATTGAAATAAATAAAATTAAAATTAAAAAAAAATCAAAATCTACAGACCGGCGCGGCCGCGTTCCAAAATGAACTAGTAGCGGCGCGGCCGCGCTGCACCCGCAAAAACAGTTTCTGGGTTCAGGCGCGGCCGCGCTCTAGAATGAACTGGAAGCGGCGCGGCCGCACTGCGTAGCAGGCTTCGAAATTTTTTTCTGTTGCCCAAAAAACGATCTAATCACAAACCCATACATATATGGAATCATAATAATCGATAATTAGCACAAGGTTAGGCTCTGATACCACTGTTAGGTTTGTATATAATGCGAACATGCAATCAAATTACACAAATAGTGCGGAAGCACGATTAAATTCCTTCCTTTGATCAACGTTAGCCATCCAAGTGTTTGGCCTATAGAGGTGATCCAATAAGGAATAATATGTATTCAAGAAGATGATATTGGCAAAACCCTAGTTTCTATCTCTATAGAAATTGTAAGCACTCTCTCTCTTCAATTCTTATGGAAGAGTGTGTAACCATCTAACCCCAAATCATAATAAGACTCCTCTTATTTATAGATATAGGGAACCCTCCTAAACTATTTAGGATTAGGGTTTTATTCTAATTAAACTCCTTTAATTAATTAAACTCATAATCCAATTAGGAATTTATGAGAGTACTTCTATTAATTAATTCTCAAACCCTTTCACGAATTAAATAATAATAATAGTAATAATAATAATAAGACTCCTCTTATTAATTTATATTTAATATTTTTAAAATATTAAATAATAAATATTAAGCTATTTAATTTATTCTATATCCATAGATTAAATTAAATACACCTAATTTATTATTACAATTATGGTTCTCCATATTAAACCGGTTATTAATAAATCAATTAGAACAATTCTAATCTTATTTAAATAAATAAATTAAACTATTTAATTCATTTAAATAAATAATATTTATTCTACAATAAGGGTGAGCCCCCTTATTGATCAACGACTTTTCAGATAGTATAGATTTCAACATTAATCACAAAAGAACCTTTCAGTGAATAGTTACCGTACAATTCAATCCTTCTACCATACAATGTCCCAATCAAATATAAGACACGGAATTACTGTCAAGTCTTATTTTATTTGATTATATGTATTTCAATTCTCAAATGCACAACTGTGAATAATGCAAATTAGAAACTCCTTTCTAATTTCATTTTGCTTTGGCCAAAGACTTTCGAGTTGTCATTTATCGAATCACATAGGACATTCTCTCCTTTTACTAGAAGTGATAGATTCTTTGTTCACCATTCACCTATCTCCATATATAACTTATTATACCCAATCATACCCTTTGATATACCCTAAGGGTCTTAAGAGACATGTCAAAGTATAACTCATCATACACAAGATTCTATGATGATCTGAAGTCTAAGGATCACTTGTACTACTATCACTTAAGGAATTCCTATTGACAAACAAGTAAAACTCCATTAGGTATTCCTTTAGCGAGCCACGTTCAGTGAACTTATTCTCTAATAAGCACCTACATACTTGCTTTAGTGTCTCCACACAAATGATTATGAGATCAATTATCCTCTTCCTAAGAGCAAGCAAAGTATATACTAATCTATCCGGATTCAATAATCCCCTTTTAGTAATCCAATGATTAGGAACGATTTTAGTTTTAAGCTATCTAGAATTTAGTTGTCATTAACATGATCATCATCATGATTCTAAAAGCATTGCTCAAAACTATGGGTTTATCACGGTTAATATAACACATCATGTAGATAATAAAAATGCCTTTAATAAATTAATTCTTTTATTAATAACCGAATGAGACTACAAAGTATATGCTACATCATATCAACTATGATTGGCTTGTGTGCATACTACTTTCATAGCCACCAAGTGTCAACAGGGGAATGCAACGAGTGGATAATGTAAACTTCGGCCCAATTGGGAAACCGTCCTCAAAACCCACAGACAAATGTTGGGGTGTGTATAGAACCCAGACCACGTCAGCAGCAGTAATCAGCTCAAGCTGGAGTAGACAATGAACAAAGCTGTCAAAAATAAGGACCTCCTCAAGAGTGGTGTGATGCCATCGACGACCTCGTGGATAGGTGTCCAAACCCAAAGTGGTGATCGGACGAAGGCACAAAAGCCTCTCATAAGCCCAGAACTGAAAGGGTAATAGCAACTACAACAGTCAAGATGACAAAAGCAAATTAAAACATGAAAAATAAAGAGTTAAAAAGAAAATTGCGAAGAGGAAAGGGAAGAAGCCAAGCCAAGCGTCGGTCTGTCCCTCCGTGCAAAGAGGCATGCCCTGGAGAAAGTATTCGAACATGAACGATCCCCAATCATACTCCCTAATACGATCCACGTCTCGGATAGTACCCACTATGCTGAAATAAATAGTAGCGGAGTTGTTCGCCAGGAAATAACCCCTCATGATGATCAAAAATAGTCGACGAAGGGGCCGATCATGCTCGACCAGGTCGACAGGGCATGGCTCCGATAAAGCTCCCATAATAGGCTCGACTGGCAAAGCTCCAGAATGAATGGTGTGGGCCTTGAAGGCCCTATCATGAGGGGAAAATCCCAATAAAGCATGGACGGTGGTAGGAGAAATGTCAGCCTCTAAAGGGACCCACTGGTCGGTGAACTCAATGTCCGTGATGTAGCGCCAATCCAAAGGTGTCATCACCACCTCACAATCCAATAGGTGAAGAGACGGGCTCGGATGAAAACATCTTTCGGATAAAGCACGGAGATAACCCCAGGGGAAACATCGGGGAGCTATAGTAAAAAATTGAGCAAAGCCCCATGAATCTATCCGAGCCCGGTAATCCGCATGGAAAGCCCGGTAGAGGGAGTAGACACTAAACCAGTTGCCTCGTGGCTGTGTGAACTTTGGGACCTACAACACCAATAAATGAGACAACTGCAATAGGAAACCGAGGAAGAGATGGGCGAAATGTTTCGAAGATTTTCATAAATATACCTCGTTAGCGCACAAGTACACTGACAAATGATGACTCAAATCAAGCCCCAAAAGATCTGGGATGGCCACTCGAATGTCAGGAAGTGAATGGCCACTAACAGGTGGGACCACTACACCGGTATCAGGAATATCCTCATCTATGTGAGCAGCATCAGCTCTATGCATGCCGATCGGACAAATGCAGGCCTCTGTCAGGCGTCGAGCCTGTCTCGTAACATGAGGGGATGGAGCTATAGAGGCCGCCCTACGACAAAGTCCGGAAGAGGCCTTATTGGATGTGGAACTACTCGGCATATCTAGGTCCATGACTATATAAATACCAAACGATACGACGTGAGGTATGCCCTATCTTATCCTATATCAATGTCATATGTACGAATATATTGGGACATAGCATCATGCATGGTCTGCACGTGCATTAAAGCGAGACTACGATATTATATCTAGATACATAATTTCGACCCATTAGGTGGTCTGGGAGGAAATTTCGGCAGAGTCTTTCCTAAAATATGGACTATCCCCATGCACATTGGCATGCACATATGACCATTTATAGGTCCCCTAAGCACAACATGATAGACATGCATAATAAATAATTTTTTAATAATATAAACCAAACGAAAGCACATGAAAGCAGTAAAAATGTCCTGAAAGGTGGAAACTTGCTTTTATAGTTAATTCTAACGTAAAAATGAGTAATTTTTGTCAAAAATAAAGACAAAAAATGGTCTCAAATCATGAAATTTCTTGCACCCACATGTCCCGCGTACCCATGTGCATGTATGCATGGAAGCGAAATATTTTTATCAAGTCGTTTAAGCATACATTTTTGATACACTGCATCATACATAATGATATCCATAATTTAACGAAGTAATATCATAGACATGAAAAAGTTATACGGATACATTACCTAGGAACAGACGAACGAATGTACGGAGTCAGAAATGGCAAAATCAAATTCCACGAAGCAGAATATACGAGAATATGGGTAGAAATGCAAGAGAATGTGAAAAGAAGAATCAAATGAATTCAAAAGGAATGAGAGGGAAAGGCCGCCCGAGTGGGGTATATCCATTGCAGGCAGTTGCAGATGTACCTGCGACCAGCTGCAGGTGCACCTACGGCCAAGCCCAGTGGGCCCCACTCCCCCTATTTTGGTGCCCTTGAGGTCGAAACACGTCCCTTTCAGTCCAGATAGGTTAAACCCCAAAGCAAAATGCATTTTTAAGGGTCAAAATGGCACTTGTGAGCGACAACAAGCACAAAAATCTAAAAACAGACAAACAATGGGCCTTAAGGGCCAAAATGAAAAGAACATAATGATTGAATGGAATCAAAGTGTTACAACCAATCAAAAAATTATCTTTAGCTAAGTGTCAGGGACGAGACCTAGTGATAAAATTCGTTGGGGACAAGACTTAACCAAAGTGTCAGGGATGAGACCTAGTGATAAAATTCGTTGGGGACGAGACTCAATCGAAGTGCCAGGGATGAGACCTGGAGATAAAACTTGTTGGGGACGAGACTCAACTAATGTGTCATGGACGAGACCTGGTGATAAAATCCTTTGGGAACGAGACTAGCCGAGGTCATTAGGGACGAGACCTAGTGACGTAAGCATTGTGGACGAGACTCACCGAGGTCATTAGGGAGGAGACCTAGTGACATAAGCATTGGGGACGAGACTCAGCGAGGGCATTGGGGACGAGACCCGGTGACGTAAGTGTTGGGCACGAGACTCAATAGAGGCATCAGGGACGAGACCTGATGATGTAATCTAGCTTTATCATCAGTAACAATATCCCTTAAATGACGAGTAGTATAAAATTATCCCAAGCAAAGAAACACGATATCAAACATAGTCATTTGTATCATCGCGTCATTTTAGCCTTAACATGTCATTACATCATACATCATACGCCTTGTCATACACCGGGTGTCTATATCTTTGTCATGTTCACTTCTTTGCATTGCATAAACATGACAAAGAGGGATATCTGTAGACACCCGAACTTTTGCACATATTTTCTAACCTTGGTAGGAGGGCAAAAGAGTTATTTCAGCCAAAGGATGAGACATCCGAAGAGAGGATTTCGGGGCTCAAGTCAAAGTACACGAAGCTATCTCAACGACCATCGAGTGACAAACTATGCGAAGTATGACGTTGGACTAGTCGAAATCTTTGGGAAGATCCATTTCTACCTTTTTCTTTATCTTCCCAAACCCAGAATTAGCCAAACTTAATGTCATTGCGTAGCTCTCGGAAAGAGCTTTCCGGAATGGTATAACACGTCTCCCAACTATTCCCGGATTGGAAGTTACGGTCATTTCAACAAACAGGACGAAAAACCGACTACACGACACAAAAAACAGAGTGGGTGGGCCCCACCTGGGCCAGCTGCAAGTGTACCTAGGCCAGCCGCCCAAAGAACCCAATAAATGGACGATTTTAGCAGATTTTCAAAGGGAGAGCCATTTTAGAGAGAGAAAGTGGAGGATTTCGAGTGAGAGAAGCTCGAAAATTGATCTAGATCTATTAGATTTTCTCCAAATTTTGTACTAGAATAGCAAGATCCACTCAAATCTAAGCCTAAGGAAGCATCCATCCTTCACCCCAAGGTAAAAGATTCAATCTTTTTGTATTTTTAGCATAGATTTGATGTAGATCTATTGCATATTGTGTTAATCTAGTGATTCAAATTCATTTTCATTGAATCTTTTCCTAGATTCATATGAGATCTAGCTTGGATCTAACTCATCATTGGATTTAAAGCCAAAAGCTTTAACCTTTATGTTAGATTCGACGAAGATCTAGTGTGAATCTATGTGCTTTCATTTTTATGTCAATTTTGCTTACCCCGTAAAATCCTAGATCCATATCTAGTGGTCAGGGGTCCCACCTACTCGCCATCAAAGGATTCTATCAATTGAATCACCTGATAGCCAGTTTGGGAAATATTTTTTATATATTTAAACCCTATTTATGTCATTGTATAAATCTAAGGAATCTTAGATCTATGAATTTTATTCTTATGATCCTAAGTCCTGTTAATGGATCTCGTCGATGTGTATAGTCCCTCGCGATGTGGGTTTCGGTTGTGTGATCTATAAGATGGGGCTTGCGGGAGCCTTCTCTAGATCTCCATTTTATATAGTTGATGCGATGTATTATTTACCATTGAGAGCCTTGTTAGGTTTATATATAGCGCGAACATGCAATCAAATTACATAAATAATGCGGAAGCGTGATAAAACGAATTTTAAAATTTTTCTTACAAACCATCACCATGATCATCCTTGTGCTCAATTATCAATTAATCAAATGAGATAGAGAATCAGATTCATACCTTCGTAAATCAAAGATTCTTTAGGTACAAGTTCAACTGCAAATCCTTCGCGTTCTCCTTGAATTCCACCGATTAGATTCCTTCTTTTGATTAACGTTAGCCACCCAAGTGTATGGCCTCTAGAGGTGATCCACCAAGGAATAATACGTATTCAAGAAGACGGGTATTTTCAAAAACCTAGTTTCTATCTCTATAGAAATTGTAAATACTCTCTTTCCAATTCTTATGGAAGAGTGTGTAACCGTCTAACCCCAAATCATGATAAGACTCCTCTTATTTATAGATATAGGGAACCCTCCTAAACTATTTAGGATTAGGATTTTTATTCTAATTAAACCCCTTTAATTAATTAAACTCCTAATCCAATTAGGAATTTGTGAGAGTACTTCTATTAATTAATTCCCAAATCCTTTTAGGAATTAAACAATAATAATAGTAATAATAATAATAATAATAATAATAAGACTCCTCTTATTAATATATATTTAATATTTCCAAAATATTAAATAATAAACATTAAGCTATTTAATTTATTCTATCTCCATAGATTAAATTAAATACACTTAACTTATTATTACGATTATGCCATTTACTTCTTAAATAAATATTTTTCTTTTGCGGTGTGACCCTTTAGGTTCTCCATATGAAACCAGTTGTGAATAAATCAATTAGAACAATTCTAATCTTATTTAAATAAATAAATTAAACTATTTAATTCATTTAAATAAATAATATTTATTCTACAATAAGGGTGAGCCCCCTTATCGATCAACGACTTTTCAGATAGTATAGATTTCAACATTAATCACAAAAGAACCTTTCAGTGAATAGTTACCGTACAATTCAATCCTTCTACCATACAATGTCCCAATCAAATATAATACACGAAATTACTGTCAAGTCTTATTTTATTTGATTAAATGTATTTCAATTCTCAAATGCACAACTCTGAATAATGCAAATTAGAAACTCCTTTCTAATTTCATTCTGCTTTGGCCAAAGACTTCCGAGTTGTCATTTATCGAATCACAGAGGACATTCTCTCCTTTTACTAGAAGTGATAGATTCTTTGTTGACCATTCACCTATCTCCATGTATAACTTATTATACCCAATCATACCCTTTGATATACCCTAAGGGTCTTAAGAGACATGTCAAAGCATAACTCATCATACACAAGATTCTATGATGATCTCAAGTCTAAGGATCAATTGCACTACTATCTCTAGAGAAATTCCTATTAACAGGCTTGTAAAACTCCATTAGGTATTCCTTCAGCAAGTCACGTTCAGTGAACTTATTCTCTAATAAGCACTTACATACTTGCTTTAGTGTCTCCACACAAATGATTATGAGATCAATCATCCTCTTTCTAAGAGCAAGCAAAGTATGTACTAATCTATCCGGATTCACTAATCCCCTTCTTAGTAATCTAATGATTAGGAACGATTTTAGTTTATGAGCTATCTAGAATTTAGATCTCATTAGCATGATCACCATCATGTTTCTAAAAGCATTTCTCAAAACTATGGGTTTATCACATTTCATATAACAGTACCATGTAGATAATGAAAATGCCTTTAATATACGAATAAGATTACAAAGTATATGCTACATCATATCAAATATGATTGGCTTGTGTGCATTTGCACTAAAGCCAATTGTCATGGTATCTAATACCCTTCTTCTCCAAGTGATGATCATCCTACTGTTGGATAAAGCTTCAGTAAATAGATATGCAATGTTATTCTTGAGAGTCCACTATCTCTATAGTGACTTCTCCTCTTTCAATGATTCCTCTAATCAAATGAAAGTGCCGCAACACATGTTTGAATCCAATATGAGACTTAGGAACTATTCCTAGTTTTGTAATGACCTTTTCATCCAAACAATCAACTTGTAGCTTCATTTACAGCTATATACTTTGTCTTTGTCACTAAACCAACAACTTTTTACTGTTTGCAACTTTTCTAATTCATTGTACCACCATTCAAGATAACGATTTACCCTAAAGTGGATTTGTTATTGTCTTGGTCAGTCTGAAAAACTTGAGTCTGTTTAACCATCTTGTTTTAATTCAGACCCACCATGAATCATGATCACATCTTCAATACCTGTTAAGGATTTAAAGATGTTTTTCACTGTCTTACAGTGATCTTCTCTAGAATATAACTGATCAACATCAAGCCTTGTATATTCATTGCATATATGATAGTAACTCATGCGATCTTTCTTTCATTGGGGATAATTTTAGAGAGATACACTCCATGGCTCATCATCATGAGACCTCTCTTGGAGTTTGCCATGCTAAACACCTTTAGCATAGAATGAATATACGTTTCTTGGGTCAAGCCAAACATCCTTTTAAATCTATCTATATAGATTTATATTCCCAATATATAGGATGCTACTCCCAAGTCATTCATGGAGGAATGTTTAGATAATTTTATCTTTACTGATTGTAGCACTGGTATGTCATTCCTTATCAGTAGTATATCAACATATAATACTAGGAATGTCACAACGCTCCCACTGACTCTTTTGTACTCATTAGGTTCATTCTTGTTTTTGATAAAATCAAACTCTTTTGATTGTCTCATTAAAACGTATGTTCCATCTTTGAGAAGCTTGCTTCAATCCATAAATGGATCGTTGTAGCTTACATACACGATTTGCTTCAACCTTTGAAACAAATTTCTCTGGCTGTATCATACATTCTCCTCAAGTCTTCATTGAGGAAAGACGTCTCCACATCCATTTGCCAGATTTCGTAATAATAAGCTGCAATCGCAAGTAAAAATCCAAATGGACTTGAGCATTACACGGTAATAAGGTTTTATCACAGTCAACTCATTGACTTGATTTGAAACCTTTCAAACAGGTCTGGTCTTATAGGCCTCCATCTTACCATTTGCCCCAGTCTTTCTCTTAAAGACCCATATACACCCTCTAGGCGCTATGCCTTTCGGTGGAGTAATGATAAGTAGGTTTCGTACCTACTTATTGGATACTATTTGGTTTCATTTGATGCTTTTCTAATAGCTATCTAGTGTAAATTCATGCATTTCCCCTTCTCGTTCGGTTTTTGATTCACTAGCCTCATTATTCGGCTTTTGCATTGTTTTTGATAATGTTGGCTCGTGGTGTTGAGCATTTGTGGATGGGTGTTATTTGATTGTTTGTTGCTTGTGCAGGTCATAACAGTTGATGAATTTTTGCAATAGCAGCACTGCAGCAAACTGGCACCTGGCGCAGCTGCGCCCCTTTTACAAAGGGCGTCGGCGCAGCTGCGCCCATCCTGCCCATGCCATGCCACTCCTGCGCAGCTGCGCCCCTATTACAAAGGAGGGCGGCGCAGCTGCGCCTGTCGCCAGCCAGCCATGCAACACGTTCCATCCAGCGAAGCAGCATTATCCAGAAATCATGCAATGCCAGATTTTGAGGGATCAGTGGGTTTAGCTTTTATTAGTGGGAATAATAATAAGTCAAAAGAAGACAATTTATGCTTGTATTATTAGCCAATTTTGGGAATTCATTTTGGAAGCTCTGCTCCCACACGAAATTAGAATAGTTACTGTATTCTAGCTAAAAACAGGAAAATCATCAGCTAAGCATAATTTGCATTTGGGAACTGAAGAATGGAGCTATATGGATGCTGAATTGGAGATTGGGAGCAAGAAATCAACTATCTACACAACTTGGAAAATCATCAGAAGTTGCAGAACGGAACAGGGAGCTTGAATATTTTCTATTTCTGATTAATTTTTCTATTCTGTAATTATGATGATGAACCAATTGTGCATGATGAACTCTATTATTATTATGAACTAAATCTAATTCTTGGGATTATAATGGATCTTTTGCTTGATTAAGAATTGAAGTGCTTCCTTATTTTTACTAGTTGGTTGTGAAATGAATGTCTAGCATAATCTATACTCCATGTTTAATTGCTTGATCAACAATTACTGTGATAATTTATATGGAATTGAGAAAGGAAATAGAAATTAAGATCTCATTATGCTAGCATATGTTCATAATTATTACATTCCTCGTGAAATTATGTTTCGTGCTTAGGATAGAGATATACCGAAGCACCATGTGTGGTCATTTGAAAACTTGTTCTTAAACCCGTTTGATTGTAATTCACATAGAAATATAGTGCGTTAGTCATTTAGGGTGTTCACATTCATTCTATCAATTGTGGATTTAATGTGATATGGGTATGGTGCATCGAGAGATGGCCATATTTTACTTTCGTGTTTTCGACCAACATTCCATAATAACCAACTAGCAACAATAGGAAGCATGGAAATCTAAATCGGCATTAAGTGAAATTATAATCCCAAGCCTATAAAATCTGTAATTTTTACCATTAAATTTGTTTTAATTGTTTCATTAGTAATTATTAGACTATTTCATCACTAAAACCGCTTGTTTAAAGAAACCAAACTAATTACAAAATCGGTGTTTGTAGTCATAAATGCAATTCATTTCCTCGTGGGATCGATACTTTACTTACTTTATATTACTTGTGGATCGCGTGCACTTGCGCGTATGAGTTATATTTGTTATACATACAAATATACCAACAAGTTTTTGGCGCCGTTGCCGGGGAATTGCAATTGCGTTTATAACTTTCATCATCAATTTAAATTAGATTGGTTTTAGTTAAACAAATCTGTTCTTATCCTAATTCTATTTTATTTTCTTCTACATTGTGATAGGTACTCTTGAGTAGTGTATGCATACTCGGTCGAAGAATCCTAACCTATTGCCTTTTGTGGACAACATTGAAAAAAGGGTTCAACAATCAAGGAAGTGTGCTGAAAATACTCTAGAGGATCTAGAACAACCTCAACCTATGGCAGGCGAAGCACAAAAAGCCTTAAGAGATTATGCTACACCAAAAATCAATGATTTGCAATCAAGTATCTCAAGGCCAGCCATAACAGCCAATTCCTTTGAAATCAAACCAGGGACAATCCATATGATCCAAAATTCTGTCCAATTCGGAGGAATGGTGGTTGATGACCCGAATGAGCACTTGATAAATTTCTTGGAGATATGTGATACATTCAAATTCAGCGGGATCTCGGAAGATGTGGTGAGATTGCGGTTATTCCCATTCACATTGAGGGATAAAGCAAAAAGTTGGCTGCACTCGCTACCACCCGGGTCCATTACCACTTGGCAAGATTTGGCCCAGAAATTCTTAGCAAAGTTCTTCCCACCGGCCAAAACTGCTAAGTTGAGAAATGACATATCCTCATATGAGCAACATCATGGAGAATCCTTGTACGAGACATGGGAGCGGTACAAGGAACTATTGAGAAAGTGCCCACATCACGGTTTGCCCCAATGGATGCAGCTTAACACATTTTACAATGGGTTGAATATTCAGACACGAGCAGGCATCGATGCGGCTGCAGGTGGTGCATTCATGGGTAAAAACTATGACGAGGCCTATGAACTTTTGGAGACTATGGCTGCAAACAACTATCAATGGCCATCCTCCAGAACCACTCAACCAAAAGTGGCAGGAATACTAGAGGTTGACACAGCCACTTCACTTCAAGCACAGATTTCAGCTATGGCCAAGAAGCTTGACCACATATGTGAAGGTAAAGGTCAACAAGTTTCCATGATTTGTGAGCTTTGTGCAGGTTCTCACGCTTCGGAGCAATGTGCCATCAACGCTGAATCTGTGCACTTTGTGAGCAACTATCAGCGGCCAGCAAATCAATATCAGAACAACTACACTCCGGGGAATAGGAACCACCCAAATTTCTCGTGGAGCAACCGTCAAGATAATTCACAAGCTCCAAAACCTCTCAATCCTCCGGGGTTCCACAATCAGCAGCAAGTCACAGCCACAGATAGGAAGGTCGCGGAAATGAGTGAGAATTTGGAGAAATACATGGCCAAAACTGACAGGTTGGAGCAAGGCCAAACATTAGGCTTCAAGAATTTGGAAAATCAAATGAGTCAATTGTTCAGTTTGTTGTCTAGCAGACCTCAAGGGGCCCTCCCTAGCGATACAGAAGTCAATCCAAGGAGAAATGGGAAGGAGCAATGCCAAGCTGTTACCACCAGAAGTGGAAAGCAGACCCTGCCAGACAGCGCAGCTGCGCCAATGTCACACGAACAGACAGCGCAGCTGCGCCCGTCATCAGCACTGGAACCTATCGGCGCAACTGTGCCCATTTTACAAAGGGGACCGGCGCAGCTGCGCCCCTCCCCAGAAACTGCCACTGCTGAAATGTTTGAGGAAGAAGAAAGCATTGAGAAATCTGAATCCCCACTCATAAAAAGCACAGAAAAAACTCAACCTTCCCCCACAAGGTATTATCCACCAGTTCCGTATCCTCAAAGGCAGCAAAAGCAGAAAATGGACAGGCAATTTTTTAAGTTTCTTGAAATTTTCAAAAAGCTTCAAATCAATATACCATTCGCAGAAGCTTTAGAACAAATGCCAAGTTATGCTAAGTTCATGAAAACTATTCTGTCAAGAAAGAAGAAATTGCAAGATTTTGAAATTGTTGCTTTGACAGAGGAATGCAGTGCGATATTACAGAGGAAGCTACCTCCAAAACTAAAGGATCCAGGCAGTTTCACCATTCCTTGCACCATTGGAGACCTATCGTTCAAGAAGTGTTTATGTGATCTTGGTGCAAGCATTAATCTCATGCCATTGTCTGTGTTTACTCAGTTGGGATTACCAGCTCCCAAGCCAACAAATGTCTCTCTTCAGCTAGCTGATCGTTCAGTCACTTATCCGAGAGGTATTGTGGAAGATGTCTTGGTTAAGGTTGATAAGTTCATTTTCCCAGCTGATTTCATAATCCTAGACTTTGAGGAGGACAAGGACATCCCCATCATATTTGGGAGCCCATTTCTAGCTACCGGGAGAACTCTCATTGATGTGCAAAAAGGAGAATTGACAATGAGGGTTCAAGACCAAGAGGTCACCTTTAATGTCTTCAAAGCTATGAAATTTCCAACTGAGGATGAAGAGTGCTTCCGAGTTGACATCATTGAAGAAGCAGTAACCAAGGAATTCATTAAGGCCACACATAGGGACTTGCTTGAGCAGACACTAACAGGAGACATCGACTTGGACGAACCCGAGAACTGTGAGTATGCTCATTTTCTAGATGCAATACCCAAGTTGGCAAGATTCAAGGTACCTATTGAGCCCTTGAAAAGCTCAAACGATGCCTCATTTCAATTAAAACCATCCAGTGAGGTACCTCCTAAACTCGATCTAAAACCCCTGCCTAGTCATCTCAGGTATGCATTCCTAGGCATTTCAGATACATTACCTGTCATTATTTCCTCTGCACTAACATCCTTGCAGGAAGACAAACTGATAAGAATCCTCAGAGAATTCCAAGGGGCTATTGGGTGGACCATTGCAGACATAAAAGGAATCAGCCCCGCATTTTGCATGCACAAAATCCTGATGGAAGATGACAGCAAGCCTACCATAGAGCATCAAAGAAGGCTGAATCCTATCATGAAAGAAATGGTGAAAACAGAAATTTTGAAATGGCTAGACGCCGGAATCATTTATCCCATTTCTGACAGTCCATGGGTGAGCCCAGTGCAATGTGTACCAAAGAAGGGAGGAATAACCGTGGTAAAAAATGAGAACAACGAGCTAATACCAACCCGAACAGTCACGGGGTGGAGAGTTTGCATGGATTATCGAAAGCTCAACAAAGCCACAAGAAAAGATCACTTCCCACTCCCATTCATTGATCAAATGTTGGACCGACTTGCAGGGCATGAGTACTATTGTTTGCTTGACGGATACTCTGGATATAATCAAATTGCTATCGCTCCTGAGGATCAAGAAAAGACCACTTTTACTTGCCCTTATGGAACTTTTGCTTTCAGGCGAATGTCTTTTGGTCTATGCAATGCTCCTGCCACATTCCAGCGATGCATGATGGCAATATTTTCTGACATGGTGGAAATCAACATGGAGGTCTTCATGGATGACTTCTCAGTGTTTGGAAATTCCTTCGACAGCTGTCTTGAGAATTTAGTCATGGTATTGAGGAGATGCGTGGAAACAAATCTTGTGCTTAATTGGGAGAAATGTCACTTTATGGTTCATGAAGGAATAATTTTGGGTCACAAAGTCTCAGCCAAAGGTTTGGAGGTGGACAAAGCAAAGTTGGAAACTATCGAGAAATTGCCTCCACCAACTTCTATAAAGGGAGTTCGAAGTTTCTTGGGCCATGCTGGATTCTATCGGAGATTTATCAAAAACTTCTCCAAAATCACAAAACCCCTGTGCAATCTATTGGAAAAAGATGTTCCGTTTCTATTCGATGAAAATTGCTTAGCAGCATTTGAGTTGTTGAAACAAAAATTGACAACAGCACCTGTGATAGTGGCCCCGGATTGGTCTCTTCCATTTGAGCTTATGTGTGATGCTAGTGACTACGCTGTGGGCGTGGTATTGGGACAGCGCAGAGACAAGGTTCTACATGCAGTCTACTATGCCAGCAAAACGCTTTCGGAGGCCCAAATGAACTACACCACCACCGAGAAGGAACTACTCGCGGTTGTCTATGCATTCGACAAGTTCCGATCCTATCTCATTGGAACAAAGGTAGTAGTGTACACTGATCATGCAGCAATTCGGTATTTGATCTCAAAGAAAGATGCCAAGCCTAGATTAATCAGATGGATCCTTTTGCTCCAAGAGTTTGACTTGGAAATTAAGGATAAGAAAGGTACGGAAAATCTGGTAGCCGATCATCTTTCCAGATTGGACAATCCGGATTTAGAGAGCAAAGAGAAGGTTGAGATAAACGATTGTTTCCCTGATGAGCAGCTATTTGCAGTCACATCTGAAATCCCATGGTTCGCTGATATTGTCAACTATCTTGTGAGTCATGTGCTACCACCGGATCTAACTTCTCAGCAGAGGAAGAAATTTCTGCATGATACAAAGAGATACATGTGGGATGAGCCTTACTTGTTCAAACAATGCACAGATCTGGTGATCCGAAGATGCATCCCCGATGTCGAGAGTACCAGTATATTACATGCATGTCATTCTTCTCTATATGGTGGCCATTATGGAACGCAGAGAACAGCAGCAAAGGTACTCCAGGCCGAATTTTATTGGCCCACCTTGTTCAAAGATGCCCACCACTTCATAAAGAATTGTGATCGATGCCAACGGGTGGGAAACATCTCCAACCGTAATGAAATGCCACTAAATGTGATCTTGGAGGTGGAGATCTTTGACGTAAGGGGCATAGACTTCATGGGACCATTTCCATCATCCTGCAACAATCTCTATATCCTTCTAGCGGTTGATTACGTGTCCAAATGGGTGGAAGCTTCGGCGTTACCAACCAATGATGCTAAGGTGGTTTTGAGGTTCCTACAAAAAAATATTTTTACTAGATTTGGCACTCCTCGGGCGATCATTAGTGATGAGGGGAGCCATTTTTGCAACAAAAAGATCACAGCTCTCTTGGCCAAATATGGAGTAAGACACAGGATTGCCACTGCCTACCATCCACAGACCAATGGTCAAGCCGAAGTCTCCAACCGAGAGGTAAAAAGAATTCTGGAAAAGATTGTTAATCCTTCCAAAAAAGATTGGTCTCTAAAGCTAAATGAAGCCTTGTGGGCTTATAGAACTGCATACAAGACACCTCTCGGCATGTCCCCTTATCACATAGTTTATGGCAAGGCTTGTCATCTACCGGTTGAATTAGAGCACAAAGCTTACTGGGCCATTAAAAAGTTGAATTTTGACCCATCTGCAGCAAGAGAAAGGAGACTCCTACAGCTAAATGAACTCGATGAGTTCCGATTGCAAGCCTATGAGAATTCGAAACTCTACAAAGAGAAGGTAAAAAGATGGCACGACCGAAAAATCATCGAGAGAAAATTTGAACCTGGCCAAGCGGTTTTACTATTCAACTCCAGGCTCAAGTTATTCCCGAGAAAGCTCAAATCCCGATGGTCGGGTCCCTTTACCATCACTGCTGTATTCCCACATGGTGCCATCGAGATTGTTGGAATGGACAACGAGCAGCCCTTCAAGGTTAATGGCCAAAGATTGAAGCACTATTGGGGAGGCAAAATTGATCGCCAAAAATCCTCAGTTGACCTGACCATGGATTGAGCATCAATGAGAGTCGAGCTAACCGACTTTAAAACAAAGCGCTCCTCGGGAGGCAACCCGAGATTACTTTTATTACTTCTATTATTGTGTGATTTTTGTTTAGTTTGTGTGATTTCATTTTAACATGCGTGTTTGTTTTTATTTCAGGTGTCTAATCTTGCCCTCAAGCGTTTGACTTGATCACTCTTTGAGTTTGGGGGTACATTGTTCCATTGCAAACACTTGCTGTTGTTCAGAGAAAGAAAAAGTTTTTCCAGGATTCCTGAGCTCCAGCGCAGCTGCGCCCCTTCTTCAGTTCAATATCAGCGCAGCTGCGCCGAGCCACCCTCGTCTGCAACATCTGAGCAACTGCGCAGCTGCGCCCCTTTCCCAGTACAAATGCAGCGCAGCTGCGCCGATCGCGAAATTTTTTTTTATAAATAGTCGGTCCCCATCAGTCACAATCATCAAACCCTAACTGACTCTCTAGCAGCAACACAAAACCCTCTCCTCTCATCCCTACCCACTCTCTCAAAACCCTAACTACCTACACTCTACCTTCAAACCCCAATCACATACCACCATGCCGAAGCGCGCACGCACTCCCCAACCTTCTTCTTCCAGCAGCAGCGGATCCGAATCTACTGGTGGTGGCATCAATACTCTGGATGCCACCAAATTTGTCAATCTATCTGCACAACATTACTACTGGGAGGTGCTTAGCGTCAAATCCTTCATACCAGAGAGGGGTTTGAAGCCCAAAGCACAGGATGGGCGTATTCTTGACCAAATCCGGCGTTTGGGTTGGTTGCTATTCATTGAAACACCGAAGTCAGCCCCGATAGCCATTGTTCGAGAGTTTTATGCCAACGCCCGGGAAACACAGAATGGGATTTCCTTCGTGCGGGGAAAGCAGGTATCCTATTCGGCACAGGCGATCAATGAACTTTTTCGCCTACCATCTGCTACTGATGAGGCTACCGACTGGGTGGTACATGAACGCTACGAAACCGACCTTGATGCGTTGATACATGAGATGTGCCAGCCGGGCACGCAGTGGAAGACTCAGCCAGGCACCACCTTGAAGGTGCACTTCCCTCAGACCGCGCTGAATAGATTTGCCAAGGCGTGGTACGCCTTCATTTGCGCGAGTATCTTGCCAACCACCCATCATCAGGACGTGACACAGGACCGCGCGGTACTCTTGCACCATATTCTGCGTGGAGGCAGCATCGACGTGGGATATATCATCAACCAGTCCATGCTTCGTTTCATGCGGGCTGTCACTTCCGGTGCCATTCCGCACGCCTCGATCATCACACGCCTATGCTTAGCAGCAAACGTGGAATGGGGCGAGGAGGCTCTCCAGCTACCTATGCGAGACATCGATAGCGCCACGATCCGAAAGTATAATGTTTGGCGCGGTGGAGAGTCCCGGCCAAATGGGTTGGGTTTTATTGTGGCTGATGAGGTGGAGGAGGCCAGCGAGGAGGGCATGCCTGCCCCGCCAGTGCAGCAGAGGGGCGTCGGTGGACATGAGCGCGACATGCGCCGCCTGCAGCGCCGCATGGACGCGTTGCACACGAGCTTCAGGGATTACAGCGTCTCCTTCGCTGGTGCACTATCGGAGGCGTTCAGTCAGCAGGGGGTCCACATTGAGTTTCCCACATTCGGCTCCGGCATCCCTTATCCTCCGCCCGACACGCCGCCTAGCGGCGCCGAGGACGCTTCTTAGGGGAGTACTCTTTACCCTATTATCTCCAATGAGGACATTGCATATTTTAAGTTTGGGGGTATTAGGCTTGCCTAGTTATTTTATGATGCTTTAAATTATCTGTTTTTATTGTTAGTTCTTGTTATTTATTGTCATATTAGGTATTTGTTTCCTTATTTTCGTAAAAAAAAAATAAAAAAAATGGTGAAATTCTCATGCATATCATATCACATCATGTAGTTTAGTTGCATGATCCTCTTAGTTTGATTAGTATGCATCCCCACATGCCTAGGATGAAAACTTTTGATTTTGCTAACTGTTAAGACTTTGGGTCGGATGCCATGATACATTGCAACTCTTATCTTGCGTTTGCTGTGATAAAACCGGTTTGCACGTTCTCAGTAGTTTTCTAACTATGTAGCCCCAAGATTCGCATAATTGAGTTCTGGAGAAAATTAGTTGTGTTTTTAATAATTGTGGCAATTGTGGGAAATATTAGTTGAAATCATACGTGTTCAAGTTTGGGGGGGTACTTAGTAGATTATTTATACAGCGAAATGGAGCGTAAAACGCATTCGTTAAAAAAAAATAAAAAAATAAAAAAAAAATAAAAAAAAAATAAAAAAAAAATAAAAATTTTGTGTGTTAATAAAGACTTGGTCAGCTTAGTTTTGTGGCCTTTGATATTCGAGTAAGTACACCCTAGGGGATGTCTCTACACCTAGCGCCCTAAGACCAATTGGTTTGGGAGTCGTTGGCCGAAAGCTCGTTACATGGGTATCATTGAATAGCCTATGGGAACTAGGCATTGCACGACCAAGCGTCATGATCCGAATAATGTCTAAGTCGATCCCCACATTTGGAACATAGCATGGTTTTAACTATATTTACCCCAATTGTCTTTTAGAGGTTCGATTATATAAATTTTCCCTAAGAAACATATTATGAGAATCGATTGGGATTACTATAGTTTGATGACTGCTGCACACACACACACTTTATCATTCACCACGGAATTTGAGTTGCACGGGTATCACGGTACACGGACCAAGTTTTGATGTGTCGCTAGATTCTTCTGAGGCAAATCTTGTGAATTGCTTGCTAATTGATGAGGGTCATGGTGCATTCTTATTTCATTGCATTCATGTTTGCATTCATTTCGTTGTATTAGCTTGAGGACAAGCAACAATTCAAGTTTGGGGGTATTTGATAAGTAGGTTTCGTACCTACTTATTGGATACTATTTGGTTTCATTTGATGCTTTTCTAATAGCTATCTAGTGTAAATTCATGCATTTCCCCTTCTCGTTCGGTTTTTGATTCACTAGCCTCATTATTCGGCTTTTGCATTGTTTTTGATAATGTTGGCTCGTGGTGTTGAGCATTTGTGGATGGGTGTTATTTGATTGTTTGTTGCTTGTGCAGGTCATAACAGTTGATGAATTTTTGCAATAGCAGCACTGCAGCAAACTGGCACCTGGCTCAGCTGCGCCCCTTTTACAAAGGGCGCCGGCGCAGCTGCGCCCATCCTGCCCATGCCATGCCACTCCTACGCAGCTGCGCCCCTATTACAAAGGAGGGCGGCGCAGCTGCGCCTGTCGCCAGCCAGCCATGCAACACGTTCCATCCAGCGAAGCAGCATTATCCAGAAATCATGCAATGCCAGATTTTGAGGGATCAGTGGGTTTAGCTTTTATTAGTGGGAATAATAATAAGTCAAAAGAAGACAATTTATGCTTGTATTATTAGCCAATTTTGGGAATTCATTTTGGAAGCTCTGCTCCCACACGAAATTAGAATAGTTACTGTATTCTAGCTAAAAACAGGAAAATCATCAGCTGAGCATAATTTGCATTTGGGAACTGAAGAATGGAGCTATATGGATGCTGAATTGGAGATTGGGAGCAAGAAATCAACTATCTACACAACTTGGAAAATCATCAGAAGTTGCAGAACGGAACAGGGAGCTTGAATATTTTCTATTTCTGATTAATTTTTCTATTCTGTAATTATGATGATGAACCAATTGTGCATGATGAACTCTATTATTATTATGAACTAAATCTAATTCTTGGGATTATAATGGATCTTTTGCTTGATTAAGAATTGAAGTGCTTCCTTATTTTTACTAGTTGGTTGTGAAATGAATGTCTAGCATAATCTATACTCCATGTTTAATTGCTTGATCAACAATTACTGTGATAATTTATATGGAATTGAGAAAGGAAGTAGAAATTAAGATCTCATTATGCTAGCATATGTTCATAATTATTACATTCCTCGTGAAATTATGTTTCGTGCTTAGGATAGAGATATACCGAAGCACCATGTGTGGTCATTTGAAAACTTGTTCTTAAACCCGTTTGATTGTAATTCACATAGAAATATAGTGCGTTAGTCATTTAGGGTGTTCACATTCATTCTATCAATTGTGGATTTAATGTGATATGGGTATGGTGCATCGAGAGATGGCCATATTTTACTTTCGTGTTTTCGACCAACATTCCATAATAACCAACTAGCAACAATAGGAAGCATGGAAATCTAAATCGGCATTAAGTGAAATTATAATCCCAAGCCTATAAAATCTGTAATTTTTACCATTAAATTTGTTTTAATTGTTTCATTAGTAATTATTAGACTATTTCATCACTAAAACCGCTTGTTTAAAGAAACCAAACTAATTACAAAATCGGTGTTTGTAGTCATAAATGCAATTCATTTCCTCGTGGGATCGATACTTTACTTACTTTATATTACTTGTGGATCGCGTGCACTTGCGTGTATGAGTTATATTTGTTATACATACAAATATACCAACAAGTAACCAGAGTCTATACTTGGTTCTCACACATGGAGTCCATTTTGGATTTCATGGCCATCTGCCTTTTCTCTGAGTATCTACTACTCATAGCCTCATCGTATATAACTAGATCATCATTCTCTATGATGCGTACCTCATCATCATCCTCTATGATGAATCCATACCTTCTAGGCATCTTTGGTACTCTTCTAGATTTACGATTCAGTTGTGGTACAATAGGTTTATCTACAGGTTTCTCGATTTTACTTAAAGTGCTTTGTGGTTCTTGACCTCCTTCAAAATCTATTACCCTCCCACTAGCTCCTTCAATGATAAACATCTTTATCCAAGAAGGCAGCGTGTAGGATTATAGTAATAATACCCTAAACTTTCTTTAGGATATCCCGCAAATCTGCACTTGTCAGATTTTGTCCCAAACTTATCTTTTGAAACCTTTTTCACATAAGTTGGACAACCCCTTATCTTAACATGCTTAAGACTAGGTTTCCTCCCTATCCATAACTTTTATGGAGTCTTGGGGCCGGATTTTTGAGGTTACCTTATTTTGTAGATATGCAGCCGTTTCTAGGGCATAACCCCAGATGGATACTAGAATGTCGGTAAAAATTATCATAAACTGCACTATGTCCAACAAGGCATGATTTCTTCTTTTAGATACACCAATCAATTATTGCATATTAGGAGGTGTCCATTATGAGAAAATATTATTTTGAGATGATCTAGAAACTCATTGCACAAGTATTCCTTCCTCGATCTGATCAAAGAATCTTAATACTTTGTCAATTTGTTTCACTTCTGAATTCTTTGAACCTTTCAAATGATTTAGACTTGTATTTCATCAAATACACATTTTCAACTCTTTGAATGATCATCTCCTTTTTTTACTAGTTTGTTCAATTTGCAAAATTAATTTTCATATAAGTCAAGTATACAAAGTCCATTAAGTAATCTTCCAGTTTCAAACAAAATATTATCATTATAAATAGAACAACAATTGTTCTTAAATATAATACCAGAACCTTCCTTGTCCAACAACGAAAGTAATAATGTTTTTAAAGAGAACTAGAACATAATAACAACTTATCAACCTAATAGACTTGCCCGTATTCAACGCTAAACTATAAGTTCCTACGGCTAATGCAGCAACCTTTGATGCATTCTCCACACATAAGATTACTTCCTATTTGTTTAGCCTTCTACTCCTGCTTGTTCTCTGCATCAAATGCATATGTGAGATCTACAGCCGGTATCCAATACCCAAGTAGAACCTTGACTTACAGAAAGATTTATTTCAATCATGAACAAACCTATATCTGTAACTGAAGCTTCACTAAGCTTCTTCTAGTTACCCTCTGCAAGACGTTCCTTACAGTTTCATTTCCAGTGTCCAGGTTTATTGCAATAGAAGCAAACTCCTTTGCTATCTACATCAGTTTTGTTCTTAGTGTCCTTAGTTATTAGATTTTCTTATACCTTCTTTGAATTGTTCTTCTTTTAAGAAGATCCTTTGGCCTTCTTCCGCTTCCTGGAAGAATCATCTACTAGTAAGACTTGGTCTTTCTTGGTTAGAAAATGACTCTTTACAGTTTTCAACATGTTTAAGCAACTCAGGCAGGCTGACATATAGCTTGTTCATGTGGAAATTGACAACAAATTGTGAGAAAGAGTCAGGAAGTGATTGCAATATCAAATCTTGGATCAACTCTCCATCCATTAAAAAACATAGTTGTCCCAATTGTTCAATCAGATTGATCATTTTTAGGATATTTGTCTGTACTGTAGTGTCATCGGTCATTCTAGATCGGAAGATCTCCTTAGATATCTGATATCTAATAGTCTTACTTTCCTCATCATTCAACTCCTTGAAGGTGCAGGAGTACAGTAGGAGCATCCATAGTTTCATGCAGACGCTGAAGCTCGTTACTCATAGATGCGAGAATGATGCATTGAACCAACTGTGCATCATCTTGCCACTTTCTAAAAGTAGCAATCTCTTCCTCAGAGGCATTGTCTGCAACCATTGCAGGGATAGGTGTATGAAGGACATAAGATAGCTTTTCAGCCTTGAGAACTATTCTCAGATTCCTTAACAAGTTCGTGTAATTCGGTCCGGTTAATTAGCATCTAATATGCTCTATAGTGATAGTGAATTAGACATTGTAAAAATTCTGTAAATGAATTTGTAATTTAACAACATTTTAGCATACATTCATTTCTTAATTAATTACCAACATAAATTAGGCCTTTATTTAAATTGGTATCTCCCACTATTTGCATCAAACTATATTACCCTCAATATATAGTTCGACAAATCTAACTAAAGATTTGCTAGTGAGAATAAGGATCCCATTTCAAATGTATATAGCCTTTTGGTGACACAACAAACGATATATAAATAAAGAGGTAGACAACTATTGTCAATTACATCACTATGTAACTCCTTGTATTTTGCCTCTTAGATTATTTTGATCAAGTAATGACACATCCGAATCAAAATTATCCAAGTTAAGTCCAACCTAGCACTTCCATATATGTGAAGAGAAAAATATCGTCCTTGTGGTGACACAACAAAAGAGTAATGTTCAATTCCTTAATAAGCATCAAATGTGATAAGGCAACATCTTAAATATTTAATATTTGCCTTGTGGTGACACAACAAACTTAAATTAAATATTTAATACTCTATTGCTTTACTATGCTAGAAGGCGACGTTCGATATTCAAAATATCTTTGAACGTTACAACTTAATATAATTTCTTTAAGAAGTTTGTTATTATTTGTCTCATCTTGTTTAGCGCGCATGCACACACACACACACACACATATATATATATATATATATATATATAATATGTGTCATATTATTTAACATGTAAAGCATGTTATATAATATATAATATATATATATAGTAATCATGCACATATAGAATACTATATTCTACCCGGATTGATTATGGACTTTTATTCTATTTTGGCTTACTAGAGCCATCAAGTGAACTAAAAGGTCAAACCTAGGAGTGCAAGAACTGGATTTAAATATAACTATTACATTTAAATCTCGGGCTCCATTACAAACGGGTCTTCAAGCGCTCCTTGCTCATTTATCTCCAATTCTTCAAGTAATTTTAAACTTGCTAAGCAAAGTAGTTGCTCACCCTTGCTATATCATGAACCTATTGCAGTTAAGCCGGGAAGTTCCAAAGCGGACAAGGGCAAAGAAAAGCTTACGGAGTAGTTATTTGTACTATCTCATTATGTAATCGTGGAATCGTTTTGTATTATTATTATATTCTGCGATGTATTCATTTAAGGTTATAGACCTTGGGACCGTAGTAAACCTTTTGTAATGAACAACATATGTTTATTTATTCCGCACTAGTTGATTTATGTTGTTTAGAGATATATGGATGTATTTTATTATGAGCACCAGATTCGAGGTATTGGTACTTGAATTTGGGGGCGTCACAGGTTGGGATCAGAGCTTTAGGTTATAAACTTTTGGATTTGCGTAACCTAAGTTATAACCTTAGTATTAAACTCGTATTGAGTACGTTAGGTGATGGATCGAGGAGATTCATTTGATGGTCATGTCTGGAGGTGGATTGTGGAAATCCATCGAGCCAAGTTGTGCATGATAAAATATGTAACGATCGGGAATTTTAGATTTCCTTGTAACCCGAGTTATGTATGAATAAAATGAATTATTATTATTATTATTATTATTATTTTTATATTAATCTATACTACGTGTTTAGAATTGTGTTACAGCCTAGAAAATGTGCATATGTTAAATTTTATGTGTTGTTGTGTCGTTAGAGTGAATATATTGATTTTGCAAAAATTCATAAAATCACTATTAGCGGGACCCGCTTCCCGAGGCACTATTCATGAGCACTATTCACACCCAAACTTTTTCGTTTATTTCGATTTTTATTAATTTAGATGAGGCATATATGCTGAGGAATAATTTTTCCAAGTGTCAGAAATTTTATTGGAGTTGATACGTGATTTAATCTGTATCTGAAATGTATATTATGGGTGTTCCGAATAAATGGACAAATCCCATAATAAATATTTTTGCGTGTTCCAATAATTTATGGGAGTACCCATTATAATTTTGGGTAGAGTTATTTACCAAATTTGGTACGAAAGTGGGAATATTCGGGTATATTTATCTGTATATTCGAATTAATTGGTGAGACATTTAAGCCTCAAACCAATTGGGGGAGGCCACGTGTATATTGAGAGCCAATTGGGGGGAAAGGAATAAACATGCACAGCACACAATTCATGGGGCTGTTAACACTTTGCCTAAATAACATTTCCAATGGCTCGGGTAAACCATTTCCTGCATACCCATACATTCTATATGCTCCCGAAGCATTCTTCTTATCCCCCTCAGCTCATTCTCCTCCTCCATTCCAGCCATACCCAACTGTTAGCAACTTAAGAGGGAGAGAGAGTTATTTTGCTAAGCAAGAAGCTCACTGCAGTTAGAGGGAGAGTAAGTGTGCGTGTGTGTTTGTGTGTGTGCGGCAAGGACGTAGAAGGCAAGCAAGGAGAAGAGGAAGAGAGGCTTCAGCAGAAACGAGTAAGGAGAAGAGCAGCCTAGCAAGTTATCTCAACCTACCCGAAGCTAACAAGGAGAGGTAATCAAACTACAACCTATTTCTTCTCCATTGAAGTTTTCATGAGTTTTTTTTTTGGCTTTCATGCTTGCGGGATGGATTTTGTTAATTTTTGTTGTTGTTGGTTGTGTTGAATCTATCATGGAGGTTCTTAAGAAGCTATATAAACCATTAACACCTTCAAAGTGAAACAAAAACAAAGAATGATTCGGACCCAAGCTTAAGGAGGAAGATAATGGACATTAATGGACTGTTTGGACCTTCGGACAATTAGAGGACTATAAAGCCTGGATGTTGTGATTATTTTGATGGTTTGTTGTTGGAATATTGTACTTCTATTAGTTGTGAAGATATACCAATTTGAATGAACCAAAATGATGCTTAAATGAAGTCACAGTAGCCATTTATGTGAGATATTTCATGGTTGCGAAAAACAGAGCATCAATGTTGTGCTTTGGCTAAGGATTTGGCTGTGTTAGTGTATATGGGTCATCTTGCATTTTTGATATATTATAGCCTCGTGTCTTAGGAATCCATAGAGTCCGTAACGGACCAAATTGATCGAGTATAGAGGGAGATATAGGAGCCGAAGCGGGCGAGAGTCTACCAGTTCGCGGTTCTGCAGGAACTGCAGAACAGCTACTGCATGCCGCTGTTTCGCGCCTGGTCCGGGTCGGGTCAGGCTGGACCGGGTCGGGTCGGGCCGGATCGGGTCGGACCCAGTAAATTTTTCCCGCGAGTTTAAAACTTATATTTTTGTACAAAATAATTAAAAACGCTTATATCTTGTTAAAGCTTTATGTGCTTAATTTATACCCGTGTCGACCTAAACGATGTTGTCCTAAGGCGTAAATTGAATTAACGGATTACAAATTATGCTTGGATTTCCAGGGGGCGCTGCCCCCCGACCCCCAGTGAGCGAGACCCCCGACTGGGTGAGCGTAGTGGCAATCAATGTATTTTAATGATGTGATGACGGCAATGAACCCAGTTCTTATGTGACTAATATTTATGATGATTTTAATAAACTATGTAGGATATTTTGTTGACGGACGATTAACGTCAAGTTATTAACGCACGTACAAGGCAAGTTTCCTAACTCATACAACTCCTATTTAATTGTGCGAGTTTTCCTTACTCGATTTATTTATTGGGCAAGTTTTGAATTCATTTATCTATCGAGCAAATATTATTTATTGAGCAAGCTTATTGAGCTTCTTGACTCCGTTCAAATTACTTATCAATTTAGCAAATAATGTGCTAGTATTCATAATTCTATTCAAGTATTGCAATGAAAGCCCATTTCATGCAATGTTATATATTGTGTGATTCCAAAGATTATGAATTTTTATTCATTCAAGATATTTTTAAATGCTATCATGCATGTTGTTGAACCTTAAAGTTCTTTATTCCATAGACTGTTTAAAAGCTATGTCAAGGCTAATTGTTTCAGCTAGACACTTATTGATTTGGTTACTAAAGTGAGGTTAAAGTCCTCCAACTATTATTGTTGTTAAGAAAAATTGTCCGATCAAATTGTTTTGGTCTGGACTCCCATGTAAAGCTGAGTGAAACAACCCTCACAGCAGGGGAAATTGTATAAACGTCGGGGAACCGACACGCGTGTAAATGGAAAATGTAAGGCTTATGCATAACGCCAGGTATTTTAGGCTGATCACCTATTGTACCGGTTTTGTGGATTATCGGATGAATTTCCAGTAATTCTAGAATAGAGTTTTGTGCCTTGGTGCACCCTTAGTATTGAATAGTTCCCTTCTTCGGGAAACTTTGAAATCCTTGGATACTTCAGAAATCCTTCGGTCCTTAGTGGCCACTATAACGGTGATAAAAAGAAGTTGTTTATTTCCTTGGTTCAGATAAATTTTTACTCTTGTGAGCTATAAAGTTATTCATGTGATTATTCATTGCTATTATACTTGCGGGGCAAATTGTTGCTCACCCCTTGCTCTCCTTAAAAACATTTCAGTTAGTGCGGCACGTGGCGAGAGCTCAGGAAAAGATAAGGGAAAGGGGAAAGCTACGGAGTAGTTGTAAATTGTTGTTCTAGAGTTACCGTTTGTATTAAGACTTATTAGTGACGTCGTGTATTAAGACATATTTACCCTTTTGTATTATGTTATGTTTTGTAATAGTATTGGTTTCGAGACTTGGGACAGGTCTATTTATGTTATATCAATGTAAATATTCCTTTATTCCGCTATAAGTTATCGATTGTATCATTTTGGTATTGGATAGTGATGAACCAGGTCCGTGGCTCAGGTGACCCGGATTTGGGGGCGTCACAAAATATCATTTTATTCTATCAATGAATATATTTTATTGTGGCACTGACATCTTGCTGTCTATTTGTTTCTATTTGTGGCTGTAGGATGTCTGAGATGGGAGAGTACAGTCCTGCTAGATATTGTAATATTCCGAACCCTAATAAGATTTGTATTTGTAAATTATGTGTTTAATAAATGAATTTTCATGATCTGACTTGGTATTATGTGGTTGTGTATTTTATTAAAAAATTAGGTCAAATAAAAAAATTTCGCCAAGCAGCTGTGTCGTGCTTATACGGACAAAATGATTTGTCGTGCTTCCGGTGAATTCATCGAGAAGCGTCTCGGCAAAATTATTTTTGTAAGCGGCTTTGTCGTGCTTCGGAGTTAATATTATATTATATTAACTAATAAAATTCTAAAATAAGCTAAATAGGGTTTAGAATGTTAAACTAAATTAGAAACCCTAATTGGTAAAATTATCCGAATTGTTCAATTAAAACCCTAATTACTATATAAGAATCTTAATTGATATAATTAAGATCTAAGTAATGAATCATCATATTAATTAAGAATTTTTGAACTTAGATTAAAACCCTAATTGAAGATTAAAACCCTAATTGTAGAATTGAAAACCCTAAACCCTAATTTGAAACCCTAAAACCCTAATTTGATTCAATAACACTAAATTATGAAATGATAAACCTTAATTATGATATATTATCTTAATTAAAGTATTATTAAACATGATTAAACACCCTGATCATGATTAACAAAAATCTAGGTTTAATTAGTAAGTAAATAAAAAAAAATTTAATCCAATAGAAATTGAGCTAGGAGTGTGCAAGCTTGTGCTCAACACACTCCAGCACAAGTAGGTGGTTAGGATCAGATGAGAGTAGCACAAGTATCAAGGCTAGATATTTGTGGAGGCCAAATTTGGAAAAGAAACCCTAAAAACCCTAATTTGAAGTTCCTAAAAAAAGAACATCATTCTGATCATTTGGCCACGAAAATTTTGAAGCTTAAACACTTAATAATCATACCATAATAAGCTTTTGTAGTAGCAACATCAGATCAGAAAGAAAGAAATCAAAAATTCAACTAGAAAGGTATGAAATTCATTTTTTATACTAGATCTTTAAGTTGTTAGTAATTTTATGTTTTAGATGTTTAGATATGTGTTATAATATGTTAATAAGTGATCTGGGTTGGTTAAACAAGCATCCATAACATTTAAAAGGTCGAATTTGGTAAAAAAACCCAAACTGTTCTTGGCAGACAAGAACAGTCTGACGAGGCTTTTTGTCAGAGATTTTAATCGGCTTAAATTGGTCGTTTGATCTGTTTTAAAGTTTGTATATGTAGTATGCCATGTTAACTATAATATCCAATTGGTAGAATAGTAAAAAAATATCTAGAATGAAAGATATAAACGGTCAAAACCCGTTGACCGCTCACAAATGGCTGATTCTGGGCAGCCCAGAAAATTCTAAGTGTTCCAGACAGCCGTCTGACAAACTTTGACCACATTTAATCTTGCTTATATGATGTTTGTAAATGTTATTTCTTGGATTAAACATGTTCTATGCCATGTATACTACAACCCTGAATCATTAAATCACATAAAAAATAACAACCATGAAAGTTATTAACGGTCAAACATAGTTGACCGACCATGACCAGCATGTTTCTGGGCAACCTAGAAACCTCATGAACAGCATGAACATGCAAGTTTGACCATGATTTATCTACCATCAAATGATGTTGTATGATCTAAGTTAATACATGTCGTTATACTCTGCCATGTTGGCTACAACAACAAACAAAAGCAAACACAAACAATCAACCATCTGGATTTAATTTGAGGTCAAAGGTCCCTGTTCGACCATGACCAAGTGTTCTTCATGAAGAACACCTTTAGTGACAAAATTCATACTTAAACCCAGAACACCAAGAAACCTATGAAGATTGTCGCTAAAGCCTTTAGCGACGGTTTTAAATAAAATTTAATAAAAATAATTAAATAAATTATATAAAATTATAAATAAATATTAAAATTCATATTAATTAATAATAAATATTAAAAAAATTCATTTTTAATTATATTTAATATTTTTATATATTCTGATAAATATTTTTATATAATTATTTAATTTAATTAAATATTAAATTATTTAATAAATATTTTAAATAAATGATTTAAAAATGATATTAATGTATTTAAAATATTTTAAATGATAATTAATTCATTTAAAAATATTATCTACTTTCTAAAATTATTTTAAATAATAAATAAAATTTTTAAATTAAAATATTAAATATTTAATAATATTATAAATGACAAATAAATCATTTAAATATTAAACTAACTTTTAAAAATTATTATAAATAATAATTACATCATTTAAATGATAAAATAAATTTTGAAAATATTATTAATGATAAAATAAATCATTTAAATAATATTTTATCTGTCTAAAATTAATATAAATGATAAATAAATCATTTAAATAATATTCTATCGTGTTAAAAATATTATAAATGATAAATAAATTTTTTAAATAATATTTTAGGTATTTAAAAATATTCTAAATGACAAATAAATTATTTAAATAACATATTAATGTTTTAAAAATATTCTAAATGATAATTAAATCATTTAAAAATATTCCTAAACTTGTAAAATTATTTAAAAATATTTCCAAGCTTATAAAAATTATTCTAAATGATAAATAAATCATTTAAATAACATAGTAAATGTTTTAAGAAGATTCTAAATGATAACTAAATCATTTAAAAATATTCCCAAGCTTGTAAAATTATTTAAAAATATTTCTAAGCTTATAAAAATTATTTAAAAATAATATTACGCTTCTAAAAATATTATAAATGATAATTAAATTATTTAAGTTAATATTTAAGCTTCCAAATGAAGTTTTATCGAATAACCTATGTGTTCAGCTGTCTAATGACGCGACCGAGACACCGAATCGACGTCGAACCTTCGTGTAACTTGTCTAGTTTAATTAGATAAGTATTATTATAGATTCTAATGTTTATTATTGATATGAATAGACATAAATAGACTACCCAACGTTGATAAATAGCGTAAACTTAACGTGCTACGCACACGCAAGTGTCCTAACTTTTCTCAATTTATATTAAGCAATTCAGTTATGTCTTGCTATCAATTATTGTGAAGTTATTGCTACTTGTTCAGTATAACTTAAGAAATGAATCATTTATTGACTGTTTGAGCTTAAATTATTGTGTTAAACCAAATTATTTTGGTACGACATCTATACTGGGTAAAAGGGACACCGTGGATGGAAGGTGGTCTGACAAACCTTCGAATAAGGTTTAAATTGGCAATCAAATGAATTGACCAATTAACTTAAATTAACCAAAAATGTGGTAGGATGATATGTATACTCCTAGGATATTGGTGAGGCTGATCACCTACCAGATTATTTGAAACTCAAAGAGGTTCTAAGTCATTGAAGATTGACAGAACAAATTGAAATATATGGTTCCGTTACAGAACCCTCAGTATCAATTATACATCACCTAACATCTTTCAAATCAAACACATTGTGTTTACATTTTCAAATGAACTTGCTGAGCATTTGTAGCTCATTCTTGCGCATATCTTCTTTTGTAGCTTTAAATGATATCTCTGGTACTTCTGGGACAGATAAAGGGAAAGGACACGTTTACTAGTTTTATTAACTGCTTTTGAATAATCTAAGTCTTTTAAAGGCTTTTGTTGTAATAACTTAGTATCGAGAATGATGTAACCGAACCAAATGATATGTAAGATATTATGATCCTTTATTTCACCGAATGCGTTATACTCTGATTTTTACTTTCTTTAGCATAGTTGTACTAAGGAAATACAGTATATATATGAACTATACATCTGAATGAGGGTATTTGAATGATATTGAGAGTTCTATAAGCTCTAGGGTTACACTTAGTGAGCGCCGGTAAGGTTCCATCTTTATAGGAATGCGCCCCTCAGTTCTAGGGACAATCTTATCATTGATACTGTGAATGTCAGATAGATAAGAACTATTGATATGAAAGAGATATCCACAAGATATGAATCTGTACATCTAAGTGAGGGTATTTAAACACGGATAACGTTCTGACGAGAACTATTATCTGTTATGGGATACTGTGAATCTTGGATAGATAGAAGTCATATTTTATTGAATATTTATAGTTGTATAGTTTTACGTGAGCACCAGATCTGCTATAGGGGAGTGTAGAGATTTGGGGGCGTCATAGACATTTATATGGACGCAGGGCATTTAATGGAGGTGCAGCCGAGTGAGCCAGAGATGATGGACATTAGGGATGAATCTGAGGCCGAATATGGTTCTGAGGAGGAGCCAGTTACCGGAGGAGTGCTGAGGTTGGTAAACGATGAGGGGGAGGATGAGGACCCCGAGGAGGATCTAGTGACGGAGGATGATGAGCCACCTGAGTATGCAGATGGCAAGGGCACTACTGCTAGTGATATCATCGAAGAGCTGACAAATAGGAATGAAGAGCTCGAGAATTGAGTAGCTCACTTAGAGGAGCAGAACCAGGATCACTAGGACCGAGAGGAGCAGTACAGGTCATTAGCTTATTAGACTTTGGGGGAAAAGGCTGAGTTAACCCAGAAGCTACAGGAAAAGGACCAGAGGATTGCCGAGTTAGAGGCAGAGGTTCACGGTCGACATGGGGCTTCAGTTCAGCTTGGTGTGATGGTTTATGACCTCTTAGAGAGGAATGTGGTGTTGGTAGGACAGATAGAGCGGGTAGATGATCTACTTGAGACTACTCGTCTGGAGCGAGATGAGGCTTTGGAACAGTTGGCAGCCCTGACTGTAGAGATTGATTCCCTCTGTTTAGGCTTGACCACTTCTATTGGCAGGCTGAGGGACAGGGTGAGGAGGTACCCCATGGATGAGGGGAGCAGCAGGCGCGTGATTAGGCGCCGAGTGGTCGACAGGCTAGCTCGACGGGAGCTCAGGATTGTAACTCGCCGCAGCAGGCGGTGATGTGTTATTTTTAGCATTATGTTTGCAGTAGGTCCTACTTTTGTTGTATTAGGGGCTTACTTATGTTGTAAATCCCTCTGCTTGTAGCGTGTTTGGGATAGTAGTTGAACCCCAATTTTTCTTCTAGTATAGGGGTGGAAGGTTATTATTCCCCACTTTTGTTTGTTAGGGGATAGTTAATGGTTGGCAGACTATGTCATTTAGCGTTTATAGAAGTATGCCACATGTTGAGTCTGGTTGTATTAAAACAGTGGTGTATGATTATAAATGCAGTTGTTTTATTTAAATCAAACGTGTTTGATAGATGCTTTTACTTTTAATTGTTGACCTAAATGACTTATTGCATGAGACCTATATCTATAAGTAAAAGTCGATGGTTTTCTTTTATTAGATCATGGCGCCAAAAGGACGACCGCGAAACCAAAGGATTGAGGAATCGGTTAAATAACACTCAGGGTCATCCAGACCCAATGAGAGCATTTGCTGAGTTACTGGCAGAAGCAATACGAATTAGACCCCCCACCTGTTGGAGAACAGCCAGAGCGGCAGCTCGCGCAGCATTTGGCTAGTTTCAAAGATTTTAAGCTAGTAGGTTCTCCCGAGTTCAAAGGAACACTAGACCCGATTGAAGCCCAAACTTGGATCAAAGAAATAGAGAAAGTGTTCGAGGTTGCAAGAGTAGCTGAAGAACAAAAGACAGGGTTCACCACTTTTATGATGAAGGGTGAAGCGAACTATTGGTGGAAGGCCAACAAAAATCGTGTTGGAGATGGTGTGATACCATAGGAACGTTTCAAGGAGCTATTCTTCGAGAACTATTTTCCGGAGAGTATGAAACAGAACATGGAAGTGAAGTTTTTGGAGCTCAAGCAGGGGAGCATGTCAGTCACAGAGTATGCAGCTAAATTCAATGAGTTAGCCCAATTCGCACCGCACCAGGTAGACACTGAAGCCAGAAAGGCAAGGAGATTTGAATTAGGCCTGAAACCGTGGGTGTACAGTAGGGTGGCAATTCTAAGGATTGACACATTTTTTACGCTGTTGGTAAGAGCAATCATCGCCGAAGAAGGCAACGAGGCTCTAGCAAAGTTCAATCAGGACAAAAAGAAGGATCACGAAGGAAGCAAGGGAGGAAGCAGCGGTGGAAGTAACCCGAGTAAAAGGAAATGGAGTGATAGCCAATCTTCTGGTAGTAACAAGTCTGGAGGGGAGGTTAAGAAGGGTAATAAGTGCAACAATTGTGGAAAGAATCACTTTGGAGAGTGCATGAAAGGAAAAGGAGTTTGTTACAACTGCGGGCAACAGGGACACCTTTCTAATCAGTGCCTAAAAGGAAAGAAAGCGGGATGCTTCTCATGTGGAGGATTAGACCATCAAATCAAGGATTGTCCAAAAAGGAAGGGGGATGCAACAAGTGGCAACAAGAATAACAACAACAACAAGCTGAGCATTGGAGGGCCCGCTAGTCAAACCAACAGACCGATGGCATGCACTTTCAACATGACAGTGCAGGATGCGGTGGAGTCAAAGGACGTGGTATCAGGTATTATTTTGATCAACAATATCAGTGCATATGTATTATTTGATTCGGGTGCTACCTGTTCATTTGTTTCGGAAGCTTTTGCTAAACGGTTAGATTTACCTCGTGAGAAACTAGGGAATCCTATGAATGTGGAAGTAGCTAATAAAGAAATTATCCCCATAGATTTCATTTATAGGAATGGTTGCGCCGAATTGAGAGGGTTTAAGTTTGACGTGGATTTGATTCCGATACGACTAGGAGAATTTGATGTAATTCTTGGGATGGATTTGTTGTCTAGTTACGGGGCTGTGATTGACTGTTAGGAGAGATATGTATACACCTGAAGACTCCAGATAAGTCGAAGGTCGTATTCTACGGTAGTAAATCGCCGAGACAATCTTGTTGTCTGACGATGATGCAAGCAAAGAAATTGCTAAGGAAAGGTTGCATAGGTTATCTGGCTCATGTGGTAGATACTCAAAGAAAAGGGAGTGAAATCGGTCAGATACCTGTAGTAAGGGAATTTCCAGATGTTTTCCCAAATGAGATACCGGGTTTCCGCCGGATAGAGAAGTGGAATTTGTGATCGACTTGGTATCGGGAACCGCACCGATTTCAAAGGTACCGTACAGAATGACACTGGTGGAAATGAAAGAACTGATGATTCAACTGCAGGAGTTGCTAGATAAGGGGTATATTCGTCCAAGTGTATCTCCATGGGGAGCACCAATACTGTTCGTAAAGAAGAAAGACGGATCACTTAGGCTTTGCATTGACTATCGGGAGTTGAACAAAGTCGCGATTAAGAACAAGTACTCGTTGCCCAGAATTAATGATTTGTTCGATCAATTAAAGGGAGCGAAATACTTCTCGAAGATTGACTTGAGGACGGGATATCACCAACTGAAGGTGAGGCAGGAGGATATTCCAAAGATAGCATTCAGAACTCGATATGGACACTTTGAGTTTCTTGTGATGTCGTTTGGGCTAATGAACGCGCCAGCAGCATTTATGGACATGATGAACAGAGTGTTCAAGCAATACCTAGATAAATTTGTCGTCGTTTTCATAGATGACATTCTTGTCTACTCGAAGACAGAGGAGGAACACGTCGAGCATTTGAGGATAGCCCTGGAAACACTGAGAAGGGAGAAGCTTTATGCAAAGTTTTCTAAGTGTGAATTTTGGCTACAAAGGGTACAGTTTTTGGGGCACGTGATTGACAAGGATGGTGTATCGGTGGATTATGCGAAGGTAGAAGCAGTGATAAACTGGGAACAGCCAAGGACGCCGACAGAAGTTCAAAGTTTCTTGGGATTAGCAGGTTACTATCGGAGGTTTATTCAGAACTTTTCAAAGATAGCGACACCGTTGACAAATTTGACAAGGAAGACTGTGAAGTTTGTATGGACGGATAAGTGCGAAGAGAGTTTCTTAGAGTTGAAGAAGAAACTTAGTGAAGCACATGTGTTATCACTGCCAGATAATACAGGGGGATTTATGGTGTATAGTGATGCGTCACACAAAGGCCTTGGATGCGTATTGATGCAACATGGGAAGGTCATTGTGTACGCGTCACTACAGCTGAAGGATTATGAGAAGGGATATCCGACTCATGACCTTGAACTAGCGGCGGTGGTGTTTGCTTTAAAGATTTGGAGACACTATCTGTATGGAGAGAAGTGCGAAATATACACACACCACAAAAGTTTGAAGTATATTTTCACTCAAAAGGAACTAAACATAAGTCAGAGGCGATGGTTAGAGTTGATCAAGGACTACGATTGTGAGATTCTATACCATCCTAGTAAAGCCAATGTGGTAGCCGATGCTCTAAGTAGGAAGGGCAGAGATAAGTTGATGATGCTGACAGCTCAAGAGGAACTGATCAAGAATATGGAAAGACTGGAGTTGGAAGTCAAGTATCCGACAGATGCAGATGAGAAACTGTTCGCAGTGGAGGTGAGTCCAACTTTATTAGACAAGATAAAAGAGGCTCAAGAAAAGGATGATGAATGTATCGCCATAAGGAAGCGAATCTCAAAAGGAGAGGAATTAAAGTACAAAACGGATAGCATAACTGCTAAGGTTTGAAGGGAGGATCTGAATACCGATGGTTCCGGAGTTGAGAGAAGAGATTTTGCAAGAAGCTCATTCTACAAAGTATACGATACACCCTGGTAGTACCAAGATGTATCAAGACTTGCGCCAACACTTCTGGTGGCCGAACATGAAAAGGGAGGTCGCGGAATGTGTTGGACGATGTTTGACATGTCAGAGGGTAAAAGCAGAACATCAGAAACCGGGTGGACTGCTATAACCGCTGGATATTCCGGAGTGGAAGTGGGAGCATATTACGATGGATTTTGTGACGGGTCTTCCACTAACTCAGAAGGGTTACGACGCGATCTCGGTGATCGTGGATCGTTTAACTAAATTTGCACATTTTCTACCGATCAAGATAAGGTACAATCTGGAGCAGCTAGCAAAGTTATATGTGAAAGAAATTGTGTCGCGACATAGAGTGCCGGTATCTATTGTATTTGACAGAGATCTGCATTTCACGTCAAATTTTTGGAAGAGCTTGCAAGAAAGATTGGGAACTCAGTTGAGGTTGAGTACGGCGTATCATCCTCAAACAGATGGGAAAAGCGAACGAACGATTTAGACGCTTGAGGATATGCTTAGGGCATGTGTGATGGATTTCAAAGGCAGCTGGGATGATCACCTACTATTGGTGGAGTTTTCCTATAATAATAGTTATCATGCAAGTATTGGCATGCCGCCATACGAAGCATTATACGGGAGAAAGTGCCGAACACCACTGTGTTGGGACGAAGTTGGTGAACGGAGACTGTTGGGACCTGAATTTGTGCAGCAGACCGTGGATGTCGTCAAAGTCATAAAAGCTCGATTGGTAGCAGCTCAGGACCGACAAAAGAAATATGCCGATTTGCATCGTCAGAAACGAGACTTTGAAGTTTGCAGCTTTGTGTTTTTGAAGGTATCTCCCTGGAAAGGGAAGATCAGATTTGGAAAGAAAGGGAAATTGAGTCCCAGGTTCGTAGGGCCTTTTGAAGTTTTAAAGAGGGTAGGTGAAGTGGCGTACGAGGTAGCTCTACCTCCTGAACTTGAGCACATTCACAATGTGTTTCACGTTTCTGTGTTACGACCATATAAACCTGACTACAAGCATGTGATATCCTATGAACCGATTCAAGTTGAGAAAGACTTGTCATATGAAGAGATTCCTGTCCAGATATTAGATAGGAAGGAGCAGACGTTAAGAAACAAGGTCATTCATTCGGTCAAAGTCCTTGGAGGAACCACGCAGCTGAAGAAGCTACGTGGGAGCTAGAAGAAAAGATGAGGAAGAACTATCCGCATCTTTTTGAGTGAACCCATGTTAAGTTTTCCGTACCTAGACTGTAATTCTGGGGACAGAATTCTTATAAGGAGGGGAGGATGTAACGACCGAGAATTCTAAAATTTGTCTTGTAATTCGAATTTTCGAATATTAACGGATATATTATATTTTATTAATATTATATTCGTGTTACGTGTTTAAAGGTTGTGTGACAACCTAGATTATGTGAATGCATGAAATTTTAAGTGTTATAGTTTTGTTTAAGTGAATAATTGATTTTGCGTAGCGTCGCTAAATCACTATTCACGTGGCACGTTTTCCGAGACACTATTTACGCCATAATTTTTTTTGTCTTTTTCGACTCTAATAAATTTCATAAATACGTGTATGCGTACGAATAATTTTTCCAAGTATCGAAAATTTTATTCGAGCTGATACGTGATTTTATCCGTATCCGAAATGTATTATATGGGTGTTCTAAATATTTGGACAATCCCATAATAATTATTTTTATGCATCCCAATAATTTATGGGAGTACCCATTTTAATTTTGGGTAGAGTTATTTACCAGTTTCGGTACAAAAGTGGGAGTTTTCGGATATATTTTTGTGTATTTGGGTATTTATTTTGGCTTATTACTCCAAGTGGGAACCACCAAACCATTTTCAACCAATCAAATTACTAGGAAATGAGAGAGTGGAGAGTTGCCGCCACCACCTTGATCTTCACTCCCATTTTCTCCCAAAATTCCTCCACTTCTCCCAAATCATTCAACCATTTCATTTCTCTCTTGCAATCCATCAACTCCTCATTCAAACCCATTTCAAATTCTGCAGAGAGAGAGAGAGAGAGATAGAGATAGAGAGCAGAGGAAGAAGTTCACGGGAAGTGAAGGAGAAGAACAAAGGAGGAGAACAAGAGAGGAAGAAGGAGCATGCGGGAGCAAGATAGAAAAGAAGAAGAAGGCTAGCCAATCTCCACAACTCCTTTTGTAGCAATAATCAGAGGTAATCCAACCTCAATCCATCCCATTTTCATTTTTTTCGAGTGTTCTTGAGTTATTGAGCTCAAACCGTTGGGTTTGAGTAATTCTTGGAATTATTGATGTAATTTTTGGTTGTGGTTAATTTTTATTATTACCAAGACATATTGTAAGCTATTAATAACCTCAAAGTGGAACAAAATCAATGAATGATCCGAACCTTGGCTTAAAGGATGAAACTTTGAACTTTTTGGACAAAATGACTATTCGGATGATTTAGAGGACTGTAAAACCTTGATTGAATAATTGTTTGGTTTAATTGTTGTAGTGATGTTGTAGTTCTATGGGTTATCTTCATAACCCAATTGGAATGGAGTTAAAAGGAGTTAAAACAAAGATTTGGTATTGATTTTGGTGAAGAACACCAAGAACACAAAAATAGAGTTTTCATTTTGTGCTATGGCTCAAAAATTGGTCGTGTTAATATTTATGGGTGCTTCTAAATTTTTGATATGTTGTAGCCTCATGAGTTAGGAGTCCATAGAGTCCAAAATGAACCAATTTGAACGTGTATGGAAGAAGTTATGGAGATCGGAGTGGAAAGAGGTCGAAAATTCGCGTCTGAAGAAGTTTGCAGATTGTGGCATGTATGCATGGTGCAGTTGCGCTGTTTATGACGCCCCCAAATTCGGGTCTCCAAATACCCGGATCCGGTCATCACGATCCAACATAAACATCCACCTATAACAACATATGGTATCTAAAATGCGGAATAAAATAAACATACGTTGTTCATTACAAGGTGTTACTAGTCCCAGAATACGATTAACCTTAAACATTTACACAATCCATACCCTAAATAGCTATCAGGGTTTAAATTACATTAACAGTAATAAACTAACACATGAATCTAAAGTCTGCTACGAGAAGTCTATCATTTCATCTTTTCTTTCCCTTTGTTCTTCCCTGTCGTCTCGGGTTTAGCTGCAATGAAGTCATGATATAGCAAGAATGAGCAACGAGTTTGCCCAGCAAGTTTAAAGTGCAACAATAAAGGTATATCATGATGAAGGGATATTAAAGGAATTTCAACAATAGAGAAAAAAATCAGAAGCAAGAACAATAATTGCTTTTAGAACAATTGATAGTCAAATAGACTTTGAACGATAACTTCCAAAGGAGTCAATAGCTGGTTGACCCTCTGGTTACTGCTACAGAATAACGTACTTGAGGGGATCAGCCTCGCGTACCCTATGTATATGCATAACATTTAATTCTGCTGTTTGTACCTTATATACGGTACGTGGGGTACTCCCCTATAAATAAAGGGGTGTTCATACAGTCTAAGAATCCTTACCATTGATTGGTTCGGTTAGCTTTTATAAATTCATACTTGCCTGACCGAACAAGGGTTCAGACTTAACCATGAGTAGTTCAAAATTTCTGAATTTAAATAATTATATGAAATCAAATGCGCGAGTGCGAATGTCAATAAATATACAGATGTGGAATAATTTTAAAAGTAATTAGACCACTTAAAGCGTGCTTGGAAATAAGATTCAAGCTTGCAACAATATATACCTTTTTGCACGAATTAAAACAATGCATAAGGTTTAAAAGCTTGCTCAATGCAAAAATTGAGTGAGAAGAACTTGCAAAAATGAAAGAAGTTTAGGGTTAGGAACTTGCCTGCTTGCTCAGCTACAGATAAATTCTAGCTTTAATTAATTGATCTCAAGTGACCTATCATTGGATAAAGTCGGCTTATCAATTATTATGACATGATTTTATCTTGGCACGCTTTACTATACCATTTACTTAGCAAATAAATAATTCATCATCTATATTTAATTACCATTTAACATTAGTTAAACGGAAATTTATTAATGACCTTTAGCTATTATTTAAACAGATAATAATTAATCATGGTCACTATCATTTGGATACTCAATTTATTACCTTTAATTGTATCTAGGTATGGTTTAACAATCCTTATAAAATAAATTTATTTTGGTTTAAAGATAACAGAAAACCATTGATCAATTATTTAGTTGGTTTACTCTTAATTACCATTTACCTTAGGGGTAATTTAGTAATTATTATTTGATCGCTGTGTTAGTCTTACTAAATAATAGTCAAGTGTTTATTACTTATTGAATAATCATTTAATTAACTTTATTATTTAATATTAATAATAATTAAAATATTTATTATCTTTATTTATTATGGCCCAAAAATAATTAACTTATTAATCTCCTTCATACTTAATCATTATTTCATTGATGATTAAGTATTTACCATCCTTATTATTTCGTAACTTCATTCATACTTAATTATTATTATTATTAAATAATAATTAAATACTTAGTACCTTTATTTATTATTTATTAATAAATAATAAATAATTATTTTATTAACTTTATTCATATTTAATTATTAATTATTATTATTATTAAATAATAATTAAATATTTATTATCTTTATTTATTATTTATTAATAAATAATAAATAATTATTTTATTAACTTTATTCATATTTAATTATTATTATTATTAAATAATAATTAAATATTTATTATCTTTATTTATTTTATTAATAAATAATAAATAATTATTTTATTAACTTTATTCATGTTTGATTCTTGTTTAATACTAATTAACTAATAATTAAATAATTAGTTTTGTTCACACTTACTCGTTATAATAATTAAATACTCATTATAAGACATAATTGGTAACATTTTTATCGGTGTATTATTAACTCCAATAATAATACCAGAATTTCTTAATCGCAATGAACCAACATAGTGCAATACCAACTGTTGAATCCAAGCAATATCATACAATTAACCAATACCAGCCTGTTTGCAGAATCAATTTAACTATCAGAACCCTAGGGTCCTTTACTATACAGAGTTTCAACCCCAGCAATCCAAACCCAGCAATACTTAACATAACCCAACACACTGAGATGTATGTTATAACCAAATCAGCTGCTAGAACGTTTCTAGGTTCAATAGTTCCCAATCAAAGAGTTAACACAGCACAACCAAAGCAACTTCTAAAAATCATTAATCCAATGCAGCAAAACAATTAATCCAATACAATACATTTAGCTGATTTGTTGACCCAAGCAATAACAACAAAAATTTCAACCAACCTAAAATTATTATACCAGGTCAAATTTTCAACCCAAGGTAGTTACAATAACCTACTGTTATACCAGAAGTAACCTAAATCAAGCCAAACCATTACAGAAATTTAACAACCTTCGCAGTTGCTTAATACCTTGATGTCGTTCGAACTGCTTGTCTCCTTCTTCTCCCAAAATAATTGATCAAACCGGACATCCCCTATTGGCCTCCCCTGCTCCTCTTTGTTGCGATTCCTCTTCTTTCTCTGAATTGCCAATTTTCTAGCAACTTAATTTCGGGCTTTGGAGTTCAATTTATAGAAAGGATTTACCCAATCGTTGGGTAATACCCCCAATCGATCGAGGAAATAACCGGCGGTAGGAGGGGGTGACTGTCAGGGGTATATGTTGACACTTATCCGACCCCAGCTGTTCAGCCGGCACTCTCGAGCCGTGCGTTTCCTCCCTCCGGTCAAATCACCGGTCGCTTGTTTGTCCGCCTCGAGTCCTTGAACCGCCGGTCGTTAGCCCCTTTCCCCAGTCCAAGCAATCGATTGCCTCGGTTCACGCTGGCTAACGCGACTTTCCCATTCGATTTGAGGGGTTAGAGTTGCTAGGTACTGAGTTGGTTCAGCTATGCACTTGTCCCGTTTGATTGAGGGCTTTGAGTTTGATGCTTGATTTAAACCTAATTGCTTCACCGGTGGATTTCTCACGTCAATCGCGCCGGCCTCCTCCCCTGTCCCGTCCGATTGACTTAGCAGCCCTAGCGCCCCTACCTCTGTTGCTTGGTTGCTTGATTAGAGAGGCTAGGCTTTGGATTCCCTGAGGTTTGCTTGGATCGATTATCTGAGCTGAAGGTTTGATTTCTTGGTTCGGTTCTTCCCCAATTTGGTTTCGTTGGTTTTGAGATGTCTCCAGCCCCAATTGGAGCAACCCGCCTGGAATGGAAGAGGATGGGTCGACCCGATTTCATGACCCAACCCGGGTGAAACAAAAGGGTTTAAGGAAATGGGCTCAGCCCAACTGATTTAATTAATAAGGAGTTTCTCACTTGGTCGGCCCAACAAGGGAAATAAAGGGAATTGGGCTTGCCTATTTAAATTTTTGGGTCTATTGAAATAAAAGAGATAGCCCAATTTAAAATTATTATGCTCTTAATATTTAATTTGAATTAAGTAATTCAATTAATGAATAAAGATTTATTTCACCAATAATTCCTTATTTGAGTTATTTTAATCCAGTAACAATAGACGGAATGTATTTATTAATCTTCTTCCAAATTTCTTGCAAATTAAGTCTTAGGGTTAACTCACTAATTTAAATCACACTATTAATGAGCCCCTTTAATGCGCAGAAAATTATTGGACCACGTAGTTATATAATTAATCAATAATACCCACATGGATCCAATTAAATTCGAAAAATTATGTATAAAATGGATTTTATTTATTAAAATAAATTTGATACAATGTTTAAAAATTCTCGGATATTACACTGTTCATAAGGCCAAATTGGGCGCAGCTGCACTGTACACGTGTCAGGCGTAGACGTGGCCGAGTGGACTACTTTGACCTCCTGTAGTAAAGTGTCCATAACTTTTGCATACGAACTCGAAATTAGGTTATTCAAGATGATTCGGAAAGAGGAAGAGTAGACCTACAACTTTCGTTCTTTAAGTTTTTCGATTTGAGGCCCGTAATTGGGGTCAATCATAGGACTGATGCGTAATTGAGGTCAATCAGAGCGCGTCGGGCATGCGCATTTGCACATGTAATGCCCCCGACCCTGTAAAGTGATGTTCTAACTTTCATAACATGATTATTATGATTTATAATGATACTTAGCATTAACCAATAAGTATTAGATAAATCGAATTGGCGTGTTAGGCGTACGCAATTGCGTGTCATTTGGGCATTCGAATAGTCAAGTTGGGCGTATAGACGTACAAGCGTCGTAACGCCATAACTAGTGGGCATAACCTTGTTTAATATTTTGTTTCTTATTTGAATGGGACATTATAGTGTTGTAAACAAATATTTGGTATCCCGTATGTGACTAATTGTATGTGAATATACCTAATTGTGTAGGATATTAAGGAGCGTGTGTTGTAATGTTGTAGCAGCGCTTCAGGCAAGTTCCCTAACTTCATTCTTTATACATATTGAATGCAAGTTCTTTCTTAACCCTTGTCTAACCCTTGTGTTGGGCAAGTTTCTTTACCCCAACTCAATTTAATATTGGGCAGGTTTTCTCAATCGCACAACTTTCATTTAATGTGCGAGTTTATTTATTAATTGAGCAATCAATCTATATTTATTGCAAGTTTCCTAACTCAACTCGAGTTATCATATTTCAATTATGCTTAGTGATTTAATTATTGTTAATTACTCCACATCAAGGATAATTATTGAAATTCGCACATTGAGCATTTGAATTCGAATTCTATTGTTGGACTGTGAAACATAAGTTTTTCATTCATGAACTATTTAAGGGAATAGTCTACGCCACTTGTTTCGGCTAGACACGTGCAGGTTATTATTTTAGAAGCTATCCAAACCGATTGTTGGTGCAGATTCTTGGACTGAGAGAGCAACCCTTATGTAGGGGATCTTAATGTGTCGATTATTCGATGCAGTCAGAGCTAAATGTTATGCATATACATAGGGTACGAGAGGATGATCCCCTCGAGTACTACTGACGGGCCAGGCGTTTAAAAGGGTTAGTTGAATAACTGATCCTTTGGCCAAATAGTTCATGGTCTATTGGACCACTCAGCAGTAAATAATCAATATTCTTCATTTCTTTTGAACTTTGATTATATTGTCAGCTATTTCTTCAATGTTTTAAATTGTTGAACTATGCGATTATTGTTCTCATTCATTCATGATATATCCTCTTTATTCATTTTAAACTTGCTGAGTGTTGGTCGATTTAGCTATCGATAAACACACACGCGCAAGTATACGCGGTCAACAAGTAATAAAGTGATAAGAGATTTATCGAACCCACAGGGAATTGTTCTAGTGTATCCCAAGTACCAACTATATATCGTCTCGATTTTATTTAGACAAATGATGAATTGAGTTTGTTTTGTTGTTTGGTAATAATTAAGATTTATGGAAAGCGTTAAAACAATGAAATCTAATGTTAACAAGTCTAAGATTGCAATTTCCCCCAACACTTCATTTGAATATCCTAACTCTCTCATTTGAATTAATTAACAACATAGAATTGCCAACCGAGAAATCAAAGCTACTTATAAGCCTCTGTCGATGGTCAAATTTGAATCTTCCTAATGCGGCATGTAGGTATATGTCTATCCTACACACTATCAAGAGACTAATTTCAAGAACAATAACAAGACACGTGTCACTAAATCTCATTTACCGTCCCTTCAATTACTAACTTTCACATAGGAAGTCATTAAGAGTAGATTCTTCATTGGTTGCACACGGTACCTAGGTATATATCTATCCTAAATACTATCAAGTTACCTATCATTGAGGATAATCAACAAGACACACGTCACTTAATCTCAATTAATAACCCACAATAATCTTTAACTTTCGCATGATATCATAACAAGGTCTAAACACTATAATCCGTTCGTCAAGTTCATATAGGTTCCCACGGTAATTACGAGCCAAGCAATTAATATATGAAACATAAATTATGACATACAATTCACAAATGAGTAATTAATAACAAAGAAAGAGAAATCAATTCAAACTATGTGTTGGGTTCCATTGAAATCTTAGAATAAGCTCTAGTTCATGGTAGCTAGGCAAAACATCAAACACATGGTGTACATCATGAAATAGAAATACAAATTCAAAGGAAAGCAAGAGATGATAAAACCCATTTAGAAGATATTCATATGTTGCTTGCTTGGTTGATGTCAATTTCTAGCTTTTCCTCTTCCTTTGGCATTCTTTTCTCCTTTTGCTCCTTGGCTTGTTGCTGAAAATCTCTTTGAATTGTAGCTCTCAAGCTCTTCTTGGTGATGTATGTGCAGCCTCCCTACGTCAAGATGTCCATTTGACACTCCTTTCCTTCTTGGTTCTTTTGATTTTGCTGAATTTTCCTTGTGTTGCAGCACTTTTGGCTCTCTAATTGATGTGTTTGTGTGGCCTCCCAATTCCTAGATATGAAATATGAAGCTCCAATGAGATATTATATAGTGCCTCCATGAAAAACCCTAGCCAAACATCAGATTTTGGGTCAAAAGTGAGCTGGAATTGCAGTAGGAGCTCAAAAGATCGCACTCAGCACGCCTAGATGCGCTCGCACGCTGCCTGGTGCGCCCGCACGCCCATGGCACGCCCACGCGCGCTGGCTGTCTGGTGCCAGGCGCCGCGCGCCCGCATCCATTTCCGCGCGCCCGCGCCAGTGGCCTGTAACCCGATTCAGCTTTGACCTCTGTTAGTAAAATGGCCATAACATCTTCGTCCGAACTCGGATTAAGACGTGTAAATAGGCTATGGAAAGCTGAGAAAGAGCTCTACAACTTGCATAACTGGAGCGTGACAATAAAATGTCCGGAGAAAGGCTCAAATTGAGCCCGAAGCAACTGCTGTGTAAAATACATGCCAAATCCGATGGTAAAATAGCCATAACTCTCTCATAAGAACTTCAAATTGGATGATTCAAGATGCTCTGGAAAGCTAAGACAAATATCTACAACTTTCATTCTTTGAGTTTTGAGAGATTCGGATTGGATAATGGGTGAAATTTGGAAACAAGCAGCTACAGTACCGAAAAGCAAGTTATGGGTATTGATTCCAAGGAGCTTTTATTTCAATTCCTACAAAACAACATAAAAATACATAAAAAGCATACAAAAACATATAAAACTAATACAAAACTACATTACATAATAATAAGATAAAAACACATAAAACCAACCGAAATGACTTAGGATTTACAAATTATCAAGCTCAAAAGCACTTATTTTGTGTATATAAAACACACTCATCACTGAGCAAAGTAGTTGCTCACCCTTGCTATATCATGAACCTATTGCAGTTAAGTCGGGAAGTTCCAAAGCGGACAAGGGCAAAGGAAAGCTTACGGAGTAGTTATTTGTACTATCTCGTTATGTAATCGTGGAATCGTTTTGTATTATTATTATATTCTGCGATGTATTCATTTAAGGTTATAGACCTTGGGACCGTAGTAAACTTTTTGTAATGAATAACATATGTTTATTTATTCCGCACTAGTTGATTTATGTTGTTTAGAGGTATATGGATGTATTTTACCGTGAGCACCAGATTCGAGGTATTGGTACTTGAATTTGGGGGCGTCACAGTGGCTAACGTTGATCAAAGGAAGGAATTTAATCGGTGGAATTCATGGAGATCGCGAAAGAATTGGAGTTGAACTTGTATCTGAGGAAGCTAGAATTCTACAAGCGTATAATTCTTATTCTCCATCTCTTTCGTTTAATTAATAATTGTGCATAAAGAAAGATCATGGTGATGGTTTGTATGAAAAATTTTAAAATCTGATTTTATCGCGCTTCTGCTTTATTTATGTAATTTGATTGCATGTTCGTGTTATACAAACCTAACAGTGGTATTAGTGCCAAACTTTATGCGAATTATTAATTGTTTCGATTATGTATATACATTAATATGTGTTTAGAACAATTTAATTGGGCATAACTGTTTGTGTAAAATTATTTTATTTTTTTTATTAAAAAAAAGTTTTTTTAAAAAAAAACGTTGGTCCAAGTCAACGGTCAAACGTTGACTGTTGACTGGTCAACTGATGACGTGGCACTGACTGCTATTATGGCCCAGGCTGCTGACGTGGCGCTGACTGATCAACTATTGACTGTTGATGTGACGCTGACTTGTCAACCTTTAAAAATGAAATAATTAATTTGGAGCTAGAAGGTTTTGAACACTTGACCTATTGGTCATAAGAAGGAAGCCTTACCACTACACCAGAATCACTTTTGATTATGAATCAAAATGTTTAATATTAAAACTATATAATTCTGGGTTTGAAGTTTGACTTAAAGGCTTGTTTGATTATTTTTTTTAAAGGTTTATGATCAAGGGTTGATCTCATTATTTTATTTTTTATTTTTTTTTATTTTTGTAAATTAAAATAAAGGAGTTTATTTTGATTTGGAATTTGATTAAAAAATAAAGAAGTTTATTTTTATTCAAAATTGGATAAATTAAAATAAAAGAGTTTATTTTGATTTGGAATATGATTAAAATAAAGAAGTTTATTTTAATTGGAATTGGATTTCATGATAACTAATTAGAGTTGGAATTGGATTCCATGATAACTAATTGGAGTTGAAATTGGATTTTATACTAACTAATATTGCCCATTAAATGATATCAATGCATATGAAATGGTTTTATTATTCATGAGATGAATATTATTTATTGATGCATATGGAGATATGTATGATTATAAATAGGGATTGATTATGGACTATTGACCAATGTATGATTGGATTTATTTTAGAGGATGCTTGAATAAATGGGTTTTTATAAATGGGGTCTGCGTACCTCGTCTTCTCTAATTTTTCTTAATGTAAATTATATCTCCCTCCTATGTACTTCCCCTTGACTGTTGATCAAAGTTTCTATTATAGTAAATAGTTCATGTAATAGGATTAATTAGAATTATTTTGAAGAATTGGAGACAAAGGAGCATGGAGCGCTTGAAGACCCGTTTGTATTGGAGCCCGGGTTTAATATAATAGTTATATTTAAATTTAATTCTTGCACCCTAGGTTTGACCTTTTGGTTCACTTGGTGGCTCTAGTGAACCAAACTAGAATAAAAGTCCCTAATCAATTCGGGTAGAATATTGTATTCTATATGTGCATGCTTCCTATATATATATATATATATATATATATATATATATATATATATATATATATATATATATATATATATATATTATTCAACATGCTTCGCATGTCAAATAATATGACGCGTATTTTATATATATATGTGCATGCGCGCTAAACAAGATGAGAAAAATAATAACAAACCCCTCAAAGAAATTATATTAAGTCATAAACATTCAAAGATATTTGGAATATCGAACGTCGCCTTCTAGCATGGTAAAACAATAGAGTATTAAATATTTAATATGAGTTTGTTATGTCACACAAGGCAAGTATTAAATATTTAAGATGTTGCCTTATCACATTTGATGCTTATTAAGGAATTGAACATTACTGTTTTGTTGTGTCACACAAGGATGGTATTTTTCTCTTCACGTATATGGAAGTGCTAGGTTGGACTTAACTTGGATAATTTTGATTCGAATGTGTCACACTTAATCAAAATAATCTAAGAGGCAAAATACAAGGAATTACATAGTGATGTAATTGACAATAGTTGTCTACCTATTTATTTATATATAGTTTGTTGTGTCACACAAGGCTATATACATTTGAAATGGGATCCTTATTCTCACTAGCAAATCTTTAATTAGATTTGCCGAACTATATATTGAGGGTAATATAGTTTGATGAAAATAGTGGGAGATACCAATTTAAATAAAGACCTAATTTATTTTGATGATTAATAAAATGAATGTATGCTAAAATGTTGTCTATTTCACATGCAAAATTTAAAAATGTCAAACTCACTATCATTACGTAGCATACTTGATGCTAATAAACTAACCAGACCGAATTACATGGACTGATTAAGGAATCTGAGAATTATTCTCACTGCTGAAAAGATTTCTTATGTTCTAAATTCACCAGTCCCTGCAAATGTTGCAGAAACAGCCTCTGAGAAAGAGATTACTACTTTCAGAAAGTGGCAAGATGATGCAATCTTGGCTCAATGCATCATGCTCACATCCATGAGTAACGATCTTCAGCGTCAGCATGAAACTATGGATGCTCCTACTATATTGATGCACCTCAAAGAGTTATATGGTGAGCAAAGTAGGACTGCTAGATATCAGATATCTAAGGAGCTCTTCCGATCTCATATGACCGAGGGCACCACCGTTGAGACTCATGTCCTCAAGATGATCAATCTGATTAAACAACTTGGACAGCTTGGGTTCGTGATAGATGGGGAGTTAAGTTAAGATTTGATCTTGCAGTCACTCCCAGATACTTTCTCACAATTTGTTGTGAATTTTCACATGAATAAGTTGGATGTCAGCTTGCCTGAGTTACTTAACATGTTGAAAACTGCTGAAGGTCAATTCTCATCCAATAAGAACCAAGTCTTACTAGTGGATAATTCTTCTAACAAAGGGAAGAGGCCCAAGGTATCTTCTGAAAAGAAGAAATATAAGAAGGCTAAGGGCAAGGCGAGGAGAAAAGATAAAAAGAAACTTGATCTTGATAGCAAAGGAATTTGCTACCATTGCAACAAGCCGGGACATTGGAAGAGGAATTGCAAGGAGTATCTTGCGGACCAAAAGAGGCTTGGAGAGGCTTGGAGAAGCTTCGACTTCCGCTCTAGGTTTGTTCATGATTGAAATTAATTTTTCTGAAAGTTAAAATTTTACTTGGGTATTGGATACCGGCTGTAGTTCTCACATATGTAATAATATGCAGGGACTAAGCAGAAGTAGAAAGCTGAACAAGGATGAAGTCGTCCTACGAATTAGAAATGGAGCAAAGGTTACTGCATTAGCTGTAGGAACTTATTGTTTAGCACTGCCTTCGGGCAAGTTCATTAGTTTAAATAATTGTTATTATGTCCCAACACTCATTAGAAACATTATTTCAATTTCTGTATTGGATATGGATAGTTTTGAGATTATAACAAAGAACAACAGTTCTTCTATTTATAATAAAAATGTTTTATATGGTGTTGACAATCTACTGAATGGACTTTACATACTGGACTTGCATGAAAATATACTTCAAATTGAACAAACAAAGAAAGAAAAAGAGATGGTGTTAATTATACCTTTATGTGGCACTGTAGACTCGGTCATATCAATGAAACAAGATTAACCAAGTTGCATAAAGATGGGCTTTTAGAGCTGTCTGATTACGGATCATATCCAACTTGTGAATCTTGTCTCATGGGTAAAATGACTAAATCTCCTTTTAGTGGAAAAGGAGAAAGAGTTACAGAGTTATTAGCCTTGGTACACACAGACGTATGTGGACCTCTGACAACGAATGCACGAGGAGGGTATTCTTATTTTATTACTTTCACTGATGATCATTCTAGATTTGGATATGTGTATTTAATGAAATACAAATCTGAATCATTTGAAAAGTTCAAAGAATTCAAAAGTGAAGTACAAAAGCAAACTGGTAAAAGTATTAAAATTCTTCGATCAGATCGAGGAAGGGAATACTTGACCAATTAGTTTCTCAATTGTCTCAAAGAAAATGGTATAATCTCACAATGGACTCCACCAGGCACGCCACAGTTGAATGGTGTATCTGAAAGGAGAAATCGAACATTGTTGGACATGGTTCGTTCCATGATGAGTTTTACCGACCTTCCAATATCATTCTGGGGTTATGCCCTAGAAACGGCTACATATCTACTTAACAAGGTACCTACCAAATCCATCCGAAAGACCTTATATGAATTATGGACAGGGAGGAAACCAAATCTTAAGTATGTTAAGACTTGGAGTTGTCCAGCTTATGTCAAAAGGTTTGAGCATGATAAGCTAAAGACTAGATCCGACAAGTGTAGATTTGTGGGATACCCTAAAGAAACTGTAGGGTATTATTTCTATCATCCTACTGATCAAAAGTTGTTAGTAGCGAAATACGTTGCCTTCTTGGAAAAGGAGTTTATCCTTGAAGGGGTCAGTGGGAGTAAGATATATCTTGAAGAAGTTCAAGAACCACAAAATACTACGGATTAAAGTCAGGTACCTGACCAAGTGGAATAACCTAATGTACCACAACCTATTCGTAAATCTGAAAGAGTACCGAGGATACCTGATAGGTATGGATTCAGCATAGAGGATGATGATGAGGTACACATCATATGAGATGATGATCCATTGACTTACGAAGAGGTTATGAGTAGTAAAGACTCAGAGAAATGGCTTGAAGCCATGAAATTCGAGATAGACTCCATATATGAAAACCAAGTATGGACTTTGGTTTCACCACCTGAGGGCATTAAGCCTATTGGGTGTAAATAGGTCTTTAAGAGAAAGACTGGAGCGAACGGCAAGGTAGAGGAGACCTATAAGGCCCGACTGGTTGCAAAAGGTTTCAAACAAAGACAAGGAGTTGACTATGATGAAACCTTCTCACCAGTAGCAATGCTCATGTCCATTCGGATTTTACTTGCAATTGAAGCTTATTATGACTACGTAATCTGACAAATGGATGTGAAACGGCCTTTCTCAATGGAGAGCTTGAGGAGAATGTATATATGATACAGCCAGAGGGTTTTATTTCAACGGGTGGAACAAATCATGTAATAACCCAAGGATTTTGATATATTAAAAGAAGAAATTTTATGTATGAACTTTTTTTTTATATATAATAAAATTATTTTTATTATATATTAAAGCAAGTATGGAAAGAATGTGACAACCCAAAAAATTTATAAGATTTATTTATAAGATCTTGAATGATTAAATTAAAGGGTAAAGAATAAAACCTAGATATAAATTTGTGGATTTATTTAAAATTTCTAAGAAAAACCTATATGGTTTACTATTTGAAAGACAATAAAGAAAATATGGGTTACAAAATTTCAAAACCCTAGAAATGAAATTTATAAGTACTTGAATTAATATTAAGGATAAGGTATTACAATACCTATAAATTTGACGTGAACAAAAAGATTATTTTTATTTAGTGGTCTTAGTATTTTAATTATATACTAGTGACCTAATCTAAGAGATTTATTTTATTATCTCAATTTATTAAATTAGTTGGTGTGAATATGTAAGTGAATGAATATGAATATATGTGATTGTATTATGTAATGATATTTATCAAAAATGATAAATATGTTAGGACATATGTGAAATATGTGTAGTATTAAATAAATGAATATATTATAAATGTGTATATATATTTGTTTATGGTACAAAGAAAAATTAGCAAGAAAGCTACATAACCTAATTATATATTAGGTATGGTAATTAACTAACCTAAGGGTTATGTTATTATAGAATTCTAGTATTGAAAAAAATATATATGCCAATGTAAGGGATTTATTTTATAATCTCAAGTTATTATTTATCTTGAAACTTAATTATAGCAAGTGTAATTGGGTTATATATAAGTTAATTGATATTATTGATATATGAGGAATGCGTTTATATTAATAATAATGTATAAGAGTCCAAATGATAATTTATTTAATGGACTAAGGAGAATAAATAATTTAAACAAGCCCGTTAGTTTAATTAAGCATTGGACTTGTAGATAATTTAATTAAGGGTAACTAAATTATTAGTTAGCCTAATATTAAATTATCAAGTATGATAGTATCCCAAATAAATAAATTAAGAGAGCCTAAGTTTATGTTAATTAGTAGGCCAAACTAATTAAATTGCAAGCCCAAACAAATTAATTTAGGAAGCTTAAGAGATTAAATGAATAGCACAAATTAAGCCCAACAGATGAAGGACTTTTTGGACATTAGGTTAAGTAAATTATGAAATAAAAGAAAAATAAAATTTGGAACATTAAAGGAGTGAACGGGCGGCCAAGAGAGGAGAGAAAGGGGGATGAATGTAATCATTTCCAAGCTCCTTATTTTCAAAGTTACTTATACACATAAGCCATGTGTCACCATTTTAGTGGGTCACCAAGATTACAAAGGGATAATATGAGATAAGATAAGGTAGAGAGAGAAGATATATTGGGAGATATGTATGTATATACATAATCTATATGTATATATTTTAAGAACTATAAATACATTTCTATTTAGTTTACCTAAAAACTTTTCTTCATTTTCTCCACAAAAACAAAACAAGAAGAAATATTAGAGAAAAAAGATCCAAGGGGGGTTGTCGTTACCTTAAGAAGGGAGAAGAGAGAGTTTTGTTAAAGTTTTCAAAACTCCATAGCCATATTGGAAGAAGAAGGAGAAGAAAATAAAGCAAATGTATAATTTTCTTTACCTTAATATAGTTTATTTCATTTTATTTTGGTGTGATTTAGTTGAGATAAAATTTATGATCTTGGACTTAAAACTCTTGAGCTATATGTTAATAAGTGTATTATGCATAGATCTTACCTATTTGGGGGTTTAAGAGTTTAGAAAAAGAAATGACCTAAAACTAGTTTCTAAAAAGTTAGAAAACCCTAACTTTCTAGCACTTTGTAAGTCGATAACTTGAGATCTATAAACTCTTTTTGCGATCCGTTAAAGAGGAGTACTAGATATGTAAGTTAAGTGTTAAACCCAAGTAGTAGAAGTCAAAAATAAGGTGTACAAAATTCGTAGGGACTATTTGTACCAAAACAGTCCAGGTGGTTTAAAAGGGAAAAGGGGCTGCTACAGGGCAGTCCCATCCAGGGATATTTTTGTCCAATAATTATGCTCTAAAAATTCCGAAAACATTTGGAGTGATAACATGATATGTTATATGAGTCGTGTAAAAATTTGAGAATTTTTGGCCCTATAGAATGAAAGTTACGGATTTTATGGCGAAGGACTTCAAATCGGAAAAACGGACCAAACCCGCTGACCCCTTGCTTGTGAGCACTGTTTTGACACTTTAGAAAAAGAAATAAATTCATGACTTTTTGCCACTAAAAATATAGGAAGTTATTTAGCTCCTGACCAAAAATCGCCGCATTCCGACTTGTAACGAAGAATCTACCGCTAAAATAAAAACGTAGAGTTTTTCGACAAAAATGGCTAAAATTGGAGTTCTATAACTCCGATGGACACAAACTTTTAACTGGAACCTCGTGTTAATATGTATACGATGCTATCAAAAATTTGGTATCATCGGAGTTGTGCAAGATAGTGATCATTTTTCTTAGTTTTGAAAACGTTCGAAAAATGTTAAAGGAAATTGAAAACTTTCCTAAGGAAAGTATTTTTATGTATGGAATATATGTACATATGTGTGGCAAGATTTGAAGAAAATAAAAATTGATTTTTAAAAGAGGATAAGTCATTTTTGAATGCAGCTTCCAATACGGTTTGCTGTATTCATATTTCGGCTTGCTGGATTATGGTATTCGGTTTGCTGAATTAATGAAAACAGTTTGCTAAATTAATGATATAGTTTGCTGAATTGACGAATATAGTTTGCTGAATTAATGAATATGGTTTGCTGAATTAGTGAATCTAGCTTACTGAATTGTAGGTTAGTTTGAATCCAATGTGCTGGATTAGAAAACAGTTTGTTGAATTAATGAATCCAGGTTGCTGGATTATAGGATAGTTTGAATTCAGGGTGCTGGATTATATGCTAGATTGAATCCAGGTTACTGATTAGTATGTGTAGATAATCCAACTTATTGGATTAGGTATTCAGGCTCAATGGATTATAAAGAAGAACTTATAAAATGAAAGACTTAGTGTTAAGTCATAAGGTTTACGATAAAGTAGTAGTGTAGTCGTGTTCTTTAATAGTTGATGTATAGTAGCTGGGCTAAATAATTCCTTCAGGGAGCGGAGGTATATACGAACTAGCAACCTATCTAACTCACTGTGAAAACAGTATAGACGAGACGGAAACTAGTTTGTTGGTTGTTTGTGGGAAACCACTCAGCATACTATATTGAACATTGTTAAAGACTCGATGTGTGCTAGCTTTAGAATTATGAATGCGTATGGTGCTAAGATAATATCTAATATTTAGTTATGTGGTTAAATGTTAGATAATCTATTGATAAAGAAGTGATATTATAAGGTGATATATGGTATGCTAATTGAAAGATCAATCTTATAACTGATAGGTCTTTCATAAGAGGTTAAATTAGATTGCGTAGCAGTAATCGATGGTGTAGGCAAGTTCCACCTTACTGAACTTTTATATTGAGCAAGTTTCTTATCCTTGTGCAAGTATCTTAAATTCATTTTCATATCGAAATGCAAGTTCCTTAACTCAAACTCGAGTTATTATGTTTCAAGCATGCTAGTGGATTAATTATTGATAATTATTCCACATCTATATTTATTGATTCGCACTTAGTGCATGTTGTATATGTTCATCAGGTATGAAAGGCTGATCACTTTCATTACCTTAAGGTTCAATTAAATTGGTTCATGGTCATTATTGACACCCTGCGTTATTAAATCCAGTCATTCAATCATTGAAATTTTGATTCATGCCCTTTCGCAATTATTATATTGTTGAAAAACTCTAAAGCTTACTCATTCTTTCAATCATGATATATCCTTATTGTATTTAAAATTGCTAAGCAAAGTAGTTGCTCACCCTTGCTATATCATGATAACAAATTTCAGATTTAAGGCGAATGTTCGAGGAAAGACAAAGACAGAAGCAAATGACAAGATTATATTGTTATGCATGATAACTAAATTAGTTATTTGATGTAAGTTAATTATGTAAACCTTTTGTGAATCTAAAGGTAAATATGTATTAAAATAAAGGTTATAGACCTTGGGAGATGTAGCAGAGATTATTGTATAAACAATTTATGTTTATATCTTCCGCAATAGTTGCAAATATGATGTATCGTGATACACCAGGTCCGAGGTTCAAGGGACCCGGGTTTGGGGGCGCTACACTTGGTATCAGAGCCGTAGGTTATAAACCTTAGGTTTGGGTACCTTAGGCTATAACCACAGAGATAAGGATAAGGAATAAACTCAAATAGAGTTTAAGCGTTAAAAGATGAATTTTTGGGAATTCATTATTAAGTAAAGGAAAAGATAAATAAGATTCAAAGAAGAATCTTGAAAAGTTACAAAGATAAGAATCTGGAGTTACCTGACTCCGGTAGTAAAGATGAAAAGCTTAAACAAAATCATAATATATGATTAAAGTGAAAAATAAGAAGATCGTAAAACAAAACGATCATAAGATAGAAAAGAATCGTAATATAACACGATTATAAGAAAGATCACAACGTGATCTCATTAAGACATGGAATGATAAATGCTCAATCGAATGATTGAAAATGTTATAACAAAATTGTTGTACGAAAGTTGTACTATGAAATGGTACTATGTAAACTCATGAAAGAGTAATTAATGTTAATATACGAATTAAATGAAATTTGTATTGAGTAAAGGGAAAGTTAGAATTATGTGTGATTTCAATTGAGGACTCATGTTAGCGACTGAGTTATACGATTCCTGGTATGGGACGGGAATTTGTGCTTGGTTTGAAAATCACTTAGCTTCCTATATTAATATAGTGGTTGAGTTGAACAAGTCTTGGTATGGGACGGGATTTGTCCATGGTTTAACAACCGCTCAGCTTCCTATATTGATTAGTGGTTGAGTTGGTTCGACAACCACTTAGTTTTCTATATTGATAATTATTGAAATATTGGTGTCGCGCTATCGATATACATATGACGAGAAGGTGATTCTTTTCTCATATATATATTTAATAGTTAGAGAATATTAAGATTAGGTGCGAGTTCTTTAAACTCATACGTATGGTAAGGTCGTGACTCATAATCGTATAGTGGAACCCCTCAGCGAATGGACGATTTTGGTCTGACTAGGATAAGTTCCTAAACCCATATGATTGTGGTAAGTTCCTGAACTCATAACGTGTGGTATGTTTGATGAACTATACTGGAGTATAGAAAGGTGGTGGAAGAAGAATTAAGGATTTTTAGTATAATAAGCTTTAAGGATGATAGAAATAGATAGACTTATTAGGCAATGGATCATTAGAATAATTGAAGTTGATGGTGGAAGCATAGGTATTCCAAATCTTCTAGTTATGCTAGACTTCGAAATTTTTGACATAAAGCTAAATTCGCACTAATGTGCCTTTAAAAATAAAAATAAAAATTTTGTTATCCTCAAAATGGAGTGACGAGTGTGTAGAAGTGGGCTTCGAATCACTAACACATCGTTACCTGTTGCAGCATAATAACACCAAAAATGATTTCTGGTTTTGAACTGTTTAAAGAAGAGTCTACTCTATTTGTTTCGGCTAAACAAAAATGATTTAAAATATCAAAATGTATTTTTAAAAATAGTCATCAATGCATCATATAACCTGGTGTAGAATGGCAGATGATGGAGTCATCAATGCAGATTAACCTAGTGTTGCATGTGATCTAAGGATCGTCACCTCACTACGGTATGATGTAGTATCACAAAGTCATAAAATGACGGAATCCTCAACGGACTGTATATACAGTGCGGTATCATGACGTCATAAAATGATTTTCAGAATTTTAAAGATAATGTATTGCCAAATGAATTTGGCCAGATACGTATTTTGATTGGTATTCGAATTATTGGTATATGTCTAAGCTAATTGATTCGGCTAGACAAATATTGTAATGATTTATTAAATCAATATAGTGGATGTCAGAATAATAAAATAGACACTGGTGTTGTGTCATAAATGATTAGACACTGGTGTTGTGTCATAAAAAGCCAGACATTGGTGATGTGTCAAAACAAAACAGACATTGGCGTTGTGTCATAATAAAATAGACACTGGTGTTGTGTCATAAATTATTAGACACTGGTGTTGTGTCATAAAAAGCCAGACACTGGTGATGTGTCAAAACAGAACAGACACTGGTGTTGTGTCATAATAAAATAGACACTGGTGTTGTGTCATAAATTATTAGACACTGGTGTTGTGTCATAAAAAGCCAGACACTGGTGATGTGTCAAAACAAAACAGACACTGGTGTTGTGTCATAATAAAATAGACACTGGTGTTGTGTCATAAATTATTAGACACTGGTGTTGTGTGATAAAAATCTAGACACTGGTGATGTGTCAAAATAAAACAGACACTGGTGTTGTGTCATAATAAAATAGACATTGGTGTTGTGTCATAATAAAATAGACACTGGTGTTGTATCATAATAGAACAGACACTGGTGTTGTGTTATAGATATTGGTGATATATCATAAGAAGCTAGACATTGGTGATGTGTCATAATAAAATAAAACAGACACTGGTGATGTTTCATAAAATGAACATTGGTTATGTGTCAAAAGAAGCTAGTCATGGGTGGGGCTAGAGTAAAGTAGACAATGGTGATGTCAAGATAAGATAAACATAGATGATATTAAAATAAACACAGGCGGTGTTATGATAGTAAGAACCGACATAGGAGATTTCGTATAAAATGGCAAAAGGCTATCAATTATTAGGAGATGCATGAGTACGTGTATATTAGGATGTGCTAAGTGGTAATCAAGACTTAGTATATATAATAAAATGTTCAATGATAAAAACATGAGAAAATAACCTATATTTTGTTATATACAGAACAATGCCACCAAGAAGGAATCAGCGTAATCAAGAAGAGTTAGCAGGTGAGACTAGAGATCAGGTGGATCCTATGCAGCACTTGGTGAATCTTCTTATAGGAGTGATAAATAGAAACCCTGTTCGAGAAGAAGCACATCCTCAAACATTGCAGGTGACACGTTTCAAGGATTTTAAGAATGTAGGACCGCTAGAATTTAAAGGAACCAGTGAGCTTATTGAGGCTCAAGCATGGATTAAGGAAATAGAGAAGGCATTTGATATTGCCAAGGTAGGTGAGGAGCAGAGGACTTCTTTTGCTACTTATATGCTTAAGGGTGCAGAAAATTTTTGGTGGGAAGCGAATAAGAACAGAGCTGGGGAAGGAATAATTAGTTGGGAAAAGTTCAAAGAAATTTTCTTCGAGAACTATTTTCCTCCCAGTTCACAAAGTCGAATGGAGATAAAATTTCTGGAGCTAAAGCAAGAAGATATGTCAGTGACCCAGTATGCAGCCAAATTCAACGAACTGGCAAGGTTTGCTCCACATCAAGTGGATACTGAAGAGAGGAAGACACGTAGGTTTGAACAAGGTTTAAAACCTTCACTATATGATAAGCTATCAGTGTTACAAATCGACTCATTTGGAGCACTTTTAGAAAAAGCTATAATAGCAGAGGGAGGAGATAAGATGTCAAGTCAATACAAATAGGAGAATTATAATAAGAAAAATAAGGGAAAAGATAAGGTCGAAGAAAACAAGAAGCGAACAAGGAATGACCATTTTGAACAGAAGCAAGGCGACTTAAAGAAAAGGATTGGTGATTGCCAGGATTGTGGGAAGAATCATATGGGGATATGTAGGAAAGCTAAGAGGATATGTTTTAATTGTGGGCAACAAGGACACATCTCTCATGATTGCCCCAATTCAAAACAAAACGGGTGTTACAGTTGCGGATCGATGGATCACCAGGCAAAGAGTTGTCCAAATAAAAGGACTGGTGGGAAAAGAAGTGGCAACTCGACACTTGCTAAGTATGTAAATATGTAAGATTATACCTTTGGTGAAGGTATTAATGAAAATATATATGTACTTTTGGTGTAATAGTGATTCCGGGGACGGAATCCTTATAAGGGAGGGTGAATGTAATAACCCAATGATTTTGATATATTAAAAGAAGAAATTTTATGCATGAACTTTTTTTTTATATATAATAAAATTATTTTTATTATATATTAAAGCAAGTATGGAAAGAATGTGACAACCCAAAAAATTTATAAGATTTATTTATAAGATCTTGAATGATTAAATTAAAGGGTAAAGAATAAAACCTAGATAGAAATTTGTGGATTTATTTAAAATTTCTAAGAAAAACCTATATGGTTTACTATTTAAAAGAGAGTAAAGAAAATATGGGTTACAAAATTTCAAAACCCTAGAAATGAAATTTATAAGTACTTGAATGAATATTAAGGATAAGGTATTACAATACCTATAAATTTGATGTGAACAAAAAGATTATTTTTATTTAGTGGTCTTAGTATTTTAATTATATACTAGTGACCTAATCTAAGAGATTTATTTTATTATCTCAATTTATTAAATTAGTTGGTGTGAATATGTAAGTGAATGAGTATGAATATATGTGATTGTATTATGTAATGATATTTATCAAAGATGATAAATATGTTAGGACATATGTGGCATATGTGTAGTATTGAATAAATGGATATATTATAAATGTGTATATACATTTATTTATGGTACAAAGAAAAATTAGCAAGAAAGCTACATAACCTAATTATATATTAGGTATGGTAATTAACTAACCTAAGGGTTATGTTATTATAGAATTCTAGTATTGAAAAAAATATATAAGCTAATGTAAGGGATTTATTTTATAATCCAAAGTTATTATTTATCTTGAAACTTAATTATAGCAAGTCTAATTGGGTTATGCAAGTTAATTGATATTATTGATATATGAGGAATGTGTTTATATTAATAATAATATATAAGAGTCCACATAATAATTTATTTAATGGACTAAGGAGAATAAATAATTTAAACAAGCCCATTACTTTAATTAAGCATTGGATTTGTAGATAATTTAATTAAGGGTAACTAAATTATTAGCTAGCCCAATATTAAATTATCAAGTATGATAGTATCCCAAATAAATAAATTAAGGGAGCCTAAGTTTATGTTAATTAGTAGGCCAAACTAATTAAATTGCAAGCCCAAGCAAATTAATTTGGGAAGCTTAAGAGATTAAATGAATAGCACAAATTAAGCCCAACAAGTGAAGGACTTTTTGGACATTAGGTTAAGCAAATTATGAAATAAAAGAAAAACAAAATTTGGAACATTAAAGGAGTGAACGGGCAGCCAAGAGAGGAGAGAAAGGGGGATGAATGTAATCATTTCCAAGCTCCTTATTTTCAAAGTTACTTATACACATAAGCCATGTGTCACCATTTTAGTGGGTCACCAAGATTACAAAGGGATAAGATGAGATAAGATAAGGTAGAGAGAGAAGATATATTGGGAGATATGTATGTATATACATAATCTATATGTATATATTTTAAGAACTATAAATACATTTCTATTTAGTTTACCTAAAAGCTTTTCTTCTTTTTCTCCACAAAAACAAAACAAGAAGAAATATTAGAGAGAAAAGATCCAAGGGGGTTGCCGTGACCTTAAGAAGGGAGAAGAGAGAGTTTTGTTAAAGTTTTCAAAACTCCATAGCCATCTTGGAAGAAGAAGGAGAAGAAAATAAAGCAAAGGTATAATTTTCTTTACCTTAATATAGTTTATTTCATTTTATTTTGATGTGATTTGGTTGAGATAAAATTTATAATCTTGGACTTAAAAACTCTTGAGCTATATGTTAATAAGTGTATTATGCATAGATCTTACCTATTTGGGGGTTTAAGAGTTTAGAAAAAGAAAAGACCTAAAACTAGTTTCTAAAAAGTTAGAAAACCCTAACTTTCTAGCACTTTGTAAGTCGATAACTTGAGATCTATAAACTCTTTTTGCGATCCGTCAAAGAGGAGTATTAGATATATAAGTTAAGTGTTAAACACAAGTAGTATAAGTCAAAAATAAGGTGTACAAAATTCGTAGGGACTGTTTGTACCAAAACAGTCCAGGTGGTTTAAAAGGGAAAAGGGGCTGCTACAGGGCAGTCCCATCCAGGGGTATTGTCGTCCAATAATTATGCTCTAAAAATTCCAGAAATATTTGGAGTGATAATATGATATGTTATATGAGTCGTGTAAAAATTTGAGAATTTTTGGTCTTATAGAATGAAAGTTATGGATTTTATGGCGAAGGACTTCAAATCGGGAAAACGGACCAAACCTGCTGACCTCTTGCTTGTGAGCACTGTTTTGACACTTTAGAAAAAGCAATAAATTCAGGACTTTTGGCCACAGAAAATATACGAATTATTTAGCTCCTGGCCAAAAATCGCCGCATTCCGACTTGTAACGAAGAATCTACGGCTAAAATAAAAACGTAGAGTTTTTCGACGAAAACGACTAAAATTGGAGTTCTATAACTCCGATGGCCGCGAACTTTTAACTGGAACCTCGTGTTAATATGTATACGATGCTTTCAAAAATTTGGTATCATCGGAGTTGTGCAAGATAGTGATCATTTTTCTTAGTTTTGAAAGTTAAAACGGACGTTTGAAAAATGTTAAAGAAAATTGAAAACTTTCCTAAGGAAAGTATTTTTATGTATGGAATATATGTACATATGTGTGGCAAGATTTGAAAAAAATAAAAATTGATTTTTAAGAGAGGATAAGTCATTTTTGAATGCAGCTTCTAATACGGTTTGTTGTATTCATATTTCGGCTTGCTGGATTGTGGTATTCGGTTTGCTGAATTAATGAAAACAGTTTGCTAAATTAATGAATATAGTTTGCTGAATTGACGAATATAGTTTGCTGAATTAATGAATATGGTTTGCTGAATTAGTGAATCTAGCTTACTGAATTGTAGGTTAGTTTGAATCCAATGTGCTGGATTAGAAAACAGTTTGTTGAATTAATGAATCTAGGTTGCTGGATTATAGGATAATTTGAATCCAGGGTGCTGAATTGTATGCTAGTTTGAATCCAGGTTACTGGATTAGTATGTGTAGATAATCCAACTTGCTGGATTAGGTATTCAGGCTCAATGGATTATAAAGAAGAACTTATAAAATGAAAGACTTAGTGTTAAGTCATAAGGTTTACGATAAAGTAGTAGTGCAGTCGTGTTCTTTAATATTTGATGTATAGTAGCTGGGCTAAACAATTCCTTCAGGGAGCGGAGGTATATACGAACTAGCAACCGATCTAACTCACTGTGAAAATAGTGTAGACAAGACGGAAACTAGTTTGTTGGTTGTTTGTGGGAAACCACTCAGCATACTATATTGAACACTGTTAAAGACTCGATGTGTGCTAGCTTTAGAATTATGAATGCGTATGGTGCTAAGATAATATCTAATATTTAGTTATGTGGTTAAATGTTAGATAATTTATTGATAAAGAAGTGATATTATAAGGTGATATATGGTATGCTAATTGAAAGATCAATCTTATAACTGATAGGTCTTTCATAAGAGGTTAAATTAGATTGTGTAGCAGTAATCGACGGTGCAGGCAAGTTCCATCTTACTCAACTTTTATATTGAGCAAGTTTCTTATCCTTATGCAAGTATCTTAAATTCATTTTCATATCGAAATGCAAGTTCCTTAACTCAAACTCGAGTTATTATGTTTCAAGCATGCTATTGGATTAATTATTGACAATTATTCCGCAACTATGTTTATTGATTCGCACTTAGTGCATGTTGTATATGTTCATCAGGTATGAAAGGCTGATCACCTTTATTACCTTAAGGTTCAATTAAATTGGTTCATGGTCATTATTGACACCCTGCGTTATTAAATCCAGTAATTCAATCATTCAAATTTTGATTCATGCTCTTTCACAATTATTATATTGTTGAAAAACTATAAAGCTTACTCATTCTTTCAATCATTATATATCCTTATTGTATTTAAATTTGCTGAGCAAAGTAGTTGCTCACCCTTGCTATATCATGATAACAAATTTCAGATTTAAGGCGAATGTTCGAGGAAAGACAAAGACAGAAGCAAATGACAAGATTATATTGTTTTGCATGATAACTAAATTAGTTATTTGATGTAAGTTAATTGTGTAAACCTTTTGTGAATCTAAAGGTAAATATGTATTAAAATAAAGGTTATAAACCTTGGGAGATGTAGCAGAGATTATTGTATAAACAATTTATGTTTATATCTTCCGCAATAGTTGCAAATATGATGTATCGTGACGTACCAGGTCCGAGGTTCAAGGGACCCGGGTTTGGGGGCGCTACAATTGGTATCAGAGCCGTAGGTTATAAACCTTAGGTATGGGTACCTTAGGCTATAACCACAGAGATAAGGATAAGGAATAAACTCAAATAGAGTTTAAGCGTTAAAAGATGAATTTTTGGGAATTCATTATTAAGTAAAGGAAAAGATAAATAAGATTCAAAGAAGAATCTTGAAAAGTTACAAAGATAAGAATCTGGAGTTACCTGACTCCAGTAGTAAAGATGAAAAGCTTAAACAAAATCATAATATATGATTAAAGTGAAAAATAAGAAGATCGTAAAACAAAACGATCATAAGATAGAAAAGAATCGTAATATAACACGATTATAAGAAATAAGAAGATCGTAAAACAAAACGATCATAAGAAATCCACCGGAGCTGTGACAACACCGGAGCTGTTGCGCAGGCTAAGGAACCCAGGTCTCATCAGAAATCCAAACACGTGTTGGGGCGGTTTCATTTGATTAGAGAGATCATTGAAAGAGGAGATGTCACCCTGGAGCGTGTGGACTCTCAAGACAACATTGCAGATCCATTTACTAAAGCTTTAACACAACAACAGTTTGATTGTCACTTAGAGAAGATGGGTATTAGATACCATGGCGATTGGCTTTAGTGCAAGTGGGAGATTGAAAGTAGTATGCACACAAGCCAATCATATTTGATATGATGTAGCATATACTTTGTGATCTTATTCATTTATTAATAAAAGAATTGATTTTCTTAAAAGACATTTTACATTATCTACATGGTGCTGTTATATTAAATGTGATAAACCCATAGTTTTGAGCAATGCTTTTAGAATCATGATGGTGATCATGCTAATGAGATCTAAATTCAAGATAGCTCACAAACTAAAATCGTTCCTAATCATTGGATTACTAAAAAGGGGATTAGTAAATCCAGATAAATTAGTACATACGTTGCTTGCTCTTAGGAAGAGGATGATTGATCTCATAATCATTTGTGTGGAGACACTAAAACAAGTATGTAGGTGCTTATTAGAGAATAGGTTCACTGAACGTGGCTGGCTAAGGAATGCCTAATGGAGTTTTACTCGTCTGTCAATAGGAATTCCTCTAGTAATAGTAGTACAAGTGATCCTTGGACTTGAGATCGTCATAGTATCTTGTGTATGATGAGTTATACTTTGACATGTCCCTTAAGACCTTTAGGGTATAACAAAGGGTATGATTGGGTATAATTAGTTGTATATGGAGATAGGTGAATGATCAACAAAGAATCTACCTCGTCTAGTAAAAGATGTGAATGTCCTATGTGATTCGATAAATGACAACTCAATAGTCCTTGGTCAAGGTAGAATGAAATTAGAAAAGGAGTTTCTAATTTGCATTATTTAGAGTTATGCATTTAGGAATCGAAGTACATATAATTAAATAAAATAAGACTTGACAGTAAATTCATGTCTTATATTTAATTGGGACATTGTATGGTAGAAGGATTGAATTGTACGGTAACTATTCACTGAACGGTTCTTTTGTGATTAATGTTGAAATAGTTTAATTTATTTATTTAAATAAGAGTAGAATTATTCTAATTGATTTATTCACAACCGGTTTAATATGGAGAACCTAAAGGGTCACACCGCAAAAGGAAAATATTTGTTTAAGAAGTAAATGACATAATTATAATAATAAGTTAAGTGTATTTAATTTAGTCTATGAAGATAGAATAAATTAAATAGCTTAATATTTATTATTTAATATTTTGAAAATATTAAATATAAATTAATAAGAGGAGTCTTATTATTATTATTACTATTACTATTATTTAATTCCTAATAGGGATTGGGAATTAATTAATCGAAGTACTCTCTCATGAATTCCTAATTAGATTATGAGTTTAATTTAATTAAAGGAGTTTAATTAGAATAAAAACCCTAATCCTAAATAGTTTAGGGGAGGGTTTTCCTACATTTATAAATAAGAGAAGTCTTATCATAGATTAGGGTTACACACTCTTGCATAAGAATTGTGGAGAGTACTTACAATTTCTATAGAGATAGAAACTAGGGTTTTGTCAACACCCATCTTCTTGAACAAGTATTATTCCTTGGTGAATCACCTCTAGAGGCCAAACACTTGGGTGGCTAACGTTGATCAAAGGAAGGAATTTAATCGGTAGAATTCAAGGAGAACGCGAAGGAATTGGAGTTGAACTTGTACCTGAGGAAGCTAGAATTCTACAAGGGTATAATTCTTATTCTCCATCCCTTTCATTTAATTAATAATTGTGAATAAAAAGGATCATGGTGATGGTTTATATGAAAAAAAATTTAAAATCTGATTTTATCGCACTTCCGCTTTATTTATGTAATTTGATTGCATGTTCGCGTTATACAAACCTAACAAGAAAATCGATCCAATCGCATACCTATACATATATGGAATCATAATAATCGATAATTAGCACAAGGTTAGGCTTTGATACCACTGTTAGGTTTGTATATAGCGCAAACATACAATCAAATTACATTAATAGTGCGGAAGAGCGATAAAAACGGATTTTAAAATTTTTCTTACAAACCATCACCATGATCATCCTTGTGCTCAATTATCAATTAAACGAAAGAGATAGATAATCAGATTCATACCCTCGTAGATCAAAGATTCCTCAGGTACAAATTCAACTCCAAATCCTTCGCGTTCTCCTTGAATTCTACCGATTAGATTCCTTCTTTTGATCAACGTTAGCCACCCAAGTGTTTGGCCTCTAGAGGTGATCCACCAAGGAATAATACGTATTCAAGAAGATGTATATTTTCAAAATCCTAGTTTCTATCTCTATAGAAATTGTAAGTACTCTCTCTCTCTCTCTAATTCTTATGGAAGAGTGTGTAACCGTCTAATTCCAAATCATGATAAAACTCCTCTTATTTATAGATATAGGAACCCTCCTAAACTTTTTAGGATTAGAGTTTTTATTCTAATTAAACGTCTTTAATTAATTAAATTCCTAATCTAATTAGGAATTTATGAGAGTACTTCTATTAATTAATTCCCAAATCCCTTTAGGAATTAACTAATAATAATAGTAAAAATAATAATAATAAGACTCCTCTTATTAATTTATATTTAATATTACCAAAATATTAAATAATAAATATTAAGCTATTTAATTTATTTTATCTCCATAGATTAAATTAAATACACTTAACTTATTATTATGATTATGCCATTTACTTCTTAAATAAATATTTTTCTTTTGCGGTGTAACCCTTTAGGTTCTCCATATTAAACCGGTTGTGAATAAATCAATTAGAACAATTCTAATCTTATTTAAATAAATAAATTAAACTATTTAATTTATTTAAATAAATAATATTTATTCTACAATAAGGGTAAGCCTCCTTAGCGATCAATGACTTTCCAGATAATATAGATTTCAACATTAATCACAAAAAAACCTTTCAGTGAATAGTTACCGTACAATTTAATTCTTCTACCATACAATGTCCCAATTAAATATAAGACATGGAATTACTGTCAAGTCTTATTTTATTTGATTATATGTATTTCGATTCTCAAATGCACAACTCTGAATAATGCAAGTTAGAAACTCCTTTCTAATTTAATTCTGCTTTGGCCAAAGACTTCCGAGTTGTCATTTATCAAATCACATAGGACATTCTCTCCATTTACTAGAAGTGGTAGATTCTTTGTTGACCATTCACCTATCTCCATGTATAGCTTATTATACCCAATAATATCCTTTGATATACCCTAAGGGTCTTAAGAGACTTATCAAAGCATAACTCATCATACACAAGATACTATGATGATCTCAAGTCTAAGGATCACGTGCACTACTATCTCTAGAGGAATTCCTATTAACAGGCAAGTAAAACTCCATTAGGGATTCCTTTAGCGAGTCACGTTGTGAACTTATTCTCTAATAAGAACCTATATACTTGTTTTAGTGTTTCCACACATATGATTATGAGATCAATCATCCTCTTCCTAAGAGCAAGCAAAGTATGTACTAATCTATTCGAATTCACTAATCCCCTTCTTAGTAATCCAACGATTAGGAACGATTTTAGTTTATGAGCTATCTAGAATTTAGATCTCATTAGCATGATCACCATCATGATTCTAAAAGCATTGCTCAAAAGTATGGGTTTATCACATTTTATATAACAGCACCATGTAGATAATGAAAATGCCTTTAATATACGAATAAGATTACAAAGTATATGCTACATCATATCAAATATGATTAGCTTGTGTGCATACTACTTTCAAGTCTAGGAATATGTAAGTTGATCCACGAATTGGATCTTGACCTAATTCCCATGATGGACGCGTCTACGATTGTAAAATTGTTATTCAATCATTGTATATGTAATGTTTGGGCCTTAAAATGGTATCAAGGGTCTCATCCCGTGAGAATCAAGTTTAAGGCTCCGTGATAGTGGAAATTGGGATTGCAGATGTTCGGGGCTATTAAGATGGCTTACATGCCCACAAGTGGCCTCGGCTCTATTCAATGTTTGTTTTTTCCTTTTTATCACCAAAACGATTTCTAAACAAAGCAACGAAGATCTTCTAAAATCATATTCAAATCAATCGGGTTAGTAAGACCACTTAAAATTAAAATTAAAAGTAATGAAGAATCTCGATTCCTATCTGGCGAAGGGTTTGAAATTCGGGTTTTTCAAAAAACGTCACCTCAAAAAGGTTTTTCATCAAAAAATCTAAAATCTAAAACGAACCTTTTCTTCAAATCAAACCCCTCGCGCATAGGTCCAAAGAGGTTTTAAGTTGCTTTCAAAATAACGCACTTCCCACGATTTTGACTCAAAGCTAAATCACACACACACACACGCTTCAGACTTAGGAAAATAATAAGATGCGGTAACCGTGTTTTCACGGAAGTTAGGGGGTGCCCAACACCTTCCTCTCACTTAAGCAAGCCCCCAAACTCTATAATTTCGGTTTCGAGACCAATTTTACGGAGTCACATATTGAGCCATATTGCGAAAACTCTTAAATCCGAATGAGTTAGTATATCCATTTAAATCTTTACCAACTGGCGGCTCTATATAATTGGTCCATCATTAAAATTAACCTTTTAAAACCCCATCGGCATTTATGTCGGGATTTTTCCTAAAAATCACCCTTTAAGCGAAATGAATAAATCGAAATATTAAAAAAGGGTAGAAAACACGACAAACACAGGAAAAATTATCCCGACGTCAATAGAAAGTACACGTGAATCAAGCAAGTTGCTGCACTCCTGTGCATTTGAATTTCGCCCATTATTAAACTATAATTTTGCTAAAAAGCTTCTTGAACTGTCTATAAAAAGAGTTTATGTCATTTGTTCGGCTAAACTTAGTTGCTATGTTTCTATCAATATATTGAAATGTTCATGATTCTTTGATGTTATGTTAATCTAATCCAAATTATTTTGGTGCGGACTCTGATTTATGGTTTAGTAGAACAACCCTAGAAATAGGGGATAATTATATTGTCGGGTAACCGACATATGCTATAAAAATACAGCATGGAGATGATGTGATGTGTAACATAGAGCATTGTTAGGCTGATCCCCTAATGATACTCTGCGGAGAGTTCGTAGTCTTTGTGACTATTGAACATTATTGGAGAGTTCTCAGTTCACGACTAATGAACATATAAATAGTTCATGGTCCCTACGACCACTCAGTTGAATTTCAATTACCCTTGAGAATACGATGAGCTTTGAGGCCCTTTAGTTCAATCCAGATTGAGAATTCAATTCAAGATTTTATGAAGATATTCTGTTGATTCCAAGTTCCAAATGTAATCCTGATTAGTGGATTTTATACCACAATTTTACTACTTCTAGCTTGATGAAATTGAGTGTTCTTGAGTATTTTTTGCTCCTTTTTATGTGTTTTTTTTATGTTTTTTGTGTAGGAAGAGGGAAAATTGGAAAAGATATAAAAATGGAAGCAAATTGGATGAATTTGTGTTAAAATGTAGCACTTGGGGGCCTAGGTGTGCATTGGCGTGCGACGAATTGGCTCGACGTGCAGCCATGTGCATCAAACATCAACAATCATCAATGAATTGGGGCCACTGATGGTCTAGAGAAAGCCACAAATAAGCTAATCACCATTCATTGAGTTATTTGATGAGAAGAAGTAAGGAAACACAATTCGGACATCTTTTGGAGTAAAATATACAAGTAATTGCAAGAAGGGAATATGAAAGGGCTTTAAATGGTAAGTTCGATACATGTTCTTGGCTTGAAACTTGAGTTTTATTGTAGACCTCGTCGAGAGTTTCGATTTGATAGGTGACATGTCCCGTAACTCCTCCCGAATCAAAAGTTATGACCTTTTTACCAACGGACGTCGAACTAGAAAATGGTCATGCGCCACAGCGCGAGTTCCATGGGCCTCAGCGTAGCATATGTAGTGTGTTACTACATTTAAAAGGCTACGACACCCGTTTCATAAGCCTAGGCGCAGGGGCTTTAGCTGGGATGCGTTTTTAGCGAATTTTAGCACTTTTTGACTTCCTATTGGATTATTTTTCTCCTAAGACACATGATTTGAAAAGACTAACAACCTAGAGACTAATATCTAACCTAACACACATCCAAGGTATGGTTCTTCATCAGATTTTCAAGGAGCAAGAAGGAGAGCAAGGGTTCAAGGCTGAGTTTAGAGAGTGAAGTCTGCGTGACATAGATTTTTTCTCTCTTACCTTTTCCTTTAATTTTTGTAAACCTATAATGTTACTTGATTGTATGATGATGATTCCTAGTTACATGATGAACTAACTTTTTATTGAGATTGCAATGGAACCCAATGTTTAGTTTTAATTAATTTGCTCTCGTTTTGATTATTCTTGATCATAATTGAGTCGTTTATCATATTTTGTGTTTATCGATAATTGCGTAGCTAACAATTATTGTGATATGACCTAGATGAAATTGGAAGATGAATTCTATGTTTAGATCTAAATATGACAACATGTGATCTTGCTTATTCTATGGATTGTATAAATGATTTGTGTATATGATATGAATATACCTATATGACACATGTAACTTTATTAAGAATTGATGCTTAAAATTTATTCTTAATTGGGTCACATACGAATATAGTAATTTAATTGGAATATATATTTTTATCTAAATGCTTAAAAAAGGGTTGTTAAAAAAATTATGAATTCTCGATTGACGATTTGCTATGATTAATTAATTGAAAAGAGAGTAAATAGATTTAAATGAGGCATTGGGGGAAATTGTAATCTTAGCTTTATAAATCTGATATTAATCTTGTGCTTAGTAATTTAGTTTAATTTTAATTAATTAGATTCATAAACCTAATTTCAATTGTTTAAATAAGATTGAATTGATACAAAGTTAGTACTTAGTTAATATTATTAGCATATTCCTCGTGGGATCGACACTCTACTTACTACTATATTACTTGTTGACCACATATATTTGCGTGTAAATTGTCTACACTAATTTTGGACAACATATCCTATTTTTTTTTATCGTCAGTATTTAATTCAATCATAATTATTGTTTCGATATTTTAAATTGTTTATACTTGCTGAGCAAATTAGTAGCTCACCCTTGCGAATTATATTTACTGCCAAAGTGGAGGGGCCCGAGGGGTCAAATATCAAAGATAAAGGAAAAAGCAAAGCGACAGAGGAAGATTAGGAAAATTATAATGTATCTGTTAATTAATATTTAATAATGTATTATTTTGGAATAGATGTATTTGAATGAAATGTAAGTAAGACCTGGGGATTTGTATAACTTAATTATGTGAATAATGTAATAATAATATAAATTAGTTTGTATTTATTTGTTAGTTGTGGTGATGTGTGTGAATAGTGAGCACCAAGTTTGTAGTAGCGAGTACTCTGATTTGGGAGCGTCACATATACCTTCAACTTCTCAGTACTATACAGATATATCTTCTACCTCCAACACTCAACCTGCAACAAAACCTTCTTCCTCTTATACAAATGAATTAAGATCTACAATTCCACAACAATTTCAAACTAATGATATAATCTTTGAAGACCTGAACTTTAATAACCAAGAAACCATGGCACCAACTCTTAAAAAGCTCTACAAAAGACTCTCTACTATGCCATCCAAAACTCAACTTGCCATCACGCTGCAAGAAGTAGTCGACGAATGCAAATTCGACATGGACTCTACAGCTCAAGGAGTGCAGAAAAGTCTCTCCTTCATTACAAAACAAGCTTCTAAAGTTCCTCATCAAATGACAAAAAAGTTTGACAACCGCATCGACAACCTAGTATCTGTCATTAATAAATATGTAGAGACTAGAGATCAAATCTACTTCAAGAAGATTGACGACCATGCTGCAGCTGTGAAGAGTATGCAAGATAATCATTTAAGCTCAATAAAAATTCTTTCAGACAAAGTCTTTAATCTAAGCACTAGTATTCAAAAATTCAAGGAGTTCACAAGTGATGTAATCACCAAAACAGGTAGTACAATGGCTCTAGTTCATGAACTCCATCAAGATCACGACAAGAAATATGATAAGCTTAAAGAGCAGGTCACTCTCTCTACATCTCAGGTTGAATCCATAGTTAAAACCATCAGAAATCTCACAGAGGAAGTAGCAGTTCTTGGAAAAGATACTGACAAAAAGGGGGAGATGAGATAACCACAGATAGTTCAATCATCGCCTCCTTTTCCTTCTTCCAGAACTCCTCAGGCTATCCCTTTGAGATCTCAAACTCCAAGATCGTCGAGTGGAGTAAATCAAATTGGCTCAAGGCTCCCAGGTAATGACCTAAATTTCTTGAATTGAAATCTATAAGGGGTTCATATACAAGGGGAAAAGCTATTCAGATTTCTAGATCCTACGCCTAGAGACTCTATGGAAGAAATATGGAGAAGAGAAGAATAAGGGAAGCATTCCTATGATCGTAGAGCTGCTGAGGAAAGGAGAAATCCTCCATGGAGTCTACCATCAAAGAAAGCAAGAGATTGGAGGAGATAATTTATTCTATCTTTGTAATTTGTGTATTTTTTTTTCTTGTAACTCATTCTTTCAATAAATAAAAAGATTCATTATTTTTTCTAGAAAATACAGTTTCTCACTGTATATTAAGGCATGTTTAAATTTCTCATGTTTATATGCATTTAGTTTGTTAATGATTAAACTAAAAACTACTTATTTTGTCATTATCAAATAGGGAGAGATTGTTAGTATATACTTGAATTTATGTGGTCCCTTATTTGATTTAATGATAACTAAAATTAATGTATTTGTAATACCAAGTAATTTTTGTAAAGTTTTTATGAAAGTATTACGTAAATGGACTTAGTTAGGGATTAAATTGTTAGGTTGATCCAAATCGTAGAGTTATTTCTTGTAATATCTAAAATTTTCCTGGTTAGAAGATTTCTCATAAAGCTAAAGATAAAGCTACTCTAAAATCGCAAAATAAACTAAAGATTGTCAAATATCATAGAGTAGAAGCCAAATCGTAAAGTCAGAATCGCATAGTCACTTAATTTCATAGAGTAAATGTAGTAGGACAAGCCACTCTATGATGTTACTCTACGATAGCCAAATCGGTGGCAGGTTATAACAAGGGTCATCAACTTTAAACACACGACCCTTAAGGTTGATCTTCATATGTGTTTGCGATAAAGATAAGATATTTTTGAAGCTCTATCTAACAGCTATACGAGCAAGGATAGAGGATACGTGGTTGCTACTACACTGTTCACAGTACCAAGGAAAGCAACCTGAAGTGATCAAGCAGACACCAATTCAAAGCATTACAACTAAGCAACGATAAATTTCTAACGAGAAAATCCCAAGAGAACTCTATAAAAAGACGATAACTTCAAGCATTACAACTTAGATATTTTACCAAGTCGAAATGCTGACATTCTAAGTTCTTAGAAGCTTCACCCTACGATTCTGAACTAATGAGTTGCTGCCAAGACAATTGAAGGAGTGATTAACGTCACTTAGCAACTGTAATATCCGAGATCGCTATGTAATTTGATGAATATATTTAAATAAATTTATGTGAAACTCTTTGTGATTAACTAAATATATGATTATGTGTTATATATATATATATACAATTGAGTTATGTGATGAGATGTATTTTAGTAGTTGATTTAAACTAATTTAATTATTTGAATTAACTAAGGAAGTTAGTAATTCCATAAAATGCAAGAAATGAAGTTAAAACTCGAGTTTGAGTTCGGAGTGGAATTTGGTGAAACGGACTGGGGATTTGAATCCGGAACGTCGAAATTTGTGAGAATTGACTGTAAACCCAAAATGTGTCGGGTTTGACTTTTTGGTCAAAGTCAACCGGTTGACTTTTTCGGGTAAAAAGTCAAACTCAAATTTTGTAGTTGAATTAGACGAAATGAAGATTCCCACGACGTTTGGAACGTTGATTTTAGTAGGAAATGACTATAGTCACGAAAAAGTCGGGTTCCGGAGGTTAAAATGGTCAAATGGCCAATTAAATGATTAAAATAATTATTAAAAGAAATAAAATGAATCAGCTGAATTGGTGGGACCCATGAGACTAGCTGAACTTAGTTTAAAATTGGGAAAATATCATTTCATAGGAATTTGGGAAGGAGGGAGTAATTCTTTTTCTTTAAACTCAAAGACCTTTCAATTTCTTAACTTCCTTTTTCTTTAATCCTTGTAACTGATCATGGGAAGTTCAAGGGATGGAAATCTGATGGAGTGGGGGTTAGAGTACATGAAGGGATTCAAGCATTACCATTCCTATAAATTTCTCTACCTAAAGTATCTTCTCATTTTTGCTAAATTTCTTACCAAGAGAACTTGTAAAATTGAGAGAGAGAGAGAGAGTTTGTCGAATCTGCTTGGGTTTGCAGAGGATTTGGCAAGTAAGGAAGGAGGATTTACAAGACTTAATTCAAGAGAAATTACATTCATCCTAGAGGTAAAAATCTATTAATTTTTTTTATACATATGAAATGAAGAGAAAATGCATGGTTGGTTATGGTAGATGACTTGCTTTGTCTATGTACTACCATGTTGTTGTTAATTGATGATGTTAGACTATTATGAATGAAAGTTCTAGATTTAAACATGCTTCATGTGCTCTAAATGCAGTCAAGTAATGTTACGCATGCTTTATGTTTGTTAAAATGCCCCAATGAGTCCAAATTGCTTAAAAGTAGGAATTTGTTAAAGTTTGAAGTTGTGTTTATGTGTATACATGTTATGTTAGATGATCTGAACCTTAGGAACAATTTAATTGCATGCTAGAAGCGAATTCATGAAATTTTTACCAAAGTTGAGTTTTGTATAATCTATGACTATTCGGGTATTTCGGACCTCTGAAATTAGGCCTCAGTTAATCCGTTTCGAGCATGTATTAATTTTTTAAAATATTAAGTAGTATGATGTGTAATCTGACCAAGTTTGAATGTAATCGGAATTAAAGTGAGTAAATTATGATTTTCGGGAACTACTATGAAAATAAGAAAAATCTGCAAAATCTGGAAAACCAAAAATTTTCTAAGTGTCAAGAATAGACCATGCACGCTTATCAAGGCTTCTGATTTGATGCCTTGTTGTGTTAGTTTGGTGTGTGTGGGTTATTTTTGTAAAATACTAGTATGCATGTAGTCCAACATATCTAAAAATGATGGTTATATGATCTATAGCATAGTATATATAAAATAGCAAAGTGGGTTGGAACAAGCGAAAAATAAATTTTTCCAGAACTGAAGAACAGGCGCTGCAGACTGGCCAGTGCAACCAAGGAGTTTGGCGCAGCTGTGCCAGGCAGTAGCGCAGCTGCGCTGATGCTGTCTAGACGCAGCGCATGGGCTGACATGGGCTGGCACAGCGTGCGACGTTCAGTTTTTCGAGTGCTGAAATGACATACTATGAGTTTGATGTTTTGATTAAGCATTACTAAAATACAAACATTGTGAACTATCAAAGAATAAGGACAAGCTTAAATATTAAACTAAACTGAGTATTAATCTAATAAATTGAGTTTAAATGTGACTAATTGGTTTGGTGACTCTAATGAAATGTATAGGCTTTTGAAGGACAATTTAATAGCGTAAACTGTAGAAGACCTAACAGGCAAGTATCCTATCTTTATTCCCTTTACCTCAGTGAGTGCAAGTTCCTAACTTTGTTCACTTTATTGCAGTGAATGTAAATTCCCTTAACTTGTGCAATTTATTATTGTGTACAAGTCTCTCATGTTGCAAGTTATAACTCATACAAGATTTTATATTGTGCAAGTTCTATTGATGATAACCCAATTATTATTCCAATTGTTTGTAAATTCTTAATTATTTATGAACTACTTTAAAGAATGCATTCTGGTCATTTGTTTCGGCTAGATACCATTGATGTGAAATGTTTTATTATTTGAATTATTCAAATTCATTGTAGCCATTTAAAGTTTACCAATCCAAATTGCTTTGGTGCGGTCTCGCAAGAATACTAAGATGAACAACCCGTACAATGGGGTAAACTGATGTCAGGCATATAGTCCCATTTACGCTTATGCGTTTAAACTTTATACTTGTGCACAATGTATGGTACGATAGGCTGATCACCTAGAGTACTTGCGGAGAATGTTTTACAGTCTATTTGATTGTCAGAACTTCTGATGGTTTTAGATGAAATAAAAACAATGTTCAGGGTATTTAGTACCCCTTAGTGTGCTGTTGAAAATGCTAAAACTCTTATATTTGATATTCAAGATTACTTCACAATTATTAATTCAATTATTGAAGGATGCCTAAACAGATGATTTTATCCTCGATGTTCAATATCAAATTACTTTATTTACTTGCTGGCAATTTGTGCTCATTCTTGCTTAAACATTTCAGCTAAGCGTGAGAAGACAGAAGGATCAGACAAGGATAAGGGAAAGGCAAAGATGAATGAATAGTTTTCATGTTATGTAATAAGTTAGATTTCCACATTTGATGTAAAAAACGATGAATGCTAAGATTATGTTTGTAAAGGTTTTTAAGATCATGGGATCGAACCAAGATTATTATTATTAAGATTATTATTAATTTAAGGTATTTATTTAGTTAGATGTTGTTTATGTTGTACCGTGAGCACCACATCCGGTGTTTGATGTTACACGGATTTGGGGGCGTCACAGGTTGGTATTAGAGCTATAGGTTATAAACCGTAGGTGAGAGAACTTAGGATATAACCTTAGTGAAATTAGTGGAGATAGAAAGGAGATGAACTCACATAGAGTTTTAAGTGTTGTGTATAATTTATTTTTACTATAAAAAATGCTTATTTTTAAAATACTAATTTAGTTATTTGATTTTGATTGTAGAATGTCAGGCGAAAAGGAGATTAGAGATATCCACGTGGTGAGTGAGTAGTTGGTAGCTGCACCGGAGCTAGTAGCCGAGGTAGGGGCTAATAGGGAACCTGAGGAGGACCTTAAGGAGGATCCAGAAGAGGATCCTGAGGAAGATGAGCCTGAGGAGGACTCTGAGGAAGCACCCGAGGATAGTCTAGTGGATGAGTTAATGGATAGGATCACCGAGCTAGATGACAGAGTCTATGAGTTAGAGGGTTAGTATCTGGAGGAGCAGGGGACTATGGCTCAGCTTGGTGCATTGGTGCACCATCTGTTAGCTAGGAACGTGGAGCTGGCAAATAAGCTGAGGGCAGCAAACAGTAAGGCGAAGAGGTTACAGGTAGAGAAGGAGGCCATCCGGGCCCACATGGGGAATACGGTGATTGGAAACAAGAGTTCAGGGTCTCCAAACAAGCAAGCAGTTAATTACCTCCTATTGGAAAGATGGGATGAAAAGCCGTGTAAGGGCCGAAAACCAGAGGGATGAGGTAGAAGATGAGGTGAGGAGCAAGAAGGTTAGAATGGATAGAATGCGATATGCGTTTAAAACAGCGCATGAAAGGTTTCAGCATAGAGTCTACTATTACCCGTGTGAGGAACACCAGTCTGGGCACACGATAAGCCGAGGGCTAGTCTTGGATATAGCTGATGAGGAGTATGAAGACGCCTTTAGAAGGGGTCTTTGAGTCTAATATGTAATGAACGTTTAATTATTATTGTAAATATTTAAATTCCAATTTTTGTTTGGGTATAGGAATAAGTGATGCAAATAGCATTATGCTATAGGATATTAAGTACTTTGGTACTATAAATTTTGTTTGAATAAAGATGCTTTTATTTAAAGGTGTGATGTGATGATTAAATCTTTACCTGAATTATAAATGTGGTAAGATTGAGTTATGAGATGATAACATATAAATTTTATTAAACAGAGAATGCCTAGGGGAAGACGTCGCCAACAAATACTAGAAGAATTAGCTAGTAGTGCTGGAGACCAGCCGTACCCCATGCAACAATTTATGGACCTGTTAGTCGGGGCATTGCAGAATAGGACACCGAATAGCAATAACACTCCGACGTCCCAAGTGGCAACCTTTAAAGACTTCAAAAGTGTGGGACCCCCAGAATTTAAAGGGACCACAGAACCCATCGAAGCCCAATCATGGATCAAAGAGATCAAAAAGGCGTTTGCAATCGCCCGAGTAGGGGAAGAGCAGAAAACGATCTTCGTCACGTATATGCTGAAAAGAGAAGCTAATTTCTGGTGGGAGGCGAACCAGAACAGGGCTGGAGAAGGTGTGATATTTTGGGAGAGGTTCAAAGAAGTCTTTTTCGAGAATTAGTTTCCCGTTAGCATGTAGAGTCGCATGGAGATGCGATTTCTGGAATTAAAACAAGAAGATATGACAGTACCCTAGTACGCTGCGAAGTTTAACGAGTTGGTGAGGTTTGCACCTCATCAAGTTGATAAGGAAGAAAGACGAGGAGGTTTGAGTAGGGTCTCAAACTATGGTTGTACAACAAACTATCGGTGTTGCAGACGAACAACTTCACTACTCTTTTGGAGAAGGCCATAATAGCTGAGGGTAGAAGTGAAGCCCTAATGAAATTCAATAAAGAAAAGAAAAAGAAGAATAAGGGAGGAAGTAAAGGGGAAGGAAGTAGTGGAGGTTCTAACAAGAGGAAATGGAACAACAACAACAACAACAATAACAACAACAACAATTACCCAATGAGTTCTGGGAATAAGTCGGGGATGCAAAGAAGAGAGCGGAGGCATGCAAAGATTGTGGGAAAACCCATTCATGTGCATGCCTGAAAGGAAAGAATGTGTGCTTTAACTGCAGGAAAGAGGGGCACATCTCTCCAAATTGCCCCGCTCTAAAGAAGAATGGATGCTTCAATTGTGGAGCACTGGATCATCAGGTGAGGAATTGCCCGAGGAAGAGTGCAAGTGGAGGAAATGGAGGCAGGGGAAGTTGCAGTGGCAATCTCACAATCACGGGACGACTAAACCTACCCCATGAAGAATTAGAATATTCTATGAACATAGAAGTTGCGAATAAGGAAGTAATCCCCGTTAGTCATATTTATAGGAATTGTTATGTAAATATAAGGGGGCATAAGTTGCCAGTGGATTTAATTCCAATTTAGCTAGGGGAAGTTGATGTAATTTTAGGATTGGATTGGTTATTTAATCATGGGGCAATGATATATTTCCAGAAGAAATGTGTAAACCTTCAGACTCCAAATCAGTCTAAGGTAGTGTTCTATGCTAGTAAATCGCCTAGACACTCTAGTTGTCTAACGATGATGCAAGCTAAGAAACTGTTAAGAAAAGGATGTGTAGGTTATCTGGCCCACATCGTTGATACCCAGAGAGTGGGAGCAGAGGTGGGACAAATACCTGTTGTAAGGGAGTTTATGGATGTATTTTCGGATGATTTGCCAGGTCTTCAGCCAGATAGGGAGATCAAATTTATCATAGATGTGGTTCCGGGAACATCGCCGATTTCGAAGGCTCCATACAGAATGGCACCGGTGGAGATGAAGGAGTTGATGGTGCAATTGCAAGAATTATTAGATAAGAAGTATATCCAACCGAGTGTGTCTCTATGGGGAGCACCAGTTTTATTTGTAAAGAAGAAAGATGGGTCGATGAGGCTATGTATCGACTATCGTGAGTTGAACAAAGTGACGATCAAAAACAAGTATCCACTACCTAGGATAGATGATCTGTTTGATCAGTTAAAAGGAGCGAAATATTTTTCAAAAATTGATTTGAGGTCCAGTTATCACCAACTGAAGGTGAAAAATGAGGATGTACCTAAGACAGCATTCAGGACTCGTTACGGCCATTACGAGTTCCTAGTGATGTCATTTGGGTTAACAAATGCTCCGACAGCATTTATGGACATGATGAACCGAGTGTTCAAGCAGTACTTGGATAAATTTGTAGTTGTATTCATAGATGATATCCAAGTCTACTGTAAGACACAAGAGGATCATGTTGAACCTTTAAGGGTGGTGTTGGAGGCGTTAAGGAAGGAGAAGTTGTACACAAAATTTTCAAAATGTGAATTCCGGTTGGAAAGAATTTAATTTTTGGGGCATGTGATTAACAAAGACGGAATCATAGTGGACCCAGCAAAGGTGGAGGCAGTGGTAATTGGGAACAGCCGAAGACACCAACAGAAGTAAGAAGTTTCTTGGGATTGGCTGGATATTACAGAAGATTCATTCAGGATTTCTCAAAAAATAGCAGGAACTCTGACTAATCTGACAAGGAAGTTGGTAAAGTTCGTCTAAACGGATAGGTGTGAAGAGAATTTTCAGGAACTAAAGAAAAGGTTGAGTGAAGCACCAGTGTTGTCTTTACTAGATGATACAGGTGACTTCGTGGTTTCCAGTGATGCGTCACACAAGGGACTTGGCTGTGTGCTAATACAACATGGTAAAGTTATTGCGTACGCATCGCGTCAGTTGAAAAATTATGAAAAGGGATATCCTACCCATGACCTGGAATTGGCAATGGTAGTATTTTCCCTGAAGATATGGAGGCATTATTTATATGGTGCAAAGTGTGAAATATGCACAGACCATAAAAGCCTGAAGTATATATTCACGTAAAAGGAGCTGAATATGCGGTAGAGGAGATGGTTTGAGCTGATAAAAGACTACAATTGCGAAATCTTATATCACCCAGGGAAGGGTAGTGGGAAATTTTGACGCCCTGAGGTCAGACTTCGTGCTCACGTGTACAACCTTTACATAATGCTATAGAAATCTTGACTTCTAATAATCAAAGTAAAGTGCGAAAAAATGATAATATTATAATACCATTCTTTCGTGTTACATCATTCCCAGGTTTACTTGTTCTATTACAAATAAGTCCAAAAAGACTTAAAAATAAATCTCCATTTCTCTATCCGAGACTTGCAATATTAGCAACCAGGCAGTTTCCAGGAAAGAGGGGGCTTTCCGTTAAAACAGCGCACAATTAAATGACCTAGCCCCTTTCCTCGTCAGAACTTTCTAGACATTGCCAATAATGTTAATCTAGCATAGTTTAAATGACTTCTACATCTTTAACTTTCTTCGTACCGCCAGAATCGTCTGGTAATTCTTCCTTGGCTGTAATTTGTTTTAAGATAATTGCAAGAATGAGCATAAGAATGCCCAACAAATCTAACAGATATATATATGAGCAGAGAATCACCTTTTCAAGATATATATACAAAATAAGCTGATACAAGATTTCAATGATTATCAATATAGTGAACTGAGTGGTTCCCCACCCACGAACTAATGAATTAGTTCCCTGTCTCATCACCACTGCTACAATTGTATCCACAATATATATCGCTTCTACGATACCTCTACACTGCGACAAATGTTACCTCAGTGAGTTAGATCGGTTTCCTATCACATCTTAAACTCTTGCCCATACAAGAGAGTTGTTCAACTCAGATACTAACATGGTTTTGAATTGAAATTCAACAATCACTATCACGTTGCACATAGAAGATAACAAGCATGTTAATGCACGAGGTGCAAAAAAAACAATACTTGCATAACAATAAACCTCATAAATAAGACACGTTACTTCACGGAGTGCATTTCAACAATTAAGTAGACTTGCCTGAATATGGATAATATGTTAACGCTAATGTTTCATTCCTCGCCCAATCTCTTGAAGTGTAAGCTCTAGAACTTTTATCCTCCAAGCTTTTCCTTTCCTTGGATTATGATAGGCTAATTAAGCATTTTAACGATTAAATCTTTTAAGTTTTATTTCGGATATTATAACCGCTTATAAATAAGACTCCTTCTAATATACATGAAATAATTTCAGCATTATAAATGCATATAAAATGAATATTCATCAACTATATTTAAAATAAATTGAGCATTATAACTGCTTATAAAATGAATATTCGGCTATTATATTTGAAATAATTTCAGCATTATAATTGCATATAAAATGAATATTCTTACTAAATAGTTGAAGAAAGTCGGACATAGTAACTGCTTATAAAAGTATATTTTCTAATATATAAGAGAAATAAATCGGACATTATAACTGCTTGTAAATAGGACTTTTGTACTATATACTTAAAATAATTTGGGCATTATAACTGCTTATAAAAGTATATTTTTACTAAATATATAAAGAAGAATAAAAATAATAACCACTAGAGTAATACATCTTGTAGTTGCTAGCTTTACTTCCAATCGCGTAGTGCTTCGATGCTTAGAAAGTACTTTTTATCTCACAATATCTCTCAAAATATAAATATAGAGTGTTTTTGCTCTTGAACTGCTCTTAAAATGGGAGGAAATAATGAAGAACTAAGCTTGCTATTTATAGGAAAACCAAGTTTCGCTAATTGCACGTTAGGGGCTCGACTTATTGCACTTTTTACCCTAGCATATTCTTAGAATATTCTTCTAAGCTCCTCAATGAAAATATCTTCCAAGCTCGACAATGCAGCTTGCAATTTGAACCTATCTTCTAAGTTCCTCAATGAAAATATCTTCCAAGCTCGACAATGCAGCTTTCAATCTAAGCTCCTCAATAAAAATATCTTCTAAGCTCGACAATGCAGCTTGCAGTTGAACCTATCTTCTAAGTTCCTCAATGAAAATATCTTCCAAGCTCGACAATGCAGCTTGCAATCTAAGCTCCTCAATGAAAATATCTTCCAAGCTCGACAATGCAGCTTGCAATTGAACCTATCTTCTAAGTTCCTCAATGAAAATATCTTACAAGCTCGACAATGCAGCTTGTTACCATAAGCACGACAAATCCCTTTGTCATTCTCAAGCACGACACAACAACTTGTCAAAAATAATTTATCAGTATGCTTCTTGGTGAAATCATGGAAAGCACGACAAATCATTTTGTCAATGTAAGCACGACTAAGCAGCTTGACAAAAAAAATTTTATTTGACATAATTCATCGTTTACATAATATAATCACAAAACACCTGCTTCGAAATATCATTTCAATCTTTATTAAGCACAAAATTCGAATCTCATTAGGGCTTAAGGTTTTAAACTTCTCGATATCTAATTTTAGGTCACTAAATTAACCTCTAACCATATACGGTTGTATTTATAAGACTCATAAATATTCAGGGTATTATAGAAATTAGCTATGTTAACAGCTTAAGAAGAGTTAATTAAGGAAATCGCGAGACTGGAACTCGAGATAAAGAGTCTAAGGGAGTCAGATGAGAAATTATTCGCAGTAGAGGCTCGTCCGACTTTATTGGACAAAATAAAAGAAGCACAAGGCAGGGATGAAGAATGTGAAAAGGTAAAGAAAAGAATTTCAGATGGGGAAGAGCTTAAGTTCAAGGTGGATGGTGAGGGACTGATGAGATTTGAGAGGAGAATTTGGGTGCCAATGGTATCTGAATTACGAGAAGAAATTCTGCAAGAGGCTCATAGTTCAAGTTACTCGATTGATCCGGGAAGCATAAAGATGTATCAGGATCTTCGCCAACAATATTGGTGGCCTAATATGAAGGGAGAGGTCGCGGAATACGTCAGCAGGTGCTTCACTTGCCAGATAGTTAAGGCAGAACATCTGAAACCGAGCGGGTTACTTCAACCTCTAGAAATTCCGGAATGGAAGTGAAAGCATATCACGATGGATTTCGTGGTAGGACTTCCAACTAAACAAAAGGGTTATGATGCGGTATGGGTTATAGTTGATCGATTGACTAAGTCGGCGCATTTCTTGCCGATCAAGATCAGATTCAACTTGGATCAATTGGCAAAACTTTACATAAAAGAAATTGTCCCTAGACATGGAGTGCCAATATCGATTGTGTCAGATCGCAACCCACAGTTCACGACAAATTTTTGGAAAAGCTTCCAAAAGCGTATGGGAACGCAACTGAGGTTGAGCACTGCATATCACCCTCAAACGGATGGGCAAAGCGAGAGAACAATTCAAACCTTAGAGGACATGTTAAGAGCATGCGTTATGAATTTTAAAGGAAGTTGGGATGATCATCTACCATTGGTGGAATTTGCATACAATAACAGTTATCACGCCAGTATCGGTATGTTACCATATGAAGCTCTGTATGGAAGAAAGTGCAGAACCCCACTATGCTGGGATGAAGTAGGGGAACATCGTCTGCTAGGGCCGGAATTGGTGCAGCAGACTGCAGATATTGTCAAAATGATACGAGCAATATTAGTGTCGGCTAAAGATCGACAGAAGAAATATGTTGATCAACATAGGCAGCAACAAGACTTTGACGTCGGCCAATGATTTGTACACCATAGGTGTTGCAGAGAGATTAGGGGACATAAACTAAGCGTAGATTTGATCCCGATAAGATTGGGAGAGTTTGATGTGATATTAGGAATGGACTAGTTATATAACCATGCGGTGATAATTGACTGTCAGAAGAAGAGTGTGAACCTTCAGACCCCGAACCGATCCAAAGTAGTGTTTTACGGTAGAACATCGCTTAGACGATCGTGTTGGCTTACGATGATGCAGGCCAAGAAGTTATTGAGAAAAGGATGTGTAGGCTATTTAGCCCATGTTGTAGATACTCAAAGAGTGGGAGCGGAGATGAATAATATACCGGTAGTAAGAGAGTTTCCAAAATTATTACCAGACGAATTGCCCGGTCCTCCGCTAGATAGGGAGATCGAGTTCGCAATAGAATTAGTGCCAAGAACGACACCAATTTCAAAGGTTTCGTATCGTATGGCGCCAGTAAAGATGAAGGAGTTGATGGTACAATTATAGGAGTTCTTAGATAGAGGTTATATTCAGCCGAGTGTGTCTCCGTGGGGAGCACCAGTTTTGTTCGTTGAGAAGAATGATGGATCGTTACGGCTTTGTATTAACTACCGAGAGTTGAACAAAGTAACGGTCAAGAATAAATATCCATTGTCGAGAATCGACGATCTTTTTGATCAACTGAAAGGAGTGAGGTGTTTTTTAAAGATAAATTTGAGAACGGGATATCATCAGTTGAAAGTACAAAAGGAAGATGTACCGAAGACGGCATTCAGAACCCGATATAGGCATTATGAATTTTTAGTGATGTCGTTCGGTTTGACTAATGCACTAGCAGCGTTTATGGACTTGATGAACCGAGTTTTCAAGCCATATTTGGATAAGTTCATGGTAGTTTTTGTTGACGATATCTTGATTTACTCAAAGACCAACGAGGAACACGTTGAACATTTGAGGGTGGTGTTGGAGACGTTAAGGAAAGAGAAGATGTATGCAAAATTTTCTAAGTGCGAATTTTGGTTAGACAAGGTACAATTTTTAGGACAAGTGATAGACAAAGATGGAATCTCAGTGGATCCTGCGAAGGTGGAGGCAGTGAGTAATTGGGAACAATCGAAGACGCCGACGGAGGTGCGGAGTTTCTTAGGGTTAGCCGGATACTATCGAAGACTTATCCAAGATTTTTTTAAGATAGCGACCTCGTTGACCAACCTAACGAGGAAGATGGTGAAGTTTGTTTGGACAGAAAATTGGGAAGAAAGTTTTAGAGAGTTAAAGAAGAGATTGAGAGAGGAGCCTGTATTATCCTTACCGAATAATACGAGAGGTTTTGTTGTGTATAGTGATGCGGCACATAAAGGTCTTGGTTGTGTGCTAATGCAGCATGGCAAGGTCATTGCGTATGCGTCACGATAGTTGAAGGATTATGATAAGTGATACCCTACCCATGACTTTGAATTAGCGGTTGTAGTTTTCACATTAAAGATTTGGAAGCATTATCTTTATGGGAAGAAATATGAGATATATACAGACCACAAGAGTCTAAAATATATCTTCACACAAAAGGAGCTAAATATGCGACAAAGGAGGTGGATAAAATTAATGAAAGATTACGATTGTGAAATTCCTTATCACCCGGGGAAGGAAAATATAGTAGTTGATGCATTGAGTAGAAAAGGGAAAGAGAAATTGTTCATGTTGATAGCTCAGGAGGAGCTAATAAGAGAAATAGAGAGATCGAAAATAGAAGTGAAGGGACCTAAAGAGTCTGAAAAGAAGTTATTTATAATGGAGGCTCGTCTAACATTGTTGGATAGAGTGAAGGAAGCATAGGAGAAATATGAGGAATGTGAGAGGATAAAGAAAAGGATAATAGAAAATGAGGAACAGAGGTTCCGAATAGATAAGGATGGTATCTTGAGATTTGAAGAACAGGTGTAGGTGCCAGCAGTGTCTGAATTAAGAGAAAAAATTTTGCACGAGGCACATAATTCAGCATATTCTGTTCACCCAAGAAGCACGAAAATGTACTGAGATCTTCGCCAACGTTTTTGGTGGCCTAATATGAAGCGAGGAGTTGTTGAGTACGTTAGTAAATGTCTTACCTGTCAACAAGTAAAAGTAGAGCATCAGAGGCCAAGTGGGCTACTTCAACCACTGGAAATACCGGAATGGAAATGGGAGCACATTATGATGGACTTCGTGGTGGGACTTCCAATCACACAGAAGGGTTATGATGTTATTTGGGTTATTATGGACCGATTGATGAAGTCGGTGCACTTTCTACCAATAAAGATCCGATTCAATTTAAATCAGTTAGCAAAGTTATACATAAAGGAAATTATTTCGCGATATGGAGTGTTAATGTCAATTATTTCAGATCGAGATTCGCATTTCACGTCGAATTTTTGGAAGAGTTTGCAAGAAAGAATGGGAACACAATTGAGGCTAAGAACTGTTTATCATCCTCAAACTGACAAACAAAGCGAGTGAACCATATAGACACTATAAGACATGCTTAGAGCTTGTGTGATGGATTTCAAAGGGAACTGGGATGATCACTTACCCTTAGTAGAATTCGCTACTAATAATAGTTATCATGCAAGTATCGGTATGCCACCATATGAAGCTCTCTACGGAGGAAAGTGCAGAACACCGTTATGTTGGGACGAGGTCGGAGAACGATGACTTTTGGGACCGAAATTGGTCCAGCACACAGCATACGTTGTGAAAACAATAAGAGCCAGATTAGTAGCAACTCAAGATTGGCAAAAGAAATATACAGATTTGCACCATCAAAGCTGAGAATTTGAAGTGGGTAGTTTTGTGTTTCTGAATATGTCTCCTTGGAAAGGGAAGATAAGATTCGGTAAGAAAGAAAAGTTGAGTCCGAGGTTCATAGGACCATTCGAAGTATTTAAAAGGGCAGGCGAAGTAGCATATGAGGTAGTTTTACCTCCTGAACTGGAGCATATCCACAATGAGTTCCATGTTTCAGTGTTACAACTATATATATCCTATTATAAGCACATGATATTCTATAAGCCCATTCAAGTCGAGAAGGATCTGATATGTGAGGAAATCCCTGTACAGATAATAGATAAAAAAGAGCAAATATTAAGAAATAAAGTTATACTCTCTGTAAAGGTAGTTTAACGAAACCACAATGCCGAGGAGGCTATGTGGGAGTTAGAAGATAAAATGAGAAGGAATTATCCCCATTTTTTTGTGTAACCTTGTACCGATTCCAAGAACGGAATCTTTATAAGAGGGGAAGAATGTAATACCCAAGAATTTGTAAATAATATTAGTAATGAAAATAATAATGTTTAAAAATTATTTGTGTGAACATATATCTATATATATATATATATGTGTGTGTGTGTGTGTGTTATGAGCCTTAATAATCCAACTTAAATTAAATGAAGTATGTGATAATTGCGCTTATGTAATATGCCTTGTGTGGCATAATGGTTAGGATGGATTAATTAATTGCTTAATTAAATTAATTGAGAGATAATTAAATAATGTAATGGACTAATGATGGTAATTAAAATTAGTCCAATTGATTTATGTTGTAAGTATACTATTAGACCTAATTAATTATTGTCGACGCCGGGTTTTCGCTTTCTCGTCTTTTCCAATTTTAGCCTTTTGATTTAGATGACGTTTGGAAAAGGTCGGCATTGATGTCGACGGGGTTTTGAAAGATCGTTTTTATGATGAGCCAATTAACCAGAGTCGCCAGTTGGTATATTTGAAATGGATGTACCAACTCATCCGAGTTTTCGTTTTTTATAAATCGCTGGCTCATGTGTGACTCCGAATTAATTGGTCTGCGAATCGAGATTCATAGAGTTCGGGGGCTTGTTTAAGTGAGGGGAAGGTGTTAGGCATCCCTCGACTTCCGTGAAACATGGTTACCGCGATCTCAATGCTTTCCTATCCTTTAATTCATGAAATGTGTGTGTGTAAGTGCGCGTGTATGTGTGTGTACCTATGTGAATGTTGTGATGAATTTGTATGAAAGAATCATTTGGATTTTAGGGAAAATCGTGTTTTAATTTGAGAAACGCTTCGGAATGTCTTTTCGGTATACACGAGAAAGCTTGGTTCGTTATAAGAAAAATTTTGATTTTTTATTTATCAAAACTATGAGATTTTCATTAGGTGTCGTTTTGGCAAAACAAGAGTTTTAAACCTTCGTCAAAATAGGAATCGAGATCTATACGTTGCTTTCGTGAAATGATCGGGCAATTTCTAGAATCTCTTTCACCCTATGCACAAAGATTTAATAAAACGTTACTTATTTCTAAAATCAAATTTTGTGATGTTTGAAAACTATTTTCTTTAGCTTTCTCGTTAGATAGGAATCGATATTCATTAACATTTCTCAAATTTTAACCTCGTGATTCTAATATCCTAGTTTGATTGATTTTATGAAAATCTTCATTTGTCTGGCTTTGAAATCAAAGTTTTCAATATTGTCAATCAAATAAAACATTAATATGCGTGAGGGTTATTCATGGGCATGTAAGCCATCAAAATAACCCACACGCCTACAATCGCATACTTCACTATTTATGGGGCCTTAAACCCGATTCTCGCCTTAGCGTCGTTTTAAGGCCCGACGGTTACACGTTTACAACGAAGGATTACATTGTTCCTAAATACATACGTCAAAATTTGTCCATCATCGGATTCGGACCATGGCGTCACGCTCCTAGGCTCACATCCACAATTTATCACAAACATAAAATAGATACAATAACATAACTAACAACGGATTGTTTAACGCCCCACAATGGACCAAAATTAACAATCTAAATAGATCAATTCCACCTAATGTATATATCGTTATGAACGAGCAAAACCTCACCCAATGGATATCATCGGATTATTAGGGAGAAATTTATTCCGATGGAAACCTCTCTAATAATTCCTAATCCATTGTTCCACAATAATTTTCATGAAATCTACATTTAATTCAATCAAATAATATGATAGAAATTGATATAACAAAAGAGATTTCACCTTGCAATTGATATCCAAATGGATGTGAATTTGATGTATTCGAATAGAAGGAGAAGTATATGTGATACAATCAACTCAAGAGATATTAATCCTCACTTTTTCCTTCCTTTCTCTCCTATTTTGTTGCAAAATTATGGTGTTTTTTCCTCTGTATTTCCGATTTTTTGCTGCTGTTTTCCGCTGGAATTCTTCCTCTTTCAAATTTTTGCTGAACCTCCTGTATGCTGCCTGAAGCTGGCTTAAATAGGCTGGCCAGAGCCAGCCGCAGATCTATCTGCGGCTGGCCGCAGATGGATCTGCCGCTGGCCAGCTGGCACGCCTCCCATCGCACTCAGCTGGTAGTGCTGATTTCCTGGTTTCCGTGCTGGCGCACCCACTTGGCCGCAGATCTATCCGCGGCTGGCGGACTTGACTTTCTCGATTTTCGTGCCACGCCTCGATTTCCGTGCCGCAACGTCGGTTTTCGCTGACATGCTCGTGTTCTGCAGTCCGGGAATTTCCGGGAGACGTGCCACCTCATTCGGAAGTGCCTGCTTCGGACGGCTCTGCTGTCACGTCGACTTGGGCTGCCCAAAACATTGCGGCGGTGCCGGGCGTTCGCCCTTGTGCCCGCTCCTTTGCTCCCGCAAGCCGGTTCAATTGACGATTTCGCCCTCCTGTCATGGTTAGTAGAAGGAAACGCAAAATTTGGGTGTCTACAGCTGCCCCTCTTTATCATGTTTATGAAATGATAAATGAAATGAACAGGATAAAGAATAGACACTCGATGCATGAATGACAGTGCGTAAGAATGACAGTACATACATGATGCCACACATATAGCTTATGATGCAACATAAGATGTAATGCATGCAAGACATTCGTAATAGTGTCAATGTATCAACCCCTTGACCGTGTTTGTTAGTCTTTGGGTTCCCTCTTTCAATCTATCGTCTCGTTCGGGGCCGGGTATCGTCGCCGGTCACCCATCGCGTAACCCCCGGTTATCGTCGCCGGTTGGTTATCTTGTCGGAGCCGGTTTTTCGTCGCCGGACATCCATCTCGTGATCGCCGGTTATCGTCGTCGGTCGATTGTCATGTCGGGGCCGGGTATCGTCGCCGGTCACCCATCTCGTAACCCCCGGTTATCGTCGCCGGTCGGTTATCTTGTCGGAGCCGGTTATCGTCGCCGGACATCCATCTCGTGATCACCGGTTATCGTCGCCGGTCGATCGTTTTGTCGGGGCCGGGTATCGTCGCCGGTCACCCATCTCGTAACCCCCGGTTATCGTCGCCGGTTGGTTATCTGTCGGAGCCGGTTATCGTCGCCGGACATCCATCTCGTGATCGCCGGTTATCGTCGCCGGTCGATCGTCATGTCGGGGCCGGGTATCGTCGCCGGTCACCCATCTCGTAACCCCCGGTTATCGTCGCCGGTCGGTTATCTTGTCGGAGCCGGTTATCGTCGCCGGACATCCATCTCGTGATCGCCGGTTATCGTCGCCGGTCGATCGTTTTGTCGGGGCCGGGTATCGTCGCCGGTCACCCATCTCGTAACCCCCGGTTATCGTCGCCGGTTGGTTATCTGTCGGAGCCGGTTATCGTCGCCAGACATCCATCTCGTGATCGCCGGTTATCGTCGCCGGTCGATCGTCATGTCGGGGCCGGGTATCGTCGCCGGTCACCCATCTCGTAACCCCCGGTTATCGTCGCCGGTCGGTTATCTTGTCGGAGCCGGTTATCGTCGCCGGACATCCATCTCGTGATCGCCGGTTATCGTCGCCGGTCGATCGTTTTGTCGGGGCCGGGTATCGTCGCCGGTCACCCATCTCGTAACCCCCGGTTATCGTCGCCGGTTGGTTATCTGTCGGAGCCGGTTATCGTCGCCGGACATCCATCTCGTGATCGCCGGTTATCGTCGCCGGTCGATCGTCTCGTCGGGGCCGGGTATCGTCGCCGGTCACCCCTCGCGTAAACTTTTCACTTCAACACGTCAAATGGCTTCAAGGGAGCAAGGTGGGGCCCACCAAGGCCAGCCGCAGATGGATCTGCGGCCAGCCGCAGATACATCTGCGGCCAAGATCGGGCTTATAAGCGGCGTCCCGCTTCCAGATCTGTCACTTTCAACTTCCAACTCACACATATTCCTCGCGATTTTTGCTTGTTCGCAAGGGCTTTTCGTCGATTTTTCAATTTTCCTGCAAAAACTGTTCCGGTAGGATTGATCTACACGCTACAGGTAACACTTTGACCGGTCACTTTTCAATCTCGTCAATGTTTTGCTATACATTTGACTATTTGCATGTTTAGAGATAAAATGTATGCTTTACAATGCTATGTAATGTACCATCATATATACATGCTATGTATCAACTATGTGAGTCCTATTTTATGTTCATGAGGCGGTCCCACATATTGTTTACTCCTTTTCTGCAAGAGAAACATACATTACATGATGTAATTACACATATGAATGCAATTTAAATCTGTTTGAGGCTTTGATTGATGGAAAACACGTTTGGCTTATGCCTGGGATGTTCAATTTACAAACGGAACTCTGCCGATTTTTTTTTTTTTTTTTTTTTTTTTTTTTTTAACATGCATCATGTTGCATTAATCATATGATGAGGCTAGAAATTTAGAATGTTCATTACATAATTTTAAAAGGGAACTTACCTTCTTTCTCGCCCGTTCTATTCCAGCTATGGATCGTGATGCGCCCAGTAGCTCCTCCGCCTCTCGGACTTCGGGTGTTCGCCGTCGTAGGGCTGCACCTGCTCCTGTTCCTCCTCGGACCCGTCAGGCTCGTCGTTTGACGGAGGCTGTCATTCGTCCTGGTCATCCGGACGTTGAGGAGGCTGTCCCTCCGGAGGTTGCGGCAGAGGGGCCATCCTCCAGCACACCGGCTCCATCTACTCATCAGGCTTCTTCTGGCGCCTCCGTGCAGATACCCGATCTTTTGGGTCGGGATCTCAGTCGTCACCCTTCAGCATCTCTCGTGGCTAACGAGGTATATTTCAGCTCTATTCTGATTTCACTCTCAATTTCTCCATTCTCCTTTTATCCGGATTGACCCCTTGGTGATTGCCCCAGGTACCCGAGTTTACCCAGCCGAGGGGTAACTGGTTCAACATCTACTCCCTTTACGCGGCCCTGCACAGTGATTATCGGGCGATGGTGGACTCTTGGGGCTTTCGACATTTCTTCACTATCATCCCCCGCCAGTGCCCCTGGGGTTACATGAGGGCTTTATCCGAGCGATGGTTCCACCAGACGCAGTCTCTTCATCTCCTCGACTGCGAGGTCGTGTTGACCCCATGGGACTGGAGGTACATTATCGGCATTGAGTTTACCGGGTCCCGCGTCCCCTTGGATCTTGATATCACTCCTGTGGAGGTTCGAGCTTTGCTGGGCTTCGCTGCTGAGGACCGGGTCTTTAAGGCCCGCAGTATCCGATCTGGTGCCTTGGCTGTCGATGCTGTTGGGGGTCTGTACGCACTGCCCATTCCCGCGGATCAGGGCACCAGGGACATTCTGCTACGACGCCTGTTCCTGACCATCATGAGGGGTTGTTTTCTGGGGAACAACTCCTCCACCATTCATTTCAGCGTCGTAGGAGCGGTCAGAGACGTGGACCGCATCGGTGACTATGACTGGGGGTCATTCACCTTTGCCTACTTCCTCCACGGCATGCGCCTACGCTCGGAGGGACAGACTGATGCCTGGCTCGGCTTCTACCACTTTCTGTTGGTGAGTCCCTTCCTCTTCTCTCTTACTGTATTTCTTTTCCTTTCATCCTTTTCTGTATTTGATAGTGACTCATGCTTTGCCTTGTTTCTATTCATAGTTCTGGGCTTACGAGCGGCTGCCATGTCTGAGGCCTCTCACTACTCTGGGCCCGGACACTTATCCTCGGGGTCGGCGATGGCATCACAGTACTCTGGAGGAGGTCCCCGTGTCGGGCAGCTTTGCACATTGTCGTATTCAGCTGGAGTTGATCACGGCTGCCGACGTCGTCTGGATTCCCTACCTCTCCGATCATCTGACTGTGGGGTTTGCTGACGGGCATCCTTCCGGCCCGGAGTTCGAGCTTTCCACCCGTCGCCTCACTTTGCAGAGTGTTGGAGGCTGGGTAATGTATCTGGGAGAGCGCGCATTCAGATGCGTCACTGGGGAGATCCGCATCCCGCACTCCCTTTCTTTCACTACTTTCTGGCCGCTGGATTCTCAGCCCTCGGAGATCATGCTCGCCGGGGAGGATGGTCGGATGCTTTCCACAGGCCCCAGTACGAGTGAGGCTTTCAGGACTTGGTGGATACCTCGTACCATCGGTCCCCAGACTCGGGCCACTTTCTTTCTTGGAGACATGGTTCCAGGCTCGGTTACGATGACCGATTGGGCTGCCTGTGTTCGGACCCCTACCCATGCTGAGCAGATTGCCACATTGACCCGTCAGGTGGACCAGTTGTCGCTGTTTATTCGGGGGTTGGGCCGGACCCCGGAGGAGGCTTACACCTACGATCCTGATGGTGCAGGTTATGATGCAGGCCCGAGTTCATCTGATGCCACAGCGCATCCCTACATCCCTGATATGAACTTTGGTCCTCCGAGCTCGACGACTCCAGGGGATCAGTTCGAGGATCCTGCTTTCATAGATGATACTGATTTTATTTAGACCAGGATAGGATAGGGCTTTTTGTATCGTCACCTGCTTAGATTTCTTTTTCATTTATGCACTATGTACTGAACTCAATTATTTATTTACGCATAGTTTCTTTTCATCTTTATGGGATTCACCTGCTTTATTATTAACTGTATGATGCATGCTTTTTATTTATGGGTAGAGAATGACCCCTGTACAGTCTTTTTGATACTATTTTTTCACAGATGTCGTCCTCAGATGCCGTGGTTCGTTTGGATTCCACTCCTTCCATAGGGTTGGTTGGCAGCCTCTTCCGCTGGTTGGACAGTCTACTGCCAGCATATAGGGTTATCGTAGATGGTCTTCTGGGATATTCTTGGTCCTTATTAACCTTCCGGGTGCCAGTGGGCTTTGTGGATGGTCTTCTGAGCTATTGGGCCCCTGCCCGTCAGGTGTTTAGGTTTGGGACAGTAGAGCTGACCCCCACCCTTGAGGAGTATGCTCGCTTCACCGGCTTGCCGTTGGATGGTCCCTGTGCTAGGGTTACCGTTGGTTCCATGCGCCGTCAATTCTTGACTTTCACCGGTTTGCGGAGGGCTGTCTTATTACCGGTAATCACATCAGACCATATGGTTCCTCTTCAATTCTTGATTGACCGATTTGGCTCACCTGACAGTTTCCGTCTTTTCCTCGGTGATTTTTCCGTGTCCGAGGAGCGCTGGGATGCCTTGGGAGTGGGCGTTCTGATGGCCTGTGTCATCTCAGTTTTGTATTTTCCTGCAGGATCCGATCATTTGGACATGCGGATTGTTGCGGCCGTTAGGGCCCTTCAGGAGGATCACACCATTCTCCCCATGATATTGGCGGATACCTATATGTCGGCCACATATTGCCAATCCTTCCGAGGGAGATTCTTCCGAGGGAGTTCGACCTTATTGTATATGTGGTTCATAAGTCATCTTAGTCCCATCGGCCATTTCCGTCGCCAAGGGTTTTGCTTCAGCCATGACATAACCACACAGTTTTCGCTTCGTCCCGCGAGTTGTACTGATGTGGCCTCCTGGACATCATTTTTGTCTATCATTGAGGACCCCTTTCATCTATTGGTTTACTCGGGCTATTGCTCCTTCATGAGCTTCTTGACTCATGTGCCTGGCATGGATTTCATTCCCATTGCTGGGTTAAGGGGCGTGACGACCTATCATCCCCTGGCGGTTATGGGGCAGTTTGATCAGACACAGGATTTACACCCCTTCGCGGGTGCAGCCGCATACCGATTCCTTATATCATCCTGTACAGAGAGGGATCTATTGCAGGTATACGAGCTTTGGGATCGCAGGATCTTTGCCGAATATAGTGCGAGCTGTCACATCCAGACATTTGCCTACGTACAGTGGTTGCGTGGAGACCTGGATTCGGCTAGTTTGAGTCGGACAGGGGCCTTTGATGACTCTGGAGTGATTTCCACAGAAGATACCACAGACCATTCCATTTCAGCCGATTCTGCCCCGAGTCGGGTCGCTGAGGATTCCCGACTCCGCCTGGCCCTGATTACTACTGAAGCCGAGAGGGATGCCGCCCTTGCCGAGAGAGATGAGGCCATTCGGGCTAGAGATGCTGCCATTGCTGATAGAGAGGCCATTGTATTTCAGACCAGGGCAGTGGTAGATGCTCATTTTGGGACTGTCAGCCGAGCTACTGCTTTACTGGATCGTATTGATATGATGGGGCAGCAGATTGCAGGAGATGCTGATGCTTCAGATCTATCCACCACCCTGTCCATCCTGCTTCGGCTAGTTTCAGATTTGTAGATTATTTTATTTCCTGCATAGACTATGTTGGTTTCATCAGTTATTGAAAGAGAAATCTTGTAATAAAACGACTTATATATATAGACATGCATTTAAATTTAGTCATTTTCCCCTTTTGTCGTATCGTTGCCATCCATTGGATCATCATTTTATCCATCTGACCATGATTTTGACATTTCGCCTTCTTTCTTTCCTCAAGACTTGATGGAGATTTGACAGATATTGCCGCACACCTTTTGATTTCGTCGGATTGAATCTCAGATTTTGGATAACTGTTTGGGTTGGATCAGGGTATGTATTCTGGGATGAAACTGGTTAGGCAGTTGGTTTCGGGAGGGTTTTGAGGGTGTAGGAAGGTTTTATCTGGCTATCGAAAATTGGTTTTGGTTAGGGAAAGGATTATTTCTTTTAAAGGATCGGACCGTGCCATGATGGCTGCCTACGTACCCCCACAAGTTGGGAGATCAGGTCCTACGTAGTTCGCTCTCAAGGAAAAAGGACCTGATGATTCAAGCGTAGAACCGCTTCACCGAGTCAGAATTGAGGGGTTGGGGAAATACCTCACCATCCATTTCTTGCAATATGAGGGCTCCTCCGGATAGCACTTTCTTAATCACGAATGGTCCCTCCCAATTCGAGGCAAACTTCCCTTTGGCTTCGTCTTGACAAGGCATGACTCTTTTTAGCACCAGATCATTTTTCTTGAACTTCCGAGGTCTGATCCTTTTGTCGTACGATCGAGAGATCCTCTGTTGATATAGCTGGCCGTGCCAAACAGCAGCCACCCTCCTTTCATCAATTAGGGCCAACTGGTCGTATCGGCTTTGCATCCAATCCTCCTCGCTTATCTGAGCATCAATCACTATTCTGAGGGACGCCATCTCAACTTCAACTGGCAGGACAGCCTCCATTCCATATACCAAGGCGTAAGGGGTTGCCCCTGTGGAAGTACGCGTTGACGTTCGGTAGGCTAGCAAGGTGAGGGGTAACAAATCCGGCCATCCCCGATGATTAGCAGACATTTTTGCCATGATCTTCTTGATGTTCTTATTGGCAGCCTCCACTGCCCCATTCATTTTGGGACGGTAAATAACAGAATTGAGGTGTTTGATCTTAAACTGGTCGCACAACCCCTTCATGAGGGCGTTATTCAAATTCTTGGCATTGTCGGAGACCAAAACCTCAGGTTGCCCATATCGACAAATGACATTATTCCTGATGAACCCAACGATAACCTCCTGAGTGACTTTGGGGAAAGAGGCTGCTTCTACCCATTTGGTGAAATAAATCGATCATGACGAAGATGAATCGGTGCCCGTTGCTTGCTTTGGGCTCTATTGGTCCGATTACATCCATTCCCCACATCGAAAATGGCCACGGGGAGGTCATACAGTGCAGTTCATTGGGAGGCGTATGGATCACATTACCGTGCGCCTGACATTGGTAACATCGTTTGACATGATCATCGCAATCGGCCCCCAGCGTCAGCCAATAATGCCCTGTCCTCAAAATCTTTTTGGCAAGCATCGGTCCACTCATATGGGGTCCACACACTCCACCATGTATTTCATTCATAATCTTTCGGGCCTGTGTTTCATCTACGCACTGCAACAGTCCCAACCCAGCATCCCTCTTGTAGAGTGAATCGCCACTCAGGTAAAACTTCATCGCCATCCTTTGAATTCTCATCCTCTCAGTCCGATTTGCCTGATCGGGAAGGGATCTGTCCCTCAGATATTCCCTGATGTCGTGATACCAGGGCTGCCTTGTCAACACCACCTCGTTTGACAACACTGCCACATTTTCCTCATATGTCGGGGCATTCTGTACGGTGATCTCAATCTGTGGACTGTCCCTACTCTTGATCACGTGGATTAAGGAAGCCAAAGTCGCCAATGCATCGGCAAAATCATTTCGTCCCCGAGGAATATGGCGGAAGGCGATATCTTCGAACTCTTGCATAAGCTGGGTGACACAACGATGGTATGGAAGTAACCGAAGCTCCTTAGTGTTGTATACCCCGATTGCTTGTCTGATTACCAATTCTGAATCCCCGAACACCGCTAGTCTTTTTACTTCCATGTCACGGGCCAATCGGAGTCCCAAGATACACCCCTCGTATTCAGCGGTGTTGTTCGAATTGCTGAAACGAAGTTTAGTGGCCACGGGGTATTGTTCTCCGGTGATAGAGACTAGGACCGCTCCGGCTCCTGCCCCCTCGGCATTCATGGCACCATCAAAATACAGCTTCCAAAATTGTCCCTCGTCATCACATTTTTCGCGCGATACCCAAAATATATCCTCGCCCGGGAGAGGAGTTTCTAACGGCTCCATCCCTCCTGCCGGGGTTTCTGCCAACTGATCTGCAATTCCCTGCCCTTTCATGGCCTTCTGGGTCACGTACACCATGTCAAACTGTTGTAAAATTAACTGCCATCTTGATAATCGACAATTCAGCATGGGCCTTTCGAAAATATATTTCAGGGGATCCATTCTTGATAACAGGTACGTTGTATGCCCATGGAGGTAGTGCTGTAATCTCCCTGCAGCCCAGGCCAGAGCACAACAGGTCTTCTCAATGGGAGTGTAATTCTGCTCACATTGGCTAAATCTTTTGCTGAGGTAATAGATGGCCTGCTCTTTTCCCGCCTCATTTTTCTGTCCCAACATACATCCCATCGCGATGGCATTTACCGATATATACATAAACAGAGGGATCCCATCCTTCGGGGGTACCAGTACTGGTGCCTCCGTCAATTGTTTCTTAATGGTCTGAAACGCCCTCTGACATTGCTCATTCCATTCTTGGGACACCCCTTTTCTTAACAGTTTAAAAATTGGCTCACATGTAGTCGTCAAGTGGGATATAAAACGGCTGATGAAGTTTATTCTCCCCAGGAATCCTCTTATCTCCTTCTCTGTGTGGGGTGCCGACATATCCACAATGGCCTTAATCTTTGCTGGGTCCAACTCAATGCCCCGATCACTAACCAGGAAACCCAAGAGCTTGCCCGATTGTACTCCGAAAGCACACTTGGCTGGATTGAGTTTCAGATTATACTTTCTGAGCCGATCGAATAGCTTTTTGAGATGAGTTATATGATCAGACTCTACCTTCGATTTCACAATAATGTCATCCACGTAGACCTCTATCTCCTTGTGCATCATATCGTGGAACAAGGCCATCATGGCTCTCTGATAAGTAGCCCCTGCATTTGTGAGACCGAAAGCCAGTCGTCTATAGCAGAAAGTGCCCCAGGGGGTGATGAATGCGGTCTTTTCCCGGTCTTCTTCCGCCACCATTATCTGATGATATCCCGCAAAGCAATCCACAAAAGAATACATTTCGTACTGGGCTGTGTTATCTACCAGGATGTGTATGAAAGGCACCGGGAAGTTATCCTTGAGACTGGCCTTGTTTAGATCTCTGTAGTCTACGCATACCCTCACCTTTCCTCCAGGTTTAGCCACTGGGACCACATTGGATAGCCATTCCGGGTAAGTGGACACCATAATGATTCCCGCCCTGAACTGTTTGATGATCTCTTCCTTCACTTTTAAGCTCCACTCAGGTTTCAACTTTCTTAGTTTCTGCTTGACAGGCCTGAAACCCTCCTTGATGGGTAACCGGTGTACCACAATGTCGGTGGACAATCCGATCATATCCTCGTGCGACCAGACAAAGACATCCTCATATTGGCTTAGTAACTCAATTATTTCTGCTTTTTGGCTGGGGGTAAGGTCTGTCCCTATCTTGAGTTCTTTTGGATTGTCAGGGGTTCCGATATCTATAGTGATGGTTTGGTCCAAATTGGGTTTGGGTTTATCTTCGACCCATCCTTTGATCTCATCAGGTGCGTCGTCGTAATCTGTCTCGTCTTGCTCAATGCCCATTAAATCGAAATCCAGCTCAATGTCAAAATCATAATCGTCATTCAAATTTGAAAGACCATTTGTTAGGCAAGGATTACTCAAATGGGTACACCTGACATGAAACAAAATACTTGTCATATATAAATCATTTTTTCACGACGAACGCAATTTCAAATAACACGAAGAAACGACACAATTATGCAGAAATAAAACAACAACAAAATAAAACTTCTTCATTCCCCCATCCTCTAGGGTTAACCACCCTGACGTCGAGCTTTACCCTTGTTTGGATATCACTGGGTTCTAGGTCCAATTATCGATGGTCAGGTCAGATGAAATGCGCTGGATAAAGGAGGGCCTCACATCGGACACCTCCCCGATGATTACGGATACGTCGCCTGAGTCCTTCTCTATATCTTCTCCAGGAATAATCAGCCCCGCCCAATCGATGACAGGCACAACTCGTTGGGCTCCCGGTGGTGTGATAACATTCGTCCCCTCCTTACTGCTTGTTGATTGTCCGGGGATATAGCATTTGGTTTCAAACTCTTTTGCGACCTCCTGCAGGAAACTTTCCCTCCGGGCCGACTCATTACGTGTGGGGGTTAACTCTTCATTCCCTGCCCCAATCACAGGTCCGCTGATCCCCTGCTCATTGTCGACTTTGGTCACCGGGCTGCCAACTAGTCGAATCGGAGTCGCACCCTGACGGTGTCCCCGTACTGCGCCCACATGGTATCCCAATCCTGCCTTGCCTATCTGCTGTGGTAGGTGGATGGGCTCGGTGATTCCCTGACTGCTTTTCCCTAGTCCCTGTCCAGGTTGGAAGTTCATTTTAATCATTTCCCTTGCCACAAAGGTGAGTTCCGGAGAGACCCTTGGTTTCACAGCTGGAGCTCCCAGGCATCTATAATGGGGAGTGCTAATCTCTAGTGCTTGAAAGCTGGCAGGTGCCGCTGACTTATCCACATTGATTACTGGTAGGCCACTCCTGGGAGGAGAAGGGTCATCACATTCGGCCGAGATTGTTACCAGATTCCCACCGATGATCAACTTGATTTGTTGGTGGAGCGTGGAAGGAACTGCCCCGGCCATGTGTATCCACGGCCTCCCTAACAGCAGGTTGTAGCTTGCCGTAATATCTAGGACTTGGAAGGATATATCAAAAGCACAGGGCCCTATCTCCACTGGCAATTCTATCTCTCCGATGGTATCCCTCCGGGATCCGTCAAAAGCCCGAACCACCACATGACTGGCCCGTAGGCGCTTAGGACTGATGTTCATTTTCTTCAGCGTGCTGAGAGGACATATATTCAATGCCGATCCCCCGTCGATCAGCACCCCATTCATGACATATCCTGAGGAGATTACCGCGATGTGTAGCGGTTTTCGGTGCCCCCTTCCCTCTTCGGGAATGTCCTCATCCGTAAAGGATATTGCATCGGTTTCCAATAAGTGGCCTACCAGTCGGCCGAAACCCTCCTCACTAATTTCTTTGGGCACAAATGCCTCCTCCAGAACCTTCATCAGGGTTTTGCAATGCTCACTGGATGACAACACCAAGTCCATGACTGATGTTAGGGTTGATTCCTCATTTAAAATCTGGATCCCCCTCATTTCTGGGTGATCCATCCTTTTCAAAAACTCTATGGCCCTTTCCTTGGAAACCTCTTCATTTTTTCTCTTTTGGCTCTCAAGGACTCGCCCGGGAAGATATAAGGGGTTCCCTTTGGTCGTCACGGAAGCACAACTGGCCGCTTCCTCTGGTATTCCCCCATAATTCCAGGGTACAGTCTTCAGACTACTGATAGGGAGTTGCGGCCTTGCTGCAAGGATGACGGGCCTCGGGGCTGTCAGCTTGACAGGTCCCTCTATGTTATTCGTACTTACCCCTATCAACCTGATGGGCGCTACCCGTGCATCCCTATGATCATGTATCACGTTGATCATCTCCTCAATTTTCTGCACATAGTTCAACCTTGGCGGCCCCCCAGCCTCACTTGCCTCCGTCACATTGACTCCCCCCCCCCATCATGTCTTGGTAGGGGATTTGCCTTAACATTCGGGGAGTCCGGTTGCTCCACCACAATTTCCCCGTTGTCGATCATGTTCTGAATTATATGTTTCAATGTTCAACAATCTTGTGTATCATGGCCAGGGGAACTGGAGTGGTATGCACATCGCTTGCTCGGGTCAAACCTTCTACCCTTTGGGTCACTCGGTGGTGCCAGACCAACTATTTTCTTTTGGGCTACCAATACCGCTAATACCCGTTCAAGCGGCTCCCCGAGCGGGGTGAATACTCGATTCTGCGAGGCCTCATATCTTCTTCGCCCCTCTGCTCTTTGATCTGTGAAATTGGGCGGTCGGGATGGCCCTCCCCTCTGTTCCTGTACCGGAAGATGGCTTTCTGCTTTTCTGGATGACCCTTGTAGGATGAGGGAGACATCCTCTTCCTTCCTCTTTTGGACCCTCCGGGAAGTGCTGCCATAGTTTCCATTCTGTATTTGCTCGGCAGCAGTTTCTAAAGCAGTGAGATCCCGGATTTTACCTGACTTCAACCCCATGTCTACCATCTCTCCATGTTTAATCATTTCAGCAAAAGGTCTTCCAATCCCCGAGATGACCCTCTCATAATACGGTGCCTCCTGAATGTCTACAAAGGTCATTACCATCTCTGATTCGCTCATCGGGGGGTTCACCTGTGCGGCCATGCCCCTCCATCGTTGGGCATATTCCCTGAAGGATTCCCTAGGCTGTTTTTTAACCTTTGTCATTTGGTACCTGTCAAGAGCCATCTGGGCCTGAAAGCTGTATTGGGTTAAGAAGGTATGGGCCAATTCCTCCCAGTTGTGGATTCGGGCGTTGTCGAGGCGGGCATACCAGATTCTTGCCTCCCCTGTTAAGCTTTTCTGGAATAGTTGCATTCTTAACCCCTCGTCTTCGGCATAAGCCCCGAGTTCTCCAATGTATATTTTCAAGTGTGTATAGGGGTCTCCCTTTCCATTATATTTTTCAAACTCGGGAACTTTGAACTTTTCTGGATATCTGGCTCCGGGGAAAACACATAGATCCGAATAATTAACCCTGCCCAGGGAGCCTATGCCCTTTAGGGATTGGATGGTTTCCTCCATGTATTTCATTTTTCTCCGAAGGTCGTCATTGTCCCCTTCTTCTGGGATAGTAATCACTGTCCTGCTAGGTATGGGAACGGCCTTTGAGATGACTGGCTCGTCCTTGAGTCGGGGTTGGTCCTCTTTAAGCAAGTTTGTACCATTTTTAGGAGGATTCTGATCATCCCCTGGTGGTGGAATATTATGCGATCCCTGGTTTGCCGGATCCTGTCTGATTAAGAACTGTTCCTTTAGCATTGTGGCCATTTCCATCATCTGTTTTTTGAAATCATCAAACTCTTCCCGAGATATGGAACTATGATTAGGAATATCAGCCATTTCAGAGGTAGAGACCTGGGCTTTCTTAGACTGCGAACGGGTTTGAGGAGCAATCCTACAGAGACAATGGTTCGAAGTTTAGTCTTGGGGAAACGCAAAATGGATGCATGCTAAAACTGTAATTTTTTGTGTGTTTTTTTTGGGTTTTTTTTTTTTTAATCTTTCCCTGCAAAAGAGAAAGTTAGTAGTCCTTTAGTGCCATAACCAATGCTAAACATGCTTTATTATGCTCCCCCAACTATTCCCTGCAATTCACAGCGGTTAGTAATCTCTTTCGACACAGAAAAGGGATGTATGAATATTGAATGAGATCATGACATTTAGACATATAAACGTAGAAAGGCATGAAGAGACTTTTCCTGCGTTGGGTTAATCTGAGGCTGACCTACCCTAGGGTTACTCTCGCGGGCTTTTCGGCATGAAGGTTCCCAAATCTTCGCAATCTACTCGTTTGAGCCCTTTCGATTGGAGCGGATTTGAGTGGTGCGTTTCCTGAGCCATCTCCGGGGAGCAGCCCTATCGAGTCCAGTAATAAGCAACCGACGGGTTCGCCTCAGGAGGAGGTACTCTCTCAACATACATTCACATTCATCGTCCTCACCGTATGCAAATGATTACTTTGAAGTAAAGCAAACCCATTCAATCATTCATTCATTGGACAACAACACACATTCACACAATAATAAAAAGAAGTCAAAATGTCGCACGCACATACACATTTATAAATTTTAAAGGATAGGATAGCATCAAGACTTGACGCGGCTTAAGCCCTCTAATGATCCCCAGCAGAGTCGCCAGCTGTCGACGCCGGGTTTTCGCTTTCTCGTCTTTTCCAATTTTAGCCTTTTGATTTAGATGACGTTTGGAAAAGGTCGGCATTGATGTCGACGGGGTTTTGAAAGATCGTTTTTATGATGAGCCAATTAACCAGAGTCGCCAGTTGGTATATTTGAAATGGATGTACCAACTCATCCGAGTTTTCGTTTTTTTATAAATCGCTGGCTCATGTGTGACTCCGAATTAATTGGTCTGCGAATCGAGATTCATAGAGTTCGGGGGCTTGTTTAAGTGAGGGGAAGGTGTTAGGCATCCCTCGACTTCCGTGAAAACACGGTTACCGCGATCTCAATGCTTTCCTATCCTTTAATTCATGAAATGTGTGTGTGTAAGTGCGCGTGTATGTGTGTGTACCTATGTGAATGTTGTGATGAATTTGTATGAAAGAATCATTTGGATTTTAGGGAAAATCGTGTTTTAATTTGAGAACGCTTCGGAATGTCTTTTCGGTATACACGAGAAAGCTTGGTTCGTTATAAGAAAAATTTTGATTTTTTATTTATCAAAACTATGAGATTTTCATTAGGTGTCGTTTTGGCAAAACAAGAGTTTTAAACCTTCGTCAAAATAGGAATCGAGATCTATACGTTGCTTTCGTGAAATGATCGGGCAATTTCTAGAATCTCTTTCACCCTATGCACAAAGATTTAATAAAACGTTACTTATTTCTAAAATCAAATTTTGTGATGTTTGAAAAACGATTTTCTTTAGCTTTCTCGTTAGATAGGAATCGATATTCATTAACATTTCTCAAATTTTAACCTCGTGATTCTAATATCCTAGTTTGATTGATTTTATGAAAATCTTCATTTGTCTGGCTTTGAAATCAAAGTTTTCAATATTGTCAATCAAATAAAACATTAATATGCGTGAGGGTTATTCATGGGCATGTAAGCCATCAAAATAACCCACACGCCTACAATCGCATACTTCACTATTTATGGGGCCTTAAACCCGATTCTCGCCTTAGCGTCGTTTTAAGGCCCGACGGTTACACGTTTACAACGAAGGATTACATTGTTCCTAAATACATACGTCAAAATTTGTCCATCATCGGATTCGGACCATGGCGTCACGCTCCTAGGCTCACATCCACAATTTATCACAAACATAAAATAGATACAATAACATAACTAACAACGGATTGTTTAACGCCCCACAATGGTCCAAAATTAACAATCTAAATAGATCAATTCCACCTAATGTATATATCGTTATGAACGAGCAAAACCTCACCCAATGGATATCATCGGATTATTAGGGAGAAATTTATTCCGATGGAAACCTCTCTAATAATTCCTAATCCATTGTTCCACAATAATTTTCATGAAATCTACATTTAATTCAATCAAATAATATGATAGAAATTGATATAACAAAAGAGATTTCACCTTGCAATTGATATCCAAATGGATGTGAATTTGATGTATTCGAATAGAAGGAGAAGTATATGTGATACAATCAACTCAAGAGATATTAATCCTCACTTTTTCCTTCCTTTCTCTCCTATTTTGTTGCAAAATTATGGTGTTTTTTCCTCTCTATTTCCGATTTTTTGCTGCTGTTTTCCGCTGGAATTCTTCCTCTTTCAAATTTTTGCTGAACCTCCTGTATGCTGCCTGAAGCTGGCTTAAATAGGCTGGCCAGAGCCAGCCGCAGATAGATAGATCTGCGGCTGGCCGCAGATGGATCTGCGGCTGGCCAGCTGGCACGCCTCCCATCGCACTCAGCTGGTAGTGCTGATTTCCTGGTTTCCGTGCTGGCGCACCCACTTGGCCGCAGATCTATCCGCGGCTGGCGGGCTTGACTTTCTCGATTTTCGTGCCACGCCTCGATTTCCGTGCCGCAACGTCGGTTTTCGCTGACATGCTCGTGTTCTGCAGTCCGGGAATTTCCGGGAGACGTGCCACCTCATTCGGAAGTGCCTGCTTCGGACGGCTCTGCTGTCACGTCGACTTGGGCTGCCCAAAACATTGCGGCGGTGCCGGGCGTTCGCCCTTGTGCCCGCTCCTTTGCTCCCGCAAGCCGGTTCAATTGACGATTTCGCCCTCCTGTCATGGTTAGTAGAAGGAAACGCAAAATTTGGGTGTCTACAATTATTAAGATATTAGTAGACGCAAGCTCAATGGTGTAAGGCTTGCATGTAATTGAATGTTAAACCTAATGGGAATTAAATTAGTAACCCAATGAACATTATATTAGATAAGCCCGATGTCGACGCCGGGAGGATCGCTTCCGTGGTAATTATTACCCTTTCCAATTTTAGCCTTTTTATTAGATGATCTTTTGGAAAAGGTCGGCACTAATGTCGACGGGGTTTTGAAAGATCGTTTTTTATGATGAGCCAATTGACCAGAGTCGCCAGTTGGTATATTTGAAATGGATGTACCAACTCATCCGAGTTTTCGTTTTCGTAAATCGCTGGCTCATATGTGACTCCGAATTAATTGGTCTGCAAACCGAGATTCATAGAGTTCGGGGGCTTGCTTAAGTGAGGGGAAGGTGTTAGGCACCCCCCGACTTCCGTGAAACACGGTTACCGCAATCTTGATGCTTTTCCTATCTTTGAATTCTTAAAATGTGTATGTGTGCACGTGTGTGTGCCTATGTGAATGTGATGATGAGTTTGTATGAAAGAATCAATTGGGTTTCTTATGGAAAGTCGGGTTTTAGTTTGGGAATGCCTTAGAATGTCTTTCGATTTATACGAGAGAGCTTTACTATTATTATGAGAAAGGTTTGATTTTAATTGTCAAAAGCCGTGAGATTTTTTCATTAAGTGTCGTTTTGGCAAAACAACAGTTTTTTTAAACCTTCGTCAAAATAGGAATCGAGACCTATACGTTGCTTTCGTAATAAAATGACGGCAATTTCTAGGATCTCTGTAACCCTACGCACAACGGTTTAATAAAACGTCATTTATTTTCATAAAGCCATTTTTTTTTGTGATGTTTGAACACGATCTTTCTTTAGCCTTCTCGTTTAATTAAGAATCGACATTCATTCTCACTTCCGATTTTAAGCCTCGTGGTGCTAATAACCTAATTTAATTGATTTTATGAAAATCTTCATCGTTTAGCTTTGAAATCAATTTTGATGTTGTAAATAAAATAAAGCATTAAAATGCGTAGGGGCTATTCATGGGCATGTAAGCCATCAAAATAACCCAAACGCCCACAATCACATGTTTCACTATTACGGGGCCTTAAATCCGATTTTCAGCTTGATATCGTTTTAAGGCCCGACAATTACAATTTACAATGAGGGTACATTGCCTATAATACATACATCAAAAAATGTCCATCATCGGATTTGGACCACGGGGTCGCATTCCTAGGCTCACATCCACAATTTATACACACCCACGAAATGGATAATACAAAAATTAAGCAAGCTAAAATTCACCAAATGGATATCATCGGGCCATTAGGAAGAATTTTGTTCCTTTGGAACCCTCACTAATAATCCCTAATCCATGTATTCTCAATAATATCCAAGAAAAACTACGTTTAATATAATTCAAATGACAAAACTTAACAAGATGATATAACAAAACTGCTATAAAAAGGGTTCTTTTTCACCTTACAAATGACACCACGATGCGTATAAACTCGTATATGGAATATGGTAGAAATTATATGTGATACAATCTAGCAAATGGGATGCAAATCCTCACTTTTTTTTCTCTCTTTTCTCTCTTTTCTTGCTACTACTGCTTGCTGATTCTTCTTCTTTTTCTTTCTTCTTCCGCTCCCCCAACCCTCTGTATGCCGAATGAAGAAATGTGCTGATAAAGGCTGATTAGAGGCAGCCGCAGATTGATCTGCGGCTGGCCGCAGATCAATCTGCGGCCAGCCTCGGTTCCTCCACGCCCGCCGCGCACTTCAGCCGCCCGCCGCGCACTTCAATTTATTTTAATCATTGGCCGCAGATCAATCCGCGGCTGGCTGGGCTGATTTTCTCAATTTTTATACCGCACTTCAATTCTCGTGTCGTACCGTTGGTTTTTCGCTGAAAGGCTTGTATTTTGCAGTCCGGGAACCGCTGGGAAACGTGCCATATCATTCCGCTTTGATCGTTGTCGTGTCGGCTTTGATCGCACGTCGTTGCGGTGGCTCGGAGTGTTCGTACTTATGTCCATCTTTCGTTCTTGTAGGCTGGGTTCATTTACGATTTTGCCCTCCTGTCAGGGTTAGTATACGAAGTGCAAAATTTGAGTGTCTACAGCTGCCCCTCTTTATCATGTTTATGAAATGTTTGAATGAAATGAACATGATAAAGAAGTAGACATTCGATGCATGAATGACAATGCATAAGAATGACAGTACATACATGATTCAACACATATAGCTTATGGTGCAACACAAAATGTAAGGCATGCAAACATTCGTAAAGGTGTCAATGCATCATGCAATCGTAAACTTACTGTGAGTATCGATCTCAACAGGAGTCAATCACCGATCGCATCATTGTTGTCAGGTTCCGTCTCTGACAGGTCGTTGCGATAATCGTTATCGCAAACGTCGTGCTCCGTCTCGTAATTGTCATTGTCTTAGCATCGTCATCGTCTTATAACTGTCGGGTCTCGTACCCGATCGATCGTCTCGTCGGTATCGGTTCTCGTCTCCGATTGGTCGACTCGCCTGTATCGGTTCTCATCTCCGGTTGGTCGACCCCTCTGCACCGGTTCTCGTCTCCGATTGGTCGACTCGTCTGCACCAGGTCTCGTATCCGGTTAATCGTTTCGTCGGCACCAGGTCTCGTCTCCGGTTGATTGATTTGTCTGTATCGGTTCTCGTCTCCGATTGGTCGACTCGTCTGCACCGGGTCTCGTATCCGGTCAATCGTCTCGTCGGCACCGGGTCTCGTCTCTAGTTGATTGATTTGTCTGTATCGGTTATCGTCTCCGATTGGTCGACTCGTCTACACCGGGTCTCGTATCCGGTTAATCGTCTCGTTGGCACCGGGTCTCTTCTCCGGTTGATCGTTTTGTCGGCACCGGGTCTCGTATCCGGTTGATTGATTCGACTGTATCGGTTCTCGTCTACGATTGGTCGACTCGTCTGCACCGGGTTTCACCTCCGGTTAATCGTCTTGTCGGCACCAGGTTTCGTTTTCGGTTGATTGGTTTGTCGGCACCGGGTCTCGTATCCGGTTGAATGATTCGACTGTATCGGTTCTCGTCTCCGATTGGTCGACTCGTCTGCACCGGGTTTCTTCTCTGGTTAATCGTCTAGTCGGCACCGGGTCTCGTCTCCGGTTGATTGATTCGACTGTATTAGTTCTCGTCGTCGACTCGTCTGCACCGGGTTTCGTCTCCGGTTGATCGTATAGTTGGCACCGGGTCTCGTCTCCGGTTGATTGATTCGACTGTATCGGTTCTCGTCTCCGATTAGTCAACTCGTCTGTACCGGGTTTCGTCTCCGGTTAATCGTCTTGTCCGCACCAGGTCTCGTATCCGGTTAATTGATTCGACTGTATTGGTTCTCATCTCTGATTGGTCGACTCGTCTGTACCGGGTTTCGTCTCCGGTTAATCGTCTTGTCGGCACCGGGTGTTGTATCCGGTTGATTGATTCGTTATGTTGCATACCCGATTGGTTGAAACCTCGTATTTTAAGTCAAATGGATTTGAATTGGATCAATTTTGCATAGGAGGATAAAGGAGGGAAACAGGGCCCAACCGCAGATGGATCTGCTGTCAGCCGCAGATGGATTTGCGGCCACGATCGGATCTTATAAGCGGCTCGCCCCTTCTCAGATCTGTCACTTTCAACCCGTACCCCACATTAGTTTTCGCGATTATGCGCCTTTGCACGTCCCTTTTGCCGATTTTTCTAACCTTCTCGCAATAACCGCTCCGGTTAGATTGATCTACACGCTACAAGTAACATTTTGACCGATTGTTTTCTCATTTCGTCAATGTTTCGCTATACATTTGGCTATTTTGCATGTTTAGAGATAGAAATGTATGCTTTGAAATGCTATGCCATGTATCATTGCATGTATATGTTATGTCTCAACTGTGCGAGTCATATTTTGTGTTCATGATGCGGGTCATACATATTTGTCGTTTTTGAATGAAAGCATGCATTATGGTCATTTTAATGTCGTAATTAACCGTATAAAATGTAATTTTGATATGTTGTGGCTTGGGTTAATTGAAAACAAGCTTGGCTGTGCATGGGATGCTCATTTTATAGACGAAATTCTGCCGATTTTTTTTTTGGAAGTCCCATTAAAATCTAATTTATGCATATATGGTAACCATGCATCATGCTGCATTAATTTCTGTGATGAAGATAGGCAGATAAAATATTTCGTGACACAATTCAAAATATAATGTACCTCTCCCTTTGACTGTGTCGTTCCAACTATGCATCCTGATGTTCCTAGCAGCTCCACTGCATCTCGTGCTTCGGGTGTTCGCCGCCGTAGGGCTGCACCTGCCCCGGTTTTGCCTCGGACTCGCCAGGCTCGCCGACTGGCGGAGGCTGTCGTTCGACCTGACCATCCTGAGGTTGACGAGGCCGTTCTTCTAGATATTGAGGCAGAGGGGCCGTCCTCCAACACACCAGCTCCCTCTACTCGCCGCGTTTTGCCCGACGCCTCTATTCAGGTGCCCGATCTGTTGGGTCGAGATCTCAGTCGTCACCCCTCAGCATCTCTTGTCGTTAATGAGGTATACTCATTACTTCTTTGAATTCATTCTCAATCTCTGTTCGTATCTGGACTGATCCATTAGTGATTGCCACAGGTGCCCGAGTTCACTCAGCCGAGGGGTAACTGGTTTAACATCTACTCCCTCTACACAGCCTTGCACACCGATTACTGCATGGTGGTGGACTCCTGGGGTTTTCGCTCTTTCTTCACCATCATTCCCCGTTAGTGCCCCTGGGGTTATATGAGGGCTTTGTCTGAGCGATGGTTCCACCAGACCCAGTCCCTTCATCTTTTGGACTGCGAGGTTGTGCTGACTCCTTGGGATTGGAGGTACATCACCGGTATTGAGTTCACCGGAATCCGTGTCCCTTTGGATCTAGACATTACTCCAGCGGAGGTCCGAGCTTTATTGGGTTTCGCTGCCGAGGACTGGGTCATCAAGGCCCGTAGCATTCGGTCCGGAGCTTTGGCTATTGACGCTGTTAGAGGCATATATGCGACGCCCTTCCCTGCAGATCGAGCCACTCGTGATATTCTGCTCCGGCGTCTGTTCCTGACCATTATGAGGGGTTGTTTCCTAGGGAACAACTCCTCTACCATTTATTTCAGCGTCGTCGGAGCTGTCAGGGATGTAGACCGGATCGATGACTATGATTGGGGGTCCTTCACTTTTGCCGACTTCCTCCACGGTCTTCGTCTTCGTTCGGAGGGACAGACAGACGCTTAGCTTAGGTTCTACCCCTTTCTGCTAGTAAGCCTTCTTTTCTTACTGCACCTCCTATCATTTCATTTCTCTTTTCTGCATTTGCCGGTCACTCAGGCCGTTTCTCGTTTCTGTTCACAGTTCTGGGCCTACGAGCGACTCCCATGCCTGAGGCCTGTCATGATTCTCGGCTTGGATACCTATCCCCGGGGTCAGCGGTGGCACCATAGTACTTTGGAGGAGGTCCCGGTATCTAGCAGCTTCGCACACTGCCGCATTCAGCTGGAGCTGATCACCGCCGCTGAGGTCGTCTGGGTTCCCTATCTTTCTGAGCATCTGACCGAGGGATTTACAGATGGATATCCTTCCAGCCCAGAGTTCGCACTTTCCACCCACCGCCTTACTTTGCAGAGTGTTGGGGGATGGGTGATGTATCTGGGAGAGCGCACATTCAGATGCGTTACTGGAGAGATCCGCATTCCGCACTCCATTCCCTTCACTACATCTTGGCCGTTGGACTCTCAGCCCTCCGAGATTATGCTCGCAGGGGAGGATGGCCGGACACTTTCTTTAGGTCCCAGCACGAGCGAGGCTTTTCGTACCTGGTGGGTGCCCCGCACTAACGGTCCTCAGACTCGGGCCACATTCTTCCTCGGAGATATGGTCCCCGGCTCGGTGATGATGACTGATTGGGCCGCCTGCATTCGGAGTCCCACCCATGCTGAGCAGATTGCCACTCTGACCCGTTAGGTGGACCAGCTATCCTTATACCTTCGGGTGTTAGGCCGAACCCCAGAGAATGCCTACCTATATAATCCTGACAGTCCGGGTTTTGACACAGGCCCGAGCTCATCTGATGCCCCCGTGCAGCCATATATCCCTGATATGAACTTTGGGGCTTCGACTTCGACGACTCCAGGGGATCAGTTCGAGGATCCCGATTTCATAGATGACATCACCTTTGATTAGATCATGACAGGATAGGGCCTTTTTGTACCTGAACCTGTTCAGCTTCTTTTTCATTTCATGCACTATGTATTGAACTCATTTGTTTATTTATGCACAGTTTTATCATTATGACCGTTCAATTGCTCTATTATTAACTGTATGATGCATGCTTTTATTCATGGATAGAGAATGACCCCTGCACAGTCTTTTTGATACTATTTTTCACAGATGTCGTCACCAGGCGCCGTGGTACGTTTGGATCTCATTCCTCCCACAGGGTTGGTTGGCAGTCTTCTCCGCTAGTTGGACAGTTTGTCACCGGCCGACAGGGTTATCGCAGATGGTCTTTTGGGACATTCCTGGTCCTTATTATCCTTTCAGGTGCCGGCGGGCTTTGTGGAGGGTATTCTGAGCTATTGGGCCCCCGCCCGTCAGGTGTTCAGATTAGGGACAGTGGAGCTGACCCCTACTCTCAAGGAGTATGCCCGCTTTACCGGCTTGTCTTTGGATGGTCCTTGTGCCAGGATCATGACTGGTTCCATGCGCCGTCAGTTCTTGACTTTTACTGGGTTGCGGAGGACAGTTCTGTTATCGGTGATCACATCAGGCCATCTAGTTCCCCTTCATTTCCTGATTGACCGATTCGGCTCACCCGCTAGTTTTCATCTATTCTCTGGTGATTTTTCTGTATCTGAGGAGCGCTGGGGCGCTTTGAGAGTAGATGTTTTGATGGCTTGCGCTATCTCAGTTTTGTATCTGCCAGCCGGATCCGATCTGTTGGATATGCGAGTTATTGCGGCCACTAGAGCCCTTCAGGAGGATCACACCATTATTCCCATGATACTAGCAGATACCTACATGTCAGCCTCATATTGCCAGTCTTTCTAAGGCAGGGTATTCAGAGGGAGCTCTGTTTTGTTGTATGTATGGTTTATGAGCCATCTCAGTCCCATCGGTCATTTCCGTCGCCATGGGTTTTGCTTCAGCCATGCAATTTTCGTTCCGTCCCGTGAGCTGTACTGATGCGGCTTCCTGGACAGAATTCTTATCGGCTATTGAGGAGCCTTTTCATCTCTTGATCTAATCGGGTTACTGCTCCTTCATGAGCTTCTCGACTCATGTGCCCACCTTGGATTTCATCCCTATCTCTGGCTTGAGAGGCGTGACGACTTATCATCCCTTGGCGGTTATGGGGCAGTTTGATCAGATATAAGATTTTCACCCCTTCACGGGCGCAGCCGACTACCGATTCCTCATATCACCCCAGACAGAGAGAGATCTACTGCAGGTATATGATCTTTGGTCTCATAGGATCTTTGCCGAGTATAGTGAGAGCTGCCCCATTCAGACATCTGTTTATGTACAATGGTTGCACGGAGACCCGGATATGGTTGGTTTGAGTCAAACTAGAGTATTTGATGACTCTCGAGTGATTTTCACAGATGATACCACCCCAGAGGTATCTGTTCCCTCTGAGTCTACATAGATGATGCCCAGATATGATTTTGACGGCTTCTCCACTCCCGCCTCTACTCCTCATTGTTAGGTTTGTATATAACGCGAGCATGCAATCAAATTACATAAATAAAGCGGAAGCGCGATAAAACGGATTTTAAAATTTTATACAAATCATCACCATGATCGATCAATGTGCTCAATTAACGATATAAACGAAAGAGAAATAGAATAAGAAATTATACCCTCGTAGAACAAAGCTTCCTCGGGTACAAGTTCAACTCCTAGTCCTTCGTGTTCTCCTCGAATGCTACGGTGTGATTCCTTCCTTTGATCAACGTTAGCCACCCAAGTGTTTGGCCTCTAGAGGTGATCCACCAAGGAAGAACAAGTATTCAAGAAGTTGGGTATTTTGGCAAAAACCCTAGTTTCTATCTCTATAGAAATTGTAAGTACTCTCCACAATCTAATGCAAGAGTGTGTAACCCTAATCTATGATAAGACTCCTCTTATTTATAGATGTAGGTATAACCCTTTCCTAAACTATTTAGGATTAGGGTTTCAATTATAATTAAACTCCTTTAATTAATTATGCTCCTAATCCAATTAGAAATTTGTGAGAGAGTACTTCTATTAATTAATTCCCAATCCCTATTAGGAAATAAATAATAGTTCTATTAATTAATTCTCAATCCCTATTAGGAATTAAATAATAGTAATAGTAATAATAATAATAAGACTTCTCTTATTAATTTATATTTAATATTTCCAAAATATTAAATAATAAATATTAAGCTATTTAATTTATTCTATCTCCATAGATTAAATTAAATATACTTAACTTATTATTACAATTATGCCATTTACTTCTTAAATAAATATTTTCCTTTTGCGGTGTGACCCTCTAGGTTCTCCATATTAAACCGGTTGTGAATAAATCAATTAGAACAATTCTAATCTTATTTAAATAAATAAATTAAACTATTTAATTTATTTAAATAAATAATATTTATTCTACAATAAGGGTAAGCCCCGTTAGCGATCAACGACTTTCCAGATAATATAGATTTCAACATCAATCACAAAAGAACCTTTGAGTAAATAGTTACCGTACAATTCAATCCTTCTACCATACAATGTCCCAATTAAATATAAGACATGGATTTACTGTCGAGTCTTATTTTATTTAATTATATGCATTTCGATTCCTAAATGCACAACTCTAAATAATGCAAATTAGAAACTCCTTTCTAATTTCATTCTGCCTTGGCCAAGGACTACTGAGTTGTCATTTATCGAATCACATAGGACATTCACATCTTTTACTAGACGTGGTAGATTCTTTGTTGATCATTCACTTATCTCCATGTACAACTTATTATACCCAATCATACCCTTTGATATACCCCAAAGGTCTTAAGGGACATGTCAAAGTATAATTCATCATACACAAGATACTATGATGATCTCAAGTCCAAGGATCACTTGTACTACTATCACCAGAGAAATTCCTATTGACAGGCGAGTAAAACCCCATTAGGTATTCCTTAGCGAGTCACGTTTAGTGAACTTATTCTCTAATAAGCACCTACATACTTGCTTTAGTGTCTCCACACAAATGATTATGAGATCAATCATCCTCTTCCTAAGAGCAAGCAACGTATGTACTAATCTATCCGGATTCACTAATCCCCAATTTAGTAATCCAACGATTAGGAACAATTTTAGTTTGTGAGCTATCTAGAATTTAGATCTCATTATCATGATCACCGTCATGATTCTAAAAGCATTGCTCAAAATTATGGGTTTATCACATTTAATATAACAGCACCATGTAGATAATATAAAATGCCTTTTTAAGAAAATCAATTCTTTTATTAATAAATGAATAAGATTACAAAGTATATGCTACATCATATCAAATATGATTGTCTTGTGTGCATACTACTTTTAATCTCCCACTTGCACTAAAGCCAATCGCCATGGTATCTAATACCCATCTTCTCTAAGTGACGATCAAACTGATGTTGAGTTAAAGCTTTAGTAAATGGATCTGCAATGTTGTCTTGAGAGTCCACACGCTCCAGGGTGACATCTCCTCTTTCAATGATCTCTCTAATCAAATGAAACCGCCGCAACACGTGTTTGGATTTCTGCTGAGACCTGGGTTCCTTAGCCTGCGCAACAGCACCATTGTTGTCATAGAATAAAGGTACTGCTCCTCTAATGGTAGGAACCACTCCAAGTTCAGTTATGAACTTCTTCATCCAAACAGCTTCCTTTGCAGCTTCACTTGCAGCTATGTACTCTGCCTCTGTCACTGAATCAGCAACTGTTTGCTGCTTGGAACTTTTCCAACTCACTGCGCCACCGTTTAAGGTAAACATGTACCCTGAAACGGATTTACTGTCATCTTGGTCCGTTTGAAAACTTGAGTCTGTATAGCCCTCTAATTTCAATTCAGACCCACCGTAGACACGAAATACATCCTTAGTTCTTCTTAAGTACTTTAGGATGTTTTTCACTGCCTTTCAATGCTCTTCTCCTGAATTCGACTGATATCTGCTTGTTACACTAAGTGCATGAGCGACATCTGGTCTAGTACATATCATACCGTACATGATAGATCCTATTGCGGAAGCATAAGGAATCTTACTCATCCGGTCTCTCTCCTCAGGTGTCTTTGGGGCCTGTTTCTTGGAGAAATGTATTCCATGGCTCATCGGCATGAAACCTCTTTTGGAATCTTCCATGCTAAACTTCTTTAGCATCGAATCAATGTACTTTCCTTGGGTCAAGCCTAGCATCCTTTTAGATCTATCTCTATAGATCTTTATCCCCAAAATATAGGATGACTCACCCAAGTCCTTCATGGAGAAGTGTTTAGATAACCAAATTTTGATCGACTGTAGCATAGGAACATCATTCCCTATCAGTAATATGTCATCAACATATAATACAAGGAATGAAACAGCGCTCCCACTAACCTTCTTGTACACACAAGGTTCATCCTCATTTTTGATAAAATTAAACCTTTTGATTATCACATCAAAATGGATGTTCCATCTTCGAGAAGCTTGCTTCAACCCATAAATGGATCGTTGTAGCTTACAGACTTGGTTTATTCCAACTGTTGAAACAAAACCCTCTGGCTGTATCATATATACATTCTCCTCAAGCTCTCCATTGAGGAAGGCCGTTTTCACGTCCATTTGCCAGATCTCGTAGTCATAATAAGCTGCAATCACAAGCAAAATCCGAATGGACTTAAGCATAGCTACTGGTGAGAAGGTTTCATTATAGTCAACTCCTTGTCTTTGTTTGAAACCTTTTGCAACCAGTCGGGCCTTATAGGTCTCTACCTTGCCGTTCACTCCACTCTTTCTCTTAAAGACCCATTTACACCTAATAGGCTTAATGCCCTCAGGTGGTGAAACCAAAGTCCATACTTGGTTTTCATACATGGAGTCCATCTCGGATTTCATGGCTTCTAGCCATTTCTCTGAGTCTTCACTACTCATAGCCTCTTCGTAAGTCAATGGATCATCATCTTCTATGATGTGTACCTCATCATCATCCTCTATGATGAATCTATACCTCTCAGGTATCTTCGGTACTCTTCCAGATTTACGAATAGGTAGTGGTACAGTAGGTTCTTCTACTTGCTCAGGTACCTGACTTTGATTCGTAGTATTTTGTGGTTCTTGAACTTCTTCAACATATATCTTACTCCCACTGACCCCTTCAAGGATAAACTCCTTTTCCAAGAAGGCAGCGTGTTTCGCAACAAACACCTTTTGATCAGTCGGGTGATAAAAATAATACCCTGATGTTTCTTTAGGGTATCCCACAAATCTACACTTGTCGGATCTAGTCTTCAACTTATCTTGCTCAAACCTTTTGACATAAGCTGGACAACCCCAAGTCTTAACATGCTTAAGATTTGGTTTCCTCCCTGTCCATATCTCTTATGGGGTATTTGGGACGGATTTGGTAGGTACCTTGTTAAGTAGGTATGCAGCCGATTCTAGGGCATAACCCCAGAGGGATACTGGAAGGTCGGTAAAACTCATCATGGAACGAACCATGTCCAACAATGTTCGATTTCTCCTTTCAGATACAGCATTCAACTGTGCCATCCCTGGTGGAGTCCATTGTGAGATTATACCATTTTCTTTGAGATAATTGAGAAACTCATTGGTTAAGTATTCCTCTCCCCGATCCGATCGAAGAATCTTAATACTCTTACCAGTTTGCTTCTCTACTTCACTTCTGAATTCTTTGAACTTTTCAAACGATTCAGATTTGTATTTCATTAAATACACATATCCAAAACTAGAATGATCATCAGTGAAAGTAATAAAATAAGAATACCCTCCTCGTGCATTCATTGTCATAGGTCCACAAACGTTTGTATGTACCAACGCTAATAACTCTGTAACTCTTTCTCCTTTTCCACTAAAAGGAGATTTAGTCATCTTACCCATGAGACAAGATTCACAAGTTGGATATTATTCGTAATCAGATAGCTCTAAAAGCCCATCTTTATGCAACTTAGATAATCTTGTTTCATTGATATGACCGAGTCTACAGTGCCACATAAAGGTATAATTAACATCATCTCTTTTTCTTTTCTTAGTTTGTTCAATTTGAAGTATATTTTCATGCAAGTCAAGTATGTAAAGTCCATTCAGTAAATTACCAACACCATATAAAACATTGTTATTATAAATAGAACAACTGTTGTTCTTTATTATAATATCAAAACCATCCATATCCAATACAGAAATTGAAATAATGTTTCTAATGAGTGTTGGAACATAATAACAATTATTTAAACTAATGAACTTTCCCGAAGGCAGTGCTAAACAATAAGTCCCTACAGCCAATGCAACAACCTTTGCTTCATTTCCCACTCATAGGACGACTTCATCCTTGTTTAGCTTCCTACTTCTGCTTAGTCCCTGCATATTATTACATATGCGAGAACTACAGCCGGTATCCAATACCCAAGTAGAATTTTGACTTTCAGAAAAATTAATTTCAATCATGAACAAACCTAGATCGGAAGTCGAAGCTTCTCCAAGCTTCTTTTGGTCCGTAAGATACTCCTTGCAGTTCCTCTTCCAGTGTCCCGACTTATTGCAATGGTAGCAAATTCCTTTGCTATCTGGATCAGGTTTCTTTTTATCCTTCCTCTTCGCCTTGCCCTTAGCCTTCTTGTTTTTCTTCTTTTCAGAAGATACCTTAGGCCTCTTCCTTTTCTTGGAAGAATCATCCACTAGTAAGACTTGGTTCTTGTTGGATGAGAAGTGACCTTCAGCAATTTTCAACATGTTAAGTAACTCAGGCAAGCTGACGTCCAACTTATTCATGTGAAAATTCACAATAAATTGTGAGAAGGTGTCCGGGAGTGACTGCAAGATCAAATCTTGGCTTAACTCCCCATCCATCACGAACCCAAGCTGTCCAAGCTGTTCAATCAGATTGATCATCTTAAGGACATGAGTCTCAACAGCAGTGCCCTCGGTCATACGAGATCGGAAGAACTCCTTAGATATGTGATATCTAGCAGTCCTACTTTGCTCACCATACAACTCTTTGGGGTGCAACAATATAGTAGGAGCATCCATAGTTTAATGTTGACGCTGAAGCTCGTTACTCATGGATGCGAGCATGATGCATTGAGCCAAGATTGCATCATCTTGCCACTTTCTAAAAGTAGCAATCTCTTCCTCAAAAGCTGTTTCTGCAACACTTGCAGGGACTGGCGAATTTAGGACATAAGAAATCTTTTCAGCAGTGAGAACAATTCTCAGATTCCTTAACCAGTCCGTGTAATTCGGTCCGGTCAATTTGTTAGCATCAAGTATGCTACGCAGTGATAGTGAGTTTGACATTTTTAAATTCTGCATGTGAAATAGACAACATTTTAGCATTCATTCATTTAATTAATTACCAAAATAAATTAGGTCTTTATTTAAATTGGTATCTCCAACTATTTTCATCAAACTATATTACCCTCAATATATAGTTCAACAAATCTTATTAAAGTTTTGCTAGTGAGATTAAGGACCCCATTTCAAATGTATATAGCCTTGTGGTGACACAACAAACGATATATAAATAAATAGGTAGACAACTATTGTCAATTACATCACTATGCAACTCCTTTTATTTTGCCTCTTAGATTATTTTGATCAAGTGGTGACACATCCGAATCAAAATTATCCAAGTTAAGTCCAACCTAGCACTTCCATATATTCGAAAGAAAAACACTGTCCTTGTGGTGACACAACAAAACAGCATCGTTCAGTCTATTTATAAGCATCAAATGTGATAAAGCAACATCTTAAATATTTAATACTTGCCTTGTGGTGACACAACAAACTCATATTAAACATTTAATACTCTATTGATTTACCATGCTAGAAGGCGACGTTCGATATTCCAAATATCTTTGAACGCTTAGGACTTAATATAATTTCTTTGAGGGGTTTATTATTATTAGTCTCATCTTGTTTAGCGCGCATGCACATATATATATAAAATACACGTCATATTATTTTACATGCGAAGCATGTTTGATAATATATAATATATATATACATATATATATATATATATAGTAAGCATGCACATATAGAATACTATATTCTACTCGGATTGATTATGGACTTTTATTCTAGTTTGGTTCACTAGAGCCACCAAGTGAACCAAAAGGTCAAACCTAGGGTGTAAGAATAAAATTTAAATATAAGTATTACATTTAAACCTGGGCTCCAATACGAACGGGTCTTCAAGCCCTCCTTGCTCCTTTGTCTCCAATTCTTCAAAAATTAATTCTAACTATTCCTATTACATAAACTATTTACTATAAATAGAAACCTTGATCAGCAGTCAAGGGAAAGTACATAGGAGGGAGATATAATTTATATTAAGAAAAATTAGAGAAGACGAGCTACGCAGACCCCATTTATAAAAAAACCCAAACATTCAAGCAGCCACTAAAATAAATCCAATCACACATTGGTCAATAGTCCATAATCAATCCCTATTTATTATCATACATATCTCTATATGTATCAATAAATAACATTCATCTCATGAATAATAAATCCATTACATATATGTATTGATATCAATTAATGGGCAAAAGTTTTGCTAATATTTAGTTTTTGAAACAAAATAAACTCTTTTATTTTAATCAAAAACCAAATCCAAATTAAACTCCTTTAATTTTAGCAATCTGAAATCCTATTTTAGATAAAATAAACATCTTTATTTTAAACTTATATCAATTAAATAAACCGTTTATTTCAATTGAAGGAAAAAAAAAATTTCGGATTCTGCTAGCCAGCGCAACTGCGCCAAGAATGAACTGGACAACGGCGCAGCTGTGCTGCTCCGCAGAAAAAAACGATTCTGAGTTTCGGCACAGCTGCGCTCCAGAATGAACTGGAGGCGGAGCAGCTGCGCCGTGTCACTGATTCAAAATTATTTTTATTCTGCCCAAAAATTTCGATCTAATCGCATATCAAGCGTACATGGAATTATCAAAATCGATAATTAGCACAAGATTAGGCTCTGATACCACTGTTAGGTTTGTATATAACGCGAGCATGCAATCAAATTACTTAAATAGAGCGGAAGCGGGATAAAACGAATTTTAAAATTTTATATAAACCATCACCATGATCGATCAATGTGCTCAATTAACGATATAAACGAAAGAGAAATAGAATAAGAAATTATACCCTCGTAGAATAAAGCTTCCTCGGGTACAAGGTCAACTCCTAGTCCTTCGTGTTCTCCTCGAATGCTACGGTGTGATTCCTTCCTTTGATCAACGTTAGCCACCCAAGTGTTTGGCCTCTAGAGGTGATCCACCAAGGAAGAACAAGTATTCAAGAAGTTGGGTATTTTGGCAAAAACCCTAGTTTCTATCTCTATAGAAATTGTAAGTACTCTCCACAATCTAATGCAAGAGTGTGTAACCCTAATCTATGATAAGACTCCTCTTATTTATAGATGTAGGTATAACCCTTTCCTAAACTATTTAGGATTAGGGTTTCAATTATAATTAAACTCCTTTATGTAATTATTCTCCTAATCCAATTAGGAATTTGTGAGAGAGTACTTCTATTAATTAATTCCCAATCCCTATTAGGAAATAAATAATAGTTCTATTAATTAATTCTCAATCCCTATTAGGAATTAAATAATAGTAATAGTAATAATAATAATAAGACTCCTCTTATTAATTTATATTTAATATTTCCAAAATATTAAATAATAAATATTAAGCTATTTAATTTATTCTATCTCCATAGATTAAATTAAATACACTTAACTTATTATTACAATTATGCCATTTACTTCTTAAATAAATATTTTCCTTTTACGGTGTGACCCTCTAGGTTCTCGATATTAAACCGGTTGTGAATAAATTAATTAGAACAATTCTAATCTTATTTAAATAAATAAATTAAACTATTTAATTCATTTAAATAAATAATATTTATTCTACAATAAGGGTAAGCCCCCTTAGCGATCAACGACTTTCCAGATAATATAGATTTCAACATCAATCACAAAAGAACCTTTGAGTAAATAGTTACCGTACAATTCAATCCTTCTACCATACAATGTCCCAATTAAATATAAGACATGGATTTACTGTCAAGTCTTATTTTATTTAATTATATGCATTTCGATTCCCAAATGCACAACTCTAAATAATGCAAATTAGAAACTCCTTTCTAATTTCATTCTGCCTTGGCCAAGGACTACTGAGTTGTCATTTATCGAATCACATAGGACATTCACATCTTTTACTAGACGTGGTAGATTCTTTGTTGATCATTCACCTATCTCCATGTACAACTTATTATACCCAATCATACCCTTTGATATACCCCAAAGGTCTTAAGGGACATGTCAAAGTATAATTCATCATACACAAGATACTATGATGATCTCAAGTCCAAGGATCACTTGTACTACTATCACTAGAGGAATTCCTATTGACATGCGAGTAAAACTCCATTAGGTATTCCTTAGCGACTCACGTTCAGTGAACTTATTCTCTAATAAGCACCTACATACTTGCTTTAGTGTCTCCACACAAATGATTATAAGATCAATCATCCTCTTCCTAAGAGCAAGCAACGTATGTACTAATCTATCCGGATTCACTAATCCCCAATTTAGTAATCCAACGATTAGGAACAATTTTAGTTTGTGAGCTATCTAGAATTTAGATCTCATTAGCATGATCACCGTCATGATTCTAAAAGCATTGCTCAAAATTATGGGTTTATCACATTTAATATAACAGCACCATGTAGATAATATAAAATGCCTTTTTAAGAAAATCAATTCTTTTATTAATAAATGAATAAGATTACAAAGTATATGCTACATCATATCAAATATGATTGGCTTATGTGCATACTACTTTCACTCATTCCATCTCAGCTGATTCTGCCCCTAGTCGGGTTATTGAGGATAACCGGATCCGACTGGCCTTGATTATTATGGAGGCTGAGAGGGACGCCGCTCTTGTTGAGAGAGATGCTGCTATTCTGGCCAGAGATGCTGCCCTTAGTGACAGAGACGCCATTGTATTGCAGACTAGGGCAGTTATAGATGCTCACTCTGAGACTGTTAGCCGAGCCACTGCTTTATTGGATCGCATCGCCACGATAGGGTAGCAGATTGTAGGGGATGTCGATGCTTCAGATCTATCCACCACCCTATCCATCCTGCTTCAGTTAGTTTCAGATTTGTAGATCATTTTATTTCCTGCATAGACTATGTCAGTTTCATCGGTTATCGAAAGAGAAATCTTGTAACAGAATGACTTATATATGTAGACATGCTTTTAAATTTAGTCATTTTCCCTTTTTGTCGTATTGTTGCCTTTCATTGGATCCTCATTTTATCCAGCTGACCATGATTTTGACCTTTCGCCTTCCTTCTCTTCTCAAGTCTTGATGGAGATTTGATAGATATTGCCGCATACCCTGTTGATTTCATCGGACTGAGTCTTAGATTTTGGCTAACTGTTTGGTTGGGTTAGGGTTATGTCATTTGAGATGAAGCTGATTAGGCGGCTGTGTCGGGAAGGTTTTGAGGGTATAGGAAGGTTTTTTTATGGCTGTTGGGAATCGGTTTTGGTTAGAGAAAGTATTATTTTGTAAAGAATTGGACCGTTCCATGATGGCTGCCTACGTACTCCCACAAGTCGGGAAATCAGGTCTTACGTAGTTCATTGTTCAAAGAGGAGAAAATGATGATTTTAAGCGTAGAACCGCTTCACCGGGTCGGAATTGATGGGCTGTGGAAACACCTCACCATCCATCTCTTGCAATATGAGGGCTCCTCCGGACAACACTTTCTTAATCACAAAAGGTCCTTCCCAGTTCGGGGCAAACTTCCCTTTGGCTTCGTCTTGACAAGGCATGACTCTCTTTAGCACTAGGTCATTTTCCTTGAACTTCCGAGGTATGATCTTTTTGTCGTACGATCGAGAGATTCTTTGCTGATATAACTGACCGTGCAAAATAACAACCACCCTCCTTTCATCAATTAGGGCCAATTGGTCGTATCGACCTTGCATCCAATCCTCCTCGTTTATCTGAGCATCAATCAAGATTCTGAGGGACGCCATCTCGACCTCAACCGGTAGAACAGTCTCCATTCCGTATACCAAAGCGTAAGGGGTTGCCCCTGTAGAAGTACGCACCGACGTTCTGTACGCCAGCAGGGTGAGAGGTAGCAGATCTGGCCATCCTCGATGATTAGCAAACATTCTCGCCATGATCTTCTTGATATTCTTATTTGCAGCCTCCACTGCCCCATTCATCTTAGGACGGTAAATGACAGAATTTAGGTGTTTGATCTTAAACTGGTCACATAATTCCTTCATGAGGGCATTATTCAAATTCTTGGCATTGTCGGAGACTAAGACCTCAGGTTACCCGTATCAGCAAATGACGTTATTCCTGATGAAACCAACGATGATCTCCTGAGTTACTTTAGGGAAAGAACCTGCTTCCACCCATTTAGTGAAGTAATCGATCATGACGAAGATAAATCGGTGTCCGTTGCTTGCTTTGGGCTCCACTGGTCCGATTACATCCATACCCCACATTGAGAATGGCCAGGGGGAGGTCATACAATGCAGTTCATTGGGAGGCGCATGGATTACGTTGTCGTGCGCCTGGAATTGGTAACATCATTTGACATGATCATCGCAGTCGGCCTTCAGTGTTAACCAGTAATGCCCCGTTCTCAAGATCATTTTGGCCAGTATCGGTCCACTCATGTGTGGCCCACACACCCCACCATGTATTTAGTCCATAATCTTCTGGGCCTGCGTTTCATCCACACATCGCAACAATCCCAAACTGGCATCCCTCTTGTACAGTGAATCCCCGCTCAGGTAAAACTTCATCGCCATCTTTTGGATTCTCAACCTCTCAGCTCGGCTTGCCTAGTCGGGAATGGATATATCCCTCAGATACTCCCTTATGTCGTGATACCAAGGCTGCTTTGGCAGAACCACCTCCTCCGATAATACTGCCACATGTTCCTTGTAGGCCGGGGCATTCTGTACCGCTATTTCATTCTGCGGAACGTTCCTGCTTTTGATTATGTGGATTAAGGAAGCCAGAGTTGCCAATGCATCGGCAAAATCATTTCGTCCCCGGGGGATATGTCGGAAAGCGATATCCTCAAATTCTCGCATCAATTGGATAACACATCGGTGGTATGGAAGCAACCGGAGCTCCTTCGTGCTATACTCCCCGGTCGCCTGTCTGATTACCAGCTCTGAATCCCCGAACACCGCGAGTCTCTTCACTCCCATTTCGCGGGCAAAACGGAGTCCTAATATACATCCCTCATACTCAGCCGTGTTATTCGAAGTACTGAACTGCAGTTTAGTGGCCACGGGGTATTGCTCTCCGGTGATGGAGACCAGGACTGCTCCGGCTCCTGCCCCTTCAGCATTCATGGCACCATCAAAATACAACTTCCAGAACTGCCCTTCGTCATCGCATCTCATGTGTAAGACCCAGAATACATCTTCACCCGGCAAAGGAGTTTCTAAAGGCTCCATCCCCCCGGCGGGCATTTCTGACAACTGATCTGCAATTCCCTGCCCTTTCATTGCTTTTTGAGTCACGTATACGATGTCGAACTGCTGTAAGATTAACTGCCACCTTGACAATCGACAGTTCAGCATGGGCCTTTCAAAGATATATTTTAGGGGATCCATTCTCGATATCAGGCACGTAGTGTGCCCATGGAGATAGTGCTGTAATCTCATTGCGGCCCATGCCAAAGCACAACAGGTCCTTTCGATGGGGGTGTAATTCTGTTCACATCGGCTAAATCTCTTGCTGAGGTAATAGATGGCCTGCTCTTTGCCTGATTCATTCTTCTGTCCCAGCATACATCCCATTGCAATGGCATTGACCGATATATACATAAACAGCGGGATCCCATCCTTCGGGGGTACTAGCACCGGTGCTTCTGTCAGCTGCCTCTTAATGGTCTGAAAGGCTTTCTGGCATTGTTCATTCCACTCTTGGGAGACATCTTTCCTTAACAGTTTAAAAATCGGCTCGCATGTAGTTGTCAAGTGGGATATAAAGCGGTTGATGAAGTTTATTCTTCCCAGAAATCCTCTTATCTCCTTTTCTGTGCGAGGTGCCGGCATATCCACAATGGCCTTAATCTTTGTCGGATCCAACTCAATGCCCCGATTACTAACCAGGAATCCCAAGAGCTTGCCCGATTGCACTCCGAAAGCACACTTTGCCAGATTGAGCTTCAAGTTGTCCTTGAGACTGGCCTTGTTCAGATCTCTATAGTCGACACATACCCTCACCTTCCCTCCAGGCTTAGCCACTGGGACTATATTGGATAGCCATTCCGGGTAAGTGGACACCATAATGATTCCAGCCTTGAACTGTTTGACGATTTCTTCCTTCACTTTCAAGCTTCACTCCGGTTTTAGCTTCCTTAGTCTCTGCTTGACAGGCTTGAAACCCTCCTTGATGGGCAACCGATGTACAACAATGTCGGTGGACAATCCGATCATGTCCTCATGAGACCAGGCGAAAACATCTTCATACTGGCTCAGCAACTCGGTTATTTCTGTTTTCTGGCTAGGGGTCAGGTCTGTCCCTATCTTGAGCTCTTTGGGTTTATCAGGGGTTCCGATATTTATGGTGATGGTTTGGTTTAAGTTGGATTTGGGTTTGTCTTTGACCCATCCTTTGATCTCGTCAGGCGTGTCGTCATTATCTGTCCCATCCTGCTCAATGCCCATTAAATCGAAATCCAGCTCAATATCAAAATCATAGTCATCTTTCAAATTTGAAACATCGTTTGTTAGGCAAGAAATACTCAAATTGGTACACCTGACATGAAACAAAAATATTTGTCATATATATAAGTCATTTTCCCACAATGATCATCTTCAAAATAACATGACAAAATAACATAACCATGCAAAATTTAAAATAAAGGACAAAACTGGTATCCATTCATCCCCCGCCATCCGGGGATACCACCCTGACGCCATATTTTACCCTCGTTTGGATATTACTGGCTCCATTGTCCAGTTGTCAGTGGTCAGATCGGCCGGAATACGACAGATGAAAGGCGGCTTCGCATCGGAAACTTCCTCGATGACTACAGCCATATCGTCTTGGTCCTTCTTCATAACATCTTCAGGAATAGTCAGTCCCACCCAATTGATGACAGGCATACTCCGTTGGGCTCCTGACGGCGTGGAAACATCCTTCCCATGTCCACTGTTCACTGACTGTCCAAGGATATAACACTTGATTTCAAACTGTTGCATGACCTCCTGCAGGAAACTCTCCTTTTTGGCCGACTCATCATCTGTGGGGGTCAATTTTTCACCTCCCGTCTTAGACACAGCTTTGCCAATGCCCTGTTCGTTGTTGATTTTCGACATAAGGCCCTCGGCTAGTCGAGTTGGGGTCCCCTTTTGAGGGTATTTCTGTTCTATGCCTCCATAATACCCTAACCCTGCCTTGCCTATCTGACTTGGCAGTTGAATAGGCTCAGTAATTCCTTGACTGTTCTTTCCCAACCCCTGTCCAGGTCGAAACTTCATCTTCATCATATCTCTAGCAACAAAGGTAAGTTCAGGAGAGACCTTAGGTTTTACGGCTAGAGCCCCCAAACATCTGTAGTGGGGAGTATTGATTTCCAGTGCCTGAAAACTGGCTGGCACCACTGATTCGTCCAAATTAATCACTGGCAGGCCATTCCTGTAAGGAGAGGGGTTATTATGCTCCGCAGAGACCGTCACCAGGTTCCCATCGATGATAAACTTAATTTGCTGGTGTAGCGTAGAGGGAACTGCCCCGACCATGTGTATCCATGCCCTTCCCAATAACACGTTATAACTTGCCGCGATATCCAGGACTTGGAATGAAATGTCGAAAGTATAAGGCCCTATTTCCACAGGCAATTCTATTTCCCCCATCGTATCCTTCCGGGATCCGTCAAAGGCTCGCACCACCACATAGCTGGCCCGCAGGCGCTTGGGATTGACATTCATTTTTTCCAATGTACTAAACGGACAGATATTCAATGCTGATCCCCCATCAATTAGCACCCCATTCATAACATATCCTGATGAGATTATCGCAATATGCAACGGTTTCCGATGCCCTCTTCCTTCTTTGGGGATATCATCATCTGTGAACGATATTACATTATTTTCCAACAGATGGTCCACTAGATGGCCGAACCCTTCTTCTTTGCTAATCACCTTGGGAATGTGCGCCTTTTCCAGGACTTTGGCCAGAATTCTGCAGTGATCGTCAGATGATAATACCAAATCCATAATCGATGTCAGAGTCGATTCCTCGCTCAATACCTTGATCCCCCTTGCTTCTGGATGATTCATCTTCCTTAAGAATTCCACAGCTTTCTCCTCGGATATCTTTTCGTTCCTCCTCTCTTTGCTCTCAAGGACTCGTCCTGGAAGATATAAAGGATTCCCCTTTGATGTTACCGAAGCACAACTGGCCATCTCCTCTGATACTCCCCCGTAATTCCACGGTACTATTTTTAGACTACAAATCCCTGTAAAACATAGAGGTTAGTTCTTTTTTTTTTTGACAACAGGGAAGGTATATGTAAAAATACTGAATGGGACTATGACACTTATACGCGTAAACGAAAAAAGGCATGAAGAGACTTTCCTCGCATTGGGTTAATCTGAGGCTGACCTATCCTAAGGTTACTCTCGCAGCTTTTCGGCATGAAGGTCCCCAAATCTTCGCAATCTACTCGTCTGAATCCTTTCGATTGGAGCGGATATGGGTGGTGCATTTCCTGAGCCATCTCCGGGGAGCAGCCCCTTTGAGTCCAGTAATAAGCAACCGACGGGTTCGCCTCAGGAGGAGGTACACTCTCCACATACATTCACATTCATCGTCCTCACCGTATGCAAATGATTACTTTAAAGTAAAGCAATTCCATTCAATCATTCATTCATTGGACAAAACACACATTCACACAACAACAAGTAATACAGGTCAAAATATCGAACGTGCATACACATGCATAAATTTTAAAAGATATGACAACATCAAGATTTGAACGCGGCTTAAGCCCTCTATTGTCCCCAGCAGAGTCGCCAGCTGTCGACGCCGGGAGGAATCGCTTCCGTGGTAATTATTACCCTTTCCAATTTTAGCCTTTTTATTAGATGATCTTTTGGAAAAGGTCGGCACTAATGTCGACGGGGTTTTGAAAGATCGTTTTTTATGATGAGCAATTGACCAGAGTCGCCAGTTGGTATATTTGCAATGGATGTACCAACTCATTCGAGTTTTCGTTTTCGTAAATCGCTGGCTCATGTGTGACTCCGAATTAATTGGTCTGCAAACCGAGATTCATAGAGTTCGGGGGCTTGTTTAAGTGAGGGGAAGGTGTTAGGCACCCCCCGACTTCCGTGAAACACGGTTACCGCAATCTTGATGCTTTTCCTATCCTTTGAATTCTTAAAATGTGTATGTGTGCGCGTGTGTGTGCCTATGTGAATATGATGATGAGTTTGTATGAAAGAATCAATTGGGTTTCTTATGAAAAGTCGGGTTTTAGTTTGGGAATGCCTTAGAATGTCTTTCGATTTATACGAGAGAGCTTTACTATTATTATGAGAAAGGTTTGATTTTAATTGTCAAAAGCCGTGAAATTTTTTCATTAAGTGTCGTTTTGGAAAAACAAGAGTTTTTTTAAACCTTCGTCAAAATAGGAATCGAGACCTATACGTTGCTTTCGTAATAAAATGACGGCAATTTCTAGGATCTCTTTAACCCTATGCACAACGGTTTAATAAAACGTCATTTATTTTCATAAAGCCGTTTTTTTTGTGATGTTTGAACACGATCTTTCTTTAGCCTTCTCGTTTAATTAAGAATCGACATTCATTAGCACTTCCGATTTTAAGCCTCGTGGTGCTAATAACCTAATTTGATTGATTTTCTTAAAATCTTCATCGTTTAGCTTTGAAATCAATTTTGATGTTGTAAATCAAATAAAGCATTAAAATGCGTAGGGACTATTCATGGGCATGTAAGCCATCAAAATAACCCAAACGCCCACAATCACATATTTCACTATTACGGGGCCTTAAACCCGATTTTCAGCTTGATATCGTTTTAAGGCCTAATAATTACAATTTACAATGAGGGTACATCGCCTATAATACATACATCCAAAAATGTCCATCATCGGATTTGGACCACGGGGTCGCGTTCCTAGGCTCACATCCACAATTTATACACACCCACGAAATGGATAATACAAAAATTAAGCAAGCTAAAATTCACCAAATAGATATCATCGAGCCATTAGGAAGAATTTTGTTCCGTTGGAACCCTCACTAATAATCCCTAATCCATGTATTCTCAATAATATCCAAGAAAAACTACGTTTAATATAATTCAAATGACAAAACTTAACAAAATGATATAACAAAACTGCTATAAAAAGGGTTCTTTTTCACCTTGCAAATGACATCACGATGCGTATAAACTCGTATATGGAATATGGTAGAAATTATATGTGATACAATCTAGCAAAAGGGATGCAAATCCTCACTTTTTTTTCTCTCTTTTCTCTCTTTTCTTGCTACTGCTGCTTGCTGATTCTTCTTATTTTTCTTTCCTCTTCCGCTCCCCCAACCCTCTGTATGCCGAATGAAGAAATGTGCTCATAAAGGCTGATTAGAGGTAGCCGCAGATTGATCTGCGGCTGGCCTCGGTTCCTCCGCGCCCGCCGCACACTTCAGCCGCCCGCTGCGCACTTCAATTTATTTTAATCATTGGCTGCAGATCAATCCGCGGCTGGCTGGGCTGATTTTCTCGATTTTCATACCGCACTTCGATTCTCGTGTCGTACCGTTGGTTTTTCGCTGAAAGGCTTGTATTTTGCAGTCCGGGAACCGCTGGGAAACGTGCCATATCATTCCGCTTTGATCGTTGTCGTGTCGGCTTTGATCGCACGTCGTTGCGGTGGGTCTAAGTGTTCGTACTTATGTCCATCTTTCGTTCTCATAGGCTGGGTTCATTTACGATTTTGCCCTCCTGTCAAGGTTAGTATACGAAGTGCAAAATTTGGGTGTCTACACCAGATATGTAATGGGATGAGGGAGATGTGTATGTGTATATATATGTGAATATTTATATATATATGGAGGTAAGTAAGCATAGAAAATTATATATATATATATATATATATATATATATATCACCCCCATGACTGACCCTCCCTATTAGGCTAAGTGCTGAAAATCCTCCCTTAAGCTTTGTAAACTAAGCCATGTGAAGCTAATGATGGAAAGGGGCATGGGGAAAAATAGAAGTTGGTTATACTTTTCACCAAATCTACTTTTACCCTTGGATAATGACTTGTTGGTGGATAATAATCCTCCTATAAATACGAGCCATCTATTTTTATTGCCAAGTTTGTTTCATCCCTAAATTACTAAGTGTTAATGAGTTAGGGGGAATTAGAGAGAGTTGGGGGAAAGAGAAAGTCTAGAGGAAACTCTTGTACTTTTTTTGTTCAAGAGGAGCTCAAGAAGGAAGGAGAAGGTGGAGGGCTACTTAAGGTTTATTGCTAAAAGAAGAAAAGCATCAAAGAGGTATCATCCTAGTCTAACCCTAATTTTATACGTTAAGTTAGTATATTTTGTTTCTAGTAGAAAAATGCATGTTTAGTTATGGGAGTTTTATTTGTTGTGGGATCATGTAAGATTCGAAGATATAAGGATGGTTATTGGAAGGAGATTATGCGGTTTATGTGCCCTTGTATGTGCTTTATGTCCAAATGAACAAAAGAAACATGTAAGCATGACACCTTAAGTAAACTACTTGAAAACATGAGATTGGTGTTAAATAAAATAAATGTGTAAGTTATTTGTATGATCTAAATATTTTATAATGAAGGTCTATGAAATACAAAGCTAACCCAGGTGGAATCATCGGAAATAGAGTTAAAATGAGTTTATGGTGAATTTTCTAGTAAAACATGTCAAAATGAAAACCCTAGCTTGAAGAACTAATATTTTGGCTAAATAAAAGTGAGAGAAAAGAAATTATGCAGAAAAGACAACAGGGAGAAGAAAAGATGAATGAGAAGGGAGATGGAAGTGATTTTCAAGCCAGAATTAAGGTATCTCTCTCTATACTTATATATTTAAGCTTATGTAACAATTATATGTTGACTTAGAGTAGAATTTTGGGTGGGAAGATAGTGGAAAAACACTATGGCAATAGTGTAATGCCATGGAAACCTTTGCTAGGCTTTATTTTTAACCTGTAATCGACCATAAAATCAGGGAGAAAGGATTAGAAATATCATAGTAAACTAATACGATAAGAAACAGAGGAAAACGGGTCGAGAAAGATGGTAACAACAAAGAAAATTATCGCCAACAAACTAATTTTGGGTTGAAATTTGGAAGGCCAAATGAACTTAGTGTTGAGAAATAATTATATGAACGAGATCGTAGGATATAGTAGAACAGATCTGGGAAGAAAAACAGAGAAAAACAGTGACGCCCCCAAATTTGGGTACTTAAAACCCACAGAAACGGTGCTCACTATCCAATGCATTCACATCTAGCTACCTATGTTAAAGGATAATAATAAACTTAAATAAACTTCACAAACCATTTTTTCCACTAAAGGGTTACATCAATAAAATCTCAAATAAATCCCAGGTCATCTAACCTTAATTATTACATCATTTGCGGAATAAAATAATAATAAAGTTCTATTACATAATCTCATGAAAATCAATAATAACTTCTGCTTCATCACTTGTTTATCTTGCCTTTGCCCTTGTAAGGACCGAGAATTTTTTACGAATAAATTTTTTTTATTAAAAATTACTTGAAGTATATAATTGAATATGTGGATTAAGCAAGATAGTTAACTTATTTTATTTTAAGTTAACTAAGATGGATACTTAGTCAATTTGATTAAGGAAAAGCAAGATAACTTATGTTGAGAATTAACATAACTTGAATGTTAACCTTGAATGGTAAATAAAAGGTTTATAATCTTTAAATGATTAATTAGTATTACTAATACAAGTGATTATGTAATTGTATAACAACTTATTAAAAGAAATAAGTATATTAAATTATTTGTTAAATGTAATGTACGCTTTGTGACTTACATTGAATGAATATGTGTATAAATAGATATAATAATTATTTATCAATGATGGCAAATATGTTATGACTTATGTGGAAAAATGTATATGACTAATTGTTAGTAGGTCTCACTAATAGTTATTTAAATTAGTGGACTAATCTAAGAGTGTTAGTATTAAACAATTGATAAGATAGTTAATTAAGTATTCAATTAAAATGAATATAGTAAATAAATAAATTTTGTACATTAATGAAGATTATGAGAAATATGAATAATTAATTTTAATAGTCCAATTAGTAAGAAAATACTAGTGGACTAGCATAATTAATTAACTAACCAAGCCCACTCAATAAATTGAACATGGACTTGGATAATTAATATGTTGACTAACTAAATTAGCCTAATATCTAATTAAATTAGTAGTCCAAGAAGCAAATTAAAAATCTTGGTAAACTAGTAGCCCAAATAGAGTAAAAGTGAGCCCAAAAGAAATGAAATTAAAATCCAATTGTTAGCCCACTTGAAAAATGCTCCTAACCACTTAATAATCTATTAAAGCAAGGAAAGAAAAATCAAAAATTGAGCCAAATAACAAGAAGGCTGCTGGCAAGGGAGACCCACATGGGAGTGAGTTGTCAAACTTTTGGTTAGCTAGCTTGTGAGATTAGAAAAGAAGTACAAATGATTATGACAACTATCACCAAGTTGTCAAAAATAAGCCACTTGCTAAAGAGATACAACTTGTATATCTATAGGTTGTGCTAGTAATTAGTTTTGTAAATCAAAAGATGGCATTGTTCATCTTTTTGGTAGCTTAGAGATAGAGAAGAATAAAGAGAGAGAAAGAGAAATCAAAATAGAAAGGGAAGAGAGAGAGAGCCGTGGGTTGATAGGAAGAAGAGGAAGAGGTGGAGAGCTCATGCTCCTAAGCTCATTAACCACCTTGGAAAGAAAAGGAAGCAAGCCACCAAGCCTAGAAGGTATAAAAACTAACCTAAAAACCATAAAAACCCTAATCTTGGGTTATGGGTGTAATCTTATGTTAAAAATTTGAAGTTTATATTTGAAGTGTTTAGAATCCTGCTAAATATGTTTATGGTTGATGATATGTGGTTGTGGTATAAGATGGTATGGGTTTGTGTAGAAAAATTAAACTTAAAGCTTGAAAACCTTTTTACCGACGAACAAACCATAGCTTATTCGAATAAATTGTGTATTTCAAAATCTATAGATGGTATTGTTAATTTTCTTTTTTCTAAGTTTTAAGGGGTAAGTTATGAAGAGAACCTAGTTGGAATCGTTCAAAAAGAAGTTAAAATGAGAGAGTTATGTAATTTTTACCAAAACGCGCTAACTGTTGGTACACTGTCCGAATAGTCCACTTCCGGACGAGTTTCAGTCATTAAAACTTGTCCAAATTTGGTGTTTGATAATGTAAAATTGTAGTCGGAAAGATACGAATCCAACGGTACCGACTACACCTTGATCCGAGTTGTAGATTTTATTTTATTCGCGTTTTCGTGAAGGACCCTACTGCTGGAATAGAGAGGGCAGCCTGCATAAATTAATTAAAGTGAACCGGTCCAGTTCACGAGGGGATTCCGGCAACGGTTCAGGCCTCTTCCGGCCGGTTCTGGTGACGAGTCCAGCTTGCTGAATAGGTGTATTCAGTTGCTGAAATAGTGAATTTAGCTTGTTGTATTATAGGTTAGTTGAATCCAGGTTGCTGGATTAGATGTAGTTTGAATCCATGTTGCTGGATTGAATGTCAGGTTGGATCCAGTGTGCTGGATTGTAATCCAGGTTGGAACATAGTTTGCTAAATTGGAATCCAGTTTGCTGGATTGCCATCTAGTTTGCTGGATTTGGAATCCAGTTTGCTGGATTGGGTATTTAACCTACAGGATCATAAAGAAGGACTTATAAAATGAAAGATTTAGTGTTAATTCATAAGGTATATGATAAAGTAGTGGTACAATCGTACTCTTTAATAGTTGATGTATAGTATCTGGGCTAAACGATTCCTTTAGGGAGCGGAGGTATATACGAACTAGCAATCGATCTAACTCATTGTGAAAACAGTGTAGACGAGACGGAAACTAGTTTGTTAGTTATTTGTGGGAAACCACTAAACATACTATATTGAATACTGTTAAAGACTCGATGTATGCTAGTTTTAGAATTATGAATGCATATGGTGTTAAAGTGCTATCTAATATTTGATTACGTGCTTAAATATTAGAAGTGATATTATAAGGTAAAATATGATTGGCTGATTGGAAAATCAGTCTTATGACTGATACGTCTTACGAAATAAGTTAAATTAAATTGCGTAGCAGTAGTCAACGATCAAGGCAAGTTTCTTAACTTAAACTCGAGTTATTATATTTCAAGCATGCTAGTGGATTAATTATTGACAATTATTCCACATCTATGATTATTGATATTCGCACTTTGTGCAATTAATTTCTTGTTCTATTATTTGAATTGAGAAATAATTAGAGTTCTTTATTCATAAATTTCTTATGAGCCATGTCTCAACTAGTTGTATCAGCTGGACCAAATAACTGTTTATTAGCCATGTCTTAGCTAGTTGTTTCGGCTAGACTAATATTAAATTGATATTGCATGAAACGTTCTATTATTTGAACTAATTTGTTATTAAAGATATATGCCATTTGATTCGGCTAGATCAAAATTCATAAAATATGTTGAACTCAAAGTATTTCTTTGAAAACTATCCAAACCATATTGATGTGGTACGGACTCAAGATGTAAGATTGAGGAAATTTTATTGTCGGTAACCCGACCGCGCGCTATGTTTGAGAATTATGTATAATCTCGGGTACAATAAGGCTGATCACCTTGCGTACTTGCAGAAGAGTAAAGATTAGTTTTTCTAGCTAACTTTTACTCTTGAGGTAGTCAGTAACAATAATAATTGATGATTCCTCTAGCAGTTCTTGATCCATTTGTGATCACTCAGCATGAAATCTGGGAATAACCCTATGTATTGAATACTATTGCAGAATTGCTAATCTTTCATAACCAATTCAATATTATCGAATCTTCAAAAGAATTTTAACTCTTTCATTCTTCATGTATTATTCAGCTATTTTGAAATCTTTTGATTATTGGTGAAGTTCTATAAAAGTTAAACTCCTCTGTTCATGATATGTACCCTTTATTGTACTCTTAACTTGCTGAGCAAACTCGTTGCTCACCCTTGCTTCAATAAAATATTTCAGCTAAAGCCGAGGTAGCAGAGGGTTCTAATAAAGACAAAGGCAAAGCGAAGGTGACTGAGTAGTATCAAGTTGTTTAATGATTATTATATTATAATTTTGCTTAAGTCTATTGTATTAATAGACATGTAATGTTAAGGTTAGTTAACCTGGGATGACGATGATATAATTATGTTTTAATGTATGTTTTTCTTAAGGTAATGTAATGAATGATATAATTCATGCAATGAATGGGTAGTTAGATAAGATGTGTATGTTGTACCGTGAGCACCGAATCTGAGGTTCAAGGGACCCGGATTTGGGGGCGTTACAGCCCTTGCTCGTAGATGGCTCGTCGGGCTTCTCACTCTTAGCTGCAATGTTTTATGAAAGGGTGAGCAAATAATTGCTCACAAGTATAACAACAACAATAATAGTGTTTGAATAATCCAACGAACTGGGTTGCAACTGAAAGGTATAATCTTTTCGGAACACAATCATCAATAATTTAAAGAACTGAAAGCTCAAAAGAAAACTCGGCTTTTGATTTAAATCTGGAAAACAAGAGCAAAAGTACATCTGAGGGTCACAAGACCATGAACTATGTCCTTAGGTTAACTAGTACCTCTACTATAACCTTTAACAGTCTAATAGACTATAGTATTAGATTTGTATATAACGCGAACATGCAATCAAATTACATAAATATAGCGGAAGCGTGATAAAACGGATTTTAAAATTTTCATACAAACCATCACCATGATCTATCCTTGTGTTCAATTATCAATTAAACGAAAGAGAAAGAGAATAAGAATTATACCCTCGTAGATCAAAGCTTCCTCGGGTACAAGTTCAACTCCAATTTCTTCGCGTTCCCCTTGAATTCCACGGATGAGATTCCCTACTTTGATCAACGTTAGCTACCCAAGTGTTTGGCCTTTAGAGGTGATCCACCAAGGAAGAATAGGTATTCAAGAAGTTGGGTATTGCCAAAACCCTAGTTTCTATTTCTATAGAAATTACAAGTACTCTCCACAATCTAATACAAGAGTGTGTAACCCTAATCTATGATAAGACTCCTCTTATTTATAGATGTAGGAATAACCTTCCTTAAACTATTTAGGATTAGGGTTTCTATTATAATTAAACTCCTTTAATTAATTATGCTCTTAATCCAATTAGGAATTCATGAGAGAGTATTTCTATTAATTAATTCTCAATCCCTATTAGGAATTAAATAATAGTGATAGTAATAATAATAAGACTCCTCTTATTAATTTATATTTAATATTTCTAAAATATTAAATAATAAATATTAAGCAATTTAATTTATTCTATATCCATAGATTAAATTAAATATACTTAACTTATTATTACAATTATGCCATTTACTTCTTAAATAAATATTTTTCTTTTGCGGTGTGACCCTTTAGGTTCTCCATATTAAAGCGGTTTTTAATAAATCAATTAGAACAATTCTAATTTTATTTAAATAAATAAATTAAACTATTTAATTTATTTAAATAAATAATATTTATTCTACAATAAGGGTAAACCTCCTTAGCGATCAACGACTTTCCAGATAATATAGATTTCAACATTAATCACAAAAGAACCTTTTAGTGAATAGTTATCGTACAATTCAATCCTTCTACCATACAATGTCCCTATTAAATATAAGACATGGATTTACTGTCAAGTCTTATTTTATTTAATTATATGTATTTCGATTCCCAAATGCACAACTCTAAATAATGCAAATTTGAAACTCCTTTCTAATTTCATTCTGCCTTGGCCAAGGACTACTGAGTTGTCATTTATCGAATCACATAGGACATTCACATCTTTTACTAGATGAGGTAGATTCTTTGTTGATCATTCACCTATCTGCATGTACAACTTATTATACCCAATCATACCCTTTGATATACCCTAAAGGTCTTAAGGGATATGTCAAAATATAACTCATCATACACAAGATACTATGATGATCTCAAGTCCAAGGATCACTTGTACTACTATCACTAGAGGAATTCCTATTGACAGGCGAGTAAAACTCCATTAAGTATTCCTTAGCGAGCCACGTTCAGTGAACTTATTCTCCAATAAGCACCTACATACATGCTTTAGTGTCTCCACACAAATGATTATGAGATCAATCATCCTCTTCCTAAGAGCAAGCAACGTATGTACTAATCTATCCGGATTCACTAATCCCTTTTTTAGTAATCCAACGATTAGGAACAATTTTAGTTTGTGAGCTATCTAGAATTTAGATCTCATTAGCATGATCATCATCATGATTCTAAAAGCATTGCTCAAAACTATGGGTTTATCACATTTAATATAACAGTACTATGTAGATAATATAAAATGCATTTTAAGAAGATCAATTCTTTTATTAATAAATGAATAAGATTACAAAGTATATGCTACATCACATTAAATATGATTGGCTTGTGTGCATACTACTTTCATATAGGACTACCGTCTCGTACTCCGGGGGATCGGTCCTTTGTACAATGTATTGTGCACAAACATTTTAACGCTACTACGTAATATAATCCCCTATAACAGGGTTGTTCATCTCAGCATCGACATTAGAGTCTGCACCAAAGGAGGTTTGGTTTGGATTAACTTTGAAGAAATTCCCAAATCTTTAGAACGTTCATCAACTATGGACTAGTCAAATCAAAAAGGGTTCGCTAGTTATTAACGAGTTTAATACAACAATATAAGATTGTATAACAACATCTATTGATCAAGAATTGAACAACAGTGAATCATAACTGAATAAACATTTCATATCGAGATAGCATCTTCAAAAGTATTAGGAACTTTTTTAGAGGTTATCAACTTTGAACAATCTATGAAAACTTCATTTGAAATAAAGAAGCAAGCTTTGAGAACTTGTATAATATAGAAATTGAGTTTAGAACTTGCATTCAACGAATATAGAGTGAATAGGGTTAGGAAACTTACTCAATTTAAAAGTAGGGTTAAGAATTTTGCCTCGTGCGCTTGCTACATAATTATATTTTTCGCTCTTCAAGCTCTTACATATATATCACATAGGCTTTAGAATTCCAACTCACGCAAATAACAAGTTAACATCTTTCATTACTTACTAATTTATAATTAATTCTCGCCATCCATGTTACAATCTATTTTCAAGTCCTATAACATGCATTACACTTACTATAATCATTCAATGAGATTATAACAATATACCAAAGATCCTATACTTAAATACTTATTACTGGTCAGACTGCATAGCAGCGCAGCTACGCTACATTAACACTAGAAACCGGCGTAGCTGCTCTTGAGGGCGCATCTGCGCTGTTCATACCTTTGGAACCGGCGCAGCTGCGCTGAGACTCAGAACCTGATTCTGTAGTTCGTGAGCAGCACAGTTCCAAGGCAAAACAAAACAGCCAACTTCATCACCCACACGACAAATTAATCAAACCCAGATGTTTTAAACTTTATAGAATCAAAACTAAACATGTATAACATGATTCTAACAACACAAATCACACAAGCAACCAATTTAAAAACTTAAAACCAAAGTTTATACTCTTTTTAACCATTTTGACATGCTTGGTGAAATCAATCACCGCAAATTCGATCATCAACCAAATCGATTCATACCAATTGTATTGTTTTCGTTTTTCAAAATACCACTATAAACCATCACCAATTTACAGATTACTATATGAACTAATCATAATTTTTGCCTTCAAAACAAAGCATGGTGTACATATACCGACAAAACCCAACTTACTCTTGTTTAACATGTTCCCACAGATTCGACTACTGAAAACTCAATTACGATAACATAGAACAAATTATACATACTCAAGAACATGTACAACAGATTTCTCAACTAGCTTATCAACAAAACCAATTTCAAAGAAATAGAAAACCAAGAACTTTTAGAAATAACTTGTTTACCTTTAGTTCTTCTTTAGACTTAGATGGTTAGGATAGCCTAATTATCCTTCTTCTTCCTACTTCTATTTTCAGACCTTGGCTCTCAACTCACAGAGAATTTCTTCTCTCTACGTCTTTCACAAACTCTGTGTTTTTCTTCTTTTCTCTAGGCTTGGCAAATAAACTGATAAAATATTACGTGACTTTACATAGCTCATCAGTTAAAAAAATTAAAGGACTCAGCTGTTACAAATACAAAGGGCCACAAGGCTATGTTTGGCAAACCTCATTTAAACATCATTTTTAAATTATTTTTATAATTATTATATCATAAAGTTCATATGTCACACCTTTTAACCCAAGTCTATTCCTTAAGAAACAACCTCAACCTTATTATTGTAAGCATAATTTCTATTTAGCCAACCATAATTATAATTTCACTGGGAGCTGTTGTTTACACTCCAAAATTAAACCTTACTACTACTCTACTAATACAAAAATTAGTATAGCGACAAGCAAGGATCGATCCCACAGAGAGTGAATTGTTTTATATTTATTCTAATATTTTCTAATACTACTGAATCTAAATTGGGGGGTTTTGAATTTGATTTAACTAACTAGAGGAACAAAAAATAATTAATAAGAATAAACAATGAATTAAGGATTTCAGTTCTTCAGTTCAGTATCACCTTTTCACAATAATGAAATAATCAAGTATAACAATATTTATCCTTCAATGAAACTTAGATAACAGTAAGTTCTACTACCCGAAACTCCCCTTAGATTATCACTTAATGAAACAAGCTCTTCACCATATTCTAACCATTATATAACCTAGAACAAGCTCTCTAGATTTAATATAACAACATCATTAAGAAATAGGGAATTAGACTATTCCAAGCAATAATCACAAAAGCTCAAATTATTTTACTTGTCTTCTGATAATCTTAGCAATACATAAAAGTTTGACCACAATCAGTATTACTAATTACTACTTGTTATTATGAACAATATTAATTACACGTATTACCATCCCTTAATATAGCATATGATATTAATTAGATTAATTCAATTGGCCATATTAAATCAATCCAAATAAATAACATTCAAATATAAATTCAGATTATCAAGAATTAATTTCATATGAGAAGAAATAAATAAAGTAAACTTGATCAAACCATTAATTATAAATAAGGTTCAACATCCCTTAGAACTGAAATAAGAAAACTTAGCCTGACAAGCCTTCAATCTTCAATCTCCAAAACTAAGGTTTTTTGTGATATATAAAAGAATGATAGCTGATGAAAAGGAGGTAGCCTCCAACTTCACTAATACAATGTATTTATACCCCTAGGTCAAAGCCCTGCGCCTCCAAAAATTAATATTCCAAGTTACATTAGAAATCCTCAAAAATAACAACGCTGGGAAAAATCTGCCGCACAGCCATGCGCCCACGCGCCCGCGGAAGGTCTCGCGCGCCACGACCCTACTTTTGAGCGCCGCGACCCACGATCCAGGCGCCGCGACCCACAATCTTTGTCTATTTTCTCTTTTTCTCCTTGCACGCCCATTTTGATCCCTTTTTCCACTTTTTCTCTTTTTAGCTCCAATTCCTTCTGAAATTAATAAATACCTTAATAAATTCATATATGCATAAAACATGTAATAAAACTAAATATAAAGGAATCAAAATTATCGAATATTATGCACTTATCAAATTCCCCCACACTTAGCCTTTACACGTCCTCATGTAAACTAAAACAAAGGTTTCAATTCAATTACCAACCATGAATATTAATACTAATCAACAGAAATCTGCTCAATACTTAATCAATCAATTCATGGAATAACAACTGTGCACAACTGACTCAAAATCCAAAATATAACTTTTCTGCTAACAAAATGACACAGCTACAAAATCCGCAATTTCAATTAATCTGATAGGTGAGTGCATTTTATGCTCCCTCTCACACTATACACATTCTTCTCTTTTACAAGTCAGTGCGTTTTACGCTCAATCTCACTTATGGCATCTGTTTATGGGAGAGTGCGTTTTACGCTCCGTCTCAACCCACCACATGATTTTGCATTTTTTTTTCATCATCATAATTTTTTCTCAACTCTTTTTTTTTTCTTTTCAACAACTCTTTTTTTTTCTTTTCAATTTTTTTCAATACGGTTCTATAAAAATAAATTAAACAGTTAGTAACGTTCTGAATTATGAAATCAGTGCACATAGTTACACCCCACAGATAATACAGCCAAGTTAACATGTATCTCATATTAAAGCACTCATGTAACACAAATTTAATCAAAATCAGTCAACTGTGGATCCCGACTTAGTCACCATTACTCATCAATCAATTAGGCATCAATCAAATTCTATCAAATCAACATTAACTCCCATTCTACACCCACAACCTTAGAAAGCTTGTCTAAATGAACACGAAATTTTAATTCTTTTGATGTAATTTTGTTTTCAATTTTTTCCATAAACATGTCAAACATAAGCTACTCAAAGCTAATCAATCTACCTAATCTCTCCCCCACACTCAAACCTTACATTGTCCTGTTGGAATATTTGTATGTATAACAAATATGACTCATACACGCAAGTGCACATGATCCACAAGTAATATAAAGTAAGTAAAGTATCGATCCCACGAGGAATAGAATTGCATTTACGACTACAAACACCGATTTTATAATTATTTCGATCTCTTTAAACAGTTGAGTACAATGAAAAAAATTGTCTAATGATTATTAAAGAAACAAATAGAATAAATTATGATTATATAAATACAGATTTTATGGGTTTGGGATTATAATTTCACTTATTGCAAACTTAGATTTTTCATGCTTCCTATCGTTGCTAATTGATTATTAAGGAATGTTGGTCAAGAACACGAATGTAAAATATGGCCACCTCTCGATGCACCATACTCATATCACACTAAATCCACAATTGATAGAATGAATATGAACACCCTAGATGACTTACACACTATATCTCTATGTGAATTACAATCAAGAGGGTTGAAGTATAAGTTCTCAATTAAGTACAAGAGTGAGCAAACAATTGCCCACAAGTATGATAACAATAACAATTGAATAATCAATGAAGTAGTTTTCAACTGAGGTATAATAGTTTTTTTTTTTTGAACTCAATCAATAACTAGTCAAGATCTGAAAGCTCAATAGAAAGCTTAGCTCAAGAACTGAATATAGATTCAGGATTAAAAGTATATCTGAGGGTCACAAGACCTCGAACTATGTCCTAGGTTATCAAGTATTTCTACCGTAACCTTTAACAATCTTATAGACTATGGACCATTCATCTCGTACTCAGGGGGATCAGCCCTTTATACAATGTATTGTGCACAAACATTTTAACGCTGTCGTGTAATTAATCCCCTATATTAGGGTTGTTCATCTCAGTCTAATATCAAAATCCGTACCAAAAGGAACTTGGTTTGGAAAGATTTAAAATGTTCTAAGTCTTTAGAACGCTCATCAACTAAGGACTAGCTGAATCAATAAGGTTTGCTAGTCTGATTCATCAATAAAAATTTGTACAATAGGAACTATGTTCAAAATCTGATTAACTATCAATGATCGAATAACAATTGACTGTAATAAAGCTTAAACACTTATCATGGTATCAACCTCGCTTGAATAACAATAAGCTAAGGTTAGTAACTTGCTCAATGAAAGTAAACTTGCTTTAAATAAAATAACAAGTTTAAGGGAAGAACAACTTGCCTCAAGCGTAGATTACAGATTTAAGTAATTCACGATCCTTAAATAACCTATACATTTAATTATAAAATGGTAGCAATAATTAGTTACATAATTATAATCACTTTAGGTTTGCTCTTATCCTTTTTATTATAACATCTCATTTAGCATACCATAGTCAACAAGTACTAGTTTAACAACCATCTTGGCAATTCATTATCACTTAATACATTAATATAAGTTTTAAACTTGTTTATAGCATCATAGCAGAATCACAAAGAAAATAAAATTTTAAAATTTTGGTTACTGTTCCCTCGCCGGGGCGAGAATTTTTTTAACAAAAATCTCGCCGGGGCGAAGGTTTACTTTACAATTTTCTCGCCGGGGCGAGGATTTCCAGTTCATTTCTCTCGCCGGGGCGAGAGACTCGGCAGTCGTCTCCCACAGTCGCGAACCAGTGAAAACTTAGGCCAAATTTGGCCAAATTTTCCGAATTCTACCATCCAATACACAAATTAAACATACCCAGACATCCAACATGCTAGAAAATAATTACCCAACATGTTTCTAACCAATCTAAGCATTATAAAACACATAATCAACCAATTAGAAACCCAAAATTCTCTGTTTATGCAAAATATTCATACTTTAACCACTTTAATGAAATTAAACACTGAGACTTCATCTTTCAACCATTTTAATCCATTCTACTTGCATTCTTTTCATTTTTCATCATATTATCATAACCAAATATCAATTAACCAATTAATAACCAATTTAAGCATCAATTTTCATTCATATATACCATACATGAAAGTAAAACTCTATAAAAACAAAAACTTCCTTCTAATACATACTTTCATGAATTAACTCTTTTAAATTAGTTTACAATCATCACATAATCTCTAATACATTCTTACTAACAATTATAACCAAGTAATTCATGTATTTAGCATATAAATTCATATACAGTGAAATAGAAATCATATACCGAGAAGTAAAATAATAAGATTATAGTGAAGAACAAAACTAACAAGAATTATACCTTCAAGCTATGTATGATTCTTAGTTTTCCCTTTCTTCTTGATTCTCTCAATTAACAAAACTCTCTTACTCTCAATTTTCTCTCTATTCTTACCTTGATAGAACTCTGTTTTTTTTAAGCAACTAATGAACACTTCTTACTTAACGTATTCAGCCTTCAAATAAAAACTGATGAAACATAATCACGTATTTTAATTTTAAAATCATCAGTTACATAATTCAAAAGCCATAAGGCTATGTTTGGCAATTACAAATAAAAATAACTCTTTTTACTAACCACTAACCAAGGGTCACAAGGCCTTGTTTGGTTCATCTAAATAAAATCCTTTCTCCATTTATTTTATTAGATCATTATATTATATAGTTTTAATCGTCGCACTTTTAATTTAATTAAACTTATTATTAAACAAATTCAATTAAACCTTACTAATTTAATTAATAATTCTATTTAACCAATAACAATAACACTAAATAAATTATCTTATTCAAAGAATTCTTTATTCAAATAAATCATTTAATTATCTAATTTAATTATTAAATTAAATTAGAATAAACACATTAAATCACAATCAAATAACACTTAACAAAAATTATTTCACCATAACTTATAAATTATTTATTTTACTCAATAAATAAATTAATAAAAATATTTATACAACTCAATAAATATTTTTATTTAATCACAAAAATTGCATTCGTTACAGGTTTTAAGTAAAGCAATCTGAATAATAAGCAAAAGAAATATCTCCCATAAAAGGGTTACATAGCTTTTCAAAATAAGTCCCAGGTTTTCTAACCTTTATTACATTCTTTAAACACGGAAACATAAATAACTAATAAGTCTCAATTACACAGCCACATAAATAAATATAATAAGTCTTCACGTAATAGCAAATCATCGTCACTTGCTCATTTTTCCTTTTCCTTTACTAGTAGACGGCTCATTTGTTATCTCAGCTTTAGCTGCAAAGGTTTAGTGTGCAAGGGTGAGCAAAACAAGTGCCCACCAAAATAACAATGAACACTTTTCAAATAATCTAATTTGTACGGTATAACTTTTCTGCTGAATGATAATAATGAATAGAAACGTCTGAAAGCTCAATAGATTATAAATAGAACTTCAAGATATACTGAGAGTGATATACTGAGGGTCACAAGACCTCGAACCATGTCCTAGGTTAACAGATAAGTTTGATGTAACCTTTAATAGTTTAATAAACTATGACTGGACTATTCATCTCGTACTCAGGGTGATCAGCCCGTTGTACAATGTATTGTGCACAACCATTCAACGCTTTCGCATAAATATTCCCCTATACTAGGGTTGTTCTTCTCAGTTTTGACATCCAAGAATTCAGTTCAGCAAAATAAAATTTTAACAACTTAGATTATGATCAAAGATCAACATCAGTGATATACAATGATATGGATTTTGTATGTCCAAGACCTTAGAATAACGACTTCAATTAACTTGAGCTTTGAACAACAAAAATCCACAAATCAGAAGTCTATGACATGCAATGATAACTTGCTAGATGAGAAAGTAGGATTTAGAAGCTTGCATAAACTGAAATCGAGGTAAGGTAAGAACACTTGCGTCAAGTAAATTTAAGATTGAAAGCATGTTTAGTGTGAAAGAGTTGAGAATAGGAAACTTGCCTCGTGCGTAGTTTTCCTAATTACAAACCACGTACAATAAACAACCTACACATTCCGTTTGTATAGCAACAAAAATGATTAGTTACAATATTCACGTACATTAACACTCCAATCCTCATCTTAATTTCCAATTAATCACTGATTATCAATCCTATTTCAGAAGCTACAAACTTAGGTACAACCATATTACACTTTAAGAATCTCCAAAACTTATCTTTAAGCTAAGGTATATTAACTTATATTTAATCATCATCAAATATCCACTTAGAATCCATCTTAACATCTTGGTATTCATTTATTATATTAATTTAAGTTTTAATCCTGCATAGAGTGACATATCGCAATTACCCAAAAAAAAATAAAAATAATAAAAATAATAAAAACTTTTCCAGCAATGATCTCGCCGGGGCGAGAATTTGTTTTACAATTTTCTCGCCAGGGCGAGCTCTCGCCGGGGCGAGAGTTTGTTTTACAATTTTCTCGCCAGGGCGAGAGTTTGCTTTACAATTTTCTTGCCGGAGCGAGCTCTCGCCGGGGTGAGAGTTTTCTATACAATTTTCTCGCCGGGGCGAGAAACTCGACTGCAACCTCTCACAATTCGCGAACCAGCGAAACACAGACCAAATTTTCCAAATTCTACCATCCAACTCATAAATCAAACACACCCAGACATCAAACACGTTGTAAAACAGCTACCCAACATGTTTCTAACAATTCGCCAATTAAAGTCCAAAAATTCACTGCCAAAACAAAATATTCATATTTTGGCCTATTTGATAAAATTTAACAATGTGAATTCATCTCTAAACCATTTTAATCCATTCCACTTGCATTCTTTTTGTTTTCATCATATTAACACAATCAAAAGTCAATTTACCGATTAATATCCGAATTGAACATGAAATTTTATACATATAAGCCATACATGAAAGTGAAACTTTGTAAAAACCAAAAACTCTATTTTAAAGCATGTTTTCATGGATTGATACCCACAAATTGATTTATAAACATTATATAATCGCCTAATACATGCTTTCTATCAATTACACTAAATAATTCATACATTGAGCAAATGAATTTATATACAGAGAAGAAATAGTTTTATAGTGAAGTGTTTTGCGAAAATTATAACTAGGATTTAGAATTCACCTTCTATTGTTTTGTTAATCCTCCTTATTAGAATTCTTGCTCCCAATTTCCAATCTTCACCTTCAATTTCTCTCTTCTTCTCTGAATTTTGTTTTTGTTTAGCTTATGGAAGTAAACTGACTTCACGTGGTTTTTATCAGTTCACCAATTACAAACCCAAATAGCCTTGTCAGTTAAAAAAAACTAAAGGGACACAAAGCCTTGTTTGGCTAGACCTTAAAGAAAAACTCATTTTTACCAACCAAGAGCCACAAGGCCTTGTTTGGTTTAGCTAAATAAAACTCTTCTTCCATTTATTTTAATAACTCATTATATCATATAGTTTAATTGTCACACTAACAATTTAATTAAACCTATTATTAAATAAATCCAATTAAACCTTACTAATTTAATTATAACTTTTATTTGCTCAATACCACTATGCCAAATAAATTATTTTATTCAAATAAATCCCTTACTCAAATAAATCAGTTAATCATCTAATTTAATTATTAAATTAAATTAGAATAATCACATCAAATCACATTCAAATAACATTTAACACAATTACTTTTAACATGAATTATTCCATAATAACCTTTATAAATTATTTATTTTACTCAATAAATAAATTGATAATAAAATATTTATTAACTCAATAAATATTTTAAATTATTTACAAAATTCACAATCGTTACAAATTTAGCCAAGGAGGGAGTGTCGGCCAAGAGTTGCCTTATACCAAACCAAGTGCATTGAGCCCCTACAATTGCAATCCTCTCCCTTGATTGATTTGAAAGTAGTATGCACACAAGCCAATCATATTTGATATGATATAGCATATACTTTATAATCTTATTCGGTTGTTACATTATCTACATAGTGCTGTTATATTAAATGTGATAAACCCATAGTTTTGAGCAATGCTTTTAGAATCATGATGGTGATCATGCTAATGAGATCTAAATTCTAGATAGCTCACAAACTTAAATTGTTCCTAATCGATGGATTACTGAAAAGGGGATTAGTGAATCCGGATAGATTTGTACATACGTTGCTTGCTCTTATGAAGAGAATGATTGATCTCATAATCATTTGTGTGGAGACACTAAAGCAAGTATGTAGGTGCTTATTAGAGAATAAGTTCACTGAACGTGGCTCGCTAAGGAATACCTAATGGAGTTTTACTCGCCTGTCAATAGGAATTCCTCTAGTGATAGTAGTACAAGTGATCCTTGGACTTGAGATCATCATAGTATCTTGTGTATGATGAGTTATACTTTGACATGTCCCTTAAGACCTTTAGGGTATATCAAAGGGTATGATTGGGTATAATAAGTTGTACATGAAAATAGGTGAATGATCAACAAAGAATCTACCACTTCTAGTAAAAGGAGAGAATGTCCTATGTGATTCGATAAATGACGACTCAGAAGTCTTTGGCCAAAGCAGAATGAAATTAGAAAGGAGTTTCTAATTTGCATTAATCAGAGTTGTGCATTTCAGAATTGAAATACATATAATTAAATAAAATAAGACTTGACAGTAATTCCATGTCTTATATTTAATTGGGACATTGTATGGTAGAAGGATTGAATTGTACGGTAACTATGCACTGAAAGGTTCTTTTATGATTAATGTTGAAATCTATATTATCTGGAAAGTCGTTGATCGCTAAGGGGGCTTACCCTTATTGTAGAATAAATATTATTTATTTAAATGAATTAAATAGTTTAATTTATTTATTTAAATAAGATTAGAATTGTTCTAATTGATTTATTCACAACTGGTTTAATATGGAGAACCTAAAGGGTCACACCGCAAAAGGAAAATATTTATTTAAGAAGTAAATGACATAATTGTAATAATAAGTTAAGTGTATTTAATTTAGTCTATGTAGATAGAATAAATTAAATAGCTTAATATTTATTATTTAATATTTTAGAAATATTAAATATAAATTAATAAGAGGAGTCTTATTATTATTATTACTATTACTATTATTTAATTCCTAATAGGGATTGGGAATTAATTAATAGAAGTACTCTCACATGAATTCCTAATTGGATTAGGAGTTTAATTTAATTAAAGGAGTTTAATTAGAATAGAAACCCTAATCCTAAATAGTTTAGGGAAGGGTTTTCCTACATCTATAAATAAGAGAAGTCTTATCATAGATTAGGGTTACACACTCTTGCATAAGAATTGTAGAGAGTACTTACAATTTCTATAGAGATAGAAATTAGGGTTTTGCCAACACCCATCTTCTTGAACAAGTATTATTCCTTGGTGGATCACCTCTAGAGGCCAAACACTTGGGTGGCTAACGTTGATCAAATGAAGGAATTTAATCGGTGGAATTCAAGGAGAACGCGAAGGAATTGGAGGTGAACTTGTACCTGAGGAAGCTAGAATTCTACAAGGGTATAATTCTTATTCTCCATCTCTTTCGTTTAATTAATAATTGTGCATAAAGAAAGATCATGGTGATGGTTTGTATAAAATTTTAAAATCTGATTTTATCGCGCTTCCGCTTTATTAATGTAATTTGATTGCATGTTCGCGTTATACAAACCTAACAGTGGTATCAAGAGCCAAACTTTATGCGAATTATTAATTGTTTTGATTCTGTATATACATTGATATGTGTTAAGAACAATTTAATAGGGCATAATTGTTTGTGTAAAATTATTTTATTTATTTTATTTATTTTTTATTTATTTTGATTTTATTTATTTTCAATTAAGATAAAAGGTTTATTTTGAATTGGAATATAATTAAAATTAAAAGTTTTATTTGAACTTGGAATTGGATTCTACGTTAACTAGAATAAAGGAGTTTATTCATATATGGAATAGGATTCCATGTTTCCTAGAATAAAGGAGTTTATTCACATATGGAATAGGATTCCATGTTTCCTAGAATAAAGGAGTTTATTCACATATGGAATAGGATTCCATATTTCCTAGAATAAAGGAGTTTATTCACATATGGAATAGGATTCTATGTTTCCTTAAAAAATAAAGATGTTTATTTTGATAAGGAATATGATTCAACATATTTTATTTTCCAACAATTTTAAGTTAAAAATAAAGGTGTTTATTTTAAACTTGAAATTGGTTTCCATATTAATTAAAATAAAGGAGTTTATTTTGATTTGGAATTTGATTAAAAATAAAGGAGTTTATTTTTATTCAAAAAATTGGATAAATTAAAATAAAAGAGTTTATTTTGATTTGGAATATGATTAAAATAAAGAAGTTTATTTTAATTGAAATTGGATTTCATGATAACTAATTATAGTTGGAATTGGATTCCATGATAACTAATTGGAGTTGAAATTGAATTTTATACTAACTAATATTGCCCATTAAATGATATCAATGCATATATGGAATGATTTTATTATTCATGGGATGAATGTTATTTATTGATACATATAGAGATATGTATGATAATAAATAGGGATTGATTATGGACTATTGACCAATGTGTGATTGGATTTATTTTAGTGGATGCTTGAATGTATGAGTTTTTTATAAATGGGGTCTGCGTACCTCGTCTTCTCTAATTTTTTCTTAATGTAAATTCTATCTCCCTCCTATGTACTTCCCCTTGACTGTTGATCAAGGTTTCTATTTATTGTAAATAGTTTTTGTAATAGGACTAGTAAGAATTAATTTTGAAGAATTGAAGACAAAGGAGCGCTTGAAGACCCGTTTGTAATGGAGCCCGGGTTTAAATGTAATAGTTATATTTAAATTTAATTCTTGCACCCTAGGTTTGACCTTTTCGTTCACTTGGTGGCTCTAGTGAACCAAAATAGAATAAAAGTCCATAATCAATCCGGGTAGAATATAGTATTCTATATGTGCATGCTTACTATGTATATATTATATATTATACAACATGCTTCGCATGTTTAATAATATGACGCGTATTTTATATATATATGTGCATGCGCGCTAAACAAAATGAGACAAATAATAACAAACCCCTCAAAGAAATTATATTAAGTCCTAAGCGTTCAAAGATATTTGAAATATCGAACGTCGCCTTCTAGCATGGTAAAGCGATAGAGTATTAAATATTTAATATAAGTTTGTTGTGTCACACAAGGCAAGTATTAAATATTTAAGATGTTGCTTTATCACATTTGATGCTTATACATAGACTGAACGATGCTGTTTTGTTGTGTCACACAAGGACAGTATTTTTCTTTCGAATATATGGAAGTGCTAGGTTGGACTTAACTTGGATAATTTTGATTCGGATGTGTCACACTTGATCAAAATAATCTAAGAGGCAAATTGAAAGGAGTTACATAGTGATGTAATTGACAATAGTTGTCTACCTATTTATTTATATATCGTTTGTTGTGTCACACAAGGCTATATACATTTGAAATGGGATCCTTATTCTCACTAGCAAATCTTTAATTAGATTTGCCGAACTGTATATTGAGGGTAATATAGTTTGATGAAAATAGTGGGAGATACCAATTTAAAATAAAGACCTAATTTATTTTGGTAAGTAATTAAAATGAATGTACGCTAAAATGTTGTTAAATTACAAATTCATTTACAGAATTTTACGATGTCTAATTCACTATCACTGCGGAGCATATTAGATGCTAATTAACCGGACCAAATTAAAAGGACTGGTTAAAGAATTTGAGAATAGTTCTCAAGGCTGAAAAGCTATCTTATGTCTTTAATATGCTTATCCCTGCAATGGTTGCAGACAATGCCTCTGAGGAAGAGATTGCTACTTTTAGAAAGTGGCAAGATGATGCACAGTTGGCTCAATGCATCATGCTCGCATCCATGAGTAACGAGCTTCAGCGTCAGCATGAAACTATGGATGCTCCTACTGTACTCCGGCACTTTCAAGGAGTTGAAGGGTGAGGAAAGTAGGATTATTAGATATCAGATATCTAAGGAGCTCTTCCGATCTAGAATGATCGATGGCACTACAGTATAGACAAATGTCCTAAAATGATCAATATGATTGAACAATTGGGACAACTGGGTTTTAATGGATGGAGAGTTGATCCAAGATTTGATCTTGCAATCACTTCCGGACTCTTTCTCACAAATTGTTGTGAATTTCACATGAAAAAGCTATATGTCAGCCTGCCTGAGTTGCTTAAACATGTTGAAAACAGTAAAGAGTCAATTTCCAACCAAGAAAGACCAAGTCTTACTGGTAGATGATTCTTCCAGGAAGCGGAAGAGGGCCAAAAGATCTTCTTAAAAGAAGAACAATTCAAAGAAGGTAAATGGAAAGGCAAAAATAAAGGACAATAAGAACAAGACTGATGCAGATAGCAAAGGAGTTTGCTTCCACTGCAATAAGCCTGGATACTGGAAAGTAAACTGTAAGGAGAATCTTGCAGAGGGTAACCAGAAGAAGCTTAATGAAGCTTCGGTTACAGATATAGATTTGTTCATGATTGAAATAAATTTTTTCTGTAAATCAAGGTTCTACATAGGTATTGGATACCGGCTGTAGTTCTCACATATGCAATCCAATGCAGAGACTAAGCAGAAGTAGAAAGCTAAACAAAGATTAAGTAAATCTTATGTGTGGGAATGGAGCAAAGGTTGTTGCATTAACCATAGGAACTTGTAGTTTAGCATTGCCTACGGGCAAGTCTATTAAGTTAATAAGTTATTATTATGTTTCAGTTCTCTTTAGAAACATTATTACTTCCGTTGTTAGACAAGGAAGGTTTTGGTATTATATTTAAGAACAATTGTTGTTCTATTTATAACGATAATGTTTTGTTTGAAACTGGAAGATTACTTGATAGACTTTGTAAACTTGACTTACATGAAAAATAATTTTGCAAATTGAACAAACTAGTAAAAGAAAAGGAGATGATCATTCAAAGAGTTGAATATGTGTATTTGATAAAATACAAATCTGAATCATTTGAAAGGTTCAAAAAATTCAGAAGTGAAATATATTGACAAAGTATTAAGATTCTTTGATCAGATCGAGGAAAGAATACTTGTGCAATGAGTTTCTAGATCATCTCAAAATGGTATTTTCTCATAATGGACACCTTCTGATACACAATAATTGATTGGTGTATCTAAAAGGAGAAATTGTACCTTGTTGGACATGGTGCAGTCCATAATGATTTTTACCGACATTCTAGTATCCATCTAGGGTTATGCCCTAGAAACGGCTGCATATCTACATAATAAGGGAACCTCAAAATCCGGCCCCAAGACTCCATAAAAGTTATGGATAGGGAGGATTCCTAATCTTAAGTATGTTAAGATAAGGGTTGTCCAGCTTATGTGAAAAGGTTTCAAAGATAAGTTTGGGACAAAATCTGACAAGTGCAGACTTGTGGGATATCCTAAAGTAAATTTAGGGTATTATTACTATAATCCTACACGCTGCCTTCTTAGATAAAGGTGTTTATCATTGAAGGAGCTAGTGGGAGGGTAAAAGATCTTGAAGGAGTTCAAGAACCACAAAACACTTTAAGTCGAATCGAGGAACATGTAGATAGACCTATTGTACCACAACCGAATCGTAAATATGGAAGAGTACCGAAGATACCTGGGAGGTATGGATTCATCATAGAGGATGATGATGAGGTACGCATCATAGAGGATGATGATCCAGTTATATACAATGAGGCTATGAGTAGAAGACACTCAGAGAAATGGCAAATGGCCATGAAATCCGAAATGGACTCCATGTATGAGAACCAAGTATAGACTCTGGTTACTCCACAAAAGGGCATAGTGTCAAGAGTGTGAATATGGGTCTTTAAGAGAAAGACTGGGCAAATGGCAAGGTGGAGACCTATAAGACCAGACCTGTTTAAAAGGTTTCAAATAAAGTCAAGGAGTTGACTGTGATAAAACCTTATTTCTGGGTAATGCTCAAGTCCATTTGGATTTTGCTTGTGATTGCAGCTTATTACGAAATCTGGCAAAAATGGATGTGGAGACACCCTTCCTCAATGAAGACTTGAGGAGAATGTATGTATGATACAGCCAGAGGAATTTGTTTCAAAGGTTGAAGCAAATCGTGTTTTAAGCTACAATGTTGAAGCAAGCTTCTCAAAAATGGAACATTCATTTTGATGAGACAATCAAAAGAGTTTGATTTTATCAAAAATAAGAATGAACCTAGTATGTACAAAAGGGTAAGTGGGAGCACTGTGACATTCTTGGTATTATATGTTGATATACTACCGACAAGGAATAACACACCAATGCTACAATCAGTAAAGATAAAATTGTCTAAACATTCCTCCATGAATGACTTGGGAGGAGCATCCTATAAATTGGGGATAAAAATCTATATAGATAGATTTAAAAGGATGTTCGGCTTGACACAATGAACGTATATTCATTCGATGCTAAAGGGGTTTAGCATGGCAAACTCCAAGAAAGGTCTCATGATGATGAGCCGTGGAGTGTATCTCTCTAAAATTGTCCCCAATTAAAAGAGAGATCGCATGAGTTACTATCATGTATGCAGTGAATATACAAGGCCTGATGTTGATCAATCATATTCTGGAGAAGATCATTGTAAGACAGTGATAAACATCTTTGAGTACTTAACCGGTATTGAAGATGTAATATTAATTTATGGTAGGTCTGAATTAAAACTAGAGGGCTAAACAGACTCAAGTTTTTCAGACTGACCACGACGATAACAAATCCACTTTATGGTAAAACGTTACCTTGAAAGGTGGTGCAGTGAATTGGAAAAGTTCCAAACAGCAAAGAGTTGCTGGTTTAGTGACGCAGACAAAGTATATAGCTATAAATGAAGCTACAAGTTGATTGTTTGGATGAAAAGTTCATCACGGAACTAGGAATAGTTCCCAAGTCTCATCTTGGATTCAAACATGTGTTGCGGCACTTTCATTTGATTAGTGGAATCATTGAAAGAGGAGAAGTCACTATAGAGATAGTGGACTCTCAAGAACAACATTGCATATCCATTACTGAAGCTTTATCCAAACAGCAGGATGATCGTCACTTAGAGAAGAAGGGTATTAGATACCATGACGATTGGCTTTAGTGCAAGTGGGAGATTGAAAGTAGTATGCACACAAGCCAATCATATTTGATATGATATAGCATATACTTTATAATCTTATTCGGTTGTTAAAAGGCATTTTACATTATCTACATAGTGCTGTTATATTAAATGTGATAAACCCATAGTTTTGAGCAATGCTTTTAGAATCATGATGGTGATCATGCTAATGAGATCTAAATTCTAGATAGCTCACAAACTTAAATTGTTCCTAATCGATGGATTACTAAAAAGGGGATTAGTGAATCCGGATAGATTAGTACATACGTTGCTTGCTCTTATGAAGAGAATGATTGATCTCATAATCATTTGTGTGGAGACACTAAAGCAAGTATGTAGGTGCTTATTAGAGAATAAGTTCACTGAACGTGGCTCGCTAAGGAATACCTAATGGAGTTTTACTCGCCTGTCAATAGGAATTCCTCTAGTGATAGTAGTACAAGTGATCCTTGGACTTGAGATCATCATAGTATCTTGTGTATGATGAGTTATACTTTGACATGTCCCTTAAGACCTTTAGGGTATATCAAAGGGTATGATTGGGTATAATAAGTTGTACATGAAAATAGGTGAATGATCAACAAAGAATCTACCACTTCTAGTAAAAGGAGAGAATGTCCTATGTGATTCGATAAATGACGACTCAGAAGTCTTTGGCCAAAGCAGAATGAAATTAGAAAGGAGTTTCTAATTTGCATTAATCAGAGTTGTGCATTTCAGAATTGAAATACATATAATTAAATAAAATAAGACTTGACAGTAATTCCATGTCTTATATTTAATTGGGACATTGTATGGTAGAAGGATTGAATTGTACGGTAACTATGCACTGAAAGGTTCTTTTATGATTAATGTTGAAATCTATATTATCTGGAAAGTCGTTGATCGCTAAGGGGGCTTACCCTTATTGTAGAATAAATATTATTTATTTAAATGAATTAAATAGTTTAATTTATTTATTTAAATAAGATTAGAATTGTTCTAATTGATTTATTCACAACTGGTTTAATATGGAGAACCTAAAGGGTCACACCGCAAAAGGAAAATATTTATTTAAGAAGTAAATGACATAATTGTAATAATAAGTTAAGTGTATTTAATTTAGTCTATGTAGATAGAATAAATTAAATAGCTTAATATTTATTATTTAATATTTTAGAAATATTAAATATAAATTAATAAGAGGAGTCTTATTATTATTATTACTAATACTATTATTTAATTCCTAATAGGGATTGGGAATTAATTAATAGAAATACTCTCACATGAATTCCTAATTGGATTAGGAGTTTAATTTAATTAAAGGAGTTTAATTAGAATAGAAACCCTAATCCTAAATAGTTTAGGGAAGGGTTTTCCTACATCTATAAATAAGAGAAGTCTTATCATAGATTAGGGTTACACACTCTTGCATAAGAATTGTAGAGAGTACTTACAATTTCTATAGAGATAGAAATTAGGGTTTTGCCAACACCCATCTTCTTGAACAAGTATTATTCCTTGGTGGATCACCTCTAGAGGCCAAACACTTGGGTGGCTAACGTTGATCAAATGAAGGAATTTAATCGGTGGAATTCAAGGAGAACGCGAAGGAATTGGAGGTGAACTTGTACCTGAGGAAGCTAGAATTCTACAAGGGTATAATTCTTATTCTCCATCTCTTTCGTTTAATTAATAATTGTGCATAAAGAAAGATCATGGTGATGGTTTGTATAAAATTTTAAAATCTGATTTTATCGCGCTTCCGCTTTATTAATGTAATTTGATTGCATGTTCGCGTTATACAAACCTAACATGATTAACCCACCCCTTCTCCCAAGCATCCCATTCATTCCTTCTCTCTCATTCCAATTGCTGCAGAAAATAGAAGGAAGAAGAGAGAGAGAGAGAGCTAGTTTCATAGAAGAAGAAGATAAGGGTTCGGGTGAAGAAGGAGAAAAGAAGAGGAGAAGGAGAAGCATGGGAAGGAGCAAGAGGAGGAAGAGGAAGCCCTAACAAACCTCCATAACCTTCAAGAAGTAAAAAACAAGAGGTAATCTCCTCTTCCACCATCTCTCCTTCATTTTTGAGTTTTTCAAGCTTTTGTGATGGGTTTTAATTTTTTGGAGATTTTCTATTGTTGTTGTTGCTTGTGATGGTTTGCAAATGTTGTTAAGAGATTGTATAAGCCATTAATAGCATAAAAGTCAAACAAAAACGCAATAAATCCGTACCTATGCTTAAAGAGGATGAAGAATATGAAGAACAATGAACTTTGGACATGAACTTGGACATTTGGATGATTTAGAGGACTTTGTAGCTACGATTTCGTGTTTGTTAATTCGTTTGTTGTTATGGTATTGTACTTCCATGGGTTATGAGTTTAACCCAGTTGGAATGGAGTTAAAAGGGATTAAAACAAAGTTTTGGTGATGATTTTTGTGAAGAACACCAAGAACACGAAAATATAGCATGAGTTGATACTTTGGCCTAAGATTTGGCCATGTTAATGTTAATGGATAGCTCTGAATTTTTGATATGTTGTAGCCCTATGTCTTAGGAGTCCATAGAGTCCAGAAGGACCAATTTGAACGTGTATTGAGAGAGTTATGGTTATTAGAAGTAAGATAGGTCTAGAACACCAAAACAGAGCATTCCGGGAAGCAAAACGGGCTGGAGACTCAGGCCGAGCGCCTAAGGCGCTGGCTAGGCACTGGCCACAGGCTTAGCTACTGTGAGAGAGCGCCTAAAACGCTGCCCAAAGGCCATTTTGAGCGCCTAAGGCGCTGGTAAGGAAACTGTGCAAAACTGCTCCAACGTCCTTTAGTAAAATGGGCATAACTTTCTCATACGAACTCGGATTGAGGTGATTCAAGATGATTCGGAAAGAGAACGAGTAGGCCTACAACTTTCATTCTTTGAGTTTTTTAATTTGAACCAAATTCGCTTTTTATGTGACTGATGTATTTTTGGAGGTAATCGAAGAGTTTTGGGCATGAGCGTAAGCACGCGTAATGCTCCCGACAATGTTAAATGATGTTCTAAGTTCTAAAACATGATTATTATGAATTATAATGATACTTAATATTAACCATTGAGTATTAGACAATTCGAGTGGCATGCTAAGCGTATGCAATCGCGTGTCACTTGGACGTTCGAATAGGCAAGTGTGGCGTACGGACATACAAACATCGTAATGTCGTAACAAGTGTGTATAACCTTGTTTAATATTTTGTCTTTAATAATAATAAAACATGATAGAGTGTTATAACCCAATGTATGAGCATGCTAAAGGTGTCGAAAAGAGGCGAATTAGGCGTGTGACATATAAACGTCGAAACGCCGTGTAAAGTGTTTATGAACTTAAATAATATTTCGATTCAAATGAAACGAACATTATAAGATATGGGATGGGGTTAATGTAACCAATAAGGATTGATGATGATAAGGGTCGTAATGTTTTCAAACGACGCGACGCCGAGTAACGTTTTAGAGTTAATCACGTTTATTAATTTATAATGCACGAAAAATATGAGTTAAGAGTTGTTATATTGTAAACCATTATATGAAGCCTTTTTAGTGGCTAATTGTTATTTTATTGTTAAATAAATTGTGTAGGATATTTGAAGGACGGGCCATCATAATTTGGCAACGAACGCTTAAAGGCAAGTTCTTTCAGAAACTTGTTGACTTGTTTAAATGTATTGATGTACATGACTTGATTACTAAATCTTTCCTTATTATGTGGATTATATGCGAGCATGATTAAAGTGCGCACAATGTGTAATTATGTGACTATATTGTTCTATGTGGAACTTGAACTACTATGAATATACAATGTGAGATGCATGAAGTATACTATGAGATACATGATGCATATATATAGATGAATTGCATAAGATTTATAATGCATGAGTAATATGCATAGCATGAGAATCATGATGCATGGATAAATGCAAACTTATGTGTTACGTGAAGCATTAAATGTGAAAACTGTTAGTTCTTGTTGAGCCGTCGTGCTCATTCTTGCAAAATTAAAACTTTTGCAGATTTTACGATGCAATGCAATTATCTTGATATCGTGGTGATAAGGATTAGAGAGGCATGGAAACAGGAAGGTTACTAAATATTTTTTTATTGTAATTACTTAGATGTGATAACGGTATATGATGTACGTGAATTTGACTGTATAAACCTTGAGTTAAAAATGGAAGTTATCCATTATAGTAGTTAAGACGTGATTGCGTTAGTTATTTGTTATAGTAAACTACAAGGATGTCGATGATGTATAAAGGACATTTTTATAACGAATGTATTGGTTATTGAATAACCTTGCGAATATTCAGGGATTATCCAGAATCTGAACCTTGCGTTCACACATGAGATATTGTAAAGGATCATGGTATTTATTCAACCTTGATCATAAGTGTATTATTTAAGGTCTTCGTGTCTGGGATTAGATGAGGATATATTGTAATAATCTTGAAATTACTTTCATGTAGTAAGATCATGTTTTAGTTATGGTTTCGAGGCTTGGGACGACAATATTTATATCATATCAATGTAAATATTTTTATTATTCCGCATTAAGATATTGTTATATTGATTTATGAGTGGCACAGTGATGCACCAAATTCGTGGATAAGGTAACTCGAATTTGGGGGCGTCACAGTGGCATTTGATTCCTATGTGATATGTTCCCTGTCTTTTGACAATTCGCACATGATTTACAAAACAGATAAGAATCTTTAAAAATATTTGGCCAATAGAAACCACATTCTAAAACCTTATGAGCTGTCCTTTTCGGTCCAAAGTGACCTCTACAAGCATAAGAGTGACAGAAATTTAGAATCGACAAAAATTCACTATTAGACACACACCTTTTAACTATTTGGTCCGCACAAAATTTCCATAAATACGGGTGATCCCAGACATAGTATTTGGCATCACTCTTAAGTTTTTCTTTTTGGGATTTGGAAAATTCACTAGGAACATAAGCACTCGCCAAGTAATTCACAATATTAGCATACCAAGGTACAATATCCTTAATAAAAAATATTGCTCATCTGGAAAAAAAATATGCAATGGTAGTGCCTCTTCATCCTTAATCAGCCTGCTCAAGTGATCCGCCACCAAGTTGTCTGCTCCTTTTTTATCTCGAATCTCCAGATCAAATTCTTGTAGCAGTAAAATCCATCGTATAATCCTCGGTTTGGATTCCTTTTTGGTGAGCAAATACCTGAGAGCAGCATGGTCAGAATAAACTACAAATTTAGTACTGTGACGCCCCTAAATCCGGGTCCCTTGAACCTCAGATTCGGTGCTCACGATACAACATACCCATCTCATCTAACTACCCATTCATGCATGAATTATATCATTCATTATATTACCTTAATAAAAACATACATTAAAACATAATTATATCATCGTCATCCCAGGTTAACTAACCTTAATATTATATGTCTATTAATACAAAAAACTTAAGCAAAATTATAATATAATAATCATTAAACAACTTGATACTACTCGGTCGCCTTCGCTTTGCCTTTGTCCTTATTAGAACCCTCTGCTACCTCGGCTTTAGCTGAAATATTTTGTTTAAGCAAGGGTGATGAACGAGTTTGCTCAACAAGTTAAGAGTACAATAAAGGATATATATCATGAACAGGGAAGTTTAACTTTTATAGAACATCACCAATAATCAAAAGATTTCAAAGTAGCTGAATAATAAATCATTTCAAGTAACAAGAATTTTCTTGAATTTCATGCTGAATAATACATCAAGAATGAAAAAGTTAAAATTCTTTCGAAGATTCAATAATATTCAATTGATTATGAAGGATTAGCAATTATGCAATAATATTTTATACATAGGGTTATTCCCAGATTTCATGCTAAGTGATCATAAATGGATCAAGAACTGCTAGAGGAATCATCAGTTATTATTATTATTACTGACTACCTCAAAAGTAAAAGTTAGCTATAAAAACTAATATTTACTCTTCTGCAAGTACATAAAGTGATCAGCCTTATTGTACCTGAGATTATGCATAATTCTCAAACATAGCGCGCGATCGTATTATCGACAATAAAAGTTTTCATGATTTATTTTTCAGGGTTGTTCATCTTACTCTTACATCATGAGTCTGTGTCATGCCCCGAAATCCACCTGCTTGCTTGGTCGGACTTCGTGCTGACTTGTACAACCTCTACATAATGCTATAGAAATTTTAACTTCTAATAATCAGAGTATAATGTGAAAAAGTGATAATATTATAATATCATTCTTTCGTGTTACATCATTCCCAGGTTACTTGTTCTTATTACAAATAAGTCCTAAAAGACTTAAAAACAAATCTCCATTTATCTATTCGAGACTTGCAGTATTAGTAACCAGGTAGTTCCCAAGAAAGAGGGGGCTTTCTGTTAAAACAACGCGCAATTAGATGACCTAACCCCTTTCCTCGTCAGAACTTTCTAGACATTGTCAATAATATTAATCTAACATCGTTAAAATGACTTCTACATCTTCAACTTTCTTTGTACCGCCAGAATCGTCTGGTAATTCTTCCTTATCTGTAATTTGTTTAAGATAATTGCAAGAATGAGCATAAGAATGCCCAACAAGTCTAACAGATATATATATATATATATATATATGAGAAGAGAATTACCTTTTTAAGATATATATACAGAATAAGCTGATACAAGATTTCAACGATTATCAATATAGTGAACTGAGTGGTTCCCCACCCATGAACTAATGAACTTAGTTCCCCGTCTCATCAACACTGCTACAATTGTATCAATATTGTATACCACTTCTAGGTACCTTTACACTGCGATAAATGTTACCTCAGTGAGTTAGATCGGTTTCCTAATACATCTTAAACTCCTGTCCATACAAGAGAGTTGTTCAACTCAGATACTAACATGGTTTTCAATTGAAATTCAACAATCCCTATCACGTTGCACATAATAGATAACAAGCATGTTAATGCACGGGGTGCAAAAGAAATAATACTTGCATAACAATAAACTTTATAAATAAGACATGTTATTGCACGGAGTGCATTTCAACAAATAAGTAGACATGCCTGAATATGGATAATATGTTAACGCTAATTTTTCATTCCTCGCTCAATCTCCTGAAGTGTAAGCTCTAGAACTTTTATCCTCCAATCTTTTCCTTTCCTTGGATTATGCTAGGCTAATTAAGCATTTTAACGATTAAATCTTTTAAGTTTTATTTCGGGTATTATAACCGCTTATAAATAATACTTCTTCTACTATACATGAAATAATTTCAGCATTATAACAGCTTGTAGAATGAATATTTTTCAACTATATTTAAAATAAATTGAGCATTATAACTGCTTGCAAAATGAATATTCGTTTACTATGTTTGAAATAAATCGAGTATTATAACTGTTTATAAAATGAATATTCGGCTATTATATTTGAGATAATTTTAGCATTATAACTGCTTATAAAATGAATATTCTTACTAAATACTTGAAGAAAATCGAACATAGTAACTGCTTATAAAAGTATATTTTCTAATATATAAGAGAAATAAATCGGACATTATAACTGCTTGTAAATAGAACTTTTGTACTATATACATAAAATAATTTGGGCATTATAACTGTTTATAAAAGTATATTTGTATAATATATAGAGAAGAATGAAAATAATAACCACTAGAGTAATACCTCTTGTAGTTACTGGCTTTACTTCCAATCGCGTAGTGCTTCGATACTTCGAAAGTAAGTTTTTCTCTCACAATCTCTCAGAATATAAATATAGAGTGTTTTTTCTCTTGAACTGCTCTTGAAATAATGGTAGGAAATAATGAATGGATGAATGGGTATTTATAGGCTAGGAAAGCTTAGGGTAAAAAGGTAATTGCGCTGTGCTTGTGTCAGCGTGTGCCAAGTATGTGCCAGTGTGTGCCTAGCGTGTGCCTAGCGTGTGCCAAGTGTGTGCCGGTGTGTGCCTAGCTTAAGCGCGACAAAGCAGCTTGTCACTGTAAGCGCGACAAAACAGCTTGTCACCGTAAGCAAGACAAAGCACTATATCAGTTTAAGCACGACAAAGCAACTGGTCAAAACAATTATACCAACAAGTTCATTGGGGAAAAATTTAGTTTTAAGCACGACGTGCTAAGCACGACGTTTTTCGAAGAAAATTTTTATTTAACCTAATTCATCGTTTACACTATAAAACCACAAAATACCTGCATCGAAATATCATTTCGATCTTTATTAAGCACATATGTCACAAAATTCGAATCTCATTAGGGCTTAAGATTTTAAGCTTCTTGATACCTAATTTTAGGTCACTAAATTAACTTCTAACTATATATGATCGTATTTATAAGCCCCATAAATATTCAGGGTATTACAATCCGTACCACATAAATATGGTTTGGATTGCTTTCAAAGAAATAGTTTGAGTTCAACATATTATATCAATTTTGATCTAGCCGAATCAAATGGCATATATCTTTAATAACGAATTAGTTCTAACAATAGAACATTTCGTGTTATCAATTTAACATTAGTCTAGCCGAAACAACTAGCTAAGACATGGCTAATAAACAGTTATTTGCTCCAGCTTACACAACTAGCTGAGACATGGCTCATAAATAGTTGATGAATAAAGAACTCTAATTATTTCACAGTTCAAATAATAGAACAAGAATTCAATTGCACAAAGTTCGAATATCAATAATCATAGATGTGGAATAATTGTCAATAATTAATTCACTAGCATACTTGAACGATAATAACTCGAGTTTGATTTAGGGAACTTGCCTTGATCGTTGACTACTACTACACAATTTAATTTAACTTCTTTCGTAAGAACTACAGTTATAAAATTGATCTTTCAATCAACAAATCATATTATACCTTATAATATCACTTCTTTATAAGTAAATTATCTAACATTTAACTACATAATCAAATATTAGATAACACCTTAACACCATATACATTCATAATTCTAAAACTAGTACACATTGAGTCTTTAACAGTGTTCAATATAGTATGATAAGTGGTTTCCCACAAACAACCAACAAACTAGTTTCCATCTCGTCTACACTGTTTTCACAGTGAGTTAAATCGGTTAGTAGTTCGTATATACCTCCGCTCCCTGAAGGAATTATTTAGCCCAGATACTATACATCAACTATTAAAGAGTACGATTATACCACTACTTTATCATATACCTTATGAATTAACACTAAGTGATAGGTGCATAATATCTGATTATTTTCATTCCTTTATGCTTAGTTTAGTTGCATGTTATCTGTCATATGAGTTGATTTAAGGTTTTTATTGATTTATAGAAGAATTTGATTTGATTCTGCAAAAATATAGTTTAATGTTGAGTTTTATGTTGTTTTGCAGAATACTCTACGATCGTTGAGTGAGAGCCCTACGTTCGTTGTGTTAGTGTGAAGTCTGAAAACTCTACGATTACGAGAAAATTCGACAGAGGTTGTTCGACGATTAGCATGCTCTGCAACGTTTGACTCTACGATAGTCGAGACCTGGTACTCTACGTTCATAGAGTGGGAGCTCTACGCTTGAGTGGCTGTGAAGTCTACGATGGTGCTGTCAACTCGATGATTGTCCCAAGTTCACTCTACGTCTGACGAGAGAACTCTACGACTGCATGACTACTCTACGAATTGATGGATTCCTATTCTTAGTAGGATTTGAGTTGCTGGGATGATAGTGTTCGACTTGTATGAGGATTTGGAGATGAAATTACACGCTTACATGGAAAATATCATTGATGCTGGAAGTAGAACCTGAGAAGGAATCTGAGTTGCAATTTAATATGGGAACCGATGCCGAACTAGAGAAGGAAACCGAGAAAGACTTGGATTTAGAAACTGAATCTTGACTTGATAAGGAAGTTACTTAAAGCTGGATTGCAGAGTTTGACAAGGATTAAGAAGCTACCATATCTACATATTGAAGACTTCCAAAGTAGAATTGGATTAGAATTCTTCTAGGGTTTTAATGATGTATAAATACCTATCACTTGTAATCAATTGAGGGTGTCCAACACAATTTATCATCCATTATTCCTGATCTTAGATTATACTTTATTTAGCATGCTAGCTTAGTTATTTTATTCAGTTCTGAAGGGATGTGGTACCATATTTACAGTTAAAATAATAATTGAGTTATATTATTGATTCCTTCATGCATGAAATTTATTCTGATAATCCGATTGAATTTCTTATATGATTTTCAGTTTACTAATTTGGTTTCTGCAGGATAAAATTGGTGAATTGCTATCATCTGCTAGATTAAGGTATAATATTAAGCAAACGATGTTATATCTGATCACAGGTGTACTTAGTAATATTTGATTGTGGACAAGCTTTTGGATATTATTAAGATTATCAGAAGGCAAGTTAAATAATCCCTGATAGTGTGATTGTTGCTTGGAACTACCTAATTCGATAATTCTTAATGCTTCTGTCATATTAAATCTAGACTGATAGTTCTAGGTTATATAACAGTTAGAGTCTAATAGGGACGATTTTACATTAGATTTAAAACCTAAGGAGAATTTTGGATAGTTGAGCGATTGCTGATTATTTAGGGTTGTTAGTTTCATTGAAGGAAGAAATAATATTAACTTGATTATTCTATTACTATAAATTGATGAAACTGAAATGAAGAACTGAAGCTTTTATATACTTGATTATCTTTATTCATTTAATTTTGTTTTTCTTTAGTTAATTATAATTGATTCAAAACCCCCTAACTTTTAATTACTGTTTTGGTTAGAAACATTAGAATAAATTTAAAACAATATCAATTCTCTATGGGATCGATCCTTACTTACTACCGTGCTTGTTATTTGAATTTGTAGAGTGCAAGTGAGGTTAATTTTGGATTGCTTGACGACAGCTCTTCCACTAAGTCTTTCATTATGTAAGTCTTTCTTTATGATCCCGTAGGTTAAATACCCAATCTAGCAAACTGGATTCCAAATCCAGCAAACTAGATGGCAATCCAATAAACTGGATTCCAATCTAGCAAACTGGATTCCAACCTGGATTACAATCCAGCAACCTGGATTCAAACTATTCAATCCAGCCAACTATTTTTTCAATCCAGCAACCTGGATTCAACTAACCTACAATACAACAAGCAAGATTCTCTAATTCAGCGGCCGAATACACCTATTCAGCGAACTGGATTCAAAATGTTTTCCCTTTTTAACATATCGAATTCTAATTCGTCTTACGATTCCATGTAGTCTATTGAATGCCTAACTCAATAACTTAAATCCTCTTTTAAACTCTCATTTAATATTATTAATTATTTAATAACATTTTAATCACTTATAAAATCAATAAATAATTTATTTTAATTGTTCATCTTTTACTAAATAATTCATTTAATCACTCTAAAATGCCATAAATATTATACTTCCTCACCAATAATTAAAACCTTTATCAAAAATCTGTATAAACCATACTTAGGGTTCTCAAGTCATAAAATCTCATTTTTCATATTTTTAACATCACATAATTAATTAAATTCATTTATCCATAACATCATCATTTATATGAAAAATAGGAAACCATTTTCAAAATCATTTCTTTTCTGGAAATAAACTATATATAGTCCCTTATGAAAATATATTTTTTCCGGAATTTTTAAAATCCATTTACTATATTTAAATAGTCCGAAACAGCTAAATATTGCTACATTTATCATAAATCGAAATTGTAACCAACAATTCTGAACTTTATAGGGTATGCTTTTGTTATATATATATATATATATATACTCCCAGTAATAATTTCATAATATTTGGAGTTAACCACCGAGAGTTATTCGGGTATACTCTTGACAGTGGTCCTTCACCATAAAATCCATAACTTTCATTCTACACTGTCAAAAATTCTCAAATTTTTACAGGGCTCACATAACTTCCCATATTATACTCCAAATTTTTGTAGAATTCTTAGAGCATAAAAAGTTGACAAAACTGCCCCTGGGAGTCAACAGTCAGCAAGCTTATACCCTTTTTGAGAAAAACTTGGACAGTTTAGACTAAATCAGTTCCTACGAATTTTGTACTCATTATTTTTGAATGCTACTACTTGGGTTTAGTAGTTAATTTATATATTTAGCACCCCTCTTTGACGGATCATAAAACAAAGTTATAGATCTCCAGTTATAAGCTTACAAAGTCGTAAAAAGTTAGGGTTTTCTAAGTTTGTTTTGAAACGAACTAATTTTTCTTTTTTTTTTCTTAACCATCCAAGCACACCAATACACAAGTTGAGCACTACCAAGCACAAAACATCATCTAACATATAGATTAAGGGTTTTAGACCTTAAGATCATAACTTCATATTATCAAAAATCAATTCAAACAAAAGGGAAATACACTATATTAAAGTTAAAGTTTGTTATACCTTTGCTTGATTTCCTTCCTCCTTCTTCCTTCTAAGATGGCTAGGGAACTTTGAAGCTTGAAAAATCTCTCCCTCTTCCTTCTCTTTCTTGGCCGTGGGCCTCTCTCTCTATCTCCCCTTGATGTTATTTTTGCTCTCTATTTTCTCTCTCTCTCTAAACTTGAAAAAGAAAATGAGCAAGACTAACTTTTGTTTAAGAAGAGAACTAATTACTTGCAATATCTATAGATATATAAGTGATATCTATATATTATAGCATCATTAGCAAGTATACTCTCTCTTACACAATTTGACAACTTGGTGATGGGTTGTCATGATTATTAGTACTCTTTTTTTTAATCTTACAAGCAACTAACACAAAATCAACAACTCACCATGTGGGACTCCAAATGGGTGGCAACCCCCTCCCATTTTTGCTTCATTTTTGCCTTTTCTTTTGTTGTTTTAATGAATAAACAAGTTGCTCAAAATATTCTTCAAGTGGGCTAGAGCTACTAGTTGTCAAGATTATTAATCCATGTTTGGTTACTAGTTTAATTAGGTGTTGGGCTAATTTAATTAGTCCATACATTAATTATCCAAGTCCACAATTAAATAAATTAGTGGCTTGGTTAGTTAATCCAATAGGCTAGTCCACTAGTATTTATTTACTACTTGGACTATAAAAATTAATTATTCATATTTCACATATCTCTCAGTAATTAATACACATATTAATTAAGTACAAATTTTATTTACTTACTATATTCAGTTTAATTGAATATTTAATTAACTTACTATCTTATCAATTGTTTAATATTAATACTCTTAGGTTAGTCCACTAATTTAAATAACTATTATCGACGCCGGTTTTTGTCTTTTCTGATTTTTAGCCTTTTTATTAGATGAGTTTGGGAAAAGGTCGGCATTGATGTCGACGGGGTTTTGAAAGATCGCTTTTTATGATGAGCCAATTAACCAGAGTCGCCAGTTGGTATATTTGAAATGGATGTACCAACTCATCCGAGTTTTCGTTTTTTATAAATCGATGGTTCATATGTGACTCCGAATTAATTGGTCTGCGAACCGAGATTCATAGAGTTCGGGGGCTTGCTTAAACGAGGGGAAGGTGTTAGGCACCCCCCGACTTCCGTGAAACACGGTTACCGCAATCTTGATACTTTCCTATCCTTTGATTCATAAAATGTGTATACGTGCGTGTGTGCGTGTGTGTGCATGTGTGTGCTTATGTGAATGTTGTGGTGAGTTCTTTCATGAGACATGAAACATTTGGCCTTTTATTGAGAAATCGTGTTTTATTTTGGAAATGTTTTAGAACGTCGTTTCCGTTAGTACGAGAAATCTCCTTTATTCATGCGAAATGTTTGATTTTACTTGTCAAAAATTATGAGGTCTTTATTAGGCGTCGTTTTGGCAAAACAAGAATCTTTTAAACCTTCGTCAAAATAGGAATCGAAATCTATACATTGCTTTCATCAAGTGATGGGAAATTTCTAGGATATCTTTAACCCTATGCACAAAGGTTTAGTAAAACGTTTATTTCTTTTTACAAAAACCATTTTTTGTGACATGTGAAAACAACTTCTTTTCAGCTTTCTCGTAAAATAGGGATCGACTTTCATTAGCACTTCTAATTCTTAGCCTCGTGATGCTAATATCCTACTTTGATTGATTTTAGAAAATCTTTATTGTTTTGGCTTTGAAATCTTTTGTTTGGTGTTACAAATCAAATTAAACATCAAAACGCATAGGGGGGTATTCACTGGCATGTAAGCCATCAAAATACCCCCGAACGCCAACAATCACATATTTCACTACTACGGGGGCCTTAAACCCGATTTTCAACTTGGTATCGTTTTAAGGCCCGACGATTACAATTTACAATAAAGGATTACATACATCAACATTGTCCATCATCGGATTTGGACCACGGGGTCGCGTTCCTAGGCTCACATCCACAATTTATACACACCCACGCAATGGATACTACACAAATTAAACAAGCTAAAATTGCCAAATGGATATCATCGGGCCATTAGGAAGAATTTCGTTCCATTTGGAACCCTCACTAATAGTCCTCAATCCATGGATCCACAGCAATATACAAGAAAACTACATTTCACATAACCCAATTGACAAGAAGATTAACAAAATGATATACAAAAATTGCTACGAAAATAGTCTTTTCACCTTGAAAATAATCCTTACAATAGGTATGAATTTGTGTATTGAGTAGAATAGAAGATATATGATATATAATCTTACACAAAAGATATAATTCCTCACTTCTTTTCTCTCTTTTATATCTATTTTCCTTGCAAATTCTGCTATTTTTTCTCCCTATTTCCGAGCTGCTACTGGTTTCTTCTCCTCTCTCCGCCTGCTGCCAACTCCCTGGATGAAATGAAGAAACTGAGCTGAAATAGGCTGGTCTAAGGCAGCCGCACCGCAGATTGATCTGCGGCTGGCTGGCCGCCTCCCATCGCACTCAGCTGATTTCCTGGTTTCCGTGTTTCGAGTTCCGTGTTTTTCAAAAGGCGCACTATTGGCCGCAGATCAATCCGCGGCCGGCTGGCTTGACTTTCTCGTTTTTTGTGCCACGCCTCGATTCTTGTGTCGTGACGTCGGTTTTCACCGACAGGCTTGTATTTTGCAGTCCAGGAATCACTGGGAGACGTGCCACATCATTCGGGCATGCTCATTTCGGACGGCCCTGCTGTCACGTTGGTTTTGATTTGCAAATCGTTGCAGTGGCGTTGAGTGTTCGTACTTGTCCATCCCTTGCTCTCGCAGGCCGGTTCATTTGCCGAATTTGCCCTCTTGTCAGGGTTAGTATACGAAGTGCAAAATTTGGGTGTCTACAGCTGCCCCTCTTTATCATGTTTATAAAATGTTAAATGGAATGAACAGGATAAAGAATAGACACCCGATGCATGAATGACAGTGCACAAGAATGACAAACATATACGATACAACACATACAACTTATGATGCAACACAATATGTAAAGCGTGCAAAACATTCGTAAAAGGGTGTTAATGCGGATGATCATCTCGTCGGGGCCGGATCTCGTATTCGGTCACTCATCTCGTAATCACCGGGTCTCGTCGCTGGTCGATCGTCTCGTCGGGGCCAGGTCTCGTATCCGGTCACCCATCTCGTAATCGCCGGGTTTCGTCGCCGGTCGATCGTCTTGTCGGGGCCGGTTTTCGTCGCCGGTCACCCACCTCCTAATCGCTGGTCGATCGCCTTGTCGGGGCCGGGTTTTCGTCGCTGGTCACCCACCTCCTAATCGCCGGTTATCGTCGCCGGTCGATCGTCTTGTCGGGGCCTGGTTTCGTCGTCGGTCACCCATTTCGTAACCGCCGGGTATCGTCGCCGGTTGGTTATCTTGTCAGAGCCAATTTTCGTCGCCGGTCATCCATCTCGTAATCGCCGGTTATCGTCGCCGGTCGATTGTCTCGTCGGGGCCGGGTATCGTCGCCGGTCACCCATCTCGTAACCCCCGGGTATCGTCGCCGGTTGGTTATCTTGGATCTCAGCCCTTCCCAGGGTGTTAGTGTTTGGATCTCAGCCCTTCCCAGGGTGTTAGTTGTTTGGATCTCAGCCCTTCCTAGGGTGTTAGTTGTTAGGATCTCAGCCCTTCCCAGGGTGTTAGTTGTTTGGATCTCAGCCCTTCCCAGGGTGTTAGTTGTTTGGATATCAGCCCTTCCCAAGGTGTTAGTTGTTTGGATATCAGCCCTTCCCAGGGTGTTAGTTGTTTGGATATCAGCCCTTCCCAAGGTGTTAGTTGTTTGGATATCAGCCCTTCCTAGGGTGTTAGTTGTTTGGATCTCAGCCCTTCCCAGGGTGTTAGTTGTTTGGATATCAGCCCTTCCTAGGGTGTTAGTTGTTTGGATCTCAGCCCTTCCTAGGGTGTTAGTTGTTTGGATATCAGCCCTTCCCAAGGTGTTAGTGTTTGTATCTCAGCCCTTCCCAGGGTGTTAGTTGTTTGGATATCAGCCCTTCCCACGGTGTTAGTTGTTTGGATATCAGCCCTTCCCAGGGTGTTAGTTGTTTGGATATCAGCCCTTCCTAAGGTGTTAATTGTTTGGATACCAGCCCTTCCCAGGGTGTTGATTGTTTGGATACCAGCCCTTCCCAGGGTGTTAGTTCTTTGGATACCAGCCCTTCCTAGGGATCGTTGATTTTTTGGATACCAGCCCTTCCCAGGGATGTTGATTCTTTGGATACAAGCCCTTCCCAGGGATTGTTGATTTTTGGATACCAGCCCTTCCCAGGGATCGTTGATTTTTTGGATACCAGCCCTTCCCAGGGATGTTGATTCTTTGGATACCAGCCCTTCCCAGGGATTGTTGATTTTTGGATACCAGCCCTTCCCAGGGATCGTTGATTTTTTGGATACCAGCCCTTCCCAGGGATGTTGATTTTTGGATACCAGCCCTTCCCAGGGATTGTTGATTTTTTGGATACCAGCCCTTCCCAGGGATCGTTGATTTTTGAGTGATTTCTTGAAGTGGGATGTGTGATCGGCTTCTGTCCTGGATCTCCCACCAACATCGTCCCCGTACCATGCCGCAAAAGCCATCACTCTGATCATTTGTGTGGTTGAAAGCGACATGCTTGTACTTTCCTGATGATTTTCATTTTGATCGTACATGTATGCATGTAAAAGATGTTATGCATGATCTGGAAGATATGTTATGGACGGATGCATGTACACCACATATGTTTAGATAGAAATGACCCCTGTTCAGTCAAATGATACGATTCGACCGTCGCCATTGCTTGCCAACATTTGATTGGATCACGCCTTGTCGCGAAGTGTAGTTTCTAGACTTCAACATTGGTTTGGTACTCTGCCTGTTCTTGGTCGTCTTCATTTGAGGCAGTTTGTTTCGCTCTCTGTGATGATTGACAGCTATGTTGGGCTCCTTGGCCTCTTGCTCATTTCTGATGGCCGATATGATGTCGTCCCGCACTATATCATCCTTGTATATGCTCATGCATGTGGATCATTCAGATGTCGAGGCAGTGATAGTCAGGATTGGGGAGAGGCCCAATGACGAGAAGCTCTGTGCAGCCTCAGCTTCCTTCCACTTCACGATTCTTGATTGCCCCAACCTTGGCGCGTGTTGTTACCAAGAATTTCTATTGAAAACTCGCGATGTTAACCGTGCTGAGTTATCCACAGCTCTGCAAGATCCTGCATATCAGATGACTAACAAATGCCAAAACTTGAAGGCTCGGGCCGTTAGTGTTAGTTCAACACAAAGATATTATAATCTCGACAAAAATGTAGTTAAAGCACACGAAATTGAATATCTATTGATCGCACAATCTAGCAAGTTGTGAACCGTGAATGTACTAGATTGGAAGTTTTTTTTTTTTTTTTTTTTTTTAAATCCCTCGTGAGTTGATGATTTTCTATTTGACGATTTATGAAATCGTCAAAACACCTTCAAGCATTCATGGTCATTGTACGTGAGTGAAGTCGAATTCAAAAGAACTACCTTCCCTCGTCAAAGGCACTCTGTCTCCATTCTCGACAACGTCCTTAGCAGGATTGACGTCATATAACAAATGCACTGTGCGATGCAGCATTCAGTAGGGGTTTCTCTTTCCTGACTTTTTGTTTAAGGCCGAGAGTTTTTTTCGTATTATCCTTTCTTCTTATTAGCCCACTTCACTTGTCTCGTTTTCTTAGGCTACTCAAAGTTACCCATTTAACGAGTTTTGGACCAATGAATCCCGAACCAGACGGTTTTGGGGCATTAGGTGTGCAGACACCCCTTCGGGTTTATTTACTCGAGTAACAAAGGCCACGGTTCGAGACAAGCTGGTGGTTTGCACCATTCATTCTTTGCTTGACCTTGCACAAGATTCGTTTTCTTAGGCTTGAGTTACCCATGTAGCGAGTGTTAGGCCGGTGACTCCCAAACCAGACGGCTTTAGGGCACCAGATGTAGAGACACCCCTTAGGCTTAATTACTCGAGTAGCCCATGCCACGATTCGAATCTGCTCGGGCCTCCTCGACTGTAATGCTCGTTTTCTTAGGCTCTGAGTTACCCATGTAACGACTGTTGGGCCAGCGACTCCTAAACCAGATGGCTTTAGGGCACCAGGTGTAGAGACACCCCTCGGGCTTAATTACTCGAATAACCCAGGCCACGATTCGAGACATTAGCTTGATAATCATTTATCGTCTGACTTCTTGATATTAGCTTGATAATTATTGGCTACCTGACTACGTGTTAATTGCCATCAACGTCGTCATAGTTTTATACCCCACAACTGAAAGTTTGTGCAAATGCAAAGTGAAGGCTGTCACATGAGGTCGATTCTGTCGCAAACGTTGCTTTGAATTAAGGCTGTCGACGCCGGTTTCTCGCCTCCTTCGTGATATTTGTCCTTTTCCGATTTTAGCCTTTGTTATTAGATGATTTTGGGAAAAGGTCGGCATTGATGTCGACGGGGTTTTGAAAGATCATTTTTTTTTATGATGAGCCAATTAACCAGAGTCGCCAGTTGGTATATTTAAAATGGATGTACCAACTCATCCTAGTTTTCGTTTTTTATAAATCGATGGCTCATATGTGACTCCGAATTAATTGGTCTGCGAACCGAGATTCATAGAGTTCGGGGGCTTGCTTAAGTGAGGGGAAGGTGTTTGGCACCCCCGACTTCCGTGAAACACGGTTACCGCAATCTTGATACTTTCCTATCCTTTGATTCATAAAATGTGTATACGTGCGTGTGTGTGTGTGTGTGTGTGTGCTTATGTGAATGTTGTGGTGAGTTACTTCATGAGAGATGAAACATTTGGCCTTTTATTGAGAAATCGTGTTTTATTTTGGGAATGTTTTAGAACGTCGCTTCCGTTAGTACGAGAGAGCTCCTTTATTCATGCGAAAGGTTTGATTTTACTTGTCAAAAACTATGAGATCTTTATTAGGCGTTGTTTTGGCAAAATAAGAATCTTTTAAACCTTTGTCAAAATAGGAATCGAAATCTATACATTGCTTTCATAAAACGATGGGCAATTTCTATGATATCTTTAACCCTATGCACAAAGGTTTAATAAAACATTTCGTTCATTCATAAAAGCCATTTTTGGTGATGTTTGAAAATGATTTTCTTTGGCCTTCTCGTTTAATAGGAATCGACATTCATTAGCATTTCCAATTCTTATCCTCGTGATGCTAATATCCTACTTTGATTGATTTTAGAAAAATCTTTATTGTTTTGGCTTTGAAATCTTTTGTTTGGTGTTACCAATCAAGTTAAACATCAAAACGCGTAGGGGGATATTCACGGGGCATGTAAGCCATCAAAATACCCCGAACGCCAACAATCACATATTTCACTATTACGGGGCCTTAAACCCGATTCTCGCCTTAGCGTCGTTTTAAGGCCCGACAATTACATCTTACAATAAAGGATAATCGATCCTATTACATCCACCAAAATTGTCCATCATCGGATTTGGACCACGGGGTCGCGTTCCTAGGCTCACATCCACAATTTCTACACACTCATAAAATGGATATTACAAGAATTAAACAAGCTAAAAATCAGCAAATGGATATCATCGGGTCATTAGGAAGAATTTTGTTCCATTGGGAACCCTCACTAATAATCCTCAATCCTTGTATCCTTAATAATATACAAAGAAAACTACATATAATATAACCCAAATGACCAAAAGCTTAACAAAATGATATAACGAAAATGCTATAAAAGAGGGCTTTTCACCTTGCAAATGTCACCACAATTCGTACAAACTCGTATATTGAATGAAGTAGAAAATATATATGCTACAATCTAATCAAAAGAGTATAATTTCTCTCTTTTTTTCTCTCTTTTCTCTTCTTTCCCGAGCTATCTTTGTTGCTGTTTTTCTCTTCCTTTTCTTCCTAAAACTGCTGTTGTCCTCTCCCTGGATGAAATGAAGAAACTGAGCTGAAATAGGCTGGCCTAGGGCAGCCGCAGATTGATCTGCGGCTGGCTGGCCCACCAGCCACTCAGCTTGGTTTCGAGTTCCGTGTTTCGAGTTCCGTGTTTTCAAAAGGCGCACTCATTGGCCGCAGATCAATCCGCGGCTGGCTGGCTTGACTTTCTCGATTTTCGTGTTACGCCTCAATTCTCGTGTCGTGACGTCGATTTTTGCTGACATGTTTGTATTTTGCAGTCCGAGAATTACTGGGAGACGTGCCATATCATTCAGGAATGCTCAAATCGGACAACCTGGTTGTCACGTCGGTTTCGGTTGTAAATCATCGCGGTGGCGTCGAGTGTTCGTACTTGTCCATCCTTTGCTCTCGCAGGCCGGTTCATTTGACAGATTTGCCCTCCTGTCAAGGTTAGTATACGAAGTGCAAAATTTGGGTGTCTACAGCTGCCCCTCTTTATCATGTTTATGAAATGTTAAATGAAATGAACATGATAAAGAAATAGACACCCGACGCATGAATGACAGTTTACAAGAATGACAATACATACATGATGCAGCACATGCAACTTATGATGTAACACAAGATATAAGGCATGCAAAACATTCGTAAAGGTGTCAATGCATCAATCCTCGCCCGCCTTGTTAGTCGACGGGTTTCGTCTTCCAATCGGTCGTCTCGTTTGTGCCGGGTCTCGTATCCGGTCGTCAGTCTCGTGATCACCAGGTCTCGTATCCGGTTGATCATCTTGTGAGTGCCGGGTGTCGTATCCGGTCGCTCGTCTGGTAATCGCCGGGTCTCGTCTCCGGTCGATTGTCCTATGAGTGCCGCATCTCGTATCCGGTCGCTCGTCTGGTCGGGGCCGGGTCTCGTATCCGGTCACCCATCACCTTACTCCATCGCATCGTCATCAGAGGAAGTTATTCTCCTGACTAGCTTGAAAGGCATCCTTGGAATTCGTCCTCGCACATCGTTCTCGGCAGCCATCGCTTTTGACTCAGATAGGCTAGGACCTTGACACCTAACCTGCATGGATCACGTACAGAGTTATCATCTATTCAATGCATGTGAAACAACATTTTAAAGGCAAATTTGATGAAAAATGACCCCTGTACAGTCTCTTGATACTATTCTACAGATGTCATCATTTGTCGGGGTTTGCTTGGATCTCAGCCCTTCCTAGGGATCACTCACTCTTTGGATATTGGCCCTTCCCAGGGGTTGTTCACCACCTTGTTGTGGTTTGCTTGGATGCATTCCCAGGTTCACTCACCACCTTGTTTGGATCTCAGCCCTTCCCAGGGGTCGTTGATTGTTTGGATCTCAGCCCTTCCCAAGGTCTTTGATTGTTTGGATACCAGCCCTTCCCAGGGATCGTTGATTGTTTGGATACCAGCCCTTCCCAGGGATGTTAGTTGTTTGGATCTCAGCCCTTCCCAGGGTGTTAGTTGTTTGGATCTCAGCCCTTCCCAGGGTGTTAGTTGATTGGTTGGATACCAGCCCTTCCAAGGGTGTTAGTTTTTTTGGATACCAGCCCTTCCCAGGGATCGTTGATTTTTTTGGATACCAGCCCTTCCCAGGGATTGTTGATTTTTGGATACCAGCCCTTCCCAGGTATTGTTAATTTTTTGGATACCAGCCCTTCCCAGGGATTGTTGATTTTTTGGATACCAGCCCTTCCCAGGGATTGTTGATTTTTGGATACCAGCCCTTCCCAGGGATCGTTGATTTTTGGATGCCAGCCCTTCCCAGGGATCGTTGATTTTTGGATCCCAGCCCTTCCCAAGGTGTTAGTTTTTTTGGATACCAGCCCTTCCAAGGGTGTTAGTTTTCTTGGATACCAGCCCTTCCCAGGGATCGTTGATTTTTTTGGATACCAGCCCTTCCCAGGGATTGTTGATTTTTGGATACCAGCCCTTCCCAGGGATTGTTGATTTTTTGGATACCAGTCCTTCCCAGGGATTGTTGATTTTTTGGATACCAGCCCTTCCCAGGGATCGTTGATTTTTGGATGCCAGCCCTTCCCAGGGATCGTTGATTTTTGGATCCCAGCCCTTCCCAGGGATCGTTGATTTTTGGATACCAGCCCTTCCCAGGGATCGTTGATTTTTGGATACCAGCCCTTCCCAGGGATCGTTGATTTTTGGATACCATCCCTTCCCAGGGATCGTTGATTTTTGGATGCCAGCCCTTCCCAGGGATCGTTGATTTTTGGATACCAGCCCTTCCCAGGGATCGTTGATTTTTGGATACAAGCCCTTCCCAGGGATCATTGATTATTGGATACCAGCCCTTCCCAGGGATCGTTGATTTTTGGATACCAGCCCTTCCCAGGGATCGTTGATTATTGGATACCAGCCCTTCCCAGGGATCGTTGACTTTTTTTTTACCAGCCCTTCCCAGGGATCGTTGATTTTTGGATACCAGCCCTTCCCAGGGATCGTTGATTTTTTGGATACCAGCCTTTCCCAGGGATCGTTGATTTTTGGATACCAGCCCTTCCCAGGGATCGTTGATTTTTTGGATACCAGCCCTTCCCAGGGATCGTTGATTTTTGGATACCAGCCCTTCCCAGGGATCGTTGATTTTTTGGTTACCAGCCCTTCCCAGGGATCGTTGACTTGATTTAAGTGATTTCTTGAAGTGGGATGTGTGATCGGCTCCTATCCTGGATCTCCCACCAACATCGTCCACGTACCATGCCGTAAAATCCATCACGATCTGATCATTTGTGAGGTTGAAAGCGACGTGCTTGTACTTTCCCCTGAAGATTTTCATTTTGATTGTACATGTATGCATGCAACGGATGTTTATGCATGATCTGGCAGATATGCTATGGACAGATGCATATGCACACATATGTTTAGATAGAAATGACCCATGTCCAATCAAATGATACGATCCGACCATCGTCATTGTTTGCCAACATTTGATTGGATCCCGCCTCGTCGTGACGTGTAGCTTCTAGACTTCAACATTGGTTTGGTACTCTGCCTGTTCTTGGTCGTCTTCATTTGATCGAGTTGAGGCAGTCTGTTTCGCTCTCGGTAATGATCGACAACTATGTTGGGCTCCTTAGCCTTTTGATCATTTCTGCTGGCCGATATGCTGTTGTCCCGCATTATATCATCCTTTTATATGCTCATGCACGTGGATACTGTGGATGTCGAGGCAGTGATAGTCGGGATTGGGGAGAAGCCCAATGACGAGAAGTTCTGTGCAGCCTCAGCTTCCTTCCATTTCACGATTCTTAACTGCCCCTGCCTTGGTGCGTGTTGCTACCAAGAATTTCTATCGAGAACTCGCGATGTTGATCGTGCTGAGTTATCCACAGCTCTGCAAGATCCTGCATATCAGATGGCTAACAAATGCCAAAACTTGAAGGCTCAGGCCGTTGGTGTTAGTTCAACACAAAGATATTATAATCTCGACAACAGAGTAAATGCAGTTAAAGCACATGAAATTGAATATCTGTTGATCACACAATCTAGCGAGTTGTGAACCGTAAATGTACCAGATTGGAAGTTATTTTCAATCCCTCGTGAGTTGATGATTTTCTACTTGACGAATTATGAAATCGTAAGAACAGCTTCAAGCATTCATGGTCATTGTACGTGAGTAAGGTTGAATTCGAAAGAACTACCTTCCCTCGTCAAAGGTATCCTGTCTCCATTCTCAACAGCGTTCTTAGCAGGATTGACGTCATATGACAAATGTACTGTGCGTTGCAGCATTTAGTAGGGGTTTCTCTTTCCTGACTTTTTGTTTAAGGCCGAGAGCTTTTCGTGTTATCCTTTCTCTTTATTAGCCCACTTCACTTGTCTCATTTTCTTAGGCTATTCAAAGTAACCCATTTAACGAGTTTTGGACCAATGACTCCCAAACCAGACGGTTTTGGGGCATTAGGTGTGCAGACACCCCTTCGGGTTTATTTACTCGAGTAACAAAGGCCACGGTTCGAGACAAGCTGGTGGTTTGCACCATTCATTCTTTGCTTGACCTTGTGCAAGATTCGTTTTCTTAGGCTTGAGTTACCCATGTAGCGAGTGTTAGGCCGGTGACTCCCAAACCATACGGCTCTAGGGCACCAGATGTAGAGACACCCCTTAGGCTTAATTACTCGAGTAGCCCATGCCACGATTCGAATATGCTCGGGCCTCCTCGACTGTAATGCTCGTTTTCTTAGGCTCTGAGTTACCCATGTAACGAGTGTTGGGCCAGCGACTCCCAAACCAGATGGCTTTAGGGCACCAGGTGTAGAGACACCCCTCGGGCTTAATTACTCGAATAACTCAGGCCACGATTCGAGACATTAGCTTGATAATCATTTATCGTCTGACTTCTTGATATTAGCTTGATAATTATTGGCTACCTGACTACGTGTTAATTGCCATCAACGTCATCATGGTTTTATACCCCACAACTGAAAGTTTGTGCAATGCAAAGTGAAAACTGGCATATGAGGTCGATTCTGTTGCAAACGTTGCTTTGAATTAAGGCTTTGTACCTAATCAAGAGGTTGAATAGCCTTCTTCGTCTAATCATACTCACAATCGTGCTCCACGGATGCTTGTCAGAATTAATCCGATTCCTATCAAGTCAAATAAAATCCCCTTTCACGCGGGTCACCGTATCCCGGGAAAATTATGCTTGACAAATGCCAGATGATCGTAGCATTTGATGATGATGGTGCATGTTGACGAGATTGTTGCATGGGTGCCAATTTGCACGCCATCACTTCCTGGGTAGTTGACAAATGCCCCAGCGTTAAGTTGTTTTTCTTGTGATCTCCCTCGTACTGGTTGCATCGGCATCTCACTGCGCTGACAAAAGATCCGGTCCTTTGACCTGTTGAAAGGTTTGGGGGATTTTTGATCCAGTGTTAAGTTGCTTTTTTTTTTTTTTGCCCCTACTCCGGGTTCTTCGTGATCGTTTGGGGGTTCTGATGTTTGATGGCAATGGTTTGGTCTAAGTCGGGTTTGGGTTTATCTTCGACCCATCCCTCGATCTCGTCAGGCGTATTGTCGATATTTGTTTTGCTCAATCGCATCAGATCGAAATCTAGCTTTATACCAAAATCGTGATCCTCCTTCAAATTTGGCCATATTGCTTGTCGGGCTAGAATGCCTCAAATCGGGGTACTGCCATAAAACGAAAAATGCTTGTCATATATATAACACATTTCAGCACATGATCTTCCTTTTGGATAACATGACAAAATGACATGAGCGTGCATGGATTTTAAATAAAACTCAGAATTTTAAAACCCCTTGATCTTCTACTGGTCGGGATTCACTGCCATACTTCTGGATTTACCCCCTTCCCCATCATGCTTAGGTAGAGGATTCAACATTTGGTGACCCTGGCTGTTCCACCGTGATTTCCTCACTATCAATCAAGTCCTGAATTTTGTGCTTCAGCGTCCAACATTCCTGCGTATCATGACCAGGGGAACCTGAGTGATAGGCGCATCGCTTGTTTGGGTCAAATCTTCTTCCATTCGGGTCACTTGGGGGTGCCAAATCGACTATTTTCTTCTGGGCTATGTATACGGCCAACACCTGCTCAAGAGGATCCCCTAGTGGGGTGAATACCCGATTTTTCGAGGTCTCGAATCTTCTTCGCCCATCCGCCCTCTGATCAGTGAAGTTAGGCTGTCGGGACGGCCCCACTCTCTGCACCTGTACTGGAGGATTGATTTTTGCCTTTCTAGATGATCCCTGCAGGATAAGGGAAACATCTTCTTCCTTTTTGTTTTGTACCCTACGGGAAGTGCTGCCATAGTTTCCGCTTCGGATTTGTTCCGCAGCCGTTTCCAAGGCCGTGAAATCCCGAATCTTGCCAGACCTCAACCCCGTGTCCACCATTTCCCCGTGTTTTATCATCTCGGCAAAAGGTCGTCCAATCCCCGATATCACTCGCTCATAATAGGGTGCCTCCTGGATATCCACAAAGGTCATTACCATCTCTGTCTCGCTCATTGGGGGATTCACTTGGGCAGCCATACCCTTCCACCGCTGTGCATAGCCCCTGAAAGATTCTTTCGGTTGTTTCTTAACCTTTGTCATTTGATACCTGTCAGGGGCCATCTGTGCTTGGAAGATGTATTGTGTTAAGAAAGTATGGGCCAATTCCTCCCAGTTGTGGATTTGAGTATTGTCAAAGCGGGCATACCAGATTCTTGCCACTCCCGTCAGGCTCTTTTGGAATAATTGCATTCTTAGACCTTCGTCTTCGGCATAAGATCCAAGCTCCCCGATGTATATCTTCAGATGTGTATAAGGATTCCCCTTCCCATTGTATTTCTCAAATTCGGGAATTTTAAATTTCTCCGGGTATCTGGCTTCGGGGAAGACACATAGATCTGAATAATTAACCCTGCCTAGGGAGCCTATGCCTTTCATGGATTGGATGGTCTCCTCCATTTGCTTTATTTTCTTTCGAAGGTCATCAGTGTCTCCTTCCTCTGGGATAGTAATCACTATCCTGTTAGGCATAGGAATGGCTTTTGGGACGACTGGCTCGCCCTTAGGTTGGGGTGGATCCTCTTTGGGTTGATCCTATCTAGGTAGCAATTGTTCCTTCAGCATTATGGCCATTTCCAACATCTGTTTCTTAAAATCATCAAATTCCTCACGATATATGGAACCGGGATTAGTAGGTGGGAGGTCAGCCATTTCAGATGTAGAGTCCTGGGCCCTTTTAGATTGCGAACGCGTTTGAGGAGCAATCCTACAGAAACAACGGTTCGAAGTTTAGTCCTGGGCAATGAAAAGATATGGATGCATGCTAAAGCTGTAACTTTGTGTTTTGGGTTTCTTAATCTTTCTCTGCAAAACAACATGTTAGCGATCCCTTATTGCAATAATAAATGCTAGACTCGACTTATTATGCTTCCCCAGCTGTTCCCTACAAAACATAGAGGTTAGTAATTTCTTTTGACAAAAGGGGAGGCATATATGAATATTGAATGTGATCATGCCATTTATATGTGCGAAACGTAAAAGGGCATGAAGAGATTTTTCCTGCGTTGGGTTAATCTGAGGTTGACCTATCCTAAGGTTACTCTCGTGGGCTTTTCGGCATGAAGGTCCCCAAATTTTCGCAATCTACTCATCTGAAACCTTTCGATTGGAGCGGATTTGGGTGGTGCGTTTCCTGAGCCATCTCCGGGGAGCAGCCCCTTCGAGTTCAGTAATAAGCAACCGACAGGTTCGCCTTAGGAGGAGGTACATTCTCAACATACATTCACATTCATCGTCCTCACCGCATGCAAATGATTACTTTAAAGTAAAGCAAATCCATTCAATTATTCAGTTATTGGACAAAACACACATTCATACAACAAAAAGTACAAAAGATCAAAATATCGCATGCACACACATATTCATGAACTTTTAAAGGATAGGATAGCATCAAGATTTGAACGCGGCTTAAGCCCTCTAATGTCCCCAGCAGAGTAGCCAGCTGTCGACGCCGGTTTCTCGCCTCCTTCGTGATATTTGTCCTTTTCCGATTTTAGCCTTTGTTATTAGATGATTTTGGGAAAAGGTCGGCATTGATGTCGACGGGGTTTTGAAAGATCGTTTTTTTTTTATGATGAGCCAATTAACCAGAGTCGCCAGTTGGTATATTTAAAATGGATGTACCAACTTATCCGAGTTTTCGTTTTTTATAAATCGATGGCTCATATGTGACTCCGAATTAATTGGTCTGCGAACCGAGATTCATAGAGTTCGGGGGCTTGCTTAAGTGAGGGGAAGGTGTTAGGCACCCCCGACTTTCGTGAAACACGGTTACCGCAATCTTGATACTTTCCTATCCTTTGATTCATAAAATGTGTATACGTGCGTGTGTGTGTGTGTGTGTGCTTATGTAAATGTTGTGGTGAGTTCCTTCATGAGAGATGAAACATTTGGCCTTTTATTGAGAAATCGTGTTTTATTTTGGGAATGTTTTAGAACGTCGTTTCCGTTAGTATGAGAGAGCTCCTTTATTCATGCGAAAGGTTTGATTTTACTTGTCAAAAACTATGAGATCTTTATTAGGCGTTGTTTTGGCAAAATAAGAATCTTTTAAACCTTTGTCAAAATAGGAATTGAAATCTATACATTGCTTTCATAAAATGATGGGCAATTTCTAGGATATTTTTAACCCTATGCACAAAGGTTTAATAAAACATTTCGTTCATTCATAAAAGCCATTTTTGGTGATGTTTGAAAATGATTTTCTTTGGCCTTCTCGTTTAATAGGAATCGACATTCATTAACATTTCCAATTCTTATCCTCGTGATGCTAATATCCTACTTTGATTGATTTTAGAAAAATCTTTATTATTTTGGCTTTGAAATCTTTTGTTTGGTGTTACCAATCAAGTTAAACATCAAAACGCGTAGGGGGATATTCACGGGGTATGTAAGCCATCAAAATACCCCGAACGCCAACAATCACATATTTCACTATTACGGGGCCTTAAACCCGATTCTCGCCTTGGCGTCGTTTTAAGGCCCGACAATTACATCTTACAATAAAGGATAATCGATCCTATTACATCCACCAAAATTGTCCATCATCGGATTTGGACCACGTGGTCGTGTTCCTAGGCTCACATCCACAATTTCTACACACTCATAAAATGGATATTACAAGAATTAAACAAGCTAAAAATCACCAAATGGATATCATCGGGTCATTAGGAAGAATTTTGTTCCATTGGGAACCCTCACTAATAATCCTCAATCCTTGTATCCTCAATAATATACAAAGAAAACTACATATAATATAACCCAAATGACCAAAAGCTTAACAAAATGATATAACGAAAATGCTATAAAAGAGGGCTTTTCACCTTGCAAATGTCACCACAATTCGTACAAACTCGTATATTGAATGAAGTAGAAAATATATATGCTACAATCTAATCAAAAGAGTATAATTTCTCTCTTTTTTTCTCTCTTTTCTCTTCTTTCCCGAGCTATCTTTGTTGCTGTTTTTCTCTTCCTTTTCTTCCCAAAACTGCTGCTGTCCTCTCCCTGGATGAAATGAAGAAACTGAGCTGAAATAGGCTGGCCTAGGGCAGCCGCAGATTGATCTGCGGCTTGGCCGCAGATTGATCTGCGGCTGGCTGGCCCACCAGCCACTCAGCCTGGTTTCGAGTTCCGTGTTTCGAGTTCCGTGTTTTCAAAAGGCGCACTCATTGGCCGCAGATCAATTCGCGGCTGGCTGGCTTGACTTTCTTGATTTTCGTGTTACGCCTCAATTCTCATGTCGTGACGTCAATTTTTGCCGACATGTTCGTATTTTACAGTCCGAGAATTACTGGGAGACGTGCCACATCATTCGGGAATGCTCAAATCGGATAACCTGGTTGTCACGTCGGTTTCGGTTGTAAATCGTCGCGGTGGCGTCGAGTGTTCGTACTTGTCCATCCTTTGCTCTCTCAGGCCGGTTCATTTGACGGATTTGCCCTCCTGTCAGGGTTAGTATACAAAGTGCAAAATTTGGGTGTCTACAAAGGCTTTATACCCGATCAAAAGGTTGAATAGCCTTCTTCGTCTAATCATACTCACGATCGTGCTCCACGGTTGCTTGTCAGAATTAATCCGATTCCTATTAAGCCAATTAAAATCCCCTTTCATGCGGATCATCGTATCCCAGGAAAACTATGCTTGACAAATGCCAGATGATCGTACCGTTGAAGATTGAATTGACATGTGGTAGCATTTGATGATGATGGTGCATGTTGATGGGATTGGTGCATGGGTGCCAATTTGCACGTCATCATTTCCTGGGTAGTTGACAAATGCCCCAGTGTTAAGTTGCTTTTCTTGTGATCTCCCTCATACTGGTTGCCTCGGTACCTCGCTGGGCTAACAGCAGATCCGGTCCTTTGACTTGTTGAAAGGTTTGGGGGATTTTTGATTTTTAAAATTTTATATTTTCTTTTTTTTTTTGGGGTCGAATTTGCCCCTACTCCGGGTTTTTTGTGATCGTTAGGGGCTCTGATGTTTGATGGCGATGGTTTGGTCTAAACTGGGTTTGGGTTTACCCTCGACCCATCCTTTGATCTCGCCAGGCGTATTGTCGATATTTGTCTCGTCCTGCTCGATCCCCATCAGATCGAAATCTAGCTTTATACCAAAATCGTGATCCTCCTTCAAATTTGGCATATTGCTTGTTGGGCTAGAATGCCTCAATTCGGGGTACTGCCATAAAACAAAAAATGCTTGTCATATATATAAAACATTTCAGCACATGATCTTCTTATTGGATAACATGACAAAATGACATGAGCGTGCAAGGATTTGAAATAAAACTCAGAATTTTAAAACCCATTGATCTTCTACTGGCCGGGATTCACTGCCATACTTCTGGATTCACCCCCATTCCCCATCATGCTTAGGTAGAGGATTTAACATTTGGTGACCCTGGCTGTTCCACCACGATTTCCCCACTATTAATCAAATCCTGAATTTTATGTTTCAGCGTCCAACATTTCTGCGTATCATGACTGGGGGAACCTGAGTGGTATGCTCATCGCTTTCTTGGGTCAAACCTTCTTCCATTCGGGTCACTTGGGGGTGCCAAATCGACTATTTTCCTCTGGGCTATCAATACTGCCAAAATTTGCTCAATAGGATCCCCGAGCGGGGTGAATACTCGATTTTTTGTGGTCTCGAACCTTCTTCGCCCGTCCGTCCTTTGATCAGTGAAGTTAGGCTGTCGGGATGGCCCCACTCTCTATATCTGTACTGGAGGACTGTTCTCTGTCTTTCTGGATGATCCCTGCAAGATGAGGGAAACATCTTCCTCCTCTTTCTTTTGGACCCTACGGAAAGTGTTGCCACAGTTTCCACTCCGGATTTGCTCTGCAGCTGTCTCCAAAGCCGTGAAATCCCGAATCTTGCCAGATTTCAACCCCATGTCCACCATTTCTCCGTGTTTAATCATCTCGGCAAAAGGCCTATCAATCCCCGATATAACCCACTCATAATAAGGAGCCTCTTGAATATCCACGAAGGTCATCACCATCTCCGACTCGCTCATTGTAGGATTCACCTGGGCAGCCATACCCCTCCATCGCTGTGCATAATCCCTGAAAGATTCACTTGGTTGTTTCTTAATTTTCGTCATTTGATATCTATCAGGGGCCATCTGTGCCTGGAAGCTATACTGTGTTAAGAAGGTGTGGGCCAAATCCTCCCAATTGTGGATCCGGGCGTTATCAAGACGGGCATACCAGATTCTCGCTTCTCCCGTCAGGCTCTTTTGGAATAATTGCATCCTTAGTCCTTCGTCTTCCGCATAGGACCCCAGCTCTCCAATATATATTTTCAGGTGAGTGTAAGGATCCCCTTTCCCATTGTATTTCTCGAATTCGAGGATCTTAAATTTCTCTGGATATCTGGTTCCGGGGAAGACACACAAATCTGCATAATTAACCCTACCCAGGGAGCCTATGCCTTTTAGAGATTGGATGGTCTCCTCCATCTGCTTCATTTTCCTGCGAAGGTCCTCAGTATCTCCCTCCTCTGGAATCGTGATTACTGTCTTGTTGAGGGCAGGAATGACCTTTGGGAGGACCGGCTCGTCCCTAAGCTGATGTTGGTTATTTTTAAATAGGATTGCATCATCCTTAGGAGGATTCCGGTCACCCCCTGGCGGTGGTACATTATGCGGTCCCTGGTTTGGCGGATCCTGTCTGATTAGGAATTGTTCTTTTAGCATTGTGGCCATTTCCATCATCTGCTTTTTAAAGTCATCAAACTCTTTGCGAGATATGGAACTATGATTGGGGAGATCCGCCATTTCAGAGGTAGAGACCTGGGCCTTTTTAGACTGCAAACGCGTTTGAGGAGCAATCCTACGGGGAAAACGGTTTAAAGTTTAGTCTAGGGAAATGAGAGATGTGGATGCATGCTCAAACTGTAAATTTTGTGTTTTTAGGGTCTTTTAATCTTTCCCTGCAAAACCAAAATGTTAGCAGTCTTTTATTGCAATAATCAATGTTATACGTGAATTATGAAGTTTTCCCAGCTGTTCCCTGCAAAACATAGAGGTCAGTACCGTCTTCCAGCAACAGGGGATGTAAATGATATTACATTGGATCATGACATTTAATACGCGTAAACGTAAAAGGGCATGAAGAGACTTTTCCTGCGTTGGGTTAATCTGAGGCTGACCTATCCTATGGTTACTCTCACGGGCTTTTCGGCATGAAGGTCCCCAAATCTTCGCAATCTACTCGTCTGAAACCTTTCGATTGGAGCGGATTTGGGTGGTGCGTTTCCTGAGCCATCTCCGGGGAGCAGCCCCTTCGAGTCCAGTAATAAGCAACCGACAGGTTCACCTCAAGAGGAGGTACTCTCTCAACATACATTCACATTCATCGTCCTCACCGCATGCAAATGATTACTTTGAAGTAAAGAAAACCATTCAATCATTTATTTATTGGACAAAACACACATTCACACAATATAAGGTAAAAATCGAAATATCGCACGCACATACACATTCATGGATTTTTAAAGGATAGGATAGCATCAAGATTTAAACGCGGCTTAAGCCCTCTAATGTCCCCAGCAGAGTCGCCAGCTGTCGACGCCGGTTTTTGTCTTTTCTGATTTTTAGCCTTTTTATTAGATGAGTTTGGGAAAAGGTCGGCATTGATGTCGACGGGGTTTTGAAAGATCATTTTTTATGATGAGCCAATTAACCAGAGTCGCCAGTTGTTATATTTGAAATGGATGTACCAACTCATCCGAGTTTTCGTTTTTTATAAATCGATGGCTCATATGTGACTCCGAATTAATTGGTCTGCGAACCGAGATTCATAGAGTTCGGGGGCTTGCTTAAACGAGGGGAAGGTGTTAGGCACCCCCCGACTTCCGTGAAACACGGTTACCGCAATCTTGATACTTTCCTATCCTTTAATTCACAAAATGTGTATACGTGCGTGTGTGCGTGTGTGTGCTTATGTGAATGTTGTGGTGAGTTCTTTCATGAGACATGAAACATTTGGCCTTTTATTGAGAAATCGTGTTTTATTTTGGAAATGTTTTTAGAACGTCGTTTCCGTTAGTACGAGAAAGCTCCTTTATTCATGCGAAAGGTTTGATTTTACTTGTCAAAAATTATGAGGTCTTTATTAGGCGTCGTTTTGGCAAAACAAGAATCTTTTAAACCTTCGTCAAAATAGGAATCGAAATCTATACATTGCTTTCATCAAGTGATGGGCAATTTCTAGGATATCTTTAACCCTATGCATAAAGGTTTAGTAAAACGTTTATTTCTTTTTACAAAAACCATTTTTTGTGACATGTGAAAACAACTTCTTTTCAGCTTTCTCGTAAAATAGGGATCGACTTTCATTAGCACTTCCAATTCTTAGCCTCGTGATGCTAATATCCTACTTTGATTGATTTTAGAAAATCTTTATTGTTTTGGCTTTGAAATCTTTTGTTTGGTGTTACAAATCAAATTAAACATCAAAACGCATAGGGGGTATTCACTGGCATGTAAGCCATCAAAATACCCCCGAACGCCAACAATCACATATTTCACTACTACGGGGGCCTTAAACCCGATTTTCAACTTGGCATCGTTTTAAGGCCCAACGATTACAATTTACAATAAAGGATTACATACATCAACATTGTCCATCATCGGATTTGGACCACGGGGTCGCGTTCCTAGGCTCACATCCATAATTTATACACATCCACGCAATGGATACTACACAAATTAAACAAGCTAAAATTGCCAAATGGATATCATCGGGCCATTAGGAAGAATTTCGTTCCATTTGGAACCCTCACTAATAGTCCTCAATCCATGGATCCACAGCAATATACAAGAAAACTACATTTCACATAACCCAATTGTCAAGAAGATTAACAAAATGATATACAAAAATTGCTACGGAAATAGTCTTTTCACCTTGTAAATAATCCTTACAATAGGTATGAATTTGTGTATTGAGTAGAATAGAAGATATATGATATATAATCTTACACAAAAGATATAATTCCTCACTTCTTTTCTCTCTTTTCTCTCTATTTTCCTTGCAAATTCTGCTATTTTTTCTCCCTATTTCCGAGCTGCTGCTGGTTTCTTCTCCTCTCTCTGTCTGCTGCCAACTCCCTGGATGAAATGAAGAAACTGAGCTGAAATAGGCTGGTCTAGGGCAGCCGCAGATTGATCTGCGGCTGGCTGGCCGCCTCCCATCGCACTCAGCTGATTTCCTGGTTTTCGTGTTTCGAGTTCCGTGTTTTCAAAAGGCGCACTATTGGCCGCAGATCAATCCGCGGCCGGCTGGCTTGACTTTCTCGTGTTTCGTGCCACGCCTCGATTCTCGTGTCGTAACGTCGGTTTTCGCCGACAAGCTTGTATTTTGCAGTCCGGGAATCACTGGGAGACGTGCCACATCATTCGGGCATGCTCATTTCGGACGGCCCTGCTGTCACGTTGGTTTTGATTTGCAAATCGTTGCAGTGGCGTTGAGTGTTCGTACTTGTCCATCCCTTGCTCTCGCAGGCCGGTTCATTTGCCGAATTTGCCCTCCTGTCAGGGTTAGTATACGAAGTGCAAAATTTGGGTGTCTACAACTATTAGTGAGACCTACTTTAACTAATCAATTAGTCACATACATTTCACATAAGTCATAACTTATTTATCGGCATTGTTAAATAATTATTACATTTATTTATCCACATATCCATTCAATGTAAGTCACTTAGTGTTCAATACACTAATAAATAATTCAATATATTTATTTTCTTTAATAAGTTATTACACATTCATATAATCACTTTGTATTAGTAATACTAATTAATCATTTAAAGATTATAAATCTTTTATTTACCATTCAAGGTTAACATATTAATTCTCAATATAACTTATCTTGATTTTCCTTAATCAAACTGATTAAGTATTCATCTTAGTTAATTTAAAAGAAATAAATTAACTATCTTGCTTAATTCACATATTCACTTATATGCTCCAGGTAAAAAAAAATTTATTCGTAAAATTCTACATATATAATCATATAAAATTCTTGGTCCTTACATTCTCTCTTCCTTATAAGGATTCCGTCCCCGGAATAACTATTACCGTACACTCAGATTATGTCTATCCTTAGACAGTTATTTATTATTCAAAATTTTATTACCTCAATATAGGTATTACTGCGTTTCTTCTTGCATTTACTCTTTCCCATCCTATTCAGGGCGGAAAATCTTTTACTTAACTCAAGTCTCATTTAACTTGCCATGACTTATAACTATATTCGTTTTCTAATAACTTTTTTAAAGTTGTATCATCAATTTATTCATTTCTACATGCGTTATACCAACCTGTGACTTTCATGGTGCTATACCAACTTGTGACTCATATCCGCAAATGGACATCACCTCACAGTATTACCTATCAAATAATACGTATGCAATTATATTACTGAGTGGAATTTTACCTGACACTTCCTCCTTTTGCAGCCACGGCATCCTGGACTGTCATGTTAAACGTACATGCCGTTGGTCTTCCTGGATGGCCTGGTCCTTTGATCATTAACATCCCACTGCTGTTTCCTCTATTGTTGCTTCCTTTCTCGGCATTCTTCTTTGGACAGTTACAGCTATGGTGGTCTAGCGATCCATACGGGAAACAACCTTGTAATTTCTTTGGACTGGGACAGTTGGGAGATATGTGTCCCTCTTGACCACAGTTATAACGCACGCTCTTGCCCTTCAGGCAGACTCCCTAATTGACTATTCTCGTTCCACTTACGCTTGTTAGAGTTACTGCCTCCACTACTACCTCCCCTATTACCTCCTTCCATCTTTTTCTTCTTTTGTTCTTGGGTGTATTTGGATACGGCTTCACTTCCTCCCTCAGCGATGATTGCTTTTTCTAACAGGGTCAAAAATGAATCAATCTGCAACACAGCAACTTTGTAAAATATCCACGGTTTCAGTCCGATCTCAAAATGTCACGCTTTACGTTCCTCGGTGTCCACCTGATGTGGTGCAAACCTAGCTAACTCGTTGAACTTGGCGGCGTATTCAGCTACCGACATGTCCTCCAGCTTCAGCTCCAAAAACTTAACTTCCATTCTTCCTTTCATATTCGTGGAAAATAATTTTCAAAAAATAATTCTTTAAATCTCTCCCATGTTACTATTCCTTCTCCAACTCTTTTCTGATTCAACTACCACCAAAAATTTGCCTCTCCTTTCATTAAATAAGTAGCAAAAACTGTCTTTTGCTCCTCTACAACTCTAGCAATAACGAATGTTTTCTCCATCTCCTTCACCCAAGTTTGAGCTTCTATAGGGTCAGTTATCCCTCTAAATTCTACAGTCCTAATACCTTAAAGTCCTTGAAGTTTGCCAACCTATTATCTAGCTGATTTTCTGCGGCTGGTGCTCTATTCTGCATTGCCTCTGCTAACATATTTATAAAGTCTTGTATCGGGTTTGTGTTACCTGCTTCATTATTAACAGACCTTTCTTCCCTTCGGTTTCGTGGTTCTCTTCTTGGCGGCATTATCTGAAGAAAACTTTAAATTATTCTTCCTTGGTTTATGTTGCCCAATTTCACAATCAGCAATTACGTGCAAGTATATACTAGAACCCTATTACAATAACAAACTAGAGTTATAACAATGTATTTATAGCCAACTAGAACCCTATTACAATAGGTAAGTAGAAATCCTTCATTAAATCAACTACAATCCTCACAAGGAAACCAAAAAAAATCTCTTCATATTTTAAATTCGTCAGAGTAGCGCGGCCCGTGCCTCATCTCTAGCTTCCTCAGCGTGCCCCGTGCCATCTATGCAGAAACTTCATCCCTTTTAAGTGCGGTCCGCGCCAATGTCTTCATTATGGCAGCGCGCCCCGCGCCATCCTGCCAGCAAGCACTACTCTTCAGCTCATCCCTTCTAACCCTCCATTCCTACAAAATAACACCAAACACAAGGAAATTATATGAACAAAACCTAAAAACTAGCAATAATCAAAGCTAAACATACTTGATTCATAGGTTTTCAACCCACTCATCAAATTCCCCCAAACTTAAACAATTGCTTGTCCTCAAGAAAACTAAAACAAATGAAACTACCAAAACAACTATATGCAACTAAGGATATCGAGCAAGAGCCTTAGGAATAGATTATGCAAATGCCTCAGAGATATTTAATGACTTTACAATCAACCATCATGCACACGTATAAACTCTCCCATCCTAACCTCACTGACACAACACCAGTCTTTTTCTGTATGTATGTTCAACATCATATCAGCAACTCAAAGTTAACTACATGATTAATTCCACATACACACCAACCTTTCATCAATTAACAACCAAACACAGCATCCACATAAATAAGGAGAATCTGGATTTAACGCAATAATATCAAATAATTGGTGGGTGCGTCTTACGCTCCATCCCACTACTTAATCATTAACTGACTCGTGCAATGCTCAACCCCCTTAGGTGTTTCAAAGTTACCCATATAGCGAACTTTCGACCAACGACTCCCAAACCAGACGATTTTAGGGCGCTGGGTGTAAAGACATCCCTTAGGGCTTACTTGTTCGAGCAACAGAGACCACAGAGTTAAGCGAAGTCAGCTTTTATTCCTTATGCACATATATAATTTTTCTCTTTTTTTTCATTATAATAATATAACCCAAGATTCCCCCAACTTATACTTTCTCTAGTGGTCACTTTCAATCAATGATCAGGTGGATAGTCCATGTTATGATACACATAAATTCCCTAATCGCTACTGATAATCAATTGATGTTCTAAAATTTTAATAAGGACATAAGTAATGCAATGAGGCTCTAATGATCAAAACATACGGGTGCATGTTACTCAGTTTCATGCAAATCAAAACCATCAAACTCATCATCGGCCAATAATACTACCAAAGCTCAATGCTCGAATGACATGCAATATCATATGCTTATGAAAAAAAAATGCTTTGTCGAACCCCCCAAACTTAAATCAAGTTATGTCCTCATAACGGAAAGAATAAACAATTTAAGAACAGAGGACTCCCCTGATTCGCGAGTCAATCCTCATGTGATTCATCGTCCTCGTCATCAGCATCAGTAGAGGAAGACTCTACATCATCAGAACTCTCATCATCAGAAGGGGGATAAGTAGGAAGGACGGGTGGAACGGGCAGCTGAACAGGATCCGTGTTAGGGCTAAAGCGAGAAAATACAACCGCCAAAGCAGTAAAAGATCCCACAGTGTAAGTGTACATTATTGCCTGACACTGAGCCAGTCGTAAATTTTGCTTTTCCATCCTCTGCTGAAAATGACTAGATGACTCAGGCGCAGAAACAATTGGTTCATTCTCCTCCGGTGGTGTGGGTTGGCGTTACACAATATAACCCATGCCTCGCGGATGCGACACCGCCCCATCCCAAGCTCTATATTTGTCGATTGATACATGATCGATAAGTGCCATAGGTCGGTGAAGAGGCTCGGACTCATGCCATTGGACCCCAGCTTTACGACACAAATCAGTGATCAAAAATCCATGCAATAAACCCCATGTAGTACTGCCTCGTAGCACTCGATCAATGGATTCCTGAATACACATACCCACATCAACTTCCAGAATTTCAACTTCGTTATGTAGCCTCAACTGGTGGTATACGATCCCATATAGAAGACGTGCGTGTTCCTTTGTTACGTTATTTTGGTGACGTGTTGGCATTAGTCGAGCACAGATGAACGCATACCACGCCTTTCCATATTTACGAAGCGCGGAGTGTGGGAAACTTATTTTCACATCGGTGCCAGCTTTCGTTACCCACTGTGTACCCGGCTTGCAAAGCTGCTCAATCAACGTGTCCAAATTTGGCAAATGATCCTCGTAACGCAAACCAGTAGGAGTTGGCAACCCAAAATAATCATTGATAGCAGTGGCGTTGAACAATACTGGCCTACCACGAACTATCACCACCCGGTTAACATGTGCAATTGCATTTGCATAAAACTCCTTGACAATAGATAACACAGCGGGTTGGGGCTGCTCAACTAATTGAAACCAGTTGCGCTCAGCGATCATAAGTGCCATATCTCTGTCTAGGTTGGCATCCGGTTTCAATCCACGTTCCAAAACTAGAGTTTTCTTGTCAATAACTTTAGTGAAGTGTGCCTCAGTAGCCTCATTCACAAATCTGGAATCATCGAATCGCGGCCGCGCACGGGAACCTTCCCCTCGTTGTCGTTTTGCTGACATCGTGACTTAGGTGCACAAGCTTTGTTCCAAAAGAACTAGAATTTGGTTGAGGCAAAAACACAAACACTTGGTGGGCATACACAAATTCCCCCCAAACTTAGCTTCGTTTATACCCAACAAATCCCAACAATGAAAACACCGCAAGCCAACCTTTGTTCCATCTCAATAAATCCCAATTTATCCAAACAATCGACGACAAGATGAAGCAACAACACAATCCAAGACAATATAGCGTAGCGAATATAAGAACTAACAAAACCGTGTTACCTCAATAAGGAAATCTCCACAAGACCCACTCCAATGTAATGTACCCTCGTGACCTTGCCGTAAATTATGAATCCCAGTCGAAACGGTCCGTTCGAATAGGTGGTGTCGGTCGATTGAGATAAGAATGAGAGACCAAGTGAGAATTAGGAATTAATAGGAGAGATGCTATGAGTAATTGGTTTGGTTTAGAATTAGAAGTGATAGATTATGGGTAGGGTTAAGAGAGAAATAGATTGTGAATTAGATTGGGGTTAGGAGTTGATTTTTTTGAGAGGGAGTAGGAAGGTTATGAATTTAAGTTTGAATAGGAATGAAAGAAAGGGACGGGAACCCTTGTTTTAATCTGAATTTTTCGACTGGCGCGACTCGCGCTTCATCCCTGCCCCAGACTCTATCACACTAGCGCTCCCCGTGCCGTTTGCTGTGTAATAATGGCGCGCCCCGCGCTGTCCTGCCTCCCAGAAACTGCAACACTAGCGCACCCCGCGCCGGTTTTGCATTACAACTAGCGCGCCTCGCGCCATTCTATCCCCCATATCGAAATTTTTTTATTTTTTTTTCGGCTTATCTAGAGCTGAGACCTGATCAAACAAAAACAAAAATAAAAATAAATAATAAAAGAGTAACTTAAATAAAATATACTAAAAGGAAATAAACAAATAATACAAAAAAACGTGAAATTGGGTTGCCTCCCAATGAGCGCTTGGTTTTAAGTCATCAGCCCAACTTTCTCTGCAATATTAGTCATCAGTTTGATCGAGAGAATAGATATGAATCACTGATGCTTGCCGATCCACATCTCCTCCCCAATAATGTTTGAGTCATTGACCATTGACTTTGAATGTGCACTTTGAATTTGGTTCTTCGACTTCAATTGCTCCGTGAGATCCTACAGCAGTGACAATGAAAGGACCAGACCATCTAGACTTCAGCTTCCCAGGAAATAACCGCAATCTGGAGTTGAACAATAGTATAGCTTGTCCCGGTTCGAATTTTCGATTAACTATCCGTTTGTCATGCCACCTTTTGACTTTTTCTTTGTACAACTTAGCGTTCTCATGGGCGTGGTGACGGAATTCCTCCATTTCGTTCAATTGGAGCAACCTTTTCTCGCCAGCTGCTTGGAGATCAAGGTTCAATTTCTGAATTGCCCAATAGGCCTTGTGCTCAAGTTCGACCGGTAAATGACATGTTTTCCCATAAACCATGCGATATGGTGACATTCCAATGGGATTCTTATAAGCTGTGCGATATGCCCATAGAGCATCGTCTAATTTTATTGCCCAATCCTTACGAGATGGGTTTACCACTTTCTCCAAAATTTGCTTAATTTCCCGATTCAACACTTCCGCTTGGCCATTCGTTTGGGGATGATAAGCCGAAGTAATCTGGTGTTTGACTCCGTATTTAGCTAACAACTTAGTGAACTGCTTATTGCAAAAATGGGTACCTTCGTCACTGATTATAGCCCTCGGTGTACCGAATCGAGTAAAAATATTCTTCTACAAGAACCGTAGAACCACTTTGGCATCATTTGTGGGTAATGCAAGTGCTTCAACCCATTTTGACACGTAATCCACAGCCAACAGTATGTACTGATTGTTGAATAACGACGGAAATGGCCCTATAAAGTCAATACCCCATACGTCGAAGAGTTTAACTTCAAGGATAGTGTTGAGAGGCATTTCATGTCGTTTCGAGATGTTTCCAACCCTTTGGCATCTATCGCACTTTAGAACAAAAAAATGGGCATCTTTGAACAACGTAGGCTAGAAAAACCCCGATTGTAGCACTTTGGCTGCAGTTCTTTCTCCCCCATAATGTCCTCCATAACCTGACGAATGGGAATGAGTCAATATACTCTCCATTTCTTCCTGTGGCACACAACGTCGTATCATTTGATCCGCGCAAGTTTTGAAGAGGAATGGCTCATCCCAGAAGTACTGCTTGACATCATGGAGAAATTTCTTTCTTTGCTGAGAAGTGAAATCTTGTGGAAGAACGTTACTGACTAGGAAATTCATGTAATCAGCATACCAAGGTACTTCGGTGTTGATACGAAATAACTGCTCATCAGGAAATGACTCATTGATTACCACATCATTCTTTTTCTGCATGTCGGCATTCTCTAACCTTGAAAGATGATCAGCCACTTGATTCTCTGTACCTTTCCTATATCGAATCTCTAATTCAAATTCTTGCAACAAGAGGACCCATCGAATCAACCTTGGTTTGGCATCCTTCTTTGTAATCAAGTACTTGATGGCTGAATGATCAGTGTAGACTATCACCTTGGTTCCAATTAGATATGCTCAAAATTTGTCAAAGGCAAATACTACTGCAAGCGACTCTTTCTCTGTAGTAGTGTAATTCAATTGAGCTTCGGTGAGTGTCTTACTTGAGTAATAAATGGTGTGAAAAATCTTGTCTCTTCGCTGACCCAACACAGCCCCCACTGCATAATCACTTGCGTCACACATCAACTCAAAAGGTAAAGTCCAATCAGGAGCAACTATGATCGGGGCTGTGACTAACTTCTGTTTCAGCACCTCAAAAGCTTCGATGCATGCTTGATCTATCTTGAAGGGAACATCTTTCTCAAGGAGTGAACACAATGGTTTTGAAAATTTTGAGAAGTCCTTGATGAATCGACGGTAGAATCCTGCATGTTCGAGAAAACTTCTAGCGCCTTTGACAGATGTCGGTGGGGGTAACTTTTTAATGGTTTCGATCTTTGCTCTATCCACTTCTAAGCCTGCTTTGGATACTTTGTGCCCCAGAATAATCCCTTCTTGCACCATAAAGTGACATTTTTCCCAGTTAAAAACCAGATTTGTCTCCACACAGCGCTTCAACACTAATATGAGATTTCTAAGACACAAATCAAAACTATCACCGAATACAGAAAAGTCATCCATGAATACATCCAAATTCTACTCAACCATATCCTAGAAGATAGCCATCATGCATCGTTGGAATGTAGCCGGTGCATTACATAACCCGAAAGACATTCTCCGGAATGCGAACGTTCCATAAGGGCATGTGAAAGTCGTTTTCTCTTGGTCCTCCGGAGCTATGACTATCTGGTTATATCCTAAGTAACCGTCAAGAAGGCAGTAAAACTGATGACCGGACAACCTGTCCAACATCTGATCAATAAATGGCAGTGAGAAGTGATCCTTGCGAGTAGCTTTGTTCAACTTGCGGTAATCCATACACACTCGCCAACCTGTAACTGTTCTAGTAGGAATGAGTTCATTATTCTCGTTTTCAATCACTGTCATCCCCCCCTTTTTAGGAACACACTGTACAGGACATACCCACGAACTGTCTGAAATCGGATAGATAACACTGGCATCTAACCACTTGATGATTTCCTTCTTCACTACATCCTTCATGATCGAATTCAATCTTCTTTGTTGCTCAATAACCGGTTTTGCTCCTTCTTCAAGCAGAATTTTGTGCATGCAAAACGACGGACTGATTCCCTTGATATCTGCTAACGTCCACCCAATTGCGGTTTTATACTCACGCAAAATCCTAACAGTTTTTCTTCTTGAGATTCATTCAAATGAGCAGAAACTATTACTGGTAGCGTGTTCGAGTCTCCCAAATAAGCATACCATAGATGAGATGGAAGAGGTTTAAGCTCAAGCACATGTGGCTCTTCCACTGACGGTTTGGACCTCTTTTCTCCTTCGTTTGGCTGGTCAAGTACATCAAATTGCTTGCTAAATTTCCGAGGAATAGGTAATGAGTCTAGAACCTTGACATAATCCCACTCATCTGGATCATCAAAAGTATCTATCCCAACCAGGGCAGCTTCTAATGGGTCTTCAACAATAATTGCAATGGTTTGTTCATCCACAATTTCATCAAGCAGGTCTATCCGTAAGCATTCCTCGCCCTCCTTAGGGAATTTCATCAATTTAAACACATTAAAGGTGACTTCCTGATCTTAAACTCTCATTGTCAATTCACCTTTTTGTACATCTATCAACGTTCTCCCTGTTGCTAAGAGTGGACGACCTAAAATGATGGGGATCTCCTTATCCTCTTCGTAATCCAAAACGATAAAATCAGCCGGGAAGATGAATTTATCAACCTTGACCAAAATATCTTCCACAATACCCCTCAGATATGTCACTGACCTGTCTGCCAACTGCAAGCTGATGTTCGTCGGTTTTGGTGCCTTTAACCCAAGCTGAGTGTAAACTGATAACAATATTAAATTGATGCTAGCTCCTAAGTCACACAATGCCCTTCCAGAAAACTGGTTACCAATTACACATGGAATAGTGAGCTTCCTGGATCCTTTAGTTTATGTGGCAATTTGTTTTGCAAAATTGCACTGCACTCCTCGGTTAATGCCACCATCTCGAATTCACCCAATTTCCTCTTCTTTGACAAAACATCCTTCATGAATTTTGCGTAACTGTGCATTTGTTCCAGGGCTTCTGCAAATGGTATATTAATGTGCAATTTCTTGAAAACATCTAAGAATCTGGAAAATTGCTTGTCTAGCTTGGCCTTCTGCAATCTTTGAGGGAATGGTACGGGAGGTACTACACTATCTGGCTTGAGTTCCTTTGACTTTGCCTCCGAACCTGTGTCCTTCACCTTTTTTGATTCATTCACCTTACTTTTCACCGGGGCTTCCTCATCTTCATTCTCCACAACTGTTTTTGGTTTAGAATTTCCTTTAACCGCATCAGGCAGCTCTTTTCCAATCCTTAAGGTGACAGCCTTGCAATGTTCCTTTCCATCCGTTCTTGGGTTAACCTCTGTATCGCTTGGAAGTGCTCCTTGTGGTCGATTATTCAAGACGTGAGCCAACTGTCCCAACTGATTTTCCAAGTTCCTAATTGACACTTCCTGGCTTTTCACATTCAAATCTACCTGAGTTAAAAGCTTATCTTGACCATTCATTCTTTTCTCAGATGTCGTGATAAACCTTGCCAACGATTCTTCTAAACTCGTCTTTCTTTCTGCATGTTATGGAGCTTGGTTCTGAAAACCTAGGGGATTCTGTGATCGTGGAATGGGATTTTGAACCTGAGTGTTATTGCTCCATGAGAAACCCGGATGATTCTTCCACCCCGAATTATATGCATTCTAATATGGCTGTTGCTATCGGTTATAGCTCCCCAAGTACTGTACCGATTCTGGATTAATGGCGCAATACTCCGTCGGATGTGAACCTACACAAAGCTCACACACATAGGCTGCTTGCTGGACTTTTGATTCCGCCAAAGCTTCAATCTTCTTAGACATGGCCGCCATCTGAGCTGTTAGTGCCGTGACCGCATCTACTTCCAAAACTCCAGCTACCTTTTGCGGATTCATTTTGGAAGTTGGCCATTGATAGTTATTTGTAGCCATAGTTTCCAACAAAGTGAAAGCTTCATCAAAACTTTTATCCATAAGTGCTCCCCCTGTAGCTGCATCAATGCTCGTTCGAGTGTTACTGTTCAACCCATTGTAGAATGTCTGAACTTGCAACCACTTGGGTAGCCCATGATGTGGACATCTTCTCAAAAACTCCTTGAACCTTTCCCAAGCCTCATACAGTGACTCTCCATGACTTTGCTCAAAGGTAGAAATCTCGTTTCTCAACTTAGCAGACTTAGCCGGCAGAAAGAATTTTGCTAGGAATTTCTGCGCCAAGTCATCCCAAGTTGTGATGGAACCCGGTGGAAGTGAGTGCAACCAAATCTTTACTTTATCCCTTAGTGTAAAAGGAAACAAACGCAATCTCACTGCATCATCAGTTACATTGGGATATTTGAATGTATCACAAATTTCAAGAAAGCTAACCAAGTGTTCATTAGGATCATCATTGGCTAATCCCCCAAACTGTACCGCATTCTGAAGCATATGAATTGTTCCCAGCTTGATCTCAAAGGAATTAGCGGTAATGACTGATCTCGCGATGCTTGATTGGATCTCGTCTATCTTGGGCATAGCATAATCCCTCAATGATTTCTGTTCTTCGTTAGCCATTTTTTCTTTCTCAATTGTCTACCGACAGAACTTTCTCAACTGACGTAGCTTGTTCTCAAGATTATCCTCACACTGCATAAGTTCCGGTAGTTTTGATCGCGTTTGCGTAAATGAATCAAAAGTCACCTGAAACAAGAAACAAAAGAAAAATAAGTTTGCTTAACTAGAACAGACTTAATTAAACTGATATGGAAAATTATAAACACAAATAATTCCCCGGCAACGGCGCCAAAAACTTGTTGCCCAATTTCACAATCAGCAATTACGTGCAAGTATACACGATCAACAAGTAATAAAGTGATAAGAAAGAGTGTTGAACTCACGGGAATTACTATGTTTTATATCTCCAACTGTCAATCTTAATTACGCCTATTCTGTTAAACAATCGCAAATTGAATTTTTGATTGATACTAAGTAAATTAATACTAACACTGGCAAATAACTCAAAAGTTGAAATTCAGATTAAGATGATTAAGACTACAATATCTCCAGTTATCTATCACAAATTAACCTATTTATGTCTTCCACTTATTCACTTCAACGGAGTTGTTAACAGAAATTCAATTGTATTTATAAGCCCTTTTCCAAGTGATCAAATAATCTATCTAATCCAATTACTCTACGATATTCCTATGCAAAGTTAAAGATTAAATTCATTAAGTTCCAATTTCCAATTGTTATATGCAGCAAAGTAATATTCCTATTCACTTCACAAATCTAATTATTCATCACATGCAAATAATTAAGAATACATGCTATCTTATCCAGATCTAACCCTAGATTGCATCTCCTGAATTCATCTAAAGTAATCCGCTAATTGTGGGCCAACAATTAATCAATAAGCATAGAATAAAATAGACCACTCCCATCAATTGAATAACTGGAATCCAATAAATAGTTAATTCATAAACATAACTGGTTCAATCGTAGCCTTAACTAAGAAATTAGCTCATACTGACAATAAAAACTAAAATACCAAAATAAGTCATCATAATTAATTACAAATCAGAGAATAAAGATCAAAAGAAAACTCAATATAATCTCTAGCTCTCCAATCTGAATTCCTCACGATGCTTGACTTATTCTCCAAATCTCCTTGATCAGCTCTGAAAATTCAATCTGCTCTAATCAATTGCAGTCAAAAAGTCTCTCTAAACCAGAGTTATAACAATGTGTTTATAGCCAACTAGAACCCTATTACAATAGGTAAGTAGAAATCCTTCATTAAATCAACTCCAATCCTCACAAGGAAACCAAAAAAAATCTCTTCATATTTTAAATTCGTCAGAGTGGCACGGCCCGCGCCTCATCTCTAGCTTCCTCAGCGCGCCCTGCGCCATCTATGCAGAAACTTCATCCCTTTTAAGTGCGGTCCGCGCCAATGTCTTCATTATGGCAGCGCGCCCCGCGCCATCCTGCCAACAAGCACTACTCTTCAGCTCATCCCTTCTAACCCTCCATTCGTACAAAATAACACCAAACACAAGGAAATTATACGAACAAAACCCAAAAACTAGCAATAATCAAAGCTAAACATACTTGATTCATAGGTTTTCAACCCACTCATCAGTTTACATTTTATGCTCCAACATATAAGCGTTAAAATTCAAATTTAACATGCAATTTAATCTCAGACCATAATTCAATTTACTGGATTTTACAATTCAGCTTGCTGGATTAACGAATCTAGTTTACTTAATTAAGAAATTCGGTCACTGAATTAACCAATACGGTTTGTTGAATTAACATATTATTAGATAGACATCTTACTATCTTAATTCTCAAAACGTATTTACTTAATCAAACATACAATCGTATCATTGCATTCATATACAAAATCATAGTGTCATACACTTACATCTTCTGGCATATTACTATAAATGCCAAGTATCCCATTTTAAACAACAAAAGGTGGGATCTACCAAAAATGATACTCCCCTATACACATAAGGTGAGGATACATCCATATAGAGATATATATATATATATACACACACACACATATATACCTATCCATCGTCTACGATACTATATTACTAACATATTATCTTACTTCCAAAGGTCTTACCTCTTATACTTAATCTTTCTTTCGTCCTCTTCCTTCACCTGTCTTCTTTTTGGGACAATTCTTGGCCCGATGACCTACCTCTCCACACATGAAACATCCTCCTTTCTTAGGTTTGAAACAATTGGGAGCGATATGCCTTGCTTGTCCGCAATTATAGCACACATTTTTACCCTTCATACATTCCCCAAAATGTTTCTTTCCGCAGTTAATACTGCCTTCTTCTTCGGTTGTGAATTTCTTTGTTGGTTCCCTGAGTTATTGACACTGTCGTTGTTCCTTTTCCTTTTATTATTCTTCTCCTTTTTCTTCTTACTGCTTTCTACCCCCATTTTATTAATCTGTGCTTTGAGTTCATTTCGTTCTTCTGTCATTTCCCGCAATGCCCTTTCCATCTTCCACATTTCTTCTAGGTAAAACACATTATTCCTTAGTTCTTGAACTTCAGCTGATTGTTGACCATCTACGACTACTACTCTGCCTTTTTCTCCATCTTCTACCTTTATTTCTGGCCTTACCTTAGCCGCTTTGGAATCTACTTCTTCCATTTCTTTCAGCTCCATTTCAGGATACTCTTTATGATCGTCTCCTAAGTTAATCATAGGTTCGTCTTTTAAAACTTCTTCAACTATCACCCTCAGAACTGCCACCTCAGCTAACGGCATTGGTGCAGCTGCTAATTCCTCAGCAACAACTTGAGTTCCTTTAATCTCATCATCTCCTGACATCCTTCAATCAGTTTAAACCACTTTATTAGTATATTACTAATAAACATCATTCATAACTACTAAATATCAACATCTTACTATTGATGAATTCCCTCAATTCATCACTTAAAACTCTAAATGAGTTTTTCTATCTTTCTTACAGTTATATTCCTAAGGCTTTTCTCCCACCTAAAGTTTATAACCTACGGCTCTGATACCAACCTGTGACGCCTGTAGACACCCAAATTTTGCGTTTCCTTCTACTAACCATGACAGGAGGGCGAATCCGTCAATTGAACCGGCTTGCGGGAGCAAGGGAACGGGCACAAGGGCGAGCGCCCGGCACCGCCGCAATGTTTTGGGCAACCCAAGTTTACGTGACAATAAAGCCGTCCGAGGCAGGCATTTCCGAATGAGGTGGCACGTCTACCGGAAATTCCTGGACTGCAGAATACGAGCCTATCAGCGAAAACCGACGTTGCGGCACGAAAATCGAGGCGTGGCACGAAAATCGAGAAAGTCAAGCCCGCCAGCCGCGGATAGATCTGCGGCCAAGTGGGTGCGCCAGCACGGAAACCAGGAAATCAGCACTACCAGCTGAGTGCGATGGGAGGCGTGCCAGCTGGCCAGCCGCAGATCCATCTGCGGCCAGCCGCAGATAGATCTGCGGCTGGCTCTGGCCAGCCTATTTAAGCCAGCTTCAGGCAGCATACAGGAAGTTCAGCAAAAATTGAGAAGAAGGAGGATACAGCAGCAACAAAGCACGAAAATTGAGGAAGAAATAGCATAAATTTTGCAATCAAATAGGAAGAAAAGAGAGAAAAAGAGAGGAATAATTTTCTTTTGATTTGATTGTATCAAATAGATTCTTTCCTTCTATTCAAATACATCAAGTTCACATCCATTTGGATATCAATTGCAAGGTGAAATCTCTTTTGTGATATCAATCTCTATCATATCATTTGATCAAATTAGATGCAATTTTTCATGTAATTTATTGATTGAACAATGAATTAGGGATTATGAGTGAAGTTTCCATCGGAATAAAACTCTTCCTAATAACCCGATGATATTCGTTCATTAATTTCTTTGTTTGTTTTAAGGCGTTATATTTGGTATCAATTCCTTTAAATCGTCATTGTAGGATGTCTTGGTATTGTTAGATTATCCGGGTTGGTTTATTTTCTTGTAATATCCGATTGTTTGTGTGTGGATACGTGGTTGTGAGCCTAGGAAAGCGACCCCGAGGTCCCAATCCGATGATGGACATATCTTGATGTAAGAAGTAGAAATGACGTAGTTTTCATTGTAAATATGTAATCGTTGGGCCTTAAAACGACGCTAAGGCGAGAATCGTGCTTAAGGCCCCGAAATAATGAAATTTGTGATTGTTGGCGTTCGGGGACATTTTGATGGCTCACATGCCCATGAATAGCCCCGACGCGTGTTTATGCTTGATTTGATTTATGACACGAAATTGATTTCAAAGCTAAATGATAAGATTTTCATAAAATCAATCAAAGTAGGATATTAGAATCACGAGGTTAAAATTTGAGAAATGTTAATGAATGTCGATTCCTATCTAACGAGAAAGCTAAAGAAAATCGTTTTCAAACATCACAAAAAATGATTTTATAAATAAATGGCGTTTTATTAAACCGTTGTGCATAGGGTTAAAGAGATTCTAGAAGTTGCCCATTATTTGAGTTACGAAAGCAACGTATAGATCTCGATTCCTATTTAGACGAAGGTTTAAAACTCTCGTTTTGCCAAAACGACACTCAATGAAAATCTCATAGTTTTGGACAATTAAAATCAAACCTTTCTCATAAAGAATAAAGCTTTCTCGTGTATACCGAAAAGACAGTCCGAAGCGTTCTCAAATTAAAACACGATTTTCCCTAAAATCCAAATGATTCTTTCATACAAATTCATCATAACATTCACATAGGTACACACACACACACGCGCACTTACACACACACATTTCATGAATTAAAGGATAGGAAAGCATTGAGATCGCGGTAACCGTGTTTCACGGAAGTCGAGGGATGCCTAACACCTTCCCCTCATTTAAACAAGCCCCCGAACTCTATGAATCTCGATTCGCAGACCAATTAATTCGGAGTCACACATGAGCCAGCGATTTATAAAAAACGAAAACTCGGATGAGTTGGTACATCCATTTCAAATATACCAACTGGCGACTCTGGTTAATTGGCTCATCATAAAAACGATCTTTCAAAACCCCGTCGACATCAATGCCGACCTTTTCCAAACGTCATTTAAATCAAAAGGCTAAAATTGGAAAAGACGAGAAAGAGAAAACCCGGCGTCGACAGCTGGCGACTCTGCTGGGGACATTAGAGGGCTTAAGCCGCGTCAAGTCTTGATGCTATCCTATCCTTTAAAATTTATAAATGTGTATGTGCGTGCGACATTTTGACTTCTTTTCATTGTTGTGTGAATGTGTGTTGTTGTCCAATGAATGAATGATTGAATGGGTTTGCTTTACCTTAAAGTAATCATTTGCATACGGTGAGGACGATGAATGTGAATGTATGTTGAGATTGTACCTCCTCCTGAGGCGAACCCGTCGGTTGCTTATTACTGGACTCGATGGGGCTGCTCCCCGGAGATGGCTCAGGAAACGCACCACTCAAATCCGCTCCAATCGAAAGGGCTCAAACGAGTAGATTGCGAAGATTTGGGAACCTTCATGCCGAAAAGCCCGTGAGAGTAACCCTAGGATAGGTCAGCCCCAGATTAACCCAACGCAGGATAAGTCTCTTCATGCCCTTTTACGTTTCTGCGTATAAATGCCATAATTCCATTGCAACATATTCATATATGCTTCCCCTTTATGTCAGAAGAAAATACTAACCTCTGTGTTTTGCAGGGAACGACACGGGAAGCATAATAAATCATATCTAGCATGTATTATTTCAATAAAGAACCGCTAACGAGTTGTTTTGCAGAAAAAGATTAAAAAACCCAAAAACACACAAAAGGTTACGGTTTTAGCATGCATCCATTCTTTCATTTCCCCAAGACTAAATTTCGAACCGTTGTTTCGCAGGATTGCTCCTCAAACCCGTTCGCAGTCTAAGAAAGCCCAAAATTCTACATCTGAAATGGTTGATATTCCTAACCATAATTCCATATCTCGGGAGGAGTTTGATGATTTTAAAAAATAGATGATGGAAATGGCCACAATGCTAAAGGAACAGTTCTTAATCAGACAGGATCCGGTAAACTAGGGATCGCATAATATTCCACCACCAGGGGACGATCAGAATCCTCCTAAAAATGGTACAAACTTGCTTAAAGAGGACCAACCCCGACTCAAGGACGAGCCAGTCATCCCAAAGCCCGTTCCCATACCTAGCAGGACAGTGATTACTATCCCAGAAGAAGGGGACAATGACGACCTTCGGAGAAAAATGAAACACATGGAGGAGACCATCCAATCTCTAAAGGGCATAGGCTCCCTGGGCAGGGTTAATTACTCAGATCTATGTGTTTTCCCTGGAGCCAGATATCCAGAAAAGTTCAAAGTTCCCGAGTTCGAAAAATACAATGGAAAGGGAGACCCCTACACACACTTGAAAATATACATTGGAGAACTCGGGTCTTATGCCGAAGACGAGGGGTTAAGAATGCAACTATTCCAGAAAAGCTTAACAGGGGAGGCAAGAATCTGGTATGCCCGCCTCGACAACGCCCGAATCCACAACTGGGAGGAATTGGCCCATACCTTCTTAACCCAATACAGCTTTCAGGCCCAGATGGCCCCTGACAGGTACCAAATGACAAAGGTTAAGAAACAGCCTAGGGAATCCTTCAGGGAATATGCACAACGGTGGAGGGGCATGGCCGCACAGGTGACCCCCCCAATGAACGAATCAGAGATGGTGATGACCTTTGTAGACATCCAGGAGGCACCGTATTATGAGAGGGTCATCTCGGGGATTGGAAGACCTTTTGCTGAAATGATTAAACATGGAGAGATGGTAGACATGGGGTTGAAGTCGGGTAAAATCCGGGATCTTACTGCTTTAGAAACTGCTGCCGAGCAAATACAGAATGGAAACTATGGCAGCACTTCCCGGAGGGTCCAAAAGAAGAAGGAAGAGGATGTCTCCCTCATCCTACAAGGGTCATCCAGAAAAGCAGAAAGCCATCTTCCGGTACAGGCACAGAGGGGAGGGCCATCCCGACCGCCCAATTTCACAGATCAAAGAGCAGAGGGGCGAAGAAGATATGAGGCCTCGCAAAACCGAGTATTCACCCCGCTCGGGGAGCCGCTTGAACGGATATTAGCGGTATTAGTAGCCCAAAAGAAGATAATCAATTTGGCTCCCCCAAGTGACCCGAAGGGAAGGAGATTTGATCCAAGCAAACGGTGCGCCTATCACTCGGGTTCCCCGGGTCATGATACACAAGATTGTTGGACATTGAAACATATAATTCAGAACATGATCGACAACGGGGAAATTGTGGTGGAGCAACCGGACTCCCCGAATGTTAAGGCAAATCCCCTGCCAAGACATGATGGGGGGGGAGTCAATGTGACGGAGGCAAGTGAGGCTGGGGGGCCGCCAAGGTTGAACTATGTGCAGAAAATTGAGGAGATGATCAACGTGATACATGATCATGGGGATGCACGGGTAGCGCCCATCAGGTTGATAGGGGTAAGTACGAATAACATAGAGGGACCTGTCAAGCTGACAGCCCCGAGGCCCATCATCCTTGCAGCAAGGCCGCAACTCCCTATCAGTAGTCTGAAGACTGTACCCTGGAATTACGGGGGAATACCAGAGGAAGCGGCCAGTTGTGCTTCCTTGACGACCAAGGGGAACCCCTTATATCTTCCCGGGCGAGTCCTTGAGAGCCAAAAGAGAAAAAATGAAGAGGTTTCCGAGGAAAGGGCCATAGAGTTTTTGAAAAGGATGGATCACCCAGAAATGAGGGGGATCCAGATTTTAAATGAGGAATCAACCCTAACATCAGTCATGGACTTGGTGTTGTCATCCAGTGAGCATTGCAAAACCCTGATGAAGGTTCTGGAGGAGGCATTTGTGCCCAAAGAAATTAGTGAGGGGGATTTCGGCCAGCTGGTAGGCCACTTATTGGAAACCGATGCAATATCCTTTACGGATGAGGACATTCCCAAAGAGGGAAGAGGGCACCGAAAACCGCTACACATCGCGGTAATCTCCTCAGGATATGTCATGAATGGGGTGCTGATCGACGGGGGATCGGCATTGAATATTTGTCCTCTCAGTACGCTGAAGAAAATGAACATCAGTCTCAAGCGCCTGCGGGCCAGTCATGTGGTGGTTCGGGCTTTTGACGGATCCCGGAGGGACACCATCGGAGAGATAGAATTGCCAGTGGAGATAGGGCCCTGTACTTTTGATATATCCTTCCAAGTCCTAGATATTACGGCAAGCTACAATCTGCTGTTAGGGAGGCCGTGGATACACATGGCCGGGGCAATTCCTTCCACGCTCCACCAACAAATCAAGTTGATCATCGATGGGAATCTGGTAACAATATCGGCTGAATGTGATGACCCTTCTCCTCCCAGGAGTGGCCTACCAGTAATCAATGTGGATGAGTCAGCGGCGCCTGCCAGCTTTCAAGCACTAGAGATTAGCACTCCCCATTATAAATGCCTGGGAGCTCCAGCTGTGAAACCAAGGGTCTCTCCGGAACTCACCTTTGTGGCAAGGGAAATGATTAAAATGAATTTCCAACCTGGACAGGGACTAGGGAAAAGCAGCAGTCAGGGAATCACCAAGCCCATCCACCTACCACAGCAGATAGGCAAGGCAGGATTGGGATACCATGTGGGCGCAGTACGGGGACACCGTCAGGGTGCGACTCCGATTCGACTAGTTGGCAGCCCAGTGACCAAAGTCGGCAATGAGCAGGGGATCAGCGGACCTGTGATTGGGGCAGGGAATGAAGAGTTAACCCCCACACGTAATGAGTTGGCCCGGAGGGAAAGTTTCCTGCAGGAAGTCGCAAAAGAGTTTGAAACCAAATGCTATATCCCCGGACAATCAACAAGCAGTAAGGAGGGGACGAATGTTATCGCACCACCGGGAGCCCAACAAGTTGTGCCTGTCATCGATTGGGCAGGGCTGATTATTCCTGGAGAAGATATGGAGAAGGATTCAGGCGACGTATCCGTAATCATCGGGGAGGTGTCCGATGTGAGGCCCTCCTTTATCCAGCGCATTTCATCTGACCTGACCATCGATAATTGGACCCAGAAACCAGTGATATCCAAACAAGGGTGTACCCATTTGAGTAATCCTTGCCTAACAAATGGTCTTTCAAATTTGAAAGATGATTATGATTTTGACATTGAGCTGGATTTCGATTTAATGGGCATTGAGCAAGACGAGACAGATTACGACGACGCACCTGACGAAATCAAAGGATGGGTCGAGGATAAACCCAAACCCAACTTGGACCAAACCATCACCGTTGATATTGGAACTCCTGACAAGCCAAAGGAACTCAAGATAGGGACAGACCTCACCCCCAGCCAAAAAGCAGAAATAATTGAGTTACTAAGCCAATATGAGGATGTCTTTGCCTGGTCGCACGAGGATATGATCGGATTGTCCACCGACATTGTGGTGCACCGGTTACCCATCAAGGAGGGTTTCAGGCCTGTCAAGCAGAAACTAAGAAAGTTGAAACCTGAGTGGAGCTTAAAAGTGAAGGAAGAGATCATCAAGCAGTTCAGGGTGGGAATCATTATGGTATCCACTTATCCTGAATGGTTATCCAATGTGGTCCCGGTGGCTAAGCCTGGAGGAAAGGTGAGGGTATGTGTAGACTACAGAGATCTAAACAAGGCCAGTCTCAAGGATAACTTCCCGGTGCCTTTCATACACATCCTGGTAGATAACACAGCCCGGTACGAAATGTATTCTTTTGTGGATTGCTTTGCGGGATATCATCAGATAATGGTGGCGGAAGAGGACCGGGAAAAGACCGCATTCATCACCCCCTGGGGCACTTTCTGCTATAGACGACTGGCTTTCGGTCTCACAAATGCCGGGGCTACTTATCAGAGAGCCATGATGGCCTTGTTCCACGATATGATGCACAAGGAGATAGAGGTCTACGTGGATGACATTATTGTGAAATCAAAGGTAGAATCCGATCATATAACTCATCTCAAAAAGCTATTCGATCGGCTCAGAAAGTATAGTTTGAAACTCAATCCAGCCAAGTGCGCTTTCGGAGTACAGTCAGGCAAGCTCTTGGGTTTCTTGGTTAGTGATCGGGGCATTGAGTTGGATCCAGCAAAGATTAAGGCCATTGTGGATATGCCGGCACCTCACACAGAAAAGGAGATAAGAGGATTCCTCGGGAGGATAAACTTTATCAGCCGTTTTATATCCCACTTGACGACTACATGTGAGCCGATTTTTAAACTGTTAAGAAAGGGGGTGTCCCAAGAATGGAATGAGCAATGTCAGAAGGCGTTTCAGACCATTAAAAAGCAATTGACTGAGGCACCAGTGCTGGTACCCCCGAAGGATGGGATCCCTCTGTTTATGTATATATCGGTAAATGCCATCGCGATGGGATGTATGTTGGGACAGAAAAATGAGGCGGGAAAAGAGCAGGCCATCTATTACCTCAGCAAAAGATTTAGCCAATGTGAGCAGAATTACACTCCCATTGAAAAGACCTGTTGTGCTCTGGCCTGGGCTGCAGGGAGATTACAGCACTACCTCCGTGGGCATACAACGTACCTGATATCAAGAATGGATCCCCTGAAATATATTTTCGAAAGGCCCATGCTGAATTGTCGACTATCAAGATGGCAGTTAATTTTACAACAGTTTGACATGGTGTACGTGACCCAGAAGGCCATGAAAGGGCAGGGAATTGCAGATCAGTTGGCAGAAACCCCGGCAGGAGGGATGGAGCCGTTAGAAACTCCTCTCCCGGGCGAGGATATATTTTGGGTATCGCGCGAAAAATGTGATGACGAGGGACAATTTTGGAAGCTGTATTTTGATGGTGCCATGAATGCCGAGGGGGCAGGAGCCGGAGCGGTCCTAGTCTCTATCACCGGAGAACAATACCCCGTGGCCACTAAACCTCGTTTCAGCAATTCGAACAACACCGCTGAATACGAGGGGTGTATCTTGGGACTTCGATTGGCCCGTGACATGGGAGTAAAAAGACTAGCGGTGTTCGGGGATTCAGAATTGGTAATCAGACAAGCAATCGGGGTATACAACACTAAGGAGCTTCGGTTACTTCCATACCATCGTTGTGTCACCCAGCTTATGCAGGAGTTCGAAGATATCGCCTTCCGCCATATTCCTCGGGGACGAAATGATTTTGCCGATGCATTGGCGACTTTGGCTTCCTTAATCCACGTGATCAAGAGTAGGGACAGTCCACAGATTGAGATCACCGTACAGAATGCCCCGGCATATGAGGAAAATGTGGCAGTGTTGTCAAACGAGGTGGTGTTGACAAGGCAGCCCTGGTATCACGACATCAGGGAATATCTGAGGGACAGATCCCTTCCCGATCAGGCAAATCGGACTGAGAGGATGAGAATTCAAAAGATGGCGATGAAATTTTACCTGAGTGGGGATTCACTTTACAAAAGGGATGCTGGGTTGGGACTGTTGCAGTGCGTGGATGAAACGCAGGCCCAAAAGATTATGAATGAAATCCATGGCGGAGTGTGTGGGCCACACATGAGTGGACCGATGCTGGCCAGGAAGATTTTGAGAACAGGGCATTATTGGTTGACCTTAAAAGCTGACTGTGAGGATCATGTCAAACGGTGTTACCAATGCCAGGCGCACGGTAATGTGATCCATACGCCTCCCAATGAACTACACTGTATGACCTCCCCGTGGCCATTTTCAATGTGGGGAATGGATGTAATCGGACCAATAGAGCCCAAAGCAAGCAACGGGCACCGATTCATTTTCGTCATGATCGATTATTTCACCAAATGGGTAGAGGCAGCTTCTTTCCCTAAAGTAACTCAGGAGGTCATCGTCAACTTCATCAGGAATAATGTCATTTGCCGATATGGGCAACCTGAGGTGGTGGTCTCCGACAATGCCAAGAATTTGAACAACGCCCTCATGAAGGAACTGTGTGACCAGTTCAAGATTAAGCATCTCAATTCCGTCATTTACCGTCCTAAGATGAATGGGGCAGTGGAGGCTGCCAATAAGAACATCAAGAAGATCATGGCAAAAATGTCTGCTAATCATCGGGGATGGCCGGATCTGTTACCCCTCACCCTGTTGGCATACCGAACGTCAACGCGTACTTCCACAGGGGCAACCCCTTACGCCTTGGTATATGGAATGGAGGCTGTCCTGCCAGTTGAAGTTGAGATGGCGTCCCTCAGAATAGTGATCGATGCTCAGATAAGCGAGGAGGATTGGATGCAAAGTCGATACGACCAATTGGCCCTAATTGATGAGAGGAGGGTGGCTGCTGTTTGGCACGGCCAGCTATATCAACAGAGGATCTCTCGATCGTACGACAAAAGGATCAGACCTCGGAAGTTCAAAGAAAATGATTTGGTGTTGAAGAGAGTCATGCCTTGTCAAGACGAGGCCAAGGGGAAGTTCGCCCCAAACTGGGAGGGGCCGTTTGTGATTAAGAAGGTGCTATCCGGAGGAGCCCTCATATTGCAAGAAATGGATGGCGAGGTATTTCCACAACCCCTCAATTCTGACTCGGTGAAGCGGTTCTACGCTTGAATCATCAGGTCCTTTTTCCTTGAGAGTGAACTACGTAGGACCTGATCTCCCAACTTGTGGGGGTACGTAGGCAGCCATCATGGCACGGTCCGATCCTTTAAAAAAAATAAAAAAATTAATAATCCTTTCCCTAACCAAAACCAATTTTCGATAGCCAGATAAAACCTTCCTACACCCTCAAAACCTTCCCGAAACCAACTGCCTAACCAGTTTCATCCCAGAATACATACCCTGATCCAACCCAAACAGTTATCCAAAATCTGAGATTCAATCCGACGAAATCAAAAGGTGTGCGGCAATATCTGTCAAATCTCCATCAAGTCTTGAGGAAAGAAAGAAGGCGAAATGTCAAAATCATGGTCAGTTGGATAAAATGATGATCCAATGGATGGCAATGATACGACAAAAGGGGAAAATGACTAAATTTAAATGCATGTCTATATATATAAGTCATTTTATTACAAGATTTCTCTTTCAATAACTGATGAAACCAACATAGTCTATGCAGGAAATAAAATAATCTACAAATCTGAAACTAGCCGAAGCAGGATGGACAGGGTGGTGGATAGATCTGAAGCATCAGCATCTCCTGCAATCTGCTGCCCCATCATATCAATACGATCCAGTAAAATAGTAGCTCGGCTGACAGTCCCAAAATGAGCATCTACCACTGCCCTGGTCTGAAATACAATGGCCTCTCTATCAGCAATGGCAGCATCTCTAGCCCGAATGGCCTCATCTCTCTCGGCAAGGGCGGCATCCCTCTCGGCTTCAGTAGTAATCAGAGCCAGGCGGAGTCGGGAGTCCTCAGCGACCCGACTCGGGGCAGAATCGGCTGAGATGGAATGGTCTGTGGTATCTTCTGTGAAAATCACTCCAGAGTCATGAAAGGCCCCAGTCCGACTCAAACTAGCCGAATCCAGGTCTCCACGCAACCACTGTACGTAGGCAAATGTCTGGATATGACAGCTCGCACTATATTCGGCAAAGATCCTGCGATCCCAAAGCTCGTATACCTGCAATAGATCCCTCTCTGTACAGGATGATATAAGGAATCGGTATGCGACTGCACCCGCGAAGGGATGTAAATCCTGTGTCTGATCAAACTGCCCCATAACCGCCAGGGGATGATAGGTCGTCACGCCCCTTAACCCAGCAATGGGAATGAAATCCATGCCAGGCACATGAGTCAAGAAGCTCATGAAGGAGCAATAGCCCGAATAAACCAATAGATGAAAGGGGTCCTCAATGATAGACAAAAATGATGTCCAGGAGGCCACATCAGTACAACTCGCGGGACGAAGCGAAAACTGCGTGGTTATGTCATGGCTGAAGCAAAACCCTTGGCGACGGAAATGGCCGATGGGACTAAGATGACTCATGAACCGCATATACAATAAGGTCGAACTCCCTCGGAAGAATCTCCCTCGGAAGGACTGGCAATATGTGGCCGACATATAGGTATCCGCCAATATCATGGGGAGAATGGTGTGATCCTCCTGAAGGGCCCTAACGGCCGCAACAATCCGCATGTCCAAATGATCGGATCCTGTAGGCAAGTACAAAACTGAGATGACACAGGCCATCAGAACATCCACTCTAAGGGCGTCCCAGCGCTCCTCGGACACGGAAAAATCACCAAGGAAGAGACGGAAACTATCAGGTGAGCCAAATCGGTCAATCAAGAACTGAAAAGGAACCATATGGTCTGATGTGATTACCGGTAATAAGACAGCCCTCCGCAAACCGGTGTAAGTCAAGAATTGACGGCGCATGGAACCAACTGTGACCCTAGCACAAGGACCGTCCAACGACAAGCCGGTAAAGCGAGCATACTCCTCAAGGGTGGGGGTCAGCTCTACTGTCCCTAACTTAAACACCTGACGGGCAGGGGCCCAATGGCTCAGAAGACCATCCACAAAGCCCGCTGGCACCTGAAAGGTCAGTAAGGACCAAGAATGTCCCAAAAGACCATCTGCGATAATCCTGTCTGCCGGCAGTAAACTGTCCACCCAACGGAAGAGGCTGCCAACCAACCCTGTGGGAGGAATGGAATCCAAACGAACCACGGCATCCGAGGACGACATCTGTGAAAAATAGTATCAAAAAGACTGTACAGGGGTCACTCTCTACCCATAAATAAAAGCATGCATCATACAGTTAATAATAAAGAAGGTGAATCCCATAAAAATGAAAAGAAAACTGTGCATAAATAAATAAATGAGTTCAGTACATAGTGCATAAATGAAAAAGAAATCTAAGCAGGTGTCGATACAAAAGGTCCTATCCTATCCTGGTCTAAATAAAATCAGTATCATCTATGAAAGCAGGATCCTCGAACTGATCCCCTGGAGTCGTCGAGCTCGGAGGACCAAAGTTCATATCAGGGATGTAGGGATGCGTTGTGGCATCAGATGAACTCGGGCCTGCATCATAACCTGTACCATCAGGATCGTAGGTGTAAGCCTCCTCCGGGGTCTGGCCCAACCCCCGAATAAACAGCGACAACTGGTCCACCTGACGGGTCAATGTGGCAATCTGCTCAGCATGGGTAGGGGTCCGAACACAGGCGGCCCAATCGGTCATCGTAACCGAGCCTGGAACCATGTCTCCAAGAAAGAAAGTGGCCCGAGTCTGGGGACCGATGGTACGAGGTATCCACCAAGTCCTGAAAGCCTCACTCGTACTGGGGCCCGTGGAAAGCATCCGACCGTCCTCCCCGGCAAGCATGATCTCCGAGGGCTGAGAATCCAGCGGCCAGAAAGTAGTGAAAGAAAGGGAGTGCGGGATGCGGATCTCCCCAGTGACGCATCTGAATGCGCGCTCTCCCAGATACATCACCCAGCCTCCAACACTCTGCAAAGTGAGGCGACGGGTGGAAAGCTCGAACTTCGGGCCGGAAGGATGCCCGTCAGCAAACCCCACAGTCAGATGATCGGAGAGGTAGGGAATCCAGACGACGTCGGCAGCCGTGATCAACTCCAGCTGAATACGACAATGTGCAAAGCTGCCCGACACGGGGACCTCCTCCAGAGTACTGTGATGCCATCGCCGACCCCGAGGATAGGTGTCCGGGCCCAGAGTAGTGAGAGGCCTCAGACATGGCAGCCGCTCGTAAGCCCAGAACTGTGAATAGAAACAAGGCAAGGCATGAGTCACTATCAAATACAGAAAGAGATGAAAGGAAAAGAAATACAGTAAGAGAGAGGAGGAAGGGACTCACCAGCAGAAAGTGGTAGAAACCGAGCCAAGCATCAGTCTGTCCCTCCGAGCGTAGGCGCATGCCGTGGAGGAAATAGGCAAAGGTGAATGACCCCCAGTCATAGTCACTGATGCGATCCACGTCTCTAACCGCTCCCTAAACGACGCTGAAATGAATGGTGGAGGAGTTGTTCCCTAAGAAACAACCCCTCATGATCGTCAGGAATAAGCGGCGGAGTAGAATGTCGCGGGTACCCTGATCCGCTGGAATGGGCATCGCATAGAGACCCCCGCCGAATGCATCAACAGCCAAGGCACCAGATCGGATACTGCGGGCCTTAAAGACCCGGTCCTCAGCAGCGAAGCCCAGCAAAGCTCGAACCTCCACAGGAGTGATATCAAGATCCAAGGGGACGCGGGACCCGGTAAACTCAATGCCAGTAATGTACCTCCAGTCCCATGGGGTCAACACGACCTCGCAGTCGAGGAGATGAAGAGACTGCGTCTGGTGGAACCATCGCTCGGATAAAGCCCTCATGTAACCCCAGGGGCACTGGCGGGGGATGATAGTGAAGAAATGTCGAAAGCCCCAAGAGTCCACCATCGCCCGATAATCACTGTGCAGGGCCGCGTAAAGGGAGTAGATGTTGAACCAGTTACCCCTCGGCTGGGTAAACTCGGGTACCTGGGGCAATCACCAAGGGGTCAATCCGGATAAAAGGAGAATGGAGAAATTGAGAGTGAAATCAGAATAGAGCTGAAATATACCTCGTTAGCCACGAGAGATGCTGAAGGGTGACGACTGAGATCCCGACCCAAAAGATCGGGTATCTGCACAGAGGCGCCAGAAGGAGCCTGATGAGTAGATGGAGCCGGTGTGCTGGAGGATGGCCCCTCTGCCGCGACCTCCGGAGGGACAGCCTCCTCAACGTCCGGATGACCAGGACGAATAACAGCCTCCGTCAAACGACGAGCCTGACGGGTCCGAGGAGGAACAGGAGTGGGTGCAGCCCTACGACGGCGAACACCCGAAGTCCGAGAGGCGGAGGAGCTACTGGGCGCATCACGATCCATAGCTGGAATAGAACGGGCGAGAAAGAAGGTAAGTTTCCTTTTAAAATTTATGTAATGAACATTCTAAATTTCTAGCCTCATCATATGATTAATGCAACATGATGCATGCTAAAAAAAAAAAAACAACAAAAAAAAAAAAAAAAAAAAAAAAAAAAAAACTCGGCAGAGTTCCGTTTGTAAATTGAACATCCCAAGCATAAGCCAAACGTGTTTTCCATCAATCAAAATCTCAAACAGATCTAAATTGCATTCATATATGTAATTACAGCATGTAATGCATGATTTTATTGCAGAAAAGGAATAACAATATGTGGGATCGCCTCATGAACATAAAATAGGACTCACATAGTTGATACATAGCATGTATATATGATGGTACATTACATAGCATTGTAAAGCATACATTTTATCTTTAAACATGCAAATAGTCAAACGTATAGCAAAACATTGACGAAATTGAAAAGTGACCGGTCAAAGTGTTACCTGTAGCGTGTAGATCAATCCTACCGGAACAGTTTTTGCAGGAAAGTTGAAAAATCGACGAAAAGCCCTTGCGAACAAGCAAAAATCGCGAGGAATATGTGTGAGTGGGAAGTTGAAAGTGACAGATCTGGAAGCGGGATGCCGCTTATAAGCCCGATCTTGGCCGCAGATGTATCTGCGGCTGGCCGCAGATCCATCTGCGGCTGGCCTTGGTGGGCCCCACCTTGCTCCCTTGAAGCCATTTGACGTGTTGAAGTGAAAAGTTTACGCGAGGGGTGACCGGCGACGATACCCGGCCCCGACATGACGATCGACCGGCGACGATAACCGGCGATCACGAGATGGATGTCCGGCGACGATAACCGGCTCCGACAGATAACCAACCGGCGACGATAACCGGGGGTTACGCGATGGGTGACCGGCGACGATACCCGGCCCCGACATGACGATCGACCGGCGACGATAACCGGCGATCACGAGATGGATGTCCGGCGACGATAATCGGCTCCGACAAGATAACCAACCGGCGACGATAACCGGGGGTTACGCGATGGGTGACCGGCGACGATACCCGGCCCCGACATGACGATCGACCGGCGACGATAACCGGCGATCACGAGAAGGATGACCGGCGACGATAACCGGCTCCGACAAGATAACCAACCGGCGACGATAACCGGGGGTTACGCGATGGGTGACCGACGACGATACCCGGCCCCGACATGACGATCGACCGGCGACGATAACCGGCGATCACGAGATGGATGTCCGGCGACGATAACCGGCTCCGACAGGTAACCAACCGGCGACGATAACCGGGGGTTACGCGATGGGTGACCGGCGACGATACCCGGCCCCGACATGACGATCGACCGGCGACGATAACCGGCGATCACGAGATGGATGTCCGGCGACGATAACCGGCTCCGACAGATAACCAACCGGCGACGATAACCGGGGGTTACGAGATGGGTGACCGGCGACGATACCCGGCCCCGACGAGACGATCGACCGGCGACGATAACCGGCGATCACGAGATGGATGACCGGCGACGATAACCGGCTCCGACAAGATAACCAACCGGCGACGATAACCGGGGGTTACGCGATGGGTGACCGGCGACGATACCCGGCCCCGAACGAGACGATAGATTGAAAGAGTGAACCCAAAGACTAACAAACACGGTCAAGGGGTTGATACATTGACACTCTCACGAATGTCTTGCATGCATTGCATCTTATGTTGCATCATAAGCTATATGTGTGAGGCATCATGTATGTACTGTCATTCTTACGCACTGTCATTCATGCATCGAGTGTCTATTCTTTATCCTGTTCATTTCATTTATCATTTCATAAACATGATAAAGAGGGGCAGCTGTAGACACCCAAATTTTGCGTTTCCTTCTACTAACCATGACAGGAGGGCGAATCCGTCAATTGAACCGGCTTGCGGGAGCAAGGGAACGGGCACAAGGGCGAGCGCCCGGCACCGCCGCAATGTTTTGGGCAACCCAAGTTTACGTGACAATAAAGCCGTCCGAGGCAGGCATTTCCGAATGAGGTGGCACGTCTACCGGAAATTCCTGGACTGCAGAATACGAGCCTATCAGCGAAAACCGACGTTGCGGCACGAAAATCGAGGCGTGGCACGAAAATCGAGAAAGTCAAGCCCGCCAGCCGCGGATAGATCTGCGGCCAAGTGGGTGCGCCAGCACGGAAACCAGGAAATCAGCACTACCAGCTGAGTGCGATGGGAGGCGTGCCAGCTGGCCAGCCTATTTAAGCCAGCTTCAGGCAGCATACAGGAAGTTCAGCAAAAATTGAGAAGAAGGAGGATACAGCAGCAACAAAGCACGAAAATTGAGGAAGAAATAGCATAAATTTTGCAATCAAATAGGAAGAAAAGAGAGAAAAAGAGAGGAATAATTTTCTTTTGATTTGATTGTATCAAATAGATTCTTTCCTTCTATTCAAATACATCAAGTTCACATCCATTTGGATATCAATTGCAAGGTGAAATCTCTTTTGTGATATCAATCTCTATCATATCATTTGATCAAATTAGATGCAATTTTTCATGTAATTTATTGATTGAACAATGAATTAGGGATTATGAGTGAAGTTTCCATCGGAATAAAACTCTTCCTAATAACCCGATGATATTCGTTCATTAATTTCTTTGTTTGTTTTAAGGCGTTATATTTGGTATCAATTCCATTAAATCGTCATTGTAGGATGTCTTGGTATTGTTAGATTATCCGGGTTGGTTTATTTTCTTGTAATATCCGATTGTTTGTGTGTGGATACGTGGTTGTGAGCCTAGGAAAGCGACCCCGAGGTCCCAATCCGATGATGGACATATCTTGATGTAAGAAGTAGAAATGACGTAGTTTTCATTGTAAATATGTAATCGTTGGGCCTTAAAACGACGCTAAGGCGAGAATCGTGCTTAAGGCCCCGAAATAATGAAATTTGTGATTGTTGGCGTTCGGGGACATTTTGATGGCTCACATGCCCATGAATAGCCCCGACGCGTGTTTATGCTTGATTTGATTTATGACACGAAATTGATTTCAAAGCTAAATGATAAGATTTTCATAAAATCAATCAAAGTAGGATATTAGAATCACGAGGTTAAAATTTGAGAAATGTTAATGAATGTCGATTCCTATCTAACGAGAAAGCTAAAGAAAATCGTTTTCAAACATCACAAAAAATGATTTTATAAATAAATGGCGTTTTATTAAACCGTTGTGCATAGGGTTAAAGAGATTCTAGAAGTTGCCCATTATTTGAGTTACGAAAGCAACGTATAGATCTCGATTCCTATTTAGACGAAGGTTTAAAACTCTCGTTTTGCCAAAACGACACTCAATGAAAATCTCATAGTTTTGGACAATTAAAATCAAACCTTTCTCATAAAGAATAAAGCTTTCTCGTGTATACCGAAAAGACAGTCCGAAGCGTTCTCAAATTAAAACACGATTTTCCCTAAAATCCAAATGATTCTTTCATACAAATTCATCATAACATTCACATAGGTACACACACACACACGCGCACTTACACACACACATTTCATGAATTAAAGGATAGGAAAGCATTGAGATCGCGGTAACCGTGTTTCACGGAAGTCGAGGGATGCCTAACACCTTCCCCTCATTTAAACAAGCCCCCGAACTCTATGAATCTCGATTCGCAGACCAATTAATTCGGAGTCACACATGAGCCAGCGATTTATAAAAAACGAAAACTCGGATGAGTTGGTACATCCATTTCAAATATACCAACTGGCGACTCTGGTTAATTGGCTCATCATAAAAACGATCTTTCAAAACCCTGTCGACATCAATGCCGACCTTTTCCAAACGTCATTTAAATCAAAAGGCTAAAATTGGAAAAGACGAGAAAGAGAAAACCCGGCGTCGACAACGCCCCCAAATCCGGGTCCCTTGAACCTCAGTTTCGGTGCTCATGGTACAACATACCCATCTCATCTAACTACCCATTCATGCATAAATTATATCATTCATTACATTACCTTAATAAAAATATACATTAAAACATAATTATATCATTTTCATCCTAGGTTAACTAACCTTAACATTACATGTCTATTAATATAAAGAAATTAAGCAAAATTATATAATTATCATTAAACAACTTGATACTACTCGGTCGCCTTCGCTTTGCCTTTGTCCTTATTAGAACCCTCTGCTACCTCGGTTTTAGCTGAAATGTTTTGTTTAAGCAAGGGTGAGCAACGAGTTTGCTCAGCAAGTTAAGAGTACAATAAAGGATATATATAAAGAACAGGGAAGTTTAACTTTTATAGAACTTCACCAATAATCAAAAGATTTCAAAGTAGCTTAATGATAAATCATTTCAAGTAACAAGAATTTTCTTGAATTTCATGCTGAATAATACATCAAGAATGAAAGAGTTAAAATTCTTTCGAAGATTCAATAATATTCAATTGATTATGAAGGATTAGCAATTCTGTAATAATATTTTATACATAGGGTTATTCCCAGATTTCATGCTTGTAACGCCCCGAGAATCCCCGTACTCGCTACAGGCGACCTCGTGCGTTAACATTTTATAATAATAAGTTGTTAAAAACTCAATAAAGTTAAAAATTTTATAATGTTACTTATAACTTTGCCTCAGAATCGAAATCTTTACAATTCCTTAATACGACTCAAGATCATATACCAAATGATCTGATTTAATACATTATCGGTGAGTAAAAAATAAAACTCACACCACAACAATAAGTCTTTCTATTTTAGACAATAACTTTTTTACTCAAGCGAGTCTACTAACGATAAATGTCGTCTAGCATAAGTACAAACAATACCATACTACAAGTCTTCTAACATATAACATCTCAAACAGATATAACATAACAGAGTTACAATACAAAGATTTATTTCTTCTAGCTATAGAGTTTTTGTTGTTAAACTCCTCTTCAATCCTATCTTTTTCCTTCATCTTTACTGGGATCTCCGGATACCTCGTACTTCACTGAAAGTGTTTGTTTGAAGCAAGAGTGAGCATGACGGCTCAACAAGTTCAACAGTTTCACATAACAGATAAATCATGCATCATGCATCATGCATGCTTGGCAATATATTCATGTATGACATTGTATAAATGCTTCTCAATTATTATACATCTCACTTAATACATGCTTCATAACTTATATCAAATCATGCTTCACAATTTGTACATATGTCACATCTAATCATGCTTCATGCTTTTCACATACTTCACAAATAATCAGACCCATTGATTTCACATATCATCAATAAGATCAATATAGATTCATATCAAAAAGTTAATATCACATTGTTCATAACAATGCACATAGCAACAAGTTCTAAAAAACTTGCCTGATAAGTTTATCCAGCATATGCTAACATTTTTATGTTCCTCGAACAACCTACAATCGTAATATAGTTAACATATTCACATTAGTCACAATACGCATTACAAGTCTTAATTATGAACTTTCAATTTTCTCAACTATTACGATAGCTTAGCTAATTCATATATCATTCGTACCAAATCGGAATTGGTTCATCTTTGGATAATGAACTACCCATAACATGGACTAATTACCCCTATAGGTGTTATAAACAACAAAATTCTCGAACTCAAAAAGTTCGATTTAAGAGGTCAAACCTGTGGGTTCCCGAAGTGTGTTGCTTGCTGGACCCTGGCTCGGTTAAACGGCTATAACTTCTTCGTTTCTTAACCTTTTTGGGTGATTCGTGAGTCCATTCTCATCAGAATTTCCCCCTCTATAACTTTCCTTTAGATTTCAAATCAAGATTCCAATCAGAAGTTGACTCAAAGTCGCTCTCAAAGATAGAATGCAAACTAAACTTCATTTTCCTTCATTTGAAAGACAAACCTTGACACCTTATGTATTATTTAGCTAGTTCATCATGTTATATGACTTACTAACATAGTAATACATAAACCAACATAAAGTCTAACACTTTTAAAACATGTTTCAAGATCAAACAATGATCGATTTAAAACCGACACTTAGGGTTTTTACAAAACGATAACTTTTAAGTTTAAAACTTATTATGAACATAACATAGCTCCTTTTTTATTTATTTGAAAGAGGTTATTATCACCACTTATAGATCTATAAAATAAACTTATGGATCTTTAAAAATACTCATAAAAATATGAGGTTTTCTTTTGAAAATCACAACCAACAAAGTTATGGCTTAACTTTAAACAACCATATCTAGGTTTCTATCTACATATTTACCATCATAAATCTGCCTTATACCATTGGAGCCACCATGTTCCACCATATAGATCATAGATCTCCCAACACAAACCTAGATCTAACAATATTAACCAAAAACATAAAGTTCTAGGTTTTAGAAATACTTATAAACCTTTAAGGTTTCTTCTTCTTCTTCTAGATGAAAGGATGTCAAGCTTAAGCATCCTCCTCTTCTTCTTTCCATGGCTTTGATAGAACATAGCTAGAGCTCATTTACCTCCTTCTCGTGGCCATCCACGAATTTCTCTCTCACTCTTTCTCTCTATTGTTCTAGCTATTTAGCTTAAGGAAAAGAAGTGAAAATGAATGACATGAAATTTCCAAGCCTTGGTTAATCAACCAAGCTTCTCTCTCCTCTTGCAATTATGCTTGCAATAACATTACATACATAATGTATATCTATTATTTTCTCCCACCACTTAACCAAATCTAGGTAACCAAAGGTGGTTAAATAAACTAGGGGACAAGGCATTAATTAAAGTAGATGAGACAAGACATTTGGGGACTACTTTGTAAGAGATGTGAGAGGCTAGCTCTAGCCCTCTCTTGGCCCAAGATGGGCGGTTTCCCCATGCTCCATTTCCCCACACTTTTGTTTTTATTTTTCATTTAATTTATATATAAGTATACTTGCAATAATAGTACATACACATATGTGTATCTATCTAAACCCTCCACCATTTAACTTAGTTGTAGTTAACTTTCTAACATTTACCTCAAGGTCAAAATTCAATCAACCTTAGTTATTTATCAACTTATTCTCCTTCTCCCAACAATTAACCAAGGTATGGTTAATTCTCTACAAACATGTAATCCCATGGTTACTTACTAATTTCATGTTGGTCAATTATTCCCTTATAAGAATTAACCTAGAGTGAATTCACTAACTCCACCTTAGTTATGTCTCATCTATCATGTATACATACAATTATATATTTATACACATTTTTCTAACAACTAACCAATGCATGGTTAAAGTTTTAACTTAGTTACCACCTAGGGATACTCAATTAAACCATCTATGTTTAATTCTCATCATCACATGCATTCATCTAGCGTTTCACTAATGTTTGGTTAATGCCCTCTCTTGTTGACCAACTAAGATTATTCAATTAACCTTACATTGGTTAATTTTCTACAACCTTTCATTTCTCCAACACAAGCTACCAACCTAGCCCATCATAGCTATCTTACACTACTTACACACATCACCAACTTGTCACTTCCATCCCCTTTTTGCTCCTACCAATACAACTTTGGATAACACAAAAGCAAAAGTCTACCCATTTGTTTTAATTTTTTTTCCTTTTCTTTTAATAAGAATACTTGCCCAATTATATATATGTATAAATATACTAATGCATATATATAAATACACCAACACATACTCTTCTCTCTCTTCATTATCTAAACCTTTTATTTATGGAAAGTTTCCAAACTTTCCATTTATGGAAAGTTTTTACCCTTCCATTTCTTTGGGCTTCTTTAACTCAAGGTTGGTTAAAATATGGTCAACCTAGTTTACTCATCCTTTGGCTAATTTGCTGGGTTACTCATAAAATCCTAACACATTAAATCCTTACTCGTAGCTTGGGCTCATAATAAATCCCTCTTGGACTATCAATTATCATACATTTGGGCTTATATTTAAATTACCCACTTTATATCTAGGCAATCCCATATTGGGCTACCATAATTAATCCTCTTATTGAAATTCCCTACATTAATCACACTAGTTAATTACATAATGATGATCACCCTTCTCGTTTGCCAATCAAGGCCAACATTCAAGCTATGTTAATTCATAACATAGTTTTATCTTGTTTCTAATTAATTAACCTAGTTAATTACCCATCTAGGCTTGGATCATTACCATCCTACCCTTCATCCTAAACTTTCCATTTATGGAAGGTCTCTAACCTCTTCTTATTGGTGGATATCTATACACCACAACTTTCTTTTTATAGATAATTCCCAACTTTCCATTTATGGAAAGTTCCTAAACTATCCATTTATAGAAAGTTTTTCCTCTCGTATTTTCGAATAGTAAATACGCTCTTATACTCCATATAAGTGCTATTCGGGAATGTGAAAATTCGAAAAGAATGAAGAAACGTTTCTCACGTGACTAGTGTTTCCCGCGTTATTTTCTAACAAAATATTTTTTTTCCTCTACGATTCATTAATGCTTATATCGTATAACATAACACATTGATTAGATCGTAGAAATCCATCTTCATTGGTCACTTAAAATCATAATACACAAATATATCATTGCTTCTCCTAAACTTTCTACTTATGAAAAGTTTCTGGGTAGCTTCTCTAACCCCATCTAGCTTATACATGCTTGTATACCCATATATCTCTGTATACCACCTTATCAATTCTAGGGTTTCAATCCCTTACATATCGTTTCACACATTTAATTTCTAATACATATATTAGGTTAAAGTGTTTAATCATCTTTGCACAATCATCTTCTTCAAAATTAGGTTTTAAACTCAACCCTTATAAGGATTCCATCATCGGAACCGCTACTACTGAAACGCTCAAGTTCGGTTAACTTCTAAACTCTTACGACATTTATTTCATCGCATAATCTTATTGAATACGTCCTCAATTTATATAGCTTATTTCAAACCCAAAGAAAATATTGAGTCATTTCTCTATTAACAATCTAAGTTTTGACTTTAACCTTTATTTAATATTTGAGACCTTATTTACAAGTCTCATAACTATCCGGGATATTACAATGCTGATTGATCACAAATGGATCAAGAACTGCTAGAGGAATCACCAGTTATTATTAAGTTAGCTATAAAAACTAATCTTTACTTTTTTATAAGTACGTAAGGTGATCAACCTTATTGTACTCGAGATTATGCATAACTCTCAAACATAGCGCGCGGTCGGGTTACCAATAATAAAATTTCCCCTGATTTATTATTCAGGGTTGTTCATCTCATTCTTACATCATGAGTCCGTACCACATCAATATAGTTTGGATTGCTTTCAAATAAATACTTTGAGTTCAACATATTATATCAATTTTGATCTAGCCGAATCAAATGGCATATATCTTTAATAACGAATTAGTTCCAACAATAGAACGTTTCGTGCTATCAATTTAACATTAGTCTAGCCGAAACAACTAGCTAAGACATGACTAATAAACAATTATTTGGTCTAGCTGACACAACTAGCTGAGACATGGCTCATAAATAGTTGATGAATAAAGAACTCTAATTATTTCACAGTTCAAATAATAGAACAGGAATTCAATTACACAAAGTGCGAATATCAATAATCATAGATGTGGAATAATTGTCAATAATTAATCCATTAGCATACTTGAAAGATAATAACTTGAGTTTGAGTTAGAGAATTTGCCTTGATCCTTGACTACTGCTATGCAATTTAATTTAACTTCTTTCGTAAGACTAATCAGTTATAAGATTTATCTTTCAATTAGCAAATCATATTATACCTTATAATATCACTTCTTTATAAGTAAATTATCTAACATTTAACCACATAATCAAATATTAGATAACACCTTAACACCATATGCATTCATAATTCTAAAACTAGCACACATCGAGTCTTTAACAGTGTTCAATATAGTATGCTGAGTGGTTTCCCACAAACAACCAACAAACTAGTTTCCGTCTCGTCTACACTGTTTTCACGGTGAGTTAGATCGGTTAGTAGTTCGTATATACCTCCGCTCCGTAAAGGAATTGTTTAGCCCAAATATTATACATCAACTATTAAAGAGTACCTCCGCTCCGTGAGGGAATTATATACCTGATGAATTAACACTAAGTCTTTCATTATGTAAGTCTTTCTTTATGATCCCGTAGGTTAAATACCCAATCCAGCAAATTGGATTCCAAATCCAGTAAACTAGATGGCAATCCAGCAAACTGGATTCTAATCTAGCAAACTGGATTCTAATCTAGCAAACTGGATTCCAACCTGGATTCAAACTATTTAATCCAGTCAACTATTTTTCCAATCCAGCAACCTGGATTCAACTAACCTACAATACAACAAGCTAGATTCACTAATTCAGCGGTCGAATACACCTATTCAGCAAGTTGGATTCAAACTGTTTTCTTTTTTTAACATATCGAAATCTAATTCGTCTTATTATTCCATATAGTCTATTGAATGCCTAACTCAATGACTTAACTCATCTTTTAAACTCTCATTTAATATTATTAATTATTTAATAACATTTTAATCACTTATAAAATCAATAAATAATTTATTTTAATTGTTCATCCTTTACTAAATAATTCATTTAATCACTCTAAAATGCCATAAATATTATACTTCCTCACCAATAATTAAAACCCTTATCAAAAATCTGTATAAACCATACTTAGGGTTCTCAAGTCATAAAATTTCATTTTCCATATTTTTAACATCACATAATTAATTAAATTCATTTATCCATAATATCATCATTTATATGAAAAATAGCAAACCATCTTCAAAATCATTTCTTTTCTGAAAATAAACTATATATAGTTCCCTTATGAAAATATATTTTTTCCGAAATTTTTAAAATTCATTTACTATATTTAAATATTCTGAAACGGCTAAATCTTGCTACATTTATCATAAATCAAAATTTTAAACATAAATTCTAATGTTTATAGGGTATGCTCCTATTATATATATATATATATATATATATATATATATATATACTCCCAGTAATAATTTTATAATTTTTGGAGTTAACCACAGAGAGTTATTTGGGTATACTCTTCACAGTGGTCCTTCACCATAAAATCCATAACTTTCATTCTACATGGTAAAAAATTCTCAAATTTTACAAGACTCACATAACTTTCCATATTATCACTCCAAATTTTCCTAGAATTCTTAGAGCCTAAGAAGTTAACAAAACTGCCCCTGGGAGTCAACAGTCAGCAAGCTTATACCCTTTTTGAGAAAAACTTGGACAGTTTAGACTAAATCAGTTCCTACGAATTTTATACTCATTATTTTTGAATGCTACTACTTGGGTTTAGTAGTTAATTTATATATCTAGCACTCCTCTTTGACGGATCGTAAAACAAAGTTATAGATCTCAAGTCATAAGCTTACAAAGTAGTAAAAAGTTAGGGTTTTCTAACTTTGTTTTGAAACGAACTAATTTTCCTTTTCTTTTTTTAACCATCCAAGCACACCAATACACGAGTTAAGCACTACCAAGCACAAAACATCATCTAACATATAGATTAAGGGTTTTAGACCTTAAGATCATAACTTCATATTATAAAAAATCAAATCAAACAAAAGGGAAATACACTATATTAAAGTTAAAGTTTGTTATACCTTTGCCTGATTTCCTTCCTCTTTCTTCCTTCCAAGATGGATATGGAACTTTGAAGTTTAAAAAATCTCTCCCTCTTCCTTCTCTCTCTTGGCCGTGGGCCTCTCTCTCTATCTCCCCTTGATATTTTTTTTGCTCTCTATTTTCTCTCTCTCTAAACTTGAAAAAGAAAATGAGCAAGACTAACTTTTCTTTAACAAAAGAACTAATTACTTGCAATATCTATAGATATATAAGTTATATCTATATATTATAGCATCATTAGCAAGTATACTCTCTCTTACACAATTTGACAACTTAGTGATGGGTTATCATGATTATTAGTACTTTTTTTTTAATCTTACAAGCAACTAACACAAAGTCAACAACTCACCATGTGGGACTCCAAATGGGCGGCAGCCCCCTCTCATTTTTGCTTCATTTTTGCCTTTTCTTTTATTTTTTTAATGAATAAAAAAGTTGCTCAATATATCCTTCAAGTTTGCTACCAATTGGGCTTTGTTTTAAATCAATTTGGGCTCACTTTTAATTAATTAGAGCTATTAGTTGTCAAGATTATTAATCCATGCTTGGTTACTAGTTTAATTAGGTGTTGGGCTAATTTAATTAGTCCACATATTAATTATCCAAGTCCACAATTAAATAAATTAGTGGCTTGGTTAGTTAATCCAATAGGCTAGTCCACTAGTATTTATTTACTACTTGGACTATAAAAATTAATTATTCATATTTCACATATCTCTCATTAATTAATACACGTATTAATTAATGTACAAATTTTATTTACTTACTATATTCAGTTTAATTGAATATTTAATTAACTTACTATCTTATCAATTGTTTAATATTAATACTCTTAGGTTAGTCCACTAATTTAAATAACTATTAGTGGGACCTACTTTAACTAATCAATTAGTCACATACATTTCACATAAGTCATAACTTATTTATCGTCATTGATAAATAATTATTATATTTATTTATCCACATATCCATTCAATGTAAGTCACTTAGTGTTCAATACACTAATAAATAATTCAATATACTTATTTTCTTTAATAAGTTATTACACATTCATATATTCACTTTGTATTAGTAATACTAATTAATCATTTAAAGATTATAAATCTTTTATTTACCATTCGGTGTTAACATTTTAATTCTCAACATAACTTATCTTGTTTTTCCTTAATCAAACTGATTAAGTATTCGCCTTAGTTAACTTAAAAGAAATAAATTAACTATCTTGCTTAATTCACATATTCACTTATATGCTCCAGATAAAAAAAAATTATTCGTAAAATTCTACATATATAATCATATAAAATTCTTGGTCCTTACATTCTCTCTTCCTTATAAGGATTCCGTCCCCGGAATAACTATTACCGTACACTCAGATTATGTCTATCCTTAGACAGTTATTTATTATTCAAAATTTTATTACCTCAATATAGGTATTACTGCGTTTCTTCTTGCATTTACTCTTTCCCATCCTATTCAGGGCAAAAAATCTTTTACTTAACTCAAGTCTCATTTGACTTGCCATGACTTATAACTATATTCGTTTTCTAATAACTTTTTTAAAGTTGTATCATCAATTTCTTCATTTCTACATGCGTTATACCAACCTGTGACTTTCATGGTGCTATACTAACTTGTGACTCATATCCGAAAATGGACATCACTCACAGTATTACCTATCAAATAATACGTATGCAATTATATTACTGAGTGGAATTTTACCTGACACTTCCTCCTTTGCAGCCACGACATCCTGGACCGTCATGTTAAACGTACATGCCGTTGGTCTTCCTGGATGGGCTGGTCCTTAAATCATTAACGTCCCACTGCTGTTTCCTCTGTTGTTGCTTCCTTTCTCGGCATTCTTCTTTGTTTCCTCTGGCGATCCATACGAGAAACAACCTTGCAATTTCTTTGGACTAGGACAGTTGGGAGATATGTGTCCCTCTTGACCACAGTTATAACACACGCTCTTGCCCTTCAGGCAGACTCCTTGATGATTCTTCCCGCAATTTGTACACGGTTCACCTTTCTTCCTACTCTCTCCTGGTTTATTTTCTGATTGACTATTCTTATTCCACTTACACTTGTTGGAGTTACTGCCTCCACTACTACCTCCCCTATTACCTCCTTCCATCTTTTTCTTCTTTTGTTTTTGGTTGTATTTGGATACGGCTTCACTTCCTCCCTCAACAATGATTACTTTTTCTAACAGGGTCGAAAATGAATCAATCTGCAACACAACTACTTTGTTCAATATCCACAGTTTCAGTCTGATCTCAAAATGTCGCGCTTTACGTTCCTCGGTGTCACCTGATGTGGTGCAAACCTAGCTAACTCGTTGAACTTGGCGGCGTATTCAGCTACCGACATGTCCTCCTACTTCAGCTCCAAAAAATTAACTTCCATTCTTCCTTGCATACTCTGTGGAAAATAATTTTCAAAAAATAATTCTTTAAATCTCTCCCATGTTACTATTCCTTCTCTGACTCTGTTTTGATTCGACTCCCACCAAAAATTCGCCTCTCCTTTCATCAAATAAGTAGCAAAAACTATCTTTTGCTCCTCTACAACTCTAGCAATAACGAATGCCTTCTCCATCTCCTTCACCCAAGTTTGAGCTTCTATAGGGTCAGTTGTCCCTCTAAATTATGGCGGTCCTACTGCCTTAAAGTCCTTAAAGTTTGCCAACCTATTATTTGGCTGATTTCCTGCAGCTGGTGCTCTATTCTGCATTGCCTCTGCTAACATATTTACAAAGTCTTGCATCGGGTTTGTGTTACCTTCTTCGTGGTTACCTTCTTTATTATTATTCTTTTTTGGTTTATATTTTATGCTTCAACATATAAGCGTTAACATTCAAATTTAACATGCAATTTAATCTAAGACCATAATTTAATTTACTGGATTTTACAATTCAGCTTGCTGGATTAACCAATCCAGTTTGCTAAATTAACAAATTCGGTCTACTGAATTAACCAATACGGTTTGCTGAATTAACATATTATTAGATAGACATCTTACTATCTTAATTCTCAAAACTTATTTACTTAATCAAACATATAATCGTATCATTGCATTCATATACAAAATCATAGTGTCATACACTTACATCTTCTGGCATATTACTATAAATGCCAAGTATCCCATTTTAAACAACAAAAGGTGGGATCTACCAAAAATGATACTCCCCTATACACATAAGGTGAGGATACATCCATATATATATATATATATATATATACACATATACCTATCCATCGTCTACGATACTATGCGCTGGTCTGCGTCTGACTACTGTTCCCTAACTGACATTCCATTCTCTGGACTTTTTTTCCTCTGGTGCCATTGATTTTTGTTGTCCGATTTATATAACAACAATTTACGTGCAAGTAAACGTGATCAAAAAGTAATAAAGAGTAAGTAGAGTATCGATCCCACGAAGAATTATTACTAATCTTTTCCAAGTACTAACCTTTTATCATTTCAATTTTATTTAAACAAATGATAATTGTTTTTGTTGTTTTATACTAATAAAGGAAAACAAGTAATCAAAAACTATGGAAAGTGTTAAGATAATGAAATCTAATATTAACAGGTCTAAGATTGTAATTTTCCCCAACACTTCATTTAAATATCCTAACTCTCTCTTTTCAACTAGTTAAATCACAAGAATTGCTATCTAAGAATTCACAAGTATATACAAGCCTCTGTCGATGGTCAAATACGTATTTTCCATTGCGGTGTATAAATATATCTCTATTATACACACTAGCAAGAATCTAATATCAAGAATAATTAACAAGACACGTGTCACCAAATCTCATTAATCACCCTATCAATTACCAACTTTTGCAATAGAAATCATTAAGCATGGATTCTCAAATGGATATATGTGGTATTTAGGTATATGTCTATCCTAAATACAATCAAATTATCTATTCATGAGGATAATAAATAAAATGCACGTCACTTAATTTCATAAATTACCCATAGGAATATCTAATTTTCACATGATATCATAACAAGGTCTTAACACTATAATCCATTTCTCAATTTCATATAGATTCCCAAGGTAATTACTAGCTAGGTAATTAATATATAAAGTACAAATTATGATACCCAATTCACAAATGATTAACCAATATCAAAGAAAGAGCATTCAATTCAAACTATGTATTGGGTTCTATTGAAATCTTAAAAAATGAGTTCTAGTTCATGTGAATTACAATAAACATCAAATTTGATCTTATACATCATGATGAAATTACAAATTAAGAAGAGAATACTAGAGATAGAATGATAAAACCCCTTAGGAAGATATTTAATGGTTGCTTAATGGGTTGATATTTGTTCTCTAGCTTTCCCTCAAGATTTGATACTCCTTGCTCTTCTTGCTCCTTGAACTTTGCTAAAATTGCTTTGTATTGCAGATTTTTCCTCTCTAATTGATGTTTTGTGTAGCCTCCCCACTCTCTAGAAGTGATGTTAGTAGTGTTAGATGACGTTAGATGGAGGCTACATGTTCTATTTATGATCCTCCCTCAAAAACCTAGCTTAGCCATCAAATTTGGGCCAAAAATCGCGAAATCCGAACTGCATCCAGGGAGTTCCCACCCCGGAGCCCAAAATAAGCCTGAAATCCCGCGCCCCGGCGTGCAAAACTCTGTAGCCCGAATTAGTTTCTATGTCTGTTGGAAAAATGGCCATAACTTCTTCGTCCGAACTCGGATTAAGGCGATTAAAGAGACTATGGAAAGCTTAGAAGTAGCTCTACAACTTTCATAACTGGAGTTCATGGAGATATTGGCCGGAACAAGGGTTAAATTGAGCCCGAAGCAACTGCTGTGTAAAATTCATGCCAGATTAGATGGTAAAATGACCATAACTCTCTCATACGAACTTCAAATTGGATGATTCAAGATGTTCTGAAAAGCTAAGACAAAGATCTATAACGTTTGTTCTTTGTGTTTTGAGAGATTCGGATTGGATCATGGGTCAAATTGAGCAACAAGCAGCTGCTGTACCGAAAAGCAAGTTATGGGTATTGATTCCACGGAGCTTTTATTTCAATTCCTACAAAACAAAGCTAATACACATAAACCCAATGCAAAACACATAGAAACAATTATAAAATGACATTATATAACAATAAGATAAAAACACATAAAACCAAATGAAATAGCTTAGGATTTATAATTTATCAAACTCAAAAATACTTAATTCGTGTATATAAAACACATTCATCAAATTTTCCGTACCGTAATAGATGAGGGTGGTCGTAGATCAGCTGATAAACTCATTTTAAAACTTACCCCTTCAAAAAGATTCACCACAAAATCTGCATATGCACTGGTAGGCACAACCATTGAAGATGAACCAAACCTTTCATTTCCAAACTATCAAGACCTTCGCTGGCCACCCCCACTCTAAACAAAATGGGTTGAAGTAGCTGCTTTACCCACAAATGATGCGAAAGTGGTTTTGCGGTTCCTGCGAAAAAATATTTTTACTCGATTTGGTACACCAAGGGCCATAATCAGCGATGAGGGCACCCATTTTTGCAACAAGCAGTTCACTAAATTATTAGCTAAGTATGGAGTCAAGCACAGGATTGCTACGACCTATCATCCCCAAATAAATGGCCAAGCGGAGGTGTCAAATCGTGAAGTCAAGCAAATTCTGGAGAAAGTGGTGAATCCATCTCGTAAGGATTGGGCAATGAAGTTAGACGATGCTTTATGGGTGTATAGAACGGCATACAAGAATCCCATTAGAATGTCACCATATCGAATGATTTACGAAAAAGCGTGCCATTTACCGGTCGAGCTTGAACATAATGCCTATTGGGCCATTCAAAAGTTGAACTTTGACTTACAAGCATCTGGCGAGAAAAGGCTGCTTCAACTGAACGATATGGAATTTCGACACCAAGCGTATGAGCATGTTAAGCTGTAAAAAGAAAAGTCAAAAGGTGGCATGACAAACGGATAATTGAGCGGAAATTTGAACCAGGACAGAGGGTATTATTGTTCAACTCCAGATTGAGATTATTTCCCGAGAAGTTGAAGTGTAGATGGTCAGGTCCTTTTGTGGTTACTTCTGTAGCTCCCCACGGGGTAATCGAAGTCGAAGAACCGAACACAAAGTGCACGTTTAAGGTCAATGGTCAATGACTTAAACATTATTGGGGAGGCGATGTGGATCGACAAGCAACCTCGATTTATCTCACTTTGATCGATCAGACTAATTCATGAGACCGTAGAGAAAGTCGGGCTGACGACTATAAACCAAGCGCTTGATGGGAGGCAACTCAATCATATTATTTTATTTGCTTTAGTAGATTAGTCTAACTCAATAATTTTGCTTATAGTTAGTATAATTAGTAGTTCATTTGTTTTCAACTTTTTAGTGTTTCTCCGATCTCGCTTTGTTGTATTAATCCGTGCTATTTTGTGTTGATCAGGGACAAGCATTTGGAGAATGCATTAGTAGAAAGAACAAGGTTTTGGGATGGCACCAATTGAAGGAAGGAGGAAAAGATTGAAAATTCAAAAACCATGATTCTCGCCCTAGCGGGAAAAATGGTCTGGAAATCCTCGCCCCGGCGAGAACCCCTATGCTAGTTTTTGCCCCAGCACTTCAAATCTTTGCCCCAGCCCAGACTGCTTTGGACATTCTCGCCCCAGCGAGCTTCTAAGGCCAAAAATCTTCGCCTCGGCGAAGCAGAATTCAGTTTTTAAAAATTCGCTCCCAATTCGATTTCTTTCATTCCAAATCCTATTCAACTTGCCCAAACCCTATTTCTTCCTTCTCCTAAATCAACCGAAATACCCCCAACCTTTCTCTCAATCACGTTTCTTCTCTTCTACTATCCACACTTGGATTCTATTGCAAAATACATAGATTCTCTCTCCAAATCAAAACCCTTACACGGCTTACACTTCTAATCTCATTCACATTCGAATTTCTCTATTCTCTACTCTAAGTCTATACGGGTTACCTCTTTGCATGACCAAGTGCTAGGGTTTATTGTCTAATTGAAGAAGCAAGTTAGAAAGTACAACCATTTAACATACACAGAGTCTCTTACATTATCCCTTGATTCTGTCAGGTATCATACATTGGGTAAGTCGTTATCTTAGCATTCCAATAGTTGGAGATAATTCACTTGGGATTGGAGTTGGGTGTGTGTTATATTCTACCGTTGTGCAAAGGATAGTTGGAAGTTGCTATAATTTGAGTTTGGGAGAGAGTATCGAAAGTAGTATGCACACAAGCCAATCATATTTGATATGATGTAGCATATACTTTGTAATCTTATTCGTTTATTAAAGGCATTTTCATTATGTACATGATGTTGTGTTATTTAAAATGTGATAAACTATAATTTTGAGCAATACTTTTAGAATCATGATGGTGATCATGCTAATGAGATCTAAATACTAGATAGCTCACAAACTAAAATCGTTCCTAATCGTTGGATTACTAAAAAGGGGACTAGTGAATCTGGATAGATTAGTACATACGTTACTTGCTCTTATGAAGAGGATGATTGATCTCATAATCATTTATGTGGAGACACTAAAGCAAGTATGTAGGTGCTTATTAGAGAATAAGTTCACTGAACGTGGCTCGCTAAGGAATACCTAATGGAGTTTTACTCGGCTGTCAATAGGAATTCCTCTAGTGATAGTAGTACAAGTGATCCTTGGACTTGAGTGATGACTAGGTTTTATACCTACGAATCGGATGCCAATGAATCCGAATTATTGTTTATTTCCATGGTATATAGTTACTTTTCATGCATTTTCATGTGTTTTTGTAGGTTGCGCGTGTTGGGATTGAGTTTGGCGAGAATTGGTGGGATTGCGCTATTGCAGTTGCTGAGTTGCTGATATTGCAGAGTAGCAGGGCAGCGCGGCCGCGCCCAAAATGAGCTAGGGTGCAGCGCGGCCTCACCTGACTTCAGTCTTAGAAAAAATTTGCTGCCAGAGTAGCGCGACCGCGCGCCTTTCAAGCTTAATCTAGGCCGGCCGCGCCGGTTCGAGTGAGGGCAAATTTGACTTTTCAGATGTTTTAATTGGTTTTGATTTGAACTTGGATTTGAAAACTTTGTAATTAATTAGGGGTTTTATCAGATACTATAAATAGGTGTTTTCTAGTTGGTAATAGAGAGAGCTACTATTAGAAAACCCTAGTTTTGAGCAATTTGAGAAGACTTGAAGCAAGTTGATAGCAAGGAGAAAGCAAGGAGGAGCAGGACAGAGATTGAAGGATTGCTTACAGTGTTTCATCTCTTTTCTTTCTACTCTAAACTTTTTATGTTATTAAACTTGTGGATTATGAATTCTAGTTTAGTTATGAACTAAATTTCTTTAAAGGCTATAATGGATCTTAATGCGTAGTCTTGAATAGCATGCTTCTTTGCATATTATGATTAGTTATTTTTGGATTGTCTATTATGGTTTGTGCTGAATTGCTTAATTATCTGGCCAATAATTACTGGGATATTCTATATGAATTCGAGAGATGAAGTATAGAATTAGATCTGACCATAATAGCATGTGATTGTGTCTTCTGCTGTCGATGGAATTCATAATTTATGTTTAGGATAGAAATATACATATTCACCGCATGTAATCAAAATAGGGAACCTGGACTTTAAATCCTTTTTAATTGTAATTCACATAGAAATATAGTGAATTAGTTATCTAGGGTGATTAACTTGAGTCTATCAATTGTGGATTTGAGTTGAGTTATTTATAAAACATTGAGAGATGGTTATAAATAGTGATGAGTTCCTGGTTAACAATCCAAAACAACTAGCATAATTCGAAGGGAAGTGTGTTGAGCAAGATAAAGCATTAAGTGAAGTTATACTCTTAAGTCTTTAAAACATCTGTATTCAAACTAGAGGTAATAATTTAATTTAGAATTAATTAGTTAAATTCAATATTACAAAATTCATAAATTATTTGTTTACTAAAATTGTTTTGATTTAAATTTGGAATTTGTCATTATAGAATCAATTCTTCTCTGTGGGACGATACTCTACTTTCACTTTATTACTTGTGGACTACGTATACTTGCGTATTTTGCTAGTATAGATTTAGACAAATAAGTTTTTGGCGCCGTTGCCGGGGAACAATTGTGTCTATAATTTCAAGTTTTAAATTTAATTAATTCAGTTTTAGTTAACATTGTTTTTCTTGTTACTTCCTGTTTCAGGTGATCTCGGTTGTTTATGCAAACACGATCAAAGCAGCCGAAACTTGTGCAGAGTGAGGACGATCTTGAAAACAAGTTACTGATAAGTATGTTTCATACCTACTTATTGGATACTATTTTGTTCCATTTGTTGCTCATCTAATAGCTATATAGTGTAATTTCATGCATTTTTCCCTCTCTTTCGGTTTTTGATTCACTATTCTCATTATACGGCTTTTGCATAGTTTTTGGTACATTTGGCTCGGGATGTTGTGCATTTGTGGATGGGTGCTATTTGATTGTTTGTTGATTGTGCAGGACGTGAGAGAAGAGAAATTATCCAACAGCAGCACTGCAGCAAACTGGCATCCGGCGCAGCTGCGACCCTTTTACAAAGGGGACCGGCGCAGCTGCGCCCCTCCTGCTCATTCCTCGCCCCCGGCGCAGCTGCGCCTGTCGCCAGCCAGCCATGCAACACGTTCCATCCAGCGAAGCAGCATTCTCAGAAAATGGGGTGGTGCCTGATTTTGAGGATTCAGTGGGTTCGAACTTTTGTAGTGGGAATCATAATAAGTCAAAATAAGACAATTCATGCATGCATTATTAGCCAATTTTGGAATTCAATTTGTAGCTCTCCTCCTACACGAAAAATAGAGTAGTTTACTGCATGTTAGCTTCAAAAATTAGAAATAGTCAGCTGAGCATTTTTGGCATTTGGGAATTGAAGAATGGAGCTATATGGATGCTAAATTGGAGATTGGGAGCAAGGAATCAACTATCTACACAACTTGGAAAATCACCAGAAGTTGCAGAACGGAAACAGGGAGCTTGAATATTTTCTATTTTTGATTAATTCTCCTATTCTGTAATTATGATGATGAACCTATTGTGCATGATGAACTCTAGTATTGTTATTATGAACTAAATTTAATTCTTGGGATTATAATGGATCTTTTGCATGACTAAGAATTGAAGTGCTTCCTTATTTTTACTAGTTGGTTGTGAAATGAATGTCTAGCATAATCTATACTCCATGTTTAATTGCTTGATCACCAATTACTGTGATAATTTATATGGAATTGAGAAAGGAAGTATAAATTAAGATCTCATTATGCTAGCATATGTTCATAATTATTACATTCCTCGTGAAATTATGTTTCGTGCTTAGGATAGAGATATACCGAAGCTCCATATGTGGCCAATGGAAAACTTGTTCTTGAACCCTTTTGATTATAATTCACATAGGAATATAGTGCGTTAGTCATCTAGGGTGTTCACATTCATTCTATCAATTGTGGATTTAGTGTGATATGGGTATGGTGCATCGAGAGATGGCCATAATTTACTTTCGTGTTTTCGACCAACATTCTATAGTAACCAACTAGCAATAATAGGAAGCATGGAAATCTAAATTTGCATTAAGTGAAATTATAATCCCAAGCCCATAAAATCTGTATTTTTACAACCAAATTTGTTTTAATTGATTCATTAGTAATTATTAGACTATTTCATCACTAAAACCGCTTGTTTAAAGAAACCGAACTAATTACAAAATCGGTGTTTGTAGTCATAAATGCAAATCAATTCCTCGTGGGATCGATACTTTACTTACTTTATATTACTTGTGGATCACGTGCACTTGCGTGTATGAGTTTTATTTGTTATACATACAAATATCCCAACAAGTTTTTGGCGCCGTTGTCGGGGAATTGCAATTGCGTTTATAACTTTCATCATCAGTTTAAATTAGATTGGTTTTAGTTAAACAAATCTGTTCTTATCCTAATTCTGTTTTATTTTCTTCTACATTGTGTTAGGTACTCTTGAGTAGTGTATGCATACTCGGTCGAAGAATCCTGACCTATTGCCTTTTGTGGATAACATTGAGAAAAGGGTTCAACAATCAAGGAAGTGTGCTGAAAATACTCTGGAGAATCTAGAACAACCTCAACCTGTGGCGGGAGAAGCACAAAAAGCCTTAAGAGATTATGCTACGCTAAGAATCAATGATTTGCAATCAAGTATCTCAAGGCCAGCCATAACAGCCAATTCCTTTGAAATCAAACCAGGGACAATCCATATGATCCAAAATTCTGTCCAATTCGGAGGGATGGTGGTTGATGACCCAAATGAGCACTTGATAAATTTCTTGGAGATATGTGATACATTCAAATTCAGCGGGATCTCGGAAGATGCGGTGAGATTGCGATTATTCCCATTCACATTGAGGGACAAAGCAAAAAGTTGGCTACACTCGCTACCACCCGGATCCATTACTACTTGGCAAGATTTGGCCCAGAAATTCTTAGCAAAGTTCTTCCCACCTGCCAAAACTGCCAAGTTGAGAAATGACATCTCTTCATATGAACAACATCATGGAGAATCCTTGTACGAGACATGGGAGCGGTACAAGGAACTATTGAGAAAGTGCCCACATCACGGTTTACCCCAATGGATGCAGCTGAACACATTTTACAATGGGTTGAATATTCAAACACGCGCAGGCATTGATGCAGCTGCGGGTGGGGCATTCATGGGTAAAAACTATGACGAAGCTTATGAACTTTTGGAGACTATGGCTGCAAACAACTATCAATGGCCATCCTCCAGATCCACTCAACCAAACGTGGCAGGGATAGTAGAGGTTGACACAGCCACTTCACTTCAAGCCCAGATTTCAGCTATAGCCAAAAAGCTTGACAACATATGTGAAGGTAAAGGTCAGCAGCTTTCCATGATTTGTGAGCTTTGTGCAGGTTCTCACGCTTCGGATCAATGTGCCATCAACGCTGAATCTGTGCACTTTGTGAGCAACTATCAGCGGCCAGCAAATCAATATCAGAACAACTACACTCCAGGGAATAGGAACCACCCAAATTTCTCATGGAGCAACCGTCAAGATAATTCACAAGCTCCAAAACCTCTCAATCCTCCGGGGTTCCACAATCAGTAACAAGTCACAGCCACTGATAGGAAGGTCGCTGAAATGAGTGAGAATTTGGAGAAATACATGGCCAAAACTGACAGATTGGAGCAAGGACAAACATTAGGCTTCAAGAATCTGGAAAATCAAATGAGTCAATTGTTTAGTTTGTTGTCTAGCAGACCTCAAGGAGCTCTTCCTAGCGACACGGAAATCAATCCAAGGAGAAATGGGAAGGAGCAATGCCAAGCTGTCACCACCAGAAGTGGGAAGCAGACCCTGCCAGACAGCGCAGCTGCGCCACTGTCACACGAACAGACAGCGCAGCTGCGCCCTTCATCAGCACTGGAACCAAGCAGCGCAGCTGCGCCAATGTTGCAAAGGGAGACGGCGCAGCTGCGCCCTTCCCCAGAAACTGCATCTGCTGAACTTTTTAAAGAAGAGGATAGCATTGAGAAATCTGAACCCCCACCCATAAAGAGCACAGAAAAGACTCAAGCCCCTCCCACCAGGTACTACACACCAGTTCCATACCCTCAAAGGCAGCAAAAGCAGAGAATGATCAAGCAATTTTCTAAGTTTCTTGAGGTTTTCAAAAAGCTTCAAATCAATATACCATTTGCAGAAGCTTTAGAACAAATGCCAAGCTATGCCAAGTTCATGAAGAGTATTCTGTCAAGAAAGAAGAAACTGTAAGATTTTGAAATTGTAGCCTTAACAGAGGAATGCAGTGCAGTATTACAAAGGAAGCTACCTCCAAAATTAAAGGATCCGGGCAGTTTCACCATTCCGTGCACCATTGGAGACTTATCATTCAAGAAATGTTTGTGTGATCTTGGTGCAAGCATTAATCTCATGCCATTGTCCGTCTTTACTCAGTTGGGATTACCAGCTCCCAAGCTAACTAATGTCTCTCTTCAGCTTGCAGATCGTTCAGTCACTTATCCGAGAGGTATTGTGGAAGATGTCCTGGTTAAGGTTGATAAGTTCATTTTCCCAGCTGATTTCATAATCTTAGACTTTGAGGAGGACAAGGACATCCCCATCATACTTGGGAGGCAATTTCTAGCTACCGGGAGAACTCTCATTGATGTGCAAAAAAGAGAATTGACAATGAGGGTTCAGGACCAAGAAGTTACTTTTAATGTCTTCAAGGCTATGAAATTTCCAACTGAAGAGGAAGAGTGTTTCCGAGTTGACATCATTGAAGAAGCAGTGACCGAGGAATTCATTAAGGCCACACATAGGGACTTGCTTGAGCAAACACTAACAGGGGACATCGACTTGGACGGACCCGAGAACTGTGAGTATGTTCATTTTCTAGATGCAATACCCAGGATGGCAAGATTCAAGGTACCTATTGAGCCCTTGAAAAGCTCAAACGATGCCTCATTTCAATTAAAACCATCCAGTGAGGTACCTCCTAAACTTGATCTCAAACCCCTACCTAGTCATCTCAGGTATGCATTCCTAGGCATTTCAGATACATTACCTGTCATTATTTCCTCTACACTAACATCCTTGCAGGAAGACAAACTGATAAGAATCCTCAGAGAATTCCAAGGGGCTATTGGATGGACCATTGCAGACATAAAGGGAATCAGCCCCTCATTTTGCATGCACAAAATTCTGATGGAAGATGACAGCAAGCCTACCATAGAGCATCAAAGAAGGCTGAATCCCATCATGAAGGAGGTGGTTAAAACAGAAATTCTGAAATGGCTAGACGCCGGGATCATTTATCCCAATTCTGACAGTCTATGGGTGAGCCCAGTGCAGTGTGTACCAAAGAAGGGAGGAATAACTGTGGTAAAAAATGAGAACAACGAGCTAATACCAACCCGAACAGTCACGGGGTGGAGAGTTTGCATGGATTATCGAAAGCTCAACAAAGCCACAAGGAAAGATCACTTCCCACTCCCATTCATTGATCAAATGTTGGACAGACTTGCAGGGCATGAGTACTACTGTTTGCTTGACGGATATTCTGGATATAATCAAATTGCCATCGCTCCTGAGGATCAAGAAAAGACCACTTTTACTTGCCCTTATGGAACTTTTGCTTTCAGGCGAATGTCTTTTGGTCTATGTAATGCTCCTGCCACATTTCAGCGATGCATGATGGCAATATTTTCTGACATGGTGGAAATCAACATGGAGGTCTTCATGGATGACTTCTCAGTGTTTGGAAATTCCTTTGACAGCTGTCTTGAGAATTTAGTCATGGTATTGAAGAGATGCGTGGAAACAAATCTTGTGCTTAATTGGGAGAAATGTCATTTCATGGTTCATGAAGGAATAATTTTGGGTCACAAAGTCTCAGCCAAAGGTTTGGAGGTGGACAAAGCAAAGTTGGAAACTATCGAGAAATTGCCTCCACCGACTTCTGTAAAGGGAGTTTGGAGTTTTTTGGGCCATGCTGGATTCTATCAGAGATTTATCAAAGACTTCTCCAAAATCACAAAACCCCTGTGCAATCTGTTGGAAAAGGATGTCCCATTTCTATTTGATGATAATTGCTTAGAAGCCTTCGAGTTGTTAAAACAGAAATTGACAACATCACCTGTGATAGTGGCACCGGATTAGTCTCTTCCATTTGAACTTATGTGTGATACTAGTGACTACGCTGTGGGCGTGGTATTGGGACAGCGCAGAGACAAGGTTCTACATGCAGTCTACTATGCCAGCAAAACACTTTCGGAGGCCCAAATGAATTACACCACCACCGAGAAGGAACTACTCGCGGTTGTCTATGCATTCGACAAGTTCCGATCCTATCTCATTGGAACAAAGGTAGTGGTGTACACTGATCATGCAGCAATTCGGTATTTGATCTCAAAGAAAGATGCCAAGCCAAGATTAATCAGATGGATCCTTTTGCTCCAAGAATTTGATTTGGAAATTAAGGACAAGAAAGGCACGGAAAATCTGGTAGCCGGTCATCTTTCCAGATTGGACAATCCATATTTGGAGAGCAAAGAGAAGGTTGAAATAAACGATTGCTTCCCTGATGAGCAGCTATTTGTAGTCACATCTGAAATCCCATGGTTCGCTGATATTGTCAACTATCTTGTGAGTCATGTGCTACCACCGGATCTAACTTCTCAGCAGAGGAAGAAATTTCTGCATGATACAAAAAGATACCTGTGGGATGAGCCTTATTTGTTCAAACAATGCCCAGATTCTGTGATCCGAAGATGCATCCCCGAGGTCGAGAGTACCAGTATATTACATGCATGTCATTCTTCTCTGTATGGTGGCCATTATGGAACGCAGAGAACAGCAGCAAAGGTACTCCAGGCCGGATTTTATTGGCCCACCTTGTTCAAAGATGCCCACCACTTCATAAAGAATTGTGATCGATGCCAACGGGTGGGCAACATCTCCAACCGTAATGAAATGCCACTAAATGTAATCTTGGAGGTGGAGATCTTTGACATATGGGGGATAGACTTCATGGGACCATTCCCATCTTTATGCAATAATCTATATATCATTTTAGCGGTTGATTACGTGTCCAAATGGGTGGAAGCTTCGGCGTTACCAACCAATGATGCTAAGGTGGTTTTGAGGTTCCTACAAAAAAACATTTTTACTATATTTGGCACTCCTCGGGTGATCATCAATGATGAGGGGAGCCATTTTTGCAACAAACAGATCACAGCTCTCTTGGCCAAATATGGAGTAAGACACAGAATTGCCACTGCCTACCATCCACAGACAAATGGTCAAGCCGAAGTATCCAACCGAGAGGTAAAAAGAATTCTGGAAAAGATTGTTAATCCTACCAGAAAAGATTGGTCTCTAAAGCTAGATGAAGCCTTGTGGGCTTATAGAACTGCATATAAAGCACCTCTCGGCATGTCTCCTTACCACATAGTTTATGGAAAGGCTTGTCATCTACCGGTCGAATTAGAGCACAAAGCTTACTGGGCTATCAAAAAGTTGAATTTCGACCTATCTGCAGCAGGAGAAAGGAGACTTCTACAGCTAAATGAACTCGACGAGTTCCGATTGCAGGCCTATGAGAATTCTAAACTCTACAAAGAGAAGGAAAAGAGATGGCACGACCGAAAAATCATCGAGAGAAAATTTGAACCTGGCCAAGCGGTCTTACTATTCAACTCCAGGCTCAAGTTATTCCCGGGAAAACTCAAATCCCGATGGTCGGGTCCCTTTACCATCACTGCTGTGTTTCCACATGGAGCCATCGAGATTGTTGGAAAGGACAGTGAGCAGCCATTCAAGGTTAATGGCCAAAGATTGAAGCACTATTGGGGAGGCGAATTTGATCGCCAAAAATCCTCAGTTGACCTGGCCATGGATTGAGCATCAATGATAGTCGAGCTAACCGACTTAAAACAAAGCGCTCCTCGGGAGGCAACCCGAGATTACTTTTATTACTTCTATTATTGTGTGATTTTTATTTAGTTTGTGTGATTTCATTTTAACATGCTTGTTTGTTTTTTATTTCAGGTGTCCAATCTTACCCTCAACCGTTTGACTTGATCACACTTCGAGTTTGGGGGTGTATCGTTCCATTGCAAACACTAGTCGTTGTTCAGAGAAAGAAAAACTTTCAGGAATCCTGAGCTCCTGCGCAGCTGCGCCACATCTTCAGTGCTGCACCTGCGCAGCTGCGCCGGGCCACCCTTGCATGCAACATCTGAACAACTGCGCAGCTGCGCCTCACCATCAGTTCAATTCCGGCGCAGCTGCGCCGATGTCCGCCTGAGCCAAGCCTGAAGCTCAGCGCAGCTGCGCCCCCTTCCCAGTACAACTGCGGCGCAGCTGCGCCGATCGCGGAAATTTTTTTTTTATAAATAGGTCAGTCCCCATCAGTCACAATCATCCAACCCTAAACCTAACTGACTCTCTAGCAGCAAAACAAACCCTCTCCTCTCATCCCTACTCACTCTCTCAAAACCCTAACTACCTATACTCTTCCTTCAAACCCTAATCACCTACCACCATGCCGAAGCGTGCACGCACTCCCCAACCTTCTTCTTCTAGCAGCAGCGGATCCGAATCTACTGGTGGTGGCATCAACACTCTGGATGCCACCAAATTTGTCAATCTCTCTGCACAACATTACTACTGGGAGGTGCTTAGCGTCAAATCCTTCATACCAGAGAGGGGTTTGAAGCCCAAAGCACAGGATGGGCGTATTCTTGACCAAATCCGGCGGTTGGGTTGGTTGCTACTCATTGAGACACCGAAGTCAGCCCCGATAGCCATTGTTCGAGAGTTCTATGCCAACGCCCGAGAAACACAGAATGGGATTTCCTTCGTGCGGGGCAAGCAGGTATCCTACTCAACGCAGGCAATCAATGAACTTTTTTGCCTGCCATCTGCTACTGCTGAGGCCACCGACTGGGTGGTACATGAGCGCTACGAAACCGACCTTGATGCTTTGATACATGAGATGTGCCAACCGGGCACGCAGTGGAAGGCTCAGCCAGGCACCACCTTGAAGGTGCACTTCCCTCAGACCGCGCTAAATAGATTTGCCAAGGCATGGTACGCCTTCATTTGCGCGAGTATCTTGCCGACCACCCATCATCAGGACATGACACGGGACCGCGCGGTACTCTTGCACCGCATTCTGCGTGGAGGGAGCATCGACGTGGGCTATATCATCAACCAGTCCATGCTTCGTTTCATGCGGGCTGTCACTTCCGGTGCCATTCCACACGCCTCGATCATCACACGCCTATGCTTAGCGACAAACGTGGAATGGGGCGAGGAGGCTCTCCAGCTACCTATGCGAGACATCGATAGCGCCACAATCCGAAAGTATAATGTTTGGCGCGGTGGAGAGTCCCGGCCTAATGGGTTGGGTTTTATTGTGGCTGATGAGGTGGAGGAGGCCAGTGAGGAGGGCATGCCTGCCCCGCCAGTGCAGCAGAGGGGCGTCAGTGGACATGAGCGCGACATGCGCCGCCTGTAACGCCGCATGGACGCGTTGCACACTAGCTTCAGGGATTATAGCGTCTCCTTCGCTAGTGCACTTTCGGAGGCGTTCAGTCAGTAGGGGGTCCACATTGAGTTTCCCACATTCGGCTCTGGCATCCCTTATCCTCCGCCCGACACGCCACCTAGCGGCACCGAGGACGCTTCTTAGGGGAGTACTATTTACCCTATTATCTCAAATGAGGACATTGCATATTTTAAGTTTGGGGGTATTAGGTTTGCCTAGTTATTTTGTGATGCTTTAAATTATCTGTTTTTATTGTTATTTATTTATTTGCTTTATTGTTATTTTAGGTGTTTGTTTCCTTATTTTCGTATAAAAAAAAGAGAATGGTGAATTTCTCATGCATATCATATCACATCATGTAGCTTAGTTGCATGATCCTCTTATATTGATTAGTATGCATCCCCACATGCCTATGATGAAAACTTTTTGATTTTTGCTAACTGTTAAGACTTCGAGTCGAATGCCATGATACATTGCAACTCTTTTCTTGCGTTTGCTATGATAAAACCGGTTTGCACGTTCTTAGTAGTTTTTTTTTAACTAAGTAGCCCAAAGATTCGCATAATTGAGTTCTGGGGAGAATTGGTTGTGTTTTTAATGATTGTGGCAATTGTGGGTAGTATTAGTTGAGATCACACGTGTTCAAGTTTGGGGGAGTACTTAGTAGAGTATTTATGCAACGAAATGGAGCGTAAAACGCATTCGTTGACAAAAAAAAAGTATTAATAAATGCGTGGTCAGCCTAGTTTTGTGGCCTTTGATATTCGAGTAAGTACACCCTAGGGGATGTCTTTACACCTAGCGCCCTAAGACCAATTGGTTTGGGAGTCGTTGGCCGAAAGCTCGTTACATGGGTATCATTGAATAGCCTAATGGAACTAGGCATTGAGCTACCAAGAATCATGTTCCGTATAGCGTCTAAGTACATCCCCACGTTTTGATATAGTGTGGTTTCAACTATATTTACCCCAATTGTCTTATGGTAGTTCGAATATATAAATTTCCCCTAAGAAACATATTATGAGAATCGATTGGGATTACTATAGTTGATGATTACTGCACACACACACTTTATCATTCACCACAAAATTTGAGCTGCATGATTATCAGGGTACACGGACCAAGTTTTGATGTTTCGCTAGATTATTCTGAGGCAAATCTTGTGGATTGCTCGCTAATTGATGAGGGTCATGGTGCATTCTTATATCATTACATTGCATTCATATTTGCATTCATTTCGTTGTATTTGCTTGAGGACAAGCAACAATTTAAGTTTGGGGGTATTTGATAAGTAGGTTTCATACCTACTTATTGGATACTATTTTGTTCCATTTGTTGCTCATCTAATAGCTATCTAGTGTAATTTCATGCATTTTTCCCTCTCTTTCGGTTTTTGATTCACTATTCTCATTATACGGCTTTTGCATAGTTTTTGGTACATTTGGCTCGGGATGTTGTGCATTTGTGGATGGGTGCTATTTGATTGTTTGTTGATTGTGCAGGACGTGAGAGAAGAGAAATTATCCAACAGCAGCACTGCAGCAAACTGGCATCCGGCGCAGCTGCGCCCCTTTTACAAAGGGGACCGGCGCAGCTGCGCCCCTCCTGCTCATTCCTCGCCCCCGGCGCAGCTGCGCCTGTCGCCAGCCAGCCATGCAGCACGTTCCATCCAGCGAAGCAGCATTCTCAGAAAATGGGGTGGTGCCTGATTTTGAGGATTCAGTGGGTTCGAACTTTTGTAGTGGGAATCATAATAAGTCAAAATAAGACAATTCATGCATGCATTATTAGCCAATTTTGGAATTCAATTTGTAGCTCTCCTCCTACACGAAAAATAGAGTAGTTTACTGCATGTTAGCTTCAAAAATTAGAAATAGTCAGCTGAGCATTTCTGGCATTTGGGAATTAAAGAATGGAGCTATATGGATGCTAAATTGGAGATTGGGAGCAAGGAATCAACTATCTACACAACTTGGAAAATCACCAGAAGTTGCAGAACGGAAACAGGGAGCTTGAATATTTTCTATTTTTGATTAATTCTCCTATTCTGTAATTATGATGATGAACCTATTGTGCATGATGAACTCTAGTATTGTTATTATGAACTAAATTTAATTCTTGGGATTATAATGGATCTTTTGCATGACTAAGAATTGAAGTGCTTCCTTATTTTTACTAGTTGGTTGTGAAATGAATGTCTAGCATAATCTATACTCCATGTTTAATTGCTTGATCACCAATTACTGTGATAATTTATATGGAATTGAGAAAGGAAGTATAAATTAAGATCTCATTATGCTAGCATATGTTCATAATTATTACATTCCTCGTGAAATTATGTTTCGTGCTTAGGATAGAGATATACCGAAGCTCCATATGTGGCCAATGGAAAACTTGTTCTTGAACCCTTTTGATTATAATTCACATAGGAATATAGTGCGTTAGTCATCTAGGGTGTTCACATTCATTCTATCAATTGTGGATTTAGTGTGATATGGGTATGGTGCATCGAGAGATGGCCATAATTTACTTTCGTGTTTTCGACCAACATTCTATAGTAACCAACTAGCAATAATAAGAAGCATGGAAATCTAAATCTGCATTAAGTGAAATTATAATCCCAAGCCCATAAAATCTGTATTTTTACAACCAAATTTGTTTTAATTGATTCATTAGTAATTAGTAGACTATTTCATCACTAAAACCGCTTGTTTAAAGAAACCGAACTAATTACAAAATCGGTGTTTGTAGTCATAAATGCAAATCGATTCCTCGTGGGATCGATACTTTACTTACTTTATATTACTTGTGGATCGCGTGCACTTGCGTGTATGAGTTTTATTTGTTATACATACAAATATCCCAACAGTTACGTAAGTTAAGAAAGTTTTGTCGTGAGACAATCGAGAAAGAGGCAATGGCTAAACGAAGAACAAAAATCTTTGAGGGACTATGCTATGCCTAAGATAGACGAGATCAAATCAAGCATCACGAGACCAGTTATCACTGCTACTTCCTTTGAGATCAAGTCAGGGACAATTCATATGCTTCAGAATGCGGTGCAGTTTGGGGGATTAGCCAATGATGATCCTAATGAACACTTGGCTAGCTTTCTGGAGATTTGTGATACCTTCAAACATCCCAATGTAATTGATGATGCGGTGAGACTACGTTTGTTTCTGTTTATACTCAGGAATAAAGCAAAGAGTTGGTTGCACTCGCTTCCACCGGGGTCCATCACAACTTGGGATCACTTGGCACAGAAATTCCTAGCAAAATTCTTTCCGCCGGCTAAGTCTGCTAAGCTAAGAAACGAGATTTCTACCTTTGAGCAAAGTCATGGAGAGTCACTGTACGAGGCTTGGGAAAGGTTCAAGGAGTTATTGAGAAGATGTCCACATCATGGGCTACCCAAGTGGCTGCAAGTCCAGACATTCTACAATGGGCTGAATAGTAACACTCGAACAAACATTGATGCAGCTGCAGGGGGAACACTTATGGACAAAAATTTTGATGAAGCTTTCACCTCGTTGGAGACTATGGTTGCGAACAACTATCAATGGCCGACTTCCAGAATGAATCCGCAGAAGGTAGCTAGAGTTTTGGAAGTAGATGCGGTCACTGCATTAACAGCTCAGATGGCGGCCATGTCTAAAAAAATTGAAGCTTTGGCGGAGTCGAAGGTCCACCAAGCAGCTTATGTGTGTGAGCTATGTGCAGGTGCACATCCGACGGAATATTATGCTATTAATCCAGAATCTGTATAGTACTTGGGGAGTTACAACCGACAGCAACAACCATACCAGAATGCATATAATCTGGGGTGGAAGAATCATCCGGGTTTCTCATGGAGCAATAACACTCAAGTTCAAAATCCCGCTCCAAGATCATAGAATCCCCCGAGTTTTCAGAACCAAGCTCCACAACATGTAGAAAGAAAACCTAATTTAGAAGAGTCGTTGGTAAGATTTATCACAGCATCGGAGAAAAGAATGAATGATCAAGACAAGCTGTTAAATCAAGTAGATTTGAATGTGAAGAGCCAGGCAGTTTTAATTAGGAATTTGGAAAATCAGCTGGGACAGTTGGCTCAAGTCTTGAACAATCGACCGCAAGGAGTACTTCCAAGTGATAAGGAAGTCAACCCCAAGAGAGATGGTAAGGAACAATGTCAAGCTGTAACACTTTGAAGTGGGAAGCAACTCCAGCAGAGCAACGCGGCCGCGCCTGAAATACAAAGGGAGGCAGCGCGGCCGCGCCCGTCCCCAGTCCCAGCTCCTGCAGAGAACTTGGTAGAAAAAGACAAGGAAACGGAGAATGAGGAGAAAGACAAGGAGTATAAAAAGCAAGCAGAAGTATACCCTCCTGTTCCATATCCTCAGAGATTTCACAAGCAGAAAATAGACAAACAATTCTCCAGATTCCTTGAAGTCTTTAAAAAGCTACAAATCAACATACCGTTTGCCGAGGCTTTAGAGCAGATGCCGAGCTACGCCAAGTTCATGAAAGGAATTTTGTCAAGGAAGAAAAAGCTGGAGGATTATGAAATAGTAGCATTGACTGAAGAGTGTAGTGCTATATTGCAGAAGAAGTTGCCACCAAAGTTGAAGGATCCGGGTAGTTTCACTATCCTTTGCACCATTAGCAGCTTATCAATCAACAGATGTTTGTGTGATTTGGGTGCGAGCATCAACCTTATGCCATTATCAATATATGTCCAGCTGGGTCTACCTGCACCGAAACCGACCAACATCTCTCTTCAGCTTGCTGACAGGTCGGTTACATACCCTAGAGGTATCATGGAAAACATCTTGGTAAAAGTGGATAAATTCATATTCCCAGCCGATTTCATCATTTTAGACTATGAGGAGGACAAAGACATTCCTATTATATTGGGGAGACCTTTCTTGGCAACTGGACGAACACTTATAGATGTACAAAAAGGAGAATTGACTATGAGGGTGCAAGACCAAGAAGTGACATTTAATGTGTTCAAAGCCATGAAATTTCCTACGGATGAGGAAAAGTGTTTTCGGTTAGATGTGGTGGAAAAAGTGACGGATGACGAGTTTTTGAGGAAATTGACTGAGGATCCGTTGGAATCTGTTTTATTAGGGGAGGCTGACATGGATGACCCTGAGATGATGGAGTTTCTTCAAATTTTAGATAGAGTGCCAAGAGTACACAAATTTCAGATTCCCTATAAACCTTTGGAACTTACTGACAAATCCTTAAAGCGCTTGAAGCCATCTCTTGAGTTACCTCCTACTCTTGAACTTAAACCTTTACCGAGCCATCTGAGGTATGCTTATTTGGGTGAATCATCTACTTTGCCTATTATTATTGCATCTGTACTTAACGAATTGTAGGAAAGTAAGTTGATTCGAGTTCTCCGGGAATACAAATCAGCCATTGGTTGGACCATCGCAGACATAAAAGGAATTAGCCCATCATTCTGTATGCATAAGATCCTTTTGGAAGACGATGCCAAACCAACGATAGAGCAACAAAGGAGGCTGAACCCGATCATGAAAGAGGTGGTGAAAAAGGAAATTTTGAAGTGGCTTGATGCAGGTATCATTTACCCCATCTCCGATAGTAGTTGGGTGAGTCTAGTCCAGTGCGTGCCTAAAAAGGGTGGTATAACGGTTGTAGAAAACGAGAATAATGAATTGATACCGACAAGGACAATGACCAGATGGAGGGTTTGTATGGACTACAAGAAATTAAACAAGGCAACCCGCAAGGATCACTTTCCTCTACCCTTTATTGATCAGATGTTAGATAGACTGGCTGGGCACGAGTACTATTGCTTGTTGGATGGCTACTCAGGCTATAATCAGATAGTGATTACCCCTGAAGATCAGGAAAAGACTACCTTCACGTGTCCCTATGGTACTTTTACTTTTAGAAGGATGTCTTTTGGCTTATGTAATGCACCTGCGACGTTCCAAAGATGCATGATGACTATTTTCTCAGATATGGTTGAACGCAATATGGAGGTATTCATGGACAATTTTTTAGTGTTTGGTGACACATTTGATAATTGCTTGGAAAATATAGTCCTGGTTTTGAAAAGTTGCGTGGAGACCAATTTAGTGCTCAACTGGGAAAAATGCCACTTTATAGTACAAGAGGGGATAATTCTTGGGCACAAGGTGTCATCAAACGGGTTAGAGGTAGATCAAGCCAAGCTGGAGATAATAGAAAATCTACCTCCACCAACCACAGTCAAGGGAATACGAAGTTTCTTAGGACACGCCGGATTTTATAGGAGGTTCATAAAGGACTTTTCTAAAATCTCTAAGCCTTTATGTAGCCTATTGGAGAAAGATGTTCCCCTTAAGATTGATGATGAGTGTCTTGCGGCTTTTGACTTGTTGAAAAGGAAATTGACCACAGCGCCAGTAATTGTAGAACCGGATTGGTCAAGGTCGTTTGAGTTGATGTGTGATGCTAGTGACTATGCTATTAGGGCTGTTTTGGGCCAACGAAAGGAAAAGATTTTTCACGCCATTTATTATGCAAGCAAAACACTGTCTGATGCCCAACTCAACTACACGACTACCGAGAAGGAGTTGCTAGCAGTCGTGTATGCACTTGACAAATTCCGGTCGTAATTAATTGGAACTAAAGTGATGGTGTTCACTGACCATTCTGTCATAAGATATCTGATTTCGAAGAAGGATGCAAAGCCAAGGCTGATTCGATGGATACTTCTACTCCAGGAGTTCGACTTGGAAATCCGGGATAGGAAAGGGACGGAAAATCAAGTGACAGATCATCTCTCGAGATTAGAAAATAATGACCACGTTAAGGGAGACAAAACGGTAATCAATGAGTTCTTTCCGGATGAGCAGTTGTTTATGATCCATTCAGAAGTCCCATGGTATGCCGATTTTGTCAATTATTTAGTTAGCAACGTACTTCCTCCTGATTTGACCAGCCAACAAAAGAAAAAGTTTCTGCATGATGTAAAAAGGTACATGTGGGATGAGCCGTTCCTGTTCAAACATTGTGCCGATCAGATGATTAGACGATGTGTGCCACAAAGTGAAATAGAGAGTATTTTACATCATTATCATGATTCGCTATACGGAGGTCATTATGGAGGCGAAAAGACAGCGGCCAAGGTGTTACAGGCAGGATTTTTCTGGCCAACGTTGTTTAAGGACGCCCACCACTTCGTGCAAAGATGTGACAGATGTCAAAGGGTGGGAAATATTTCCAAGCGTCATGAGATGCCTTTGAATGCCATTTTAGAAGTTGAAGTCTTCGACGTTTGGGGAATAGATTTTATGGGACCATTTTCATCGTCCTTTAACAACCTCTACATCCTTTTGGCGGTCGATTATGTCTCTAAATGGGTGGAAGCAAGTGCGTTGCCGACTAATGATGCCAAGGTGGTTCTTAAATTTCTGTAGAAAAACATCTTCACATGTTTCGGCACCCCAAGAGCAATTATCAGCGATGAAGGGAGCCATTTTTGCAATAGGTATTTCACGGCACTTTTAGCTAAGTATGGGGTAAACCACCGAATTGCTACAGCTTACCATCCCCAAACCAGTGGTCAAGCTGAAGTTTCAAACAGGGAAGTGAAGAGAATTCTGGAGAAAATCGTCAATCCGAGTAGAAAAGATTGGTTAGCAAAATTGGATGATGCACTTTGGGCTTATCGGACAGCTTATAAGACCCCCATTGGCATGTCATCGTACCAATTAGTCTATGAAAAGGCGTGTCACCTACCGGTTGAGCTTGAACACAAAGCATACTGGGCCATCAGAAAGTTGAACTTTGATCTCGCGGCTGCTAGGGAAAAGAGGCTACTTCATCTTAACAAACTCGATGAATTCCGGTTACAAGCATATGAGAATTCAAAGCTTTACAAGGAAAAAGTCAAGAAGTGGCATGATCGGAAAATCATCGACAGGTTTGAGCCGGGACAAGCAGTGCTTCTATTCAATTCTAGACTGAAGTTATTTCTAGGGAAGCTCAAGTCTCGGTGGTCGGGTCCTTTCATCGTCAAACAAGCATTCCCTCATGGCGTCGTTGAAGTTTTTATAAACAATTCGGAAGAGTCGTTTACAGTCAATGGTCAAAGATTAAAGCATTATTTGGGTGGTGGTGTTGATCGCCAGAAAACCTCAATCACTCATGCCGATTGAAATTGAAACAGGGAGTAGTCAGGCTGAAAGACTTTAAATCAAGCGCTAGTTAGGAGGCAACCCAATTTTTAATTGCTTTTTAGTTAAAATTTTGTGATTTTTAGGACTTATTATTAGACTTAGTTTTGGTTTTATTTTGTAGTAATTAGATGATTTGTTTCTTGGTTTTTATGGCTTACAGGTCATACATCAAGGTTTGCACATGAAGAAATCATCAAGAAAGGCTTAACAGTGCAATTCCAGATTTTTAGGCCAGTGCGGCCGCGCCCAAATTGTGAAGGAAAGCAGTGCGGCCGTGCCGCATCTTAGATGTGGAAAAAAAAATTCTGGTACACCAGCGCGGCCGTGCCCAACTCAAGCCAAATTGCAGCGCGGTCGCGCCTCGATCGGATCCCAGGTTTTAAAACCCAGATTAAACCCGACCCATATCTGCCTTTTTAATTCCTTTTCCCGCTTGGACTCTTATTCTTCATAATCTCTCCTTTTCAAAACCAATTCCTCCCCTTTCTTCTCTTCCAAATCCGATTCAAAACTAAATCCAAATCATTACAAAATCATTCTCCAAATCAAATACTACACATTACAAACCCTAATTCTATTTCTCTTCATCTCCATTCTTTCTCTATACCAAAACCACACACAACCTATTCCTTCATACAAACCCCAAAACCCGACTCCTTCATTGTTCTCAGTGTTCTTCAAGGAGATTTTCAGTGCATCAAATTGGGAAAACAAGGAAGTGCATTTGGTTCTACCGCAGTAAGTGCATTGTGGCTTAGGGTTTGACATCGTATCAAGGTATTCGTTCTTCTTGTCAGATTTTAAACTTGTATTGCCTTGTATTGGGACCGTTGGTTGTGATTATACTGTGCATGCAAGTATATTGGATTAGTATTGCTTGAGTAAATCCTAGTGTAGTATCTGTCAATTTTGGGGGAGATTTTTCATTACTTTGTATTGGGACTGATTTGCTATGGCTTCTAAGAGACCACGAGGGGAATCTTCTAGTTCTCACGCACAGGCTGAGTCAGTGGACTTTGATAGGAGTCGGTTTGTATCTGTTGAGGCTGAGGATTTTTATCACAGGGTTTTGTTGGAAAAGACTTTTGTGTTGGAACATGGGCTACAGCCTGATCCAAATTTAGATGGTCAGATGATGCGCATGATCCGAGCAAAGGGGTGGTTGTTGTTTGTGGAACCACCATTGGCAGTCCCTATTTTTGTTGTTCAAGAGTTTTATACTAACGCGAAGATTACCAAGGACGGGACTGCTTTTGTGCGGGGTTGTCAGGTGCCATATGATAGCAAGAGTATCAACACCATCTATCACTTGCCTTCTGTTCATCATTCTGATCCTGAAAGTTTTCACTCTACAAATTGGGACACTAAATTGGAGCGAATCAAGAATATTTTATGCAGGCCTGGTACCGCATGGACAACAAAGTAAGGGACGGATCAGAAGCTTCACTTCCCTCACACTGCCTTAAGTCATTATGGCAAGGCCTGGTACAGCTTTATTTGTGCCAATCTCATGCCAACCAGGCACCAAAACGACGTGACTAAGGATCGGGTAATTTTGCTATATGGTATTGTGCAAGGGAAATCAATTAATGTGGGGTATGTTATCCATCAGTCTATTCGTCGATACCTTCAGGGTGGTACTTCCGGTGGTATCCCTCATGCGTCAATAATTACACGTCTATGCTCGGCTGCGGGGGTGGAGTGGGCTGATAGTGAGCCTGTGCAACTCCCGATGAACATGATTGACCATGCGACGATTGCTAAGTATAAGGTGTGGGAAGGAGCTCCTTCTCATGCCCGTGGAGCAGGATTTTTATTGGGAGACTACAGTGAGAGTGCGGAGGCCGCTAATTAGCCGGTGCCCGAACCTAAACAGCCAGCTCATATATCCCAGGCTCGTTTGGATCGCATGGAGAGGCGTATGACTCAGAGGATGGATGATATACACTCGAGTATGACCGAGCTTCGTTTTTTCTCCACTCAGCTTTCAGATAGTTTCTCGCAGGCCTTTTCTCAGTTGGGCGTTCAAGTTCAATTCCCGACGTTTGGTGCAGCCTCAACTTATCCGCCACCGGAAACACCTTCAGATGGGGAGGATGCAGATGTTAATACTTCGGATTAGGGGAGTTTTTATTTCCTTTTCCTTTCCTTTTATTATTTTATCCAACGAGGGCATTGTCTGTTTTAAGTTTGGGGGAGTTCTTTTAGGTTTTTGTTTAGCATGTTTGTTGGTTTTGTGCATCATATCTGTTAGTATGTTGGCATATCATTGTGATTATTGTGAATCTTGCATAGTTATGGTTATCTTGCATAGTCTAGTTTGGTTGTGTTACGTGCATTTAGTTTGTTGCATGAATCCAATTGATTAGTTGGTATGATTTAGGCTTGGCCAATGATGAGATGGGTATTATTGTGTTAGCTTGGACAGTTTGAAAGTTGTTAGGGATAAAATAATTTTGATCATGAGAGTAATTATGCTTGTCATAACTTGAGTTATTGGATAGCACGAACAAGTTGATTAATTTGACTGCTGGGGTTCAAAGGGTTGCATAACTGATTTTTGCATGAGAATTTGATAAAAAATTGTTAGGTAAGTCAACAAAGAAGGCTGAAATAGGGTAAAAGCTGAGTTTGGGGGTTTCTTTTAAGGCATAAAAAAAAGAAAAGAAAAGAAAAAAAATAGAAAAAAATACAATAAATGCGTTGATTAGTTGGGTTTTGTGGCCTTTATCACTCGGGTAATTAGATCCTTAGGGGTATCTTAACACCTAGTACCCTAACGCCGTCTGGGTGATGATAGGTGTATATTGTTTGATTGGTTGAGATTATGGAATCCTTTTGACTGGATTTATTGTTTCAAGCTAGTTGTTGATATCTTTGAGGCACACAGTTAACATTCATACTAGTTATTGGTTGGATTCTTAGGCATGGTAGCTTTTAGTGCATTCATGGCATTGTGTTGCATTGTGTTAGCTACATTGCATTGCATTATGTTGCTTGGGGGCAAGCAATAGTTTAAGTTTGGGGGAATTTGATGAGTAGGTTTTATACCTACGAATCGGATGCCAATGAATGCGAATTATTGTTTATTTCCATGGTATATAGTTACTTTTCATGCATTTTTATGTGTTTTTGTAGGTTGCGCGTGTTGGGATTGAGTTTGGCGAGAATTGGTGGGATTGCGCTATTGCAGTTGCTGAGTTGCTGATAATGCAGAGTAGCAGGGCAGCGCGGCCGCGCCCAAAATGAGCTAGGGTGCAGCGCGGCCGCGCCTAACTTCAGTCTTAGAAAAAATTTACTGCCAGAGAAGCGCGGTCGCGCGCCTTTTCAAGCTTAATCTAGGCGCGGCCGCGCCGGTTCGAGTGAGGGCAAATTTGACTTTTCAGATGTTTTAATTGGTTTTGATTTGAACTTGGATTTGAAACTTTGTAATTAATTAGGGGTTTTATCAGATACTATAAATAGGTGTTTGCTAGTTGGTAATAGAGAGAGCTACTATTAGAAAACCCTAGTTTTGAGCAATTTGAGAAGACTTGAAGCTAGTTGATAGAAAGGAGAAAGCAAGGAGGAGCAAGACAGAGATTGAAGGATTGCTTACAGTGTTTCTTCTTTTTTCTTTCCACTCTAAATTTTTGATGTTATTGAACTTGTGGATGATGAATTCTAGTTTAGTTATGAACTAAATTTCTTTTAAAGCTATAATGGATCTTAATACGTAGTCTTGAATAGCATGCTTCTTTGCATATTATGATTAGTTATTTTTGGATTGTCTATTATGGTTTGTGCTGAATTGCTTAATTATCTGGCCAATAATTACTGGGATATTCTATATGAATTCGAGAGATGAAGTATAGAATTAGATCTGACCATAATAGCATGTGATTGTGTTTTCTGCTGTCGATGGAATTCATAATTTGTGTTTAGGATAGAAATATACCTATTCACCGCATGTAATCAAAATAGGGAACCTGGACCTTAAATCCTTTTTAATTGTAATTCACATAGAAATATAGTGAATTAGTTATCTAGGGTGATTAACTTGAGTCTAACAATTGTGGATTTGAGTTGAGTTATTTATAAAACATTGGGAGATGGTTATAAATAGTGATGAGTTCCTGGTTAACAATCCAAAACAACTAGCATAATTCGAAGGGAAGTGTGTTGAGCAAGATAAAGCATTAAGTGAAGTTATAGTCTTAAGTCTTTAAAACATCTATATTCAAACTAGAGGTAATAATTTAATTTAGAATTAATTAGTTAAATTCAAAATTACAAAATTCATCAATTATTTGTTTACTAAAATTGTTTTGATTTAAATTTGGAATTTGTCATTATAGAATCAATTCTTCTCTGTGGGACGATACTCTACTTTCACTTTATTACTTGTGGACTGCGTATACTTGCGTATTTTGCCTGTATAGATTTATGCAAGTAAGTTTTACCATGAGGGGAATCTTCTAGTTCTCACGCACAATTTGGGTGATGATAGGTGTATATTGTTTGATTGGTTGAGATTATTAGTTCCTTTTGACTGGATTTATTGTTTCAAGCTAGTTGTTGATATCTCTGAGGCACACAGTTAACATTCATACTGGTTATTGGTTGGATTCTTAGGCATGGTAGCTTTTAGTACATTCATGGCATTGTGTTGCATTGTGTTAGCTATATTGCATTGCATTATGTTGCTTGGGGGCAAGCAATAGTTTAAGTTTGGGGGAATTTGATGAGTAGGTTTTATACCTACGAATCGGATGCCAATGAATGTGAATTATTGTTTATTTCCATGGTATATGGTTACTTTTCATGCATTTTTATGTGTTTTTGTAGGTTGCGCGTGTTAGGATTGAGTTTGGCGAGAATTGGTGGGATTGCGCTATTGCAGTTGCTGAGTTGCGGATATTGCAGAGTAGCAGGGCAGCGCGGCCGCGCCCAAAATGAGCTAGGGTGCAGCGCGGCTGCGCCTGACTTCAGTCTTAGAAAAAATTTGCTGCCAGAGTAGCGCGACCGCACGCCTTTCAAGCTTAATCTAGGCGCGGCCGCGCCGGTTCGAGTGAGGGCAAATTTGACTTTTCAGATGTTTTAATTGGTTTTGATTTGAACTTGGATTTGAAACTTTGTAATTAATTAGGGGATTTATCAGATACTATAAATAGGTGTTTTTCAGTTGGTAATAGAGAGAGCTACTATTAGAAAACCCTAGTTTTGAGCAATATGAGAAGACTTGAAGCAAGTTGATAGAAAGGAGAAAGCAAGGAGGAGCAGGACAGAGATTGAAGGATTGCTTACAGTGTTTCATCTCTTTTCTTTCTACTCTAAACTTTTGATGTTATTAAACTTGTGGATGATGAATTCTAGTTTAGTTTTGAACTAAATTTCTTTTAAGGCTATAATGGATCTTAATGTGTAGTCTTGAATAACATGCTTCTTTACATATTATGATTAGTTATTTTTGGATCGTCTATTATGGTTTGTGCTGAATTGCTTAATTATCTGGCCAATAATTACTGGGATATTCTATATGAATTCGAGAGATGAAGTATAGAATTAGATCTGACCATAATAGCATGTGATTGTGTCTTCTGCTGTCGATGGAATTCATAATTTGTATTTAGGATAGAAATATACCTATTCACCGCATGTAATCAAAATAGGGAACCTGGACTTTAAATCTTTTTAATTGTAATTCAAATAGAAATATAATGAATTAGTTATCTAGGGTGATTAATTTGAGTCTCTCAATTGTGGATTTGAGTTGAGTTATTTATAAAACATTGAGAGATGGTTATAAATAGTGATGAGTTCCTGGTTAACAATCCAAAACAACTAACATAATTCGAAGGGAAGTGTGTTGAGCAAGATAAAGCATTAAGTGAAGTTATAGTCTTAAGACTTTAAAACATCTGTATTCAAACTAGAGGTAATAATTTAATTTAGAATTAATTAGTTAAATTCAAAATTACAAAATTCATCAATTATTTGTTTACTAAAATTGTTTTGATTTAAATTTGGAATTTGTCATTATAGAATCAATTCTTCTCTGTGGGACGATACTCTACTTTCACTTTATTACTTATGGACTGCGTATACTTGCGTATTTTGCTAGTATAGATTTAGGCAAACAAGTTTTTGCCACGAGGGGAATCTTCTAGTTCTCACGCATAATTTGGGTGATGATAGGTTTATATTGTTTGATTGGTTGAGATTATTAGTTCCTTTTGACTTGATTTATTGTTTCAAGCTAGTTGTTGATATCTCTGGGGGCATGGTAGCTTCTATTGCATTCATGGCATTGTGTTGCATTGTGTTAACTATATTTCATTGCATTATGTTGCTTGGGGGCAAGCAATAGTTTAAGTTTGGGGGAATTTGATGAGTAGGTTTTATACCTACGAATCGGATGCCAATGAATGCGAATTATTGTTTATTTCCATGGTATATAGTTACTTTTCATGCATTTTTATGTGTTTTGTAGGTTGCGCGTGTTGGGATTAAGTTTGGCGAGAATTGGTGGGATTGCGCTATTGCAGTTGCTGAGTTGCTGATATTGCAGAGTAGCAGGGAAGCGCGGCCGCGCCCAAAATGAGCTAGGGTGCAGCGCGGCCGCGCCTGACTTCAATCTTAGAAAAAATTTGCTGCCAGAGTAGCGCGACCGCACGCCTTTCAAGCTTAATCTAGGCGTGGTCGCGCCGGTTCGAGTGAGGGCAAATTTGACTTTTCAGATGTTTTAATTGGTTTTGATTTGAACTTGGATTTGAAACTTTGTAATTAATTAGGGGATTTATCAGATACTATAAATAGGTGTTTTTTAGTTGGTAATAGAGAGAGCTACTATTAGAAAACCCTAGTTTTGAGCAATATGAGAAGACTTGAAGCAAGTTGATAGAAAGGAGAAAGCAAGGAGGAGCAGGACAGAGATTGAAGGATTGCTTACAGTGTTTCATCTCTTTTCTTTCTACTCTAAACTTTTGATGTTATTAAACTTGTGGATGATGAATTCTAGTTTAGTTATGAACTAAATTTCTTTTAAGGCTATAATGGATCTTAATGCGTAGTCTTGAATAGCATGCTTCTTTGCATATTATGATTAGTTATTTTTGGATTGTCTATTATGGTTTGTGCTGAATTGCTTAATTATCTGGCCAATAATTACTGGGATATTCTATATGAATTCGAGAGATGAAGTATAGAATTAGATCTGACCATAATAGCATGTGATTGTGTCTTCTGCTGTCGATGTAATTCATAATTTGTGTTTAGGATAGAAATATACCTATTTACCGCATGTAATCAAAATAGGGAACCTGGACTTTAAATCCTTTTTTATTGTAATTCACATAGAAATATAGTGAATTAGTTATCAAGGGTGATTAACTTGAGTCTATCAATTGTGGATTTGAGTTGAGTTATTTATAAAACATTGAGAGATGGTTATAAATAGTGATGAGATCCTGGTTAACAATCCAAAACAACTAGCATAATTCGAAGGGAAGTGTGTTGAGCAAGATAAAGCATTAAGTGAAGTTATAGTCTTAAGTCTTTAAAACATCTGTATTCAAACTAAAGGTAATAATTTAATTTAGAATTAATTAGTTAAATTCAAAATTACAAAATTCATCAATTATTTGTTTACTAAAATTGTTTTGATTTAAATTTGGAATTTGTCATTATAGAATCAATTCTTCTATGTGGGACGATACTCGACTTTCACTTTATTACTTGTCTACTGCGTATACTTGCGTATTTTGCTAGTATAGATTTAGGCAAACATTGAGATCATCATAGTATCTTGTGTATGATGAGTTATACTTTGACATGTCCCTTAAGACCTTTAGGGTATATCAAAGGGTATGATTGGGTATAATAAGTTATACATGGAGATAGGTGAATGATCAACAAAGAATCTACCTCATCTAGTAAAAGATGTGAATGCCCTATGTGATTCGATAAATGACAACTCAGTAGTCCTTGGCCAAGGCAGAATGAAATTAGAAAGGAGTTTCTAATTTGCATTATTTAGAGTTTTGCATTTGGGAATCGAAATACATATAATTTAATAAAGTAAGACTTGACAGTAATTTCATATCTTATATTTAATTGGGACATTGTATGGTAGAAGGATTGAATTGTACGGTAACTATTCACTGAAAGGTTCTTTTGTGATTAATGTTGAAATCTATATTATCTGGAAAGTCGTTGATCGCTAAGGGAGCTTACCCTTATTGTAGAATAAATGTTATTTATTTAAATAAATTAAATAGTTTAATTTCTTTATTTAAATAAGATTAGAATTGTTCTAATTGATTTATTCACAACCGGTTTAATATGGAGAACCTAAAGGGTCACACCCAAAAGGAAAATATTTATTTAAAAAGTAAATGACATAATTGTAATAATAAGTTTAGTGTATTTAATTTAATCTATGGAGATAGAATAAATTAAATAGCTTAATATTTATTATTTAATATTTTAGAAATATTAAATATAAATTAATAAGAGGAATCTTATTATTATTACTATTACTATTATTTAATTCCTAATAGGGATTGAGAATTAATTAATAGAAGTACTATCTCATGAATTCCTAATTAGATTAGGAGTTTAATTTAATTAAACGAGTTTAATTAGAATAGAAACCCTAATCCTAAATAGTTTAGGGGAGGGTTTTCCTACATCTATAAATAAGAGAAGTCTTATCATAAATTAGGGTTACACACTCTTGCATAAGAATTGTGGAGAGTACTTACAATTTCTATAGAGATAGAAACTAGGGTTTTGCCAACACCCATCTTCTTGAACAAGTATTATTCCTTGGTGGATCACCTCTAGAGACCAAACACTTGGGTGGCTAACGTTGATCAAAGGAAGGAATTTAATCGGTGGAATTCAAAGAGAACGCGAAGGAATTCAAGTTGAACTTGTACCTGAGGAAACTAGAATTCTACAAGGGTATAATTCTTATCCTCAGTATCTTTCGATTAATTAATAATTGTGCATAAAGAAAGATCACGGTAATGGTTTGTATGAAAATTTTTAAAATCTTTATGTAATTTGATTGCATATTCGCGTTATACAAACCTAACGGTGGTATCAAGAGCCAAACTGTATGCGAATTATTAATTGTTTTGATTCTGTATATACATTGATATGTGTTTAGAACAATTTAATTGGGCATAACTGTCTGTGTAAAATTATTAACTTTTTTTTTATTAAAAAAAAAAAACCTTGATCAAAGTCAACGGTCAAACGTTGACTGGTCAAACGTTGACTGGTCAACTGATGACGTGGCACAAGCTGCTGATGTGGTGCTGACTGGTCAACTGTTGACCTCACCCCTCAACTGTCCTAACTGTAGCTCTCTCTGCTCCAGCCTTTTGCGCAACTCGGCTAACTCAGCCTGTGCCTGGTAAGCAGCGTCCTTGTACTACTGCTCAGCAATCTAGAGGGTGTGGTTCTGCGCCTCCATTTGTTCAGCCCTAACCTCTAGCTCGGCGTTCCTCGCCAGTAATTCACCTATCACTTCAGGCTCTATGGGCTCCTGGTTCACTGAATAGCTATCTTGACTCTCGTCCGACGTCCTACAAACACCACACAATAATCAACATCAGTACCACAATAAAATATATTCATTGATAAAATGAAATGATATTTTATTCGGTACAACTAAAACTCGATGGGTCTCCTCAACCCATCACCTACGTACTCTATATGAGTCTCCTACTAAGGTTATAACCTAGGTTTCTCATTCCTAACGTTTATAACCTACAGCTCTGATACCAACCTGTGACACCCCAAATCCGGGTTTCCTAACCTCGAATTCGGTGTTCACGATACTTAACAACAAACATACTTTCTAACTAATGCGGAATAATAAACATACATTGTTTATCGAAACAGTAATAAAGTCTTATAATCATGGTCCCAAAGTTTTTTAACCTTAACTTAAAACGTACCCTGAATACATTAGAGTTCACATAACCAAATAACATTCGAGATAAACTAGTACATAAGCCCTATTAGGCAACTACTCTTGCACCTTCCTTTTTCCTTTATCCCCTTTAGACATTTCTGCCTTAACTGAAATAAAGATCATGATATAGCAAGGGTAAGCAACTAGTTTGCTTAGCAAGTTTATACACAAGGGAGATATATCATGAATAGAAGGAAGTTTCGCTTTCAATGTTCAACAACAGTATAAAATTGTGAAGAAACATGAATTAATAGGCAACAGTTGAATATTCGAATAATTGAATTGCAATTACTGAGTGGTTGAAAATAACCATAGACATTTGCCAAGGTTCTCAGCATTTTGACTGGACCTCTTAATATGTTTTGGTAATCAAGGGGATCAGCCTTTCATACCCCATGATTTATGCAAAAACACTTAATAAAGCAGCATTGATATCATGCCTTAATCAAATTTATCCTTTTCTCAGCCAAGAGTTCTTACCATAGCAATTTAATAAGAACTGCTTTTAAAATACATTTGATTTAACAAATTTAGACATGCTTAATCTAGCTGATACAAATAGTATAGATCTATCTCATAAACAATTCATGCTTGAAAGAACTGAAAGTAGTATGCACACAAGCCAATCATATTTGATATGATGTAGCATATACTTTGTAATCTTATTCATTTATTAATAAAAGAATTAATTTTCTTAAAAGGCATTTTATATTATCTACATGGTGCTGTTATATTAAATGTGATAAACCCATAGTTTTGAGCAATGCTTTTAGAATTGTAATGTCCGAGAAATTTTGTAACTATGCTATCAAATCATTTTTAATATAACATAAAGTTTTATTTTCTAGGAAATTATTTTATGTGCTTAATTAGGCCCATGTATGTGCATCATTACTTGATTGAATAATTATACGATCTAAGTTATAATGAATTGCACCATTGGAAATAAATTGCAGAAGCTTGGTACATCACTAGTAGCTGTGGATGCAACAATTAAACTAACTGTGCTATCATTGGCTCAAATTTGGTTAATAGTTTAGAGCTAATAATATACTTATAAATTAATTTGTTATTTTAACTAATCAATCAAATAATTATTTATTATTTATCAATAAATAATAAATAAAGATAATAAATATTTAACTATTATTTGATTAAAAATAATAATTTAATATGAATAAATTAGTAAGTAATTATTTATTATAAATAATAAATAAAGATAATGAATATTTAATTATTATTTGATTAATGTTAAATAATAATTACATATGAATAAAGGAGCGAAATAATTATTTAATTATTTTAACTAATAAATTAGTATGAATAAAAGTAATAAAATAGCTTTACAAAATTTAATTCTGGAATATGCTAATAAAACAAATTGTTTATCTATTTTCAACAATGATTTAAAATTGTAAATTTATCATTATTTAATTAACTTTAAATAATAAATAAACCTAATTAGTTATTATTAAATAATAACTAAAGGTAATTCATACTTGTTAATTAATTATTATTTGAATAACCTTAAATAATAAATAAATCTAATTAGTTATTATTTATTATTAAATAATAACTAAAGATGATTCATATTTACTAATTAATTATTTTATTTTTATTTTTCGATTAACCTTAAATAACAAACAAACCTAATTAATTATTATTTAAGCTTAAATAATAATTAAAGACAATTAAAATTTATAATTCGATTATTATTTAATTAAATAACTGGTAAATATAATTAGTTATTAATTACTATGATTAATAACTAAAGATAATTAATTAATTACTGTTTAACAAATATTAAATAGTAATTAAATAAAGATAAAGTTAATAAGTAAGGAGATTTTAAATAGCACCTTAACTGGACAATTTTGATAAATTGTCTAAGGGGTAATAAATGAATATTCCCTTAAGAAAGAGTAATGTTCATTAATTAAACAATTATAATTAATTGTTTAAGGGTTCAATCAGTGTTTATTCTTAAGGAATTCGTGGTTGATTAATTAAACCACCAATCTAGAAAGCAATTAAGTGCCTTATAAAATTACTATAGTTTATTTACTCTGTGCTATGTGAATTTCTTAATTGTTAAATAAATAGCATAAGTAAGCGTATCGGCGTACAACTACGCAGTACTAATTGATAGACCGACATTATCTATGTTAGGTTCTTCAAGGCCAAATAGTTAAAGCTAGAATTATTTGTAGCTGAGCAAACAGGCAAGTTCCTAACCCTAAACTTCTTACATTATTGCAAGTTCCCTAACTCAAACTCGAGTTATTATTTTCGAAGCATGTTAGTGAATAATTTTTGTCGATTATTCACATCTATACTATTTATTGAGATTCGCACATTGTGCAATTGAATTCCTATCCTATTATGATTGAACTGTAAATTTAATTAAAGTTCTTTCAAGTATGAATTGTTTATGAGATCGATCTATGCTATTTGTATCAGCTAGATCCAGCATGTCTAAATTGGTTAAGACAATGGTATTTTAAAAGCTGTTCTTATTAAATTGTTGTGGTAAGAACTCTTGGCTGAGAAAAGGATAAACTTGTTTAAGGCATGATATCAATGCTGGTTATTAAGTGTTTATGCATAAATCACGGGGTATGAGAGGCTGATCCCCTCGATTACCAAAATCTTTTTAAGAGGTCCAGCTTACATGCTGAGAACCTTGGAAAACGTCCTTGGTTATTTCAAACCACTCAGTAATTGTCATTCAATTATTCGAATATTCAACTGTTGTTTATTAATTCAATGCTCCTCCACACTCTTATACTGTTGTTGAACATTGAAAGCGAAATTTCCTTCTATCATGATATATCTCTTTGTGTATATACTTGCTAAGCAAATTAGTTGCTTATCCTTGCTATATCATGATCTTTATTTCAGCTAAGGCAGAAACGTCTAGGGGAGACAAAGGAAAAGGGAAGGTGCAAGAGTAGATGCCCGTTAGTGCCTATGTACTAGCTATTTCTGAATGTTGTTTGATTAAGTGAACCTTTATTTGTATTAAGAGTACGTTTTATGTTAAGGTTAAAGAACCTTGGGACCAGAATTGTAAGACTTTATTTCCATTCGATAAACAATGTATGTTTATTATTCCGCATTTAGTTAGATAGTATGTTTGTCGTCGATTATCGTGAGCACCAAATTCGAGGTTTGGAAACCTGGATTTGGGGGTGTCACAGGTTGGTATCAGAGCTGTAGGTTATAAACGTTAGGAACAAGAAACCTAGGATATAACCTTAGTAGGAAACTCACATAGAGTATGGAGGTGATGGGTTGGGGAGATTCATAGAGTTCTAGTCGTACCGAATAAAATATCATTTCATTTCATCAATGAATATATTTTATTGTGGTACTGATGTTGATTTATTTGTGTGGTGTTTGTAGGATGTCGGGCGACAGTCAAGATAGCTGTCCAGTGAACCAGGAGCCCATAGAGCCTGATGTGATAGGAGGTTTGCTGGCGAGGAACGCCGAGCTAGAGGTTAGGGCTAAACAATTAGAGGCGCAGAACCACATCCACCAGATTTCTGAACAGCAGTATAAGGACGCTGCTTACCAGGCCCAGGCTGAGTTAGCCGAGTTGCGAGGGAGGCTGCTGCTAAGGGAGCTGCAGTTAGGACAATTGAAGGATGAGGTAAAGGCTAAGGATGCGAAGATAGTTGAATTGGAGCGAGCCTTAGACATTGTCTGGATGCAGTTCGACGCTAGATGGATGAATCTGCCCTCCAGTAGCGAGAGCAAGCGTGAGTTGCATTCACCTTGTGTCCCCTAGAGGATAGTTGGAAGTGGGTGGTTATGCCTTGATCAGTGTTATTGGTACTACCATTTGGTTTACTAGAAATTGTATTAACCTCAGCAAGGTGCGAGGTAGTTCGTAGGTATGATGTACTTCCCAACTATGTAGGTAGGAAAGAATGGTTTAAGTGAATCCCACCTTTTGTTATATTAAATGGGATGGTAGCAATTATGACAATATGCCTGTGATAAACGTGTAAGATGCTTAAGTCGGTATATGAATATAGATGCATTATTATGGTATGTGCTTGAGAATTTTACTTGATATACCATTTATGCAATGATTATGTTAATTCAGTGAGACTGAATCGGTATCTTAGTAACTTAAATCACTAATCGGGAAAGCAGAATTTCCGAGGTTGGGTAATCTAAAACTCCCACACAAGAGTCATGTGATTATGATATACATGCTGAATACTTATGTTTTAAGAAAGCCCGAGTAACGTGTTAGGGTTTGCTTAAACAGATAATGCCGCCCAGACGAATCCTACGAAATCATGGGATCGAAGAGTCAGTTAACAATGTAGAGGAAACTCCACCAAACACAATGCAAGATTTTGTGAACATGATGGCAGAAGCCTTGCGAAATCAAACCACTACTACAGGAAACCAGGCAGGCAACCACTTAGCCAACTTTAAAGACTTCAAGGCAGTAGGGCCTCCGGAGTTTAGAGGAACAGCAAACCCGATAGAGGCCCAGTCATGGATAAAGGAGATTGAAAAGGCCTTTGTCATCGCTAGAGTCGCGGAGGAGCAGAAGACAGTTTTCGCTACCTACTTAATGAAAGGTGAGGCTAACTTCTAGTGGGAAGCCAATCAGAACAAAGCTGGAACTGGAGTCGTGGCGTGGGAAGCATTCAAGACATTGTTTTTCGAGAATTACTTTCCCGAGAGTACGCAGGCAAAAATGGAAATCAAGTTTTTGGAATTGAAGCAAGAAAATTTGTCAGTGTCAGAGTACGCTGCAAAATTCAATGAATTGGCTAGATTCGCCCCACATCAGGTGGATACTGAGGTGAGGAAGGCAAGGAGGTTCGAGAATGGATTAAAGCCGTGGATCTACAGCAAGGTAGCGGTTTTGCAAATTACATCGTTCTCAACCTTATTGGAGAAAGCTCTCATTGCCGAAGGTGGTAGTGAAGCGGTTTCTAAATATAATCGGGAAAGGAACAAGAAGAAGGTAGAAGGAGGAAATGTGAATGTTAGCAGTGGTGGCAGCAACATCAGGAAGCGTCAATGGAGCAGTGGGGGTAGCAATTCTGAAATGCAGCAAGGGAACACGCAGCAGAAAAGGCCGGTATGTGGGAAGTGCGGAAAGGGTCACTCGGGAGAGTGTATGAAGGGGAAGATGGTCTGTTATACCTGTGGACAAGAAGGGCATATCTCGCCAAATTGCCCTAAGGCGAAGAAAGGAGGTTGCTTCAATTGTGGAGAAATAGGACATCGGAGCAAGGAATGTCCCCGGAAGAGAAACATGGAAGGCGGAAATGGCAATAGGGGCAACAACTCGAGAGCAACCAGTGGAGGACCAGCCCAGCCAAATAAGCCAACAGCAAGGACCTTCAACATGACAGTACAAGATGCTGTGGCATCCAGAGAGGAGGTGTCAGGTATTATTCCAATCAACAACATAGATGCCTATGTGCTATTTGATTCGGGAGCTTCATGTTCTTTTGTTTCTGATGAATTTGCTCAAAGATTTAATTTGCCTAGTGAACTGTTAGAACACTCGATGAATGTAGAAGTAGCGAACAAAGAGATTATCCCCGTAAACTACATTTATAAGAATTGTTGTGCTGATGTGAGAGGGTTTAAGCTTAACGTGGACTTGTTGCCGATTCGTCTTGGAGAATTCGATGTAATCCTGGGGATGGATTGGTTAGCGAGCCACGGGGCGGTCATTGACTGTAAGAAAAAGTGCATACACCTACAGACTCCGGGTAAGTCGAAGGTGGTGTTCTACGGTAGTAAATCGCCGAGACAATCTTGTTGTCTGACGATGATGCAAGCGAAGAGATTGCTTAAGAAGGGTTGTATAGGTTATTTGGCTCACGTGGTAGATACTCGACGGGTCGAGGGTGAACTGAGTCAGATACCTGTTGTAAGGGAATTCGCTGATGTCTTCCCAGATGAACTTCCGGGACTGCCACCGGATAGGGAGATAGAATTTGCAATCGACTTGGTACCCGGGACGGCACCGATATCTAAGGCGCCTTACCGAATGGCACCAGTAGAGATGAAAGAACTGATGGTTCAACTGCAGGAACTGTTAGACAGGGGTTATATCAGGCCAAGCGTGTCACCATGGGGAGCGCCAGTTCTGTTCGTAAAGAAGAAGGATGGCTCGATGAGGCTTTGTATCGACTACCGTGAGTTGAACAAAGTTACGATTAAGAATAGGTATCCGCTACCCAGAATAGACGATCTGTTCGATCAACTCAAGGGAGCGAAATACTTTTCGAAGATCGATTTAAGGACGGGCTATCATCAACTAAGGGTGAGACAGGAGGATATTCCGAAGACGGCATTCAGAACTCGTTATGGACATTTTGAGTTTCTGGTTATGTCATTTGGCCTGACAAATGCACCAGCGGCATTCATGGATATGATGAACAGAGTGTTCAAGCAGTATTTGGACAAGTTCGTGGTAGTATTCATCGATGATATCTTAGTGTATTCAGTGTCAGAGGAAGAACATGCTAAACATCTAAGGATTGCCCTGGAGGCATTAAGAAGGGAGAAACTATACGCAAAGTTTTCGAAGTGTGAATTTTGGTTGCAGAGGGTGCAGTTTCTTGGACACGTCATTGACAGTAGTGGTGTTTCGGTAGACCCAGCAAAGGTGGAAGCCATTATCAACTGGGAGCAGCCAAAGACACCAACGGAGATAAGAAGTTTCCTTGGGTTAGCAGGATACTATCGGAGATTCATCTAGGATTTTTCGAAGATAGCATCACCGTTGACCAATCTAACTAGAAAGACGGTAAAGTTCGTCTGGACAGAGAAGTGCGAGGAGAGTTTCTTGGAGTTGAAGAAGAGACTTAGCCAAGCACCAGTGTTGGCATTACCAGACGACACTGGAGGTTTTGTAGTATACAGTGATGCGTCACACAAGGGCCTTGGTTGTGTACTAATGCAGCACGGCAGGGTCATTGCGTACGCTTCACGCCAGCTGAAGGACTATGAGAAGGGATACCCGACTCATGATCTGGAATTAGCAGCAGTAGTGTTCGCCTTGAAGATTTGGAGGCACTACCTATATGGAGAGAAGTGCGAGATATATACAGATCACAAAAGTCTGAAATATATCTTCACTCAGAAGGAGCTGAATATGAGGCAGCGCCGATGGTTAGAATTAATCAAGGATTACGATTGTGAGATTCTGTACCATCCGGGCAAAGCAAATGTAGTGGCAGATGCCCTGAGTAGGAAAGGCAGAGAGAAGTTGATGAGGCTTACAACTCAGGCAGAGCTGATAAAGGACTTTGGACGCCTGGAACTGGAGGTTAAGTATCCAATGGAGACGGACGAAAAATTGTTCACCGTGACAGTGGGTCCGACTCTACTGGATAAGATAAAGGAGACTCAAGAATTTGATGAAGAATGCATTGGCATTAAGAAGCAACTATCGGAAGGAAAAACGTTGAAGTTCAAGGTTGACAGCACGGGTCTGCTGAGATTCGAGGGAAGGATCTGGATACCCTATGTACCAGACTTAAGGGAAGAAATATTGCAGGAGGCCCATAATACGAGATTTTCGGTACATCCGGGTAGCACCAAGATGTATCAAGATCTTCGTCAACTTTATTGGTGGCCGCATTTGAAAGGGGAAGTTGCGGAATTCGTCAGCCGGTGTTTAACTTGTCAGAGGGTCAAGGCAGAGCACCAACAGTCGAGCGGATTGTTGCAACCCTTAAAGATTCCCGAGTGGAAGTGGGAGCACATCACTATGGATTTTGTGGTAGGACTCCCGACAACACAAAAGGGTCTAGACTCCATCTGGGTGATCGTGGATCGTTTGACCAAGTCTGCCCACTTTCTACCGATCAAGATCAGGTACAAATTGGAACAGTTGGCGAAACTCTACGTGAAGGAGATAGTATCGCGACATGGAGTACCGGTGTCTATTATATCTGACAGAGATCCGCGCTTCACGTCAAATTTTTGGAGAAGTCTACAGGAAAGAATGGGAACACAGTTGAGAATGAGTACGGCGTATCATCCTCAGACTGATGGTCAGAGTGAGCGAACAATTCAAACCTTAGAGGATATGCTCCGGGCAGTTGTGATGGACTTAGGTGGCAGCTGGGACGATCACTTGCCCTTGGTAGAGTTCGCTTACAACAATAGTTATCACGCTAGCATCGGTATGCCACCGTACGAAGCGTTATATGGAAGGAAGTGTCGAACACCGTTGTGTTGGGATGAAGTTGGTGAACGAAGATTGTTGGGACCAGAATTGGTACAACAAACCGTGGAAATCATTAAAGTAATAAGACAACGGTTAGTAGCTGCCCAGGATCGTCAGAAGAAGTATGCCGACTTGCATCGTCAGAAGCGAGACTTTGAAGTTGGCAGCTATGCATTTTTGAAGGTATCTCCCTGGAAAGGGAAGATTCGTTTTGGGAAGAAGGGCAAGCTGAGCCCTAGGTTCATAGGACCTTTTGAAATATTAAGGAGAATAGGTGAAGTGGCGTACGAGGTAGCATTACCTCCTGAACTTGAGCACATTCACAACGTGTTCCATGTATCAGTGTTGCGTCCGTATAAGCCAGATTACAAGCATGTTATTTCCTATGAGCCAATTCAAGTCGAAAAGGACTTATCGTACGAGGAGATTCCTGTTCAAATATTGGATAGGAAGGAACAGACGCTGAGGAATAAAACCATTCATTCTGTTAAAGTTCTCTGGAGAAATCACGCGGTGGAAGAAGCTACGTGGGAACTCGAAGAGAAGATGAGAGCAAATTACCCCCAGTTATTTGAGTAACCTTACGTTGAAATTCCGAGGACGGAATTTTTATAAGGGGGAGAGGCTGTAATGTCCGAGAAATTTTGTAACTATGCTATCAAATCATTTTTAATATAACATAAAGTTTTATTTTCTAGGAAATTATTTTATGTGCTTAATTAGGCCCATGTATGTGCATCATTACTTGATTGAATAATTATACGATCTAAGTTATAATGTTAAGGGGTTAAATAATAAATTTCACCTCAACTTAACGATAAATTCAAGTTATCGAATTATATAACTTGAATGAATAGCTAAAACAGTAAATAATTACACCAATTATTTAATTTTAATATCATAAAGTATAATAAGGAATTTATTGTTAAAAATAATTTTTTTTTTTAAAACAAATTAATTAATTAAGTTAGTTAATTTAAAAGTGTGGTCTTATTAATTCTAATAAATGGATTAACCCATTTCTTTCTTGAACCCAGTTCCCTAAGTTATTTTCTAATTGGGCTGCTTCCCATTCTTCTGGCCGACCCAACTAGTGGGTGAGCCCAATCCTCAAACCAATCGGCTGACCCAATTCCTTTGAGCCCAAATTCCAAATCTTTTAGCCGGGTTAGGTCCGTATCTTTTTCAATTGGGGCAACTGGTAGGATTAATTTGGGAATTGGTAGGAGAAAGCAGAACCGAGGGAAAAGGGGGAAATCCTAAAGCTTCAACTCGGCGAAATCAGACCCCAAATCAAGTCAAGCCCTAGCTATCAGTCAAGTCAGACGGAACGGGACGAGAAGGAGGCGTCGCCAGGCATGCGCCGGCGACAGCTCGAGTCGGCGAGATGGTGTGAAGAGGCGGCACGATTGGGAGCGGGCAAGGACCGAGCGTCTGTCGCATGGACCATGGGTTCCGAGTTTTAGGCGAAGCGACCGACGAGATGTGCGACGCTCGAGGAAGTGCCGGCGAAGCTCACAGTCGGCGATGGGACGACTGGACGACCCTTCCCTCCGACCCTTGGTCCTTAACTGGCCAAGTTAGGTAATACCCAAGCCAATTTGGGTAGAATTTCCACTATAAATTTACGCCCTCCTAAACCCTAATTCAAGACTGCCGAAAATTTTAATTAAAGGGAGGGAAGCAAGTCGCAGAGAAGGAAGACAACTAGCCGAGTAAACCCAAGGTATAGCCCTGGGAATTTTAACAAACTACTGTAATAATTTTCTTGTTGGTCTTGTGAAATTTTTTTTTTCTTTCAGTGCTCGGATTAGCATTAGATTTTGTTGGTTGTAATATGATACATGGTGTTGATTTATAATATACTCTGTTGGAATTGTATTATATTGTTTGGGATTTGGCAGTCAATTTTGTACTGTGCTGGCTATTTTGTTTCTCTGTATTGGACTAAATTGTTCCTGGGTATTGCTTGTGTTGTGTTATATCGCATTTGAATTGGAAAACTGTGTTGGTTACAAATCTGGTATTGTGATTTAGGGTAGTATACTTACTATTGTTGGTTGATATACTCTGTATTAGGGTGTGGTATTAAACTGTTTGGGTTTCTTTCAAGGCGATTAAGCCAGTACCTGTTATAGAATGCATACCATCCGTTTGTTATAATGTTCGATCGAAAACTGATTTCACTTTTGGGAATTGTCTGTCGACAGTCTTGTTTTGTGAAAACTCAGTTTTTGCTATGAACTGATGGGATGTTTTCCCTATTGTTAAATAATGAATTGCACCATTGGAAATAAATTGCAGAAGCTTGGTACATCACTAGTAGCTGTGGATGCAACAATTAAACTAACTGTGCTATCATTGGCTCAAATTTGGTTAATAGTTTAGAGCTAATAATATACTTATAAATTAATTTGTTATTTTAACTAATCAATCAAATAATTATTTATTATTTATCAATAAATAATAAATAAAGATAATAAATATTTAACTATTATTTGATTAAAAATAATAATTTAATATGAATAAATTAGTAAGTAATTATTTATTATAAATAATAAATAAAGATAATGAATATTTAATTATTATTTGATTAATGTTAAATAATAATTACATATGAATAAAGGAGCGAAATAATTATTTAATTATTTTAACTAATAAATTAGTATGAATAAAAGTAATAAAATAGCTTTACAAAATTTAATTCTGGAATATGCTAATAAAATAAATTGTTTATCTATTTTCAACAATGATTTAAAATTGTAAATTTATCATTATTTAATTAACTTTAAATAATAAATAAACCTAATTAGTTATTATTAAATAATAACTAAAGGTAATTCATACTTGTTAATTAATTATTATTTGAATAACCTTAAATAATAAATAAATCTAATTAGTTATTATTTATTATTAAATAATAACTAAAGATGATTCATATTTACTAATTAATTATTTTATTTTTATTTTTCGATTAACCTTAAATAACAAACAAACCTAATTAATTATTATTTAAGCTTAAATAATAATTAAAGACAATTAAAATTTATAATTCGATTATTATTTAATTAAATAACTGGTAAATATAATTAGTTATTAATTACTATGATTAATAACTAAAGATAATTAATTAATTACTGTTTAACAAATATTAAATAGTAATTAAATAAAGATAAAGTTAATAAGTAAGGAGATTTTAAATAGCACCTTAACTGGACAATTTTGATAAATTGTCTAAGGGGTAATAAATGAATATTCCCTAAGAAAGAGTAATGTTCATTAATTAAACAATTATAATTAATTGTTTAAGGGTTCAATCAGTGTTTATTCTTAAGGAATTCGTGGTTGATTAATTAAACCACCAATCTAGAAAGCAATTAAGTGCCTTATAAAATTACTATAGTTTATTTACTGTGTGTTATGTGAATTTCTTAATTGTTAAATAAATAGCATAAGTAAGCGTATCGGCGTACAACTACGCAGTACTAATTGATAGACCGACATTATCTATGTTAGGTTCTTCAAGGCCAAATAGTTAAAGCTAGAATTATTTGTAGCTGAGCAAACAGGCAAGTTCCTAACCCTAAACTTCTTACATTATTGCAAGTTCCCTAACTCAAACTCGAGTTATTATTTTCGAAGCATGTTAGTGAATAATTTTTGTCGATTATTCACATCTATACTATTTATTGAGATTCGCACATTGTGCAATTGAATTCCTATCCTATTATGATTGAACTGTAAATTTAATTAAAGTTCTTTCAAGTATGAATTGTTTATGAGATCGATCTATGCTATTTGTATCAGCTAGATCCAGCATGTCTAAATTGGTTAAGACAATGGTATTTTAAAAGCTGTTCTTATTAAATTGTTGTGGTAAGAACTCTTGGCTGAGAAAAGGATAAACTTGTTTAAGGCATGATATCAATGCTGGTTATTAAGTGTTTATGCATAAATCACGGGGTATGAGAGGCTGATCCCCTCGATTACCAAAATCTTTTTAAGAGGTCCAGCTTACATGCTGAGAACCTTGGAAAACGTCCTTGGTTATTTCAAACCACTCAGTAATTGTCATTCAATTATTCGAATATTCAACTGTTGTTTATTAATTCAATGCTCCTCCACACTCTTATACTGTTGTTGAACATTGAAAGCGAAATTTCCTTATATCATGATATATCTCTTTGTGTATATACTTGCTAAGCAAATTAGTTGCTTATCCTTGCTATATCATGATCTTTATTTCAGCTAAGGCAGAAACGTCTAGGGGAGACAAAGGAAAAGGGAAGGTGCAAGAGTAGATGCCCGTTAGTGCCTATGTACTAGCTATTTCTGAATGTTGTTTGATTAAGTGAACCTTTATTTGTATTAAGAGTACGTTTTATGTTAAGGTTAAAGAACCTTGGGACCAGAATTGTAAGACTTTATTTCCATTCGATAAACAATGTATGTTTATTATTCCGCATTTAGTTAGATAGTATGTTTGTCGTCGATTATCGTGAGCACCAAATTCGAGGTTTGGAAACCTGGATTTGGGGGTGTCACAGGTTGGTATCAGAGCTGTAGGTTATAAACGTTAGGAACAAGAAACCTAGGATATAACCTTAGTAGGAAACTCACATAGAGTATGGAGGTGATGGGTCGGGGAGATTCATAGAGTTCTAGTCGTACCGAATAAAATATCATTTCATTTCATCAATGAATATATTTTATTGTGGTACTGATGTTGATTTATTTGTGTGGTGTTTGTAGGATGTCGGGCGACAGTCAAGATAGCTGTCCAGTGAACCAGGAGCCCATAGAGCCTGATGTGATAGGAGGTTTGCTGGCGAGGAACGCCGAGCTAGAGGTTAGGGCTAAACAATTAGAGGCGCAGAACCACATCCACCAGATTTCTGAACAGCAGTATAAGGACGCTGCTTACCAGGCCCAGGCTGAGTTAGCCGAGTTGCGAGGGAGGCTGCTGCTAAGGGAGCTGCAGTTAGGACAATTGAAGGATGAGGTAAAGGCTAAGGATGCGAAGATAGTTGACTTGGAGCGAGCCTTAGACATTGTCTGGATGCAGTTCGACGCTAGATGGATGAATCTGCCCTCCAGTAGCGAGAGCAAGCGTGAGTTGCATTCACCTTGTGTCCCCTAGAGGATAGTTGGAAGTGGGTGGTTATGCCTTGATCAGTGTTATTGGTACTACCATTTGGTTTACTAGAAATTGTATTAACCTCAGCAAGGTGCGAGGTAGTTCGTAGGTATGATGTACTTCCCAACTATGTAGGTAGGAAAGAATGGTTTAAGTGAATCCCACCTTTTGTTATATTAAATGGGATGGTAGCAATTATGACAATATGCCTGTGATAAACGTGTAAGATGCTTAAGTCGGTATATGAATATAGATGCATTATTATGGTATGTGCTTGAGAATTTTACTTGATATACCATTTATGCAATGATTATGTTAATTCAGTGAGACTGAATCGGTATCTTAGTAACTTAAATCACTAATCGGGAAAGCAGAACTTCCGAGGTTGGGTAATCTAAAACTCCCACACAAGAGTCATGTGATTATGATATACATGCTGAATACTTATGTTTTAAGAAAGCCCGAGTAACGTGTTAGGGTTTGCTTAAACAGATAATGCCACCCAGACGAATCCTACGAAATCATGGGATCGAAGAGTCAGTTAACAATGTAGAGGAAACTCCACCAAACCCAATGCAAGATTTTGTGAACATGATGGCAGAAGCCTTGCGAAATCAAACCACTACTACAGGAAACCAGGCAGGCAACCACTTAGCCAACTTTAAAGACTTCAAGGCAGTAGGGCCTCCGGAGTTTAGAGGAACAGCAAACCCGATAGAGGCCCAGTCATGGATAAAGGAGATTGAAAAGGCCTTTGTCATCGCTAGAGTCGCGGAGGAGCAGAAGACAGTTTTCGCTACCTACTTAATGAAAGGTGAGGCTAACTTCTGGTGGGAAGCCAATCAGAACAAAGCTGGAACTGGAGTCGTGGCGTGGGAAGCATTCAAGACATTGTTTTTCGAGAATTACTTTCCCGAGAGTACGCAGGCGAAAATGGAAATCAAGTTTTTGGAATTGAAGCAAGAAAATTTGTCAGTGTCAGAGTACGCTGCAAAATTCAATGAATTGGCTAGATTCGCCCCACATCAGGTGGATACTGAGGTGAGGAAGGCAAGGAGGTTCGAGAATGGATTAAAGCCGTGGATCTACAGCAAGGTAGCGGTTTTGCAAATTACATCGTTCTCAACCTTGTTGGAGAAAGCTCTCATTGCCGAAGGTGGTAGTGAAGCGGTTTCTAAATATAATCGGGAAAGGAACAAGAAGAAGGTAGAAGGAGGAAATGTGAATGTTAGCAGTGGTGGCAGCAACATCAGGAAGCGTCAATGGAGCAGTGGGGGTAGCAATTCTGAAATGCAGCAAGGGAACACGCAGCAGAAAAGGCCGGTATGTGGGAAGTGCGGAAAGGGTCACTCGGGAGAGTGTATGAAGGGGAAGATGGTCTGTTATACCTGTGGACAAGAAGGGCATATCTCGCCAAATTGCCCTAAGGCGAAGAAAGGAGGTTGCTTCAATTATGGAGAAATAGGACATCGGAGCAAGGAATGTCCCCGGAAGAGAAACATGGAAGGCGGAAATGGCAATAGGGGCAACAACTCGAGAGCAACCAGTGGAGGACCAGCCCAGCCAAATAAGCCAACAGCAAGGACCTTCAACATGACAGTACAAGATGCTGTGGCATCCAGAGAGGTGGTGTCAGGTATTATTCCAATCAACAACATAGATGCCTATGTGCTATTTGATTCGGGAGCTTCATGTTCTTTTGTTTCTGATGAATTTGCTCAAAGATTTAATTTGCCTAGTGAACTGTTAGAACACCCGATGAATGTAGAAGTAGCGAACAAAGAGATTATCCCCGTAAACTACATTTATAAGAATTGTTGTGCTGATGTGAGAGGGTTTAAGCTTAACGTGGACTTGTTGCCGATTCGTCTTGGAGAATTCGATGTAATCCTGGGGATGGATTGGTTAGCGAGCCACGGGGCGGTCATTGACTGTAAGAAAAAGTGCATACACCTACAGACTCCGGGTAAGTCGAAGGTGGTGTTCTACGGTAGTAAATCGCCGAGACAATCTTGTTGTCTGACGATGATGCAAGCGAAGAGATTGCTTAAGAAGGGTTGTATAGGTTATTTGGCTCACGTGGTAGATACTCGACGGGTCGAGGGTGAACTGAGTCAGATACCCGTTGTAAGGGAATTCGCTGATGTCTTCCCAGATGAACTTCCGGGACTGCCACCGGATAGGGAGATAGAATTTGCAATCGACTTGGTACCCGGGACGGCACCGATATCTAAGGCGCCTTACCGAATGGCACCAGTAGAGATGAAAGAACTGATGGTTCAACTGCAGGAACTGTTAGACAGGGGTTATATCAGGCCAAGCGTGTCACCATGGGGAGCGCCAGTTCTGTTCGTAAAGAAGAAGGATGGCTCGATGAGGCTTTGTATCGACTACCGTGAGTTGAACAAAGTTACGATTAAGAATAGGTATCCGCTACCCAGAATAGACGATCTGTTCGATCAACTCAAGGGAGCGAAATACTTTTCGAAGATCGATTTAAGGACGGGCTATCATCAACTAAGGGTGAGACAGGAGGATATTCCGAAGACGGCATTCAGAACTCGTTATGGACATTTTGAGTTTCTGGTTATGTCATTTGGCCTGACAAATGCACCAGCGGCATTCATGGATATGATGAACAGAGTGTTCAAGCAGTATTTGGACAAGTTCGTGGTAGTATTCATCGATGATATCTTGGTGTATTCAGTGTCAGAGGAAGAACATGCTAAACATCTAAGGATTGCCTTGGAGGCATTAAGAAGGGAGAAACTGTACGCAAAGTTTTCGAAGTGTGAATTTTGGTTGCAGAGGGTGCAGTTTCTTGGACACGTCATTGACAGTAGTGGTGTTTCGGTAGACCCAGCAAAGGTGGAAGCCATTATCAACTGGGAGCAGCCAAAGACACCAACGGAGATAAGAAGTTTCCTTGGGTTAGCAGGATACTATCGGAGATTCATCTAGGATTTTTCGAAGATAGCATCACCGTTGACCAATCTAACTAGAAAGACGGTAAAGTTCGTCTGGACAGAGAAGTGCGAGGAGAGTTTCTTGGAGTTGAAGAAGAGACTTAGCCAAGCACCAGTGTTGGCATTACCAGACGACACTGGAGGTTTTGTAGTATACAGTGATGCGTCACACAAGGGCCTTGGTTGTGTACTAATGCAGCACGGCAGGGTCATTGCGTACGCTTCACGCCAGCTGAAGGACTATGAGAAGGGATACCCGACTCATGATCTGGAATTAGCAGCAGTAGTGTTCGCCTTGAAGATTTAGAGGCACTACCTATATGGAGAGAAGTGCGAGATATATACAGATCACAAAAGTCTGAAATATATCTTCACTCAGAAGGAGCTGAATATGAGGCAGCGCCGATGGTTAGAATTAATCAAGGATTACGATTGTGAGATTCTGTACCATCCGGGCAAAGCAAATGTAGTGGCAGATGCCCTGAGTAGGAAAGGCAGAGAGAAGTTGATGAGGCTTACAACTCAGGCAGAGCTGATAAAGGACTTTGGACGCCTGGAACTGGAGGTTAAGTATCCAATGGAGACGGACGAAAAATTGTTCACCGTGACAGTGGGTCCGACTCTACTGGATAAGATAAAGGAGACTCAAGAATTTGATGAAGAATGCATTGGCATTAAGAAGCAACTATCGGAAGGAAAAACGTTGAAGTTCAAGGTTGACAGCACGGGTCTGCTGAGATTCGAGGGAAGGATCTGGATACCCTATGTACCACACTTAAGGGAAGAAATATTGCAGGAGGCCCATAATACGAGATTTTCGGTACATCCGGGTAGCACCAAGATGTATCAAGATCTTCGTCAACTTTATTGGTGGCCGCATTTGAAAGGGGAAGTTGCGGAATTCGTCAGCCGGTGTTTAACTTGTCAGAGGGTCAAGGCAGAGCACCAACGGCCGAGCGGATTGTTGCAACCCTTAGAGATTCCCGAGTGGAAGTGAGAGCACATCACTATGGATTTTGTGGTAGGACTCCCGACAACACAAAAGGGTCTAGACGCCATCTGGGTGATCGTGGATCGTTTGACCAAGTCTGCCCACTTTCTACCGATCAAGATCAGGTACAAATTGGAACAGTTGGTGAAACTCTACGTGAAGGAGATAGTATCGCGACATGGAGTACCGGTGTCTATTGTATCTGACAGAGATCCGCGCTTCACGTCAAATTTTTGGAGAAGTCTACAGGAAAGAATGGGAACACAGTTGAGAATGAGTACGGCGTATCATCCTCAGACTGATGGTCAGAGTGAGCGAACAATTCAAACCTTAGAGGATATGCTCCGGGCAGTTGTGATGGACTTAGGTGGCAGCTGGGACGATCACTTGCCCTTGGTAGAGTTCGCTTACAACAATAGTTATCACGCTAGCATCGGTATGCCACCGTACGAAGCGTTATATGGAAGGAAGTGTCGAACACCGTTGTGTTGGGATGAAGTTGGTGAACGGAGATTGTTGGGACCAGAATTGGTACAACAAACCGTGGAAATCATTAAAGTAATAAGACAACGGTTAGTAGCTACCCAGGATCGTCAGAAGAAGTATGCCGACTTGCATCGTCAGAAGCGAGACTTTGAAGTTGGCAGCTATGCATTTTTGAAGGTATCTCCCTGGAAAGGGAAGATTCGTTTTGGGAAGAAGGGCAAGCTGAGCCCTAGGTTCATAGGACCTTTTGAAATATTAAGGAGAATAGGTGAAGTGGCGTACGAGGTAGCATTACCTCCTGAACTTGAGCACATTCACAACGTGTTCCATGTATCAGTGTTGTGTCCGTATAAGCAAGATTACAAGCATGTTATTTCCTATGAGCCAATTCAAGTCGAAAAGGACTTATCGTACGAGGAGATTCCTGTTCAAATATTGGATAGGAAGGAACAGACGCTGAGGAATAAAACCATTCATTCTGTTAAAGTTCTCTGGAGAAATCACGCGGTGGAAGAAGCTACGTGGGAACTCGAAGAGAAGATGAGAGCAAATTACCCCCAGTTATTTGAGTAACCTTACGTTGAAATTCCGAGGACGGAATTTTTATAAGGGGGAGAGGATGTAATGTCCGAGAAATTTTGTAACTATGCTATCAAATCATTTTTAATATAACATAAAGTTTTATTTTCTAGGAAATTATTTTATGTGCTTAATTAGGCCCATGTATGTGCATCATTACTTGATTGAATAATTATACGATCTAAGTTATAATGTTAAGGGGTTAAATAATAAATTTCACCTCAACTTAACGATAAATTCAAGTTATCGAATTATATAACTTGAATGAATAGCTAAAACAGTAAATAATTACACCAATTATTTACTTTTAATATCATAAAGTATAATAAGGAATTTATTGTTAAAAATAATTTTTTTTTTAAAACAAATTAATTAATTAAGTTAGTTAATTTAAAAGTGTGGTCTTATTAATTCTAATAAATGGATTAACCCATTTCTTTCTTGAACCCAGTTCCCTAAGTTATTTTCTAATTGGGCTGCTTCCCATTCTTCTGGCCGACCCAACTAGTGGGTGAGCCCAATCCTCAAACCAATCGGCTGACCCAATTCCTTTGAGCCCAAATTCCAAATCTTTTAGCCGGGTTAGGTCCGTATCTTTTTCAATTGGGGCAACTGGTAGGATTAATTTGGGAATTGGTAGGAGAAAGCAGAACCGAGGGAAAAGGGGGAAATCCTAAAGCTTCAACTCGGCGAAATCAGACCCCAAATCAAGTCAAGCCCTAGCTATCAGTCAAGTCAGACGGAACGGGACGAGAAGGAGGCGTCGCCAGGCATGCGCCGGCGACAGCTCGAGTCGGCGAGATGGCGTGAAGAGGCGGCACGATTGGGAGCGGGCAAGGACCGAGCGTCTGTCGCATGGACCATGGGTTCCGAGTTTTAGGCGAAGCGACCGACGAGATGTGCGACGCTCGAGGAAGTGCCGGCGAAGCTCACAGTCGGCGATGGGACGACTGGACGACCCTTCCCTCCGACCCTTGGTCCTTAATTGGCCAAGTTAGGTAATACCCAAGCCAATTTGGGTAGAATTTCCACTATAAATTTACGCCCTCCTAAACCCTAATTCAAGACTGCCGAAAATTTTAATTAAAGGGAGGGAAGCAAGTCGCAGAGAAGGAAGACAACTAGCCGAGTAAACCCAAGGTATAGCCCTGGGAATTTTAACAAACTACTGTAATAATTTTCTTGTTGGTCTTGTGAAATTTTTTTTTTCTTTCAGTGCTCGGATTAGCATTAGATTTTGTTGGTTGTAATATGATACATGGTGTTGATTTATAATATACTCTGTTGGAATTGTATTATATTGTTTGGGATTTGGCAGTCAATTTTGTACTGTGCTGGCTATTTTGTTTCTCTGTATTGGACTAAATTGTTCCTGGGTATTGCTTGTGTTGTGTTATATCGCATTTGAATTGGAAAACTGTGTTGGTTACAAATCTGGTATTGTGATTTAGGGTAGTATACTTACTATTGTTGGTTGATATACTCTGTATTAGGGTGTGGTATTAAACTGTTTGGGTTTCTTTCAAGGCGATTAAGCCAGTACCTGTTATAGAATGCATACCATCCGTTTGTTATAATGTTCGATCGAAAACTGATTTCACTTTTGGGAATTGTCTGTCGACAGTCTTGTTTTGTGAAAACTCAGTTTTTGCTATGAACTGATGGGATGTTTTCCCTATTGTTAAATAATGAATTGCACCATTGGAAATAAATTGCAGAAGCTTGGTACATCACTAGTAGCTGTGGATGCAACAATTAAACTAACTGTGCTATCATTGGCTCAAATTTGGTTAATAGTTTAGAGCTAATAATATACTTATAAATTAATTTGTTATTTTAACTAATCAATCAAATAATTATTTATTATTTATCAATAAATAATAAATAAAGATAATAAATATTTAACTATTATTTGATTAAAAATAATAATTTAATATGAATAAATTAGTAAGTAATTATTTATTATAAATAATAAATAAAGATAATGGATATTTAATTATTATTTGATTAATGTTAAATAATAATTACATATGAATAAAGGAGCGAAATAATTATTTAATTATTTTAACTAATAAATTAGTATGAATAAAAGTAATAAAATAGCTTTACAAAATTTAATTCTGGAATATGCTAATAAAATAAATTGTTTATCTATTTTCAACAATGATTTAAAATTGTAAATTTATCATTATTTAATTAACTTTAAATAATAAATAAACCTAATTAGTTATTATTAAATAATAACTAAAGGTAATTCATACTTGTTAATTAATTATTATTTGAATAACCTTAAATAATAAATAAATCTAATTAGTTATTATTTATTATTAAATAATAACTAAAGATGATTCATATTTACTAATTAATTATTTTATTTTTATTTTTCGATTAACCTTAAATAACAAACAAACCTAATTAATTATTATTTAAGCTTAAATAATAATTAAAGACAATTAAAATTTATAATTCGATTATTATTTAATTAAATAACTGGTAAATATAATTAGTTATTAATTACTATGATTAATAACTAAAGATAATTAATTAATTACTGTTTAACAAATATTAAATAGTAATTAAATAAAGATAAAGTTAATAAGTAAGGAGATTTTAAATAGCACCTTAACTGGACAATTTTGATAAATTGTCTAAGGGGTAATAAATGAATATTCCCTAAGAAAGAGTAATGTTCATTAATTAAACAATTATAATTAATTGTTTAAGGGTTCAATCAGTGTTTATTCTTAAGGAATTCGTGGTTGATTAATTAAACCACCAATCTAGAAAGCAATTAAGTGCCTTATAAAATTACTATAGTTTATTTACTGTGTGCTATGTGAATTTCTTAATTGTTAAATAAATAGCATAAGTAAGCGTATCGGCGTACAACTACGCAGTACTAATTGATAGACCGACATTATCTATGTTAGGTTCTTCAAGGCCAAATAGTTAAAGCTAGAATTATTTGTAGCTGAGCAAACAGGCAAGTTCCTAACCCTAAACTTCTTACATTATTGCAAGTTCCCTAACTCAAACTCGAGTTATTATTTTCGAAGCATGTTAGTGAATAATTTTTGTCGATTATTCACATCTATACTATTTATTGAGATTCGCACATTGTGCAATTGAATTCCTATCCTATTATGATTGAACTGTAAATTTAATTAAAGTTCTTTCAAGTATGAATTGTTTATGAGATCGATCTATGCTATTTGTATCAGCTAGATCCAGCATGTCTAAATTGGTTAAGACAATGGTATTTTAAAAGCTGTTCTTATTAAATTGTTGTGGTAAGAACTCTTGGCTGAGAAAAGGATAAACTTGTTTAAGGCATGATATCAATGCTGGTTATTAAGTGTTTATGCATAAATCACGGGGTATGAGAGGCTGATCCCCTCGATTACCAAAATCTTTTTAAGAGGTCCAGCTTACATGCTGAGAACCTTGGAAAACGTCCTTGGTTATTTCAAACCACTCAGTAATTGTCATTCAATTATTCGAATATTCAACTGTTGTTTATTAATTCAATGCTCCTCCACACTCTTATACTGTTGTTGAACATTGAAAGCGAAATTTCCTTCTATCATGATATATCTCTTTGTGTATATACTTGCTAAGCAAATTAGTTGCTTATCCTTGCTATATCATGATCTTTATTTCAGCTAAGGCAGAAACGTCTAGGGGAGACAAAGGAAAAGGGAAGGTGCAAGAGTAGATGCCCGTTAGTGCCTATGTACTAGCTATTTCTGAATGTTGTTTGATTAAGTGAACCTTTATTTGTATTAAGAGTACGTTTTATGTTAAGGTTAAAGAACCTTGGGACCAGAATTGTAAGACTTTATTTCCATTCGATAAACAATGTATGTTTATTATTCCGCATTTAGTTAGATAGTATGTTTGTCGTCGATTATCGTGAGCACCAAATTCGAGGTTTGGAAACCTGGATTTGGGGGTGTCACAGGTTGGTATCAGAGCTGTAGGTTATAAATGTTAGGAACAAGAAACCTAGGATATAACCTTAGTAGGAAACTCACATAGAGTATGGAGGTGATGGGTCGGGGAGATTCATAGAGTTCTAGTCGTACCGAATAAAATATCATTTCATTTCATCAATGAATATATTTTATTGTGGTACTGATGTTGATTTATTTGTGTGGTGTTTGTAGGATGTCGGGCGACAGTCAAGATAGCTGTCCAGTGAACCAGGAGCCCATAGAGCCTGATGTGATAGGAGGTTTGCTGGCGAGGAACGCCGAGCTAGAGGTTAGGGCTAAACAATTAGAGGCGCAGAACCACATCCACCAGATTTCTGAACAGCAGTATAAGGACGCTGCTTACCAGGCCCAGGCTGAGTTAGCCGAGTTGCGAGGGAGGCTGCTGCTAAGGGAGCTGCAGTTAGGACAATTAAAGGATGAGGCAAAGGCTAAGGATGCGAAGATAGTTGACTTGGAGCGAGCCTTAGACATTGTCTGGATGCAGTTCGACGCTAGATGGATGAATCTGCCCTCCAGTAGCGAGAGCAAGCGTGAGTTGCATTCACCTTGTGTCCCCTAGAGGATAGTTGGAAGTGGGTGGTTATGCCTTGATCAGTGTTATTGGTACTACCATTTGGTTTACTAGAAATTGTATTAACCTCAGCAAGGTGCGAGGTAGTTCGTAGGTATGATGTACTTCCCAACTATGTAGGTAGGAAAGAATGGTTTAAGTGAATCCCACCTTTTGTTATATTAAATGGGATGGTAGCAATTATGACAATATGCCTGTGATAAACGTGTAAGATGCTTAAGTCGGTATATGAATATAGATGCATTATTATGGTATGTGCTTGAGAATTTTACTTGATATACCATTTATGCAATGATTATGTTAATTCAGTGAGACTGAATCGGTATCTTAGTAACTTAAATCACTAATCGGGAAAGCAGAACTTCCGAGGTTGGGTAATCTAAAACTCCCACACAAGAGTCATGTGATTATGATATACATGCTGAATACTTATGTTTTAAGAAAGCCCGAGTAACGTGTTAGGGTTTGCTTAAACAGATAATGCCGCCCAGACGAATCCTACGAAATCATGGGATCGAAGAGTCAGTTAACAATGTAGAGGAAACTCCACCAAACCCAATGCAAGATTTTGTGAACATGATGGCAGAAGCCTTGCGAAATCAAACCACTACTACAGGAAACCAGGCAGGCAACCACTTAGCCAACTTTAAAGACTTCAAGGCAGTAGGGCCTCCGGAGTTTAGAGGAACAGCAAACCCGATAGAGGCCCAGTCATGGATAAAGGAGATTGAAAAGGCCTTTGTCATCGCTAGAGTCGCGGAGGAGCAGAAGACAGTTTTCGCTACCTACTTAATGAAAGGTGAGGCTAACTTCTGGTGGGAAGCCAATCAGAACAAAGCTGGAACTGGAGTCGTGGCGTGGGAAGCATTCAAGACATTGTTTTTCGAGAATTACTTTCCCGAGAGTACGCAGGCGAAAATGGAAATCAAGTTTTTGGAATTGAAGCAAGAAAATTTGTCAGTGTCAGAGTACGCTGCAAAATTCAATGAATTGGCTAGATTCGCCCCACATCAGGTGGATACTGAGGTGAGGAAGGCAAGGAGGTTCGAGAATGGATTAAAGCCGTGGATCTACAGCAAGGTAGCGGTTTTGCAAATTACATCGTTCTCAACCTTGTTGGAGAAAGCTCTCATTGCCGAAGGTGGTAGTGAAGCGGTTTCTAAATATAATCGGGAAAGGAACAAGAAGAAGGTAGAAGGAGGAAATGTGAATGTTAGCAGTGGTGGCAGCAACATCAGGAAGCGTCAATGGAGCAGTGGGGGTAGCAATTCTGAAATGCAGCAAGGGAACACGCAGCAGAAAAGGCCGGTATGTGGGAAGTGCGGAAAGGGTCACTCGGGAGAGTGTATGAAGGGGAAGATGGTCTGTTATACCTGTGGACAAGAAGGGCATATCTCGCCAAATTGCCCTAAGGCGAAGAAAGGAGGTTGCTTCAATTATGGAGAAATAGGACATCGGAGCAAGGAATGTCCCCGGAAGAGAAACATGGAAGGCGGAAATGGCAATAGGGGCAACAACTCGAGAGCAACCAGTGGAGGACCAGCCCAGCCAAATAAGCCAACAGCAAGGACCTTCAACATGACAGTACAAGATGCTGTGGCATCCAGAGAGGTGGTGTCAGGTATTATTCCAATCAACAACATAGATGCCTATGTGCTATTTGATTCGGGAGCTTCATGTTCTTTTGTTTCTGATGAATTTGCTCAAAGATTTAATTTGCCTAGTGAACTGTTAGAACACCCGATGAATGTAGAAGTAGCGAACAAAGAGATTATCCCCGTAAACTACATTTATAAGAATTGTTGTGCTGATGTGAGAGGGTTTAAGCTTAACGTGGACTTGTTGTCGATTCGTCTTGGAGAATTCGATGTAATCCTGGGGATGGATTGGTTAGCGAGCCACGGGGCGGTCATTGACTGTAAGAAAAAGTGCATACACCTACAGACTCCGGGTAAGTCGAAGGTGGTGTTCTACGGTAGTAAATCGCCGAGACAATCTTGTTGTCTGACGATGATGCGAGCGAAGAGATTGCTTAAGAAGGGTTGTATAGGTTATTTGGCTAACGTGGTAGATACTCGACGGGTCGAGGGTGAACTGAGTCAGATACCCGTTGTAAGGGAATTCGCTGATGTCTTCCCAGATGAACTTCCGGGACTGCCACCGGATAGGGAGATAGAATTTGCAATCGACTTGGTACCCGGGACGACACCGATATCTAAGGCGCCTTACCGAATGGCACCAGTAGAGATGAAATAACTGATGGTTCAACTGCAGGAACTGTTAGACAGGGGTTATATCAGGCCAAGCGTGTCACCATGGGGAGCGCCAGTTCTGTTCGTAAAGAAGAAGGATGGCTCGATGAGGCTTTGTATCGACTACCGTGAGTTGAACAAAGTTACGATTAAGAATAGGTATCCGCTACCCAGAATAGACGATCTGTTCGATCAACTCAAGGGAGCGAAATACTTTTTGAAGATCGATTTAAGGACGGGCTATCATCAACTAAGGGTGAGACAGGAGGATATTCCGAAGACGGCATTCAGAACTCGTTATGGACATTTTGAGTTTCTGGTTATGTCATTTGGCCTGACAAATGCACCAGCGGCATTCATGGATATGATGAACAGAGTGTTCAAGCAGTATTTGGACAAGTTCGTGGTAGTATTCATCGATGATATCTTGGTGTATTCAGTGTCAGAGGAAGAACATGCTAAACATCTAAGGATTGCCCTGGAGGCATTAAGAAGGGAGAAACTGTACGCAAAGTTTTCGAAGTGTGAATTTTGGTTGCAGAGGGTGCAGTTTCTTGGACACGTCATTGACAGTAGTGGTGTTTCGGTAGACCCAGCAAAGGTGGAAGCCATTATCAACTGGGAGCAGCCAAAGACACCAACGGAGATAAGAAGTTTCCTTGGGTTAGCAGGATACTATCGGAGATTCATCTAGGATTTTTCGAAGATAGCATCACCGTTGACCAATCTAACTAGAAAGACGGTAAAGTTCGTCTGGACAGAGAAGTGCGAGGAGAGTTTCTTGGAGTTGAAGAAGAGACTTAGCCAAGCACCAGTGTTGGCATTACCAGACGACACTGGAGGTTTTGTAGTATACAGTGATGCGTCACACAAGGGCCTTGGTTGTGTACTAATGCAGCACGGCAGGGTCATTGCGTACGCTTCACGCCAGCTGAAGGACTATGAGAAGGGATACCCGACTCATGATCTGGAATTAGCAGCAGTAGTGTTCGCCTTGAAGATTTGGAGGCACTACCTATATGGAGAGAAGTGCGAGATATATACAGATCACAAAAGTCTGAAATATATCTTCACTCAGAAGGAGCTGAATATGAGGCAGCGCCGATGGTTAGAATTAATCAAGGATTACGATTGTGAGATTCTGTACCATCCGGGCAAAGCAAATGTAGTGGCAGATGCCCTGAGTAGGAAAGGCAGAGAGAAGTTGATGAGGCTTACAACTCAGGCAGAGCTGATAAAGGACTTTGGACGTCTGGAACTGGAGGTTAAGTATCCAATGGAGACGGACGAAAAATTGTTCACCGTGACAGTGGGTCCGACTCTACTGGATAAGATAAAGGAGACTCAAGAATTTGATGAAGAATGCATTGGCATTAAGAAGCAACTATCGGAAGGAAAAACGTTGAAGTTCAAGGTTGACAGCACGGGTCTGCTGAGATTCGAGGGAAGGATCTGGATACCCTATGTACCACACTTAAGGGAAGAAATATTGCAGGAGGCCCATAATACGAGATTTTCGGTACATCCGGGTAGCACCAAGATGTATCAAGATCTTCGTCAACTTTATTGGTGGCCGCATTTGAAAGGGGAAGTTGCGGAATTCGTCAGCCGGTGTTTAACTTGTCAGAGGGTCAAGGCAGAGCACCAACGGCCGAGCGGATTGTTGCAACCCTTAGAGATTCCCGAGTGGAAGTGGGAGCACATCACTATGGATTTTGTGGTAGGACTCCCGACAACACAAAAGGGTCTAGACGCCATCTGGGTGATCGTGGATCGTTTGACCAAGTCTGCCCACTTTCTACCGATCAAGATCAGGTACAAATTGGAACAGTTGGCGAAACTCTACGTGAAGGAGATAGTATCGCGACATGGAGTACCGGTGTCTATTGTATCTGACAGAGATCCGCGCTTCACGTCAAATTTTTGGAGAAGTCTACAGGAAAGAATGGGAACACAGTTGAGAATGAGTACGGCGTATCATCCTCAGACTGATGGTCAGAGTGAGCGAACAATTTAAACCTTAGAGGATATGCTCCGGGCAGTTGTGATGGACTTAGGTGGCAGCTGGGACGATCACTTGCCCTTGGTAGAGTTCGCTTACAACAATAGTTATCACGCTAGCATCGGTATGCCACCGTACGAAGCGTTATATGGAAGGAAGTGTCGAACACCGTTGTGTTGGGATGAAGTTGGTGAACGGAGATTGTTGGGACCAGAATTGGTACAACAAACCGTGGAAATCATTAAAGTAATAAGACAACGGTTAGTAGCTGCCCAGGATCGTCAGAAGAAGTATGCCGACTTGCATCGTCAGAAGCGAGACTTTGAAGTTGGCAGCTATGCATTTTTGAAGGTATCTCCCTGGAAAGGGAAGATTCGTTTTGGGAAGAAGGGCAAGCTGAGCCCTAGGTTCATAGGACCTTTTGAAATATTAAGGAGAATAGGTGAAGTGGCGTACGAGGTAGCATTACCTCCTGAACTTGAGCACATTCACAACGTGTTCCATGTATCAGTGTTGCGTCCGTATAAGCCAGATTACAAGCATGTTATTTCCTATGAGCCAATTCAAGTCGAAAAGGACTTATCGTACGAGGAGATTCCTGTTCAAATATTGGATAGGAAGGAACAGACGCTGAGGAATAAAACCATTCATTCTGTTAAAGTTCTTTGGAGAAATCACGCGGTGGAAGAAGCTACGTGGGAACTCGAAGAGAAGATGAGAGCAAATTACCCCCAGTTATTTGAGTAACCTTACGTTGAAATTCCGAGGACGGAATTTTTATAAGGGGGAGAGGATGTAATGTCCGAGAAATTTTGTAACTATGCTATCAAATCATTTTTAATATAACATAAAGTTTTATTTTCTAGGAAATTATTTTATGTGCTTAATTAGGCCCGTGTATGTGCATCATTACTTGATTGAATAATTATACGATCTAAGTTATAATGTTAAGGGGTTAAATAATAAATTTCACCTCAACTTAACGATAAATTCAAGTTATCGAATTATATAACTTGAATGAATAGCTAAAACAGTAAATAATTACACCAATTATTTAATTTTAATATCATAAAGTATAATAAGGAATTTATTGTTAAAAATAATTTTTTTTTAAAACAAATTAATTAATTAAGTTAGTTAATTTAAAAGTGTGGTCTTATTAATTCTAATAAATGGATTAACCCATTTCTTTCTTGAACCCAGTTCCCTAAGTTATTTTCTAATTGGGCTGCTTCCCATTCTTCTGGCCGACCCAACTAGTGGGTGAGCCCAATCCTCAAACCAATCGGCTGACCCAATTCCTTTGAGCCCAAATTCCAAATCTTTTAGCCGGGTTAGGTCCGTATCTTTTTCAATTGGGGCAACTGGTAGGATTAATTTGGGAATTGGTAGGAGAAAGCAGAACCGAGGGAAAAGGGGGAAATCCTAAAGCTTCAACTCGGCGAAATCAGACCCCAAATCAAGTCAAGCCCTAGCTATCAGTCAAGTCAGACGGAACGGGACGAGAAGGAGGCGTCGCCAGGCATGCGCCGGCGACAGCTCGAGTCGGCGAGATGGCGTGAAGAGGCGGCACGATTGGGAGCGGGCAAGGACCGAGCGTCTGTCGCATGGACCATGGGTTCCGAGTTTTAGGCGAAGCGACCGACGAGATGTGCGACGCTCGAGGAAGTGCCGGCGAAGCTCACAGTCGGCGATGGGACGACTGGACGACCCTTCCCTCCGACCCTTGGTCCTTAACTGGCCAAGTTAGGTAATACCCAAGCCAATTTGGGTAGAATTTCCACTATAAATTTACGCCCTCCTAAACCCTAATTCAAGACTGCCGAAAATTTTAATTAAAGGGAGGGAAGCAAGTCGCAGAGAAGGAAGACAACTAGCCGAGTAAACCCAAGGTATAGCCCTGGGAATTTTAACAAACTACTGTAATAATTTTCTTGTTGGTCTTGTGAAATTTTTTTTTTCTTTCAGTGCTCGGATTAGCATTAGATTTTGTTGGTTGTAATATGATACATGGTGTTGATTTATAATATACTCTGTTGGAATTGTATTATATTGTTTGGGATTTGGCAGTCAATTTTGTACTGTGCTGGCTATTTTGTTTCTCTGTATTGGACTAAATTGTTCCTGGGTATTGCTTGTGTTGTGTTATATCGCATTTGAATTGGAAAACTGTGTTGGTTACAAATCTGGTATTGTGATTTAGGGTAGTATACTTACTATTGTTGGTTGATATACTCTATATTAGGGTGTGGTATTAAACTGTTTGGGTTTCTTTCAAGGCGATTAAGCCAGTACCTGTTATAGAATACATACCATCCGTTTGTTATAATGTTCGATCGAAAACTGATTTCACTTTTGGGAATTGTCTGTCGACAGTCTTGTTTTGTGAAAACTCAGTTTTTGCTATGAACTGATGGGATGTTTTCCCTATTGTTAAATAATGAATTGCACCATTGGAAATAAATTGCAGAAGCTTGGTACATCACTAGTAGCTGTGGATGCAACAATTAAACTAACTGTGCTATCATTGGCTCAAATTTGGTTAATAGTTTAGAGCTAATAATATACTTATAAATTAATTTGTTATTTTAACTAATCAATCAAATAATTATTTATTATTTATCAATAAATAATAAATAAAGATAATAAATATTTAACTATTATTTGATTAAAAATAATAATTTAATATGAATAAATTAGTAAGTAATTATTTATTATAAATAATAAATAAAGATAATGAATATTTAATTATTATTTGATTAATGTTAAATAATAATTACATATGAATAAAGGAGCGAAATAATTATTTAATTATTTTAACTAATAAATTAGTATGAATAAAAGTAATAAAATAGCTTTACAAAATTTAATTCTGGAATATGCTAATAAAATAAATTGTTTATCTATTTTCAACAATGATTTAAAATTGTAAATTTATCATTATTTAATTAACTTTAAATAATAAATAAACCTAATTAGTTATTATTAAATAATAACTAAAGGTAATTCATACTTGTTAATTAATTATTATTTGAATAACCTTAAATAATAAATAAATCTAATTAGTTATTATTTATTATTAAATAATAACTAAAGATGATTCATATTTACTAATTAATTATTTTATTTTTATTTTTCGATTAACCTTAAATAACAAACAAACCTAATTAATTATTATTTAAGCTTAAATAATAATTAAAGACAATTAAAATTTATAATTCGATTATTATTTAATTAAATAACTGGTAAATATAATTAGTTATTAATTACTATGATTAATAACTAAAGATAATTAATTAATTACTGTTTAACAAATATTAAATAGTAATTAAATAAAGATAAAGTTAATAAGTAAGGAGATTTTAAATAGCACCTTAACTGGACAATTTTGATAAATTGTCTAAGGGGTAATAAATGAATATTCCCTAAGAAAGAGTAATGTTCATTAATTAAACAATTATAATTAATTGTTTAAGGGTTCAATCAGTGTTTATTCTTAAGGAATTCGTGGTTGATTAATTAAACCACCAATCTAGAAAGCAATTAAGTGCCTTATAAAATTACTATAGTTTATTTACTGTGTGCTATGTGAATTTCTTAATTGTTAAATAAATAGCATAAGTAAGCGTATCGGCGTACAACTACGCAGTACTAATTGATAGACCGACATTATCTATGTTAGGTTCTTCAAGGCCAAATAGTTAAAGCTAGAATTATTTGTAGCTGAGCAAACAGGCAAGTTCCTAACCCTAAACTTCTTACATTATTGCAAGTTCCCTAACTCAAACTCGAGTTATTATTTTCGAAGCATGTTAGTGAATAATTTTTGTCGATTATTCACATCTATACTATTTATTGAGATTCGCACATTGTGCAATTGAATTCCTATCCTATTATGATTGAACTGTAAATTTAATTAAAGTTCTTTCAAGTATGAATTGTTTATGAGATCGATCTATGCTATTTGTATCAGCTAGATCCAGCATGTCTAAATTGGTTAAGACAATGGTATTTTAAAAGCTGTTCTTATTAAATTGTTGTGGTAAGAACTCTTGGCTGAGAAAAGGATAAACTTGTTTAAGGCATGATATCAATGCTGGTTATTAAGTGTTTATGCATAAATCACGGGGTATGAGAGGCTGATCCCCTCGATTACCAAAATCTTTTTAAGAGGTCCAGCTTACATGCTGAGAACCTTGGAAAACGTCCTTGGTTATTTCAAACCACTCAGTAATTGTCATTCAATTATTCGAATATTCAACTGTTGTTTATTAATTCAATGCTCCTCCACACTCTTATACTGTTGTTGAACATTGAAAGCGAAATTTCCTTCTATCATGATATATCTCTTTGTGTATATACTTGCTAAGCAAATTAGTTGCTTATCCTTGCTATATCATGATCTTTATTTCAGCTAAGGCAGAAACGTCTAGGGGAGACAAAGGAAAAGGGAAGGTGCAAGAGTAGATGCCCGTTAGTGCCTATGTACTAGCTATTTCTGAATGTTGTTTGATTAAGTGAACCTTTATTTGTATTAAGAGTACGTTTTATGTTAAGGTTTAAAGAACCTTGGGACCAGAATTGTAAGACTTTATTTCCATTCGATAAACAATGTATGTTTATTATTCCGCATTTAGTTAGATAGTATGTTTGTCGTCGATTATCGTGAGCACCAAATTCGAGGTTTGGAAACCTGGATTTGGGGGTGTCACAGGTTGGTATCAGAGCTGTAGGTTATAAACGTTAGGAACAAGAAACCTAGGATATAACCTTAGTAGGAAACTCACATAGAGTATGGAGGTGATGGGTCGGGGAGATTCATAGAGTTCTAGTCGTACCGAATAAAATATCATTTCATTTCATCAATGAATATATTTTATTGTGGTACTGATGTTGATTTATTTGTGTGGTGTTTGTAGGATGTCGGGCGACAGTCAAGATAGCTGTCCAGTGAACCAGGAGCCCATAGAGCCTGATGTGATAGGAGGTTTGCTGGCGAGGAACGCCGAGCTAGAGGTTAGGGCTAAACAATTAGAGGCGCAGAACCACATCCACCAGATTTCTGAACAGCAGTATAAGGACGCTGCTTACCAGGCCCAGGCTGAGTTAGCCGAGTTGCGAGGGAGGCTGCTGCTAAGGGAGCTGCAGTTAGGACAATTGAAGGATGAGGTAAAGGCTAAGGATGCGAAGATAGTTGAATTGGAGCGAGCCTTAGACATTGTCTGGATGCAGTTCGACGCTAGATGGATGAATCTGCCCTCCAGTAGCGAGAGCAAGCGTGAGTTGCATTCACCTTGTGTCCCCTAGAGGATAGTTGGAAGTGGGTGGTTATGCCTTGATCAGTGTTATTGGTACTACCATTTGGTTTACTAGAAATTGTATTAACCTCAGCAAGGTGCGAGGTAGTTCGTAGGTATGATGTACTTCCCAACTATGTAGGTAGGAAAGAATGGTTTAAGTGAATCCCACCTTTTGTTATATTAAATGGGATGGTAGCAATTATGACAATATGCCTGTGATAAACGTGTAAGATGCTTAAGTCGGTATATGAATATAGATGCATTATTATGGTATGTGCTTGAGAATTTTACTTGATATATCATTTATGCAATGATTATGTTAATTCAGTGAGACTGAATCGGTATCTTAGTAACTTAAATCACTAATCGGGAAAGCAGAATTTCCGAGGTTGGGTAATCTAAAACTCCCACACAAGAGTCATGTGATTATGATATACATGCTGAATACTTATGTTTTAAGAAAGCCCGAGTAACGTGTTAGGGTTTGCTTAAACAGATAATGCCCGCCCAGACGAATCCTACGAAATCATGGGATCGAAGAGTCAGTTAACAATGTAGAGGAAACTCCACCAAACCCAATGCAAGATTTTGTGAACATGATGGCAGAAGCCTTGCGAAATCAAACCACTACTACAGGAAACCAGGCAGGCAACCACTTAGCCAACTTTAAAGACTTCAAGGCAGTAGGGCCTCCGGAGTTTAGAGGAACAGCAAACCCGATAGAGGCCCAGTCATGGATAAAGGAGATTGAAAAGGCCTTTGTCATCGCTAGAGTTGCGGAGGAGCAGAAGACAGTTTTCGCTACCTACTTAATGAAAGGTGAGGCTAACTTCTGGTGGGAAGCCAATCAGAACAAAGCTGGAACTGGAGTCGTGGCGTGGGAAGCATTCAAGACATTGTTTTTCGAGAATTACTTTCCCGAGAGTACGCAGGCGAAAATGGAAATCAAGTTTTTGGAATTGAAGCAAGAAAATTTGTCAGTGTCAGAGTATGCTGCAAAATTCAATGAATTGGCTAGATTCGCCCCACATCAGGTGGATACTGAGGTGAGGAAGGCAAGGAGGTTCGAGAATGGATTAAAGCCGTGGATCTACAGCAAGGTAGCGATTTTGCAAATTACATCGTTCTCAACCTTGTTGGAGAAAGCTCTCATTGCCGAAGGTGGTAGTGAAGCGGTTTCTAAATATAATCGGGAAAGGAACAAGAAGAAGGTAGAAGGAGGAAATGTGAATGTTAGCAGTGGTGGCAGCAACATCAGGAAGCGTCAATGGAGCAGTGGGGGTAGCAATTCTGAAATGCAGCAAGGGAACACGCAGCAGAAAAGGCCGGTATGTGGGAAGTGCGGAAAGGGTCACTCGGGAGAGTGTATGAAGGGGAAGATGGTCTGTTATACCTGTGGACAAGAAGGGCATATCTCGCCAAATTGCCCTAAGGCGAAGAAAGGAGGTTGCTTCAATTGTGGAGAAATAGGACATCGGAGCAAGGAATGTCCCCGGAAGAGAAACATGGAAGGCGGAAATGGCAATAGGGGCAACAACTCGAGAGCAACCAGTGGAGGACCAGCCCAGCCAAATAAGCCAACAGCAAGGACCTTCAACATGACAGTACAAGATGCTGTGGCATCCAGAGAGGTGGTGTCAGGTATTATTCCAATCAACAACATAGATGCCTATGTGCTATTTGATTCGAGAGCTTCATGTTCTTTTGTTTCTGATGAATTTGCTCAAAGATTTAATTTGCCTAGTGAACTGTTAGAAAACCCGATGAATGTAGAAGTAGCGAACAAAGAGATTATCCCCGTAAACTATATTTATAAGAATTGTTGTGCTGATGTGAGAGGGTTTAAGCTTAACGTGGACTTGTTGCCGATTCGTCTTGGAGAATTCGATGTAATCCTGGGGATGGATTGGTTAGCGAGCCACGGGGCGGTCATTGACTGTAAGAAAAAGTGCATACACCTACAGACTCCGGGTAAGTCGAAGGTGGTGTTCTACGGTAGTAAATCGCCGAGACAATCTTGTTGTCTGACGATGATGCAAGCGAAGAGATTGCTTAAGAAGGGTTGTATAGGTTATTTGGCTCACGTGGTAGATACTCGACGGGTCGAGGGTGAACTGAGTCAGATACCCGTTGTAAGGGAATTCGCTGATGTCTTCCCAGATGAACTTCCGGGACTGCCACCGGATAGGGAGATAGAATTTGCAATCGACTTGGTACCCGGGACGGCACCGATATCTAAGGCGCCTTACCGAATGGCACCAGTAGAGATGAAAGAACTGATGGTTCAACTGCAGGAACTGTTAGACAGGGGTTATATCAGGCCAAGCGTGTCACCATGGGGAGCGCCAGTTCTGTTCGTAAAGAAGAAGGATGGCTCGATGAGGCTTTGTATCGACTACCGTGAGTTGAACAAAGTTACGATTAAGAATAGGTATCCGCTACCCAGAATAGACGATCTGTTCGATCAACTCAAGGGAGCGAAATACTTTTCGAAGATCGATTTAAGGACGGGCTATCATCAACTAAGGGTGAGACAGGAGGATATTCCGAAGACGGCATTCAGAACTCGTTATGGACATTTTGAGTTTCTGGTTATGTCATTTGGCCTGACAAATGCACCAGCGGCATTCATGGATATGATGAACAGAGTGTTCAAGCAGTATTTGGACAAGTTCGTGGTAGTATTCATCGATGATATCTTGGTGTATTCAGTGTCAGAGGAAGAACATGCTAAACATCTAAGGATTGCCCTGGAGGCATTAAGAAGGGAGAAACTGTACGCAAAGTTTTCGAAGTGTGAATTTTGGTTGCAGAGGGTGCAGTTTCTTGGACACGTCATTGACAGTAGTGGTGTTTCGGTAGACCCAGCAAAGGTGGAAGCCATTATCAACTGGGAGCAGCCAAAGACACCAACGGAGATAAGAAGTTTCCTTGGGTTAGCAGGATACTATCGGAGATTCATCTAGGATTTTTCGAAGATAGCATCACCGTTGACCAATCTAACTAGAAAGACGGTAAAGTTCGTCTGGACAGAGAAGTGCGAGGAGAGTTTCTTAGAGTTGAAGAAGAGACTTAGCCAAGCACCAGTGTTGGCATTACCAGACGACACTGGAGGTTTTGTAGTATACAGTGATGCGTCACACAAGGGCCTTGGTTGTGTACTAATGCAGCACGGCAGGGTCATTGCGTACGCTTCACGCCAGCTGAAGGACTATGAGAAGGGATACCCGACTCATGATCTGGAATTAGCAGCAATAGTGTTCGCCTTGAAGATTTGGAGGCACTACCTATATGGAGAGAAGTGCGAGATATATACAGATCACAAAAGTCTGAAATATATCTTCACTCAGAAGGAGCTGAATATGAGGCAGCGCCGATGGTTAGAATTAATCAAGGATTACGATTGTGAGATTCTGTACCATCCGGGCAAAGCAAATGTAGTGGCAGATGCCCTGAGTAGGAAAGGCAAAGAGAAGTTGATGAGGCTTACAACTCAGGCAGAGCTGATAAAGGACTTTGGACGCCTGGAACTGGAGGTTAAGTATCCAATGGAGACGGACGAAAAATTGTTCACCGTGACAGTGGGTCCGACTCTACTGGATAAGATAAAGGAGACTCAAGAATTTGATGAAGAATGATCAATAAAGAATCTACCACGTCTATTAAAAGATGTGAATGTCCTATGTGATTCGATAAATGACAACTCAGTAGTCCTTGGCCAAGGCAGAATGAAATTAAAAAGGAGTTTCTAATTTGCATTATTTAAAGTTGTGCATTTGGGAATCGAAATGCATATAATTAAATAAAATAAGACTTGACAGTAAATCCATGTCTTATATTTAATTGGGACATTGTATGGTAACTATTTACTCAAAGGTTGTTTTGTGATTGATGTTGAAATCTATATTATCTGGAAAGTCGTTGATCGCTAAGGGGGCTTACCCTTATTGTAGAATAAATATTATTTATTTAAATGAATTAAATAGTTTAATTTATTTATTTAAATAAGATTAGAATTGTTCTAATTGATTTATTCACAACCGGTTTAATATGGAGAACCTAAAGGGTCACACCGCAAAAGAAAAATATTTATTTAAGAAGTAAATGGCATAATTGTAATAATAAGTTAAGTGTATTTAATTTAATCTATGGAGATAGAATAAATTAAATAGCTTAATATTTATTATTTAATATTTTAGAAATATTAAATATAAATTAATAAGAGGAGTCTTATTATTATTATTATTATTACTATTACTATTATTTAATTCCTAGTAGAGATTGGGAATTAATTAATAGAACTATTATTTATTTCCTAATAGAGATTGGGAATTAATTAATAGAAGTACTCTCTCACAAATTCCTAATTGGATTAGGAGCATAATTAATTAAAGGAGTTTAATTATAATTGAAACCCTAATCCTAAATAGTTTAGGGAAGGGTTATTCCTACATCTATAAATAAGAGGAGTCTTATCATAGATTAGGGTTACACACTCTTGCATTAGATTGTGGAGAGTACTTACAATTTCTATAGAGATAGAAACTAGGGTTTTGCCAAATACCCAACTTCTTGAATACTTGTTCTTCCTTGGTGGATCACCTCTAGAGGCCAAACACTTGGGTGGCTAACGTTGATCAAAGGAAGGAATCACACCGTAGCATTCGAGGAGAACACGAAGGACTAGGAGTTGAACTTGTACCCAAGGAAGCTTTGTTCTACAAGGGTATAAATTCTTATTCTCTTTCTCTTTTGTTTATATCGTTAATTGAGCACAAGGATTGATCTTGGTGATGGTTTGTATAAAATTTTAAAATCCGATTTTACCGCGCTTCCGCACTATTTATGTAATTTGATTGCATGTTCGCGCTATATACAAACCTAACAGTGGTATCAGAGCCTAATCTTGTGCTAATTATCGATTTTGATAATTCTATGTATGCTTGATATGCGATTGGATCGAAATTTTTGGGCAGAATAAAAATTTTTGAATCAGCGACACGACATAGCTGCGCCGCTTCCAGTTCATTCTGGAGCGCAGCTGCGCCGAAACTTAGAATCGGTTTTTTCTGGGGAGCAGCGCAGCTGCGCCGTTGTCCAGTTCATTCTGGGCGCAGCTGCGCCGGCTAGCAGAATCCGAAATTTTTTTTTCCTTCAGTTGAAATAAATGGTTTATTTAATTTATATAAGTTTAAAATAAAGATGTTTATTTTATCTAAAATAGGATTTCAGATTGGTAAAATTAAAGGAGTTTAATTTGCATTTTGTTTTTGATTAAAATAAAAGAGTTTATTTTGTTTCAAAAACTAAACATTAGCAAAACTTTTGCCCATTAATTGATATCAATGCATATATGTAATGGATTTATTATTCATGAGATGAATGTTATTTATTGATACATATAGAGATATGTATGATAATAAATAGGGATTCATTATAGACTATTGACCAATGTGTGATTGGATTTATTTTAGTGGATGCTTGAATGTATGGGTTTTTATAAATGGGGTCTGCGTACCTCGTCTTCTCTAATTTTTCTTAATGTAAATTCTATCTCCCTTCTATGTACTTCCCCTTGACTGTTGATCAAAGTTTCTATTTATTGTAACTAGTTCATGTAATAGGAATAGTTAGAATTAATTTTGAAGAATTGGAGACAAAGGAGAAAGGAGCGCTTGAAGACCCGTTTGTATTGGAGCCTGGGTTTAAATGTAATAGTTATATTTAAATTTAATTCTTGCACCCTAGGTTTGACCTTTTGGTTTACTTGGTGGCTCTAGTGAACCAAACTAGAATAAAAGTCCATAATCAATCCAGGTAGAATATAGTATTCTATATGTGCATGCTTACTATATATATATTATATATTATCCAACATGCTTCGCATGTAAAATAATATGACGCGTATTTTATATATATATGTGCATGCGCGCTAATCAAGATGAGACTAATAATAACAAACCCCTCAAAGGAATCATATTAAGTCCTAAGCGTTCAAAGATATTTGGAATAACGAACGTCGCCTTCTAGCATGGTAAAGCAATAGAGTATTAAATGTTTAATATGAGTTTGTTGTGTCACCACAAGGCAAGTATTAAATATTTAAGATGTTGTTTTATCACATTTGATGCTTATAAATAGACTGAACGATGTTGTTTTGTTGTGTCACCACAAGGACAGTGTTTTTCTTTCGAATATATGGAAGTGCTAGGTTGGACTTAACTTGGATAATTTTGATTCGGATGTGTCACCACTTGATCAAAATAATCTAAGAGGCAAAATACAAGGAGTTACATAGTGATGTAATTGACAATAGTTGTCTACCTATTTATTTATATATCATTTGTTGTGTCACCACAAGGCTATATACATTTGAAATGGGATCCTTAATCTCACTAGCAAATCTTTAATTAGAATTGCCGAACTATATAATGAGGGTAATATAGTTTGATGAAAATAGTGGGAGATACCAATTTAAAATAAAGACCTAATTTATTTTGGTAATTAATAAATTGAATGTATGCTAAAATGTTGTCTATTTCACATGCAGAATTTAAAAATGTCAAACTCACTATCACTGCGTAGCATACTTGATGCTAACAAACTGACCGGACCGAATTACACGGACTGGTTAAGGAATCTGAAAATTGTTCTCACTGCTAAAAAGATTTCTTATGTCCTAAATTCGTCTGTCCCTACAAGTGTTGCAGAAACAGCCTCTGAGGAAGAGATTGCTACTTTCAGAAAGTGGCAAGATGATGCAATCTTGGCTCAATGCATCATGCTCGCATCCATGAGTAACGAGCTTCAGCGTCAGCATGAAACTATGGATGCTCCTACTATATTGCTCCATCTCAAAGAGTTATATGGTGAGCAAAGTAGGACTGCTAGATATAAGATATCTAAGGAGCTCTTCCGATCTCGTATTACCGAGGGCACTGCTATTGAGACTCATGTCCTTAAGATGATCAATCTGATTGAACAGCTTGGACAGCTTGGGTTCGTGATGGATGGGGAGTTAAGTCAAGATTTGATCTTGCAGTCACTCCCGGATACCTTCTCACAATTTGTTGTGAATTTTCACATGAATAAGTTGGACGTCAGCTTGCCTGAGTTACTTAACATGTTGAAAACTGCTGAAGGTCACTTCTCATCCAACAAGAACCAAGTCTTACTAGTGGATGATTCTTCCAAGAAAAGGAAGAGGCCCAAGGTATCTTCTAAAAAGAAGAAAAACAAGAAGGCTAAGGGCAAGGCGAAGAGGAAGGATAAAAAGAAACCTGATCCAGATAGCAAAGGAATTTGCTACCATTGCAATAAGCCGGGACACTGGAAGAGGAACTGCAAGGAGTATCTTGCGGACCAGAAGAAGCTTGGAGAAGCTTCGACTTCCGATCTAGGTTTGTTCATGATTGAAATTAATTTTTTTGAAAGTCAAAATTCTACTTGGGTATTGGATACCGGCTGTAGTTCTCACATATATAATAATATGTAGGGACTAAGCAGAAGTAGGAAGCTGAACAAGGATGAAGTCGTCCTACGAGTGGGAAATGGAGCAAAGGTTGCTGCATTAGCTGTAGGGACTTATTGTTTAGCACTGCCTTCGGGCAAGTCCATTAGTTTAAATAATTGTTATTTTGTTCTAACACTCATTAGAAACATTATTTCAATTTCTGTATTGTTTATGGATGGTTTTGATATTATAATAAAGAACAATAGTTGTTCTATTTATAATAAAAATGTTTTATATGGTGTTGGTAATTTACTGAATGGACTTTACATACTTGACTTGCATTAAAATATACTTCAAGTTGAACAAACTAAGAAAAGAAAAAGAGATGATGTTAATTATACCTTTATGTGGCATTGTAGACTCGGTCATATCAATGAAACAAGATTATCCAAGTTGCATAAAGATGGGCTTTTAGAGCTATCTGATTACGAATCATATCCAACTTGTGAACCTTGTCTCATGGGTAAAATGACTAAATCTCCTTTTACTGGAAAAGGAGAAAGAGTTACAGAGTTGTTAGCGTTGGTACACACAGACGTATGTGGACCTATGACAACGAATGCACGAGGAGGTTATTCTTATTTTATTACTTTCACTGATGATCATTCTAGATTTGGATATGTGTATTTAATGAAATACAAATCTGAATCGTTTGAAAAGTTCAAAGAATTCAAAAATGAAGTAGAGAAACAAACTGGTAAGAGTATTAAGATTCTTCGATCGGATCGAGGAGGTGAATACTTGACCAATGAGTTTCTAAGTTGTCTCAAAGAAAATGGTATAATCTCACAATGGACTCCACCAGGAACGCCACAGTTGAATGGTGTATCTGAAAGGAGAAATCGAACATTGTTGGACATGGTTCGTTCCGTGATGAGTTTTACCGACCTTCCATTATCCTTCTGGGTTATGCCCTAGAATCGGCTGCATACCTACTTAACAAGGTACCTACCAAATCCGTCCCAAAGACCCCATATGAGATATGGACAGGGAGGAAACCAAATCTTAAGCATGTTAAGACTTGGGGTTGTCCAGCTTATGTCAAAAGGTTTGAGCAAGATAAGTTGAAGACTAGATCCGATAAATGTAGATTCATGGGATACCCTAAAGAAACATCAAGGTATTATTTCTATCATCCTACTGATCAAAAGGTGTTTGTTGCGAAACACGCTGCCTTCTTGGAAAAGGAGTTTATCCTCGAAGGGGTCAGTGGGAGTAAGATATATCTTGAAGAAGTTCAAGAACCACAAAATACTACGGATCAAAGTCAGGTACCTGACCAAGTAGAAGAACCTACTGTACCACAACCTATTCGTAAATCTGGAAGAGTACTGAAGATACCTGAAAGGTATGGATTCATCATAGAGGATGATGATGAGGTACGCATCATATATGATGATGATCCATTAACTTACAAAGAGGCTATGAGTAGTGATGACCTAGAGAAATGGCTAGAAGCCATGAAATCCGAGATGGACTCCATGTATGAAAACCAAGTATGGACTTTGGTTTCACCACCTGAGGGCATTAAGCCTATTGGGTGTAAATGGGTCTTTAAGAGAAAGACTGGAGCAGATGGCAAGGTAGAGACCTATAAGGCCCGACTGGTTACAAAAGGTTTCAAACAAAGACAAGGAGTTGACTATGATGAAACCTTCTCACCAGTAGCTATGCTCAAGTCCATTCGGATTTTTGTTTGCAATTGTAGCTTATTATGACTACGAGATCTGGCAAATGGACGTCAAAACGGCCTTCCTCAATGGAGAGCTTGAGGAGAATGTATATATGATACAACTAGAGGGTTTTGTTTCAACGGTTGGAACAAACCAAGTCTGTAAGCTACAACGATCCATTTATGGATTGAAGCAAGTTTCTCGAAGATGGAACATCCGTTTTGATGAGATAATCAAAAGGTTTGATTTTATCAAAAATGAGGATGAACCATGTGTGTACAAGAAGGTTAGTGGGAGCGCTGTTTCATTCCTTGTATTATATGTTGATGACATATTATTGATAGGGAATGATGTTCCTATGCTACAGTCGATCAAAATTTGGTTATCTAAACACTTCTCCATGAAAGACTTGGGTGAGGCATCCTATATTTTGGGGATAAAGATCTATAGAGATAGATCTAAAAGGATGCTAGGCTTGACCCAAGGAAAGTACATTGACTCGATGCTAAAGAAGTTTAGCATGGAAGATTCCAAGAGAGGTCTCATGCCGATGAGCCATGGAATACATCTCTCCAAGAAACAGGCCCCAAAGACACCTGAAGAGAGAGACCGGATGAGTAAGATTCCTTATGCTTCCGCAATAGGATCTATCATGTACGGTATGATATGTACTAGACCAGATGTCGCTCATGCACTTAGTGTAACGAGCAGATATCAGTCGAATTCAGGAGAAGAACACTGGAAGGTAGTGAAAAACATCCTAAAGTACTTGAGAAGAACTAAGGATGTATTTCTAGTCTACGGTGGGTCTGAATTGAAACTAGAGGGCTATACAGACTCAAGTTTTCAAACGGACCAAGATGACAGTAAATCCATTTCAGGGTACGTGTTTACCTTAAACGGTGGCGCAGTGAGTTGGAAAAGTTCCAAGCAGCAAACAGTTGCTGATTCAGTGACAGAGGCAGAGTACATAGCTGCAAGTGAAGCTCCAAAGGAAGCTGTTTGGATCAAGAAGTTCATAACTGAACTTGGAGTGGTTCCTAGCATTAGAGGAGCAGTACCTTTATTCTGTGACAACAATGGAGCTGTTGCGCAGGCTAAGGAACCCAGGTCTCATCAGAAATCCAAACACGTGTTGCGGCGGTTTCATTTGATTAAAGAGATCATTGAAACAGGAGATGTCACCCTGGAGCGTGTGGACTCTCAAGACAACATTGCAGATCCATTTACTAAAGCTTTAACTCAACAGCAGTTTGATCGTCACTTAGAGAAGATGGGTATTAGATACCATGGCGATTGGCTTTAGTGCAAGTGGGAGATTGAAAGTAGTATGCACACAAGCCAATCATATTTGATATGATGTAACATATACTTTGTAATCTTATTCATTTATTAATAAAAGAATTGATTTTCTTAAAAGGCATTTTATATTATCTACATGGTGCTGTTATATTAAATGTGATAAACCCATAGTTTTGAGCAATGCTTTTAGAATCATGATGGTGATCATGCTAATGAGATCTAAATTCTAGATAGCTCACAAACTAAAATTGTTCCTAATCGTTGAATTACTAAATTGGGGATTAGTGAATCCGAATAGATTAGTACATACGTTGCTTGCTCTTAGGAAGAGGATGATTGATCTCATAATCATTTGTGTGGAGACACTAAAGCAAGTATGTAGGTGCTTATTAGAGAATAAGTTCACTGAACGTGACTCGCTAAGGAATACCTAATGGAGTTTTACTCGCCTGTCAATAGGAATTCCTCTAGTGATAGTAGTACAAGTGATCCTTGGACTTGAGATCATCATAGTATCTTGTGTATGATGAGTTATACTTTGATATGTCCCTTAAGACCTTTGGGGTATATCAAAGGGTATGATTGAGTATAATTAGTTGTACATGGAGATAGGTGAATGATCAATAAAGAATCTACCACGTCTATTAAAAGATGTGAATGTCCTATGTGATTCGATAAATGACAACTCAGTAGTCCTTGGCCAAGGCAGAATGAAATTAAAAATGAGTTTCTAATTTGCATTATTTAAAGTTGTGCATTTGGGAATCGAAATGCATATAATTAAATAAAATAAGACTTGACAGTAATTCCATGTCTTATATTTAATTGGGACATTGTATGGTAACTATTTACTCAAAGGTTGTTTTGTGATTGATGTTGAAATCTATATTATCTGGAAAGTCGTTGATCGCTAAGGGGGCTTACCCTTATTGTAGAATAAATATTATTTATTTAAATGAATTAAATAGTTTAATTTATTTATTTAAATAAGATTAGAATTGTTCTAATTGATTTATTCACAACCGGTTTAATATGGAGAACCTAAAGGGTCACACCGCAAAAGAAAAATATTTATTTAAGAAGTAAATGACATAAATGTAATAATAAGTTAAGTGTATTTAATTTAATCTATGGAGATAGAATAAATTAAATAGCTTAATATTTATTATTTAATATTTTAGAAATATTAAATATAAATTAATAAGAGGAGTCTTATTATTATTATTATTATTATTACTATTACTATTATTTAATTCCTAATAGAGATTGAGAATTAATTAATAGAACTATTATTTATTTCTTAATAGAGATTGGGAATTAATTAATAGAAGTACTCTCTCACAAATTCCTAATTGGATTAGGAGCATAATTAATTAAAGGAGTTTAATTATAATTGAAACCCTAATCCTAAATAGTTTAGGGAAGGGTTATTCTTACATCTATAAATAAGAGGAGTCTTATCATAGATTAGGGTTACACACTCTTGCATTAGATTGTGGAGAGTACTTACAATTTCTATAGAGATAGAAACTAGGGTTTTGCCAAATACCCAACTTCTTGAATACTTGTTCTTCCTTGGTGGATCACCTCTAGAGGCCAAACACTTGGGTGGCTAACGTTGATCAAAGGAAGGAATCACACCGTAGCATTCGAGGAGAACACGAAGGACTAGGGATTGAACTTGTACCAAGGAAGCTTTGTTCTACGAGGGTATAAATTCTTATTCTCTTTCTCTTTTGTTTATATCGTTAATTGAGCATAAGGATTGATCTTGGTGATGGTTTGTATAAAATTTTAAAATCCGATTTTACCGCGCTTCCGCACTATTTATGTAATTTGATTGCATGTTCGCGCTATATACAAACCTAACAAGAACTTTAATTTAATTCACAGTTCAATAATAATAGAATAGGAATTCAATTGCACAAGGTGCAAATCTCAATAATCAGTATAGATGTGAATAATCAACAATAATTATTCACTAACATACTTCGGAAATAATAACTCGAGTTTGAGTTAGGGAACTTGCCTGTCTTCTCAGCTACAAATAATTCTAGCTTTAACTAATTGGCCTTGAAGAACCTAACATTGATAACGTCGATCTATCAATTAGTACTGCGTAGTTGTATATCGATACGCTTACTTATACTATTTATTTAACAATTAAGCAAATCACATAGCACACATAAGTTAATAAACTATAGTAAATCCTATAAGACACTTAATTAGTCTCTAGGTTGATGGTTTAATTAATTAACAATGTTTCCCTTAAGTGATAAACACTTATTAAACCCTTAAACAATTAATTATAATTGTTTAATTAATTAACATTACTTTTTCTTAAGTTATATTCATTTATTTACCCTTAAACAATTTATTATAATTGTTTAATTAATGTGTTATTTAAACTCTCCTTATTTTATTAACTTTATCTTCATTTAATTACTATTTAATATTTGTTAAACAGTAATTAATTAATTATCTTTAGTTATTAATAATAGTAATTAATAACTAATTATATTTACTTATTATTTAATTATTAATTAAATAATAATCGAATTATTAATTTTAATTGTCTTTAATTATTATTTAAGATTAAATAATAATTAACTAGGTTTATTTATTGTAATGTCCAGGAAATTCTTAAACATTGTATTAATTTATTTTGATATATATAATTCGTTTTATTTAATTTTGCGAATTTAATTGGATCCATGTAGGTATTATTATTTAAATATATAAATACGTGGTCCAATAATTTTTCTTTGCCTTAAAGGGGCTCAATAATAGTTTGAATAAATTAATGAGTAACCCTAACATTTAATTGCAAGAAAATTTGGAAAGAAGATTAATAAATAAATTCTTTTAAATAAAGAATAATGGTTAATAATAAATATCTAAATAAGTAATTTATTTGGTAGTTGTTTAATTTAAAATATTAGAATTTCATAGTGGTTAATTTAATTTGGGAAAATTTTCTTGGCCCATTGCTTTTATTTAGTTCTAATTTGAGTCCAAATCTTCTTTTCAATTTAATTCTGATTGGGCCATTCTCTTTTAGTTGGATTAGGCCCAAATCCCTTGTATTCTACTTTTGGACCACTTATTTCCAGCCAACCCAACCTTCCTTGGGTTGAGCCCAAATGCAATAATCAGTCGGGTTGGGTCAAGCAAGCGGGTTGAACCCGTTTCCTTTAAATTGGGACAACCGGTCAGTTCATTTGGGTGAGATTCATATCGGCAGAAATCAATTTGGGGAAGGATAACCGAGCAAAAGAAAAGGGGGAAAACCCTAACACCTCAAATCAATCAGCCGAACTAAGGAGGAGATTAGAGTGAGGCGAGCCTATCAGCCATAGGTTTTCAATCAATCGAACGGGACGGCACGGGAGGAAGGCGCCGGCGGCACCAAGGATCGACCAGCGGGAAAACGGGGGCGATTGACAGCACGGTAGTGTAAGAGAAACCGGCAGCACGGCTGGGAACGGGCAAGGACCGAGCGGCGATCGAAGAAACCAAAAGGTTTGAGCGTGCGGCGACGTGACCAGTGGGGGTTCGCAGCTCGAGGGTTTGCCGGCAAATCGCGGCTTTGGTTGATGGGTTGATGTGAACAATTGACAGCCTACACCTCCTACCGTTGGACAATGGTTAGGTCAATTGGGATATTGCCCAACAATTGGGTAACTAATTTCCTATAAATTGAGCCCAAGACCTAGCCAAGTTGTCGAGTCTCTGTAAGTTCAAATTAGAAGGAGAAAATAAATCGCAGAGAAGGGGGGGACCAAGGGAAGTCAGTCGCTCGACGGTGAATGTCCGGCGTTGTCAGCTACTTTGGAAGGAGAAGGCAGACTGCAATTCGGTCGAGTCCAAGGTAGTTATCTTAGGCTTAATGTGTTTTCCTTCTCTGATTGTTAGTGTAACCATTGAAGTATGTTGCTCTTGTTGAATTTACAAGGCTGGTATTGTATTGTATGGGTTTGTTTTGATTTAAAAGTCTAGTATTGAATTACTTTTGGTTGGTTGTCGAATTCTGTTGCCATTTGGCTTGGGGAAAATCTATGTATAGAAAGCCATAAAGGCCAAGATGGATTGTGATGATTTTTGTTGGTTCATTTTGATTAGAAATTTGGTATTGTGATTTTGGGATGATATATTTCTACCACTGGATGGTTATACACTGTTTAGGGTGTTGTATTGAACTGCTTGGGTTTGGAACTCTGAAATGGTATCATGTAAATTCCTGAGGAGAATCTGTTGAACAATGGAAATGAAATTAGCAGGAGTTGATATGTCAGTTGGTTTACTAAACACCTGACTTTCAACAATATTAGGTAATAACTGTATTAACTTGGTTGTGAAATTTCAGGGAGTCTAATTGCTGTCTAATGGTTAATCAACTATGCTAGTATTGGCTTAATTAATGGTTAACTAATTTGAGTTAATAATGCTCTTGTAAATTTACTTGTTATTATAACTAATAAATAAAATTAATCAATAATTATTTATTATTTATTAATAATAATAATAATAAATAAAGCTAGTAAATATTTAATTATTATTATTAGTAAATAATAATTATGTATGAATAAGTTAAGCGACTAATTATTTATTATTAAATAATAAATAAAGATAATAAATATTTACTTATTAAATTAATTATTTATTATTTATCAATAAATAATAAATAAAGATAACGAATAGCTACTTATTATTTAATCAATTAATTAATTATTTATTTTATTTTATTTTTCACTAAATAATAAATAAGGATACTAAATGTTAATTATTATGTAATGAATAATAATTAATTAAAATCCATAAAAGAATTATTTATTATTAATTAATAATTAGTTAATAAAATAATTATTTATTATTTAGCAATAAATAATAAATAAAGATAATAAATATTTAATTATTATTTAATTAAATAATAATTAAGTATGAATAAAGTTAATAAAATAATTAATTATTTGTAAATAATAAATAAAAATAATAAATATTTAATTACTATTTAATTAATATTAAATAATAATTAAGTATGAATAAGTTAACAAAATAATTATTTATTATTTATCAATAAATAATAAATAAAGATAATAAATATTTAATTATTATTTAATTAAATAATAGTTAAGTATGAACGCAGTTAATAAAATACTTATTTATTATTTATCACTAAATAATAAATAAGGATAATAAATATTTGATTCAGTTAATAGTAATTAAGTTAATACATTAAATATTTAATTAATGTGGAATGAGGAACAAGGATAATGATTACCCAATTACCCTTAAGGCGAATAGTAACTAAGTGTAAATAATTAAATAAGTGATCAACTATTATGTAGTTGCTATTAAACCATGATAAATTTATTATTTATTTTTATAAATAATAAATAAGAATTATTAACACATACGTAGAGACGAATAAGGTTAATAATTTGAGTATTGAAATAATAAGTGATCATGATTAGCTATTAGCTATTTTTAAAGGCCAAAGATCATTAATTAAATTCTGTTTAGTTAATGTTACATAGTAATTAAATATAGATGATGAAATTTTTATTTGATACGTAAATGGTATAGCAAGGTGTGCCAATATGCAACTATAACCATATCAATTAATAAGTCGACTTTATCCAATGATAGGTCATCCAAGGTCGATTAATTAAAGCTAAGTTTATCTGTAGCTGAGCAAACAGGCAAGTTCCCTAACTTCATTCTGTCAGTATATTGAATGAAAGTTATTCCTTACTCAACTTTTACATTGAGCACTATTTCTAAACCTTATGCATTATTTTTTTTTTATTCGTGCAAAAGGTATATATTATTGCAAATTGTTCTTTAAGCTTGAATCTTATCTCCAAGCCTGCTTTAAGTGGTCTAATTACTGTTAAAATTATTCCACATCTTTGTATTTATTGACCTTCGCACTTGTACATTTGAACTTGTATAATTATCTTAAGTTCTGAAATTCACGAACTATTCATGATTAAGTCTGAACCCTTGTCTCGGTCAGGCACGTATATAAGAATTTATAAAAGCTATCCGAACCAATCAATGGTAAGGATTCTTAGACTGAATGAACACCCCTTTTATTATAGGGGAGTACCCCAGGTACCGTATATAAGGTACCAATAGCAGAGTTAAATGTTATGCATATACATAGCGTACGCGAGGCTGATCCCCTCAAGTACTTATTCTGTAGCCAGTAACCAGAGGGTCAACTAGCTATTGACTCCTTTGGAAGTTATTGTTCAAAGTCTATTCGACTACCAATTGTTCTAAAAGCATTTATTGTTATTGTTTCTGAAAATTGCTGAATTCTCCTTCTATATTCCTTTCATCATGATATATCCTTATTGTTGTACTTTAAACTTGCTGAGCAAACTCGTTGCTCATTCTTGCTATATCATGACTTTATTGCAGCTAAACCCGAGACGTCATGGAAGAACAAAGGAAAAGAAAAGATGAAGTAATAGACTTCATGTAGCAGATTTTAAATTTACGAATAGTTAATTGCTGTTAATGTAATTTAAACCCTAACTTTTATTTAGGGTATGGATTTGTGTAATTGTTTAAGGTTCTTTTGTATTCTGGACTAGTAACACCTTTGTAATGAACAACGTATGTTTATTATATTCCGCATTTTAGTTATCATATGTTGTTAGAGGTGAATGTTTGTATTGGATCGTGATGACCGGATCCGGGTATTTGGAGACCCGAATTTGGGGACGTCACATTTATTATTAAAAGTTAATCAAATAATAAATAATTAATTAATAAGTATGAATTATCTTTAGTTATTATTTAATAATAAATAATAACTAATTAGGTTTATTTATTATTTAAAGTTAATCAAATAATAATTAATTAATTTATAATTCTTAATTATCCTTAATCATTATTTAATATTAATTAAACAATAATTAATTAATATAATATATTCAGAAATCATAAGATTTAATGCCCAAAACTTAATTTTTGTGCATTTACTAATTTTACAAAATTTAATAATATTGTTTAAAGTATTTAAATTAGTTAAAATTAAATCTGGATGGCAATATGGTAATTATCGCGAAATCCGGACGGAGGGGCAAAACCGTAATTTCCCCGCCTGATCGTCCGCCTGCGCATTGCGCGTGAGCCTTCCTCGCCTGGTCAAAACGACGTCGTTTGGCGCTAGGGTCACAGCAGACTGGCGCGCCATGCGTGGCCAGTCTATTTGTCCTCCCAGGCGCGCGCCATGCGCGGCCGGCCTTTGCCCAATTCATGCTGGAGCCTTCCAGGGTAATTGCTAACACACTCAATTAATTCTAATACCATCAAGTAGGCCTAAACCTCCAAAATAAATTCCAAAAAAAATACCTATGACTAAGAAAAATATTTCTAATATTAAAACAAAATATTTATGACTTAAATCAATATTTTTCATCAATAAATTTTGTACTCCAATAAATCATTGTACACATGTTTTAGCCCATCAAACCACCAAAACTTGCTACAAATATTTTTAAACCCCAACATATTATTAATAAAACATACTAAACCATTATTTATCATCACCTAGATTTTAAAATCATGAGTTAAGTATTTTTAGAAAAATGTAGATCTAACAAAATAAAACTTAGATCTATACACACTTCATTCCTTTCATAAGCATCAAACAACAAACATAAAAATAATCCCAACACAACAACTAGGGTTTGAAATAAATGAAGATCCATACCTAGATTTAATGGCTATTCTCCTCTTCCTTCCAAAGTAGGTTGTAAATGGGGGTGGCATAAATAACCAAGATCTTCTTCTTCGTCTCACAAGATTTTGGACACCACCTTCTTCTTACTCTCCCAAGTATTTACTCTTGTTCTCTCTTTTAACTCTCTCTAACACACTCTCAAGGTATTAGGAGAAATGAAGATGCAAAATGACTAACCTTTTGATTTATTAACTAGATAATAGCAAGGACTCCTATACTTGCCATCATGAAGCTAGAGAAAGGTTTGATGTAGGGTGGCCATGTGACATCTTAGGAAACTATGACATAATAGGAAGCTATTTGACATGATAGGAGGCTATGATATCAAGTCTACAACTTCAACTTCCAAGACAACCAGTTACTTAATAAAACTAGGACTTTGAAAGGCAATTGCCCCTCTTCCTCTTTAGTTACACGGCAAAGGGAGAGAATTTGTCCCAAAATTATTGTCCCAACTAGTTGCTTTAATTAATAAACAATTGTTACACATTTAATTTATCAAGTGGCTAGGTTTTGGACCACACATTAAATACCATTGGGCTTCCAATTTAAATGATTAGGCTAATAAAAATCCAAATCTATTTCATGCAATATTGGGTCTTTTAATTTAACCCCATGATAGCTCATTTAATAAGCCACACAATTAATACCAAAATCCATGATTAATATAAATGATTGGACTAGGTATATTAATTAAGTAACTTAGTCAATTAGTAAATAAATTACTAACTTAACTATTAATTATTATTATCCAATTCAACAACTACTTTCATTAATTAACCCACACACTTTATTTACTAACTATATTCAATTTACTTGAATACTTAATTTAATAAATACCTTGCCAACTTTATGGATATAAAGCCTTAGGATTTGCTCACTAGTTTAAATATACTACTAGTGATTCCCTTAACACAAATTTATATCAATAAATCACATAGTCACATAATCTACCAATACACCCAAAGGTTTAAATAAGAACACAAAGTTAACTCATTAAAATTAAATCATATATTTAATTAATAATGACGTTCAAAATTCACGGGCATTACATCTCTCCCCCCTTATAAAAATTCCGTCCTCGGAATTGCAAAAATTGGGTTACTCAAATAAAAACGGATAATTCGCTTTCATCTTCTCTTCGAGTTCCCACGTAGCTTCTTCGACTGCATGATTCCTCCAGAGAACCTTGACGGAATGGATGGTCTTGTTTCTCAGCTTCTGTTCCTTCCTATCGAGAATCTGGATAGGAACTTCCTCGTACGTTAAGTCCTTCTCGACTTGGATTGGTTCATAGGAGATAACGTGCTTATAGCCTAGTTTATACGGCCGCAACACTGACACATGAAACACGTTGTGAATGTGCTCAAGTTCAGGAGGTTACCTCGTACGCCACCTCGCCGATTCGCCTCAAAATCTCGAACGGTCCTATGAACCTAGGGCTCAATTTGCCCTTCTTCCCAAACCGGATCTTCCTTTTCCAAGGAGAGACCTTCAAAAACACAAAGCTACCAACTTCAAAGTCCCGCTTCTGGCGATGTAAGTCGGCATATTTCTTCTGGCGATCTTGAGCTGCTACCAGACGGTTTCTGATCAGCCGCACGATGTCTGTAGTCTGCTGCACCATTTCTGCTCCCAGCAATCTTTGCTCCCCAACCTCGTCCCAACACATCGGGGTTCGGCATCTCCTTCCATATAGCGCTTCGTACGGTGGCATGTCGATACTGGCATGATAGCTATTGTTGTAAGCAAACTCCACCAGTGGCAAATGGTCATCCCAGCTACCCTTTAAATCCATCACGACTGCCCGAAGCATATCTTCTAAGGTCTGAATCATTCGTTCGCTCTGGCCGTCGGTTTGAGGATGATACGTTGTACTCAACCTTAACTACGTTCCCATTCTTGCCTGCAGACTTTTTTAAAAATTCAACATGAAGCACGGATCTCTATCAGATACAATTGATACCGGCACTCCATGTCGTGACACTATCTCTTTCACATAAAGCTTTGCTAATTGCTCCAGATTGTACCGTATCTTGATTGGCAGAAAATGAGCAGACTTGGTTAGACGATCCACAATTACCCAGATGGCGTCTAAACCCTTATGAGTTGGTGGCAGTCCCACCACAAAGTCCATTGTGATGTGCTCCCACTTTCACTCCGGAATCTCTAATGGTTGAAGTAGTCCGCTCGGTCGTTGGTGCTCTGCTTTAATCCTCTGGCATGTCAGACATCGGCTGACGCACTCTGCCACTTCTCGTTTCATATTCGGCCACCAAAACTTTCGTCGCAAATCCTGGTACATTTTTGTGCTTCCGGGATGTACTGAGTACTTCGTGCTGTGAGCTTCCTAAAGGATTTCTTCCCTCAATTCCAGATCCAACGGTACCCAGACTCTCCCTTCAAACCTTAGCAACCCAGTGCCATCAATCTTATACTTAAGCTTCTCGCCTTCGGCAATTCGCTTCTTTATTGAATTACAATCCTCATCCTTTTCTTGAGCCTCCTTAATTTTATCCAATAGGGTCGGGGTCGCTGTCACTGTAAACAATTTCCCGTCCGTCTCCATCGGATACTTAACCTCCAATTCCAGACGTTTAAACTCCTTTATCAACTCTGCCTGAGTTGTAAGCCTCATCAATTTCTCTCTGCCTTTCCTACTCAGGGCATCTGCCACTACATTTGCTTTGCCCAGATGGTACAGAATCTCACAGTCGTAATCCTTGATCAATTCTAACCATCGGCGTTGCCTCATATTCAGCTCCTTCTGAGTGAAAATATATTTTAGACTTTTGTGATCTGTATATATCTCGCACCTCTCTCCATATAAGTAGTGCCTCCAAATCTTCAAGGCGAATACTACTGCTGCTAACTCCAGATCATGGGTCGGGTATCCCTTCTCGTAGTCCTTCAGCTGACGTGAAGCGTACGCAATGACCTTGCCATGCTGCATTAGTACACAACCAAGGCCTTTGTGTGATGCATCACTGTATACTACAAAACCTCCAGTGTCGTCTGGTAAAGCTAACACTGGTGCTTGGCTAAGTCTTTTCTTCAGCTCCATGAAACTCTCCTCGCACTTCTCCGTCCAAACGAACTTTACCGTCTTCGAGAAATCCTGGATGAACCTCCAATAGTATTGTGCTAACCCTAGGAAACTCCTGATCTCCGTTGGTGTCTTTGGCTGCTCCCAGTTGATAATGGCTTCCACCTTTGCTGGGTCTACTGAAACACCATCCCGGTCAATGACGTGCCCAAGAAACTGCACCCTTTGCAACCAAAATTCACACTTTGAAAACTTCGCGTACAGCTTCTCCCTTCTTAATGCCTCTAAAGCAATCCTTAGATGTTCAGCATGTTCTTCCTCTGACACTGAATACACCAAGATGTCATCGATGAATACTACTACGAACTTGTCCAAGTACTGCTTGAACACTCTGTTCATCATATCCATGAATGCTGCTGGTGTATTTGTCAGTCCAAATGACATAACCAGAAACTCGAAATGTCCATAACGAGTTTTGAATGCCATCTTCGGGATATGCTCTTGTCTCACCCTTAGTTGATGATAGCCCGTCCTTAAATCAATCTTTGAAAAGTACTTCGCTCCCTTGAGTTGATCAAACAAATCGTCTATCTTGGGCAGCGGATACCTATTCTTAATCGTAACTTTGTTCAACTCACGGTAGTCGATACAAAGCCTCATCGAGCCATCCTTCTTCTTTACGAACAGAACTGGCGCTCCTCATGGTGACACGCTCGGTCTGATATAACCCTTATCTAACAGTTCCTGTAATTGAACCATCAGCTCTTTCATCTCTACTGGTGCCATTCGGTAAGGCGCCTTGGATATCGGTGCCGTCCCGGGTACCAAGTCGATCGCAAATTCTATCTCTCTATTTGGTGGCAGTCCCGAAATTTCATCTGGGAAGATATCAGCGAATTCCCTTACGACGGGTATCTGACTCAGTTCACCCTCGACCCGTCGAGTGTCCACCACGTGAGCCAAATAACCTATACAACCCTTCTTAAGCAATCTATTTGCTTGCATCATCATCAAACAACAAGATTGTCTTGGCAATTTACCACCATAGAATACTACCTTTGACTTACTCGGAGTCTTCAGGTGTACGCACTTTTTCTTGCAGTCAATGACCGCCCCATGGCTCGCTAACCAATCCATTCCAAGGATTACATCAAATTCTCCAAGACGAATCGGCAACAAGTCCACGTTAAGCTTAAACCCTCTCAAATCAGCACAACAATTCCTATAAACGTAGTTTACGGGGATAATCTCTTTGATTGCTACTTCTACATTCATCGGGTGTTCTAATAGTTCACTAGGTAAATTAAATCCTTGAGCAAATTCATCAGATACAAAAGAACATGAAGCTCCCGAATCGAATAGCACATAGGCATTTATATCGTTGATTGGAATAATACTTGATACCACCTCCCTGGATGCCACGGCATCTTGCACTGTCATGTTGAAGGTCCTCGCTGTTGGCCTATTTGGCTGGGCTGGTCCTCCACTGGTTGCCATCGAGTTGTTGCCCCTATTGCCGCTTCCGCCATCCATGTTTTTCTTCCGAGGACAGTCCTTGCTCCGATGTCCCATCTTTCCACAATTGAAACAACCTACTTTCTTCGCCTTAGGACAATTAGGCGAGATATGCCCTTCTTGTCCACAGGTATAACAGACCATCTTTCCTTTCATGCACTCTCCCGAGTGACCCTTTCTGCAATTTCCACATACCTGCCTTTTTTGCTGCATGCTCCCTTGCTGCATTTCAGAATTGCTACCCCCACTGCTCCATTGACGCTTCTTGTTATTACTGCCACCACTGCTAACATTCACATTTCCACCTTCTACCTTCTTCTTGTTCTTCTCCCGATTATATTTTGAAACCGCTTCACTCATACCTTCAGCAATGAGAGCTTTCTCCAACAAGGTTGAGAACGACGTAATTTGTAAAACCGCTACCTTGCTGTAGATCCACGGCTTTAACCCATTCTCGAATCTTCTTGCCTTCCTCACCTCAGTGTCCACCTGATGTGGGGCGAATCTAGCCAATTCATTGAATTTTGCAGCGTATTCTGACACTGACAAATTTTCCTGTTTTAATTCCAAAAACTTGATCTCCATCTTCGCCTGCGTACTCTCAGGAAAGTAATTCTCGAAAAACAACGTCTTGAATGCTTCCCACGCCATAACTCCAGTTCCAGCTTTGCTCTGATTGGCTTCCCACCAAAAGTTAGCCTTGCCTTTCATTAAGTAGGTAGCAAAAACTGTCTTCTGCTCCTCAGCGACTCTAGCAATGACAAAGGCCTTTTCAATCTCCTTTATCCACGATTGGGCCTCTATCGGGTCCGTTGTTCCTCTAAACTCCGGTGGTCCTACTGCCTTAAAGTCTTTAAAATTGGCTAAGTGGTTGCCTGACTGGTTTCCTGCAGTAGTCATTTGATTCCGCAGAGCTTCGGCCATCATGTTCATAAAGTCTTGCATTGGGTTTGGTTGAGTTCCCCCTGCATTGTTAACCGACTCTTCGATCCCTTGGTTCCGTAAGATTCGTCTGGGCGGCATTATCTGATTAAACAAGGTCCTAACACGTTACTCGGGTTTTATTAACATATAAGTATTTAACATGTAATACAATATTGTATTTGCACAATCGCAAGATCATCGTGTGGGAGCTTTAGATTACCCAACCTCGGGAATTCTGCTTTTCCCGATTAGTAATTTAAGTTGCTAAAATACCGATTCAGTTTTACTAAATTAACATAATCATTGAATAGACGGTTTACCAAGTAAAATTCTCAAACACATACCATAATAATGCATTTATATTCATATACCAACTTTAGCGTCTTACACGTTCATCACAGGTATATTGTCATAAATGCTAGCATCTCAATAAAATAACAAAAGATGGGATTCACTTAAACCATTCTTTTCTACTTACATAAATGGAAAGTACATCCTACCTATGAACTACCTCGCACCTGCTGAGGTTAATACAACTCTAGTAATTCAAACGTAGCACCAACATCATTGCTCAAGGCATAACTGCCCACCTCCAACTACCCTCTAAGGGACGAATACAACTCAACGCTTGCTCTCGCTACTGGAGGGCAGATCCATCCATTTGGCGTCGAGCTGCATAAAGGCGATGTCTAAGGCTCGCTCCAAATCTTATATCTTCACATCTTTAGCTTTCACCTCACCCCTCAACTGTCTTAACTGTAGCTCTCTCTACTCCAGCCTTTTGCGCAACTCGGCTAACTCAGCCTGTGCCTGGTAAGCAGCGTCCTTGTACTGTTGCTCAGTAATCTGGAGGGTGTGGTTCTGCGCCTCCATTTGTTTAGCCCTAACCTCTAGCTCGGCGTTCCTCGCCAGTAATTCACCTATCACCTCAAGCTCTATGGGCTACTGGTTCACTGAATAGCTATCTTGACTCTCGTCCGACATCCTACAAACACCACACAATAATCAACATCAGTACCACAATAAAATATATTTATTGATAAAATGAAATGATATTTTATTCGGTACAACTAGAACTCGATGGGTCTCCTCAACCCATCACCTACGTACTCTATATGAGTCTCCTACTAAGGTTATAACCTAGGTTTCTCATTCCTAACGTTTATAACAAACAGCTTTGATACCAACCTGTGACACCCCCAAATCTGGGTTTCCTAACCTCGAATTCGGTGTTCACGATACTCAACAACATACATACTTTCTAACTAATGCGGAATAATAAACATACATTGTTTATCAAAACAGTAATAAAGTCTTACAATCATGGTCCCAAGGTTCTTTAACCTTAACTTAAAACGTACCCTGAATACATTAGAGTTCACAAAACCAAATAACATTCGAGATAAACTAGTACATAAGCCCTATCAGGCAACTACTCTTACACCTTCCCTTTTCCTTTGTCCCCTTTAGACGTTTTTGCCTTAGCTGAAATAAATATCATGATATAGCAAGGGTAAGCAACTAGTTTGCTTAGCAAGTTTATACACAAGGGAGATATATCATGAATAGAAGGAAGTTTCGCTTTTAATGTTCAACAACAGTATAAAATTGTGAAGAAACATGAATTAATAGGCAACAGTTGAATATTTGAATAATTGAATTGCAATTACTGAGTGGTTGGAAATAACCATAGATATTTGCCAAGGTTCTCAGCATTTAGACTGGACCTCTTAATATGTTTTGATAATCAAGGGGATCAGCCTTTCATACCCCGTGATTTATGCATAAACACTTAATAAACCAGCATTGATATCATGCCTTAATCAAATTTATCCTTTTCTCAGCCAAGAGTTCTTACCATAACAATTTAATAAGAACAACTTTTAAAATACATTTGATTTAACAAATTTAGAATGCTTGATCTAGCTGATACAAATAGCATAGATCTATCTCATAAACAATTCATGCTTGAAAGAACTTTAATTTAATTCACAGTTCAATAATAATAGAATAGGAATTCAATTGCACAAGGTGCGAATCTCAATAATCAGTATAGATGTGAATAATCAACAATAATTATTCACTAACATGCTTCGGAAATAATAACTCGAGTTTGAGTTAGGGAACTTGCCTGTCTGCTCAGCTACAAATAATTCTAGCTTTAACTAATTAGCCTTGAAGAACCTAACATTGATAACGTCGATCTATCAATTAGTACTGCGTAGTTGTATATCGATACGCTTACTTATGCTATTTATTTAACAATTAAGCAAATCACATAGCACACATAAGTTAATAAACTATAGTAAATCCTATAAGATACTCAATTAGTCTCTAGGTTGATGGTTTAATTAATTAACAATGTTTCCCTTAAGTGATAAACACTTATTAAACCCTTAAACAATTAATTATAATTGTTTAATTAATTAACATTACTTTTTCTTAAGTAATACTCATTTATTAACCCTTAAACAATTTATTATAATTGTTTAATTAATGTGTTATTTAAACTCTCCTTATTTTATTAACTTTATCTTCATTTAATTACTATTTAATATTTGTTAAACAGTAATTAATTAATTATCTTTAGTTATTAATAATAGTAATTAATAACTAATTATATTTACTTATTATTTACTTATTAATTAAATAATAATCGAATTATTAATTTTAATTATCGTTTATTTATTATTAAAAGTTAATCAAATAATAAATAATTAATTAATAAGTATGAATTATCTTTAGTTATTATTTAATAATAAATAATAACTAATTAGGTTTATTTATTATTTAAAGTTAATCAAATAAAAATAATTAATTTACAATTCTTAATTATCCTTAATCATTATTTAATAGTAATTAAACAATAATTAATTAATATAATATATTCAGAAAACATAAGATTTAATGCCCAAAACTTAATTTTTGTGCATTTATTAATTTTACAAAATTTAATAATATTGTTTAAAGTATTTAAATTAATTAAAATTAAATCTAGATGGCAATATGGTAATTATCGCGAAATCCGGACGGAGGGGCAAAACCGTAATTTCCCCGCCTGATCGTCCGCCTGCGCATTGCGCGTGAGCCTTCCCCGCCTGGCCAAAACGACGTCGTTTGGCGCTAGGGTCACAGCAGACTGGCACGCCATGCGCGGCCGGCCTTTGCCCAATTCATGCTGGAGCCTTCCAGGGTAATTGCTAACACACTCAATTAATTCTAATACCATCAAGTAGGCCTAAACCTCCAAAATAAATTCCAAAAAAAATACCTATGACTAAGAAAAATATTTCTAATATTAAAACAAAATATTTATGACTTAAATCAATATTTTTCATCAATAAATTTTGTACTCCAATAAATTATTGTACACATGTTTTAGCCCATCAAACCACCAAAACTTGCTACAAATATTTTTAAACCCCAACATATTATTAATAAAACATACTAAACCATTATTTATCATCACCTAGGTTTTAAAATCATGAGTTAAGCATTTTTAGAAAAATGTAGATCTAACAAAATAAAACTTAGATCTATACACACTTCATTCCTTTCATAAGCATCAAACAACAAACATAAAAATAATCCCAACACAACAACTAGGGTTTGAAATAAATGAAGATCCATACCTAGATTTAATGGCTATTCTCCTCTTCCTTCCAAAGTAGGTTGTAAATGGGGGTGACATAAATAACCAAGATCTTCTTCTTCGTCTCACAAGATTTTGGACACCACCTTCTTCTTATTCTCCCAAGTATTTACTCTTGTTCTCTCTTTTAACTCTCTCTAACACACTCTCAAGGTATTAGGAGAAATGAAGATGCAAAATGACTAACCTTTTGATTTATTAACTAGATAATAGCAAGGACTCCTATACTTGCCATCATGAAGCTAGAGAAAGGTTTGATGTAGGGTGGCCATGTGACATCTTAGGAAGCTATGACATAATAGGAAGCTATTTGACATGATAGGAGGCTATGATATCAAGTCTACAACTTCAACTTCCAAGACAACTAGTTACTTAATAAAACTAGGACTTTGAAAGGCAATTGCCCCTCTTCCTCTTTAGTTACATGGGAAGGGGAGAGAATTTGTCCCAAAAATGTTGTCCCAACTAGTTGCTTTAATTAATAAACAATTGTTACACATTTAATTTATCAAGTGGCTAGGTTTTGGACCCCACATTAAATACCATTGGGCTTCCAATTTAAATGATTAGGCTAATAAAAATCCAAATCTATTTAATGCAATATTGAGTCCTTTAATTTAACCCCATGATAGCTCATTTAATAAGCCACACAATTAATACCTAAATCCATGATTAATATAAATGATTGGACTAGGTATATTAATTAAGTAACTTAGTCAATTAGTAAATAAATTATTAACTTAACTATTAATTATTATTATCCAATTCAACAACTACTTTCATTAATTAACCCACACACTTAATTTACTAACTATATTCAATTTACTTGAATACTTAATTTAATAAATACCTTGCCAACTTTATGGATATAAAGCCTTAGGGTTTGCTCACTAGTTTAAATATACTACTAGTGATTCCCTTAACACAAATTTATATCAATAAATCACATAGTCACATAATCCACCAATACACCTAAAGGTTTAAATAAGAACACAAAGTTAACTCATTAAAATTAAATTATATATTTAATTAATAATGACGTTCAAAATTCACGGGCATTAGAGGCGCTGACTGGTCAACCTTTAAAAATGAAATAATTAATTTGGGGCTAGAAGGTTTTGAACCCTTGGCCTTTTGGTCATATGTTGGAAGCCTTACCACTACACCAGAATCACTTTTGATTATGAATCAGAATGTTTAATATTTAAACTATATAATTATGGGTTTGAAGTTTGACTTAAAGGCTTATTTGATTATTTCTTTTAAAGGTTTATGATCAAGGGTTGACCTCATTTTTTTTTTGTAAATTAAAATAAAGAAGTTTATTTTGATTTGGAATTTGATTAAAAAATAAAGGAGTTTATTTTTATTCAAAATTGGATAAATTAAAATAAAAGATTTTATTTTGATTTGGAATAGGATTAAAATAAAGAAGTTTATTTTAATTACAATTGGATTTCATGATAACTAATTAGAGTTAGAATTGGATTCCATGATAACTAATTGGAGTTGAAATTGGATTTTATACTAACTAATATTGCCCATTAAATGATATCAATGCATATATGGAATGGTTCTATTATTCATGAGATGAATGTTATTTATTAATGCATATAAAGATATGTATGATAATAAATAGGGATTAATTATGGACTATTGACCAATGCATATAAAGATCTTGTTTTGCCCCTTGACTGCTGATTAAGGTTTCTATTTATTTTAAATAGTTTATGTAATAGGACTAGCTAGAATTATTTTGAAGAATTGGAGACAAAGGAGAAAGGAGCGCTTGAAGACCCGTTTTGTAATGGAGCTTGGGATTTAAATGTAATAGTTATATTTAAATTTAATTCTTGCACCCTAGGTTTGACCTTTTGGTTCACTTGGTGGCTCTAGTGAACCAAACTAGAATAAAAGTCCATAATCAATCCGGGTAGAATATAGTATTCTATATGTGCATGATTACTATATATATATATATACATATATTATATATTATACAACATGCTTCACATGTTAAATAATATGACGCGTATTTTATATATATACGTGCATGCGCGCTAAACAAGATGAGACAAATAATAACAAACCCCTCAAAGAAATCATATTAAGTCCTAAGCGTTCAAAGATATTTGGAATATCGAACGTCGCCTTCTAGCATGGTAAAGCGATAGAGTATTAAATATTTAATATGAGTTTGTTGTGCACACATAAGGCGAGTATTAAATATTTAAGATGTTGCTTTATCACATTTAATGCTTATAAATAGACTGAACGATGCTGTTTTTGTGACGACCCCAAATTCAGGTACTTGCAACCCTTGTTTAGTGCTCACGATATCCAAAGCATAACCAAAATAGACACCAAACTTATATAAACGTTTTACATCAGAGTTTCAAATCCCAAGGTATGTAACCTTAACTACCTACCATGATAATTAAATATATACAAACATTTAACTATCTATCACAGGGAGCAGCAAATTTTAGTCTGCGGCCTTCCCTTTGCCTTTGTTTCCTGCTGACCCTGTAGTATACTCCGGGTGCACTGAAAACATTTATAGACAAAGCAAGAATGAGCATAAAAGTGCTCAGCAAGTAATATACGATCATAATATATGAAAGAATAAATGTTTTCTGTGGAGTGCACTTTAATAGTAGAATGAGCTGTTAAGTAATATGAACCGAAATCAACTCCTGATAACCATTATCATTAAATATATGCTGAGTGGTCAAGTAAACCATGAACAATAGTTTCAATTTTATTGAAAAGGTTCCAGGCAAAGTTTCTTTTGCGAACCGTCTGGACTTACGGGCATGGTAGGTGATCAGCCCGATATGCCCTGCGTTGATCAACACTGCTATTTGTGAACCACCATTAGGTTCACTCCTCACACTCATAGAGTGCTACAAGTCTGTACCGCCCTTGGAGCGGATTTCAAAAATATATTCCTATATCGAAAATTGTTCATACTCAGACTAGAATTCAAACCATAATTAATATAGTTGAACCACAATAACACTTCGATATTTTGGAAATAAAGGAATAGAAATGTTACAAGTTTAGTCCAGCCCAAACAATTGGCTTGGACCCTATGTAAACTGTTCATGCATATCAGATATCATTATAATATGCAAAATAAAAATCTCACCAATCTTGTGAAGCTGATTGGAATAAAAATGATTTAATTCCTTTTTATCACTTTATATATGAAAACATAAACTTACCTTAAAATGATCAAGTCAACTTACTTGATTGACTTAGAAAGAATTGGTGTTTAGATACTTGTCTGTTGTTTAGGTAATGATAAAACTCCGATAGTCCAACCCTATGGATCCTACACATATATATTGATATATGAAGTAGGTTAACTAAATGTTTTAGCGATTACAATATAGGAGTTAATATCACATAAATATATTATGGATATATATAAACACATTTTTCAAATACCTTATCCATATTATAACCCAACCCTTTATTGACTAATTTTGGGTTCGATTAAGATAAGAGTACCTTATTTTTTTAGAACATTTTAAGGAAAGTAGGTTGTTCATTTAGAAATTCTAAATATTAGAACCTTTGAGGTTTATAAGCCTAATGCTTGAAAACTAATTAATTAGTTTTCATTCGTGTTGTTTTTGAAAATTCTTATAACCTCTACAAAAACACTTATTCTTTTAATCACGATAGTTATTTATCGCTTTAATAACTTTGACACTATTTTAGTTCATGAATGTCCCACAATTTTAGTTTATAAACCACTTGTAATTTAAATACATGGGTATTTTATCTTTTTATACACAACTTAGATATTCAAAGTGAACTCGCAGTTCATTTTGTGTATTGGGAGTAGTTATAGATAAAATAGGGAAACTATAGTTGCCAAATTACTTTATAGATTCATTTTTGTTTTATAGGTTAATGCGTTAAAAACCAACACACTTTGACACATTGCCAAAACAGTCCCCTAAACTTTCTATACCCATGCTTTCAACTCCATTATAAAGAATTGTAAATTTATTATAGATTTTATATACTTGTTTATTTTGAAAGTTTTTAACCCAAACTTTATGGTTAAATTCTCAAACTACGTAATGAAGCTAAAATGATTTACCTAAAATGGTTATAGCAGCGCTTTGCTGCTGCCTACTGTTGCCATTAGGCAGCAGCCCTTCCATTGTTCCTTACCTAGCAAAATTTCACTTCCTAGTTTACTAGTTCAATCACCACGAATTTCTGGTATGCTATAGGTGATGTAATTACGTATTAAAATACTACAACAGCTGTAATAAGTGAACTGACTACGCGACTAACTTGTTCACCACAATCACCAAGTTGGCCTTGCAGTGACTGTTGTTGGTTCGCTGCACGCTGTGTGCGATGGCTGCTAGGCACGCATGATGTTGCACACTGCTGCTACGTTGCTTCTAGGGAGGTGCCCATTATGGCCTGCTCTGGCGATGGGGCTGCTACTGGCCTCTGCGTGCTGCTGCTAGCACCTATTCGCTGCTGTTGTGTCGCACGCTGCTGCACATTGATGTGCACGCAGCTGCTGCACACACAGAAGCCCCCTTTATCACGTAGCTAACTTACAAATTATAACTTCTAACACGTACGTCCGATAAAAATCAAATTCAACTATATTATAGTCACTATAGTAGACTATTTAAAAAAAACTAGTCACCAATTGCGGTTCCGATACTCAGCCTGAATAGCACGTCAAAAATAGGCGCGCACTAATTATTAAGTTTTCATTTTTAGTTTAAAACATGATTCGTCACGGTTTAATTCCACGAGACTATTAGATTAGTTCTAGTTTGGATATACGAACTTAACTTGGATCTTGGCTTCGCAAAATTTTGGGTTTTAAGCCAAAATGGCTCTTTTAGGCCATAACACAAATATATCACGCGCGGTATTTTAATGGACTGATTTCTAAGGGTTTGGTTTACATTTTAATCCCATTTTCGCCACCCTTATAGCTCCGCACAACAACAACTAGTCTCCATGGCTCTACCTCAGTCCATAACAACCAATTTCATTCCATATAATCACTGATAATAAGTATCAAGCTTTCTTTCAAAATTCCCAATATGTGAAGTTACACAAAATAGCATGTTTTAAACCATTTACTCTAATCTAGCATGCTTACTAACATACACAATCATATAAATATGTATAAAGAGGTCAGCCACATGATACCAAATAATGTTCTATTTGCATAATTCTTAGAATTTTATACCAAACCATATATTTGAGAGCATCTTCCTGTTTATGCTAAAACAGAAAAATCACAATACATGACTATAATTTAATTACCATTATTTAACCAATTAAACATGCATACTTTAGCTTTCTTTTCCCCCAAAAATTCCAAATAGCATATATGATATCTTCAAGTAGAATGAACCTTATAAAATTACAAAACAAAATCTCCAAATTCTATAATTCCTACCGAATGTCCAAGTAGAACATTTAATACCCAATTTCTATCAAGCTAATAAAAATAATAGTCTGAATATCACATTAAACAATACCCAGAAATTATAAGACTTTTACAACAATAACTTTATAGCAACAATAACTCCACCATTACCGAAATTCAATGCTTCAATCAGAAATTCCCAAATTGTAGAAATCAATTGGGGGTAAAACTCTAAACACAAAGTTACAACTTCCCAATCCAACTACACGGCCAAATTATTTTCACAATTACCGAATGAAACTTTCAATTTCATTACCCATTACCACTTCAAGCCCTAACTCAGAAATTACAAAATTCAACTCTCAATTAAGGAGTTTGAGCATACCTGAAGCGATTATTAGTCCTAATGTCCAGCAATTGCAAGCTCTTCTTTCTTCTTTCCACGCGAAACTGCAATTGCCAGCCCTTCCTTCGTCTTTTCACGCGAAACAGTCGAGCCCAATCTCAGGGGTTTCCCACCGAGGCTCCCTCTTCCCCCCTTGTGTAAACTACCTCCTATCTCAGCATAAACAAAGAATATATTCATTAATCTACCAAATTTCGCCAGCTCCTGCTTACCCAAGTGCATTATCAGCTCCCCCCCAACCTAACTTTTTGCCACCTCTTGATTCGATCGGATGTATGAGAGAATAGACCTAAGGCTGCGTTTGGCTGGGTAGTGTTTCCTCTTTTCTTTTATTTTTAATCCCTCATGAGTATTATTTCATACTTACCCATTAGGAAGGAATTAAAAAAACCCCTTCACACAATCCATTATAAACCAATTAAGGGATTATACTATTTATCTATAAGGTACACTATTAAAATAATTTATATCACTAAATTATTTTAATAAACTATAAGATAAAATAAAATATTCTACTCTTTAATAAAATATTAAAGAGTCTCGATTTCCCTCGACCACTCACTTAATAACGCAGAGGGGATTACCTAATTAGCCTAGGGTTTAAATATTAAACTAATTTAATCCCTTAAATTATTTTAATAACCTGTACGATAATCGCTCCAATAATTTTTAGGATTTCGTCCCACAAAATCCTAACTTGCGACCACATATATATAATATACATATGTCACAACAGCAAACGAAAACAAATAAATAAATAAAAATTTTTTTATACCCAAAATTCATATATGAAATCTGGCTAGAATAATTATACCTGTTTTAAAAACTTCAAGGTTTTACAGTTTTGTTGTGTCACATAAGGACAGTGTTTTTCTTTTGAATATATGGAAGTGCTAAGTTGGACTTAACTTGGATAATTTTGATTCGGATGTATCACACTTGATCAAAATAATCTAAGAGGCAAAAATACAAGGAGTCACATAGTGATATAATTGACAATAGTTGTCTACCAATTTATTTGTATATCGTTTGTTGTGTCACACAAGGCTATATACATTTGAAATGGGATCCTTATTCTCACTAGCAAATCTTTAATTAGATTTGTTGAACTATATAATGAGGGTAATATAGTTTGATGAAAATATTGGGAGATACCAATTTAAATAAAGACCTGATTTATTTTAGTAATTAATAAAATAAATTTATGCTAAAATGTTGTTAAATTACAAATTCATTTAACGGAATTTTACAATGTCTAATTCACTATCACTACGTAGCATATTAGATGCTAATTAACCAGACCAAATAACACAGACTAGTTAAGAAATTTGAGAATAGTTCTCAAGGCCGAAAAGCTATCTTATATCCTCAATACGCATATCCTTGCAATGGTTGCAGACAATGCCTCTGAGGAAGAGATTGCTACTTTTAGAAAGTGACAAGATGATGCAACCGTGGCTCAATGCATCATGCTCGCATCCATGAGTAACGAGCTTCAGCGTCAGCACGAAACTGTGGATGCTCCTACTATACTCCTGCACCTTCAAGGAGTTGAAGGGTGAGGAAAGTAGGACTATTAGATATCAGATATCTAAGGAGCTCTTCCGATCTAGAATGACCGATGACACTACAGTAAAGACACATGTCCTCAAAATGATCAATTTGATTGAACAATTGGGACAACAGGGTTTTGTAATGGATGGAGAGTTGATCCAAGATTTGATCTTGCAATCACTTTCAGACTCTTTCTCACATTTTGTTGTGAATTTTCACATGAACAAGCTAGATGTCAGCTGCCTGAGTTGCTTAACATGTGAAAAACTGCAAAGAGTCACTTTCCAATCAAGAAAGACCAATTCTTACTTGTAGATGATTCTTCCAAGCAAAGGAAGCGGGCCAAAGGATCTTCTGAAAAGAAGAACAATTCAAATAAGGTATAAGGAAAGACAATAACTAAGGACACTAAGAACAAAACTGATACGGATAATAAAGGAGTTTGCTTCCACTACAATAAGCCTGGACTTTGGAAAGGAAACTGTAAGGAGCATCTTGTAGAGGCTAACTAGAAGAAGCTTAATAAAGCTTCGGTTACAGATATAGGTTTATTCATGAATGAAATAAATTTTTCTGTAAGTCAAGGTTCTACATGGGTATTGGATACCGGTTATAGTTCTCACATATGCAATCCAATACAAGGACTAAGCAGAAGTAGAAAGCTAAACAAAGAGTAAATAATCTTACGTGTGGAGAATGGAGAAATGGTTGCTACATTAGCCATAAGAACTTATAGTTTAGCGTTACTTGCGGGCAAGTCTATTAAGTTAATAAGTTATTATTATGTTCCAGTTCTCTTTAGAAACATTATTACTTTCGTTGTCAGATAAGGAAGGTTTTGGTATTATATTTAAGAACAATTGTTGTTCTATTTATAATGATAATGTTTTGTTTGAAACTGGAAGATTACTTGATGGACTTTGTATACTTGACTTACATGAAAATAATTTTGCAAATTGAATGAACTAGTAAAAGAAAAAGGAGATGGTCATTCAAAGAGTTGAATATGTGTATTTAATGAAATACAAGTCTGAATCATTTGAAAGGTTCAAAGAATTCAGAAGTGAAACAAATTGACAAAGTATTAAGATTCTTTGATCAGATCGAAGAAGGAATACTTGTACAATGGGTTTCTAGATCATCTCAAAATGGTATTTTCTCATAATGGACGCTTCATGATACGAAATAATTGATTGGTCTATCTAAAAAAAGGAATTGTACCTTGTTGGACATGGTGCGGTCCATAATGATTTTTACCGAGATTCCAGTATCCATCTGGGGTTATGCCCTAGAAACGGCTGCATATCTACAAAATAAGGTAACCTCAAAATCCGGCCCAAGACTCCATAAAAGGTATGGATAGGGAGGATTCCTAGTCTTAAGTAAGTTAAGATAAGGGGTTATCCAACTTATGTGAAAATATTTCAAAAGATAAGTTTGGGACAAAATCTGACAAGATATCATAAAGAACGTTTAGGATATTATTACTATAATCCTACACGCTGCCTTCTTGGATAAAGGTGTATATCATTGAAGGAGCTAGTGGAAGGGGAATAGATCTTGAGGGAGTTCAAGAACCATAAAGCATTTTTAGTCAAATCGAGGAATCTGTAGATAGACCTATTGTACCACAACCGAATCATAAATCTGGAAGAGTACCGAAGATACCTAGAAGGTATGGATTCATCATAGAGGATGATAATGAGGTACACATCATAGAGGATGATAATGAGGTACACATCATAGAGGATGATGATCCAATTATATACGATGAGGCTATGAGTAGATAACACTTAGAGAAATGGCAGATGGCCATGAAATCCGAAATGGACACCATGTATGAGAACCAAGTATAGACTCTGGTTACTCCACCGAAAGACATAGTGCCTAAAGGGTGTATATGGGTCTTTAAGAGAAAGACTAGGGCAAATGGCAAGGTCTACCTATAAGACCAGACCTGTTTAAAAGGTTTCAAATAAAGTCAAGGAGTTGACTGTGATAAAACCTTATTACCGGGTAATGCTCAAGTCCATTTGGATTTTACTTGCGATTGCAGCTTATTATTACGAAATTTGGTAAATGGATGTGGAGACGTCCTTCCTCAATAAAGACTTGAGGAGAATGTATGTATGATACAGCCAGAGGAATTTGTTTCAAAGGTTGAAGCAAATCGTGTATGTAAGCTACAATGATCCATTTATGGATTGAAGCAAGCTTCTCAAAGATGGAACATTCGTTTTGATGAGACAATCAAAAGAGTTTGAGTTTATCAAAAACGAGAATGAACCTAGTATGTACAAAAGGGTCAGTGGGAGTGTTGTGACATTCGTAGTATTATATGTTGATATACTACTGATAAGGAATAGCATACCAGTGCTACAATTAGTAAGGATAAAATTGTCTAAACATTCCTCCATGAATAACTTGGGAGAAACATCCTATAAATTGGGGATATAAATCTATATAGATAGATTTAAAAGGATGCTCGACTTAACCCAATAAATGTATATTCATTCGATGCTAAAGGCGTTTAGCATGGCAAACTCTAAGAGAGGTCTCATGATGATGAGCCATGGAGTGTATTTCTCTAAAATTATCTCCAATTAAAAGAGAGATCGTATGAGTTACTATCATGTAAGCAATGGATATACAAGGCCTGATGTTGATCAGTCGTATTCAGGAGAAGATCACTGTAAGACAGTGAAAAATATTTTTAAGTACTTAACCGGTATTGAAGATGTGATCATGATTCATGGTGGGTCTGAATTAAAACTAGAGGGTTAAATAGATTCAAGTTTTTCAGACTGACCAAGACGATAACAAATCCACTTTAGGGTAAATCGTTACCTTGAATGGTGGTGAATAGGAAAAGTTCCAAATAGCAAAGAGTTGCTGGTTTAGTGACAAAAGACAAAGTATATAGCTGTAATTGAAGTTGCAAGTTGATTGTTTGGATCATGAAAAGTTCATTACAGAACTAGGAATAGTTCCTAAGTCTTATCTTGGATTGAAACATGTGTTGCGGCACTTTCATTTGATTAGAGGAATCATTAAAAGAAGAAAAAGTCACTATAGAGATAGTAGACTCTCAAGAACAACATTGCATATCCATTTACTGAAGCTTTATCCAACAGCAGGATGATCGTCACTTAGAGAAGAAGGGTATTAGATACCATGGCGATTGGCTTTGGTGCAAGTGGGAGATTGAAAGTAGTGTGCACACAAGCCAATCATATTTAATATGATGTAGCATATACTTTGTAATCTTATTCGTTTATTAAAGGCATTTTCATTATCTACATGATGCTATGTTATTTAAAATGTGATAAACCCATAGTTTTGAGCAATGCTTTTAGAATCATGATGGTGATCATGCTAATAAGATCTAAATTCTAGATAGCTCACAAACTAAAATCGTTCCTAATCGTTGGATTACTAAAAAGGGGACTAGTGAATCCAGATAGATTAGTACATACGTTGCTTACTCTGTAACGGACGAATTAATTGCGTTGTGATTCTAGGGACAGAATCCTTTTAAGGAGGGAAGGATGTAACGAATGCAATTTTTGTGATTAAATAAAAATATTTATTGAGTTATATAAATATTTTTATTAATTTATTTATTGAGTAAAATAAATAATTTATAAGTTTTGGTGAAAAAATTTTTGTTAAATTTTATTTGATTGTGATTTGATGTGTTTATTCTAATTTAATATAATAATTAAATAAGATGATTAAATAATTTATTTGAATAAAGAATTTATTTGAATAAGATAATTTATTTAGTGTTATTGTTATTGGTTAAATGGAATTATTAATTAAGTTAGTAAGGTTTAATTGAATTTATTTAATAATAAGTTTAATTAAATTAAAAGTTTGACTATTAAAACTATATGTTATAATGAGTTATTAAAATAAATAGGAAGAGTTTTTATTTCCATCAAACCAAACAAGGCCTTATGACCTTTGGTTGGAAATAATGAGTTATTTCAATTTTGGTTTACCAAACAAACCTTATGGCTTTTGAATTATGTAACTGATTATTTTAAAATTAAAATATGTGATTATGTTTCATCAGTTTTTATTTGTAGGCTTTATCAGTTTATTTGTTAAACTTAGAAAAGAAAGAAGAAAGAACAGCGCTTTGAGAGTTTAGAGAAAATTGAGAGTTTGAGAGTTTGAGAATTGAGAGAGAGAAGGAAAAGAATTGCTAAGCTAAGGAATCATACATAGCTTGAAGGTATAATTCTTGTTAGTTTTGTTCTTCACTATATTCTTATTATTTTACTTCTGTGTATATGATTTCTATTTCACTGTATATGAATTTATATGCTAAATACATGAATTACTTGGTTATAATTGTTAGTAAGCATGTATTAGAGATTATGTGATGATTATAAACTAGTTTGAAAGAGTTAATTCATGAAAGCATGTTTTAGAATGAAGTTTTTATTTTTACAGAGTCTTATTTCATGTATGGCTTATATATATGAAAATTGATGTTCAATTAGATTATTTATCGGTAAATTGACTTTTGATTGTGTTAATATGATGAAAAATGAAAAAAATGTAATTAGAATGGATTAAAATAATTGAAAGATGAGTTTACAGTGGTTGATTTTATTAAAATAGCTAAAACATGAATATTTGGTCTAAACAGAGAATTTTTGCTTCAATTTGGTTGATTATGTGTATTATATTGGTTAGAATGTTTAGAAACATGATGGGTAATTGTTTTATATCATATTTGATATCTTGGTATGTTTAAACTATGTGTTGGATGGTAGAATTCGGAAAATTTGGCCAAATTTGGCCTAAGTTTTCACTAGTTCGCGAACTGTAGGAGACGACTGCCGAGTCTCTCGCCCCGGCGAAAGAGATGAATTGGAAATCCTCGCCCCGGCGAGATTTTTGTTAAGAAAATCCTCGCCCCGGCGAGGGAACAGTAACTAAAATTTTAAATTTTTATTTTCTTTGTGATTCTGCTATGATGCTATAAACAAGTTTAAAACTTATATTAAGGTATAAAATGACTAATAAGATACCAAGATGGTTGTTAAACAAGTACTTGATGATTATCGATTGTCAATCGAGATGTTATAATAAAATAAGATACTACAATGAGTGGTAAGCGAATATTTAATGAATATCAAATGACATTTGATATATTAAATGAAATGGGATAAGAACAAACCCTAAAATGTATATGAATTTATAACTAATTATTGTTATCATTTTGTAATCAAAATATATAGAGTGATTAAGGGACGTGCATTATTTAAATCTGTAATCTACGCACGAGACAAGTTCCTTATCTCAATTTATTACTATTACGTTGAGCAAGTTTTCCTCCCTTAATCTTATTATTTCATTTAAAACAAGTTTAATTTCATTGAGCCAACTTATTAACCTTAGCTCATTGTTATTCAAGCAAGGTTGTTATCATGTCAATTACCTATGTATTATTCAAGTCATTTGCTATACGATCATTGATCATTATTCAGACTTTGATTATAAATTCTATTGTACAACTTCATTGATGAATCAAGTGCTTTAGTGACTAGCAAACCCTTATTGATTCAGCTAGTCCTTAGTTGATGAGCGTTCTAAAGACTTAGAATATTTTAAAATCTTTCCAAACCAAGTTCGTTTTGGTACGGATTCTGATGCTAAACTGAGATGAACAACCCTAATATAGGAGATTAATTACGCGACAACGTTAAAATGTTTGTGCACAATACATTGTACAAAGGGCTGATCCCCCTGAGTACGAGATGGATGGTCCATAGTCTATAAGACTGTTAAAGGTTACAGTAGAAATACTCGATAACCTAGGACATAGTTCGAGGTCTTGTGACCCTCAGATACACTTTTAATCCTGAATCTATATTCAGTTCTTGAGCTAAGCTTTCTATTGAGCTTTTAGATCTTGACTAGTTATTGATTGAATTCAGAGAAACTATTATACCTCAGTTGAAATCTACTTCATTGGTTATTCAATTGTTATTGTTATCACACTACTGGGCAATTGTTTGCTCACTCTTGCACTAAAACATTGCAGCTAAGGCAGAGAAATCGGACGAGCCATCCACGAGCAAAGGCAAGGGCAAGATGCCAAAGTAGCAAGAGACTTATTACCTATTTGATGTTTTATTGTAATAAGACTTATTTAATTTTATGTTTTTATTTCGCATTGATGTAATAGAGGTTAGATAACCTAGGACTTGTTTCATTTAGAGATTGGTGATGTAACCCCATTTGAGGGAAGATATTTCTTTAAGTTTATTTAATTAATCTTATTATGGGTAAATAGTTGTGAATGACTGAGATAGTGAACATCAAATCAGTGGGAATTAAGTACCCGAATTTAGGGGTGTCATAGGTTGGTATCAGAGCTGATAGTTTATGAACCTTTAGGCGGGGAAAACCTTAGGGTAGTAGCCTTTTAGAAGATAGAGAATATAGAGGTGATAAACTCTTATCGAGTTCTAAGGAATGGATTATGGAAATTCATAAAAGACAATAAAATGATTATGTGCTATGTGCTTATTTGATGACAAACTTATGTGCTCGCGAGTATTATCGATTAGTAATTAAAACTTAAAATTTTGTTATCAGGATGACTGATAGAGGAGAACCCCGCCAGGCTAGGGAGGAGGAGCCCCGAGATATTCATGTAGTTCAGGAGCAGCTAGTGCAGAGGGAGCTATCCCCATTGATCACAGTTGCAGGTCCCGAGTACGAGCCTGAGACTGATCCTGAGGAGGATCCAGGGGAGGTTGAGGAGGAGGAGGAGGACCCTGAGGAGATATCACTAACCTCCTTAGGTGTTCAGATGTATGAGAAGGTGTATGATCGCAACATAGAGTTGCAAGATAGAGTGGAGGAGTTAGAGAGGCAGCTGGTTGAGCGACAGACTGTCTTGGAGCAGAAGAACAGTGAGATTGAGGAGCTCGATATACGTCTTGGGGACGTGGAGTGGAAGCTGGTTCATGTTGAGAGCGAAAAGGAGGAGTTAGGAGAACAGGTTGTGGAAGCCGCTCTAGAGCAGAAGGATGCTGAGATCCAAGACCTTTCATCACGTCTTGCAGAGGTTGAGTAGAGGCTAGCACAGTCTGAGTATCGACGAGGACAGTTGATAGCCAGGAATGAAATTGTACGAGATGAGTTGAAAGAGGAGTCAGCTAAGCGGGCGAGAGCTGAAACTGCTTGGTTGAGGGAGGCTAACCGCGCAGATCGTGTTGAATGTGAGGTGCGGTCAAAGAAGGCCAAGATTGATGAGATGGAGTATATTTTTCACACCACAGTAGATAGAGCTCAGGATCGAGTTCATCGTCATCCAGATATGGTGGATCGAAGGATGGTGACTCGTATTATGGAGCAGGAACGCAAGAAAGCTATGCGCCGTGGGATGTCATCGTAGATAATGATTAGACATGCTAGTATGAAAATTTATGAAGTTAATAAGTTGTAAATCCCAGTTTTATATAATGGGATAGAATAATGATGTAATCCTGGAACTTTATGATGTCAGGATAGATGATGTAAATAACTATGACGTTATTTTTATTATGTTTTAAAGCAGTAAATGAATAAAATGTGAAAGTTTATCAGATGTGCTATGTGTTAAGTGTTGTTTATAAATGTTTAAGTTAAGACTTAAATGTTTAAGTAATTGAGTAATAATCTAATAGCGCGAATTCTTAACAGTAAGATGCCGCCAAGAAGACAAACCCGTCAACAGACCCCTGAGGGATCCACCAATAACAACGAGGAAGTTAACGCTAATCCAATGCAGCAGCTGGTATACCTGTTAACGGGAGCATTTGCCAATCAACCCCAAGCTCAGGCCACGACTTTTAAAGATTTCAAGGCTGTTGGACCCCCCGAATTTCAAGGGTCTATGAATCCGATCGAGGCACAAACCTGGGTCATGGAGATGGAGAAGGTGTTTGATGTTGCTAGGGTCAACGAGGACCAGAAGACGGCATTTGCAACATTCATGCTCAAGTCAGAAGCAAGCTACTGGTGGCAAGCTAATAAAACCCGAGGTGGGCAAGGAATAATACCGTGGGAGCAATTTAAGGAGATATTTTTCGAGACTTATTTTCCGGCAAGCGCACAAAATCAGATAGAGGTGCAATTTCTGGAATTGAAGCAAGGTACCATGACGGTGCCTGAATATGCTGTAAAATTCAACGAGTTGGCGAGGTTTGCGCCATATCAGGTCAACACGGATGAGCGAAAGGCTAGAAGGTTTGAGCAGGGACGGAAGCCCTGGCTGTATAGCCGAGTTTCGATGTTCCAATTAAACTCATTTGCGACAGTTTTGGAAAAGGCAATTATCGCTGAAGGAGGCAGTGATGCTCTGTCCAAGTATAATCAGGAGCAGAGGAAGAAGAAGAATGAAAGTGAAAACAAGGCAAGTGGTAGCCATGGGGGCAGCGGTCAGAAGAGGAAGTGGAGTGATAGTAACTCTACGGGAAGTCAGCAGGGTAATCAGAAAAAGAAGGTGGAGGTGTGCAGTAACTGCGAAAAGAGCCATGTGGGTGTTTGCTTGAAGGGTAAGAGGGTATGCTTATCTGCGTACAGGAGGGTCATATCGCACCGAATTGCCCTAGTCCGAAGAAGGGCGCATGTTTCATCTGCGGGTCGAAGGATCATTTTGCCCGAGACTGCCCTAAGAAAGCAACTACAGGTGGAACCAGTACAGGAAAAGGAAACAGCGGTGGTGGCAATCTGACTATCACAGGACCGACACAGCCCAATCGACGTACCGCTCGAACATTCAACATAACGGTGCAGGATGCTGTGCAGTCAAAGGATGTGGTGTCAGGTATCATTCCGGTCAATAGTATAAATGCTTACGTATTATTTGATTCGGGTGCTACTTGTTCATTTATATCCGATGATTTTGCTAGAAGATTAGGGTTACCTCAGGAAGAATTAGATTGCCCCATGAATATAGAAATTGCAAATAGGGAGGTGATTCCTATTAAGTTTCTCCACAGGAACTGTCAGATAGATATCAAGGGTCAAGTGATGACAGTAAACTTGATCCCAATTCGTCTTGGGGAGTTTGATGTCATTCTAGGAATGGATTGGTTGTTTAACCATGGGGCAGTTATTGACTGTCAAAAGAAGTGTGTAAATTTTAAGACTCTGTCAAAGGTAGTGTTTTATGGCAGCAAGTCGCCTAGACAAACGAGTTGTCTGACGATGATGCAGGCCAGAAAGATGATGAGATAAGGATGTGTAGGATATCTAGCCTACATAGTCGATACCCGAAAGGTAGGTGCAAAGCTGGAGGAGATACCGGTAGTTAGGGATTTTGCGGATGTGTTTCCTGATGATTTGCCAAGATTACTACCAGATAGGAAAATAGAGTTTGTAATTGATTTAGCACCGGGTACAACCCCTATATCAAAAGCCCCATATAGAATGGCTCCGGTAGAAATGAAGGAGTTGATGGTGCAATTACAGGAGTTGCTGGATAAAAAGTATATTCAACCGAGCGTTTCGCCGTGGGGAGCACCGGTATTATTCATCAAGAAGAAGGACGGATCAATGCGTCTTTGCATTGATTATAGAGAGTTGAACAAGGTCACGATTAAAAACAAGTATCCGTTGCCAAGGATCGATGACCTGTTTGACCAGCTGAAGGGAGCGAGATATTTTTCAAAGATAGATCTGCGAAGTGGGTACCATCAACTAAAGGTGAGGAAGGAAGACATACAAAAGACGGCATTTCGAACTAGATATGGTCACTATGAGTTTTTGGTTATGTCATTTGGTTTAACGAATGCGCCTGTAGCATTCATGGACTTAATGAATAGGGTATTCAAACCATTTCTGGATAAATTTGTGGTGGTATTCATAGACGACATTTTGATTTACTCCAAAACTCAGGAAGAACACGTGAAGCATTTAAGGGTGACATTGGAGGCGTTAAGGAAGGAGAAATTATATGCAAAATTTTTGAACTGCGAATTTGGTTAGTGCGTGTTCAATTCCTTGGACATGTTATTGATAAAGATGGGATTTCAGTGGATCCAGCGAAAGTGGAAGCCGTGATGAACTGGGATCAGCCGAAAACACCGTCAGAGGTGAGAAGTTTCTTAGGTTTGGCAGGTTACTACAAGCGTTTTATTCAAGATTTCTCCAGGATCGCCACTCCGTTGACGAATTTAACAAGAAAATCAGTGAAGTTCGTTTGGACGGAGAAGTGCGAAGAGAGTTTCCAAGAACTAAAGAAGAGACTAAGTTCGGCACCTGTGTTATCTTTGCCAGATGATACAGGAAATTTTGTGGTATATAGCGACGCATCGCATAAAGGACTTGGTTGTGTGCTTATGCAGAATGGTAAGGTTATCGCATATGCATCGCGCCAATTAAAAGATTATGAAAAAGGGTATCCGACCCATGATTTGGAGTTAGCAGCTGTGGTGTTTGCTCTGAAAATCTGGAGGCACTATCTCTATGGGGAGAAGTGTGAAATATATACAGACCATAAAAGTCTGAAGTATATTTTCACACAGAAGGATTTGAATATGCGGTAGAGGAGATGGATAGAATTAATCAAAGACTATGATTGTGAAATTCTATACCATCCGGGAAAGGCTAATGTGGTTGCCGATGCTTTGAGTAGAAAAGGTCGGGAGAAACTATTTTTGTTAACTGCTCAGGAGAAGCTCGTAGCAGAAATGGCTAAATTGGAGTTAGAGGTGAAGGGTCTGGCAGAGCCTAATGAAAAATTGTTCCAGATGGAAATTCAACAAACTTTGGCGGACAAAGTTAAGGAAGCGCAACTCCAGGATGAGGAGTGTGTTAAGATACGGAAAAAAGTGCTTGAGGGAGAAGAGCTTAAATATAAAATCGATACCGAAGGGTTGCTGAGATTTGAAGGCAGAATCTGGGTACCGTCAGTATTGGCAATCAGAGAGGAGATTTTGAACGAAGCTCACAGTTCAAGATTTTCGATTCAATCGGGAAGTACAAAAATGTACCAGGATCTTCGCCAACACTTTTGGTGGATAAACATGAAAAGAGAGGTTGCTAAATGTGTTGCGAAGTGCTTAACTTGTCAGAGAGTTAAAGCGGAGCATCAACGACCAATTGGTTTGTTACAGCCCTTGGAGATACCAGAATGGAAGTGGGAGCATATCACGATGGACTTCGTGGTAGGGCTTCCAACTACTCAGAAGGGTTATGACGCAATATGGGTCATAGTTGACAAATTAACGAAATTAGCGCATTTCTTGCCTATCAAAATCATATTCACCCTGGATCAACTGGCTAAATTATACATCAAGGAAATTATTTCGAGGCACGGTGTCCCAGTATCAATTGTGTCGGACAGAGATCCACGTTTCACATCAAAATTTTAGAGGAGTCTACAAGCGTGTTTGGGGACGCAGTTAAGAATGAGGATATGCTTCGAGCGTGCGTTATGGATTTTAAAGGCAACTGGATGATCATTTACGTCTGGTCGAGTTTGCCTATAATAATAGTCATCACGCGAGTATTGGAATGCCGCCATATGAAGCATTGTACGGAAGGAAGTGCAGAACCCCGTTATGTTGGGACGAGGTTGGTGAGCGTCGCCTATTGGGACCCGAGTTGGTACAACAAACTGCTGAAATTGTCAAGGTAATAAGAACCAGATTGTTTGCTGCTCAAGACAGGCTAAAGAAATATGCAGATCAGCATCGTCAAAATTGCGAATTTGAAGTCGGGAGCTTTGTGTTCCTCAAAGTATCTCCCTGGAAGGGAAAAATCAGATTTGGTAAAAAGGGTAAACTCAGTCCGCGATTTATTGGACCCTTCGAGGTGCTGAAACGAGTAGGCGAGGTGGCTTATGAGATAGCTTTACCTCCCGAGTTAGACCACATTCATAATATTTTTCACATATCGGTGCTACGACCGTATAAGTCTGATTATAAACATGTAATAGAATATGAACCAATACAGTTTGAAAAAGATTTGTCCTATGAAGAGATACATGTACAGATAGTAGACAGGAAAGAGCAGGTTCTCAGAAATAAAGTGATACCTTCTGTTAAGGTAATTTGGAGGAACCACAGTGCTGAAGAAGCCACGTGGGAACTCGAAGAGAAAATGATGCAGAGTTATCCTCAATTATTTGTTTAATCTTTGTATCGCGATTCTGGGGACAAAATCTTTGTAAGAAGGGGAGAATGTAACGGACGAATTAATTGCGTTGTGATTCTGGGGATAGAATCCTTTTAAGGAGGGAAGGATGTAACGAATGCAATTTTTGTGATTAAATAAAAATATTTATTGAGTTATATAAATATTTTTATTAATTTATTTATTGAGTAAAATAAATAATTTATAAGTTTTGGTGAAAGAATTTTTGTTAAATGTTATTTGATTGTGATTTGATGTGTTTATTCTAATTTAATTTAATAATTAAATTAGATGATTAAATGATTTATTTGAATAAAGAATTTATTTGAATAAGATAATTTATTTGGTGTTATTGTTATTGGTTAAATGGAATTATTAATTAAGTTAGTAAGGTTTAATTGAATTTATTTAATAATAAGTTTAATTAAATTAAAAGTGTGACTATTAAAACTATATGTTATAATGAGTTATTAAAATAAATAGGAAGAGTTTTTATTTCCATCAAACCAAATAAGGCCTTATGACCTTTGATTGGAAATAATGAGTTATTTCAATTTTGTTTTGCCAAACAAGCCTTATGACTTTTGAATCATGTAACTGATAATTTTAAAATTAAAATACGTGATTATGTTTCATCAGTTTTTATTTGTAGGCTTTATCAGTTTATTTGTTAAACTTAGAAAAGAAAGAAGAAAGAACAGAGCTTTGAGAGTTTAGAGAAAATTGAGAGTTTGAGAGTTTGAGAATTGAGAGAGAGAAGGAAAAGAATTGCTAAGCTAAGGAATCATACATAGCTTGAAGGTATAATTCTTGTTACTTTTGTTCTTCACTATATTCTTATTATTTTACTTCTTTGTATATGATTTCTATTTCATTGTATATGAATTTATATGCTAAATACATGAATTACTTGGTTATAATTGTTAGTAAGCATGTATTAGAGATTATGTGATGATTATAAACTAGTTTGAAAGAGTTAATTCATGAAAGCATGTTTTAGAATGAAATTTTTGTTTTTACAGAGTCTTATTTCATGTATGGCTTATATATATGAAAATTGATATTCAATTAGATTATTAATCGGTAAATTGACTTTTGATTGTGTTAATATGATGAAAAACGAAAAGAATGTAATTAGAATGGATTAAAATAATTGAAAGATGAGTTTACAGTGGTTAATTTTATTAAAATAGCTAAAACATGAATATTTGGTTTAAACAAAGAATTTTTGCTTCAATTTGGTTGATTATGTGTATTATATTGGTTAGAATGTTTAGAAACATGATGGGTAATTGTTTTATATCATATTTGATATCTGAGTATGTTTAAACTATGTGTTGGATGGTAGAATTCGGAAAATTTGGCCAAATTTGGCCTAAGTTTTCACTGGTTCGCAAACTGTAGGAGACGACTGCCGAGTCTCTCGCCCCGGCGAGAGAAATGAACTGGAAATCCTCGCCCCGACGAGATTTTTGTTAAGAAAATCCTCGCCCCGACGATAGAACAGTAACTAAAATTTTAAAATTTTATTTTCTTTGTGATTCTGCTATGATGCTATAAACAAGTTTAAAACTTATATTAAGGTATAAAATGACTAATAAGATACCAAGATGGTTGTTAAACAAGTACTTGATGATTATCGATTGTCAATCGAGATGTTATAATAAAATAAGATACTAAAATGTATATGAATTTGTAACTAATTATTGTTATCGTTTTGTAATCAAAATGTATAGAGTGATTAAGAGACGTGCATTATTTAAATCTGTAATCTACGCACGAGGCAAGTTCCTTATCTCAATTTATTACTTTTACGTTGAGCTAATTTTCCTCCCTTAATCTTATTATTTCATTTAAAACAAGTTTAATTTCATTGAGCCAACTTATTAACCTTAGCTCATTGTTATTCAAGCAAGGTTGTTATCATGTCAATTACCTATGTATTATTCAAGTCATTTGCTATACGATCATTGATCATTATTCAGACTTTGATTATAAATTCTATTGTACAACTTCATTGATGAATCAAGTGCTTTAGTGACTAGCAAACCCTTATTGATTCAGCTAGTCTTTAGTTGATGAGCGTTCTAAAGACTTAGAATATTTTAAAATCTTTCCAAACCAAGTTCCTTTTGGTACAGATTCTGATGCTAAACTGAGATGAACAACCCAAATATAGGGGATTAATTACGCGACAGCGTTAAAATATTTGTGCACAATACATTGTACAAAGGGTTGATCCCCCTGAGTACGAGATGGATGGTCCATAGTCTATAAGACTGTTAAAGGTTACAGTAGAAATACTCGATAACCTAGGACATAGTTCAAGGTCTTGTGACCCTCAGATACACTTTTAATCCTGAATCTATATTCAGTTCTTGAGCTAAGCTTTCTATTGAGCTTTTAGATCTTGACTAGTTATTGATTGAATTCAGAGAAACTATTATACCTCTGTTGAAATCTACTTCATTGGTTATTCAATTGTTATTGTTATCACACTAGTGGGCAATTGTTTGCTCACTCTTGCACTAAAACTGTAATATTCCGAACCCTAATAAGATCTGTATATGTAAATTATGTGTTTAATAAATGAAATTTCTTGTTCTGACTTGGTATTATGTGATTGCGTATTTTATTAAACAATTAGGTCAAATAAAAATTTTTCGCCAAGTAGCTGTGTCGTGCTTAATCGGACAAAATGATTTGTCGTGCTTCCGGTGAATTCACCAAGAAGCGCTTTGGTAAATTATTTTTGTAAGCTGCTGTGTCGTACTTAGAATTGGCGAAGTGCTTTGTCGTGCTTCAACATTAATATAATATTATATTAAATGATAAAATTCTAAAATAAGTTAAATAGGGTTTAAAATGTTAAACTGAAATAGAAACCCTAAATTGAAAACCCTAATTGGTGATAATTGTTCGAATTGATCAATTAAAACCCTAAGTATTGTACAATAATCTTAATTAATATAATTAAGATTTAAATAATGAATCATAATATTAATTATGAATTATTAAGATTAAATTAAACCCTAAACGGAAGATTAAAACCCTAATTATAGGATTGAAAACCCTAAACCCTAATTAGAAACCCTAAAACCCTAATTTGGTTTAAATAACCCTAATTCATGAAATCTAAAACCATAATTATGTTATATAAACATAATTAGGGTATTACAAATCCTAAATTAACATTCTAATCATGATTAACAAAAATCAACTTTAATTAGTAAGTAAATAAAGGAAAAATAAAACCCTAGCCAATGAAAATCAAGCTAGGAGTGTGCAAGCTTGTGCTTGGCACACTCCAGCACAAGTAGGTGAATCATACCAGCTTGCAAGCAGCACAAGTTCATGGATCAGATATTTATGGAGGCAAGAATGTGAGAAATGACCTAAAAACCCTAATTTGGAAGTTGATATAAATAGAACATCAAGCTGGTCATTTAACCTACGAAATTACAAACCCTAAACACTTATATTACCAGCCATAACAAGCCTCTGCAATCACAATATCAGTAGCTAAGATCAGGAATCAAAATTTGAAGAAAAAGGTGCATAAACCCTAATTTATTGCTAGATCTTCAAGTTTGAATTTGATGTTATGTTTTAGTGTTTAGGAATACTTGTTAGTATGTTATTTAGTGATCTGGGCGGTCAAAACATGTTTACATAACATCTAGGTATGAAAATCAAGCCAAAATAGCAAACTGTTCTTGGCAGTCAAGAACAGTCTGACAAGCTACTTTGTCAGAGCTTTTGATCGGCTTAAAATGTTTGTTTGATGTGTTTTAAAGTTTGAATCAGTACTATGCCATGTTAGCTTTAAGGCCCGACTTGTAGCATGGTTAAATTATCTCTAGGATGAAAGTTATTGATGGTCAAAACCCATTGACCAACCCTGATAGACTGTTTCTGGGTAACCCAAAAACATGAAGAACATTCTGACAGAGTCTGACAAGACTTTTGATCAACCCAGAATTGGCATAGATGATATTTAATATGTTGTTTCTTGATATAAACATGTTCTTTGGTATGTAAACTACAATCTTGAATCATAAAAACACATTTAGCAAACACAGAATCAAAGCTATAAGTGGTCAAACCACGTTGACCGTTATGACTGGATGAGTTTCTGGGTTACCCAGAAACTCAAGAACAGTCATGAACGGGGTAGTTTGACCATAAATTGCTAGCATGTTATGATATATTTTAAGATGGAATTTGTTATGTCGTTGTACACTGCCATGTTGGCTATAACAACAAACAAAAATCAAACACAAACATCAAACGAGCTGAGATTAATTTGAGATCAAAGTAGCCTGACCAGCGTTGACCAGGTGTTCTTCATGAAGAACACCTTTAGCGACGAAATGCATACACCAACCCAGAAACCTAAGAAACTAAGCAGACCGTCGCTAAAGCCCTTTAGCGACGGATTTTTAATAAAATTAAATAAAAAATTAATTAAATAAATTATAAAATAATAAATAAATATTAAATAATTATTAATAATTAATAAATAAATCCGAAAATTCATTTTTAATTATAAAAAAATTATTTTTAATATTTTTATATATTCTGAAATATTATTTAATTTAATTAAATAATAATTAATAATTATGAAAAATCATTTAATAATTGTTTTAATTATTTAAAAATGATATTAAATTATTAAATAATTATATTAATTATTTAAAAATGATATTAAGGTAAATAAAATTATAATATATAATAATTAAATAAAATATTAAATATTTAAATATTATTAATGATAAATAAATCATTTAAATAATATATTAAATATTTAAAAATTATTTTAAATGATAATTAAATCATTTAAATATTAAATTAAGTTTTGAAAATTATTATAAGTAATAAATAAATTATTTTATTGATAAAGTAAAGTTTAAAAATATTATTAATGATAAAATAAATCATTTAAATAATATTCTATCTTTCTAAAAATATTATAAATGATAAATAAATCATTTAAATAATATTTTAAATATCTAAAAATATTCTAAATGATAAATAAATTATTTAAATAACATATTAAATGTTTTAAAATTATTCTAAATGATAATTAAATCATTTAAAAATATTCCTAAGCTTGTAAAATTATTTAAAACTACTTCCAAGCTTCTGAAAATTATTTAAAAATAATACCAAGCTTCTAAAAATGTTAGAAGTAATAATTAAATTATTTAGACCAATAATTAGACTTCCAAATGAAGTTTCATCGAACAATCTATGTGTTTAGCCATTAAGGATGCGACCGAGATACCGAATCAACGTCGAACCTTAATGAAACTTGTTTAGATTAGCGTGATACATGTTTATATACGTGCTAACGCTTATTATTGGTATACGTAGACTACGTGCGTTGACCGATTGTACTAAAATTATAGTGAGCTACGCTAAGGCAAGTGTCCTAACTTTTTCTCAATTTATATTAAGCAATTCATTTATGTCTTGCTATCAATTATTGTGAAGTTATTGCTACTTGTTCAGCATAACTTAAGAAATGAAATCATTTATTGATTGTTTGAGCTTAAAATTGTTGAGTCAAACCAAATTGTTTTGGTACGACATCTATACTGAGTAATAGGGACACCGTAGATGGAAGGTGGTCCGACAAACCTTCAGATAAGGTTTAAATTGGCAATTCAATGAATTGACCAATATTGGCAATTAACTTAAATTGACCAAAAATGTGGTAGGATGATATGCATACTCCTAGGATATTGGTGAGGCTGATCACCTACCAGATATCCAAACTCAAAGAGGTTCTAAGTCATTGAAGACTGACAGGACAATTTGAAATATATGGTTCCGGTACAGAACCCTCAGTATCAATTATACATCATTGACACCTTTCAAATCAAACACATGGTGTTTACATTTTTATATGAACTTGCTAAGCATTTGTAGCTCATTCTTGCGCATATCTTCTTTTGCAGCTGTAAGTGATATCCCTGGCACGTCCAGGACTGATAAGGGGAAAAGCCATGCTTATTAAGTTTTATTTCTGTTGTTGTATACTTTAAGTCTTTCGAAGACTTGTTGTGTAATAACTTAGTATAACGAATGTTGTAACCGAACAAAATATGATGTAATATATTATGATCCTTTATGTTATAGAATGCGTTATACTCTGATCTTTAAATTTTTGAATAGTTGTACTAAGTTAAATACAATGTCTATATGAACTATACATCTGAATGAGGGTATCTAAATGATGTTGAGAGTCCTATATGGACAATCTTATCATTAATACTGTGAATGTCAGATAGATAGGGAATATTGATATGAAAGAGATATTCATAAGATATGAATCTATATATCTAAGTGAGGGTATCCAAACACAGACAACGTTCTGGCCGGAACTAGTACCTGTTATGGGATACTGTGAACCTTGGATAACTAGAAGTCACATTTTATTGAATATTTATAGTTGTATAGTTCCACGTGAGCACCAGGTCTGCTACAGGGGAGCGTAGAGATTTGGGGGCGTCACAGGTTGGTATCAGAGCGGTAGATTATAGCTCTAAGGTAGTTAGGAAATACCTTAGAATATAGTCTTTGAGTCCGTAAAATACTTAATGATACATAAAATAATCTTAAAAGCTTTATCTTATGTGTAAATTTGTTTCCCATAGATACTAAATAAATTAAAATTCTTTTGTAGGATGGCTGGAGTAAACCAACACATAGGATGGTTATCCGACAGTGAGCCCGATGAGGTGCCTGATTACGAGCCAGCTACCCCTGAACTAGATTTAGAGGATGAAGACCCAGAGGAGGAGGAGCTTATTCATGATGAGGAGATCTTAGAGGCAGAGGAGGCAGAGAACCCGGTAGATGGGCAGTTAGTAGACCCTGATCCTGAGGAGGATATTGGAGTAGGCCAGATGATGAGTGTCCGAAAGACACGAAGAGATAGTCATCGATTTGGTACAGCAGTCAACAGTAGAGTTAGAAGCTGCTAACTCTCGTGCAAACATAGTGGCCGGATTATTGGAAAGTGAGCGAGATACAACTCGGCGTTTGAGGATACTCCTTCAGGACACACAGAGGGAGAAACAGGAGGCACAGATGCAGGCATACAGAGCCGATAGGAAGAGTAAGGCGGCATTTGATGGCCTAGAGCGACGAGTGTTTAGGTATCCGGTGGAAGAGGCGAAGGAAGAATATATGATTGATAGAGCAGTAGTCGGTCACATGATACGAGATGCTGATAAGGGGATGCGTAATAGCGCAGTTTAGTAGTGTCTAAGTTTATGTGTTGTACTTAGTACGATATCAAAATTTTGAGTTGTAAAATAGGAAATCCTTGTAATAACTAGTAGTAGTATAACTACTAGTCGGTTATGTAATCGTTGTTGCATGTTATATACAAGTTGTGTTTATATAATCAAATTGTTAGTTCTATGTAAACATATCTTTGTATTTATACTTGCTTTTCTTTATTTTAGAACTATGGCATCAGGACGAAGAGCCCAAGCCCGAACTGAAACCACCGAGCCAAATCCCACACAACAATTAGTAAATATCCTTTTAGAAACCTTACAAAATCGTCCACCACCTCAACCCATACCAGTTAATCCACAGGGTACAATATTCAAGGACTTTAAACTTGTTGGACCACCGGAATTTAAGGGAACCGCGGAACCAATTGAGGCGCAAACATGGGTTACCGAGATAGAAAAGTTTTTCCGGGTAACTAACGTTGGCGAAGATCAAAAGACGATCTTTGCCACCTTCTTCCTCAAGGGTGAGGCAAATCATTGGTGGGAAAATACAAAAATTCGTGCAGGTGAGGATATCATTCCTTGGACCAGGTTTAAGGAATTATTCTTTGAAAATTATTTTCCCCAATCGATGAAGGATCGTATGGAGGTACGATTCTTAGAATTGAAGCAAGGAGAACTTACTGTATCCCAGTATACGGCCAAGTTCAATGAATTAGCCAGATTTGCCCCACACCAGGTTGATACAGAGGCAAGAAAGACTAGGAGATACGAAGAGGGATTAAAACCCCAAATTCGTAGCAAATTGTCAGTATTTCAAGTGAGAACTTTTCCAGAAATTCTCGAGAAAGCTATTATAGCTGAAAACGAGAATGAAGCTTTAATAAAATTTCATAAGGAAAAGAGAAGTTTGAATGAGGGAGGAAAGTTGAAAGGAGAAGTTAGTACAGGGGGTACTAACAATAACAAGAGGAAGTGGGATGCCACTGTTCCTACAAACTTTGTGAGGAGGGGTAACAATTACAATAACAACAACAATAGAAACCAGAACAATAATAATAGGGTGGTACGTTGTGCCACATGTGGAAAGAATCACCAGGGAGTGTGTCGCCATAGGGTAATTACTTGTTACCATTGTGGACAAGAGGGACATCTTTCCCCTAACTGTCCCAAAAAGAGTAATGATAATACTCGTCAGGGTAACCCGAATGTTACCTGCTATGCTTGTGGTGCAACGGGGCATGTGTCTAGGTATTGCCCGAGGAATAGGAACCAATCTGGGGGAGGAAGCCAAATCCCAAACAATAACCCCAAACCGGTAGTAGCAGGAGCTGGAGGTCCAGGTCGTCCAACCGCCAGAACGTTTAATATGACGACGAGGGATGCTGTTGCTGCACCAGACGTGGTAACAGGTATCATCCCTATCGACACTTTAAATGCATATGTGTTGTTCGACTCTGGTGCGACTTGTTCATTTGTGTCTAATAGCTTTGCTAAGAAATTGTCAATGCCATGCGAAGATTTAGACACACCTTTTAATGTGGAAATCGCAAACAATGAAATCATTCCCGTCAAAACCATATATAAGAATTGTGCCGTAGAGATTAAGGAACACAAGTTTCCTTGTGAACCTCATTCCCATACAACTAGGGGAATTTGATATAATCTTAGGCATGGACTGGCTGGGTAATTATAATGCAATAATTGACTGCCAGCGGAAACGGGTGAATCTAGTGACTGATTCAAAGTCAAAAGTAGTGTTTAAAGGAGGTTGTTCACCTAAACGATCTCACTGTCTGACAGTAATGCAAGCAGAGAGATTGCTGAGGAAGGGTTGTACAGGCTATTTGGCATATATAGTAGATACTCGAAAAGAAGGAGTAAAGCTAGAGCAAATACCTGTAGTTAGAGAATTTCCGGATGTGTTTCCAGATGACTTACCCGGTTTACCTCCGGATAGAGAGATCGAATTTGTTATCGATCTAGCACCTGGTACGGCGCCAGTTTCAAAAGCACCATACAGAATGGCGCCAGTAGAGTTGAAAGAGCTACTTGTACAGCTACAGGAACTCCTAGATAAGAAGTACATACAACCCAGTGTTTCACCATGGGGAGCACCGGTGTTGTTTGTAAAGAAGAAGGATGGAACATTAAGGTTGTGTATTGATTATAGAGAATTAAATAAGTTAACAATAAAGAACAAATATCCTTTACCACGAATTGATGATCTGTTTGACCAATTGAAAGGGGCCGAATACTTTTCGAAGATCGACCTACGATCGGGTTATCATCAATTAAAGGTAAGAAAAGAAGATGTGCCGAAGACAGCGTTTAGGACACGCTACGGACATTATGAGTTTCTTGTGATGTCTTTTGGATTAACAAATGCGCCGGCAGCATTCATGGACTTAATGAACAGAGTGTTTAAACCATGCTTGGACAAATTTGTCGTAGTGTTCATCGATGATATTTTAGTATACTCGAGAACAAAAGAGGAGCATGCTGAACACTTAAGAAGCGTATTGGAGATATTACGCAAGGAACAACTTTATGCAAAGTTTTCCAAATGTGAATTTTGGTTGGAACGAGTCCAGTTCTTAGGTCATGTAATTGACAAGAATGGAATAGCGGTAGATCCAGCCAAGATAGAAGCGGTTGTAAATTGGGAACAACCAACAACTCCAACAGAAGTAAGAAGTTTTCTCGGTTTAGCAGGGTATTATCGGCGTTTTATACAAGATTTTTCAAAGATAGCAACCCCGCTAACCAATTTGACTCGAAAGACGGTGAAGTACGTCTGGACAGACAAATGTGAAGAGAGCTTCCAAGAGTTGAAGAAACGGTTAAGTATGGCACCAGTGTTATCGTTACCAGATGATACAGGAGGCCTCGTTGTTTATAGTGATGCATCACACAAGGGATTAGGGTGTGTGTTAATGCAACATGGGAAGGTGATTGCATATGCATCAAGACAACTCAAACATTATGAGAAGAGGTATCCTACGCATGATCTTGAGTTAGCCGCCGTAGTATTTGCCTTGAAGATTTGGAGGCATTATTTGTACGGAGAGAAGTGTGAAATATACACAGATCACAAGAGTCTAAAATATATTTTCACACAGAAGGAGTTAAATATGAGACAAAGGAGATGGCTAGAATTGATAAAAGATTTTGATTGTGAGATCTTGTATCATCCAGGGAAAGCCAACGTCGTAGCAGACACATTAAGTAGGAAGAACCAGGAGAAATTGAATGTGATGACTAATAACGAGGTACTGATAAAAGAGTTTGACAAACTTGAGATTGAGGTGAGAGTTCCAGTTAACTCTACCCAGAAGTTATTTGTCATCGAGAGTAATTCGACTTTATTGGACAAAGTCAAAGAATTACAGGAGACTGATGCAGAATGTCAGAAGTATAAGGCAGAAATGACTCATAAAAAGAATGTTAAGTTTAGAGTGGATAAAGATGGAGTACTAAGATACGAAAATAGAATTTGGGTACCTTCAGTACAAGAGTTAAAAGACGAAATACTGAATGAAGCCCATAATTCTAAATTCACTGTACATCCAGGGAGTACAAAAATGTATAAAGACCTGAGCCAACATTTTTGGTGGTCTAACATGAAGAGAGAAGTAGCGGAATGGGTAAGCAAATGTTTAACGTGTCAAAGGGTTAAAGCTGAACATCAGAAACCAAGTGGATTATTACAACCCTTAGAAATTCCTGAGTGGAAATGGGAGCATATTACCATGGATTTTTTAGTTGGCCTTCCAACCACACAGAAAGGTCACAATGCCATTTGGGTAATTGTAGATCGTCTTACCAAATCAGCTCATTTCCTACCCATCAAAATTAACTTCAGTCTAGACCAATTAGCCAGACTTTACATCAATGAAATTATTTCTAGACATGGAGTCCCTGTTTCTATAGTATCAGACAGAGATCCACGATTTACTTCAAATTTTTGGACAAGTCTCCAGAAAAATTTTTTTTTAGGAACTCAATTGAGACTAAGTACAGCATACCATCCACAAACTGACGGTCAGAGTGAGAGAACCATTCAAACATTGGAAGACATGTTGCGCTCTTGCATCATGGATTTCAAGGGAAGTTGGGAAGATCAATTACCTTTGGTAGAATTTGCATACAACAATAGCTACCATGCCAGCATAGGAATGCCACCATTTGAAGCCCTATATGGAAGAAAATGTAGGACGCCTTTATGTTGGGACGAGGTTGGGGAACGGCAAATGCTAGGACCCGAAATAGTGCAACAAACCACGGAGGTAGTTCGAATTATACGGGGAAGATTACAAGCGTCACAAGATCGACAGAAGAAATATGCTGATCAACACAGGAAGTTACAAGATTTCGAAGTTGGTAGTCACGTATTCCTAAAAGTATCTCCGTGGAAGGGAAAAATACGTTTCGGCAAGAAAGGCAAATTGAGTCCGAGATTTATTGGGCCATTTCAAATATTGAGAAAGATAGGCGAGGTAGCCTATGAGGTAGCCCTACCTCCTGAACTAGAACATATTCATAACGTGTTTCATGTGTCCGTGTTACGACCGTACAAACCTGATTATAAACACGTTATCGATTACGAGCCCATTCAAATCGAGAAGGATTTATCGTATGAAGAAATTCCTATTGAAATTGTGGATAGGAAAGAACAAATTTTGCGAAATAAAAAGATACCTTCGGTTAAGGTTATCTGGAGAAATCAGAATATTGAGGAAGCTACGTGGGAGCTCGAGAGTAAAATGCGAGATAACTACCCACATTTATTTTCATAAACTGCACTGTAAATTTCGAGGACGAAATTCTTATTAGTGGGGGTGAATGTAATATTCCGAACCCTAATAAGATCTGTATATGTAAATTATGTGTTTAATAAATGAAATTTCTTGTTCTGACTTGGTATTATGTGATTGCGTTTTTTATTAAACAATTAGGTCAAATAAAAATTTTTCGCCAAGTAGCTGTGTCGTGCTTAATCGGACAAAATGATTTGTCGTGCTTCCGGTGAATTCACCAAGAAGCGCTTTGGTAAATTATTTTTGTAAGCTGCTGTGTCGTACTTAGAATTGGCGAAGTGCTTTGTCGTGCTTCAACATTAATATAATATTATATTAAATGATAAAATTCTAAAATAAGTTAAATAGGGTTTAAAATGTTAAACTGAAATAGAAACCCTAAATTGAAAACCCTAATTGGTGATAATTGTTCGAATTGATCAATTAAAACCCTAAGTATTGTACAATAATCTTAATTAATATAATTAAGATTTAAATAATGAATCATAATATTAATTATGAATTATTAAGATTAAATTAAACCCTAAACGGAAGATTAAAACCCTAATTATAGGATTGAAAACCCTAAACCCTAATTAGAAACCCTAAAACCCTAATTTGGTTTAAATAACCCTAATTCATGAAATCTAAAACCATAATTATGTTATATAAACATAATTAGGGTATTACAAATCCTAAATTAACATTCTAATCATGATTAACAAAAATCAACTTTAATTAGTAAGTAAATAAAGGAAAAATAAAACCCTAGCCAATGAAAATCAAGCTAGGAGTGTGCAAGCTTGTGCTTGGCACACTCCAGCACAAGTAGGTGAATCATACCAGCTTGCAAGCAGCACAAGTTCATGGATCAGATATTTATGGAGGCAAGAATGTGAGAAATGACCTAAAAACCCTAATTTGGAAGTTGATATAAATAGAACATCAAGCTGGTCATTTAACCTACGAAATTACAAACCCTAAACACTTATATTACCAGCCATAACAAGCCTCTGCAATCACAATATCAGTAGCTAAGATCAGGAATCAAAATTTGAAGAAAAAGGTGCATAAACCCTAATTTATTGCTAGATCTTCAAGTTTGAATTTGATGTTATGTTTTTAGTGTTTAGGAATACTTGTTAGTATGTTATTTAGTGATCTGGGCGGTCAAAACATGTTTACATAACATCTAGGTATGAAAATCAAGCCAAAATAGCAAACTGTTCTTGGCAGTCAAGAACAGTCTGACAAGCTACTTTGTCAGAGCTTTTGATCGGCTTAAAATGTTTGTTTGATGTGTTTTAAAGTTTGAATCAGTACTATGCCATGTTAGCTTTAAGGCCCGACTTGTAGCATGGTTAAATTATCTCTAGGATGAAAGTTATTGATGGTCAAAACCCATTGACCAACCCTGATAGACTGTTTCTGGGTAACCCAGAAACATGAAGAACATTCTGACAGAGTCTGACAAGACTTTTGATCAACCCAGAATTGGCATAGATGATATTTAATATGTTGTTTATTGATATAAACATGTTCTTTGGTATGTAAACTACAATCTTGAATCATAAAAACACATTTAGCAAACACAGAATCAAAGCTATAAGTGGTCAAACCACGTTGACCGTTATGACTGGATGAGTTTCTGGGTTACCCAGAAACTCAAGAACAGTCATGAACGGGGTAGTTTGACCATAAATTGCTAGCATGTTATGATATATTTTAAGATGGAATTTGTTATGTCGTTGTACACTGCCATGTTGGCTATAACAACAAACAAAAATCAAACACAAACATCAAACGAGCTGAGATTAATTTGAGATCAAAGTAGCCTGACCAGCGTTGACCAGGTGTTCTTCATGAAGAACACCTTTAGCGACGAAATGCATACACCAACCCAGAAACCTAAGAAACTAAGCAGACCGTCGCTAAAGCCCTTTAGCGACGGATTTTTAATAAAATTAAATAAAAAATTAATTAAATAAATTATAAAATAATAAATAAATATTAAATAATTATTAATAATTAATAAATAAATCCGAAAATTAATTTTTAATTATAAAAAAATTATTTTTAATATTTTTATATATTATTAAATATTATTTAATTTAATTAAATAATAATTAATAATTATAAAAAATCATTTAATAATTGTTTTAATTATTTAAAAATGATATTAAATTATTAAATAATTATATTAATTATTTAAAAATGATATTAAGGTAAATAAAATTATAATATATAATAATTAAATAAAATATTAAATATTTAAATATTATTAATGATAAATAAATCATTTAAATAATATATTAAATATTTAAAAATTATTTTAAATGATAATTAAATCATTTAAATATTAAATTAAGTTTTGAAAATTATTATAAGTAATAAATAAATTATTTTAATGATAAAGTAAAGTTTAAAAATATTATTAATTATAAAATAAATCATTTAAATAATATTCTATCTTTCTAAAAATATTATAAATGATAAATAAATCATTTAAATAATATTTTAAATATCTAAAAATATTCTAAATGATAAATAAATTATTTAAATAACATATTAAATGTTTTAAAATTATTCTAAATGATAATTAAATCATTTAAAAATATTCCTAAGCTTGTAAAATTATTTAAAACTACTTCCAAGCTTCTGAAAATTATTTAAAAATAATACCAAGCTTCTAAAAATGTTAGAAGTAATAATTAAATTATTTAGACCAATAATTAGACTTCCAAATGAAGTTTCATCGAACAATCTATGTGTTTAGCCATTAAGGATGCGACCGAGATACCGAATCAACGTCGAACCTTAATGAAACTTGTTTAGATTAGCGTGATACATGTTTATATACGTGCTAACGCTTATTATTGGTATACGTAGACTACGTGCGTTGACCGATTGTACTAAAATTATAGTGAGCTACGCTAAGGCAAGTGTCCTAACTTTTTCTCAATTTATATTAAGCAATTCATTTATGTCTTGCTATCAATTATTGTGAAGTTATTGCTACTTGTTCAGCATAACTTAAGAAATGAAATCATTTATTGATTGTTTGAGCTTAAAATTGTTGAGTCAAACCAAATTGTTTTGGTACGACATCTATACTGAGTAATAGGGACACCGTAGATGGAAGGTGGTCCGACAAACCTTCAGATAAGGTTTAAATTGGCAATTCAATGAATTGACCAATATTGGCAATTAACTTAAATTGACCAAAAATGTGGTAGGATGATATGCATACTCCTAGGATATTGGTGAGGCTGATCACCTACCAAATATCCAAACTCAAAGAGGTTCTAAGTCATTGAAGACTGACAGGACAATTTGAAATATATGGTTCCGGTACAGAACCCTCAGTATCAATTATACATCATTGACACCTTTCAAATCAAACACATGGTGTTTACATTTTTATATGAACTTGCTGAGCATTTGTAGCTCATTCTTGCGCATATCTTCTTTTGCAGCTGTAAGTGATATCCCTGGCACGTCCAGGACTGATAAGGGGAAAAGCCATGCTTATTAAGTTTTATTTCTGTTGTTGTATACTTTAAGTCTTTCGAAGACTTGTTGTGTAATAACTTAGTATAACGAATGTTGTAACCGAACAAAATATGATGTAATATATTATGATCCTTTATGTTATAGAATGCGTTATACTCTGATCTTTAAATTTTTGAATAGTTGTACTAAGTTAAATACAATGTCTATATGAACTATACATCTGAATGAGGGTATCTAAATGATGTTGAGAGTCCTATATGGACAATCTTATCATTAATACTGTGAATGTCAGATAGATAGGGAATATTGATATGAAAGAGATATTCATAAGATATGAATCTATATATCTAAGTGAGGGTATCCAAACACAGACAACGTTCTGGCCGGAACTAGTACCTGTTATGGGATACTGTGAACCTTGGATAACTAGAAGTCACATTTTATTGAATATTTATAGTTGTATAGTTCCACGTGAGCACCAGGTCTGCTACAGGGGAGCGTAGAGATTTGGGGGTGTCACAAAAACATTGTAGCTAAGGCAGAGAAATCGGACGAGCCGTCCACGAGCAAAGGCAAGGGTAAGATGCCAAAGTAGCAAGAGACTTATTACCTATTTGATGTTTTATTGTAATAAGACTTATTTAATTTTATGTTTTTATTCCGCATTGATGTAATAGAGGTTAGATAACCTGGGACTTGTTTCATTTAGAGATTGGTGATGTAACCCCATTTGAGGGAAGATATTTCTTTAAGTTTATTTAATTAATCTTATTATGGGTAAATAGTTGTGAATGACTGAGATAGTGAACACCAAATCAGTGGGAATTAAGTACCCGGATTTGGGGGTGTCACATGCTCTTATGAAGAGGATGATTGATCTCAAAATCATTTGTGTGGAGACACTAAAGCAAGTATATAGGTGCTTATTGGAGAATAAGTTCACTGAACGTGGCTTGCTAAGGAATACCTAATGGAGTTTACTCGGCTGTCAATAGGAATTCCTCTAGTGATAGTAGTACAAGTGATCCTTGTACTTGAGATCATCATAATATCTTGTGTATGATGAGTTATACTTTGACATGTCCCTTAAGACTTTTAGGGTATATCAAAGGGTATGATTGGGTATAATAAGTTATACATGGAGATAGGTAAATGATCAATAAAGAATCTACCACGTCTAGTAAAAGATGTGAATGTCCTATGTGATTCGATAAATGACAACTCAGTAGTCCTTGGCCAAGGCAGAATGAAATTAGAAAGGAGTTTCTAATTTGCATTATTTAGAGTTGTGCATTTGGGAATCGAAATACATATAATTTAATAAAGTAAGTGTGGCGCCCCCAAACTTGGGTACTTGCAACCCGTATTTGGTGCATTACGATATTATATTTTTTGAGCTGTTTAATATATTACAAACTTAATATTTATATAAGAGTTGTCTATTCCCCAGGTATGGTAACCTTTAATTACATTCATTACATGTTACATAATATATATGATCGCAATATAAAATACTAATTATTACAGATAACACTATACAACTTATTCCTTCAGCTTTTCCTTTCCCTTGTCCTTGCCAGAGCCTTTTAGTCGATCACACTTAGCTGAAAACATTTAAGTCGAAGCAAGAATGAGCATTCAATTGCTCAATTGATGAGTAGGTTTTAACCTACGAGTTTGATACGTCTTTGACTTAATTCTTTACAGTCTTTAAGTGTTTTTAGTATCTTTTTATTTGTTTTCGTACTGCTTTTGTAGGTAGAGGTTGGTTGCAGTTTAGAAGGAGAAAAAGTAGCTGGGTGCAGGGCAACCTCGCCGGGGCGAGAAGTCATGGCTTATTTTCTCACCAGGGCGAGATCTGGCCGGGGCGAAGATTCTTGTGAAGAACTTCTCGCTGGGGCGAGAATGCGGCTGGTGGAATTTTAAAGTTTGTCAGCATTCAGTTATTTTGGAAAGGTTGAAGTGAACAAGGATTCTATCAACTATTCTGATTGGGAGACTAAAGGAAGATATAAATAGGAGATCAAGGATTGGATTAAAAAAACAACACATACATATTCAGAGATTGAATTTTCAGAGCTGAACAAGGAGATTGAAGAACAAGTCAAGCATCGTGAGGAATTCAGATTGGAGTGCTAGAGATTATATTGAGTTTTCTTTTAATCTTTTATCTTTGATTTGTAATTAATTATGATGACTTATTTTGGTATTCTAGTTTTTATTGTCAGTATGAACTAAATCATTAGTTAAGGCTATGATTGAACCAGTTATGCTTATGAATTAATTATCTATTTAATTCCAGTTATTCAATTGATGGGAGTTGTCTATCTTATTCTATGCTTATTGATTAATTGTTTGGCCAACAATTGGTGGTGTACTTTAGATGAATTCGGGAGATGCAATATAGGGTTAGAACTAGATAAGATAGCATGTATTCTTAATTATTTACATGTGTTGAATAATTGGAATTGTGAAGGGAATAGGGATATTACTTTGCTGCATGTAACAGCTGAAAATTGAAGCTTAATGAATTTAATCCTTTAGTTTTGCATAGGAATATCGCAGAGTTAATTGGATTAGATAGATTTATTTGATCACTTGGAAAGGGCTTATAAATACAATTGAATTTCTGTTAACAACTCCATTGAAGTGAATAATTAGAATGGGTAGATAGATTGGTTTATGATATATAACTGGGGATATTGTAGTCTTAATCTCTTTAAATCTGAATTTCAACTGTTGTGATTATTGTCAGTACTAGTGTTGATTTAATTAGTTTCAATCAATATTCAAATTGTGATTGTTTAATAGAATAGCCATAATCTAAATTGATAGTTGGAGATATTAAGCATAATAATTCCTGTGGGTTCGACACTCGTTCTTATCACTTTATTACTTGTTGATCGTGTATACTTGCACGTAATTGTTGATTGTGAAATCGGACAACAAGTTTTTGGCGCCGTTGTCGGGGAATATTTGTATTTATAATTTTCAATTTCAGTTTAATTAAGTCTGTTCTAATTAAGCAAACTTATTTTTCTTTTGTTTTTTTCTTGTTTCAGGTGTCTTTTGATTCGTTTATGCAAACGCGATCAAACAACCGGAACTCGTGCAGTGTGAGGATCATCTTGAGAAAAAGCTACGTCAGTTGAGAAAATTCTATCAGGAAACAATTAAGAAAGAGAATATGGTTAACGAAGAACAGAAATCATTGAGGGAATATGCTATGCCTAAGATAGACGAGATCAAATCCAGCATCACAAGACCAGTTATCACCGCTAATTCCTTCGAGATCAAGCCGGGAACAATTCATATGCTTCAGAATGCGGTACAGTTTGGGGGATTAGCTAATGACGATCTGAATGAACACTTGGTTAGCTTTTTAGAGATCTGTGATACATTCAAATATCCCAATGTGACAGATGATGCAGTGAGATTACGTCTATTTCCGTTCACACTAAGAGATAAAGCAAAGAGTTGGTTGCATCCACTTCCGCCAGGATCCATCACAACTTGGGATGATCTAGCTCAGAAATTCCTAGCGAAATTCTTTCTGCCAGCTAAGTCGGCTAAGTTGAGAAACGAGATTTCTACATTTGGGCAACAACATGGAGAGTCATTATACGAGGCTTAGGAAAGGTTCAAGGAGTTATTGAGAAAATGTCCACATCATGGGCTACCCAAGTGGCTACAAGTTTAGACATTCTACAATGGGTTGAATAATGACACTCGAACATGCATTGATGCAGCTACGAGGGGAGCACTTATGGATAAAAATTTTGAGGAAGCTTTCACTTTGTTAGAGACTATGGCTACAAATAACTATCAGTGGCCGAATTCCAAATTGAATCAACAAAAGGTAGCTGGAGTATTGGAAGTAGATGCGATCACGACACTAACAACTCAGATGGCAGTCATGTCTAAGAAGATTGAAGCTTAGGCAGAATCGAAAGTCCAGCAAGTAGCCTATGTGTGTGAGCTATGTGCAGGTGCACATCCGACGGAGTATTATGCCATTAATCCGGAATCGGTACAGTATTTGGGGAGTTATAACAGACCGCAACAGCCATATCAGAATGCTTATAATCCGGGGTGGAAGAATCATCCGGGTTTCTCTTGGAGCAATAACACTCAGACTCAAAATCTATCTCCAAGATCACAGAATCCCCCAGGTTTTCAGAACCAAGCCCCACAACATGCAGAAAGAAAATCAAGTTTAGAATAGTCATTGGCAAGATTTATCACAGCATCTGAGAAAAGAATGAATGATCAAGATAAGCTGTTAACTCAGGTAGATTTGAATGTGAAAAGCCAGGCAGTGTCAATTAGGAACTTGGAAAATCAGCTGGGATAGTTGGCTCACATTTTGAACAATCGACCACAAGGAGCACTTCCAAGCGATACAGAGGTTAACCCAAGAACGGATGGAAAAGAACATTGCAAGGCGGTCACATTAAGGAGTGGAAAGGAGCTACCTGATACGATTAAAGGAAATTCTAAACCAGAAACAGTTGTAGAGAATGAAGATGAGGAAGCCCCGGTGAAAAGTAAGGCGAACGAATCAGAAAAGGTGAAGGATACAGGTTCGGAGGCAAAGTCAAAGGAACTCAAGCCAGATAGTGTAGTGCCTCCCGTACCATTCCCTCAAAGATTGCAAAAAGCTAAGTTAGATAAGCAATTTTCTAGATTCTTAGATGTTTTTAAGAGACTTCACATTAACATACCATTTGCAGAAGCCCTGGAACAGATGCCTAGTTATGCAAAATTCATGAAGGAGGTGTTGTCAAAGAAGAGAAAACTGGGAGAATTCGAGACGGTGGCATTAACCGAGGAATGCAGTGCAATTTTGCAGACCAAATTGCCACCCAAACTAAAGAATCCAGGAAGCTTCAATATTCCATGTATAATTGGTAACCAGTTCTCTGGAAAGGCATTGTGTGACTTAGGAGCTAGCATCAATTTAATGCCATTATCAGTTTACACTCAGCTTGGGCTAAAGGCACCAAAACCGACAAACATCAGCCTGTAGTTGGCAGACAGGTCAGTGACATATCCGAGGGGTATTGTGGAAGATATTTTGGTTAAGGTTGATAAATTCATCTTCCCGGCTGACTTCGTCATTTTGGATTACGAAGAGGATAAAGAAATCCCCATCATATTAGGTCGTCCATTCTTAGCAACAGGGAGAACGTTGATAGATGTACAAAAAGGTAAATTGACAATGAGAGTTCAAGATCAGGAAGTCACCTTCAACGTGTTTAAATCAATGAAATTCCCTAAGGAAGGCGAGGAATGCTTGCGGATAGACCTGCTAGATGAAATCGTGAATGAGCGAACCAGTGCAAGTTATTGTGAAGATCCATTAAAAGCTGCTCTAGTTGGGATAGACCCTTTTGATGATTTGGATGAGTGGGATTATGTCAAGGTTTTAGACGCGTTACCTATTTCTCGAAAATTCAGCAGGCAATTTGATACACTTGACCGGCCAAAAGAAGGAGAAAAGAGGTCCAAACCGTTAGTGGAAGAACCACCTATGCTTGAACTCAAACCCCTTCCATCACATCTAAGGTATGCTTACTTGGGAGACCTTGACACGTTACCAGTAATAGTTTCTGCTCATTTGAATGAATCTCAAGAAGAAAAACTGTTAAGGGTTTTGCGTGAGTATAAAACAGCAATTGGGTGGACAATAGTAGACATCAAGGGAATCAGTCCGTCGTTTTGCATGCACAAAATTCTGCTTGAAGAAGGAGCAAAATCAGTTATTGAGCAACAAAGAAGATTGAATCCGATCATGAAGGACGTAGTGAAGAAGGAAATCATCAAGTGGTTAGATGACGGTATTATCTATCCAATTTCAGACAGTTCTTGGGTAACTCCTGTACAGTGTGTGCCTAAAAAGGGGAGAATGACAGTGGTTGAAAACAAAAATAATGAACTCATTCCTACAAGAACAGTTACAGGTTGGTGAGTGTGTATGGATTACCGCAAGTTGAACAAAGCGACGCGCAAGGATCACTTTCCACTGCCATTTATTGATCAGATGTTAGATAGGTTGTCCGGTCATCAGTTTTACTGCCTTCTTGATGGATACTCAGGATATAATCAGATAGTAATAGCTCCGGAGGACCAAGAGAAAACGACTTTTACATGCCCTTATGGAACGTTCGCATTCCGGAGAATGTCTTTCGGGTTATGTAATGCACCAGCTACATTTCAGCGATGCATGATGGCTATCTTCTCGGATATGGTTGAGCAGAACTTGGAGGTATTCGTGGATGATTTTTTGGTATTCGGTGATAGTTTTGATTTGTGTCTTGGCAATCTCATCTTAGTGTTGAAGTGCTGTGTGGAGATAAATCTGGTGCTTAACTGGGAAAAATGCCACTTTATGGTGCAAGAAGGGATTATTCTGGGGCACAAAGTGTCCGAAACAGGCTTAGAGGTGGATAGAGCAAAGATCGAAACCATTGAAAAGCTACCCCCACCGACATCTGTAAGAGGCATTAGAAGTTTTCTCGGACATGCAGGATTTTACCGTCGATTCATCAAGGACTTTTCAAAAATTTCAAAACCATTGTGTTCATTCCTTGAGAAAGATGTTCCCTTCAAGATGGATCAATCATGCATCGAAGCCTTTGAAGTGCTGAAAAAGAAGTTAGTCACAGCTCCGATCATAGTTGCTCCCGATTGGACTTTACCTTTTGAGTTGATGTGTGACGCAAGTGATTATGCAGTGGGAGCTGTGTTGGGCCAGCGAAGGGATAAGATTTTTTACACCATTTATTACTCAAATAAGACACTCACTGATGCACAATTGAATTACACCACTACAAAAAAAGAGTTACTTGCAGTAGTATTTGCCTTTGATAAATTTCGAGCATATCTGATTGGAACTAAGGTGATAGTCTACACTGATCATTCAGCCATCAAATACTTGATTGCAAAGAAGGATGCCAAACCAAGGCTGATTCGATGGGTCCTCCTGTTGCAAGAATTTGACTTAGAAATTCGAGATAGGAAATGTACGGAGAAACAAGTGGCTGATCATCTTTCAAGGTTAGAGAATGCCGACACTCAGAAAAAGAATGATGTGGTAATCAATGAGTCGTTTTCGGATGAGCATCTATTTCGTATCAACACCGAAGTCCATTGGTATGCTGATTACGTGAACTACTTAGTCAGTAACGTACTTCCGCAAGATTTCACTTCTCAACAAAGAAAGAAATTTCTCCATGATATCAAGTAGTACCTCTGGGATGAACCATTTCTCTTCAAAACTTGTGCGGATCAAATGATACGACGTTGTGTGCCTCAGGAAGAAATGGAGAGCATATTGACTCGTTGCCATTCATCACAGTATGGAGGTCATTTTGGGGGAGAAAGAACTGCAGTAAAAGTCCTACAATCAGGGTTTTTCTGGCCTTCGTTGTTCAAAGATGCCCACCTTTTTATTCTAAAGTGCGATAGATGTCAAAGGGTTGGCAACATTTCGAAATGGCATGAAATACCTCTCAACACTATCCTTGAAGTTGGACTCTTCGACGTATGGGGTATTGACTTTATGGGGCCATTTCCATCGTCATTCAACAATCAATACATACTTTTGGCTGTGGATTATATATCAAAATGGGTTGAAGCAATTGCATTACCCACAAATGATGCCAAAGTGGTTCTACGGTTCTTGCAGAAAAATATTTTTACTCGATTCGGTACACCAAGAGCCATAATCAGTGATGAAGGTACCCATTTTTTGTAATAAGCAATTCACCAAGTTGTTAGCTAAATATGGAGTCAAACACCGGATTGCTATGGCTTATCACCCCCTAACGAATGGCCAAGCGGAAGTATTGAATCGTGAAATTAAGCAAATTCTAGAGAAAGTGGTGAACCCATCTCGAAAGGACTGGGCAATGAAATTAGACGATGCTTTATGGGCATATCGCACAGCCTATAAGAACCTCATTGGAATGTCACCGTATTGCATGGTTTATGGGAAAGCATGTCATTTACCGATCGAACTTGAGCACAAGGCCTATTGGGCAATTTAGAAATTGAACCTTGATCTCCAAGCAGCTGGCGAGAAAAGGTTGCTCCGATTGAATGAGATGGAGGAATTTCGTCACCAAGCTTATGAGAACGCTAAGCATGACAAAAGGATAGTTGATCGGAAATTCGAACCGGGACAAGCTGTATTATTGTTCAACTCCAGACTACGGTTATTTCCTGGTAAGTTGAAGTCTAGATGGTCAGGTCCTTTCATTGTCACCGTTGTAGGCCCCCACGGAGCAATTGACGTAGAAGAATCAAACTCAAAGCGCACATTCAAGGTCAATGGTCAACTACTCAAACATTATTGGGGAGGCGATGTGGATCAGCAAGCATCAGTGATTTATCTCTCTTCTCCCGATCAAACTGATGACTGAAACTGCAGAGGAAGTCGGGCTAACGACTATAAACCAAGCACTTAATAGGAGGCAACCCAATCATGCTACTTTATTGCTTTCGTAGATCTAGTGTAGTTAATAATTTTGTTTTAGTTAGTAGTAGTTCAAAGTGTTCTTGTTTTGAAATAATTCTTCAATTCTTTCGTAGTCGGACTCATTTATGATGTTATTCTTTGGAACAGGGATAAAGCCTAGGGGGAATGCATTAGAAGTAGAGAGACATGCTACTGGGATGGTACCAATTGAAGACAAGAGGAGCAAAGCAAAAGGGAAAAAAATTTCAAAAAAAAGGATTCTCGCCCCAGCGAGAAAAATACATTAGGGTTTCTCGCCCCAGCGAGAACCTCTCTGCCAAAACTCGCTCCACCGCAATATTTTCTTGCTCCAGCCCATTCCTCTCTGTCCATTCTCGCTCCGACAAGATTCTCAGGTATAACTTCTCGCCCCAGCGAGAATCGCAGAAATCAGTTTTTAAAAATCGATCCCAATTCGGTTTCTTTCACTCTTAAAGCCATGCAACTTCTTCCAACTCCTATTTCTACTTCTCCTATACCAACCAAACCTTATTCTTCCAGATTTCTCTTCTAATTTCCTCCCTCATTCTACCTACACTTGGATTCCTAATCAAACCCTACCACACTTCTCTTTAAATCCAAACCCTAATACAGTTCTACCTTCACCTCTCATTCAAAAGGAGAAATACTCTGTTCTATTCACAATAACCATATGCTTTATCGTTGCATGAACGATTTCTAGGGTTTGCAACGAATTGAAGAAGCAAGTTAATCAGTTCAACCACTCAACATCACCAATTCTGCTGCAGTGCACCGTGCCTCTATCAGGTATCCTACATTGGGTAATTTTGTTACTTCGTTTGGATCAAGTTCTTTTGGAATTGGCACCGTGCCTGTTTGTTTGTTAAGTGATCAGTGATGGCTCCTAAAAGGCATCGGGGTGAGGGTTGATCTTCTAGACCATCCAGGTAGTTTGATAGATAGAAATTCGTCAGTGTTGAGGCGGCTAACAGATATGAATCGTATACATTGGGTAAAGCTCTAACTCCCGAGCACGGTCTCACACCTGACGAAGTGGTAGATAGTGAGATGATGCTTCAGATAGTAGAGAGGGGATGGGAGACATTCACCACCCATCCGGAACCTGCATGTATAGCCATTGTCAAAGAATTTTATGCCAATGCAGAGGACGCGGCTCCATGCGAGGTTACAATACGGGGCAAGACAGTTTCATTCAGCGCTCAGACGATCAATGAATACTATAACTTGAGGCCTGATACACGCTATAGATACACTCGATTTCTTGAGGAGGGACCAAATTTGGAGAAGGTGGTTACTGACTTGTGTAAACCGGGGACGACTTGGATATCCAGAGGGCCACGTGCAGCAATTTTGTTCCATAGCAAGGACTTGAGTCGTTATGGGAAGGTATGGTATGTTTTCCTCTCTGCTAAACTGATGCCATCACAACATGTGAGTGATGTACCCAAGGAGAAAGCTTTATTGTTATATGCTATTGTGATGGGGATTGAGATCAATGTGGGCCAGTTGATTGAGGCATCGATTCGCCGAACTTTACGGAATTTACATAGTCATGGTGGTTTGCCGCACCCTTCCTTGATTTGTGGATTATGTCTTCGCGCGGGAGTTCGTTTGGGGGCTGAGGAAGCTTTGCAGCAACCTTTGCTACTTTTGGACCACTGTCTGATTGCACGCTATAAGGAATGGGAAGGCGGTGAGTCACATCCTCGTGGTATGGGGTATATCCTTCATTCTCCTGCTGCTGGAGAAGAGCATGAATCAGATGATGAGGAAGCGGGTCCTTCAGAGGGTCATTCAGCGTCTACTTCTACAGGCAAATCTAGGTTCAGCCTTCAATTTCGTGAGCTGTAGCGCCTTATTGATTCTCAACATAAAACCATATTGAGGCAAAACCAACGGTTGGCGGATCGACAGGAGCATATGTTTGCTTATCAGCAGAGTTGTACGCAAGCAATAGCAAACATGTATTCGAATATGCAACCAATGATGGATCCTGTTCATTTTCCAGAAGCGCAGCCATTGCCAGTTTTTCCACCACCCACCCCAGACGATGATGATGAGTTCGAGCCTACTGCTTGAGCTGTCAGGGGAGTCCTCTGTTCTTTACTTTCTTTATTTTTCGCAAAATGAGGACATTGTATTGTTTGAGTTTGGGGGGGTTTATTTGCTCATCTTGTTGCATTTTAGTTTTATTTGTATGAGTTTCATCTTAGATTAATTATCTATTTAAAAAAAAATCAAAAACCCAAAAATTTAGTAGTGTAGGATCATATAATATTGTATTTAGTAGGGGTATTCAAGCAATGCATTAATGGAAGTCATTTAGGGATGACCGATGATGAAACTTGATCAGTTTTAATTCAATTTAATGGGATGGATAGTAATTGCTAAATCTGAAGTCACTTGTTTTAGTTGTGTTTACTTGAGACCCTTGGTTTTTAATTGCTCACGAATGTGTATTGAAGTAATTAGGAGTTGGTTTTTCTTTGGTGTATCACGTGCTCACATGAAGATATAGACTGTTATCACTTGCTGGATCTGAAAAAAAAATTGAATTAATACTGCTTCGATGTCTGTCTAAGTGCAAGAAAAAGAAGACTTAGCGAATATAGATAGATAAGAGCAGGTCTTGGCTAGTTTGTCTTTGTGGCCGGTGTCATTTGAATGAGTATGCCCTTAGGATATGTCTTTACACTCAGCGCCCTAAAATCGTCTGGTTTGGGAGTCGTTGGTTGAAAGTTCATTACACGGGTGACATTGAATAGCCTAATAAAGACGAACATTGCACTAGTCGAGATGTATGACGAGATGGAGCGTAAAACGCACTTGAAAAAAAAAGAGAAAAAATGATGAGAAGACAAGTGAATAGCAGTTGAGCGTGAAAGTAAAATCTATGAATTTATCTTTTTCTGAGCATTGTGATACTAAGAGTTGAATTCATATTCTGATTGGTTTGATATATTTTGCACACACTTATGAAAGGGTTGAGAGTAAGTCATAACTGATAATAGTTGGCTTGTTGATGGTGCACGAGGTTGAAGTTCTGTTGAATTGGTAGTTACTGATTTCTGAGGTCGGATTTTTATGACGTCTGTTGATTATTTGCTTGAGTATGGTTAGTCATGCATATGCATTCCTGTAGGTAGTTAGTTTAGATGTATTATGGTTTGTTTTGTGTTTTTGCTTGAGGGCAAGCAAAGTTTCGAGTTTGGGGGTATTTGATGAGTAGGTTTTAACCTACGAGTTTGATATATCTTTGACTTATTTCTTTACAGTCTTTAAGTGTTTTTAGTATCTTTTTATTTGTTTTCGTACTGCTTTTGTAGGTAGAGGCTGGCTGCAGTTTAGAAGGAGAAAAAGTAGCTGGGTGCAGGGCAACCTCGCCGGGGCGAGAAGTCATGGCTTATTTTCTCGCCGGGGCGAGATCTGGCCGGGGCGAGGATTCTTGTGAAGAACTTCTCGCCGGGGCGAGAATACGGCTGGTGGAATTTTAAAGTTTGTCAGCATTCAGTTATTTTAGAAAGGTTGAAGTGAACAAGGATTCTATCTACCATTCTGATTGGGAGACTAAAGGAAGATATAAATAGGATATCAAGGATTGGATTAAAAAAATAACACAGACATATTCATAGATTGAATTTTTAGAGCTGAACAAGGAGATTGAAGAACATGTCAAGCATCGTGAGGAATTCAGATTGGAGTGCTAGAGATTATATTGAGTTTTCTTTTAATCTTTTATCTCTGATTTGTAATTAATTATGATGACTTATTTTGGTATTCTAGTTTTTATTGTCAGTATGAACTAAATCATTAGTTAAGGCTACGATTGAACCAGTTATGCTTATGAATTAATTATCTATTTAATTTCAGTTATTCAATTAATGGGAGTTGTCTATCATATTCTGTGCTTATTGATTAATTGTTTGGCCAACAATTGGTGGTGTACTTTAGATGAATTCGGGAGATGCAATCTAGGGTTAGAACTGGATAAGATAACATGTATTCTTAATTATTTGCATGTGTTGAATAATTAGAATTGTGAAGGGAATAGGGATATTACTTTGCTGCATGTAACAGCTGGAAATTGAAGCTTAATGAATTTAATCCTTTAGTTTTGCATAGGAATATCACAGAGTTAATTGGATTAGATAGATTTATTTGATCACTTGTAAAAGGGCTTATAAATACAATTGAATTTCTATTAACAACTCCATTAAAGTGAATAATTGGAATGGGTAGATAGATTGGTTTATGATATATAACTGGGGATATTGTAGTCTTAATCTCTTTAAATCTGAATTTCAACTGTTGTGATTATTGTTAGTACTAGTGTTGATTTAATTAGTTTCAATCAATATTCAAATTGTGATTGTTTAATAGAATAGCCATAATCTAAATTGATAGTTGGAGATATTAAGCATAATAATTCCTATGGGTTCGACACTTGTTCTTATCACTTTATTACTTGTTGATCGTGTATACTTGCACGTAATTGTTGATTGTGAAATAGGACAACAACAAGTAATAACAATTATAATAATGCGCTGAAGAAGTAAATGTTTTCTTTAAAGACTACTTCTACTATGGATCAATAGTGGTGAAGTCATTTGAAACCATTCTTAACAACATATCAAATCATTTTAAGATTTTTGAAACAACGGAGTGACTTTTGAATACTGAGCGGTCAAAAGACCATGAACTGTCATTTTTCATTTTTGAATAGGTTTAAACAGAAATTCATCTGTAAACCGTCTGGTCTTACGGACACGGAGGATGATCAGTCCCGTTGTGCCCTGTATTGATCAACACTATCTAATAAATCTCCGCCATTGGCGCATAAAAATTAAATCACCGCTATTAGCACATAAAATTTCCCATTTAGGGTTGTTCATACTCAATCTGGAGTCCTAACTAAAACAATTTAATTGGACGACTTTATCATAGCCAATAATATTCGACAAATACTTTTCAAACCGTGTCTAGCTGAGATAAATAGCTTAGAAAATCTTTAAACTAGGTATACATACCGAAATTTAATAGTATGTATCAGAATTTGTCAACGAATTTTGAATTTAAGGGTAATTGATAATGTAGAATAGTTCATACAAGTGGGGACACTTACATAACCTAACTTAGAATGCAAATTTTTAATATGAGTCATAGCAATTCAGTAATGAGATACTTTTAACAATGAACGAATTGAAGGAATTTCGAATTTATGATAATTATAACAATTTGTACAAGTGAGGACACTTGCACAAAGAACAGAATAATTTTGATTATAAATGCATCACATGAGACAATATTGAGATATTTGAAATCAATAAATAGCTTGAATAAAGTTTAAAAATACTTGCGTAACATATGGATATATTGCATAAAGTAAATGCAAGGGTTACGATAATTGCATAAACAAATAACAAAGATCATTATTGATATGAATAATTAACAATAATTATTCATGAGCATGCTTTCAAATTGATAACTCATGTTGAGTTAGGAACTAACAATAAATGTAAGGAGTTTAGGGTTAGGAACTTGCAACATATAAAGATTCATTATTAATGATCAGGAATTTGCACAAAATATACCTGTTTGCACGAAATAAAAGTAGTGCATAAGGTTTAGATACTTGCACAGTAAAGAAAGAGTTCAGATACTTGCACAACATACGAATCCAGTTCATAATGTAAATGAAAAGATAGAATAGTTACTCAATAATAGATTGAGTTAAAAGCTTGCATAAACCTGAATCCATTTCATAAAGTAAATGAAAAGGATAGGATACTTGCTCAATATAAAAGTTGAGTAAGATGGAACTTGCTTACACAGATCGAATTCATAAAGTAAATGAAAAGGTAAGATACTTGCATATATACACCTGTTGCATAAAATAAATGCGTAGGTTCGGATACTTGCCTTGGTCGTTAACTACTGCTACGCAATTTAATATGACTTCTTTTAAAAGACCTAGCATTTATAACATTGATCTCTCAATTAGCATCACATATACTACCCATAATATCATTACATTGTTTGATAGTCAGTCACATAGTTTGGTATTAGACCTTATGTTATAGTCTTAGTGTTATTATTATCCCTTGGTAATCTTTTAATCACTTCATTACTCAATCTTTCCTTATATAAATCTTTCTTTATGATCCCGTAGGTTATATACCCAATCCAACAAACTGGATTCTAAATCCAGCAAACTAGATGGAGCAAACTGGATTTCAATCTAGCAAACTGGATTCCAACCTGGATTACAATCCAGCACACTGGATTCAAACTGGATTACAATCCAGCAACCTGGATTCAAACTATTCAATACAGTCAACTATTTTTCCAATCTAGCAACCTGAATTTACTAACCTACAATACAACAAACTAGACTCATTATTTCAGGAACTGAATACACTTATTCAGCAAACTGGATTCAAACAGTTTTCCCCTTTATTAAATAATTTATTTAATCATTCTAAAATGTCATAAACATTATACTTCCTTACAAATGATCAAAACTCTTATCAAAAATCTGTATATACCCTATATAGGGTTTTCAAGCCATAAAAATCCATTTTCCAAATTTTTAACTTCACATAGTTAATTAAATTCATTTATCCATAATATCATCATTTATATGAAAAATAGAAAAACAACTTTAAAATCATTTCTTTTCTGAAAATAAACTATATATAGTCCCCTTATGAAAATATATTTTTTTCGAAATTTTTAAAATCAATTTACTATATTTAAATAGTTCAAAATAGCCAAATCTTGCTATATTTTTCATAAATCAAAATTGCATCCAGAAATTCTAAAATTTACATAGTATGCTCTTGTTATATATATATACTCTCCGTAATTATTTCATAATATTTAGAGTTAACCACAGAGATTTATTCAGGTATACTCTTGACAATGGTCATTCACCATTAAATCCATAACTTTCATTCTACATGGTCAAAAATTCTCAAATTTTTACAGGATCACATAACTTCCCATATTATCACCCCAAATTTTTATAGAATTTTTAGAGCAAAAAACGTTGACGAAAATGCCCCTGTACTGGACTGGTCAGCAGCCTCTCCTACCCTTTTTGTTCACAACCCAGACTGTTTTGACTAAAACAGTCCCTACAAATTTTTTACTTATTATTTTTAAGTTATACCACATGAATTTAGTAGTTAACTTATATATCTAGCACCTCTCTTTGACAGATCGCAAAAAAGAGTTTATGAATCTCAAGTTATGAACTTAGAAAGTAGTATAAAGTTAGGGTTTTCTAACTTTTTAGAAACTAGTTTTAGGTCTTTTCTTTTTCTAAACTCTTAAACCCCCAAATAGGTAAGATCTAAACATAAAACACTTATTAACATGTAGATAGAGTGTTTTAGGGTCCAAGATCATAAACTTTGTATCATCAAAATCAAACCAAAACAAAAAGAAGTACACTTGATTAAGGTAAAAAAAATTATACCTTTGCTTTATTTTCTTTCCCCTTCTTCCTAGGCTTGATTATGATGCTTTGAAGCTTTGAAAAATCTCTCCCTCTTCCTTCTCCCTCTTAGTCGTGGCCTCTCTCTCTATCTCCCAAAAATATTAGTTTTACTCTCTATTTTCTCTCTCCAAGTTAGGAAACGAAGATGAACAAAATGAATAGCTTTTGTTTTACAAAAGGAACTAATTACTTGCAATCCTATAGATATAAAAATTATATCTATATATTTTATCATGATTACTAAGTATACTTTTCTTACACTATTTAGACAAGTGGGTGATGGACCATCATTACATTTTTGTACTTCTTTATTCATCCATTACAAGCAAGCCTTTAAAAACCAACACATCACCCATTTTGGTACCATATGTGGCCGGCTGCCCCTTCTCATTTTACTCCACTTTTTGGCTTTTTTTATTGCTTTATTATAATAAACAAGTTGCTAAAAATATCTTCCAAGTGGGTCACTAATTGGGCTTTGTTTTAAATCAATTTGGGCTCACTTTTAATCTAGTTTGGGCTACTAGTTGCCAAAGTTATTAATCCATGCTTGGTTACTAATGTAATAAGTGTTGGGCTAATTTAATAAGTCCACACATTAATTATCCAAGTCCACAATTAAATAAATTAGTGGCTTGGTTAGTAAACTAATTAGGCTAGTCCATTAGTATTCCTTACTTATTGGACTATTAAAATTAATCATTCATATATATCACATAATTCTCATTAATTAATACCCATATTAATTAATATACAAAATTTATTCACTTACTATATTCGCTTTAATTGAATATTTAATTAACTTACTATCTTATCAATTGTTTAATATTAATATTCTTAAGTTATTCCACTAATTTAAATAACTATTAGTGGGACATGCTTTAACTAACAATTTATCACATACATTTTTCACATAAGTCATAACATATTTATCATCATTGATAAATAATTATTATACTCATTGAACCACATATTGTACATACATGCATTCAAATATAATCAATACTTATATTTAGTATTCGTATTTCCTTAAGAAAATAAATTCTTATTATTCATAATACACATACATTCATTTTAAATATAATTATATCAATAATTATATTTAAAATTAAAATCCATAATCATAGATCAATTTAGGGTTTTGATCTGTACTGTCACTTTACTACATTTACCATACTTAGTCAATTTAAAATAAATTGACTAATCTTACAAATTCATATCATAAAAAAATAATCATAGTAATAATAATATTAATAATCATTTCTTAAAATATACATTTATTATTTAAATAATATAGTAATCATATTTTTATAAATAATCATATATCTTTAGTATAAAAATTAACTTATTAACAAAATATAATTTATAATTATCAACTATTTCTTTAATAAGAAATTTACTTGAAACCATATAAGAAATATATATATATATATATACACACACACACACACACATATTACATACTCACATTTTTTTCTTTGCGCACATTCTCATACTTGCTTTAATATATAATAAAAATAATTTATATATATATAAAAAAAAAAATCATACGTAAATTTTTTTATTTTAATATATCAAAAATCTTGGGTTATTACAGTAAGACTTGACAGTAATTCCATATCTTATATTTAATTGGGACATTGTATGGTAAAAGGATTGAATTGTACAGTAACTATTCACTGAAAGGTTCTTTTGTGATTAATGTTGAAATCTATATTATCTGGAAAGTCGTTGATCGCTAAGAGGGCTTACCCTTATTATAGAATAAATGTTATTTATTTAAATGAAATAAATAGTTTAATTTATTTATTTAAATAAGATTAGAATTGTTCTAATTGATTTATTCACAACCGGTTTAATATGGAGAACCTAAAGGGTCACACCGCAAAAAGAAAATATTTATTTAAGAAGTAAATGACATAATTGTAATAATAAGTTAAGTGTATTTAATTTAATCTATGGAGATAGAATAAATTAAATAGCTTAATATTTATTATTTAATATTTTGGAAATATTAAATATAAATTAATAAGAGGAGTCTTATTATTATTATTACTATTACTATTATTTAATTCCTAATATGGATTGAGAATTAATTAATAGAAGTACTATCTCATGAATTTTTAATTAGATTAGGAGTTTAGTTTAAGTAAAGGAGTTTAATTAGAATAGAAACCATAATCCTAAAGTTGGTCAAATGACTTTCCACAATTTGGAATCAAATGAGCCAGCTAGCTACAACAGTTGGTCGATTGGACTCTTAAGGATCAGGGAAGCTACCATCTCAAACTGTTGTTAATCCGAGAGAGAATGCCAGTGCCATAACTTTGAGGAATGGAAAACAAATGGATACACTAAAAGCCACAGTTGATTTTGAGGAAGAAAAGGCTAAAAAGGAAATAGAAATATCTAAGGTAATACCTAACCCTCTTATTCAGCTAAAGACTAGTCCTTTACCTTTTCCCCCCAGGAACCATAAGACTTCAAAGAAGGAGGAATAAGAAAAGGAAATTCTGGAAACCTTCAGGAAAGTGGAGGTAAACATCCCTCTTTTGGATGCAATTAAACATGTGCCAAGGTATGCAAAGTTTTTAAAAGAATTGTGCACTAATAAAAGAAAATTGAAAAATGATGAAAAAGTTACTGTGGGTGAGAATGTATCCGCGGTTCTCCAAAGAAAAATGCCACCTAAATGTAAAGATCCAGGCATGCTCACAATTCCATGTAAGATAGCAAATACCAGATTCGAAAAAGTCATGCTAGATTTATGAGCTTCAATTAACGTTATGCCATTATCTGTTTATGCTTCTTTAAATCTAGCCCTTTGAAATGAACTTGTGTTATTATTCAATTGGCAGATCGTACTAACACTTACCCCCAAGAGGTAATTGAGGATGTCGTAGTGCAGGTGAATGAACTAATCTTTCCTGCAGATTTTTATATTGTGGACATGGAGGATGATACATCTCCAAATCCTTCACATATTTTGTTAGGGAGGCCATTCTTGAAAACAGCAAGGACAATGATTGATGTGCACAATGGGACATTGACCATGGAATTTGATGGCGAAAAGATCCAATTCAATATATATGAGGCCATGAGATACCCTAGTGATATTAATCCTGTTTTTGCTATTGACATCATTAACTCTTTCGTGCAGATCCCTTTTGAACATATTCATTAAGAAAGTTTGGAGGTTGCTATTAGAAATAGCATGGAATTGGACAAAGAAGAAGAGATTGGGCAGAATCAGGAATTGAGGGAAACTGTAGCTGCATTGCATTCTTTACCTAAAATTTCAGATAAGTATGCAGTTTATTCTATTCAATTACCTGCTTCTCATCAAAAGTTATTACCATTTGTTCTGTAGGCTCCAACTTTAGAATTAAAACCATTACTCGCACACTTAAAGTATGCATATCTAGGGAAGGATAACACACTACTGGTGATCATTGCAAATAATCTAACCAAGGTGCAAGAGGACAAACTGTTAAGAGTTCTAAGGGACCACATAACAGTCTTTGGTTAGACGATTGCAGACATCAAAGGTATAAGCCCTACTATGTGCATGCATAGAATTCTTTTGGAAGATGGAGCCAAGCCCACTAGAGAAGCACAAAGAAGATTAAATCCACCTATGATGGAGGTAGTGAAGAAAGAGGTTATAAAATTGTTTAATGCAGGTATCATCTACCCCATTTCAGACAGTTAGTGGGTGAGTCTAGTACAGGTAGTACCAAAGAAATCTAAAATCACGGTCATCAAGAATGACAATAATGAATTGGTGCCCACACGTATGCAAATAGGATGGAGAGTGTGTATCGATTATAGGAAATTAAATGTTGTAACTAAAAATATCACTTTCCCCTTCCTTTTATTGATCAGATGTTAGAAAGATTAGCTGGGCATGCTTATTATTGTTTTCTAGATGGTTTTTCAGGTTATAACCAAATTGTGATTGCACCCAAAGACCAGAAAAAGACCACATTCACTTGTCCATTCGGTACATTTGCATATCAAAGGATGACTTTTGGACTTTGCAATACACCATGTACTTTTCAGAGATGCATGGTGAGTATATTTTTTAATCTTTTAGAAAACTGCATTGGGGTCTTTATGGATGATTTCACAATTCATGGTGATTCTTTGGATGCATATTTGGATAATTTGACTCGTGTGCTAGATAGATGCCTAGAGACTAATCTTGTTCTTAATTGGGAAAAGTGTCACTTTATGGTACAGCAAGGTATAGTTCTTGCTCAGGTTGTTTCAGCTAGAGGTTTAGAGGCCGATAAAGCTAAGATAGAAATTATTTTTGCATTGCCTTATCCCACAAGTGTGCGGGAGATTCGCTCTTTTCTTGGACATGCAGGTTTCTATCGCAGATTTATCAAGGATTTCTCGAAGATAGCGTTGCCATTATGTAAGTTGCTACAAAAAGATATGGAATTTCGGTTTGATGATGATTGCAAGGAGGCTTTTGATAAGTTGAAGAAATTGTTGACCTCAGCACCAGTGATACAACCACCAAATTGGAAATTATCATTCGAGATCATGTGTGATGCAACCAATTATGCAGTAGGCGCGGTCTTGGGCCAAAGAGTTGATAAAGCTATTCATACCATCTACTATGCTTCTAGAACTTTAAATGCTGCTCAAATTAACTACTCTACTACTGAAAAAGAACTTTTATCTATTGTATTTGCTTTAGACAAGTTTCGATCTTATTTGTTTGGTACTTGTAAGGACCAAGAATTTTATATGATTATATATGTAGAATTTTACGAATAATTTTTTTTTACCTAGAGCATATAACTGAAAGTAGTATGCACGCAAGCCAATCATATTTGATATGATGTAGCATATACTTTGTAATCTTATTCATTTATTAAAGGCATTTTACTTTATCTACATGATGTTGTGTTATTTAAAATGTGATAAACCCATAGTTTTGAGTAATGGTTTTAGAATCATGATGGTGATCATGCTAATGAGATCTAAATTCTAGATAGCTCATAAACTAAAATCGTTCCTAATCGTTGGATTACTAAAAGGGGATTAGTGAATCCGGATAGATTAGTACATACGTTGCTTGCTCTTAGGAAGAGGATGATTGATCTCATAATCATTTGTGTGGAGACACTAAAGTAAGTATATAGGTGATTATTGGAGAATAAGTTCACTGAACGTGACTCGCTAGGGAATACCTAATGGAGTTTTACTCGTCTGTCAATAAGAATTCCTCTAGTGATAGTAGTACAAGGGATCCTTGGACTTGAGATCATCATAGTATCTTGTGTATGATGAGTTATACTTTGACATGTCCCTTAAGACATTTAGGGTATATCAAAGGGTATGATTGTGTATAATAAGTTGTATATGGAGATAGGTGAATGATCAATAAAGAATCTACCATGTCTAGTAAAAGATGTGAATGTCCTATGTGATTCGATAAATGACAACTCAATAGTCCTTGGCCAAGGCAGAATGAAATTAGAAAGGAGTTTTTAATTTACATTATTTAGAGTTATGCATTTGGGAATCGAAATACATATAATTAAATAAACTAAGACTTGACAGTAATTTCATGTCTTATATTTAATTGGGACATTGTATGGTAGAAGGATTGAATTGTACGGTAACTATTCACTGAAAGGTTCTTTTGTGATTAATGTTGAAATCTATATTATCTAGAAAGTCATTGATCGCTAAGGAGGCTTACCCTTATTGTAGAATAAATATTATTTATTTAAATAAATTAAATAGTTTAATTTATTTATTTAAATAAGATTAGAATTGTTCTAATTTATTTATTCACAACCGGTTTAATATGGAGAACCTAAAGGGTCACACCGCAAAAAGAAAATATTTATTTAAGAAGTAAATGGCATAATTGTAATAATAAGTTAACTGTATTTAATTTAATCTATGGAGATAGAATAAATTAAATAGCTTAATATTTATTGTTTAATATTTTGGAAATATTAAATATAAATTAATAAGAGGAGTCTTATTATTAATATTACTATTACTATTATTTAGTTCCTAATAGGGATTGAGAATTAATTAATAGAAGTACTCTCTCATGAATTCCTAATTGGATTAGGAGCATAATTAATTAAAGGAGTTTAATTATAATAGAAATCCTAATCCTAAATAGTTTAGGGAAGGGTTTTCCTACATCTATAAATAAGAGAAGTCTTATCATAAATTAGGGTTACACACTCTTGCATAAGAATTGTGGAGAGTACTTACAATTTCTATAGAGATAGAAACTAGGGTTTTGCCAACACCCTACTTCTTGAATAGATATTATTTCTTGGTGAAACTCTAGAGGCCAAACACTTGGGTGGCTAACGTTGATCAAAGGAAGGAATTTAATCGGTGGAATTCAAGGAGAACGCGAAGGAATTGGAGGTGAACTTGTACTTGAGGAAGCTAGAATTCTACAAGGGTATAATTCATATTCTCCATCTCTTTCGTTTAATTAATAATTGTGCATAAAGAAAGATCATGGTGATAGTTTGTATAAAATTTTAAAATCTAATTTTATCGCGCTTCCGCCTTATTTATGTAATTTGATTGTATGTTCGCATTATACAAACCTAACAGTGGTATTAAGAGCCAAACTTTATGCGAATTATTAATTGTTTTGATTCTGTATATACATTGATATGTGTTTAAAATAATTTAATTGGGCATAACTGTTTGTGTAAAATTATTTTATTTTTTTCTTATTAAAAAAAATAATATAAAAAAATTAAAAAAAAAACATTGGTCAAAGTCAATGGTCAAACGTTGACTGGTCAACTGATGACGTGGCACCGACTGCTGATGTGGCACATGCTGTTGATGTGGCGCTGACTGGTCAACCTTTAAAAATAAAATAATTAATTTGGGGCTAGAAGGTTTTGAACCTTGACCTATAAGTCATATGTTGGAAGCCTTACCACTACACCAGAATCACTTTTGATTATGAATCAGAATGTTTAATATTTAAACTATATAATTCTGGGTTTAAAGTTTGACTTAAAGGCTTGTTTGATTATTTCTTTTAAAGGTTTATGATCAAGGGTTGACCTCATTTTTTTTTTTGTAAATTAAAATAAAGAAGTTTATTTTGATTTGGAATTTGATTAAAAAATAAAAGAGTTTATTTTTATTTAAAATTGGATAAATTAAAATAAAAGAGTTTATTTTGATTTGGAATAGGATTAAAATAAAGAAGTTTATTTTAATTGAAATTGGATTCCATGATAACTAATTGGAGTTGAAATTGGATTTTATACTAACTAAAATTGTCCATTTAATGATATCAATGCATATATGGAATGATTTTATTATTAATGGGATGAATGTTATTTATTGATGCATATGGAGATATGTATGATAATAAATAGGGATTAATTTTGGAATATTGACCAATATGTGATTGAATTTATTTTAGAGGATGCTTGAATGTATGAGTTTTTATAAATGGGGTTTGCGTACCTCGTCTTCTCTAGTTTTTCTTGATGTAAATTCTATCTTCCTCTTATGTACTTATCCTTGACTACTGATCAAGGTTTCTATTTATTTTAAATAGTTGATGTAATAGGATTAGTTAGAATTATTTTGAAGAATTGGAGACCAAGGAGCAAGGAGCGCTTGAACACCCGTTTGTAATAGAGCCTGAGTTTAAATGTAATAGTTATATTTAAATTTAATTCTTACACCATAGGTTTGACCTTTTGGTTCACTTGGTGGCTCTAGTGAACCAAACTAGAATAAAAGTCCATAATCAATCCGAGTAGAATATAGTATTCTATATGTGCATGATTACTATATATATATATATATATATATATATATATATATATATATTATATTTTACAACATGCTTCGCATGTTAAATAATATGACGCGTATTTTATATATATATGTGCATGCGCTCTAAACAAGATGAGACAAATAATAACAAACCCCTCAAAGAAATTATATTAAGTTCTAAGCGTTCAAAGATATTTGGAATATCGAACGTCGCCTTCTAGCATGGTAAAGCAATAGAGTATTAAATATTTAATATGAGTTTGTTGTGCACACACAAGGCGAGTATTAAATATTTAAGATGTTGCTTTATCACATTTAATGCTAATAAATAGACTGAATGATGTTGTTTTGTTGTGTCACACAAGGACATTGTTTTTCTTTTGAATATATGGAAGTGCTAGGTTGGACTTAACTTGGATAATTTTGATTCGGATGTATCACACTTGATCAAAATAATCTAAGAGGCAAAAATACAAGGAGTTACATAGTGATGTAATTGACAATAGTTGTCTACCTAGTTATTTGTATATCGTTTGTTGTGTCACACACGGCTATATACATTTAAAATGGGATCTTTATTCTCACTAGCAAATCTTTAATTAGATTTGCCGAACTATATAATGAGGGTAATATAGTTTGATAAAAATAGTGGGAGATACCAATTTAAATAAAGACCTAATTTATTTTGGTAATTAATAAAATAAATTTATGCTAAAATGTTGCTAAATTACAAATTCATTTAACAGAATTTTACAATGTCTAATTCACTATCACTGCGTAGCATATTAGATGCTAATTAACCGGACCAAATTACACGGACTGGTTAAGGAATCCGATAATAGTTCTCAAGGCTGAAAAGCTATTTTATATCCTTAATACGCCTATCCCTGCAATGGTTGCAGACAATGCCTCTGAGGAATAGATTGTTACTTTTAGAAAGTGGCAAGATGATGCACAGTTGGCTCAATGCATCATGCTCGCATCCATTAGTAACGAGCTTCAACGTCAGCATGAAACTATGGATGCTCCTACTGTACTCCTGCACCTTCAAGGAGTTGAATGGTGAGAAAAGTAGGACTGCTAGATATTAGATATCTAAGGAGCTCTTCCAATCTAGAATAACTGATGGCACTACAGTATAGACAAATATCCTCAAAAATGATCAATCTGATTGAACAATTGGGATAACTGGGTTTTGTAATGGATGGAGAGATGATCCAAGATTTGATCTTCCAATCACTTCCGGACTTTTTCTCCCAATTTGTTATGAATTTTCACATGAATAAGCTATATGTCAGCCTGCTTGAGTTGCTTAAACATGTTGAAGGCTGTAGAGAGTCACTTTCCAACCAAGAAAGACCAAGTCTTACTGGTAGATGATTCTTACAAGAAACAGAAGAGGGCCAAAGGATCTTCTTAAAAGAAGAACAATTCAAAGAAGGTATAAGGAAAGGTAATAACTAAGGACACTAAGAACAAAACTGACGCAGATAGAAAAGGAGTTTGCTTCCACTACAATAAACCTGGACACTGGAAAGGAAACTGTAAGGAGCATCTTGCAGAGGCTAACCAGAAGAAGCTTAGTGAAGCTTCGGTTACAGATATAGGTTTGTTCATCATTGAAATAAATCTTTTTGTAAGTCAAGGTTCTATTTGGGTATTGGATACCAGTTATAGTTCTCACGTATGCAATCCAATGCACAGATTAAGCAGAAGTAGAAAGCTAAACAAAGAGTAAGTAATCTTACGTCTGGAGAATGGAGCAACGGTTGCTATATTAGCCGTCGGAACTTATAGTTTAGCGTTGCTTACGGGCAAGTCTATTAAGTTAATAAGTTGTTATTATGTTCCAGTTCTCTTTAGAAATATTATTACTTCCGTTGTTGGACAAAGAAGGTGTAATGTCCAAGAATTTTAAACCTTGTTATCGATTGATTTAATATATGAAATTCATTTTTATTTAATTTTACGGGCTTAATTAGATCTATGAAAGTATAATTATTGAATTATATGATCTAATAATTTTCTTGTATTAAAGGGAGTCACTACTAGTTTGAATAAATCAGTGATTTAACCTTAAGAATTGGGTGGCAAGAAAATTAGGAAAAATTAAATAAATATTTTAAGCAATTAATTAATTAAGTTGGTTATTGAATTTAAATATTAAAAGTATAGTGTTATTAATTCTAATAAATGAATTGGCCCATTTCTTTCTTGGACCCAAATTCCTTTCCATTTCCTATTGGGTCGCTTCTCTAATTCTTTCAGCCGGCCCAACTCCATTGGGTGAGCCCATTCCTTTTCTTTTCCTGCCGGGTCGACCCATTCCTAATGAATTGGGCAGTCAGTAAATTAATTGGGGAATAAACCGAGTAAAAGGAATTCGAAACCCTCAAATCAGACAACCGAGAAGAAGAAGTAGGGGTCGCTAGGGTTATCAATCAGACTGGACAGAGCGAGAGACGGGAGGAAGGGTCGCCAGGCATGCGCCGGCGATAGCATGAAGTGACCGGTCATGTGGATTGGGGAACGAGCCTACCGACCGAGCGGCCATCAAACGGACCAAAGGGTTTAAGCGTGCGGCGACGTGACCGGTGGAAACGCACGGCTCGAGGACTGCCGACCAAGCTTAGCTAGGCTCGGATAAGACCGACGCGGACAGCTGAAACCCTCACTCCCTCTATCCGATGGTCACCTGTTCGATCAATTGGGGTATTAACCGACGAATTGGGGCAAACGCTGCCCTATAAATTGAAACCCACCCAAACCCTAAACCGAGTTGCAGAACTGGTAAGTCCAAATTAGAGAGTGAGTCACAAATAGAAGAGGGAGCAGGGGAACTAGCCGTGAATGTCCGCCGACTTCGTTACTTATTTTGGGAGAAGAAGAAGGACAGCGATCAGGAGCTCTAGGTATAACAGTGAGCTGTTGGGGTTGTTTATTTTTCATTTTTCCTTTCCTTCTGTGCTTGGTTTGTGTTATACATTGTATTGGATTGTTTTGTGTTGTTTCTTGTATTGGGTTTGTGTTAAACTCTGGTGTTAGAGAACCATAAGGTTCGGCAGCATGGTCTTGTATATTGAATAGGCCAGCACTGATTTTTTGTATGCTCACAAGGTGTTTGATGCAATGTCTATAAGAGTATGATGGTAAATTTTTTTGTTCTTCTTATTGTGATTGAGTAGCAATCTGGTAGCTTGAATAACATGTCAGAAATCAGCTATATCATATATTCATGTGTTGTTGGTTGCGGCAAGATTGTAAGGGAATAAATTTTGTTGCACATTAGGGTGTTATGCCAAAACTGAGAAACAAGCCTTGACTGTGTGTGGCTTGAAAGCCTTGAAAGTGTTAGTGTATGCACCCTGATGCAGGAACTTAGCATAAGGATTAGTATGGCCAACAATAAGGGTGACTTAGTTACCCCAATAAGCTATAAATTGCCTCAATTATTTTCCAAATTTGTTGTCAAATTCATTGGTTTATTCAAATAAAAATAACTAACAAGTGGAGTTAAATTGTTTCTTATACAACTATTGTCTAACAATAATCAAATGACTATTATTGGCTTAATTGTTGGTTATTATTTGAACTAATAATGCACTAATAAAATAGTTATTTATTATTAACCATTAAATAATAAATAAAGATAATAAATATTTAATTATTATTTAATTAATATTAAATAATAATTAACTATGAATTGAGTTAATAAAATAAGTATTTATTATTTATCAATAAATGATAAATAAAGGTAATAAATATTTAATATTTAGGTATGAATAAAGTTAATAAAATAATTATTAATAAAAAAAGGATAATAAATATTTAATTATTATTTAATCAATATTAAATAATAATTAGGTATGAATAAATTTAATAAAATAAGTATTTATTATTTAACAAATAAAGAAGATAAATATTTAATTATTATAATTAAGTAGGAGTAAGGTAAATAAATTGACTATTTATTATTTACCATTAAAATAGTAATAATAATAATAAGACTCCTCTTATTAATTTATATTTAATATTTCTAAAATATTAAATAATAAATATTAAGCTATTTAATTTATTCTATCTCCATAGACTAAATTAAATACACTTAACTTGTTATTACAATTATGCCATTTACTTCTTAAATAAATATTTTCCTTTTGGCGGTGTGACCCTTTAGGTTCTCCATATTAAACTGGTTGTGAATAAATCAATTAGAACAATTCTAATCTTATTTAAATAAATAAATTAAACTATTTAATTCATTTAAATAAATAATATTTGTTCTACAATAAGGGTAAGCCCCCTTAGCGATCAACGACTTTTCAGATAATATAGATTTCAACATTAATCATAAAAGAACATTTCAGTGCATAGTTACCATACAATTTAATCCTTCTACCATACAATGTTTCAATTAAATATAAGACATGGATTTACTGTCAAGCCTTATTTTATTTAATCATATGTATTTCGATTCCCAAATGCACAACTCTGATTAATGCAAATTAGAAACTCCTTTCTAATTTCATTCTGCCTTGGCCAAGGACTACTGAGTTGTCATTTATCGAATCACATAGGACATTCACATCTTTTACTAGATGTGGTAGATTCTTTGTTGATCATTCACCTATCTCCATGTACAATGTGACACCCCCAAATCCGAGTACTTAATTTCCACTGATTTGGTGTTCACTATATCAATCATTCACAACTATCTACCCAAAATAAGAACAATTAAAATAAACTTAAAGAAATATCTTCCCTCAAATGGGGTTACATCACCAATCTCTAAATGAAACAAGTCCCAGGTTATCTAACCTTAATTACATCAATGCGGAAATAATACATCAAATTAAATATGTCTTATTACAGTAAAACATCAAATAGGTAACAAGTCTCTTGTTACTTCGGCATTTTGCCCTTGCCTTTATTCGTGGACGGCTCGTCCGGCTTCTCTGTCTTAGCTGCAATGTTTAAGTGCAAGAGTGAGCAAACAATTGCCCACAAGTATGATAACAATAACAATTGAATAATCAATGAAGTAGTTTTCAACTGAGGTATAATAGTTTTTTTTTCTGAACTCAATCAATAACTAGTCAAGATCTGAAAGCTCAACAGAAAGCTTAGCTCAAGAACTGAATATAGATTCAGGATTAAAAGTATATCTGAGGGTCACAAGACCTCGAACTATGTCCTAGGTTATCAAGTATTTCTACCGTAACCTTTAACAGTCTTATAGACTATGGACCATTCATCTCGTACTCAGGGGGATCAGCCCTTTGTACAATGTATTGTGCACAAACATTTTAACGTTGTCGCGTAATTAATCTCCTATATTAGGGTTGTTCATCTCAGTCTAATATCAAAATCCGTATCAAAAGGAACTTGGTTTGGAAAGATTTAAAATGTTCTAAGTCTTTAGAACGCTCATCAACTAAGGACTAGCTGAATCAATAAGGTTTGCTAGTCTGATTCATCAATAAAAATTTGTACAATAGGAACTATGTTCAAAATCTGATTAACTATCAATGATCGAATAACAATTGACTGGAATAAAGCTTAAACACTTATCATGGTATCAACCTCGCTTGAATAACAATAAGCTAAGGTTAGTAACTTGCTCAATGAAAGTAAACTTGCTTTAAATAAAATAACAAGTTTAAGGGAAGAACAACTTGCCTCAAGCGTAGATTACAGATTTAAGTAATTCACGATCCTTAAACAACCTATACATTTAATTATAAAATGGTAGCAATAATTAGTTACATAATTATAATCACTTTAGGTTTGCTCTTATCCTTTTTATTATAACATCTCATTTAGCATACCATAGTCAACAAGTACTAGTTTAACAACCATCTTGGCAATTCATTAGTCACTTAATACATTAATATAAGTTTTAAACTTGTTTATAGCATCATAGCAGAATCACAAAGAAAATAAAAATTTAAAATTTTGGTTATTGTTCCCTCGCCGGGGCGAGAATTTTCTTAACAAAAATCTCGTCGGGGCGAGACTTCGCCGGGGCGAAGATTTACTTTACAATTTTCTCACCGGGGCGAGGATTTCTAGTTCATTTCTCTCGCCGGGGCGAGAGACTCGGCAGTCGTCTCCCACAGTCGCGAACTAGTGAAAACTTAGGCCAAATTTGGCCAAATTTTCCGAATTCTACCATCCAATACACAAATTAAACATATCCAGACATCCAACATGCTAGAAAATAATTACCCAACATGTTTCTAACCAATCTAAGCATTATAAAACACATAATCAACCAATTAGAAACCCAAAATTCTCTGTTTATGCAAAATATTCATACTTTAACCACTTTAATGAAATTAAACACTGTGACTTCATCTTTCAACCATTTTAATCCATTCTACTTGCATTCTTTTCATTTTTCATCATATTATCATAACCAAATATCAATTAACCAATTAATAACTAATTTAAGCATCAATTTTCATTCATATATACCATACATGAAAGTAAAACTCTGTAAAAACAAAAACTTCCTTCTAATACATACTTTCATGAATTAACTCTTTCAAATTAGTTTACAATCATCACATAATCTCTAATACATGCTTACTAACAATTATAACCAAGTAATTCATGTATTTAGCATATAAATTCATATACAGTGAAATAGAAATCATATATATACAGAGAAGTAAAATAATAAGATTATAGTGAAGAACAAAACTAACAAGAATTATACCTTTAAGCTATGTATGATTCTTAGTTTCCCCTTTCTTCTTGATTCTCTCAATTAACAAAACTCTCTTACTCTCAATTTTCTCTTTATTCTCAATGTAGACACCCAAATTTTGCGTTTCCTTCTACTAACCTTGACAGGAGGGCGAAATCGTCAATTGAACCAGCTTGCAGGAGCAAAAGAGCGGGCACAAGGGCGAGCGCCCGGCACCGCCGCAATGATTTGGGCAGCCCAAGTCGACGTGACAGCATGACCGTCCGAGGCAGGCATTTCCGAATGAGGTCGCACGTCTCCCGGAAGTTCCCGGACTGCGGAATACGAGCCTGTCAGCGAAAACCGACGTTGCGGTACGAAAATCGAGGCGTGGCACGAAAATCGAGAAAGTCAAGCCCGCCAGCCGCGGATAGATCTGCGGCCAAGTGGGTGCGCCAGCACGAAAACCGGGAAATCAGCACTACCAGCTGAGTGCGATGGGAGGCGTGCCAGCTGGCCAGCCGCAGATCCATCTGCGGCCAGCCGCAGATAGATCTGCGGCTGGCTCTGGCCAGCCTATTTAAGGCCAGCTCTTCGGCAGCATACAGGAGGTTCAGCAATTATTTTTAGAATTGGGAAGAAGAAGGAAATTCCAGCAGCAAAGGAGCACGGGAAATTGAGAGGAAAAAAGAGAGAAATTTTGCAATCAAATAGGAAGAAAAGAGAGAAAAAAGGAGGAGAATTCAATTCTTTTGATTTTGATTGTATCAATACACTCCCTATTCTATTCAAATACATCAAGTTCACATCCATTTGGATATCAATTGGCAAGGTGAAATCTCTTTTGTGATATCAATTTCTATCATATCATTTGATCAAATTAGATGCAATTTTTCATGTAATTTATTGATTGAACAATGAATTAGGGATTATGAGTGAAGTTTCCATCGGAATAAAACTCTTCCTAATAACCCGATGCTATTCGTTCATTAATTTCTTTGTTTGTTTTTAAGGTGTTATATTTGGTATCAAATCAATTCTTTAAATCGTTATTTTTGGGATGTCTTGGTATTGTTAGATTATCCTGGTTGGTTTTATTTTCTTGTAATATCCGATTGTTTGTGTGTGGATATTTGGTTGTGAGCCTAGGAAAGCGACCCCCGGGGTCCCAATCCGATGATGGACATATCTTGATGTAAGAAGTAGAAATGACGTAGTTTTTCATTGTAAAATATGTAATCGTTGGGCCTTAAAACGACGTTAAGGCGAGAATCGGATTTAAGGCCCCGAAATAGTGAAATTTGTGATTGTTGGCGTTCGGGGACATTTTGATGGCTTACATGCCCATGAATAGCCCCGACGCGTGCTTATGCCTGATTTGATTTATGACACGAAATTGATTTCAAAGCTAAATGATAAGATTTTCATGAAATCAATCAAAGTAGGATATTAGAATCACGAGGTTAAAAATTTGAGAAGTGCTAATGAATGTCGATTCCTATCTAACGAAAAAGCTAAAGAAAATCGTTTTCAAATATCACACAAAATGATTTTGCAAATAAGTAACATTTTATTAAATCTTTGTGCATAGGGTGAAAGAGATTCTAGAAATTGCCCGATCGTTTCACGAAAGCAACGTATAGATCTCGATTCCTATTTTTGACGAAGGTTTAAAACTCTTGTTTTGCCAAAACGACACCTAATGAAAATCTCATAGTTTTGATAAATTAAAATCAAACCTTTCTCATAAAGAATAAAGCTTGCTCGTGTATACCGAAAAGACATTCCGAAGCGTTATCAAATTAAAGCACGACTTTCCCTAAAAATCCAAATGATTCTTTCATACAAACTCACCACATCATTCACATAGACACACACACCCACACACAAGCGCGCGCACAACACAACATTCATGAATTAAAGGATAGGAAAGTATCAAGATTGCGGTAACCGTGTTTCACGGAAGTCGAGGGGTGCCTAACACCTTCCCCTCACTTAAGCAAGCCCCCGAACTCTATGAATCTCGATTCGCAGACCAATTAATTCGGAGTCACATATGAGCCAGCGATTTATAAAAAAACAAAAAATTCGGATGAGTTGGTACATCCATTTCAAATATACCAACTGGCGACTCTGGTTAATTGGCTCATCATAAAAACGATCTTTCAAAACCCCGTCGACATCAATGCCGACCTTTTCCAAACGTCATCTAAATCAAAAGGCTAAAATTGGAAAAGACGAAGAGACGAGAAAACCCGGCGTCGACAGCTGGCGACTCTGCTGGGGACATTAGAGGGCTTAAGCCGCGTTTCAAATCTTGATGCTATCATATCCTCTAAAATTCATGAATGTGTATGTACGTGCGATATTTTGACTTGTTTTACTTATTGTTGTGTGTGAATGTGTGGCCTTTTGTCCAATGAGTGAATGATTGAATGAAATTGCTTTACTTTAAAGTAAATCATTTGCATACGGTGAGGACGATGAATGTGAATGTATGTTGAGAGAGTACCTCCTCCTGAGGCGAACCTGTCGGTTGCTTATTACTGGACTCGAAGGGGCTGCTCCCCGGAGATGGCTCAGGAAACGCACCACCCAAATCCGCTCCAATCGAAAGGATTCAGACGAGTAGATTGCGAAGATTTGGGGACCTTCATGCCCGAAAAGCCCGCGAGAGTAACCCTAGGGAAGGTCAGCCTCTGATAAACCTAACGAAAGGGAAGCTTCTTCATGCCCTTTTATCATTCAGTCAAATAAATGTCATGTAAATGACATATAACTGTCATACCGGCATCATCGTAATAAATATGTCCTGTATCATGTGATTACATCACCTGCACATATAAAGAGAATACTGACATGGTTTTGCAGGAGGGCAATCCGTGCCACGTACCCAGGTTGTCTAAAAACTTCTAAATACTATCCTGTCATCAAACACTGACCTTGTTTTGCAGGATAAGATTAAGAGAACCGTGAAAGCGTGGCATAACGATCACAAAGAACTCGGAGTAGGGGCATGTTCGACCACAAAAAAAAAGGGGGAAAAAGAAAAAGAAAAAGAAAAAAAAAAAAAGAAGAAAGAATAATATAATAATTATGCGTCAGTGTTGACATGCATCTGCCTAACTTGTAACTGGCACAGTACTAAACTACGGCCCTTGTTTGTTTTGCGAGATTGCCCCTACGACCCAACTAAGAGGCCGTAAAGTCCATACTCCATCCATCCAAATGGCAGAGGCCGGTAGCCATGAAATTACAGTTTCTGCCACTCCAACAATACGGCCGAATACGAGGGGATTCATCCTAGGACTGAGATTAAGCCCTAGGAATGAAAAAAAATGATAGTAGTTAGAGGACTCGAATTGGTCATTCCGGCAGGCCATGGGAATATACAGCACCAATGGGCATAAATGGGGACCTAGCTACGGACTGCTGAGATATCTGGAGGCCGAAGAAGCCCACAGACAAAATGAACAAAGTACATGGCGATGTATGCGGAGGCCCATATGAGCAGAACATTTTTGGCAAAGAAAATCATTGTGAACGGGTCACTATTGGCTAACCATGAAAACTGACTGCGATACTCATGTCAGGAAATGCCATCAATGCCAGATCCATGCTAATGCGATCCATGCACCTCCTAATGAGCTCCATTGCTTGACCTCACTGTGGCCCAGTTGGACCGTGCAGCAGGTGATATCCCGGAAGGGGTAAATCCAGGAGTATGGCAGTGAATCCCCGGCCAGTTAGAAGATCAATGGGTTTTTAAAATTCTGAGTTTTATTTTAAATCCCTACACGCTCATGTCATTCATGTCATGTTATCCCAAAAAAAAAAAGATCATGTGCTGAAATGTTTTAGATATATGACAAGCATTTTTGTTTTATGTCAGGTACCCCGATTTGAGGCATTCTAGCCTGACAAGCGATAGGCCAAATTTGAAGGAGGATCACAATTTTGGTGTAGAGCTAGATTTCGATCTAATGGGGATTGAGCAGGACGAGACAGATATCGACAATACGCCTGGTGAGATCAAATGATGGGTCGAGGGTAAACCCCAAACCCAGTTTAGACCAAGCCATCGCCATCGCCATCAAACGTTAGAGCCCCTAACGATCACAAAGAACCCGGAGTATAGGGGGCAAATTCGAACAAAATAAAAAAAAAAAAAAAAAAAAAAAGAAAAAAAAAAAAAGAGAAAAAAAAAAAGAGAAAAAATAGCCGAGTTGTTGAGCCTGTATGGAGATATGTTCGCTTGGTCCCGTGGCGACGTGAGTGGATTGTCCACAGACGTTATAGGACATCGACCGCACCATCAAGGGGGGTTCCGACTCATAAGCAAAAGTTGAGAACGTTGAAGCCTGAATGGAGATGAAAATAAAAGGATGAGATTGTCAAGCGGTTTAAAGCAGGAATCATCACGGTGTCTATTTACCCTGAATGGCTTTCCCGACAGAATCCCAGTACCACAGCCTGGAGGAGAAGTGAGGGGCCGCAAATCTGAACGATGCCCTCAAGGAGGAGATATATGACAAATTCAAGATCAAAACATTTTGATTCAGTCATTTACCGGCCCAAAATGAGTGGGGCAGTGGGGGCTGCAAATAAAACACAAAGACGATCATGGGAAGAAATGCCCGCCAATCATCGGGGATGGCCGGATTTATTGTCGCTCACCCTGTATGCCTATCGAACCTCAGTTCGCACCTGTGGAGGGGCAGCCCCTTACGCATCTCTCCCGGGCAAATGCGACAAGAGGGTGCGATCCCCGAAAATTCAAAATAAACGATTTAGTCTCAAAAGGATCGCGCCCTGCCAAGACGAAGCTATGGGGAATTTCGCTCTAAATTAAAAGGAGCCATCACGAAAAAAAAAAAAAAAAAAAAAAAAAATTCAAAAATCCCCCAAACCTTCCGACAAGTCAAAGGACCGGATCTTTTGTCAGCCAGCGAGATACCGATGCGACCAGTACGAGGGAGATCACAAGAAAAGCAACTTAACACTGGGGCATTTGTCACTACCCAGGAAATGATGACGTGCAAATTGGTACACATGCAACAATCCCATCAACATGTACCATCATCATCAAACGCTACCTCAATGTCAAATTCAATCTTCAACGGTACGATCATCTGGCATTTGTCAAGCATAGTTTTCCCGGGATACGATGATCTGCGTGAAAGGGGGATTTTATTTGGCTTGATAGGAGTCGGATTAATTCTGACAAGCAACCGTGGAGCACGATTGTGAGTATGATTAGACGAAGAAGGCTATTCAACCTTTTGATCGGGTACAAAGCCTTAATTCAAAGCAACGTTTGCGATAGAATCGACCTCATGTGATAGCCCTCACTTTGCATTTGCACAAACTTTCAGTTGTGGGGTATAAAACTATGACGATGTTGATGGCAATTAACACATAGTCAGACAGTCGATAATTATCAGGCTAATATCAAGAAGTCAGACGATAAATGATTATCAAGTTAATGTCTCGAATCGTGGCCTGGGTTATTCGAGTAATTAAGCCCAAGGGGTGCCTCTACACCTGGTGCCCTAAAGCCGTCTGGTTTTGGGAGTCGCTGGCCCAACACTCGTTACATGGGTAACTCAGAGCCTAAGAAAACGAGCATTACAGTAGAGGAGGCCCGAGCAGATTCGAATCGTGGCATGGGCTACTCGAGTAATTAAGCCTAAGGGGTGTCTCTGCATCTGGTGCCCTAAAGCCGTCTGGTTTGGGAGTCACCGGCCTAACACTCGCTACATGGGTAACTCAAGCCTAAGAAAAACGAATCTTGCGCAAGGTCAAGCAAAGAGTGAATGGTGCAAACCACCAGCTTGTCTCGAACCGTGGCCTTTGTTACTCGAGTAAATAAACCCGAAAGGGGTGTCTGTACACCTAATGCCCCAAAATCGTCTGGTTCGGGAGCCATTGGTCCAAAACTCGTTAAATGGGTAACTTTGAAAAAGCCTAAGAAAACGAGACAAGTGGAAGTGGGCTAATAAAGAGAAAAGATAATACGAAAAAAAAACTCTCGGCCTTAAACAAGAAGTCATAGAAGAGAAACCCCTACTGAGTGCTGCATCGCACAGTTCATTTGTCATATGACGTGAATCCTGCTAAGAACGTTGTCGAGAATGAAGACAGAATGCCTTTGACGAGAGAAGGTAGTTCTTTGAATTCGACCTTACTCACATACAATGGACCATGAATGCTTGAAGGTGTTCTTACGATTTCCATAACTCGTCAAATAGAAAATCATCAACTCACGAGGGATTGAATAAAAAAAAAATAAAAAAATAAAAAAAATAAAAAAAAATAAAAATAAAAGAATAAAAATACATTCACGGTTCACCACTTGCTAGATTATGTGATCAAAAGATATATTCAATTTCATGTGCTTTAACTGCATTTTTGTCGAGATTATAATATCTTTGTGTTGAACTAACACCTAACAAACGGCCCGAGCCTTTAAGTTTTGGCGTTTGTTAGTCCTTTGATATGCAGGATCTTGCAGAGCTGTGGATAACTCAGCACAATCAACATCGCGAAGTTCTCGATAGAAATTCTTGGTAGCGACACGCACCAAGGCATGGGGCAGTTAAGAATCGTGAAACGGAAGGAAGCTGAGGCTGCACAAAACTCCTCGTCATGGGGGCCTCTCCCCAATCCCCCGACTATCAATGCCTCGACATCAAATCGATCCACGTGCATGAGCATATACAAGGATGATATAATGCTGGACAGCAGCATATCGGCCGTCAAGAATGATCAAAAGGCAAAGGAGCTAACATAGCTGTCGATCATCACAGAGAGCGAAGCAGACTGCCTCAACTAGATGAAATTGAAGACGACCAAAAACAGCAGAGTATCAAACCAATGTTGAAGTTTAAAGACTACACTGCACGATGAGGTGTGATCCAATCAAATGTTGGCAAACGACGACGACTGTCGAATCGTATCATTTGACTGAACAGGGGTCATTTCTATCTAAGACATATGTTGTGCACATGCATCTGTCCATAACATATCTGCCAGATCATGCATAACACCTTTTTCATGCATGCAGGTACGATCAAAATGAAAAATCTTCAGGAAAGTACAAGCACGTCGCTTTCAACCTCACAAATGATCAGAGTGATGGCTTTTGCGGCATGGTACGTACACGATATTGGTGGGAGATCCAGGACAAAAGCTGATCAACAATCCCATCCAAAAAAAAAAACAGAAAAAAAATAAAAGAAAAGGACAAAAAAAAAGAAAAAGAAAAAAACAGAAAACAACAAACCCTAGGAAGGGCTGAGATCCACGCGAACCACAACAAGATGGTGAGCACACCCTGGGAAGGGCTGATATCCACAAAAGAAAAAAGACACAAAAAACAACAAACCCTGGGAAGGGCTGAGATCTAAGCAAACCACGACAAGATGGTGAGCACCCTGGGAAGGGCTGATATCCAAGCAAACCACGACAAGTTGGTGAGCAACCTGGGAAGGCATCCAAGCAAACCACGACAAGATGGTGAGCACCCTGGGAAGGGCTGACATCCAAGCGAACCACTACAAGTTGGTGAGCAAACTGGGAAGGCATCCAAGCCAACCACGACAAGATGGTGAGCACCCTGGGAAGGGCTGACATCCAAGCAAACCACGACAAGTTGGTGAGCAACCTGGGAAGGCATCCAAGCAAACCACGACAAGGATGTGAGCACCCTGGGAAGGGCTGACATCCAAGCAAACCACGACAAGTTGGTGAGCAACCTGGGAAGGCATCCAAGCAAACCACGACAAGATGGTGAGCACCCTGGGAAGGGCTGATATCCAAGCAAACCACGACAAGTTGGTGAGCAACCTGGGAAGGCATCCAAGCAAACCATGACAAGATGGTGAGCACCCTGGGAAGGGCTGATATCCAAGCGAACCACGACAAGTTGGTGAGCAAACTGGGAAGGCATCCAAGCCAACCACGACAAGATGGTGAGCACCCTGGGAAGGGCTGACATCCAAGCAAACCACGACCAAGTTGGTGAGCAACCTGGGAAGGCATCCAAGCAAGACCACGACAAGATGGTGAGCACCCTGGGAAGGGTGACATCCAAGCAAACCACGACAAGTTGGTGAGCAACTTGGGAAGGCATCCAACCAAACCACGCCACGACGGTTAGCAACGCTTGAAGGGATGTAATCCAAGCAAACCACGACAAGTTGGTGAGCAACCTGGGAAGGCATCTAAGCAAACCACGACAAGATGGTGAGCACACCTGGGAAGGGCTGATATCCAAGCAAACCACGACAAGTTGGTGAGCAAAACTGGGAAGGCATCTAAGCAAACCACGACAAGATGGTGAGCACCCTGGGAAGGGCTGGCATCCAAGCAAACCACGACAGAGTGGTGAGCAACCTGAGAAGGCATCCAAGCAAACCACGACAAGATGGTGAGCACCCTGGGAAGGGCTGAGATCCAAACAAACCACCACAAGGTGGTGAGTAACCTGGGAAGGCATCCAAGCGAACCACTACAAGTGATGACATCTGTAGAACAGTATCAAAAGACTGTACAGGGGTCATTTCCTTTTTTTTCTCAATTTACATGTTGTGTTACACGCATGAATAGATGATAATTCTGTATGTGATCCATAAAATGAAAAAAAAAAAAAAAAAATCGAGCAGGTCAGGTGTCAAGGTCCTAGCCTATCAGGAGTCAAACGCGATGGGTGACCGGCGACGATACCCGGCCCCGACGAGGCGATCGACCGGCGACGATAACCGGCGATCACGAGATGGATGTCCGGCGCCGCCAACCGGCTCCGACAAGCTCACCAACCGGCGACGGTAACCGGGGGGTTACGCGATAGGTGACCGGCGACGATACCTCGGCCCCGAACAAGACGATAGATTGGAAAGAAGTAAACCCAACGACTAACAAATGCGGTCAAAGGGTTAAAGCATCGACACTCTTGCGGATGTTTTTGCATGCTTTACATCTTGTGTTGCATCATAAATTATATGTGTGGCATCATGTATGTACTGTCATTCTTACGCACTGTCATTCATGCATCGAGTGTCTATTCTTTATCCTGTTCATTTCATTTATCATTTCATAAACATGATAAAGAGGGGCAGCTGTAGACACCCAAATTTTTGCGTTTCCTTCTACTAACCTTGACAGGAGGGCGAAATCGTCAATTGAACCAGCTTGCAGGAGCAAAAAGAGCGGGCACAAGGGCGAGCGCCCGGCACCGCCGCAATGATTTGGGCAGCCCAAGTCGACGTGACAGCATGACCGTCCGAGGCAGGCATTTCCGAATGAGGTCGCCACGTCTCCCCGGAAGTTCCCGGACTGCGGAATACGAGCCTGTCAGCGAAAACCGACGTTTGCGGTACGAAAATCGAGGCGTGGCACGAAAATCGAGAAAGTCAAAGCCCGCCAGCCGCGGATAGATCTGCGGCCAAGTGGGTGCGCCAGCACGAAAACCGGGAAATCAGCACTACCAGCTGAGTGCGATGGGAGGCGTGCCAGCTGGCCAGCCGCAGATCCATCTGCGGCCCAGCCGCAGATAGATCTGCGGCTGGCTCTGGCCAGCCTATTTAAGGCCAGAGCTTCGGCAGCATACAGGAGGTTCAGCAATTTTTAGAATTGGGAAGAAGAAGGAAATTCCAGCAGCAAAGGAGCACGGAAATTGAGAGGAAAAAGAGAGAAATTTTGCAATCAAATAGGAAGAAAAGAGAGAAAAAAGGAGAGAATTCAATTCTTTTGATTTTGATTGTATCAATACACTCCCTATTCTATTCAAATACATCAAGTTCACATCCATTTGGATATCAATTGCAAGGTGAAATCTCTTTTGTGATATCAATTTCTATCATATCATTTGATCAAATTAGATGCAATTTTTCATGTAATTTATTGATTGATTGAACAATGAATTAGGGATTATGAGTGAAGTTTCCATCGGAATAAAAACTCTTCCTAATAAACCCGATGAATATTCGTTCATTAATTTCTTTGTTTGTTTTAAGGTGTTATATTTGGTATCAATTCCTTTAAATCGTTATTTTGGGATGTCTTGGTATTGTTAGATTATCCTGGTTGGTTTATTTTCTTGTAATATCCGATTGTTTGTGTGTGGATATTTGGTTGTGAGCCTAGGAAAGCGACCCCGGGGGGTTCCCAATCCGATGATGGACATATCTTGATGTAAGAAGTAGAAATGACGTAGTTTTCATTGTAAATATGTAATCGTTGGGCCTTAAAACGGACGTTAAGGCGAGAATCGGATTTAAGGCCCCCGAAATAGTGAAATTTGTGATTGTTGGCGTTCGGGGACATTTTGATGGCTTACATGCCCATGAATAGCCCCGACGCGTGCTTATTGCCTGATTTGATTTATGACACGAAATTGATTTCAAAGCTAAATGATAAGATTTTCATGAAATCAATCAAAGTAGGATATTAGAATCACGAGGTTAAAATTTGAGAAGTGCTAATGAATGTCGATTCCTATCTAACGAAAAAGCTAAAGAAAATCGTTTTTCAAATATCACACAAAAATGATTTTGCCAAATAAGTAACATTTTTATTAAATCTTTGTGCATAGGGTGAAAGAGATTCTAGAAATTGCCCGATCGTTTCACGAAAGCAACGTATAGATCTCGATTCCTATTTTGACGAAGGTTTAAAACTCTTGTTTTGCCAAAACGACACCTAATGAAAATCTCATAGTTTTGATAAATTAAAATCAAACCTTTCTCATAAAGAATAAAGCTTGCTCGTGTATACCGAAAAGACATTCCGAAGCGTTATCAAATTAAAGCACGACTTTCCCTAAAAATCCAAATGATTCTTTTCATACAAACTCACCACATCATTCACATAGACACACACACCCACACACAAGCGCGCGCACACACACATTCATGAATTAAAGGATAGGGAAAGCATTAAGATTGCGGTAACCGTGTTTCACGGAAGTCGAGGGATGCCTAACACCTTCCCCTCACTTAAACAAGCCCCCGAACTCTATGAATCTCGATTCGCAGACCAATTAATTCGGAGTCACACATGAGCCAGCGATTTATAAAAAAACGAAAACTCGGATGAGTTGGTACATCCATTTCAAATATACCAACTGGCGACTCTGGTCAATTGGCTCATCATAAAAACGACCTTTCAAAACCCCGTCGACATCAATGCCGACCTTTTCCAAACGTCATCTAAATCAAAAGGCTAAAATTGGAAAAGACGAAGAGACGAGAAAACCCGGCGTCGACACTCAACTTGATAGAACTATGTTTTTTTAAGCAATTGATGAACACTTCTTACTTAACGTATTCAGCCTTCAAATAAAAACTGATGAAACATAATCACGTATTTTAATTTTAAAATCATCAGTTACATAATTCAAAAGCCATAAGGCTATGTTTGGCAATTACAAATAAAAATAACTCTTTTTACTAACCAAATGTCACAAGGCCTTGTTTGGTTCATCTAAATAAAATCCTTTCTCCATTTATTTTAATAGATCATTATATTATATAGTTTTAATCGTCGCACTTTTAATTTAATTAAACTTATTATTAAACAAATTCAATTAAACCTTATTAATTTAATTAATAATTCTATTTAACCAATAACAATAATACCAAATAAATTATCTTATTCAAATAAATTCTTTATTCAAATAAATCATTTAATCATCTAATTTAATTATTAAATTAAATTAGAATAACCACATCAAATCACAATCAAATAACACTTAACAAAAATTCTTTCACCATAACTTATAAATTATTTATTTTACTCAATAAATAAATTAATAAAAATATTTATATAACTCGATAAATATTTTTATTTAATCACAAAAATTGCATTTGTTACATCCTTCCCTCCTTAAAAGGATTTTGTCCCCAGAATCACAACGCAATTAATTCGTTCGTTACATTTTTCCCTCCTTACAAAGATTCTGTCCCCAGAATCGCGATACAAATAAAAATTAAACAAATAATTCAGGATAATTTTGCATCATTTTCTCTTCGAGTTCCCACGTAGCTTCTTCAGCACTGTGGTTCCTCCAAATTACCTTAACAGAAGGTATCACTTTATTTCTGAGAACCTGCTCTTTTCTGTCAACTATCTGTACAGGTATCTCTTCATAGGACAAATCTTTTTCAAATTGTATCGGTTCATATTCTATTACATGTTTATAATCAGACTTATACGGTCGTAGCAGCGATATGTGGAAGACATTGTGAATGTAGCCTAACTCAGGAGGTAGAGCTACCTCATAAGCTACTTCACCCACCCTTTTTAGCACTTCGAAGGGTCCAATAAATCGCAGACTGAGTTTACCCTTTTTACCAAATCTGATTTTTCCCTTCCAGGGAGATACTTTGAGGAACACAAAGCTCCCGATTTCAAATTCGCGATTTTGACGATGCTGATCCGCATATTTTTTTTCCTGTCTTGAGCCGCTAACAATCTGTCTCTTATCACCTTGACAATTTCAGCAGTTTGTTGTACCAGCTTGGGTCCCAATAGGCGACGCTCACTAACCTCGTCCCAACATAACAGAGTTCTGCACTTCCTTCCGTACAATGCTTCATATGGCGGCATTCCAATACTCGCGTGATGACTATTGTTATAGGCGAACTCGACCAGAGGTAAATGATCATCCCAGTTACCTTTAAAATCCATGATGCACGCCCGAAGCATATCCTCCAACGTTTGAATTATTCTTTCGCTCTGGCCATCGGTTTGAGGATGGTTGGTTGTACTCATTCTCCACTGCGTCCCCAAACACGCTTGTAGACTCTTCCAAAATTTTGATGTGAAACGTGGATCTCTATCTGACACAATTGATACTGGAACACCGTGCCTCGAGATAATTTCTTTGACGTATAATTTCGCTAGTTGATCCAGAGTGAATCTGATTTTGATAGGCAAGAAATGCGCTAATTTCGTCAGTCGGTCCACTATAACCCATATTGCGTCATAACCCTTCTGAGTAGTTGGAAGCCCTACCACGAAGTCCATCGTGATATGCTCCCACTTCCATTCTGGTATGTCCAAGGGCTGTAACAAACCACTTGGTTGTTGATGCTCCGCTTTGACTTTCTGACAAGTGAGACATTTCGCAACACATTCAACAACCTCTCTTTTCATATTTGGCCACCAGAAATGTTGGCGAAGATCCTGGTACATCTTTGTACTTCCCGGGTGAATCGAAAATCTTGAACTGTGAGCTTCGTTCAAAATCTCTTCTCTGATTGCCAGCACTGACGGTACCCAGAATCTACCTTCAAATATCAGCAACTCTTCCGTATCAATTTTATATTTAAGCTCTTCTCCCTCAAGCACTCTTTTCCGTATCTGAATACACTCCTCATCTTGGAGTTGCGCTTCCTTGACTTTGTCCACCAAAGTTTATTGAATTTTCATCTGGAACAATTTTTCATTAGGCTCTGCCAGACCCTTCACCTCTAACTCCAATTTAGTCATTTCCACTATGAGCTTCTCTTGAGCAGTTAACAAAAATAGTTTCTCCCGAACTTTTCTACTCAAAGCGCCGGCAACCACATTTGCCTTTCCCGGATGGTATAGAATTTCACAATCATAATCTTTGATCAATTCTATCCATCTTCTTTGCCGCATATTCAAATCCTTCTGTGTGAAAATATACTTCAGACTTTTATGGTCTCCCCATAGAGATAATGCCTCCAGATTTTCAAAGCGAACACCACGACTGCTAACTCCAAATCATGGGTCGGATACCCTTTTTCATAGTCCTTTAGTTGGCGCGATGCATATGCGATAACCTTACCATTTTACATAAGCACACAACCAAGTCCTTTATGCGATGCGTCGTTATACACCACAAAATTTCCTGTATCATCTGGCAAAGACAACACAGGTGCCGAACTTAGTCTCTTCTTTAGTTCTTGGAAACTCTCTTCGCACTTCTCCGTCGAAACAAACTTCACTGATTTTCTTGTTAAATTCGTTAACGGAGTGGCGATCCTGGAGAAATCTTGAATAAAACGTCTGTAGTATCCTGCCAAACCTAGGAAACTCCTCACTTCTGACGGTGTCTTCGGCTGATCCCAATTCATCACAGCTTCCACTTTCGTTGGATCCACTGAAATCCCGTCTTTATCGATAACATGCCCAAGGAATTGAACACGCTCCAACCAAAATCCGCACTTCGAAAATTTTGCATACAATTTCTCTTTCCTTAACGCCTCCAATGTCACCCTCAAATGCTCCACGTGTTCTTCCTGAGTTTTGGAGTAGACCAGAATGTCGTCTATAAAGACCACTACGAACTTATCCAGAAATGGTTTGAACACTCTATTCATTAAGTCCATGAATGCTGCAGGCGCATTCGTTAAACCAAATGACATAACCAAAAACTCATAGTGACCATCTCTAGTTCGAAATGCCGTCTTTGGTATGTCTTCCTTCCTCACCTTTAGTTGATGATACCCACTTCGCAAATCTATCTTTAAAAAATATCTTGCTCCTTTAAGTTGGTCAAACAGGTCATCGATCCTTGGCAACGGATACTTATTTTTAATCGTGACCTTGTTCAACTCTCTATAATCAATGCAAAGATGCATTGATCCGTCCTTCTTCTTGACGAATAACACCGGCGCTCCCCACGACGAAACACTCGGTTGAATATACTTTTTATCCAGCAGCTCTTGCAATTGCACCATCAACTCCTTCATCTCTACCGGAGCCATTGTTGCTCGATTTCGCAATCAATAAAACACGCGCAAGTATACGCGGTCCACAAGTAATATAAGATAAGTAAAGTGTCGAACCCACGAGGAATTATGTTAAATAATTACCAAATATCAATCGCATGTAAAATCAATCTAATTTAAACAATGACAATATGGTTTGTGTTTGTTGTTGATTATAACTAAAATAAAGACAATTTAAAAAGCAAGGTTTTACTAACACGGATAAAGTTCAAGATAAAAAGGTCTAAGATTACAATATCCCCCAACTCTTCATTTAAACCTCATACTCTCTCTTGTTTGGTAAATTAGAACATAAGAATTGCTATCCGAGAAATTACAAGTATATATAAGCCTCTCTCGATGGTCGAATACGTATTTTCTATTGTGGTGTATAGATATATTTCTATTCTACACACTAGCAAGAATCTCATATCAAGAACAATTAATAAGACACATGTCACGTAAAATCCCATTAACCATTCTATCAATTACCAACTTTCACAATAGAAATCATTAAACACGGATTCTCAATTGGATACATGTGGTATTTAGGTATATGTCTATCCTAAATACAATCAAATTATCAACCCTCAAGAATAATACATAAGACTCACGTCACATAATCTCATACATTATCCATAAAGAACCTCTAATTTTCACATGAATTCATAACTAGGTCTCAACTTATACTTTCTCTCTCAATTCCATATAAGTTACCAAAGTAATTACGGGCCAAGCAATTAATCCTTAATCAAAGGTTATAAACTCCAATTCACAAAATGCCTAATTACCATTCAAGAGAGAGCATTCAATTTAAACTACAAGTTGGGTTCCATTGCAATCTTAGAGTGAAGAGTTTAGCTCATATTAAATCTCAATAACATCATAATCTGATTATAGTACATGGTTGAAGTTACAAAATAAGAAAGAAGAACTAAAACATATGAAGATACACCCTTTTTGTGATAAAAATCTCGAATTGGTGTGGTGTAGTTCTTCTTCTCTAATCCTTGCTCTCCTATTTCGTGCTCCTAGCCTCCTTGGTTGATGAAATTCTGATAATCTTTCCTTTAGTTCCTTTGTTCTTCTCTTTTTAGCTCTAAACCCTCGCTTTTTCGATGTGTGTAACCAAGCTTCAATCATGCAATACAAACTCCCTGGATGCCTGATAATTCTCTTCTCTCTCCTCATATTCCCGTTCCTCAATTTCCTCCTCTAGTGCGCCACAAATGCAGAACAGACAAAGCAAGCCGCACCAGCAAAACGCGCTTTCGCCCCGGCAAGAAAAACAGCCTGGGGAGCTCGCCCCGGCGAGGGCTCGCCCCGGCGAAGTTTTAAGCCTTGGAGGCTCGCCCCGGCGAGAGCTTGCCCCGGTGAGGAAAATGGCCTGGGGAGCTCGCCGCGGCGAGGTCTCATGTCCTGCAGAAATTACTCTTTTGCCCCTGGACTTGCTAAAAACCGCCACGATCGTCCACAACTGTTCTCTGCACAACAAAAGCATAAAACAAGTAAATAGATACTATAGGCACCTAAGGATAGCTAAGAATTGAGTTCAAAAGATAACTAATTCGTAGGTATAAAACCCACTCATCAAATATCCCCAAACTTAAGACTTTGCTTGTCCTCAAGCAAAAATAACGGAAATGAACAATACACAATGCAACTAATTAAATGAATACAAATGCATGAACTATAAGCCTAGAGCAGCCAAGATAAGGAAATCAAGCCTCAACAATCAGAAACAAATAAACAACAACATCACAACTGTAGGACTATCAGAAATGAGACACGCACCAAATTTCGCCAAATGATTAACCCTTATGTGTGTGTGTGGTCAGAAAGACCGAGTACGCAATGATCACAATTCGATCTAAGAACTATAGTGCTCAAAAGAAGATAAAATAGTCAAAAACCACTACTAGCATCTCACATGCTCACTAGCTTTTATTTTCACACTCTATTTAGCTATATTCTATAACAATCACCGAGTGCGTTTTACGCTCCATCTCAATGATAGGTCTATTTACATCTAGATCTGTGCAATCTAAGCATTATAAAACACATAATCAACCAATTAGAAACCCAAAATTCTCTGTTTATGCAAAATATTCATACTTTAACCACTTTAATGAAATTAAACACTGTGACTTCATCTTTCAACCATTTTAATCCATTCTACTTGCATTCTTTTCATTTTTCATCATATTATCATAACCAAATATCAATTAACCAATTAATAACTAATTTAAGCATCAATTTTCATTCATATATACCATACATGAAAGTAAAACTCTGTAAAAACAAAAACTTCCTTCTAATACATACTTTCATGAATTAACTCTTTCAAATTAGTTTACAATCATCACATAATCTCTAATACATGCTTACTAACAATTATAACCAAGTAATTCATGTATTTAGCATATAAATTCATATACAGTGAAATAGAAATCATATATACAGAGAAGTAAAATAATAAGATTATAGTGAAGAACAAAACTAACAAGAATTATACCTTTAAGCTATGTATGATTCTTAGTTTCCCCTTTCTTCTTGATTTTCTCAATTAACAAAACTCTCTTACTCTCAATTTTCTCTCTATTCTCACCTTGATAGAACTCTGTTTTTTTAAGCAATTGATGAACACTTCTTACTTAACGTATTCAGCCTTCAAATAAAAACTGATGAAACATAATCACGTATTTTAATTTTAAAATCATCAGTTACATAATTCAAAAGCCATAAGGCTATGTTTGGCAATTACAAATAAAAATAACTCTTTTTACTAACCAAAGGTCACAAGGCCTTGTTTGGTTCATCTAAATAAAATCCTTTCTCCATTTATTTTAATAGATCATTATATTATATAGTTTTAATCGTCGCACTTTTAATTTAATTAAACTTATTATTAAACAAATTCAATTAAACCTTATTAATTTAATTAATAATTCTATTTAACCAATAACAATAATACCAAATAAATTATCTTATTCAAATAAATTCTTTATTCAAATAAATCATTTAATCATCTAATTTAATTATTAAATTAAATTAGAATAACCACATCAAATCACAATCAAATAACACTTAACAAAAATTCTTTCACCATAACTTATAAATTATTTATTTTACTCAATAAATAAATTAATAAAAATATTTATATAACTCAATAAATATTTTTATTTAATCACAAAAATTGCATTCGTTACATCCTTCCCTCCTTAAAAGGATTCTGTCCCCAGAATCACAACGCAATTAATTCGTCCGTTACATTTTTCCCTCCTTACAAAGATTCTGTCCCCAGAATCGCGATACAAATAAAAATTAAACAAATAATTCAGGATAATTTTGCATCATTTTCTCTTCGAGTTCCCACGTAGCTTCTTCAGCACTGTGGTTCCTCCAAATTACCTTAACAGAAGATATCACTTTATTTCTGAGAACCTGCTCTTTCCTGTCTACTATCTGTACAGGTATCTCTTCATAGGACAAATCTTTTTCAAATTGTATCGGTTCATATTCTATTACATGTTTATAATCAGACTTATACGGTCGTAGCACCGATATGTGGAAGACATTGTGAATGTAGCCTAACTCAGGAGGTAGAGCTACCTCATAAGCTATCTTACCCACCCTTTTTAGCACTTCGAAGGGTCCAATAAATCGCAGACTGAGTTTACCCTTTTTACCAAATCTGATTTTTCCCTTCCAGGGAGATACTTTGAGGAACACAAAGCTCCCGACTTCAAATTCGCGATTTTGACGATGCTGATCCGTATTTTTTTTTGCCTGTCTTGAGCCGCTAACAATCTGGCTCTTATCACCTTGACAATTTCAGCAGTTTGTTGTACCAGCTTGGGTCCCAATAGGCGACGCTCACTAACCTCGTCCCAACATAACAGAGTTCTGCACTTCCTTCCGTACAATGCTTCATATGGCGGCATTCCAATACTCGCGTGATGACTATTGTTATAGGCGAACTCGACCAGAGGTAAATGATCATCCCAGTTACCTTTAAAATCCATGATGCACGCCCGAAGCATATCCTCCAACGTTTGAATTATTCTTTCGCTCTGGCCATCGGTTTGAGGATGGTAGGTTGTACTCATTCTCAACTGCGTCCCCAAACACGCTTGCAGACTCCTCCAAAATTTTGATGTGAAACGTGGATCTCTATCTGACACAATTGATACTGGAACACCGTGCCTCGAGATAATTTCTTTGACGTATAATTTCGCTAGTTGATCCAGAGTGAATCTGATTTTGATAGGCAAGAAATGCGCTAATTTCGTCAGTCGGTCCACTATAACCCATATTGCGTCATAACCCTTCTGAGTAGTTGGAAGCCCTACCACGAAGTCCATCGTGATATGCTCCCACTTCCATTCTGGTATGTCCAAGGGCTGTAACAAACCACTTGGTTGTTGATGCTCCGCTTTGACTTTCTGACAAGTGAGACATTTCGCAACACATTCAATAACCTCTCTTTTCATATTTGGCCACCAGAAATGTTGGCGAAGATCCTGGTACATCTTTGTACTTCCCGGGTGAATCAAAAATCTTGAACTGTGAGCTTCGTTCAAAATCTCTTCTCTGATTGCCAGCACTGACGGTACCCAGATTCTGCCTTCAAATCTCAGCAACTCTTCCGTATCAATTTTATATTTAAGCTCTTCTCCCTCAAGCACTCTTTTCCGTATCTGAATACACTCCTCATCCTGGAGTTGCGCTTCCTTGACTTTGTCCACCAAAGTTTATTGAATTTCCATCTGGAACAATTTTTCATTAGGCTCTGCCAGACCCTTCACCTCTAACTCCAATTTAGTCATTTCCACTACAAGCTTCTCTTGAGCAGTTAACAAAAATAGTTTCTCCCGAACTTTTCTACTCAAAGCGCCGACAACCACATTAGCCTTTCCCGGATGGTATAGAATTTCACAATCATAATCTTTGATCAATTCTATCCATCTTCTCTGTCGCATATTCAAATCCTTCTGTGTGAAAATATACTTCAGACTTTTATGGTCTCCCCATAGAGATAATGCCTCCAGATTTTCAAAGCGAACACCACGACTGCTAACTCCAAATCATGGGTCGGATACCCTTTTTCATAGTCCTTTAGTTGGCGCGATGCATATGCGATAACCTTACCATTTTACATAAGCACACAACCAAGTCCTTTATGCGATGCGTCGCTATACACCACAAAATTTCCTGTATCATCTGGTAAAGACAACACAGGTGCCGAACTTAGTCTCTTCTTTAGTTCTTGGAAACTCTCTTCGCACTTCTCCGTCGAAACAAACTTCACTGATTTTCTTGTTAAATTCGTTAACGGAGTGGCGATCCTGGAGAAATCTTGAATAAAACGTCTGTAGTATCCTGCCAAACCTAGGAAACTCCTCACTTCTGACGGTGTCTTCGGCTGATCCCAATTCATCACAACTTCCACTTTCGTTGGATCCATTGAAATCCCATCTTTATCGATAACATGCCCAAGGAATTGAACACGCTCCAACCAAAATCCGCACTTCGAAAATTTTGCATACAATTTCTCTTTCCTTAACGCCTCCAATGTCACCCTCAAATGCTCCACGTGTTCTTCCTGAGTTTTGGAGTAGACCAGAATGTCGTCTATAAAGACCACTACGAACTTATCCAGAAATGGTTTGAACACTCTATTCATTAAGTCCATGAATGCTGCAGGCGCATTCGTTAAACCAAATGACATAACCAAAAACTCATAGTGACCATCTCTAGTTCGAAATACCGTCTTTGGTATGTCTTCCTTCCTCACCTTTAGTTGATGATACCCACTTCGCAGATCTATCTTTAAAAAATATCTTGCTCCTTTCAGTTGGTCAAACAGGTCATCGATCCTTGGCAACGGATACTTATTTTTAATCGTGACCTTGTTCAACTCTCTATAATCAATGCAAAGATGCATTGATCCGTCCTTCTTCTTGACGAATAACACCGGCGCTCCCCACGACGAAACACTCGGTTGAATATACTTTTTATCCAGCAGCTCTTGCAATTGCACCATCAACTCCTTCATCTCTACCGGAGCCATTGTTGCTCGATTTCGCAATCAATAAAACACGCGCAAGTATACGCGGTCCACAAGTAATATAAGATAAGTAAAGTGTCGAACCCACGAGGAATTATGTTAAATAATTACCAAATATCAATCGCATGTAAAATCAATCTAATTTAAACAATGACAATATGGTTTGTGTTTGTTGTTGATTATAACTAAAATAAAGACAATTTAAAAAGCAAGGTTTTACTAACACGGATAAAGTTCAAGATAAAAAGGTCTAAGATTACAATATCCCCCAACTCTTCATTTAAACCTCATACTCTCTCTTGTTTGGTAAATTAGAACATAAGAATTGCTATCCGAGAAATCACAAGTATATATAAGCCTTTCTCGATGGTCGAATACGTATTTTCTATTGTGGTGTATAGATATATTTCTATTCTACACACTAGCAAGAATCTCATATCAAGAACAATTAATAAGACACATGTCACGTAAAATCCCATTAACCATTCTATCAATTACCAACTTTCACAATAGAAATCATTAAACACGGATTCTCAATTGGATACATGTGGTATTTAGGTATATGTCTATCCTAAATACAATCAAATTATCAACCCTCAAGAATAATACATAAGACTCACGTCACATAATCTCATACATTATCCATAAAGAACCTCTAATTTTCACATGAATTCATAACTAGGTCTCAACTTATACTTCCTCTCTCAATTCCATATAAGTTACCAAAGTAATTACGGGCCAAGCAATTAATCCTTAATCAAAGGTTATAAACTCCAATTCACAAAATGCCTAATTACCATTCAAGAGAGAGCATTCAATTTAAACTACAAGTTGGGTTCCATTGCAATCTTAGAGTGAAGAGTTTAGCTCATATTAAATCTCAATAACATCATAATCTGATTATAGTACATGGTTGAAGTTACAAAATAAGAAAGAAGAACTAAAATATATGAAGATACACCCTTTTTGTGATAAAAATCTCGAATTGGTGTGGTGTAGTTCTTCTTCTCTAATCCTTGCTCTCATATTTCGTGCTCCTAGCCTTCTTGGTTGATGAAATTCTGATAATCTTTCCTTTAGTTCCTTTGTTCTTCTCTTTTTAGCTCCAAACTTTCGCTTTTTCAATGTGTGTAACCAAGCTTCAATCATGCAATACAAACTCCCTGGATGCCTGATAATTCTCTTCTTTCTCCTCATATTCCCGTTCCTCAATTTCCTCCTCTAGTGCGCCACAAATGCAGAACAGACAAAGCAAGCCGCACCAGCAAAACGCGCTCTCGCCCCGGCTAGAAAAACAGCCTGGGGAGCTCGCCCCGGCGAGGGCTCGCCCCGGCGAAGTTTTAAGCCTTGGAGGCTCGCCCCGGCGAGGAAAATGGCCTGGGGAGCTCGCCGCAGCGAGGTCTCATGTCCTGCAGAAATTACTCTTTTGCCCCTGGACTTGCTAAAAACCGCCACGATCGTCCACAATTGTTCTCTGCACAACAAAAGCATAAAACAAGTAAATAGATACTATAGGCACCTAAGGATAGCTAAGAATTGAGTTCAAAAGATAACTAATTCATAGGTATAAAACCCACTCATCAAATATCCCCAAACTTAAGACTTTGCTTGTCCTCAAGCAAAAATAACGGAAATGACAAATACACAATGCAACTAATTAAATGAATGCAAATGCATGAACTATAAGCCTAGAGCAGCCAAGATAAGGAAATCAAGCCTCAACAATCAGAAACAAATAAACAACAACATCACAACTGTAGGACTATCAGAAATGAGACACGCACCAAATTTCGCCAAATGATTAACCCTTATGTGTGTGTGTGGTCAGAAAGACCGAGTACGCAATGATCACAATTCGATCTAAGAACTATAGTGCTCAAAAGAAGATAAAATAGTCAAAAACCACTACTAGCATCTCACATGCTCACTAGCTTTTATTTTCACACTCTATTTAGCTATATTCTATAACAATCACCGAGTGCGTTTTACGCTCCATCTCAATGATAGGTTTATTTACATCTAGATCTGTGCAATGTTTATCTTCATTAGGCTTTTCAATGTCACCCATGTAGCAAACTTTCCACCGATGACTCCCAAACCAGATGGTTTTAGGGCATCAAGCGTAAACGCTCCAACGGGCTTACTTGTTCGAATGACAAAGGCCACAAAGATAAACTAGTCAAGATTTGCTCATATCTGTCTATATTTCATTTTCAATTATAACCAGCATTCAATACAGACATCGAAGCAGTAAATAAGCATAAAATTTTTTTATTTATTTATTTTTTACTATCCTATCTTTTAATGAGCAACAACAGTTTCAAATATTTGAACTTACAATCTCACGTACTCAACAACACTGATATGTGCATTAGTAACTCAAAGGGTTAAAAATTTAAGAAAATTAGGCACGAGTTGACATTTCTAATATAGCAATTCGGATCCAAAGTGTTGAATATCTTAAAAAAATTTATCACCATGTCATCATCGGCTCTCCTGAATTGCGCTGCTCAAAAGCTTTCTAAATGCAATTTTTTTTTAGAGTGAAGACAAAGCAGACGATGAATATGTACAATAATCATCACACAAATGACAATAACAGAAATAATCATTAATAGCAAGAAAAGTCATTTTGATGATATTCTAAATGCTTAACTATAACATAAGTTTGAAACATACTACGTGAATGCAAAACTACAACTAAATGCAGCATACTAAAATACTATAACTAAAAGCTCTAAACACCCCCAAACTTGGAAATAACAATGTCCTCATTGTAGAAAAGATAAAGACATGAAGAACTGAGGACTTCCCTTTGATATCACTCGGCGGGGTGATCGTCCGTCTCCTCGACGTCAGAGTCTGATGGTGGGAAAGGTGGCAGTGGCGTAGGCACGGGAAAGGGAAGTGGAGCTGCACCCGGGTACTGTGCTACTAGAACCGCGCTGAAGCTGGTGGTGAAGTTCCACATGTGCTCCTGCCTCTCTGCTATGCGCTGATTCTTCCTCTCTAGCCTCTTAGCTCATCTGTCTATCAGTAACTGGAGGCTGCGGATCTTAGAGCTGAACTTAGCCTTAGGCCGCGATGAACTAGCAGGCAACTGCACATCCTCCTCCTCCTCCTCCTCGGAGGTAGCCACAATGATAAAGCCTCGGCCTCGAGGATGTGACTCGGCTCCGTCCCATACCTTGTACCTCGCGATCAGTCTGTGGTCGAGGATCTCTGATGGCTGCTGTGTGACCTCATCATCTCGCCACTGTACCCCTGCCTGTCTGCACAATCCACAAATGAGGGAGGGGTGAGGTAGTCCGCCCTGAACATTACCCCTCAGAAGCCGGCGGATACTACCCTCAATGATGTTCCCTACATCAATCGAGAAATCCATAACAATAGCGTAAAGTAACGCTGCCTTCTCCTTCGAAACATCGCTCACGTGCTGGGATGGCATGAGCTTGGCACTCAGGAAGGCGTACCAAATCTTTCCATACAGGCTGAGGTCCTTGCTGGGGAAGAGAGAGGCACCTCTTTCTCGCCTAGTGATCCATGTGGTACCTGGTTTGCACAACTCTGTTACAATCTTGTCAAAATCAGGCTGCGAGCGAATGAACTATGTGTACTGGCATAATGCAGGAGGCACCAAGTTGTAGTAGTGATTAATAGCTTGTGCACTAAAGGGTACCCTCATCCCCCTGACTATGGCCTCAAAAGGCTGTCTGTCCTGAGCGTTGGCGTAAAACTCCTGTACCACTAGAACGACTGCTGGGTCGGGGTGGTGGGTGAAAGTGTCCCACACCCTCTCATCTATCTGCTCCGAAATCTCCCCATCAACCCCCCTCTCTGGCCTGAGTCCTCGCTCGGGAGTTAGAGCTTTACCCATGATGAAGTCATCAAACCTGTCTGCCGCCTCGGCACTAACAAATTTACTGTGGTCATACTGTCTGGGTGGTGCGGAGGAGGATCCCTCTGTACGAGATCTCTTAGGAGGCATTGCAGCAAACAATCATAATCTTCTTTCCAAAATAGACCCAAGCACTACTGCTTTAAACTCACTAATAACTGAATTTCCCCCAAACTCAATTTTTCACAAACCAAAATTTCCTGCACGAAGTCTCAATATGCACAAAATATATTTCCAACCCTCCAGTTGAGCCAACACAACTCAACTGGGAATCCAATATCACAGTGCAGTAAATGAATGGCAGTGCAAAAATCAACACAAACACGCCCAAATCAGTGCTAAAGAAACTCAATTACAACCCAAATGTATTCTCAGATGCAATAATAAACCAAATTAACAGTAATAACAGCCAAATGCAATAAAAATCCAGTCCACAATGGTATACCTTGCCACTGTCAGTTTCAAGTATGAAGAAGGAGGAAGTGCCTGCTTGAATTCACAAAATTGTAACTTGAATCCTTACTGAGATGTATTGATACTGAATCCCAGCCCCAATTCCTCAAAATGAATGACCAAGTTCGAGCGGCAACAATGGTGGTAACTGTCACTGGTGGAATTAAGTGAAACCCTAAATGGAGATGAATTTGTGTGGAAAAGGGTTGCTCAATCCTTTGTTAAGGCGAAATCGACAGTGGGTTTGTGCTAGGGTTAGGTTTCGAATGCTTTAGGATGGATTGGGGGTGCTGGGTTTTAGGTTGCAGAGAATGGAGAGGGAGGAGAATGGTGCAGAGTCGAACGGGAGGAAGTTTTTAAGTTCCGCAATTCCGCTTCTCTCGCCGGGGCGAGAGATTTCCTCATGTTTTTCTCGCCGGGGCGAGAGATTCCAAGCCTAAAAACCTCGTCGCGGCGAGCCCCCCTACTGAAGCAAAAATTTGATTTTTTGAAAATTGAATACAGGGGCTATGTTTGATACTTGCTCCCTGTATCCCTGCAACCTACAAAACATACATTAGAAACAATAGGCCAAAAATGACCCTCCAAAGTGACTTGGTGCTAAAAAATCCAAAACTAACACACAATACACTAAATATGAAAAACTTAAAAACTAACTACCATGAAAATGCAATAATTAAGACACACTACCGAATCATAAAAGGATACGGAAAACGGCGAGTTGCCTCCCACCGAGCGCGTAGTTTAAAGTCCTCGGCCCAACTTCACATCCATTCAAGGCTAATCGGCTAAAGTGATCGAGGTCTTTTGGCGAGCGAAGCCGCCACCCCAATAATGCTTAAGACGCTGCCCGTTACCTTTGAACGTCTCCTCCGGATTATCACCATAGACTTCAAAAGCTCCGTGTGGAAATGCATGCTTGACAATGAAAGGACCCGACCAACGCGATTTGAGCTTTCTAGGAAAAAGCCTCAATCTAGAGTTGTATAGCAATACCGCTTGGCCAGGCTCGAATTTTCTGTCAACAATCTTCGTATCATGCCACCTCTTTACCTTTTCCTTGTACAATTTTGCATTTTCATAAGCTTGCAGTCAGAACTCATCAAGTTCATTGAGCTAAAAAAGCCTTTTCTCGGCTGCAGCTGTGAGATCAAAATTCAACTTTCTAATGGCCCAAAACGCCTTATGCTCAAGCTCAACCGGGAGATGGCATGCCTTGCCATAAACAAGCTGGTATGGTGACATACCAATGGGTGTTTTAAAGGCCGTTCTATACGCCCACAGTGCATCATCCAGCTTTGTTGACCAATCTTTTCTTGTGGGATTGACGATCTTTTCCAGGATTTTTTTCACTTCTCTATTGGAAACCTCAGCTTGTCCATTGGTCTGGGGGTGATATGCAGTAGCAATTCTATGAGTGACCCCATATTTTCCCAAGAGGGCAGCAAAGTGCTTATTGCAGAAGTGACTTTCTTCATCACTGGTCATAGCCCTCGGAGTACCGAATCTTGTGAAGATATTCTTTTGAAGGAATTTCAGCACTACCTTGGAATCATTAGTGGGAAATGCGACTGCCTCCACCCATTTAGATACATAATCTACTGCCAAGAGAATGTATAGATTGTTGAAAGAGGGTGGGAATGGCCCCATGAAGTCTATACCCCAAACGTCAAAGACTTCGACCTCAAGGATAATGTTTAAAGGCATTTCATGCCTTTTAGAGATGTTCCCCATCCGTTGACATCTATCGCATCTTAGAACAAACTGATGAGCATCTTTAAACAGTGTTAGCCAAAAGAACCCTGCTTGCAACACCTTAGTGGCTGTTTTCTCACCTCCGTAGTGTCCTCCATATAACGAATCATGACAGTGATGAAGAATGCTCTCAACCTCGCTTTGTGGAACACACCTTCGAATCATTTGGTCCACACAATGTTTGAACAAATATGGCTCATCCCACATATACATTTTAACGTCATGAAGAAACTTTTTCTTTTGCTGCCACGACAAGTCCGGTGGGAGTGTGTTACTAACCAAGTACTTAGCAAAATCAGCATACCAAGGTATTTCGCCTTGAACCACAAACAGCTGTTCATCCGGGAAAGATTCATTTATTAGAACTTTGTCTTCCTTATCAAGACCCGGATTCTCCAATCTAGATAGATGGTCGGCTACTTGGTTTTCAGTTCCCTTCCTGTCCCGAATCTCCAAGTCAAACTCCTGCAGCAATAAGATCCATCGAATCAATCTCGGTTTAGCATCTTTCTTTGCAATGAGATACCGAATAGCTGAATGATCCGTGAATACAACCACCCTTGTTCCAATCAAGTAAGATCGAAACTTGTCAAATGCATAAACTACTGCAAGTAACTCCTTCTCGGTAGTGGTGTAATTGAGCTGTGCATCAGTTAAGGTTTTGCTGGCGTAGTAAATAGCGTGAAAAACCTTCTCCTTGCGCTGTCCCAAAACAACCCCAACCACATAATCACTGGCATCACACATCAATTCGAAGGGTTTTGACCAATCCGGAGCAATGATCACTGGTGCAGTGGTTAATTTCTTCTTTAAAAGTTCAAAAGCGATCAAACACTCTTCATCAAACTTGAATGGCACATCTTTCTCTAGTAGACTGCATACAGGCTTTGTGATCTTAGAAAAATCCTTAATGAATCTTCGGTAAAACCCGGCATGTCCCAGAAAACTGCGAATGCCCTTCACTGAGGTTGGTGGAGGTAAATTTTCAATTGTTTCAAGTTTTGCTCTATCCACCTCAAGACCCTTGGATGACACTTTATGACCAAGTATTATCCCCTCTTGCACCATAAAGTGACATTTTTCCCAGTTGAGCACTAGATTAGTTTCCACACATCTCTTCAGTATTAGAACTAGATTTTCCAAGCAATTGTCAAATGAATCACCAAACACTGAGAAGTCATCCATGAAAACTTCAACATTGCGTTCTACCAAATCTGAGAAAATAGCCATCATGCACCTTTGAAAAGTGGCTGGTGCATTGCACAATCCGAATGAGACCCTTCTAAAAGCTAAAGTACCAAATAGGCATGTGAAGGTAGTCTTTTCTTGATCTTCTGGAGCGATAGCAATCTGATTATATCCCGAATATCCATCCAACAAGCAATAGTACTCATGTCCAGCTAGTCTATCCAACATTTGATCAATGAAGGGTAATGGGAAATGATCCTTTCGAGTTGCTTTGTTAAGTCTCCTATAATCCATGCACACCCTCCAACCAGTTACTGTTCTTGTTGGAATCAATTCATTATTCTCATTGGCTACAACTGTCATGCCCCCTTTCTTGGGTACACACTGAACTGGGCTCACCCACGCACTGTCAGAGATGGGATAAATTATTCCAGCATCTAACCATTTCAAAATCTCTTTCTTTACCACCTCCTTCATGATTGGGTTGAGTCTCCTCTGATGTTCCACAGTGGGCTTACTATCATCTTCCATCAAGATTTTGTGCATACAGTAAGATGGGTTTATTCCCTTGATGTCGGCGATGGTCCATCCAATAGTAGATTTGTACTCCCTAAGAACCCGCAACAGCTTGCTTTCCTGAAACTCGTTAAGCACAGATGCAATAATAACAGGTAAAGTAGCTGAATCACCTAAATATGCATACCTGAGATGGTTAGGCAAGGGTTTTAGCTCAAGTGATGGAGGTGTCTCAAGGGATGGTTTCAACCGATCTGTAGCATTCTCAGCATGTTCAAGCGATTCAAATGGGATTTAAAACTTGCTCCCCCGTGGCACTGTATCCAAAATCTGTAGATATTCAACCAAATCTGGATCTTCCATGTCAAATTCTCCCAGGAGTGCAGTCTCTAATGGATCATTGTTCAACACATTCAGAAACTCGTCATTCACAGCTTGCTCGATAACATCCACTTGAAAACATTCTTCCTCATCCGAAGGGAATTTCATGGCCTTAAATACATTGAAGGTCACTTCTTGATCCTGAACCCTCATAGTGAGCTCTCCCTTTTGCACATCAATTAAAGTTCTTCTAGTAGCTAAAAATGGTCTCCCAAGAATAATAGGAATATTTTTATCTTCCTCAAAATCTAAGATGATAAAATCAGCCGGGAAGATGAATTTATCCACCTTAACAAGAATGTCTTCAACAATTCCCCTTGGGTATGTAACCGATCTATCGGCAAGCTGAAGAGAAATGTTTGTAGGCTTTGGTGCTGGCAATCCCAACTGAGTATACACGGACAATGGCATGAGATTAATACTAGCACCCAAGTCACACAAACATTTGTTGAATGAAAGGCTACCAATAGTACACGGTATAGTAAGCTGCCTGGATCTTTCAACTTGGAAGGTAGCTTTCTTTGCAGCACGGCACTACATTCCTCTGTCAAAGCCACTGTCTCAAAGTCATTTAGCCGTTTCTTCCTAGATAGAATTCCTTTCATAAATTTGGCATAGCTAGGCATCTGTTCTAAGGCCTCTGCAAAAGGAATGTTAATTTGTAGCTTCTTGAAGACCTCCAGGAATTTGGCAAACTGTTTATCTAACTTCTGCTTCTGCAATCTCTGAGGGAAAGGTACTGGTGGATACACTTTTGGAGTAGGCTCAACACTAGGTTTATCTGAGGTATCTTTCTGCTCCGACTCAGGTGGTACACTACTGTCCATTTCCTTAGAAAAATCAGCATTATTCAAGTCCGGAGGAGAGCTTGAGTGGGCTGCCCCCTTTTGCAATTCGGGCTCCTGTAAGGTTTGTTTACCACTTCTGACAGTTACTGCCTGACATTCCTCTTTCCCATCTCTTCTTGGATTAGTCTCTGTGTTACTAGGAAGAGATCCCTGAGGTCTATTTGACATGGAACTAGCCATCTGCCCAATTTGATTTTCCAAAGCTTTAAGTGCTGCTGCTTGGTTTTTAATCAAGATATCTTGGTTAGCCATGTGTTTCAATATCAACTCCTCAAAATCTAATTTTCTCTCTGGTTGTGATTGTGAGGTTTGAGTTGTATAATGTTGTGGCTGATTTTGGAACCCTGGTGGATGGTGTGGCTTAGGAGCTTTCTGAAAATTTTGATTGTTGCTGCATGAAAAGTTAGGATGGTTCCTATTCCCAGCATTGTAAGTGTTTTGGTACTGATTTGGCGGTCTCTGGTAGCTACTTACAAACTGAACTGCCTCGTGGTCAAATGGGCATTGGTCGTTGGCATGTGTCCCTGCACAAACTTCACAAACAACAACCACCTGCTGCACTTTTGAATCAGTCAAGGAATCAAGTTTCTTTGACATTGCTGCCATCTGAGCTGCTAAGGCTGTGATGGCATCCACCTCTAATACTCCGGCTACCTTTGGTTGACTCATCCTAGCAGTAGGCCATTGGTAGTTATTTGCAGCCATAACCTCCAATAAATCAAGTGCTTCCCCATAATTTTTAGCCATAAAAGATCCTCCCGCAGCTGCATCTAAACTAGACCGATTGTGAGATCCTAATCCATTGTAGAAGGTATTCAACTGCATCCATGGAAGGAATCCATGATGTTGGCATCTCCGAAGCAAATCTCTAAATCTTTCCCAAGCTTCATACAATGATTCTCCATGGTGTTGTTCAAAGGTAGCAATTTCATTTCTCAATCTAGGAGACTTTGCAGGAGGGAAGAACTTTGCCAAAAATTTCTGTGCTAAGTCTGACCATGTAGTGATGGATCCCGGTGGCAGTGAGTGAAGCCAACTCTTAGCTCTATCTCTCAAAGTGAACGGAAAAAGTCTAAGTCTCAAAGCATCATCCGTCACTCCAACAAATTTGAAAGTATTACATATCTCAATAAAGCTCAACAAATGCTCATTAGGGTTGTCATTAGCCAAACCCCCAAACTGTAACGAATTTTGCACCATTTTTATTGTTCCCGGTTTGATTTCAAAGTCATTTGCAGTTATTGCCGGTCTTGTGATACTAGACTGTAAATCACTTATCTGCGGCGTTACATAGTCTCTCAATGCTTTTTGCTCCTCTGCCGCCATAGTTTCTTGATTGTTAGAATCCCTGATTCTTTCTCTTCTTAGTCTTCGAGTATTTCTCTCGATCTCGGGATCGTAAGGAAATAACTCAAGACTTTGTGATCGGCGCATACAAATCAAGGGTCCCTACACAATCAAGTAAATAAAAATTAAAAACAAGTCTAAATTAAGATCAATTCAACTATAATCCATATTGGTAAAATTATTGTAAAATAATTCCCCGGCAACGGCGCCAAAAACTTGTTACTCGATTTCGCAATCAATAAAACACGCGCAAGTATACGCGGTCCACAAGTAATATAAGATAAGTAAAGTGTCGAACCCACGAGGAATTATGTTAAATAATTACCAAATATCAATCGCATGTAAAATCAATCTAATTTAAACAATGACAATATGGTTTGTGTTTGTTGTTGATTATAACTAAAATAAAGACAATTTAGAAAGCAAGGTTTTACTAACACGGATAAAGTTCAAGATAAAAAGGTCTAAGATTACAATATCCCCCAACTCTTCATTTAAACCTCATACTCTCTCTTGTTTGGTAAATTAGAACATAAGAATTGCTATCCGAGAAATCACAAGTATATATAAGCCTCTCTTGATGGTCGAATACGTATTTTCTATTGTGGTGTATAGATATATTTCTATTCTACACACTAGCAAGAATCTCATATCAAGAACAATTAATAAGACACATGTCACGTAAAATCCAATTAACCATTCTATCAATTACCAACTTTCACAATAGAAATCATTAAACACGGATTCTCAATTGGATACATGTGGTATTTAGGTATATATCTATCCTAAATACAATCAAATTATCAACCCTCAAGAATAATACATAAGAATCACGTCACATAATCTCATACATTATCCATAAAGAACCTCTAATTTTCTCATGAATTCATAACTAGGTCTCAACTTATATTTCCTCTCTCAATTCCATATAAGTTACCAAAGTAATTACGGGCCAAGCAATTAATCCTTAATCAAAGGTTATAAACTCCAATTCACAAAATGCCTAATTACCATTCAAGAGAGAGCATTCAATTTAAACTACAAGTTGGGTTCCATTGCAATCTTAGAGTGAAAAGTTTAGCTCATATTAAATCTCAATAACATCATAATCTGATTATAGTACATGGTTGAAGTTACAAAATAAGAAAGAAGAACTAAAACATATGAAGATACACCCTTTTTGTGATAAAAATCTCGAATTGGTGTGGTGTAGTTCTTCTTCTCTAATCCTTGCTCTCCTATTTCGTGCTCCTAGCCTCCTTGGTTGATGAAATTCTGATAATCTTTCCTTTAGTTCCTTTGTTCTTCTCTTTTTAGCTCCAAACCCTCGCTTTTTCAATGTGTGTAACCAAGCTTCAATCATGCAATACAAACTCCCTGGATGCCTGATAATTCTCTTCTCTCTCCTCATATTCCCGTTCCTCAATTTTCTCCTCTAGTGCGCCACAGATAAATAAATAATATTTATTCTACAATAAGGGTATGCCCCCTTAGCGATCAACGACTTTCCAGATAATATAGATTTCAACATCAACCACAAAAGAACCTTTGAGGAAATAGTTACTGTACAATTCAATCCTTCTACCATACAGTGTCCCAATTAAATAAAAGACATGGATTTACTGTCAAGTCTTATTTTATTTAATTATATGCATTTCGATTCCCAAATGCACAACTCTAGATAATGCAAATTAGAAACTCCTTTCTAATTTCATTTTGCCTTGGCCAAGGACTACTGAGTTGTCATTTATCGAATCACATAGGACATTCACATCTTTTACTATACATGGTAGATTCTTTGTTGATCATTCACCTATCTCCATGTACAACTTATTATACCCAATCATACCCTTTGATATACCCCAAAGGTCTTAAGGGACATGTCAAAGTATAATTCATCATACACAAGATACTATGATGATCTCAAGTCCAAGGATCACTTGTACTACTATCACTAGAGGAATTCCTATTGACAGGCGAGTAAAACTCCATTAGGTATTCCTTAGCGAGTCACGTTCAGTGAACTTATTCTCTAATAAGCACCTACATACTTGCTTTAGTGTCTCCAAACAAATGATTATGAGATCAATCATCCTCTTCCTAAGAGCAAGCAACGTATGTACTAATCTATCCGGATTCACTAATCCCCAATTTAGTAATCCAACGATTAGGAACAATTTTAGTTTATGAGCTATCTAGAATTTCGATCTCATTAGCATGATCACCATAATGATTCTAAAAGCATTGCTCAAAACTATGGGTTTATCACATTTAATATAACAGCACCATGTACATAATATAAAATGCCTTTTTAAGAAAATCAATTCTTTTATTAATAAATGAATAAGATTACAAAGTATATGCTACATCATATCAAATATGATTGGCTTGTGTGTATACTACTATCAATCTCCCACTTGTACTAAAGCTAATCGCCATGGTATCTAATACCCATCTTCTCTAAGTGACGATCAAACTGCTGTTGAGTTAAAGCTTTAGTAAATGGATCTACAATGTTGTCTTGAGAGTCCACACGTTCCAGGATGACATCTCCTCTTTCAATAATCTCTCTAATCAAATGAAACCGCCGCAACACGTGTTTGGATTTCTGATGAGACCTAGGTTCTTTAGCCTGCGCAACAGCTCCAGTGTTGTCACAAAATAAAGGTATGGCTCCTCTAATGCTAGGAACCACTCCAAGTTCAGTTATGAACTTCTTCATCCAAACAGCTTCCTTTGCAGCTTCACTTGCAGCTATGTACTCTGCCTCTGTCACTGAATCAGCAACTGTTTGCTGTTTGGAACTCTTCCAACTCACTACGCCACCGTTTAAGGTAAACACATACCCTGAAACGAATTTATAGTCATCTTGGTCCGTTTGAAAACTTAAGTCTGTATAGCCCTCTAGTTTCAATTCTGACCCACCGTAGACAAGAAATACATCCTTAGTTCTTCTCAAGTACTTTAGGATGTTTTTCACAGCCTTCCAGTGCTCTTCTCCTGGATTCGACTGATATCTGCTCGTCACACTAAGTGCATGAGCGACATCTGGTCTAGTACATATCATACCGTACATGATAGATCCTATTGCGGAAGCATAATGAATCTTACTCATACGGTCTTTCTCCTTAGGTGTCTTTGGGGCATGTTTATTGGAGAGATGTATTCCATGGCTCATCGGCATGAGACCTCTCTTGGAATTTTCCATGCTAAACTTCTTTAGCATCGAGTCAATGTACTTTCCTTGGGTCAAGCCCAGCATCCTTTTAGATCTATCTCTATAGATCTTTATCCCCAAAATATAGGATGCCTCACCCAAGTCCTTCATGGAGAAGTGTTTAGATAACCAAATTTGGATCGACTGTAGCATAGGAACATCATTCCCTATCAGTAATATGTCATCAACATATAATACAAGGAATGAAACAGCGCTCCCACTAACCTTCTTGTACACACATGGTTCATCCTCATTTTTGATAAAATCAAACCTTTTGATTATCTCATCAAAACGGATGTTCCATCTTCGAGAAGCTTGCTTCAATCCATAAATGGATCTTTGTAGCTTACAGACTTGGTTTGTTCCAACCGTTGAAATAAAACCCTCTGGCTGTATCATATATACATTCTCCTCAAGCTCTCCATTGAGGAAGGCCGTTTTCACGTCCATTTGCCAGATCTCATAGTCATAATAAGCTGCAATTGCAAGCAAAATTCGAATGGACTTGAGCATAGCTACTGGTGAGAAGGTTTCATCATAGTCAATTCCTTGTCTTTGTTTGAAACCTTTTGCAACCAGTCGGGACTTATAGGTCTCTACCTTACCATCCGCTTCAGTCTTTCTCTTAAAGACCCATTTACACCCAATAGGCTTAATGCCCTCAGGTGGTGAAACCAAAGTCCATACTTGGTTTTCATACATGGAGTCCATCTCGGATTTCATGGCTTCTTGCCATTTCTCTGAGTCTTCACTACTCATAGCCTCTTCGTAAGTCAATGGATCATCATCATCTATGATGCGTACCTCATCATCATCCTCTATGATGAATCCATACCTATCAGGTATCTTCGGTACTCTTTGTTGTCCGATTAATATAATGACAAATACGCGCAAGTATACGCGGTCAACAAGTAATAAAGAGTAAGTAGAGTATCGATCCCACGAGGAATTGTTACTAGTATTTTCCAAGTATTAACCTTTTATCATCTCAATCTTATTTAAATAAACGATGATTGTTTTTGTTGTTTTGCAATAACGAAGATAACAAATAATCAAAGAACTATGGAAAGCTTTAATATAATGAAATCTAATATTAACAAGTCTAAGATTGCAATTTCCCCCAACACTTCACTTGAATATCCTAACTCTCTCTTTTCAACTAGTTAAATCACAAGGATTGTTATCCGAGAATTTACAAGTATATACAAGCCTCTCTCGATGGTCAAATACGTATTTCCCAATGCGGTGTATAAATATCTCTATTCTACACACTAGCAAAAATCCAATATCAAGAATAATCAACAAGACACGTGTCACCAAATCTCATTAATCACCCTATCAATTACCAACTTTCGCAATGGAAATCATTAAGCATGATTCTCAAATGGATACATGTGGTATTTAGGTATATGTCTATCCTAAATACAATCAAATTATCCATTCATGAGGGTAATAAATAAAACACACGTCACTTAATTTCATAAATTACCCATAGGAATATCTAATTTTCACATGATATCATAACAAGGTCTCAACCTATACTTCCTCTCTCAATTCCATATAAGTTCCCAAGGTAATTACTAGCTAGGCAATTAATCCATAAAGCATAAATTATGATACCCAATTCACAAATGAATAACCAATATCCAAGAGAGAGCATTCAATTCAAACTACATATTGAGTTCCATTGAAATCTTAGAAAATTAGTTTTAGTTCATGGTAACTACAAATAACATCGTATTCAAATTATACATCATATTGGATTACAAAATAGAAGAGAAAACTAGAGATAGAACCACTTTTGTAGATTTTCATATGATGTTTGATGGGTTGGTGACGAACACTAGCTTCTCCTCCTTGATTTTGCAATCCTTGATGTTTTTGCTCCTTGGCCTTGCTTGATGTAGCTTGATGTAGCTTGATTTTAGCACTTTGCCCCCCCTAATTTGATGTATTTGGTAGCTTCCTCTCTCTAGATTTTGTGTTAGAAGGTGTTAGGATGAGTTAGAATGAGTGGGTATGTGTTAGAATGAAGTTCTAGCCGCCACTTTGGTGTTATAAGAGATGGGTGTCTCAAACCCTAGCATTTCCCGAGTTTTGGACCAAAAAATTCGCAAAGTCAGAAGCATTTATCGCCCCGGCGCCAATTTTGGCCTGACTTCCATCTCCCCGACGACGCTCTCGCCCCGGCGGTGGAATAGTGCTGGAATTTGTCGCCCCGGCGATGGAACTCTGTACCGCGAGACAGTTTCGACGTCTGTTGGTAAAATGGCCATAACTTCTTCGTCCGAACTCGGATTAAGGCGATTAAGGAGGCTATGGAAAGCGAAGAAGTAGCTCTACAACTTTCATAACTGGAGCTCGTCGAGATAATGGACGGAGCAAGGCGCAAATTGGCCCCGAAGCAGCTGCTGTGTAAAATTCATGCAAAATCCGATGGTAAAAGGACCATAACTCTCTCATACGAACTTCAAATTGGATGATTCTAGATGTTATGGAATGCTAAGATCAAAATCTACAACTTTCATTCTTTGAGTTTTGAGAGATTCGGATTGCATCATGGGTAAAATTGAGAAACAAGCAGCGAAAATGCTAGATTCGAGCCAAAAACGTAACGGTCCAAGGGGCCTTTATTTCAATACCTACAAAACAACGTAAAAACACATAAAAGCACATAAATACATATAAAAGTACTACAAAAGTACATTACACAACAATAAGATGAAAACACATAAAACCAAACGAAATAGCTAAAGACTTACAAATTATTAAGGCTAAAAGTACCTAATTTGTGTATATAAAATACACTCATCAAATACCCCCAAACTTAAACCTTTGCTTGTCCTCAAGCAAAACACACAAACTATAAAAATTAATCATTTCTAAATAAAAACTATCTTGAGCAATAAGATAATAAGTTAACCAATGGTCTCAAAGCATAAACACAATAAAATTCAAGGAAACTTTCAAAACGTTGCAAGTCTAGAATTACAATTAGCTAGTCATAGCTTGCTTTAGGTCCCTTCCGTGTGTGTGTGAGTACCCAATAGCACTAAACCAATCAAGCTCGAATGAAGCTATGCAACCACATTACCTTATGAAATAATCAAAATACACCCCAAAACAACATGCTTAACGCACCACTCAATACAAAGGTATACAAATCACAATTTCCAAAAATATGAAATCAAAGAACTTTAGGTAAGTGCATTTTATGCTCTATCTTATCCTAAGTCTAATCTTGTGGGTGAGTGAAAACTTGTTGTCCGATTAATATAATGACAAATACGCGCAAGTATACGCGGTCAACAAGTAATAAAGAGTAAGTAGAGTATCGATCCCACGAGGAATTGTTACTAGTATTTTCCAAGTATTAACCTTTTATCATCTCAATCTTATTTAAACAAACGATGATTATTTTTGTTGTTTTGCAATAACGAAGATAACAAATAATCAAAGAACTATGGAAAGCTTTAATATAATGAAATCTAATATTAACAAGTCTAAGATTGCAATTTCCCCCAACACTTCACTTGAATATCCTAACTCTCTCTTTTCAACTAGTTAAATCACAAGGATTGTTATCCGAAAATTTACAAGTATATACAAGCCTCTCTCGATGGTCAAATACGTATTTCCCAATGCGGTGTATAAATATCTCTATTCTACACACTAGCAAGAATCCAATATCAAGAATAATCAACAAGACACGTGTCACCAAATCTCATTAATCACCCTATCAATTACCAACTTTCGCAATGGAAATCATTAAGCATGATTCTCAAATGGATACATGTGGTATTTAGGTATATGTCTATCCTAAATACAATCAAATTATCCATTCATGAGGGTAATAAATAAAACACACGTCACTTAATTTCATAAATTACCCATAGGAATATCTAATTTTCACATGATATCATAACATGGTCTCAACCTATACTTCCTCTCTCAATTCCATATAAGTTCCCAAGGTAATTACTAGCTAGACAATTAATCCATAAAGCATAAATTATGATACCCAATTCACAAATGAATAACCAATATCCAAGAGAGAGCATTCAATTCAAACTACATATTGAGTTCCATTGAAATCTTAGAAAATTAGTTTTAGTTCATGGTAACTACAAATAACATCGTATTCAAATTATACATCATATTGGATTACAAAATAGAAGAGAAAACTAGAGATAGAACCACTTTTGTAGATTTTCATATGATGTTTGATGGGTTGGTGACGAACACTAGCTTCTCCTCCTTGATTCTGCAATCCTTGATGTTTTTGCTCCTTCGCCTTGCTTGATGTAGCTTGATTTTAGCACTTTGCCCCCCTAATTTGATGTATTTGGTAGCTTCCTCTCTTTAGATTTTGTGTTAGAAGGTGTTAGGATGAGTTAGAATGAGTGGGTATGTGTTAGAATGAAGTTCCAGCCGCCACTTTGGTGTTATAAGAGATGGGTGTCTCAAACCCTAGCATTTCCCGAGTTTTGGACCAAAAAATTCGCAAAGTCAGAAGAATTTATCGCCCCGGCGCCAATTTTGGCCTGACTTCCACCGCCCCGACGACGCTCTCGCCCCGGCGGTGGAATAGTGCTGGAATTTGTCGCCCCAGCGATGGAACTCTGTACCGCGAGACATTTTCGACATCTGTTGGTAAAATGGCCATAACTTTTTCTTCCGAACTCGGATTAAGGCGATTAAGGAGGCTATGGAAAGCTAAGAAGTAGCTCTACAACTTTCATAACTGGAGCAAGGCGCAAATTGGCCCCGAAGCAGCTGCTATGTAAAATTCATGCAAAATCCGATGGTAAAAGGACCATAACTCTCTCATACGAACTTCAAATTGGACGATTCTAGATGTTCTGGAAAGCTAAGATCAAAATCTACAACATTCGTTCTTTGAGTTTTGAGAGATTCGGATTGCATCATGGGTCAAATTGAGAAACAAGCAGCGGAAATGCTAGATTCGAGCCAAAAACGTAACGGTCCAAGGGGCCTTTATTTTAATACCTACAAAACAACGTAAAAACACATAAAAGCACACAAATACATATAAAAGTACTACAAAAGTACATTACACAACAATAAGATGAAAACACATAAAACCAAACGAAATAGCTAAAGACTTACAAATTATTAAGGCTAAAAGTACCTAATTTGTGTATATAAAATACACTCATCACTCTTCCAGATTTACGAATAGGTAGTGGTACAGTAGGTTCTTCTACTTGGTCAGGTACCTGACTTTGATCCGTAGTATTTTGTGGTTCTTTAACATCTTCAAGATATATCTTACTCCCACAGGCCCCTTCAAGGATAAACTCCTTTTCCAAGAAGGCAGCGTGTTTCGTAACAAACACCTTTTGATCAGTCGGGTGATAGAAATAATACCCTGATGTTTCTTTAGGGTATCCCACAAATCTACACTTGTCGGATCTAGTCTTCAACTTATCTTGCTCAAACCTTTTAACATAAGCTGGACAACCCCAAGTCTTAACATGCTTAAGATTTGGTTTCCTCCCTGTCCATATCTCATATGGGGGTTTTTGGGACGGATTTGGTAGGTACCTTGTTAAGTAGGTATGCAACCGATTCTAGAGCATAACCCCAGAAGGATACTGGAAGGTCGGTAAAACTCATCATGGAATGAACCATGTCCAACAATGTTCGATTTCTCCTTTCAGATATACCATTCAACTGTGGCCTTCCTGGTGGAGTCCATTGTGAGATTATACCATTTTCTTTGAGAAAATTGAGAAACTCATTGGTCAAGTATTTCCTTCCTCGATCCGATCGAAGAATCTTAATACTCTTACCAGTTTGCTTCTCTACTTCACTTCTGAATTCTTTGAACTTTTCAAACGATTCAGATTTGTATTTCATTAAATACACATATCCAAATCTAGAATGATCATCAGTGAAAGTAATAAAATAAGAATACCCTCCTCGTGCATTCGTTGTCATAGGTCCACAAACGTCTGTGTGTACCAACGCTAACAACTCTGTAACTCTTTCTCCTTTTCCACTAGAAGGAGATTTAGTCATCTTACCCATGAGACAAGATTCACAAGTTGGATATGATTCGTAATCAGATAGCTCTAAAAGCCCATCTTTATGCAACTTGGATAATCTTGTTTCATTGATAGGACCGAGTCTACAGTGCCACAGAAAGGTATAATTAACATCATCTCTTTTTCTTTTCTTAGTTTGTTCAATTTGAAGTATATTTTCATGCAAGTCAAGTATGTAAAGTCCATTCAGTAAATTGCCAACACCATATAAAACATTGTTATTATAAATAGAACAACTGTTGTTCTTTATTATAATATCAAAATCATCCATATCCAATACAGAAATTGAAATAATGTTTCAAATGAGTGTTGGAACATAATAACAATTATTTAAACTAATGAACTTGCCCGCAGGCAGTAATAAACAATAAGTCCCTACAGCCAATGCAGCAACCTTTGCTCCATTTCCCACTCGTAGGACGACTTCATCCTTGTTCAGCTTCCTACTTCTGCTTAGTCCCTGCATATTATTACATATGTGAGAACTACAACCGGTATCTAATACCCAAGTAGAATTTTGACTTTCAGAAAAATTAATTTCAATCATGAACAAACCTAGATCGGAAGTCGAATCTTCTCCAAGCTTCTTTTGGTCCGCAAGATACTCCTTGCAGTTCCTCTTCTAGTGTCCCGGCTTATTGCAATGGTAGCAAATTCCTTTGCTATCTGGATCAGGTTTGTTTTTATCCTTCCTCTTCGCCTTGCCCTTAGCCTTCTTGTTTTTCTTCTTTTCAGAAGATACCTTGGGCCTCTTCCTTTTCTTGGAAGAATCATCCACTAGTAAGACTTAGTTCTTGTTGGATGAGAAGTGACCTTCAGCAGTTTTCAACATGTTAAGTAACTCAGGCAAGCTGACGTCCAACTTATTCATGTGAAAATTCACAACAAATTGTGAGAAGGTGTCCGGGAGTGACTGCAAGATCAAATCTTGGCTTAACTCCCCATCCATCACGAACCCAAGCTATCCAAGTTGTTCAATCAGATTGATCATCTTAAGGACATGAGTCTCAACAGTAGTGCCCTCGGTCATGCGAGATCGGAAGAGCTCCTTAGATATCTGATATCTAGCAGTCCTACTTTGCTCACCATACAACTCCTTGAGATGCAGCAATATAGTAGGAGCATCCATAGTTTCATGCTGACGCTGAAGCTCGTTACTCATGGATGCGAGCATGATGCATTGAGCCAAGATTGCATCATCTTGCCACTTTCTGAAAGTAGCAATCTCTTCCTCAGAGGCTGTTTCTGCAACACTTACAGGGACAGGCGAATTTAGGACATAAGAAATCTTTTCAGCAGTGAGAACAATTCTCAGATTCCTTAACCAGTCCGTGTAATTCGGTCCGGTCAGCTTGTAAGCATCAAGTATGCTACGCAGTGATTGTGAGTTTGACATTTTTAAATTCTGCATGTGAAATAGACACATTTTAGCATACATTCATTTTATTAATCATCAAAATAAATTAGGTCTTTATTTAATTTGGTATCTCCCACTTTTCATCAAACTATATTACCCTCATTATATAGTTCGACAAATCTAATTAAAGATTTGCTAGTGAGAATAAGGATCTCATTTCAAATGTATATAGCCTTGTGTGACATAACAAACGATATACAAATAAATAGGTAGACAACTATTGTCAATTACATCACTATGTAACTCCTTGTATTTTGCCTCTTAGATTATTTTGATCAAGTGTGACACATCCGAATCAAAATTATCCAAGTTAAGTCCAGCCTAACACTTCCATATATGTGAAGAGAAAAATATCGTCCTTGTGTGACACAAGAAAACAATAATGTTCAATTCCTTAATACGCATCAAATGTGATAAGGCAACATCTTAAATATTTAATATTTGCCTTATGTGACACAACAAACTCATATTAAATATTTAATACTCTATTGTTTTACCATGCTAGAAGGCAACGTTCGATATTCCAAATATCTTTTGAACGTTTAAGACTTAATATAATTTCTTTGAGAGGTTTGTTATTATTAGTCTGGGAGCTGTCGTTTACACCCCAAAATTAAATCCTTACTTCTACTCTACTAATACAGAAATTAGTATAGTGACAAGCAAGAGTCGATCCCACAGAGAGTGAATTGTTTTATATTTATTCTTTTATTTTCCTAGATCTAATTAAACAATGAAAATAAAGATTAGGGGGTTTTGAGTTTGATTAACTAATTAACAAAAGTAAATAAATAAAAATAACTAATGAATTAAAAGTTCCAGTTCATAAGTTCAGTATCACCTTTTTACAATGACAGATTAATCAAGCGTAACATTATTTATCCTTCAATGAAATTAATAGTCCTAGATAATCGCAATCGCTAATTATCCGAAATTCTCCTTATATTTTAAATCTAATGTGATAATCGCCCCACTAGACGCTAACTATCATACAACCCAGAACTATCAGTCTAGATTTAATATAACAGCAGTATTAAGGATTAGAGAATTAGACTATTCCAAGCAACAATCACACTATCAGGGATTATTTAACTTGCCTTCTGATAATCATAATAACACCCAAAAGCTTGTCCACAATCAAGTATTATTAATTGCTACTTATGATCAGATACAATATCGTTTGCTTAATACTATATCTTAATCTAGCAGATGATATTAGTTAACCAATTTAATCCTGCAGAAACCAAATCAGTCAATCCAATGGCATATAAGCAATTCAATCAGATTATCAGAATAAATCTCATATAAGAAGAAATAAATAATGAATACTTAATTAAACATTAACTGTAAATAAGGTTCAACATCCCTTATAACTGAAAATAAAACTTAGCTTGACATGACTCCAATCTTCTCCAATTAGGGTTACAATTGTAGTTGTTAATATCTCTCTAATAATAAACTAAAAACATCTATTTATAATCCTACGATAATATCCTAAGTCTCTAAGAATTAAGAATCCAATCTGAAATAGAAATCCTCAAAAATTACAAAAAGTCAAAGTTGGTCAAACTGGTCAACGCCGGCCTTTCTCGCCGAGGCGAGAATTTTGTTCTTCAGTTTCTCGCTGGGGCAAGAAACTCTAGAGAGGTCTGCGCCGGGGCGAACTCTGGATCAGATGGGGCAAAAACGGGTAGAAGCTACCTCGTCGGGGCGAGGAATCCTAGCACAAAAATCTCGCCGGGGCGAGAACCTCAAATTTTCTAACTTTTCAACTTTTTCTCGTTTTAGCTCCGATTTTCCATCTTTTTCACTTTTGACTCTGAATCCTCCTGAAATCAATAAACAATTTAATAAGTGCATATACACAATAAAACATGTAATAAACTAAATATAAGGGAATCAAAAATATAGAATATTATGCACTCATCAAATTCCCCCACACTTAGTCTTTACACGTCCTCGTGTAAACTAAAACAAAAGTGATATCAACTTCATCAGAGATTTATTTAACCAAACTTTCAAAAGATTTAAATCAATTCCAATCCATGAATATCAACACTAACCACAAAAATTGGTCAACACTTCATCAATCAATGTTCAATAATAACCTCGACATTCCCCACCGAACTTCTCTAAATCAAACTATGTCCACATAAGTATCCTTCCCATGATCTACACACATACTCAACTCAGTTATCATGGAATAACAACTGTGCACACTGACTCAAAACGCAAAACATATTTCCTCTGCTATTTTTTTCTTTTTCTCCAGAACCATCAACTTCATTTTTTTTCCAAGTGAATGCATTTTATGCTCCGTTTCACCTCTTTTTTTCTAAGTGAGTGCATTTTATGCTCCATCTCACTTGTCTTCTCACCAACGAGTACGTTTTACGCTCCATCTCGCTGCATGTGTTAATAGGTGAGTGCATTTTACGCTCCATCTCAATCCACCACATGTTTCTCCTTTGCATTTGTTCTCATTCACTTTTTCAAAAATTGTTCAGTTTCCTCTTGTCTTATTTTCTCATGGTCCTGCAACAACATTAGCAGTAAAATAGCTCTAAATAATGAAATCAGTCCACATAGACAACTCCACAGATAATTTAGCCAAATAAGCACATATCTCATGTTCAAGAACTCATGCAATACAAATTCAATTTAAATCAGTTACTATGGATCATGACTTAGTTACCATCATTCATCAACCAATTTGACATCAATCAAATTCTATCAATTAGCATCCATGTATAAAATTTTTAGAGCCAAGAATCTATTCCACAAAACTACTAAGAGTAAACCTAAATATAACCTAAACCCCTCCCCCACACTCAAACTTTACATTATCCCCAATGTAAGACAATCATGCAAAGATGAAGTAACTACTATTTAACATGCAACTAATAAACTAAAGAGTAAAGTGATAGAAAAATCAAATATGAGATCTTGGGTTGCCTCCCAAACAGCTGCCTTTGTTTATTGTCATTGGCTCGACATCATTCCTTTCAATCTATGTAATCGGACTTGTATACTGCAAATGCACTGGTAGTGGTCTCAAATATAAGTTGGGGCCATCTTTTAGGTCTTGACTTAGTTCCATTTCTGCACTTTTCTCCAGCTCCCATCCATTGGTAATTACAAGTGTCAAATTCTCCTGCACTATAGGGTAAATAATATCAAACTCACAAACAGAATTGACATCACCAAAATACCTTATGGAGTCATGCGCAGGACGTTTTAGCTTATCCACTTCAACCTTATGACATATTGCTGGTATCTCTTCCGTATACTCCTCCTTCTTAGACTTTGGATACCTGGATGGACAAGGTAAGGGATTAGTATCAACCTGAATCACAGAATTAATATTTACCTTGGATGGTTCTGTCTCCTCCTCAAATTCAGCACTGCTGCCTGTTTCACCATTTCTTGACTTACTTTGGACTGGAAGAACTAACCTTTCTTGTTGACACACCTTCTCACCACTTCTCAAGGTAATTGCACCCACATTCTCTCTTTGATGGACAACTATCTGAGAGGGTACTTGTCCTGATCCTTGAGATTCTAATCTGCTTACTGTGGTGGCAAGCTGACCCATCTGATTCTCCAAATCGCGTATGGAAGTCCTTGTTTCTTATTAAAACTGTTGTGCTTGATTTATGAAAGCTTTGAACATATCCTCAAGAGATGGTCCAGAATTGGTAGGAATTGCTTGTTCATGTGTTTGATGTTGCTGCTGAATCCGTTCAAAATAAGGATCATAGCAATGTGGATTTTGTCTTGAGAATGTCCCCACAACATTGACTTAATGAACAATTACATCCTCTTGCAACATCGGACAATCATTTGTATCATGCCCTAATTTGGAACAAATTCCACATACCTTTGCAATTTGCATCCTCCCTGCAGCCATTTGTTGAACCAAAACAGTTAAGTCAGAAATTTGTTGCTCAAGATTACATGTGCTTGCCCCATTCACCCTTGTAGGTGTATGATCAATCCTAGTTCCATACTGCTGTGAGTTTGCTGCCATGTTTGCAATTAAGTTTTTTGCAACCTCTGAAGTTTTATCAACTAGTGCTCCTCCACTCGCTGCATCAATCATACTCCTGTCCATGGACAACAGTCCCTCATAGAAGTATTGGATCAGGTGTTGATCATCGATTTTATGTGGCGGACAGCTAGAGCACAACTTCTTGAACCGTTCCCAATACTCATAAAGAGTCTCTCCATTGAACTGTTGGATGCCACATATCTCCTTCCTTATGGTAGCAACTCTTGAAGCAGGAAAGTACTTCTCCAAGAACAGCTTTTGCATTTCGTTCCATGATCGTATTGACCCTGAAGGTAGATAGTACAACCAATCCTTTGCCAAATCTGCTAGGGAAAACGGAAAAATTCTAAGCTTGATTTGTTCCTATGTTACTCCTTGTGGTTTCATGGTGGAACACAACACATGAAACTCCTTTAGATGCTTGTATGGATCTTCACCTATAAGACCACGAAAAGTAGGCAAAAGGTGGATTAGTCCTGATTGTAATTCAAAAGTAGCATCTAAAGTAGGATATTCAATACACAATGATGATTGATCAAGATTAGGCGAAGCTAATTCTTTCAAAGTCCTGTTGTTATTGACAGCCATCCCTTTGTGCAATTTTCTCTAACTCTGGATCAAAATTCAGTTCAAGAAAGTGAGAGAATCGAGTCCAAAAATAAAATTAAAAATAAAAATAAATAAAAATAAAAATAAATAAATGAAAACAAAGAATAAATAAAAACAAGTAACACTCCCCGGCAACGGCGCCAAAATTTGGGAGCTGTCGTTTACACCCCAAAATTAAATCCTTACTTCTACTCTACTAATATATAGTGAGTGAATTGTTTTATATTTATTCTTTTATTTTCCTAAATCTAATTAAACAATGAAAATAAAGATTGGGGGGTTTTGAGTTTGATTAACTAATTAACAAAAGTAAATAAATAAAAATAACTAATGAATTAAAAGTTCCAGTTCATAAGTTCAGTATCACCTTTTTACAATGACAGATTAATCAAGCGTAACATTATTTATCCTTCAATGAAATTAATAGCCCTAGATAACCGCAATCGCTAATTATCCGAAATTCTCCTTATATTTTAAATCTAATGTGACAATCGCCCCACTATACCCTAACTATCATACAACCCAGAACTATCAGTCTAGATTTAATATAACAACAGCATTAAGGATTAGAGAATTAGACTATTCCAAGCAATAATCACACTATCAGGGATTATTTAACTTGCCTTCTAATAATCATAATAACACCCAAAAGTTTGTCCACAATCAAGTATTATTAATTGCTACTTATGATCAGATACAATATCGTTTGCTTAATACTATATCTTAATCTAGCAGATGATATTAGTTAACCAATTTAATCCTGCAGAAACCAAATCAGTCAATCCAATGGCATATAAGCAATTCAATCAGATTATCAGAATAAAACTCATATAAGAAGAAATAAATAATGAATACTTAATTAAACATTAACTGTAAATAAGGTTCAACATCCCTTAGAATTGAAAATAAAACTTAGTTTGACATGACTCCAATCTTCTCCAATTAGGGTTACAATTGTAATTGCCAAGATCTCTCTAATAATAAACTAAAAACATCTATTTATAATCCGACGATAATATCCTAAGTCTCTAAGAATTAAGAATCCAATCTGAAATAGAAATCCTCAAAAATTACAAAAAGTCAAAGCTGGTCAAACTGGTCAACGCCGGCCTTTCTCGCCGGGGCGAGGATTTTGTTCTTCAGTTTCTCGCTGGGGCGAGAAACTCTAGAGAGGTTTGCGCTGGGGCGAAAACAGGCAGAGGCTACCGTGCCAGGGCGAGGAACCCTAGCACAAAAATCTCACCGGGGCGAGAACCTCAAATTTTCCAACTTTTCAACTTTTTCTCGTTTTAGCTCTGATTTTTCATCTTTTCCACTTTTGACTCTGAATCCTCCTGAAATCAATAAACAATTTAATAAGTGCATATACACAATAAAACATACAATAAACTAAATATAAAGGAATCAAAAATATAGAATATTATGCACTCATCATAGTCTCATCTTGTTTAGCGCACATGCACATATATATATAAAATACGCGTCATATTATTTAACATGCGAAGCATGTTGGATAATATAATATATATATATATATATATATATATATAGTAAGCATGTACATATAGAATACTATATTCTACTCGGATTGATTATGGACTTTCATTCTAGTTTAGTTCATTAAAGCCGCCAAGTGAACCAAAAGGTCAAACATAGGGTGCGAGAATTAAATTTAAATATAACTATTACATTTAAACCCGGGCTTCATTACAAACAGATCTTTATGCGCTCCTTGCTCCTTTGTCTCCAATTTTTCAAAATAATTATAACTAATCCTATTACATAAACTATTTAAAATATATAGAAACCTTGATCAGCAGTCAAGGGGAAGTACATAGGAGGGAGATAGAATTTACATTAAGAAAAATTAGAAAAGACGAGGTACGCATACCCCATTTATAAAAACCCATACATTCAAGCATCCTCTAAAATAAATCCAATCACACATTGGTCAATAGTCCATAATTAATCCCTATTTATTATCATACATATCTCCATATGCATCAATAAATAACATTCATCTCATGAATAATAAAACCATTCCATATATGCATTGATATCAATTAATGGGCAAAAGTTTGCTAATATTTAGTTTTGAAACAAAATAAACTCTTTTATTTTAATCAAAAACCAAATCAAAATTAAACTCCATTAATTTTAGCAACTTGAAATCCTATTCCAGATAAAATAAACATCTTTATTTTAAACTTTTATCAATTAAATAAACAATTTATTTTAATTGAAGAAAAAAAAATTTTATTTTTCGGATTCTGCTGTCCGGCGCAGCTGTGCCTAGAATGAACTAGGAACCGGCGCAGGTGCGCTGAACCCCAGAAATGACTTTCTGGGTTTTGGCGCAGTTGCGCTCCAGAATGAACTTGAAGCGGCGCAGCTGTGCCGCGTAACAGATACAGAAAAACAGATTCTGCCCAAAAAATTCGATCAAATCGCATACCATACACATATGGAATCATCAAAATCGATAATTAGCATAAGATTAGGCTATGATACCACTGTTAGGTTTGTATAATACGCAAGCATGTAATCAAATTACATAAATAAGGCGAAAACGTGATAACATCGGATTTTAAAATTTTATACAAACCATCACCATGATCAATCTATGTGCTCAATTAACAATATAAACGAAAGAGAAAAAGAGAATAAGAATTATACCCTCGTAGATCAAAGTTTCCTCCTTTACAAGTTCAACTCCTAGTCCTTCGTGTTCTCCTTGAAATCCACCGGTTAGATTCCTTCTCTTGATCAACGTTAGTCACCCAAGTGTTTGGCCTCTAGAGGTGATCCACCAAGGAAGAATAGGTATTCAAGAAGATGGGTGTTGACAAAACCTTAGTTTCTATCTCTATAGAAATTGCAAGTACTCTCCACAATTCTTATGCAAGAGTGTGTAACCTTAATCTATGATAAGACTTCTCTTATTTATAGATGTGGGAAAACCCTTCCCTAAACTATTTAAGATTAGGGTTTCTATTTTTTAATTAAACTCGTTTAATTAATTATGCTCCTAATCCAATTAGGAATTTATGAGAGAGTACTTCTATCAATTAATTCTCAATCCCTATTAGAAATTATATAACAATAATAGTAATAATAATAATAATAAGACTCCTCTTATTAATTTATATTTAATATTTCTAAAATATTAAATAATAAATATTAAGTTATTTAATTTATTCTATCTCCATAGATTAAATTAAATACACTTAAACTTATTGTTATAATTATGCCATTTACTTCTTAAATAAATATTTTTCTTTTGTGGTGTGACCCTTTAGGTTCTCCATATTAAGCCGGTTGTGAATAAATCAATTAGAACAATTTTAATGTTATTTAAATAAATAAATTAATCTATTTAATTCATTTAAATAAATAATATTTATTCTATAATAAGGGTAAGCCCCCTTAGCGATCAACGACTTTCCAGATAATACAGATTTCAACATTAATCACAAAAGAACCTTTCATTGAATAGTTACCATGCAATTCAATCCTTCTACCATACAATGTCCTAATTAAATATAAGACATGGATTTACTGTCAAGTCTTATTTTATTTAATTACATGTATTTCGATTTCCGAATGCACAGCTCTAAATAATGCAAATTAGAAACTGATGAGTGTGTTTTATATACACAAATTAGGTGCTTTTGAGCTTGATAATTTGTAAATCCTAAGTCATTTCATTTGGTTTTATGTATTTTCATCTTATTATTGTGTAACGTAGTTTTGTATTGATTTTATATGTTTTTGTATGCTTTTATGTGTTTTTACGTTGTTTTGTAGGAATTGAAATAAAGACCCCTTGGATCAATGCGTTTTCGGCTTTAATTTGGCATTCCAGCGAATTGTTTCTCAATTTCACCCATGATCCAATCCATATCTCTCAAAACTCAAAGAACAAAAGTTGTAGATCCTTGTCTTAGCTTTCTAGAACATTTTGAATCATCTAATTTGAAGTTCCTATGAGAGAGGTATGGTCATTTTACCATCATATTTGGCATGAATTTTACACAACAGTTGTTTCCCGACCAATTTGAGCCTAGCTTCGGCCACTTTCTCTCAGAACTCCAGTTATGAAAGTTGTAGAGCTACTTCTTAGATTTTCGTAGCCTCTTGAATCGCTTTAATCCGAGTTTGGACGAAGAAGTTATGGCCATGTTTTTAATAGACGTCGAAACCGATTCGGGGTACAGAGTCTCAGCGCCGGGGCGGGAAATTTCAGGCCATTTTTGGGCGCTGGGGCGGGAACTCCCTAGACGCAGTCGAATTTCGCGATTTTTGACCCAAATTTAATGGCTAGGCTAGGGTTTCTCATACCCAACTCTTATAACATCTTGGGGGTGGCTGGAATAGGCATTCCATCTAACACTACTAACATCAAATCTAGAGAGGGGAAGCTACCAAATACATTCAATTAGAGGGCCAAAGTGCTAAAATCAAGCTACATCAAGTAAGGCCAAAGAGCAAAAACATCAAGGATTCCAAAATCAAGAAGGAGAAGCTAGTGTTCATCTTCAACCCATCAAACATCATATGAAAATCTACAAAAGTGGTTTTATCTCTAGTTTTCTCTTCTATTTTGTAATCCAACATGATGTATAAATTGAATATGATGTTATTTGTAGTTACTATGAACTAGAACTCATTTTCTAAGATTTCAATGGAATCCATCACATAGTTTGAATTGATTTCTCTCTCTTTGATATTGGTTATGTTAGGTTTGTATATAACGCAAACATGCAATCACATTACATAAATAGGGCGGAAGCGTGATTAAACGGATTTTAAAATTTTCATACAAACCATCACCATGATCTTTCCTTATGTTCAATTATCAATTAACAAAAGAGATAGAAAATAAGAATTATACCCTTGTAGAATTCTAGTTTCCTCAGGAACAAGTTCAACTCCAATTCCTTCGCGTTCTCCTTGAATTCCACCGAATAAATTCCTGCCATTGATCAACGTTAGCCACCCAAGTGTTTGGCCTCTAGAGGTGATCCACCAAGGAATAATATCTATTCAAGAAGATGGGTGTTGGCAAAACCCTAGTTTCTATCTCTATAGAAATTGCAAGTACTCTCCACAATCTAATGCAAGAATGTGTAACCCTAATCTATGATAAGACTCCTCTTATTTATAGATGTAGGAAAACCCTTCCCTAAACTATAAAGGATTAGGGTTTCTATTCTAATTAAACTCCTTTAATTAATTATGCTACTAACCCAATTAGGAATTCATGAGAGAGTACTTCTATTAATTAATTCGCAATCCCTATTAGGAATTAAATAATAGTAATAGTAATAATAATAATAAGACTCCTCTTATTAATTTATATTATTAATTTATATTTAATATTTCTAAAATATTAAATAATAAAAATTAACCTATTTAATTTATTCTATCTCCATAGATTAAATTAAATACACTTAACTTATTATTACAATTATGTCATTCACTTCTTAATCAAATATTTTTCCTTTTGCGGTGTGACCCTTTAGGTTCTCCATATTAAACCGGTTGTGAATAAATCAATTAGAAAAATTCTAATTATATTTAAATAAATAAATTAAATTATTTAATTCATTTAATATTTATTCATTCTAAGCCTCGTTGGCGATTAACGACTTTCTAGATAATATAGATTTCAATATTAATCACAAAAGAACCTTTCAGTGCATAGTTACTGTACAATTAAATCCTTCTACCATACAATGTCCCAATTAAATATAAGACATGGAATTACTGTCAAGTCTTACTTTATTTAATTATATGTATTTCGATTCTCAAATGCACAACTCTAAATAATGCAAATTAGAAATTTCTTTCTAATTTCATTATGCCTTGGTCAAGGACTACTGAGTTGTCATTTATTGAATCACATAGGACATTCACATCTTGTACTTGACGTGGTAGATTCTTTGTTGATCATTCACCTATCACCATGTACAACTCATTATACTCAATCATGCTCTTTGATATACCTTAAAGGTCTTAAGGGACATGTCAAAGTATAACTCATCATACACAAGATACTATGATGATCTCAAGTCCTGGGATCACTTGTACTACTATCACTAGAGGAATTCCTATTACAAGCGAGTAAAACTCCATTGGGTATTCCTTAGCGAGCCACGTTCAGTGTACTTATTCTCCAATAAGCACCTACATACTTGCTTTAGTGTCTCCACACAAATGATTATGAGATCAATCATCCTCTTCTTAAGAGCAAGCAACGTATGTACTACTCTATCCGGATTCACTAATCCCCTTTTTTAGTAATCCAACGATTAGGAACGATTTTAGTTTGTGAGCTATCCAGAATTTAGATCTCATTACAATGATCACCATCATGATTCTAAAAGCATTTCTCAAAACAATGGGTTTATCACATTTAATATAACAACACTATGTAGATAATATAAAATGCCTTTTAAGAAAATCAATTCTTTTATTAATAAATGAATAAGATTACAAAGTATATGTTACATCATATCAAATATGATTGACTTGTGTGCATACTACTTTCAATCTCCCACTTGCACTAAAGCCAATCGCCATGGTATCTAATACCCATCTTCTTTAAGTGACGATCAAACTACTGTTGTGTTAAAGCTTTAGTAAATGGATCTGCAATGTTGTCTTGAGAGTCCACACGCTCTAGGGTGACATCTCCTCTTTCAATGATCTCTCTAATCAAATGAAACCGCTGAAACACGTGTTTGGATTTCTAATGAGACCTGGGTTCCTTAGCCTGCGCAACAGCTCCGGCGTTGTCACAGAATAAAGGTACGGCTCCTCTAATGCTAGGAACCACTCCAAGTTCAGTTATGAACTTCTTCAGCTAAACAGCTTCCTTTGCAGCTTCACTTGGAGCTATGTACTCTGCCTCTCTCACTGAATCAGTAACTGTTTGCTGCTTGGAACTCTTCCAACTTACTACGCCACCGTTTAAGGTAAACACATATCCTGAAACAGATTTACTATCATCTTGGTCCGTTTGAAAACTTGAGTCTGTATAGCCCTCTAGTTTCAATTGAGTCCCACCGTAGATAAGAAATACATCCTTAGTTCTTCTCAAGTACTTTAGGATGTTTTTCACTGCCTTTCAGTGCTCTTCTCCTGGATTCGACTAATATCTGCTTGTTACATTAAGTGCATGAGTGACATCTGGTCTAGTACATATCATACCGTACATGATAGATCCTATTGCTGAAGCATAAGGTATCTTACTCATTCGGTTTCTCTCCTCAGGTGTCTTTGGGGCCTGTTTCTTGGAGAGATGTATTCCATGGCTCATCGACATGAGACCTCTCTTGGAATATTCCATGCTAAACCTCTTTAGCATCGATTCAATGTACTTTCCTTGGGTCAAGCCAAACATCCTTTTAGATCTATCTCTATAGATCTTTATCCCCAAAATATAGGATGCCTCACCCAAGTCCTTCATGGAGAAGTGTTTAGATAACCAAATTTTGATCAACTGCAGCATAGGAACATCATTCCCTATCAGTAATATATCATCAACATACAATACAAGGAATGAAACAACACTCCCATTAACCTTCTTGTACATGTTAGGTTTGTATAACGCGAACATGTAATCAAATTACATAAATATAACGGAAGCGCGATAAAATCAGATTTTAAAATTTTATACAAACCATCACCATAATCTTTCTTTCTGCACAAATATTAATTAAACGGAATAGATAGAGATTAAGAAATTATACCCTTGTAGAACCGTACTTCCTCGGGTACAAGTTCAACTCCAATTCCTTCGTGTTCTCCTTGAATTCCACTGATTAAATTCCTTCCTTTGATCAACGTTAGCCACCCAAGTGTTTGGCCTCTAGAGGTGATCCACCAAGGAATAATATCTATTCAAGAAGATAGGTTTTGGCAAAACCTGTGACGCCCCCAAATTCGGGTCTCCAAATACCCGGATTCGGTCATCACGATCCAACATAAACATCCACCTATAACAACATATGGTATCTAAAATGCGGAATAAAATAAACATACGTTGTTCATTACAAGGTGTTACTAGTCCCAGAATACGATTAACCTTAAACAATTACACAATCCATACCCTAAACAACTATCAGGGTTTAAATTACATTAACAGTAATTAACTAACACATGAATCTAAAGTCTGTTACGAGAAGTCTATCATTTCATCTTTTCTTTTCCTTTGTTCTTCCCTGACGTCTCGGGTTTAGCTGCAATGAAGTCATGATATAGCAAGAATGAGCAACGAGTTTGCCCAGCAAGTTTAAAGTGCAACGATAAAGATATATCATGATGAAGGGATATTAAAGGGATTTCAACAAAAGAATAATCAGAAGCAAGAACATTAAATGCTTTTGGAACAATTGATAGTCAAATAGACTTTGAACGATAACTTCCAGAGGAGTCAATAGCTGGTTGACCCTCTGGTTACTGGCTACAGAATAACGTACTTGAGGGGATCAGCCTCGCGTACCCTATGTATATGCATAACATTTAATTCTGCTGTTGGTACCTTATATACGGTACGTGGGGTACTCCCCTATAAATAAAGGGGTGTTCATACAGTCTAAGAATCCTTACCATTGATTGGTTCAGATAGCTTTTATAAATTCTTACGTATTTGTCTGACCGAACAAGGGTTCAGACTTAACCATGAATGGTTTATAAATTCCTAAATTTAAATATACGAATCTCAAATGCACGAGTGCGAATGCCAATAAATATACAGATGTGGAATAATTTAGAAAATAATTAGACCACTTAAGGCATGCTTGGAGATAAAAACTCAAGCTTAAAGAATAACTTGCAACAGTATATATATATACCTTTCTGCACGAATTAAAAATAGTGCATAAGGCTTAGAAATTTGCTCAAGGTAAAAGTTGAGTAAAGAAGAACTTGCAATAATGTAAGAAGTTTAGGGTTAGGAACTTGCCTGCTTGCTCAGCTACAGATAAATTCTAGCTTTAATTAACTGATCTCGAGTGACCTATCATTGGATAAAGTCGGCTTATCAATTATTATGACATGGTTGTATCTTGGCACGCTTTACTATACCATTTACTTAGCAATTAAATAATTCATCATCTATATTTAATTACAATTTAACATTAGTTAAACGAAAATTTATTAATGACCTTTAGCTATTATTTAAACAGATAATAATTAATCATGGTCACTATCATTTAAATACTCAATTTATTACCTTTAATTGTATCTAGGTATGGTTTAACAATCCTTATAAAATAAATTTATTTTGGTTTAACGATAACGGAAAACCATTGATCAATTATTTAGTTGATTTACTCTTAATTACCATTACCTTAGGGGTAATTTAGTAATTATTATACTTCTTCTTTATTCAACATTAATTAATGTATAAATTTACACACACTTAATTATTATTCAATATTAATAATCGTTAAGTGTTTATTATCTTTATTTATTTAAGGCCAAAATAAGTAATTAACTTATTAATCCCTCTCATACTTAATCATTATACCAATGATGATAGTTATTATCCTTGTTAGCTTTGTTCATACCCAATTATTATTAGTTAATAATTGGATATTTATTTTCTTTATTATTAATAAATAATTATTTTATTACTATTATTCGTACTTAATTATTAATAAGTATTTACCAACCCTATTTATTATTATTCATATTTAATTATTATTATTAATTAAATAATAATTAAGTATTTATAACACTAAATTATTAGTTGGTATTATATAGTTATTACCCTTCTTTATTATTTATGGATAAATAATAAGAAATTATTTGTTAACCTTGTTCATACTTAATTATTATTTAATATTAATTAAATAATAATTAAATATTTATTATCTTTATTGGTAAATAATAAATAGTTATATTTTTATTACTTTATTTATACTTAATTATTATTTAATATTCATTGAATAATAATTATTATCTTTACTCATTGTATATTGACGAAAATAATAAAATAATAATTAATTATTATTTTATAATAATTTAAATACTTATTATCTTATTTATTATTTATTACTACATAATAAATAATTATTATATTATTGTTAGCAGTTTGCCCGACAAATCCCTACCTACAACTAGGTTCGATTCCCAGCCATACCAAACATAAACCAAATTTGCTGTGTACTGCCCTAAAATAGGTGTCCTTCCCCGTTTCAAGGTTCGTAACTCACACATAACCATATTCCCCACCATGGTCGGCTCGCAACACAGGTTGAAATTGACAACAATATGCCAGCAATACTCATGTTAAATCATGTGACTAACCCATCATTAACACATAAAGAGAAAGCCAAAGGTTTGATTTTTTTTTTTTGTAAACCATCTTGATGGCAGAACAATCAGTACCAAGACGAAAACCAGTTTCCTTTTTATTCAGACCTTTCAACAAGCACATGGTGGGCATACAGAGACTCAACACTGCCTAATTACTTTACAAATTTAGGCTGCCCGAACCTTAAGGTTCTGCCATACCAGAGTTCCAGTCAATACACCCCAATACCAGAAACGAATTTACTCAACACAAGGAAATAGAACACCCAATACAGAGAAACAATTTAATTTAATACAATACCAAGAATCCAAAATACCCAGCATAAAATGAAGAAAAATAAAAAGAACAACAACCCAAACGAGCCAACGCAGTAGCTCGGTGGAACCATGGTTATACCTTGAGCTTGCGCGGACTGCAGGCCTCCTCCTTCTACCAAAATACGTAATGAATCCGGACATTCAGCGGCCAGCCTCCTCTGTTTCCCTCTTTCTTGCGACTTCTAATATGTATCTATATTTTTTTTTTCTAACTTGGGACTCACAAGAACAATAGGGCCGGCAGCTTCGGCTAAGGCTTGGAGGGTTCAATTTATAGAAGGAGTTTTACCCAATTATTGGGAAATACCTTAAGTGGTCGAGCAAAGACCAACGGTAGGATGGGAGTGGTTAGTCGGTTGTCCGCGTCAAGGCCCATCCGTTCAATCGGCAGCCCCTTGAGCCGCGTTCCCGCCGGTCAAATCGCCCAGCGCCTGCCTCGGTCCTTGTTTAGCCACCGGTCTTTGAGCTTCTTGCTTTGTCCGCCTCGAGCCTTGAGTTATCCGTCGGTCGTTGTGCCTTCTCGTCTATGCCGCCGGTCCCTTACATCCCCCCCACGCCGACGCCAGCTCTCCTTCATCCGCTCCATTTGATTGAGGGCTAGGACTGTGGAACCTAGGGCTAGAATCCCCCCTTTCTCAGCTTAACCCCCCCTCCTTTTTCTCCCGTTTCTTCCTGACTTGAGGCTAGGTCTAGCTGATTGCTAAATCCCCAAATGCTTTACTGGCATGAGGGGGTCCGACTCGGTAAGAGAAAGGAAATGGGCTACCCTAATTGGAATTGGGCCGGCTAAAAAAAATTATAAGAGCGACCCAATTGGATTGGCTTGACCCGACCCACCCTTGGTTGACCCAACAGGAAAGTAAAAGGAAAGGAAAAGGTGGGTCAGCCCAATAGGAAATAAAATGGGAATTAGGTAGCTAAAAAAAAATAATAGCCCACTTATCTTACTAAAATTAATAATACTATGTTTCCAGTACTTGAAATAACTAATTAATTTACCCAATTATTTAAAATATTTGTTTCGATAATAATTTCCCGTTCAAATTATTTAACACCGATAATAGTAAAATTATTTATTAATTTCCCCAAATTTGTTTGTCGATCAATTGTTAGGGTCGACTCATTAATTTATTCAACCTATTAGTGAGTCCCTTTAAGGCACAGAGAATTATTAGCTCGTATGGTTATGTAATTTGAAAATAATATCCCACATAGATCTAATTAAATCCGTAAAATTAAATAAAATAAATTTCATAATTCAAAATAAATGGATAACAAGTTTTAAAATTCTTGGATATTACATCCTCTCTCCCTTATAAAAATTGCGTCCTCGGAATTTCAATCTAAGGTTACTCAAATAATCGCGGATAGTTTGCTCTCATCTTCTCTTCAAGTTCCCACGTAGCCTCTTCTACCGCGTGATTTCTCCAGAGAACTTTCACCGAGTGAATGATTTTATTCCTCAGCTTCTGCTCTTTTCTATCCAGTATTTGAACAGGAATCTCCTCGTACGATAAATCTCTTTCGACTTGAATTGGTTCATAGGATATAACATGTTTGTAATCTGACTTATACGGACGCAACACTGATACGTGGAACACGTTGTGGATGTGCTCAAGTTCAGGAGGTAATGCTACCTCGTACGCCACTTCGCCTATTCTCCTCAGAATCTCGAACGGTCCTATGAACCTAGGGCTCAACTTGCCCTTCTTCCCAAAACGGATCTTCCCCTTCCAAGGAGATACCTTCAGAAACACAAAGCTACCAACTTCAAAGTCTCGTTTCTGACGATGTAAGTCGGCATACTTCTTCTGACGATCCTGGGCTGCTACTAATCGCTGTCTTATTACCTTAATAATTTCCACGGTTTGTTGTACCAATTTTGGTCCCAACAATCTCCGTTCACCCACTTCATCCCAACACAATGGTGTTCGACACTTCCTTCCATATAGTGCTTCGTACGGTGGCATACCAATACTAGCATGGTAACTATTGTTGTAGGCGAACTCCACTAGTGGCAAGTGATCGTCCCAGCTGCCACTTAAATCCATCACAACGGCCCGAAGCATATCCTCTAGGGTCTGAATTGTTCGCTCACTCTGACCATCAGTCTGGGGATGGTATGTCGTACTCATTCTTAACCGTGTTCCCAGTCTTTCCTGTAGGCTTCTCCAAAAATTTGACGTGAAGCGCGGATCTCTATCAGACACAATAGACACCGGCACTCCATGTCGTGATACTATTTCCTTCACGTATAGTTTCGCCAACTGTTCCAATTTGTACCTGATCTTGATCGGTAGAAAGTGGGCAGACTTGGTCAACCGATCTACGATCACCCAGATGGCGTCTAGACCCTTTTGTGTTGTTGGGAGTCCTACCACAAAATCCATAGTAATGTGCTCCCACTTCCACTCGGGAATCTCTAAGGGTTGCAACAATCCGCTCGGCCGTTGGTGCTCAGCCTTGATCCGTTGACAAGTTAAACACCGGCTGACTAACTCTGCAACTTCTCCTTTCAAGTGCGGCCACCAATAATGTTGACGAAGATCTTGATACATCTTGGTGCTACCCGGATTTACCGAAAATCTCGTATTATGGGCCTCCTGCAAAATCTTTTCCCTTAAGTCTGGTACGTAGGGTATCCAGATCCTTCCCTCGAATCTCAGCAATCCTGTGCTGTCAACCTTATACTTCGAGGCTTTTCCCTCTGATAACTGTTTCTTAATGTCAATGCATTCCTCGTCAAATTCTTGAGCCTCCTTTATCTTATCTAGTAGAGTCGGGCCTGCCGTTACGGTACACAACTTTTCGTCCGTCTCCATTGGATACTTAACCTCCAGTTCCAGGCGTTCGAAGTCCCGTATCAATTCCTCCTGGACTGTCAGCTGCATCAATTCCACCTTGCCCTTTCTACTCAAGGCATCAGCCACTACATTCGCTTTGCCCGGATGGTACAAAATTTCACAGTCGTAGTCTTTGATCAATTCCAACCATCGGCGCTGCCTCATGTTCAGCTCCTTTTGAGTGAAGATATATTTCAGACTTTTGTGATCTGTATATATCTCACACTTCTCCCCATATAGGTAGTGCCTCCAAATCTTCAGGGCGAAAACTACCGCTGCTAACTCCAAGTCATGAGTCGGGTAACCCTTCTCATAATCCTTTAGCTGACGCGATGCGTATGCCACGACCTTGCCGTGTTGCATCAGTACACAGCTAAGACCCTTGTGTGATGCATCGCTATACACTACGAAACCCCCAGTGTTGTCCGGTAAGGTTAACACTGGTGCTTGGCTAAGTCTCTTTTTCAACTCCCTGAAACTTTCCTCACATTTCTCCGACCAAACAAATTTAACCGTTTTCCTGGTGAGATTGGTCAACGGCGATGCTATTTTTGAAAAATCCTGGATGAATCTCCGATAGTATCCTGCTAATCCCAAGAAACTCTGGATCTCTGTCGGCGTCTTCGGCTGTTCCCAGTTGATAACTGCTTCCACTTTTGCTGGGTCCACCGAAACACCATCCTTGTCGATGACATGACCCAGAAATTGTACTCTCTGCAACCAAAACTCACACTTAGAAAACTTTGCATACAACTTCTCCTTCCTGAGAGCTTTTAATACAATCTTCAAGTGTTCAGCATGCTCCTCCTCCGTCCCTGAATACACCAGAATGTCATCAATGAACACGACTACGAACTTGTCCAAGTACTGCTTGAATACTCTGTTCATCATATCCATGAATGCTGCTGGTGCATTCGTCAATCCAAAAGACATTACCAGAAACTCGAAGTGCCCGTAACGAGTTCTGAATGCAGTCTTCGGGATATCTTCTTGCCTCACCTTCAGCTGATGATAGCCTGTTCTTAAGTCGATTTTTGAAAAGTATTTCGCTCCCTTAAGTTGATCAAATAGATCGTCAATCCTAGGAAGCGGATACCTATTCTTAATCGTAACTTTGTTCAATTCTCGGTAGTCGATACAAAGTCGCATAGAACCATCTTTCTTCTTTACAAACAGAACTGGCGCTCCCCATGGGGACACGCTTGGTCTGATGTAACCCTTATCTAACAGTTCCTGCAGTTGCACCATCAACTCTTTCATTTCTACCGGTGCCATTCGATACGGCGGCTTCGATATTGGTGCGGTTCCCGGTGCCAAATCGATAACGAACTCGGTTTCCCTATCTGGCGGCAGTCCCGGAAGTTCATCGGGAAAGACATCGGTGAAATCTCTCACGACTGGTATTTGACTCATCTCATCCCCGACCTGACGAGTATCGACCACATGGGCCAAATAACATTCGCAACCCTTCTTGAGTAATCTCCTTGTTTGCATCATAGTAAGACAACAAGATTGGCTTGGTGACTTACTGCCGTAAAATACTACCTTCGACTTATTAGGAGCCTTTAGGTGTACACATTTCTTCTTACAGTCAATAACTGCTCCGTGGGTTGATAGCCAATCCATTCCCAGGATTACATCAAACTCTCCCAGCCGAATTGGTATCAAATCCACATTGAGCTTAAATCCTCGCAATTCAACACAACAATTCCTATGAATGTGTTCTACAGGGACAATTTCTTTGTTTGCTACTTCTACGTTCATAGGGTGTTCTAATTTTTCACGAGGTAAATTCAACTGACTAGCAAATTCTTCGAAAACAAAAGAGCAAGTAGCACCCGAATCAAATAGCACATATGCATTTATATCATTTATTGGGATGATACCTGACACCACGTCCTTGGATTCCATGGCATCCTGCACAGTCATGTTGAACGTGCGGGCTGTTGGCCTGTTGGCTTGACTGGATGGTGGCCCGTAGTTCAATCGGTTGCTGTTTCCACTGTTGTTGTTGTTTCGGTTGCCACTCCCGGCGTCGCTTTTCTTCTTCGGACAATCCCTCATTTGGTGGTCGGGTGCTCCACATGAAAAACATCCCCCCTTTGGCTTATTCTGACATTGGGGAGCCATGTGCCCCGGTTGCCCACACCGGTAACAAACACTCTTTCCCTTCATACATTCCCCGGTGTGGTTCTTGCCGCAATTATTGCACCTGCCTGGTTTCTTTGCCTCCCCTCCAGACTGGTTTCCTCCGGGTTTATTGCTCCCGAAAGATTGGCTCTCACTCCATTTGCGTTTATTGGGGTTGCTGCCCCCGCTGCTCCCTGCCTTCGGGCCCTTATGTCCTTTCTTCTTCTCTTGGTTGTATTTAGCCAGGGCCTCGCTGCCACCCTCTGCAATGATTGCCCTCTCCATCAATTCTGCGAATGTTCTGATTTTTAATACTGCTACAGAACGGTATAACCATGGTTTCAACCCTTGCTCAAACCTACGAGCTTTCCTTTCCTCGGTGCTGACTTGGTGAGCTGCAAACCGTGCCAACTCATTGAACTTAGCTGCGTAGTCCGCCACAGACATGTTCCCTTGTTTTAGTTCCAGGAACTTGATCTCCATCTCCTGCTTCATGCTCTCTGGAAAGTAATTTTCCAAGAACATTTCCTTAAAACGATCCCAAGCGACAATGCCTTCTTCCACTCGGCCTCTGTTGGCCTTCCACCAGTAGTTTGCCTCACCCTTTAACATGAAGGTAGCAAAACTTGTTTTCTGTTCCTCTGCCACCCTTGCCACTTCAAAGACCTTCTCTATCTCTTCTATCCAGGTCTGTGCTTCTATTGGGTTAAGAGTTCCCTTGAACTCGGGTGGTCCGACCAATTTGAAATCTTTAAAGTTTGCCAGATGATGCGCTGGCTCGGCTGCGGCTTGGGTTCTTCCAGGTGGCGGTCTTGATTGCATGGCCTCTGCCAGCATTTCCGCAAACATTCTCATGGGGTTGGTTTGGTCTCCAACCTCACTTTCTGACTCTTCGACTTGTCGGTTACGTGGCCTTCCCCTTGGCATGGTTTGGAATAAGGAAACTGATGACCTTTACCTATAGATTTACATTTTACATCATATGTTATTAAAATTAGCAATCAAGGGCAAAATATCTATCAAACACATTTGATTTAAGTGAAACATCTGCATTTATATTTATATACCACTGTTTGTTACAAGACGAAACCTGTGGCATACTGCTATAAATGCGCCACTGTGTGCCCTATCATCACTTCCCCTGAAACAAAAGGTGGGGAATGATACTGCCCATCCTCTAAGGCAACAAAAGTTGAGGTTTGACTACTACCCCAACAAGAAAACAAATATAATGTTTCACAATACAAATATGCATACGTCCCTAATATAACAAAAGGTGGGACTGACTGTACTAGCAACTAAACCACCATCCTATCCCATCACTATACATCATGACGGATCCGAGCCTGCCGGCCAGAAGAGAATGCTCCATCCCCGATCCTGCGACGAACAGAGCGACTGGACTCCCCTACCTCAGCCCGGGGCCTCCTGTAGGCTGCATCTAGGGCATATCCTAGGGTCTCGATCCTCACCGCCCCAGCCTCTAACCGGTCCTCCAGTAGGTCAACTCTACTTGCTGCTCTGACCCAGGCGTCCCTCACTCGGACATTCTCAGCAACTTCTAGCCCAATCTCGAACTTCATGGCCTCCTGTTTCCCCCTCAGGTGGGCGATCTGCAGATCCCTCTGCTCTAACCTCTCTCTCAACTCAGCATTTCGGGCCACTAGCTGATGTAGCAGTGGTCCGACCTGCTGTGCTGAGGACTCGTAGCCCTGGAGCTGTACCTTAGCCACCCCTAAGTCATGCTCGAGCTGGTAGGCTAAATCTCTGTACTGGTCCTCCATAAACTGATGGGTCTGGTTTTGCTCCTCCAAATGAGCAATCCGAGCCTCCAGCTCCTCATTCCTGCTAGTCAGCCCCTCGATAATATCATCGGCAGTGGACCCCATGCCATCAATATCAGCAGGTGGCTCCTCCCCCTCGGTCTCGGGGTCCTCCTCCTCAGCCTCTGGATCCTGACTGCCCGACCTCATAACCCCTCCTACTACCGGCTCTGGTAGCTCCCTAAGGTAGTCCTCCTCTGGCTCGGACTCCTCTAGCGGTACCCCTGGGGCAGTAGGAGTATACCCCACCAGCTGCTCAGCAACTACTGGGATATCTATGAATACCTCCTCCTCCTGGGTCCCACTAGTCCCTGCCCTGTCAGCCATCCTACAATCACACCGAAAATCAACATTAGTACAGCAATAAAATATATTCATTGAAGAAATGAAGTTATATTTCATTGGGTACTACTCGACTCGATGAATTCCCCAATTCATCAAAACCACATAATTAAATCTCCTCGATTTATCTCCTAACACTCAATACGAGTTTACTATGAAGGTTATAACCTAGGTTTCGCGTTCCTAAAGTTTATAACCTACTGCTCTGATACCAACCTGTGACGCCCCCAAATTCGGGTCTCCAAATACCCGGATTCGGTCATCACGATCCAACATAAACATCCACCTATAACAACATATGGTATCTAAAATGCGGAATAAAATAAACATACGTTGTTCATTACAAGGTGTTACTAGTCCCAGAATACGATTAACCTTAAACAATTACACAATCCATACCCTAAACAACTATCAGGGTTTAAATTACATTAACAGTAATTAACTAACACATGAATCTAAAGTCTGCTACGAGAAGTCTATCATTTCATCTTTTCTTTTCCTTTGTTCTTCCCTGACGTCTCGGGTTTAGCTGCAATGAAGTCATGATATAGCAAGAATGAGCAACGAGTTTGCCCAGCAAGTTTAAAGTGCAACGATAAAGATATATCATGATGAAGGGATATTAAAGGGATTTCAACAAAAGAATAATCAGAAGCAAGAACATTAAATGCTTTTGGAACAATTGATAGTCAAATAGACTTTGAACGATAACTTCCAGAGGAGTCAATAGCTGGTTGACCCTCTGGTTACTGGCTACAGAATAACGTACTTGAGGGGATCAGCCTCGCGTACCCTATGTATATGCATAACATTTAATTCTGCTGTTGGTACCTTATATACGGTACGTGGGGTACTCCCCTATAAATAAAGGGGTGTTCATACAGTCTAAGAATCCTTACCATTGATTGGTTCAGATAGCTTTTATAAATTCTCACGTATTTGTCTGACCGAACAAGGGTTCAGACTTAACCATGAATGGTTTATAAATTCCTAAATTTAAATATACGAATCTCAAATGGACGAGTGCGAATGCCAATAAATATATAGATGTGGAATAATTTAGAAAATAATTAGACCACTTAAGGCATGCTTGGAGATAAAAACTCAAGCTTAAAGAATAACTTGCAACAATATATATATATACCTTTTTGCACGAATTAAAAATAGTGCATAAGGCTTAGAAATTTGCTCAAGGTAAAAGTTGAGTAAAGAAGAACTTGCAATAATGTAAGAAGTTTAGGGTTAGGAACTTGCCTGCTTGCTCAGCTACAGATAAATTCTAGCTTTAATTAACTGATCTCGAGTGACCTATCATTGGATAAAGTCGGCTTATCAATTATTATGACATGGTTGTATCTTGGCACGCTTTACTATACCATTTACTTAGCAATTAAATAATTCATCATCTATATTTAATTATAATTTAACATTAGTTAAACGAAAATTTATTAATGACCTTTAGCTATTATTTAAACAGATAATAATTAATCATGGTCACTATCATTTAAATACTCAATTTATTACCTTTAATTGTATCTAGGTATGGTTTAACAATCCTTATAAAATAAATTTATTTTGGTTTAACGATAACGGAAAACCATTGATCAATTATTTAGTTGATTTACTCTTAATTACCATTACCTTAGGGGTAATTTAGTAATTATTATACTTGTTCTTTATTCAACATTAATTAATGTATAAATTTACACACACTTAATTATTATTCAATATTAATAATCGTTAAGTGTTTATTATCTTTATTTATTTAAGGCCAAAATAAGTAATTAACTTATTAATCCCTCTCATACTTAATCATTATACCAATGATGATAGTTATTATCCTTGTTAGCTTTGTTCATACCCAATTATTATTAGTTAATAATTGGATATTTATTTTCTTTATTATTAATAAATAATTATTTTATTACTATTATTCGTACTTAATTATTAATAAGTATTTACCAACCCTATTTATTATTATTCATATTTAATTATTATTATTACTTAAATAATAATTAAGTATTTCTAACACTAAATTATTAGTTGGGATTATATAGTTATTACCCTTATTTATTATTTATGGATAAATAATAAGAAATTATTTGTTAACCTTGTTCATACTTAATTATTATTTAATATTAATTAAATAATAATTAAATATTTATTATCTTTATTGGTAAATAATAAATAGTTATATTTTTATTACTTTATTTATACTTAATTATTATTTAATATTCATTGAATAATAATTATTATCTTTACTCATTGTATATTGACGAAAATAATAAAATAATAATTAATTATTATTTTATAATAATTTAAATACTTATTATCTTATTTATTATTTATTACTACATAATAAATAATTATTATATTATTGTTAGCAGTTTGCCCGACAAATCCCTACCTACAACTAGGTTCGATTCCCAGCCATACCAAACATAAACCAAATTTGCTGTGTACTGCCCTAAAATAGGTGTCCTTCCCCGTTTCAAGGTTCGTAACTCACACATAACCATATTCCCCACCACGGTCGGCTCGCAACACAGGTTGAAATTGACAACAATATGCCAGCAATACTCATGTTAAATCATGTGACTAACCCATCATTAACACATAAAGAGAAAGCCAAAGGTTTGATTTTTTTTTTGTAAACCATCTTGATGGCAGAACAATCAGTACCAAGACGAAAACCAGTTTCCTTTTTATTCAGACCTTTCAACAAGCACATGGTGGGCATACAGAGACTCAACACTGCCTAATTACTTTACAAATTTAGGCTGCCCGAACCTTAAGGTTCTGCCATACCAGAGTTCCAGTCAATACACCCCAATACCAGAAACGAATTTACTCAACACAAGGAAATAGAACACCCAATACAGAGAAACAATTTAATTTAATACAATACCAAGAATCCAAAATACCCAGCATAAAAGGAAGAAAAATAAAAAAAACAACAACCCAAACGAGCCAACGCAGTAGCTCGGTGGAACCATGGTTATACCTTGAGCTTGCGCGGACTGCAGGCCTCCTCCTTCTACCAAAATACGTAATGAATCCGGACATTCAGCGGCCAGCCTCCTCTGTTTCCCTCTTTCTTGCGACTTCTAATATGTATCTATATTTTTTTTTTCTAACTTGGGACTCACAAGAACAATAGGGCCGGCAGCTTCGGCTAAGGCTTGGAGGGTTCAATTTATAGAAGGAGTTTTACCCAATTATTGGGAAATACCTTAAGTGGTCGAGCAAAGACCAACGGTAGGATGGGAGTGGTTAGTCGGTTGTCCGCGTCAAGGCCCATCCGTTCAGTCGGCAGCCCCTTGAGCCGCGTTCCCGCCGGTCAAATCGCCCAGCGCCTGCCTCGGTCCTTGTTTAGCCACCGGTCCTTGAGCTTCTTGCTTTGTCCGCCTCGAGCCTTGAGTTATCCGCCGGTCGTTGTGCCTTCTCGTCTATGCCGCCGGTCCCTTACATCCCCCCCACGCCGACGCCAGCTCTCCTTCATCCGCTCCATTTGATTGAGGGCTAGGACTGTGGAACCTAGGGCTAGAATCCCCCCTTTCTCAGCTTAACCCCCCCTCCTTTTTCTCCCGTTTCTTCCTGACTTGAGGCTAGGTCTAGCTGATTGCTAAATCCCCAAATGCTTTACTGGCATGAGGGGGTCCGACTCGGTAAGAGAAAGGAAATGGGCTACCCTAATTGGAATTGGGCCGGCTAAAAAAAATTATAAGAGTGACCCAATTGGATTGGCTTGACCCGACCCACCCTTGGTTGACCCAACAGGAAAGTAAAAGGAAAGGAAAAGGTGGGTCAGCCCAATAGGAAATAAAATGGGAATTAGGTAGCTAAAAAAAAATAATAGCCCACTTATCTTACTAAAATTAATAATACTATGTTTCCAGTACTTGAAATAACTAATTAATTTACCCAATTATTTAAAATATTTGTTTCGATAATAATTTCCCGTTCAAATTATTTAACTCCGATAATAGTAAAATTATTTATTAATTTCCCCAAATTTGTTTGTCGATCAATTGTTAGGGTCGACTCATTAATTTATTCAACCTATTAGTGAGTCCCTTTAAGGCATAGAGAATTATTAGCTCGTATGGTTATGTAATTTGATAATAATATCCCACATAGATCTAATTAAATCCGTAAAATTAAATAAAATAAATTTCATAATTCAAAATAAATGGATAACAAGTTTTAAAATTCTTGGATATTACAAAACCCTAATTTCTATCTCTATAGAAATTGTAAGCACTCTCCACAATTCTTATACAATAGTGTGTAACCCTAATCTATGATAAGACTTCTCTTATTTATAGATGTATGAAAACTCTTTCCTAAACTATTTAGCATTAGGGTTTCTATTCTAATTAAACTCCTTTAATTAATTCTGCTCCTAATCCAATTAGGAATTTATGAGAGAGTACTTCTATTAATTAATTCTCAATCCCTATTAGGAATTAAATAATAGTAATAGTAATAATACTAATAAGACTCCTCTTATTAATTTATATTTAATATTTCTAAAATATTAAATAATAAATACTAAGCTATTTAATTTATTCTATCTCCATAGACTAAATTAAATAGACATAACTTATTATTACAATTATGCCATTTACTTCTTAAATAAATATTTTTCTTTTGCGGTGTGACCCTTTAGGGTCTCCATATTAAACCGGTTGCGAATAAATCAATTAGAATAATTCTAATCTTATTTAAATAAATAAATTAAACTATTTAATTCATTTAAATAAATAACATTTATTCTACAATAAGGGTAAGCCCCCTTAGCGATCAACGACTTTCCAAATAATATAGATTTCAACATTAAACATAAAAGAACCTTTCAGAGAATAGTTACCGTATAATTCAATCCTTCTACTATACAATGTCCCAATTAAATATAAGACATGGATTTATTGTCAAGTCTTATTTTATTTAATTATATGTATTTTGAATCCCAAATGCACAACTCTAAATAATGCAAATTAGAAACTCCTTTCTAATTTCATTCTGCCTTGGCCAAGGACTACTGAGTTATCATTTATCGAATCACATAGGACATTCACATCTTTTACTAGACGTGGTAGATTCTTTGTTGATCATTCACCTATCTCCATGCACAGCTTATTATACCTAATCATACTCTTCGATATAGCTCAAAGGTCTTAAGGGACATGTCAAAGTATAACTCATCATACACAAGATACTATGATGATCTCAAGTCCAAGGATCACTTGTACTACTATCACTAGAGGAATTACTATTGACAGGCAAGTAAAACTCCATTAGGTATTCCTTAGCGAGCCATGTTCAATGTACTTATTCTCCAATAAGCACCTACATACTTGCTTTAGTGTCTCCACACAAATGATTATGAGATCAATCATCCTTTTCTTAAGAGCAAGCAACGTATGTACTAATCTATCCGGATTCACTAATCCCCTTTTTAGTAATCCAACGATTAGGAACGATTTTAGTTTGTGAGCTATCTTGAATTTAGATCTCATTAGCATGATCACCATCATGATTCTAAAAGCATTGCTCAAAACTATGTGTTTATCACATTTAATATAACAGCACCATGTAGATAATGTAAAATGCCTTTTAAGAAAAATAATTCTTTTATTAATAAATGAATAAGATTACAAAGTATATACTGCATCATATCAAATATGATTGGCTTGTGTGCATACTACTTTCAATCTCCCACTTGCACTAAAGCCAATCGCCATGGTATCTAATACCCATCTTCTCTAAGTGACGATCAAACTGTTGTTGTGTTAAAGCTTTAGTAAATGGATCTGCAATGTTGTCTTGAGAGTCCACACGCTCTAGGGTGACATCTCTTCTTTCAATGATCTCTATAATCAAATGAAATCGCCGCAACACGTGTTTGGATTTCTGATGAGACCTGGGTTCCTTAGCCTGTGCAACAGCTCCGGCATTGTCACAGAATAAAGGTACAACTCCTCTAATGCTAGGAACCACTCCAAGTTCAGTTATGAACTTCTTCATCCAAACAACTTCCTTTGCAGCTTCACTTGTAGCTATGTATTCTGCCTCTGTCACTGAATCGGCAACTATTTGCTGCTTGGAACTTTTCCAACTCACTGCGCCACCGTTTAAGGTAAACACATACCGTGAAACGGATTTACTATCATCTTGGTCCATTTGAAAACTTGAGTCTGTATAGCCCTCTAGTTTCAATTCAGACCCACCGTAGACAAGAAATATATCCTTAGTTCTTCTCAAGTACTTTACGATATTTTTCACTACCTTCCAGTACTCTTCTCCTGGATTCGACTGATATCTGCTTGTTATACTAAGTGCATGAGCGACATCTGGTCTAATACATATCATACTGTACATGATAAATCCTATTGCTGAAGCATAAGAAATCTTACTCATCCGGTCTCCCTCCTCAGGTGTCTTTGGGGCCTGTTTTTTGGAGAGATGTATTCCATGGCTCATCGGCATGAGACCTCTCTTGGAATCTTCTATGCTAAACCTTTTTAGCATCGAGTTAATGTACTTTCCTTGGGTCAAGCTTAGCATCCTTTTAGATCTATCTCTATAGATCTTTATCCCCAAAATATAGGATGCCTCACCCAAGTCTTTCATGGAGAAGTATTTAGATAACCAAATTTTGATCGACTGTAGCATAGGAACGTCATTCCCTATCAGTAATATATCATCAACATATAATACAAGGAATGAAACAGCGCTCCCACTAACCTTCTTGTACACACAAGGTTCATCCTCATTTTTGATAAAATCAAACCTTTTGATTATCTCATCAAAACGGATGTTCCATGTTCGAGAAGCTTACTTCAATCCATAAATTGATCGTTGTAGCTTACAGACTTGGTTTGTTCTAACCATTGAAACAAAACCCTCTGGCTATATCATATATACATTTTCCTCAAGCTCTCCATTGAGGAAGGTCGTTTTCACGTCCATTTGCCAGATCTCATAGTCATAATAAGCTGCAATTGCAAGCAAAATCCGAATGGACTTGAGCATAGCTACTGGTGAGAAGGTTTCATCATAGTCAACTCGTTGTCTTTGTTTGAAATCTTTTGCAATCAGTCGGGCCTTATAGGTCTCTACCTTGCCATCTGCTCCAGTCTTTCTCTTAAAGACCCATTTACACCCAATAGGTTTAATGCCCTCAGGTGGTGAAACCAAAGTCCATACTTGGATTTCATAAATGGAGTTCATCTCGGATTTTACGGCTTCTAACCATTTCTCTGAGTCTTCACTACTTATAGCTTCTTCGTAAGTCAATGGATCATCATCATCTATGATGCGTACCTCATCATCATCCTCTTTGATGAATCTATACATATCAGGTATCTTCGGTACTCTTCCAGATTTACGAATAGGTAGTGGTACAGTAGGTTCTTCTACTTTGTCCGGTACCTGACTTTGATCCGTAGTATTTTGTGGTTCTTGAACTTCTTCAAGATATATCTTACTCCCACTGACCCCTTTAAGGATAAACTCCTTTTCCAAGAAGGCAACGTGTTTCGCAACAAACACCTTTTAATCAGTAGGATAATAGAAATAATACCATGATGTTTTTTTAGGGTATCCCACGAATCTACATTTGTCGGATCTAATCTTTAGCTTATCATGCTCAAACCTTTTGACATAAGCTGGACAACCCCAAGTCTTAACATGCCTAAGATTTGGTTTCCTCCCTGTCCATATCTCATATGGAGTCTTTGGGACGAATTTGGTAGGTACCTTGTTAAGTAGGTATGCAACCGATTCTAGAGCATAACCCCAGAAGGATACTGGAAGGTCGGTAAAACTCATCATGGAATGAACCATGTCCAACAATGTTCGATTTCTCCTTTCAGATACACCATTCAACTGTGGCCTTCCTGGTGGAGTCCATTGTGAGATTATACCATTTTCTTTGAGAAAATTGAGAAACTCATTGGTCAAGTATTTCCCTCCTCGATCCGATCGAAGAATCTTAATACTCTTACCAGTTTGCTTCTCTACTTCACTTCTGAATTCTTTGAACTTTTCAAACAATTCAAATTTGTATTTCATTAAATACACATATCCAAATCTAGAATGATGATCAGTGACAGTAATAAAATAAGAATAGTCTCCTCGTGCATTCATTGTCATAGGTCCACATACGCCTGTGTGTACCAACGCTAACAACTCTGTAACTTTTTCTCCTTTTCCACTAAAAGGAGATTTAGTCATCTTACCCATGAGACAAGATTCACAAGTTGGATATGATTCGTAATCAGATAGCTCTAAAAGCCCATCTTTATGTAACTTGGTTAATCTTGTTTCATTGATATGACCGAGTCTACAGTGCCACATAAAGGTATAATTAACATCATCTCCTTTTCTTTTCTTAGTTTCTTCAATTTGAAGCATATTTTCATGCAAGTCAAGTATGAAAAGTCCATTCAGTAGATTGCCAACACCATATAAAACATTTTTATTATAAATAGAACAACTGTTGTTCTTTATTATAATATCAAAACCATCCATATCCAATACAGAAATTGAAATAATATTTTTAATGAGCGTTGGAACATAATAACAATTATGTAAACTAATGAACTTACCCGAAGGCAGTGCTAAACAATAAGTCCCTACAGCTAATGAAGCAACCTTTGCTCCATTTCCCACTCGTAGGACGACTTCATCCTTGTTCAGCTTTCTACTTTTGCTTAGTCCCTGCACATTATTACATATGTGAGAACTACAGCTGGTATCCAATATCCAAGTAGAATTTTGACTTTCAGAAAAATTAATTTCCATCATGAACAAACCTAGATCGGAAGTCGAAGCTTCTCCAAGCTTCTTCTGGTCCGCAAGATACTCCTTGCAGTTTTTTTTCCAGTGTCCCGGCTTATTACAATGGTAGCAAATTCCTTTGCTATCTGGATCAGGTTTCTTTTTATCCTTTCTCTTCGCCTTGCCCTTAGCCTTCTTGTTTTTCTTCTTTTTAGAAGATACCTTGGGCCTCTTCCTTTTCTTGGAAGAATCATCCACTAGTAAGACTTGGTTCTTGTTGGATGAAAAGTGAACTTCAGCAGTTTTCAGCATGTTAAGTAGCTCAGGCAAGCTGACGTCCAACTTATTCATGTGAAAATTCACAACAAATTGTGAGAAGGTGTCTGGAAGTGACTGCAAGATCAAATCTTGACGTAACTCCCCATCCATCACGAACCCAAGCTGTCCAAGTTGTTCAATCAGATTGATCATCTTAAGGACATGAGTCTCAACGGCAGTGCCCTCGGTCATACGAGATCGGAAGAGCCCCTTAGATATCTGATATCTAGCAGTCCTACTTTGCTCACCATACAACTCTTTGAGGTGCAGCAATATAGTAGGAGCATCCATAGTTTCATGCTGACGCTGAAGCTCGTTACTCATGGATGCGAGCATGATGCATTGAGCCAAGATTGCATCATCTTGCCACTTTCTGAAAGTAGCAATCTCTTTCTCAGAGGCTGTTTCTGCAACACTTGCAGGGACAAGCGAATTTAGGACATAAGAAATCTTTTCAGCAGTGAGAACAATTCTCAGATTCCTTAACCAATCTGTGTAATTCGGTCTGGTCAGTTTGTTAGCATCAAGTATGCTACGCAGTGATAGTGAGTTTGACATTTTTAAATTCTGCATGTAAAATAGACAATATTTTAGCATACATTTATTTAATTAATTACCAAAATAAATTAGGTCTTTATTTTAAATTGGTATCTCTCACTTTTTCATCAATCTATATTACCCTCATTATATAGTTCGGCAATTCTAATTAAATATTTGCTAGTGAGACTAAGGATCCCATTTTAAATGTATATAGCCTTGTGGTGACACAACAAACGATATATAAATAAATAGGTAGACAACTATTGTCAATTACATCACTATGTAACTCCTTTTATTTTGCCTCTTAGATTATTTTGATCAAGTGGTGACACATCTGAATCAAAATTATCTAAGTTAAGTCCAACCTAGCACTTTCATATATATGAAGACAAAAATACTGTCCTTGTGGTGATACAACAAAACAGTAATGTTCAATTCCTTAATAAGCATCAAATGTGATAATGCAACATCTTAAATATTTAATACTTGCCTTGTGGTGACACAACAAACTCATATTAAATATTCAATTCTCTATTGCTTTACCATGCTAGAAAGCGACGTTCGATATTCCAAATATCTTTGATCGCTTAGGACTTAATATAATTTCTTTGAAGGGTTTATTATTATTAGTCTCATCTTGTTTAGCGCGCATACACACATATATATAAAATACGCATCGTCTTATTTAACATGCGAAGCATGTGATAATATATAATATATATATATAGAAAGCATGCACATATAGAATACTATATTCTACCCGGATTGATTATGGACTTTTGTTCTAGTTTGTTTCACTAGAGCCACCAAGTGAACCAAAAGGGCAAACCTAGGGTGCAAGAATTAAATTTAAATATAACTATTACATTTAAACCCGGGCTCTAATACAAACGGGTCTTCAAGCACTCCTTGCTCTTTTGTCTCTAATTATTCAAAATTAATTCTAACTAGTCCTATTACAAAAACTATTTACAATAAATAGAAACCTTGATCAGCAGTCAAGGGAAAGTACATAAGAGGGAGATAGAATTTACATTAAGAAAAATTAGAGAAGACGAGGTATGCACACCCCATTTATAAAAACCCATACATTCAAGCATCCTCTAAAATAATTCCAATAACACATTGGTCAATAGTCCATAATCAATCCCTATTTATTATCATACATATCTCTATATGTATCAATAAATAACATTCATCTCATGAATAATAAAACCATTCTATATATACATTGATATCAATTAATGGGCAAAAGTTTTGCTAATATTTAGTTTTGAAACAAAATAAACTCTTTTATTTTAATCAAAAACCAAATACAAACTAAACTCCTTTAATTTTAGCAATATGAAATCTTATTCTAGATAAAATAAACATCTTTATTTTAAACATTTATCAATTAAATAAACCATTAATGTTAATTGAGAAAAACAAAAATTTTCAAACTCTGCATACCGGCGCGGCCGCGCTCCAAATTGAACTAGGAGCGGCGCGGCCGCGCTGCACCCCATAAACGTTTTCTGGGTTCAGGCGCGGCCGCGCTCCAGAAGGAACTGGAAGCGGCGCGGCCGCGCTGCGACGCGACGCTAAATCAGAAAATTTTTTCAGCCAAAAAATTCGATCGTATCGCATATCAATTCATACATGGAATCATCACAATCAATAATTAACACAAAGATTAGGCTCTGATACCATTGTTAGGTTTGTATATAACGCAAGCATGCAATCAAATTATATAAATAAAGCAGAAGCCTGATAAAACGGATTTTAAAATTTTCATACAAACCATCACCATGATCTTTCCTTGTGTTCAATTATCAATTAATGAAAGAGATAGACATTAAGAAATTATACCCTCACAGAACCGTGCTTACTCGGGTACAAGTTCACCTCTAATTCCTTCGCGTTCTCCTTGAATTCCACCGACTAAATTCCTTTGCTTGATCAACGTTAGCCACCCAAGTGTTTGGCCTCTAGAGTTGATCCACCAAGGAAAAATAGTTATTCAAGAACATGGGTGTTGGCAAAACTCTAGTTTCTATCTCTATACAAATTGCAAGTACTCTCCACAATCTAATGCAAGAGTGTGTAACCCTAATCTATGATAAGACTCCTCTTATTTATAGATGTAAGAATAACCCTTCACTAAACTATTTAGGATTAGGGTTTCTATTATAATTAAACTCCTTTAATTAATTATACTCCTAATCCAATTAGGAAATCATGTGAGAGTACTTCTATTAATTAATTCCCAATCTCTATTACGAATTAAATAATAGTAATAGTAATAGTAATAATAATAATTAGACTCCTCTTATTAATTTATATTTAATATTTCCAAAATATTAAATAAAAAATATTAAGCTATTTAATTTATTTTATCTCCATAGAATAAATTAAATACACTTAACTTATTATTACAATTATGCCATTTGTCGACGTCGGTTTCTCACCTTTCCCGATTTTTTAGCCTTCTTTATTATATGAGTTTGGGAAAAGGTCGGCATTGATGTCGACGGGTTTTTGGAAAGATCGTTTTTTATGATGAGCCAATTAACTAGAGTCGCCAGTTGGTATACTTGAAATGGATGTACCAACTCATCCGAGTTTTTACTTTTTTATAAATCGCTGGCTCATATGTGACTCCGAATTAATTGGTCTGCGAATCGAGATTCATAGAGTTCGGGGGCTTGCTTAAGCGAGGGGAAGGTGTTAGGCACCCCCCGACTTCCGTGAAACACGGTTACCGCAATCTTGATACTTTCCTATCCTTTGATTCATAAAATGTGTATACGTGCGTGTGTGTGTGTGCTTATGTGAATGTTGTGGTGAGTTCTTTCATGAGAGATGAAACATTTGGCATTTTATTGAGAAATCGTGTTTTGTTTTGGGAATGTTTTGGAACGTCGTTTCCGTTAGTACGAGAGAGCTCCTTTATTCATGAGAAAGGTTTGATTTTATTGGTCAAAAACCATGAGATCTTTATTAGGCGTTGTTTTGGCAAAATAAGAATCTTTTAAACCTTCGTCAAAATAGGAATCGAAATCTATACATTGCTTTCATAAAATGATGGGCAATTTCTAGGATATCTTTAACCCTACGCACAAAGGTTTAACATTTCATTCGTTTATAAAAGCCATTTTTTGGTGATGTTTGAAAATGATTTCCTTTGGCCTTCTCGTTTGATAGGAATCGACATTTATTAACACTTCCAATTTTTAGCCTCGTGATCCTAATAACCTAGTTTGTTTGATTTTTATGAAAACCTTCATCGTTTAATATTCGAAATCATTTTTATGTCACAAAATCTAATCAAGCATAAACACGCGTCGGGGCTATTCATGGGCATGTAAGCCATCAAAACATCCCCGAACGCCAACAATCACATATTCCACTACTACGGGGCCTTAAACCCGATTCTCGCCTTAGCGTCGTTTTAAGGCCCGGCGATTACATATTACAAAAAATGAGCATCTTGAATCTATTACATACATCCAAACGTCCATCATCGGATTTGGACCACGGGGTCGCATTCCTAGGCTCACACCCGATATTGCTACATGCTCACAAAATGAATACTACATAACTAATCAACCCGGATTTATCTAATACACCATGATATCCGAAAATGATAATCTAAATAAATTACACCCAATAAATCACCATAAACAAGCTAGAAATTTCACCAATTGGATATCTTCGGGTTATTAGGAAGAATTTTGTTCCGATGGAAACCTCACTAATAATCCCTAATCCATTATCCCACCATAAATTTCATGAAAAACTACATTTAATTCAACCAAATAATATGATATAATTTGCTAGAACAAAGGGAATTTTCACCTTGCAAATGATCTCAAATGGATGTGAACTTGTGTATTTGAATAGGATAAAGAGTATATTTGATACAATCAAAATCAAAAGAATATAACTCCTCTCCTTTTTCTCTCTTTTCTTCCTATTTTGTTGCAAAATTTGCTCTTTATCCTCTCTATTTCCGTGCTTTTGCTGCTGAGTTCTTCTTCTTCCCCAAAATTTCTCAACTCTCTAACTCTCTGTATGCTGAAGCGGAGGTGAGTGGAAATAGGCTGGCTGGCCGCCTGCCTTCCACTCACCTGGTTTCGAGTTTCGTGTTTTGAGTTCCGTGTTTTCAAAAGGCGCACTATTTGGCCGCAGATCAATCCGCGGCTGGACGGTTTGACTTTCTCGATTTTCGTGCCACGCCTCGATTTTCGTGCCGTAACGTCGGTTTTCGCTGACAGGCTTGTATTCTGTAGTCCGGGAATTTCCGGGAGACGTGCCACCTTATTCAGGAATGCCCATTTCGGACGGCCTTGTTATCACGTCAGCTTTGGTTGCCAATCATTGCGGTGGTGTTGGACGTTCGCACTTGTGCCCACTCCTTCGCTCCCGCAAGCCGGTTCAATTGACGATTTTGCCCTCCTGTCACGGTTAGTATAGGGAACGCAAAATTTGGGTGTCTACAGCTGCCCCTCTTTGTCATGTTTATGCAATGTTTAAATGAAATGAACAGGATAAAGAATAGACACTCGATGCATGAATGACAGTGCAAAAGAATGACAATACATACGTGATGTAACACATATGACTTATGATGCAACGTAAGATGCAACGGATGCAAAATATCCGTAAAAGGGTGTCAATGCGGATGATCGTCTCGTCGGGGCCGGGTTTCGTCGCCGGTCACCCATCTCGTAATCGCCGGTTATCGTCGCCGGTCGATTGTCTCGTCGGGGCCGGGTTTCGTCGCCAGTCACCCATCTCGTAACCCCCGGGTATCGTCGCCGGTTGGTTGTCTTGCCGGAGCCGGTTTTCGTCGCCGGTCATCCATCTCGTAATCGCCGGTTATCGTCGCTGGTCGATCGTCTCGTCAGGGCCAGGTATCGTCGTTGGTCACCCATCTCGTAATCGCCGGTTATCGTCGTCGGTCGATCGTCTCGTCGGGGCCGGGTATCGTCGTCGGTCACCCATCTCGTAATCGCCGGTTATCGTCGCCGGTCGATCATCTCGTCGGGGCTGGGTTTCGTCACCGGTCACCCATCTCGTAACCCCCGGGTATCGTCGCCGGTTGGTTGTCTTGTCGGAGCCGGGTTTCGTTGCCGGTCATCCATCTCGTAATCGCTGGTTATCGTCGCCGGTCGATCGTCTCGTCGGGGCCGGGTTTCGTCGCCGGTCACCCATCTCGTAACCCCCGGGTATCGTCGCCGGTTGGTTGTCTTGGATCTTAGCCCTTCCCATGGTGTTAGTGTTTGGATCTCAGCCCTTCCCAGGGTGTTAGTGTTTGGATCTCAGCCCTTCCTAGGGTGTTAGTTGTTTGGATCTCAGCCCTTCCGAGGGTGTTAGTTGTTTGGATCTCAGCCCTTCCCAGGGTGTTAGTTGCTTGGATCTCAGCCCTTCCCAGGGTGTTAGTGTTTGGATCTCAGCCCTTCCCAGGGTGTTAGTTGTTTGGATATCAGCCCTTCCCAAGGTGTTAGTTGTTTGGATATCAGCCCTTCCCAAGGTGTTAGTTGTTTGGATATCAGCCCTTCCCAGGGTGTTAGTGTTTGAATCTCAGCCCTTCCAAGGGTGTTAGTTGTTTGGATTTCAGCCCTTCCCAAGGTGTTAGTTGTTTGGATCTCAGCCCTTCCCAGGGTGCTCACCATCTTGTTGTGGTTTGCTTGGATGCCTTCCCAGGTTTGCTCACCACCTTGTTGTGGCTTGCTTGGATGCCTTCCCAGGTTTTCTCACCACCTTGTTGTGGCTTGCTTGGATGCCTTCCCAGGTTTGCTCACCACCTTGTTGCGGTTTGCTTGGATGTCTTCCCAGGTTCACTTCTTGTTTAGATACCAGCCCTTCCCAGGGGTCACTGATTGTTTGGATACCAGCCCTTCCCAGGGGTCCTTGATTGGTTGGATACCAGCCCTTCCCAGGGGTCACTGATTGTTTGGATACCAGCCCTTCCCAGGGGTCCTTGATTGGATGGATACTAGCCCTTCCCAGGGGTCGTCTGTTGGTTGGATACCAGCCCTTCCCAGGGGTCATTGATTGGTTGGATACCAGCTCTTCCCAGGGGTCACTGATTGTTTGGATACCAGCCCTTCCCAAGGGTCCTTGATTGGTTGGATACTAGCCCTTCCCAGGGGTCGTCTGTTGGTTGGATACCAGCCCTTCCCAGGGGTCATTGATTGGTTGGATACCAGCTCTTCCCAGGGGTCACTGATTGTTTGGATACCAGCCCTTCCCATGGGTCCTTGATTGGTTGGATACCAGCCCTTCCCAGGGGTCGTCTGTTGGTTGGATACCAGCCCTTCCCAGGGGTCATTGATTGGTTGGATACCAGCCCTTCCCAGGGGTCATTGATTGGACTTGAGTGATTTTTTTTTTATTTTTTATTTTTTTATTTTTGAAATGGGATGTGTGATCGGCTTCATGTCCCGGATCTCCCACCAACATCGTCCACGTACCATGCCACAAAAGCCATCACAGTCTGATCATTCGTGAGGTTGAAAGCGACGTGCTTGTACTTTCCCCTAAAGATTTTCATTTTGATCGTACATGTATGCATGCAAATGATGTTATGCATGATCTGGCAGATATGTTATGGACATATGCATGTGCACACATATGTTTAGATAGAAATGACCCCTGTTCAGTCAAATGATACGATTCGACCGTCGTCATTGTTTGCCAACATTTGATTGGATCACGCCTCGTCGTGACGTGTAGTTTCTAGACTTCAACATTGGTTTGGTACTCTGCCTGTTCTTGGTCGTCTTCATTTCATCGAGTTGAGGCAGTCTGTTTCGCTCTCTGTGATGATTGACAGCTATGTTGGGCTCCTTAGCCTTTTGATCATTTCTACTGGCCGATATGCTGTTGTCCCGCATTATATCATCCTTGTATATGCTCATGCACGTGGATCATTTGGATGTCGAGGCAGTGATAATTAGGATTGGGGAGAAGGCCAACGACGAGAAGTTCTGTGCAGCCTCAGCTTCCTTCCATTTCACGATTCTTAACTGCCCCAGCCTTGGCACGTGTTGTTACCAAGGATTTCTATCGAAAACTCGCGATGTTGACCGTGCTGAGTTATCCACAGCTCTGTAAGATCCTGCATATCAGATGACTAACAAATACCAAAACTTGAAGGCTCGGCCGTTAGTGTTAGTTCAACACAAAGATATTATAGTCTCGACAAAAATGCAGTTAAAGCACATGAAATTGAATATCTATTGATCGCACAATCTAGCAAGTTGTGAACCGTGAATGTACTAGATTGGAAGTTTTTTTTTTTTTTTTTTTTTCAATCCCTCGTGAGTTGATGATTTTCTATTTGACGAGTTATGAAATCGTAAGAACACCTTCAAGCATTCATGGTCATTGTACGTGAGTAAGGTCGAATTCAAAAGAACTACCTTCCCTCGTCAAAGGTATTCTGTCTCCATTCTCGACAACGTCCTTAGCAGGATTGACGTCATATGACAAATGCACTGTGCGATGCAGCATTCAGTAGGGCTTTCTCTTTCATGACTTTTTGTTTAAGGCTGAGAGTTTTTTTTTTCGTATTATCCTTTCTTTTTATTAGTCCACTTCACTTGTCTCGTTTTCTTAGGCTACTCAAAGTTACCCATTTAACGAGTTTTGGACCAATGACTCCCGAACCAGACGGTTTTGGGGCATTAGGTGTGCAGACACCCCTTCGGGTTTATTTACTCGAGTAACAAAGGCTACGGTTCGAGACAAGTTAGTGGTTTGCACCATTCATTCTTTGCTTGACCTTGCGTAAGATTCGTTTTCTTAGGCTTGAGTTACCCATGTAGCGAGCGTTAGGCCGATGACTCCCAAACCAGACGGTTTTAGGGTACCAGATGTAGAGACACCCCTTAGGCTTAATTACTCGAGTAGCCCATGCCACGATTCGAATCTGCTCGGGCCTCCTCTACTATAATGCTCATTTTCTTAGGCTCTGAGTTACTCATGTAACGAGTGTTGGGCCAGCGACTCCCAAACCAGATGGCTTTAGGGCACCAGGTGTAGAGACACCCCTCGGGCTTAATTACTCGAATAACCCAGACCAGGATTCGAGATATTAGCCTGATAATCATTTATCATCTGACTTCTTGATATTAGCTTGATAATCATTGACTGTCTGACTACGTGTTAATTGTCATCAACGTCGTCATAGTTTTATACCCCACAACTGAAAGTTTGTGCAAATTCAAAGTGAAGGCTGTCACATGAGGTCGATTCTGTTGCAAACGTTGCTTTGAATTAAGGCTTTGTACCTGATCAAAAGGTTGAATAGCCTTCTTCGTCTAATCGTACTCACGATCGTGCTCCACGGTTGCTTGTCAGAATTAATCCGATTCCTATCAAGCCAAATAAAATCCCCTTTCACGCGGATCATCGTATCCCAGGAAAACTATACTTGACAAATGCCAGATGATCGTACCGTTGAAGATTGAATTGACATGAGGTAGCATTTGATGATGATGGTGCATGTTGATGGGATTGTTGCATGGGTGCCAATTTGCACGTCATCATTTCCTAGGTAGTTGACAAATGCCCCAGTATTAAGTTGCTTTTCTTGTGATCTCCCTCATACTGGTTGCCTCGGTACCTCGCTGGACTGACAAAAGATTCGGTCCTTTGACCTGTTGAAAGGTTTGGGGGGATTTTTGATTTTTGAGATTTTTTTTTGCCCCCATTCCGGGTTCTTTGTGACTGTCAGGGCTGATGTTCGATGGCGATGGTTTGGTCTAAACTGGGTTTGGGTTTACCCTCGACCCATCATTTGATCTTGCCAGGCGTTTTGTCGATATCTGTATCATCCTGCTCGATCCCCATCAGATCGAAATCTAGCTTTATACCAAAATCGTGATCCTCCTTCAAATTTGGCCTATTGCTTGTCAGGCCAGAATGCCTCAATTCGGGGTACTGCCATAAAAATAAAAAAACAAAAAATGCTTGTCATATATATAAAACATTTCAGCACATGATCTTCTTTTTGGATAACATGACAAAATGACATGAGCGTGCAGGGATTTGAAATAAAACTCAGAATTTTAAAACCCATTGATCTTCTACTGGCCGAGATTCACTGCCATACTCCTGGATTCACCCCCCTTCCCCATCATGCTTGGGTAGAGGATTTAACATTTGGTGACCCTGGCTGTTCCACCACGATTTCCCCACTATCAATCAAATCCTGAATTTTGTGTTTCAGCGTCCAACATTTCTGCGTATCATGACCGGGGGAACCTGAGTGGTATGCGCATCGCTCGCTTGGGTCAAATCTCCTTCCATTCGGGTCACTCGGGGGTGCCAAATTGACTATTTTCCTTTGGGCTATCAATACTGCCAAAACCTGCTCAAGAGGATCCCCGAGTGGGGTGAATACTCGATTTTTCGAAGCCTCGAATCTCCTTCGCCCATCCGCCCTCTGATCAGTGAAGTTAGGCTGTCGGGATAGCCCCACTCTCTGCACCTGTATTAGAGGATTTTTCTCTGTCTTTCTAGACGATCCTTGCAGGATGAGGGACATATCTTCCTCCCTTTTCTTTTGGACCCTTCGGGAAGTGCTGCCATAGTTTCCACTCTGTATTTGCTCTGCAGCTGTTTCCAAAGCCGTGAAATCCCGGATCTTGCCCGATTTCAATCCCATGTCCACCATTTCTCCGTGTTTAATCATCTCGGCAAAAGGCCTACCAATCCCCGATATAACCCGCTCATAATAAGGAGCCTCCTGAATATCCACGAAGGTCATCACCATCTCCGGCTCGCTCATTGGAGGATTCACCTGGGCAGCCATACCCCTCCATCGCTGTGCATAATCCCTGAAAGATTCCTTGGGTTGCTTCTTAACTTTTGTCATTTGGTATCTATCAGGGGCCATTTGTGCTTGGAAGCTATACTGTGTTAAGAAGGTGTGGGCCAATTCCTCCCAATTGTGGATCCGGTCATTGTCAAGACGGGCATACCAGGTTCTCGCTTCTCCCGTCAAACTCTTTTGGAAAAGTTGCATTCTTAGGCCCTCGTCTTCTGCAAAAGATCCCAACTCCCCAATGTAGATTTTCAGATGTGTATAAGGATCCCCCTTCCCATTGTATTTCTCAAATTCGGGGATTTTAAATTTCTCCGGATATCTGGTTCCGGGGAAGACACAAAGATCTGAGTAGTTCACCCTGCCTAGGGACCCTATGCCCTTCATAGATTGGATAGTTTCCTCCATTTGTTTCATTTTCTTCCGCAGGTCATGAGTGTCTCCCTCTTCCGGGATAGTAATCACTGTCTTGTTAGGTACGGGAAAGGCCTTTGGGACGACTGGCTCGCCCTTAGGTTGGGGTGGATCCTCTTTAGGTGGATCCTGTTTAGGTAGCAATTGTTCCTTTAGCATCACAGCCATTTCTAACATCTGTCTTTTAATGTCATCAAATTCCTCCCTAGATATGGAACCAGGATTAATAGGTGGGAGTTCAGCCATTTCAGATGTAGAGTTTTGGGCCCTTTTAGACTGCGAACGGGTTTGAGGAGCAATCCTACAGAAACAATGGTTCGAAGTTCAGTTCTGGGAAATGAAAAATGTGGATGCATGCTAAAACGGTAATCTTTTGTGTTTTTGGGTTTTTCAATCTTTCCCTGTAAAACAAAAAGTTAGTAGTCCTTTAATGCAATAGCAAATGCTAAACACGTCTTTATTATGCTTTCCCAGCTGTTCCCTGCAAAACATAGAGGTTAGTAATTTCCCTTGACAGAAGGGGAGGAATATATGCATGGGATCATGACATTTTATACGCGTGAACGTAAAAGGGCATGAAGAGACTTCTCCTGCATTGGGTTTATCTGAGGCTGACCTATCCTAGGGTTACTCTCACGGGCTTTCCGGCATGAAGGTCCCCAAATCTTCGCAATCTACTTGTCTGAGTCCTTTCGATTGGAGCGGATTTGGGTGGTGCGTTTCCTGAGCCATCTCCGGGGAGCAGCCCCTTCGAGTCCAGTAATAAGCAACCGACAGGTTCGCCTCAGGAGGAGGTACTCTCTCAACATACATTCACATTCATCGTCCTCACCGTATGCAAATGATTACTTTAAAGTAAAGCAATCCCATTCAACTATTCATTCATTGGACAAAAGCATATTCACACAACAATAAATAAAAAAGTCAAAATGTCGCACACACATACACATTTATGAATTTTAAAGGATATGATCGCATCAAGATTTGAACGCGGCTTAAGCCCTCTAATGTCCTCAGCATAGTCGCCAGCTGTCGACGTCGGTTTCTCGCCTTTCCCGATTTTTTAGCCTTCTTTATTATATGAGTTTTGGAAAAGGTCGGCATTGATGTCGACGGGTTTTTGGAAAGATCATTTTTTATGATGAGCCAATTAACCAGAGTCGCCAGTTGGTATATTTGAAATGGATGTACCAACTCATCCGAGTTTTTTCTTTTTTATAAATCGCTGGCTCATATGTGACTCCGAATTAATTGGTCTGCGAATCGAGATTCATAGAGTTCGGGGGCTTGCTTAAGCGAGGGGAAGGTGTTAGGCACCCCCCGACTTCCGTGAATCACGGTTACCGCAATCTTGATACTTTCCTATCCTTTGATTCATAAAATGTGTGTACGTGTGTGTGTGTGTGTGTGCTTATGTGAATGTTGTGGTGAGTTCTTTCATGAGAGATGAAACATTTGGCATTTTATTGAGAAATCGTGTTTTGTTTTGGGAATGTTTTAGAACGTCGTTTCCGTTAGTACGAGAGAGCTCCTTTATTCATGAGAAAGGTTTGATTTTATTTGTCAAAAACCATGAGATCTTTATTAGGCGTTGTTTTGGCAAAATAAGAATCTTTTAAACCTTCGTCAAAATAGGAATCGAAATCTATACATTGCTTTCATAAAATGATGGGCAATTTCTAGGATATCTTTAACCCTACGCACAAAGGTTTAACATTTCATTCGTTTATAAAAGCCATTTTTTGGTGATGTTTGAAAATGATTTCCTTTGGCCTTCTCGTTTAATAGGAATCGACATTTATTAACACTTCCAATTTTTAGCCTCGTGATCCTAATAACCTAGTTTGTTTGATTTTTATGAAAACCTTCATCGTTTAATATTCGAAATCATTTTTATGTCACAAAATCTAATCAAGCATAAACACGCGTCGGGGCTATTCATGGGCATGTAAGCCATCAAAACATCCCCGAACGCCAACAATCACATATTCCACTACTACGGGGCCTTAAACCCGATTCTCGTCTTAGCGTCGTTTTAAGGCCCGACGATTACATATTACAAAAAACGAGCATCTTGAATCTATTACATACATCAAAACGTCCATCATCGGATTTGGACCACGGGGTCGCATTCCTAGGCTCACACCCGATATTGCTACATGCTCACAAAATGAATACTACATAACTAATCAACCCGGATTTATCTAATACACCATGATATCCGAAAATGATAATCTAAATAAATTACACCCAATAAATCACCATAAACAAGCTAGAAATTTCACCAATTGGATATCTTCGGGTTATTAGGAAGAATTTTGTTCCGATGGAACCCTCACTAATAATCCCTAATCCATTATCCCACCATAAATTTCATGAAAAACTACATTTAATTCAACCAAATAATATGATATAATTTGCTAGAACAAAGGGAATTTTCACCTTGCAAATGATCTCAAATGGATGTGAACTTGTGTATTTGAATAGGATAAAGAGTATATTTGATACAATCAAAATCAAAAGAATATAACTCCTCTCCTTTTTCTCTCTTTTCTTCCTATTTTGTTGCAAAATTTGCTCTTTATCCTCTCTATTTCTGTGCTTTTGCTGCTGAGTTCTTCTTCTTCCCCAAAATTTCTCAACTCTCTAACTCTCTGTATGCTGAAGCGGAGGTGAGTTGAAATAGGCTAGTTGGCCGCCTGCCTTCCACTCACCTGGTTTCGAGTTCCGTGTTTCGAGTTCCGTATTTTCAAAAGGCGCACTATTTGGCCGCAGATCAATCCGCGGTTGGACGGTTTGACTTTCTCAATTTTCGTGCCACGCCTCGATTTTCGTGCCGTAACGTCGGTTTTCGCTGACAGGCTTGTATTCTGCAGTCCGGGAATTTCCGGAAGACGTGCCACCTTATTCGGGAATGCCCGTTTCGGACGGCCTTGTTGTCACGTCAGCTTTGGTCGCCAATCATTGCAGTGGTGTTGGACGTTCGCACTTGTGCCCACTCCTTCGCTCCCGCAAGCCGGTTCAATTGACGATTTTGCCCTCCTGTCACGGTTAGTATAGGGAACGCAAAATTTGGGTGTCTACACCATTTACTTCTTAAATAAATATTTTCCTTTTGCGGTGTAACCCTTTAGGTTCTCCATATTAAACCGGTTCTGAATAAATCAATCAGAACAATTCTAATCTTATTTAAATAAATAAATTAAACTATTTAATTCATTTAAATAAATAATATTTATTCTACAATAAGGGTAAGCACCCTTAGCGATCAACGACTTTTCAGATAATATAGATTTCAACATTAAACACAAAAAAACCTTTCAGTGAATAGTTACCGTACAATTCAATCTTTCGACCATACAATGTCCCAATTAAATATAAGACATGGATTTACTGTCAAGTCTTATTTTATTTAATTATATGTATTTCGATTTCCAAATGCGCAACTCTAAATAATACAAATTAGAAACTCCTTTCTAATTTCATTCTGCCTTAGCCAAGGACTACTGAACTGTCATTTATCGAATCACATACGACATTCACATCTTTTACTATACGTGGTAGATTTTTTGTTGATCATTCACTTATCTCCATGCACAACTTATTATAACCAATCATACCCTTTGATATACCCCAAAGGTCTTAAGAGACATATCAAAGTATAACTCATCATACACAAGATACTATAATGATCTCAAGTCCAAGGATCACTTATACTACTATCACTAGAGGAATTCCTATTGACAGGCGAGTAAAACTCCATTAGGTATTCCTTAGCGAGCCACGTTCAGTGTACTTATTCTCCAATAAGCACCTACATACTTGCTTTAGTGTCTCCACACAAATGATTATAAGATCAATCATCCTCTTCTCAAGAGCAAGCAACGTATGTAGTAATCTATCCGAATTCACTAATCCCCTTTTTAGTAATCCAACGATTAGTAAACGATTTTAGTTTGTGAGCTATTTAGAATTTAGATCTCATTAGCATGATCACCATCATGATTCTAAAAGCATTGCTCAAAACTATGGGTTTATCACATTTAATATAACAGCACCATGTAGATAATATGAAATGCCTTTTAAGAAAAACAATTCTTTTATTAATAAATGAATAAGATTACAAAGTATATGCTACATCATATCAAATATGATTGGCTTGTGTGCATATTACTTTCATCATCTTACCACTTTCTGAAAGTAGCAATCTCTTCCTAAGAGGTTGTTTCTGCGACATTTGCAAGGACAGGCGAATTTAGGACATAAGAAATCTTTTCTTAACCTGTCCGTGTAATTCGGTCCGGTCAGTTTGTTAACATCAAGTATGCTACACAATGATAGTGAGTTTGACATTTTTAAATTCTGCATGTGAAATAAACAACATTTTAGCATGCATTCATTTTATTAATCATCAAAATAAATTAGGTCTTTATTTAAATTGGTATCTCTCACTTTTTCATCAAACTATATTACCCTCATTATATAGTTCGACAAATCTAATTAAAGATTTGCTAGTGAGAATATAAGGATCCCATTTCAAATGTATATAGCCTTGTGTGTGCACAGCAAACTATATATAAATAAATGGGTAGATAACTATTGTCAATTACATCACTTTGTAACTCCTTGTATTTTGCTTCTTAGATTATAATGGTCAAGTGTGTACACATCCGAACTAAAATAATCTAAGTTAAATCCAACCTAGCACTTCCATATACGTGAAGAGAAAAAGACCGCCCTTGTGTGTGCACAACAAAGCAGTAATGTTCAATTCCTTAATAAGCATCAAATGTGATAAGGCAACATCTTAAATATTTAATACTCGCCTTGTTTGTGCGCAACAAACTCATATTAAATATTTAATACTCTATTACTTTACCATGCTAGAAGGCGACGTTCGATATTCCAAATATCTTTGAACGTTTAGGACTTAATATAATTTCTTTGAGGGGTTTGTTATTATTTGTTTCATCTTGTTTAGCGCGCATGCACATATATATATATTTAAAATACGCGTCATATTATTTGACATGCGAAGCATGTTGGATAATATAATATATATATATATATATAATAATCATGCACATATAGAATACTATATTCTACCCGGATTGATTATGGATTTTTATTCTAGTTTGGTTCACTAGAGCCACCAAGTGAACCAAAAGGTCAAACCTAGGGTGCAAGAATTAAATTTAAATATAACTATTATATTTAAACCGAGCTCCATTACAAACGAGTCTTCAAGCGCTCTTTGCTCCTTGATCTCCAATTCTTCAAAATAATTCTAACTAATTATATTACATGAACTATTTACTATAATAGAAACCTTGATCAGCAGTCAAGGGGAAGTACATAGGAGGGAGATAGAATTTACATTAAGAAAAATTAGAGAAGACGAGGTACGCAGACCCCATTTATAAAAACTCACTCATTCAAGCATCCTCTAAAATAATTCCAATCACACATTGGTTAATAGTCCATAATCAATCCCTATTTATTATCATACATATCTCCAAATGCATCAATAAATAACATTCATCTCATTAATAATAAAACCATTCTATATGTGCATTGATATCAATTAATGAGCAAACGTTTTGCTAATATTTAGGTTTTGAAACAAAATAAACTCTTTTATTTTAATTAAAAAACCAAATCCAAATTAAACTCTTTTAATTTTAGCAATCTGAAATTATATTTCAGATAAAATAAACATCTTTATTTAAAATTTTATCAATTAAATAAACCATTTAGGTTAATTGAGAAAAACAAAAAAATTTCAAATTCTGCATATCGGCGCGGCCGCGTTCCAAATTGAACTAGGAGCGGCGCGGCCGCGCTGCACCCCCAGAAACATTTTTTGGGTTCGGGCGCGGCCGCGGCCGCGCTCCAGAATGAAATGGAAGCGGCGCGGCCGCGCCGCGATGCAGATTAAGGAAAAAAATTTCTGCCCAAAATCCGATCGTATCGCATATCAATTCATACATGAAATCATCACAATCAATAATTAACACAAGGATTAGGCTCTGATACCACTGTTAGGTTTATATATAACGCAAGCATGCAATCACATTACATAAATAGGGCGGAAGCGTGATAAAATGGATTTTAAAATTTTCATACAAACCATCACCATGATCTTTTCTTGTGTTCAATTATCAATTAACGAAAGATATGGAGAATAAAAATTATACCCTTATAAAATTCTAGCTTCCTCAGGTACAAGTTCAACTCCAATTCCTTCGCGTTCTCTTTGAATTCCACCGAATAAATTCCTTCCTTTGATCATCGTTAGCCACCCAAGTGTTTGGCCTCTAGAGGTGATCCACCAAGGAATAATATCTATTCAAGAAGATGGGTGTTGGCAAAACCCTAGTTTCTATCTCTATAAAAATTGCAAGAACTCTCCACAATCTAATGCAAGAGTGTGTAACTCTAATATATGATAAGACTCCTCTTATTTATAGATGTAGGAAAACCCTTCCCTAAACTATTTAGGATTAGGGTTTCTATTCTAATTAAACTCCTTTAATTAATTATGCTCCTAATCCAATTAGGAATTCATGTGAGAGTACTTTTATTAATTAATTCCCAATCCCTATTAGGAATTAAATAATAGTAATAGTAATAGTAATAGTAATAGTAATAATAATAATAAGACTCCTCTTATTAATTTATATTTAATATTTTCAAAATATTAAATAATAAATATTAAGCTATTTAATTTATTCTATCTCCATAGATTAAATTAAATACACTTAACTTATTATTACAATTAAGCCATTAACTTCTTAATCAAATATTTTTTCTTTTGCGGTGTGACCCTTTAGGTTATCCATATTAAACTGGGTGTGAATAAATCAATTAGAACAATTCTAATTATTTTTAAATAAATAAATTAAACTATTTAATTCATTTAAATAAATAATATTTATTCTACAATAAGGGTAAGCCCCCTTAGCGATCAACGACTTTCCAAATAATATAGATTTCAACATTAATCACAAACGAACCTTTTAGTGCATAGTTATTGTAAAATTTAATCCTTCTACCATACAATGTTCTAATTAAATATAAGACATGGAATTACTATCAAGTCTTACTTTATTTAATTATATGTATTTCGATTCTCAAATACACAACTCTAAATAATGCAAATTAGAAAGTCCTTTCTAATTTTATTCTGCCTTGGCCAAGGACTACTGAGTTGTCATTTATCGAATCACATAGGACATTCATATCTTTTACTAGACGTGGTAGATTCTTTGTTGATCATTCACCTATCCCCATGTATAATTTATTATACCCAATCATACCCTTTAATATACCCTAAAGGTCTTAAGGGACATGTCAAAGTATAACTCATCATACACAAGATACTATGATGATCTCAAGTTCAAGGATCATTTGTACTACTATCACTAGAGGAATTTCTATTGACAGGCGAGTAAAACTCCATTAGGTATTCCTTAGCGGACCACGTTCAGTGTACTTATTCTCCAATAAGCACCTATATACTTGCTTTATTGTCTCCACACAAATGATTATGAGATCAATCATCCTCTTCTTAAGAGCAAGCAACGTATGTACTAATCTATCCGGATTCACTAATCCCCTTTTTTAGTAATCCAATGATTAGGAACGATTTTAGTTTGTGAGGTATCTAGAATTTAGATCTCATTACAATGATCACCATCATGATTCTAAAAGCATTGCTCAAAACTATGGGTTTATCACATTTAATATAACAGCACTATACTGATAATGTAAAATGCCTTTTAAGAAAATTAATTCTTTTATTAATAAGTGAATAAGATTACAAAGTATGTGCTACATCATATCAACTATGATTATCTTGTGTGCATACTACTTTCAGGTTAATCATTTGTGAATTGGGTATCATAATTTGTGCTTCATATATTAATTACCTAGCTAGTAATTATCTTAGGAACCTATATGAAATTGAGAAATGGATTATAGTGTTAAGACCTTGTTATGATATCATGTGAAAATTAGATATTCCTATGGGTAATTTATGAAATAAAGTGACGTGGGTTTTATTTACTATCCTCATGACTAGATAATTTGATTGTATTTAGGATAGACATATACATAAATACCACATGTATCCATTTGAGAATCCATGCTTAATGATTTCTATTGCGAAAGTTGGTAATTGATAGGGTGATTAATGAGATTTTTAGTGACATGTATCTTGTTAATTATTCTTGATATTGGATTCTTGCTAGTGTGTAGAATAGAGATATATCCATACACCGCATTAGGAAATACGTATTTGACCATCGAGAGAGGCTTGTATATACTTGTGAATTCTCGGATAACAATTCTTGTGATTTAACTAGTTGAAAAGAGAGAGTTATGATATTTAAATGAAGTGTTGGGAGAAATTGTGATCTTAGACTTGTTAATATTAGATTTCATTATCTTAACGCTTTCTATAGTTTTCGATTACTTGTTTTCCTTTATTAATGCAAAACAACAAAAACATTAATCGTTTGTTTAAATAACATTGAGATGATAAAATGTTAGTACTTGGAAAAGATTAGTAATAATTTCTCGTGGGATCGATACTCTACTTACTCTTTATTACTTGTTGACCGCGTATACTTGCGCGTATTTGTCATTATATAAATCGAACAACAAGTTTTTGACGTCGTTGCCGGGGAATTGTTTTTCTAGTGAGTTTCCAATATTAATTACAATCAAATTGATCTTAATTTAAACTTGTATATAAATTTGTTTTTACTTTATTTTAACATTTTTCTGTTTTAATGCTTTACGAGGTACACCATGGATAGCTATAATGAGCAATGGCCTTACACGTGCATGAATCAACCAAGTACGGCAGGAAGGTTTGGACTCGAGGAATTTTCACCACAAACGGAGTTAGTTTTGAGGATTCGTGAGGCGTTAGAAGTACAATCTATTCAAAAGATAGCAGTTACATGTGATTATTATGCTGACAATCACCCAAGTCATCAATGCACCATCAGTTTTGGACCGATACAATACGGTGGTGATTACCTCCATAATTATGCTTATCCTGATTATCACCAAGATTTGGGGTATCATCGGATTCTGCATGGAGCTACAATTATGAAGATCAATACTATGCTCCAAGTCCAACATATGCACCGGAATTCTCATGTCCACCTCCATTGCCATAAGAAGAAAATTCAATTATGAGGGAATTCATGTATAGGATCAAAGCAAACCAAGAGGAGATGATGAGGACTTAGGAAACATCAACTCAATACCTCAACCAATGGTCCTCATTTTTTGGAAGCCAAAACTAATGGAAAGCCCAAGCCAAATATGCAACTGGATGAGCCACAAAAGATAGAAATAGAGGAGACAATTGGGGATAAGGATAACACAGTCGGCGAAGAGTTTTGTATGACCTCAAACGAAGATAAGTCAATTGTGTTAGTGCCCCAAGTGCCTTCTCCACCAAAGTTCAAGAATCCAGTCAGGTTTGCAAAATTATGTCCACTTGGTAGTCATGTCATAGACATGACTCTTTATGAAATGAGAGCTAGCACAACTTTGAAGCCATGGTGGGCCGATGAAAAGAAGATAGAAGAAGAGCCTATTGTGTTTGACAAGCCCTAATGCCCCAATCTTATCACACACACAACGGAGGAAGCACCTAGCTTTTTGACATTTGAAATTGAGAACTTATCTAGAAAAAGCATGTAACGGACGATTTAATTGCGTTGTGATTCTGGGGACAGAATCCTTTTAAGGAGGGAAAGATGTAACGAATACAATTTTTATGATTGAATAAAAATATTTATTGAGTTATATAAATATTTTTATTCATTTATTGAGTTAAATATGGGTATTTGTTGAGTTAATAATGTTAAATATTATTTGAATGTGATTTGTTATGTTTATTCTAATTTAATTTAATGATTAAATTAGATGATGAAAAGGTTTATTTGAATAAATAATTTATTTGAATAAGAGAATTTATTTGGTATTATTGTTATTTGTTAAATGAAATTATTATTTGAGTTAATTATATTTAATTGAATTTATTTAATAATAAGTTCAATTGAATTAAATGTGTGACATTTTAAACTATATGTTATATTGGTTTATTAAAATAAATGAAAGGAGTTTTAATTTAGTTTTTCCAAACTAGGCCTTATGACCTTTGATTGGAAAAATGAGTTATTTTAATTGTGTTTTACCAAACAAGACATAAGAATAATAGGTTATTTTTATTAGTGTTTACCAAACATAGCCTTATGGCTTTTGAATTTTATAACTGATGAATTAAGTTAGATTATACGTTATTATATTAAGTATCAGTTTTATTATTTTAAATTAACAGTTTTTATTCCATCAGTTTTATTTTACGTCAGTTGAAAGAAAGAAAAGAAAAGAGAAGAACAAAGTTTGAGAGAAAGAAAGAAAAAGAGAAAGAAGAACTCTGTGCATTTGAGAGTTGAGAGAAAAGAGAGAAAATTGTGAGAGAAGCTTGGAGATTGGAGTAAGAATTCAAGCAAGGAAGCTTAATCAAACTTTCTAAGAATTAGAAGGTATAAACTCTTACTGTATTTTATTTTTTTTTAGTTCTCTGTATATTAATTACTTGCTTAAAACATGAATTACTTGGTTGTAATTGTTAGAAAACATGTGTTAGATGATTATGTAATGATTATAGATTAATTGGAATGATTAATCCATAAAAGCATGTTTAGAATAGAGTTTTTTTGAGTTTTACAGAGTTTATTTTCATGAGTGGTATATATGTATGAAGTTAATATTCAAATAGTTTGTTAATTAGTAAAATTAACATTTGTTTATGATTATTTGATGAAAAACAAGAATATTGCAAGAAGAATGGTTTAAATTGGTTGAAAGGTGAATTTACAGAGTTTAATTTCATAAGAACGGTTGAAACTTGATGTTTGGTTTTAACAGTGAATTTTTGGTTTTAAATTAGTTTTTTATGTGTTAGAATGATTAAAATGTTTACAGAACATGTTAGGTAAATGTTTTATATCATATATGATGTCTGGGTATGTGTAATTTGTTTTCTGGATGGTAGAATTCGGAAAAATTTGGCCAAATTTGGCCTAAGTTTTCACTGTTCGCGAACTGCAGGAGACGATTGCCGGGTGTCTCGCCCCGGCGAGAAAATAAGCTGTTAAACTTCGCCCCGGCGAAGTCTCGCCCCGGCGAGAAATTTGTTAAGGAAAACCTCGCCCCGGCGAGAAAATTTAAAAGGGAATTCTCGCCCCGGCGAGAATCACTGCTGGATAAAAAAAAAATTATTATTATGTATTCTTTTCTTGATAGCTATGATGTATCATTGTATGCATAATTAAACTGTTATATATGTGACTAAAGTATTGTCAAGATGGTTGCTAAACTAGTACTTGTTGACTATGGTATGCTAAATGAGATACTATAATTAGGTAAAAGGAACCTAAAGTGATTATAAATTTTGTAACTAATTTATGTTACCATTTTATAATTAATTGTATAGGTTGATTTAAGGATCGTGAATTATTTAATTTGTAATCTACGCTTGAGACAAGTTTTCTTTCTTTAAACTTGTTAAATTATTACAGCAAGTTATTTATTTCTTAAGCTTGTTATTATTTCAACAAGTTTACTTCCTTTGAGTGAATTAATTAACCTTAGCTTATTGTTATTCAAGCAAGGCTGATATCATGTTGAGTAATTATATTTTGTTCCAGATATTATTTATTTAGTTATTGATTATCATTCAAACTTCGAATATAAACTTTATTGAAGAACTAGACTAGCAAACCATTATTGATTCAGCTAGTCCTTAGTTGATGAGCGTTTAAAACAAAAACTTAGATTATCTAAACTTGTTCCAAGCCAAGTTCCTTTTGGTAAGGACTCTTATAATAAACTGAGATGAACAACCCTAACATAGGGGATTATTACGCTTAGCGTTAAAATGGTTGTGCACAATACATTGTACAAAGGGCTGATCCCCCTGAGTACGAGATGAAGGTCCATTTATAGTCTTTAAGACTGTTAAAGGTTACGGTAAAAAAATACTTGTTAACCTAGGACATAGTTCGAGGTCTTGAGACCCTCAGATATATTCAAACTTTGATTACTTATTGATTAACTTCAAAAAATCATTGCTTCTCATTTGAACTTTATTTCAATTAAAAGTTATTGTTATCATTCTTGTGGGCAATTGTTTGCTCACTCTTGCACTAAACATGTCAGCTAAGCCCGAGAAACAGGACGAGCCGTCCACCAGTAAGGGCAAGGGCAAGATGCAGAAATAGTTCTAGATTTATTATTTAATTGATGAACATTTGTACCAGACTTGTTTTAGACTATATTTTTATTCCGCATTTGATGTATTAAGGTTGTGGTGACCTGGGATTTTAATTATTGATGTAACCCGGTTTGGGAGATGATTAATTAAGTTTATTTTAGTTGCTTAATTATGGGTAGTTAGATGTGAATGAATGGGATAGTGAACACCAAATCAGGGGGAATTGAGTACCCAGATTTGGGGGTGTCACAAAGCAAGCTAGGTGACTTTAACTCAATGGCTATCACCAATGTGAACCTCCCAAAAGCTACATTGCTATTGATGGATGGTGGGTTCCTTAATTATTGAAGGGGAATTGGATAAAAACAAGGAGTTAGTCAGGCGGAAGACTTTAAAACAAGCGCTTCTTGAGAGGCAACCCAAGTTTATTGTTTTGCTTTTGATTTTATTTAATTGCTTTTTAGTTTGTTTATTTGCATTTTAATTTCTTTAGTCAATTGCTTTCAAGTACCGAATACTAAGCAAATTGGTGTGCGCTCCCAACTTAGGGGACTTGAAAGATGATATTAATGGTGCTTGACACATTCTCAAGGAAGTCTTCTATTTTTTTTCCTATTTCGGACATTGAGGGCAATGTCAAGTTTAAGTTTGGGGGTATGGGCTTTAGTATTTAGTATTTGTGTTTTTAATTTAGTATTTGTGTGTTATTAGTGTGTTTTTCTTTTGAATATATATATATATATATATATATATATTTACTTTTAGGATATGTTTCTTGAGCATTGATTTAATTTGATTTATCCATGGTCAATGATAGCAACTTGTTTGAATTGATTCTAACTCATGGAAAATGGATAAAGGTTGCTTAATCCTTGTGCTTAATCGTTATTGTTTTGCTTATGCGTCCTTTCACTCTTTTACACTTACCCATGAGTATTGAGCTAGTTGTATGCTTAGAGAAGGATTTTATAACCGAATGCTTATGAGAAATATCTATAAACTCTAGAACTCGTTTAAACATCACTCGAAGCAAGGTGTCCAAATTTGTTGTGTTTGAATTGATGATCATGTGGTGAGTTGAGATGGAGCGTAAAACGCACTCACTCATGGACACATGCGTAGGGGAGATAGAGTGTAAAACGCACTCTCTCATAATTGTGATTAAAGAAAGAAAATTGTATATTGCAAATCTTACAAGGGGTTAAGGTTGAGCGTAAAATGCACTCGCCCATATGAGCGTGCTTAAGGTTGAGATGGAGCATAAAATGCACTCACCTAGATCCCTTGGTTCTCAAAATTTTTGGAATTGTGATTTGTATACCTTTGTATTGAGTGATGTGTTAAGAATGTTGTTTTGGGGTTTATTTTGATTATTTCATAAGGTAATGTGGTTGCATAACTTCATCCAAGCTTGACTGGTTTAGTGCTATTGGGTACTCACACACACTGAAAGGATCTAAAGCAAGATATCACTAATTATTTGAAATTCCCGACTTGCGATCTTTTGAAAGTTTTTCTAGAGTTTCTTGTTTTTGCATCTTTGAGGAGTATTTAATTTTTATAGTTTGTGTGTTTTGCTTGAGGACAAGCAAATGTTTAAGTTTGGGGGTATTTGATGAGTGTGTTTTATATACACAAATTAGGTGCTTTTGAGCTTGATAATTTTTAAATCCTAAGTCATTTTGTTTGGTTTTATGTGTTTTCATCTTATTGTTGTGTAATGTAGTTTTGTATTGCTTTTATATGTTTTTGTATGCTTTTATGTGTTTTAACGTTGTTTTGTAGGAATTGAAATAAAGGCCCCTTGGATCAATGCGTTTTCGGCTTGCATTTGGCATTCCAGCTGCTTGTTTCTCAATTTCACCCATGATCCAATCTGAATCCCTCAAAAGTCAAAGAACGAAAGTTGTAGATCTTTGTCTTAGCTTTCCAGAACATCTTGAATCATCCAATTCGAAATTCGTATGAGAGAGTTATGGTCATTTTACCATCGGATTTGGCATGAATTTTACACAACAGTTTCTTCCCGGCCAATGTGAGCCTAGCTCCGATCACTTTCTCTCGGACCTCTAGTTATGAAAGTTGTAGAGCTACTTCTTAGCTTTCCGTAGGCTCTTGAATCGCCTTAATCCGAGTTCGGACGAAATAGTTATGGCCATATTTCCAACAGACGTCGAAACTGATTCGGGGTACAGAGTCTCAGTGTCGGGGCGGGAAATTTCAGGACATTTTTGGGCACCGGGGCGAGAACTCCCTGGATGCAGTCGGATTTCGCGATTTTTGACCCAAATTTGATGGCTAGGCTAGGGTTTCTCATACCCAACTCTTATAACATCTTGGGGGCGGCTGAAATAGGCATTCTAACACCATCTAACACTACTAACATCAAATCTAGAGAGGGGAAGCTACCAAATATATCCAATTAGAGGGCCAAAGTGCTAAAATCAAGCTACATCAAGCAAGGCCAAAGAGCAAAAACACCAAGGATTGCAAAATCAAGAAGGAGATGCTAGTGTTCATCTTTAACCCATCAAACATCATATGAAAATCTACAAAAGTGATTTTATCTCTAGTTTTCTCTTCTATTTTGTAATCCAACATGATGTATAAATTGAATATGATGTTATTTGTAGTTAACATGAACTAGAACTCATTTTCTAAGATTTCAATGGAATCCATGACATAGTTTGAATTGATTTCTCTCTCTTTGATATTGGTTAATCATTTGTGAATTGGGTATCATAATTTGTGCTTTATATATTAATTACCTAGCTGGTAATTACCTTAGGAACCTATATGAAATTGAGAAATGGATTATAGTGTTAAGACCTTGTTATGATATTATGTGAAAATTAGATATTCCTATGGGTAATTTATGAAATTAAATGACGTGTGTTTTATTTACTATCCTCATGAATAGATAATTTGATTGTATTTAGGATAGACATATACCTAAATACCACATGTATCCATTTGAGAATCCATGCTTAATGATTTCTATTGCGAAAGTTGGTAATTGATAGGGTGATTAATGAGATTTTTAGTGACATGTATCTTGTTAATTATTCTTGATATTAGATTCTTGCTAGTGTGTAGAATAGAGATATATCTATACACCGCATTAGGACATACGTATTTGACCATCGAGAGAGGCTTGTATATACTTGCGAATTCTCGGATAACAATTTTTGTGATTTAACTTGTTGAAAAGAGAGAGTTAGGATATTTAAATGAAGTGTTGGGGGAAATTATGATCTTAGACTTGTTAATATTAGATTTCATTATCTTAACGCTTTCCATAGTTTTCGATTACTTGTTTTCCTTTATTAATACAAAACAACAAAAACATTAATCGTTTGTTTAAATAAGATTGAGATGATAAAATGTTAGTACTTGGAAAAGATTAGTAATAATTCCTCGTGGGATCGATACTCTACTTACTCTTTATTACTTGTTAACCACGTATACTTACCCGTATTTGTCATTATATAAATCGGACAACATAAACTCCTTTCGAATTTCATTTTGCCATAGACAACTACTACTGATTTGTCATTTATCGAATCACATGCGACATATACATCTTTTACGAGAAGAGGTAGATTCTTTGTTGATCATTCACCTATCTCCATGTACAACTTATTATACCCAATCATACCTGTCAATGTTGGGTCATTGGGCCACTGGCGATGTGACGGGTCATGACCAACGTGGGGGTTCCTTGTGGCAGTTAGAGCAGTTGGAATATCAGAAGATCCCTCCTGTCAAGGAAGACGTCAGGATATTATTCGGCGCCTACCTTATTCAGCGGAGGTCCGGTCTAATCCCATTAAGGCATCTGACCTAATGAGGAATACTATTTACTGTTTAGGGATAGGCATGACGATCGCAGTGTGATGACTATAAATACAAGGCTCTAACATCATTTCAGAGGTAATCAACATTTTACAGTACTAGAGCAATATACCTCCATTGTTATACACCTTGTTCAGCCTGTACTTATTCTCACACCGGAGCTATCCCCCGGCGGCAAAACCGCCCGGAACTCTGAGTGTGGTCTCGTTTCTGTGCAGGATTGACGCGCTCTTGGTGATTAAGGCGCATGGATGAATCTTGACGTTAACATTGGCGCTAAAAGGAGGGCCTAGTGCTTAGTAACTTTTCAATCACTTGAGATTCCCTGACCAGTGATAACGGTGTCGAAAAAAAATCAAAAATGGCTTCGGCACACGGAGAATCCCCCTCGGGTTTTCCCCAATCCAGGGGTTCGGTTAGGGATAGGCTGGGAATGTCAAAGAGTCTATCGGATTTGCAGGGTCCCCAAAGCCATTCGGCGGGTCCAACTGGCCCGCAGGCAGCGGTAATTAGAAAAAAATTATTCCCAACCCCCCAAAAAAGGAAACAACGGTATGGCCGTGTCGAAGAGCGAAACTCTAGGCCAGGTCGGAGCCATGACGAAAGGGAGTCACTCATCGCCAGAAGGGCGCAACGTCGTAAGGACACTATAGACGCCATACGCCTTCAGCAAGTGGAGTTAGAGAAACATTTGGCTCTTCTAATAGAAGAAGGGGTGGCTTCCTCCAATCACCACGACAGTCGGGAGGTATCGTCGGGACGCCAGTCCAGGATACATAGTTCGGACGGCTCTCGGCGAGATACGAGCAGGCCTCAGAGCCACTCTCAGGATGGAGCAGGGCGACGAAGCCGATCCCAGGAAGGGAGCAGGCCTTAGAGCCGCACGCAGGGAGAGGTCAGGCGACGAAGCCAATCCAAGGAGAGGAGCAGGCCCAGAAGCCGCTCACAAGACAGGAGCAGGCCTTAGAGCCGCTCTCTAGATTAGGCTAGATGACGAAGCCGATCTCAGGAAAGGAATAGGAACAGAAGCCATTCCCGAGATCCAGTAGTGGAAGTAATGGAGGAACCAAACGAAAAAGGTGGACGACCTCTTCAGTTCAGATTCGGGGAAGATACGAGCAACCCCTTCGAACAAAAGATCCTGAGGCCTTAGCCTAGAGAATTGCGGAACTCAAAGAATTGTTTGCAAGGGCCAATCAAGAAGAGATTTTGATTGACCCGACTTCGCCTTTTTCGCCAGAAATCGACTGGATCCGAGCCGATCCGAAGAAGAAGGCCCCTTATATGGAAAGTTTCGACAGATCAGGGGATCCCTATTATCATAGCCAGGCCTATGACCGACTGATGAAGTATTATGATTACTCCGATGCGACCAAATGTCAGATGTTCATTTCCACCTTGAGAAAAGAGGCTCGACAATGGATGACGTCTTTAGCCCTGAACTCAATATCATCCTGGAAAGAACTTTGTGACAGCTTCCATGGCCGGTTCGGGAGTAATAAGAGGAGAGGTAAGCCTACCGCTTCCCTAATGCAAGTAAGACAATACTCTAATGAACCCTTAGGCCAATACGTGAAACGTTTCCGAGAGGCGGTTTGTGCGGTGACAGACCTGAACGATCCCCAGGCCCTCGGTTACTTCAATACGGGTTTGGACATAGCAAAATCTAAAAAATTGATGAAGGACATGATGTTCAATGCCCCGAAGAGCCTGGCAGAGGCGTACGACCGAGCTGAAGGTTTTATCGCCGTGGAAGAGGCCATGGGGAGTCTAAAGCCGAATCCGTCATCTTCGGAGAACCGAAGGACCGTGACAGAAATACTTATCCTCAGTCATACTATAACAACAAGATGGATGGGTGGCCGAAGAGAAATTTCGGCGGGGGATCGGGAGGAGGCCGCCCACCCCTCCCGAATCGAAAGGTCGAAAAGGTATATACCTCCCTGAACACCAATCGGGGGGTGATATTAGAGCATATGAGGAACCAGCCCTATTTCATACCGTGCCCGAACAACGTCCATCCAAATAGGGGGAGTCAGAACAAGTATTGTGACTATCACCAAGCATCGGGACACTCCACCGAGGACTGCCGGAGCTTAAAGGAGTTGATAGAGAAGAATGTACAGAACGGAGAGCTAATCCAATATGTCATTGGGCGAGAGGGATTGAGAAGGTCGGCGAACCATAACAACGTGGAGCCGAACCCCCAAACTCAATCCATACAGGCCTCAACAGTTCGGGGGGTCGTCGACGTAATTACTGGCAGCTCGGTCGGGAAGGTGACAGGAAAGAAGAGGCGTGGGACGCTAGATTCGGTCATGAAAGTGTCCGAACGACCTGTCAGGAGGGAGCCGATGTACCCTGGCACGGTGATCTCCTTCACCGATGAGGATTATCCATCAGAACCTATTGAGCCACAGGAGGGGGCGTTGGCTATTACCACCCAAGTCGGATCCATGGATATGAAGCGGATAATGATCGACAATGGCTCCTCGGTCGACATATTGTATGCTCACGCCTACCAAAGGCTTGACTTCAGAGGAAGAAAAATAGAGGTCGGGCAAGAGCCTCCGCTGTACGGGTTTGGGAACGACCCGGTTCGGGTAGCGGGGACCATTGAGTTGCTAGTCATCTTTGGGACGGCTCCTCAACAAGTCGAGATCAAGTTAGGTTCTTTGTTGTACACGTGGTCTTGGCTTATAACGCCATTTTGGGAAGACCGACGTTGATGGCATTACAGGCAGTGACCTCTATCCCCCACTTTAAAATTAAATTTCCCTCGCTAGATGGGGTCGACCAAGTCATAGGGGATCTTGACCTATCTCGGAGATGCTACAGAAACACGCTAATATCTTCGGTTATCGACAGAAGTAAGTAGAGACAAACTATGGCGATTGAGGTCGAACCATTTACTAAAGGGAGTACGGAACCCCTCGCCTTGCCAGCCAATGAGACAGAGGATATCGAACTGGTCCCAGGGAAGAGAGAATAGATAATCAAGATTGGTTCAGGGCTACGAGAGCCGTTCAGGACGAGGCTAATAGACTTACTTCGAGTGTATGTAGATATCTTTGCTTGGGAACCCAGTGATATGCCCCAGATTAGTGAAAAGGTCGCGGTGCACAAGCTACATGTAGACCCCGGTAAAAAGCCAGTTCGGCAGAAGAGGAGAATCTTCACCCCGGAAAGGCAAACAATTATTGATGATGAAGTGGCTAAGTTGCTAGCAGCCGACTTCATCTATGAAATCGATTACCCCGAATGGTTGGCCACTGTGGTTTTAGTTCAGAAACAGAATGGGAAGTGGAGGATTTGTATCGACTACACGGACTTAAACAAAGCTTGTCCAAAAGACTTTTACCCACTCCCTCATATCGACCAATTAATCGACGCGACATCGGGGTATGCATTGTTAACTTTTATGGATGCGTTTTCAGGATATAATCAGATCGTGATGTGCAAGAAAGACATCCCGAAGACGGCCTTCATAACACATCGGCGATCTACGCCTATAAGAAAATGACGTTCGGGTTGTTGAATGCCGGCGCCACCTATTAGAGGATGATTATTTATGTGTTCTAGAAGCAGTTGGGCCGAAGCATGGAAGTTTACGTAGATGACGTGATCATTAAAAGCCTGTCTGTTGGACAACATTTGGATGACCTTGAGGATTTCTTTCAGACAGTCCGACAATATAATATTAGGCTCAACCCAGCGAACTGCACCTTTGGCCTCGGTTCGGGCAAGTTCTTAGGATACCTGGTAAGCAAAAGGGGAATCGAAGCAAACCTTGAAAAAATCCAGGCGGTCTTGGACATAAAGTCTCCCCAAAGCTTTAAAGATGTGCAACGGTTGACGAGTTGGATTGTAGCCTTGAGGAGATTCATGTCGAAATCGGCAGAATGGTGTCTGGAGTTCTTTAATACTCTGAAGGGGTCGAAGAACGAGAAGACCTTCCAGTGGACTTTAGAGTGCGAAGACGCCTTTCAGGGGATAAAGAAATACTTGTCTTCGCCACCTCTGTTGATGAAGCCGGTCCCTTCGGAACCCCTATATCTGTATTTGGCGACGAGCCCACTAGCGGTGGGGGCGGTATTGGTTCGAGAAACAGGAGGAAAGTAATTCCCCATTTACTACATCAATCATGCCCTTCGGGGTGCAGAAACAAGGTACCCAAACTTGGAAAAATTTGCCTATACCCTGGTCATTGCTAGTCGAAAACTCCGACATTATTTCCAAGGGAGACTAACTGTGGTGTACACGGATCAGCCTTTAAAAAAGGTCTAGAGCAAACCGGAAATTTTGGGTCGGTTAGCCGCATGGGTTATGGAGCTGATGCAGTTTATACTAGAGTATCATCCTCGGATGGCAATCAAAGGTCAGGCCTTAGCCAACTTTATGATAGAATGCTCATTTTCCGAACCAAATTTGATCAACCCACCGGAGATGGTGGGTTCAGTTTCGGACGCGGCACCGGTCCAGACATCATGGACTCTATATGTTGACGGGTCATCGACTTCGGACGTGAGTGGGGTGGGTGTGATCTTGATGAGCCCATAAGGGTTCAAGGTGCAGCAGGCCATTCGCTTCCGGTTCAAAGCAACCAGTAATGAAGCCGAGTATGAGGCCATTTTAGCCGGCTTGCGGTTGGCTAAAAGCCTTGAGGTACAAAGGCTGATCATCTTTAGCGACTCTCAGCTAGTCGTCAAACAGATCTCGGGGGAGTATGAAGTGTGGGGGGCAAGGATGGCTAAATACCTCGCAGAAGTCAAAGATTAGCTCCATTACTTCAGCTCATTTGTCCTTTATGGAGTGGATCGGTCGGACAATACCGTAGCCGATGCATTGGCCCAGCTAGCCACGACGGAAGCAAATTCATTCAGCGGGTTGGTATATTTGGAGATTCTAGATTCTCCAAGTGTTCAGAGATCAGAGGTACTGGTACTAGAAAGGTCAGACTGCTGAATGACTCCTTATATAAGTTATCTCGCTGATGGCGTCTTGCCTTCGGATCAGATGATGGCTAGGAAGATAAAGTACAGGAGTTCTAACTTCGTGCTTATTGACGGAGATTTGTATGGACGGGCCTTCACCTCTCCCTTATTAAAGTGCCTAGTCCCGAAGCCGACTACGCACTTCGGGAGGTGCACGAAGGGATTTATGGGGATCACATGGGAGCCAAGGTGTTAGCATATAAAGTACTTCGACAAGGGTATTATTGGCCGACAATCTTCTAAGAAGCTAAGAAGTATGTGCAGAAGTGCCGGAAATGCCAGCTTAATAGCTCCATTCCCCACCAGCCCCCCAAAGAGCTATACTCGGTCTTATCCCTGGTCCTATTTGCTGTATGGGGGATTGATATCTTGGGACCACTACCGAAGGCAAAAGGATAGGTCAGCTTCGTGATAGTACCCATCGACTATATGACCAAGTGGGTAGAGGCAAAACCACTTCGGTCGATCACGAAACAAGAATTCCTTAGGTTCCTCAAGGAGTTTGTTGTATTCCGGTTCGGCATCCCGATGGCAGTCGTGTCCGACAACAGTCGCCAATTCATGGGGTCAAAATTTGAAGAATTCTTAAAGGATCTTGGCATACAGCATCGGAAGACCTCGATAGCCCACCCCCAATCCAATGGCCTAGAAGTCACCAACAAGACTCTACTTAATCGGATCAAGAGAAGATTAGATGAAGCTAAGGGCAGGTGGACCGAGGAGTTAATAAGTGTTTTGTGGGCTTACCGAACTACTCCTCAGACTACCACGGGTGATTTGCCGTACAGGCGCCATGGGTCAGATGCCCTTATTCTAGTTGAAATCGGGTCTCCATCACTTCGAGTCAGCCAGTTTAAAGAATTGTACAATGATGAAGGCATTCGCCTCAATCTGGATCTATTAGAGGAAGTCCGGGAGTCGGCCATGGTAAGGCTGGCAGTGTACCAAAGGAGAACGGCCAAACATTACAACAAAAGCGTGAAGTTAAGGAGGTTTGAAGTTGGAGACCTAGTTCTTCGGTAGGTGGAGGCATCATCACCCCAAAACCTCGGGAAACTAATGCCAAATTGGGAGGGACCCTACGAGGTCGTGGAGGTGCCAAAGCCAGGAACTTACCGGCTTCGGACCATGGATGGTACAGAAGTCAAAAACACTTGGCATGCCAGGAGACTTAGAAAATATTATCAGTAACACATGCCAAGTAGTTTGCTTTAGGACTTTGTAAATTTTGATACTTATCTAATGATTTCGAATTTGAATCTTACTCAAGAAATATTATCATAAATTGGTAAATGGTTAAATGTTCGTATAGTGGAGAAATAATGTTGTCCGATTTCACAATCAACAATTACGTGCAAGTATACACGATCAACAAGTAATAAAGTGATAAGAAAGAGTGTCGAACCCACAGGGATTATTATGCTTAATATTTCCAACTGTCAATCGAAATTATGCCTATTCTATTAAACATTCGCAATTTAAGTATTGATTTAAACTAATTAAATTAATACTAACACCAAAAACTATCACAAAGGTTGAAATTCAGATTTTTTATGATTAAGACTACAATATCCCAAGTTATTTATCATAAACCAATCTATCTATGTCTTCCAATTATTCACTTCAATGGAGTTGTTAACAGAAATTCAATTGCATTTATAAGCCCTTTTCCAAGTGATCAAATAAATATATCTAATCCAATTACTCTACGATATTCCTATGCAAAGTTAAAGGATTAAATTCATTAAGTTCCAATTTTCAATTGTTACATGCAGCAAAGAGATATCCATATTCACTTCACCAATCTAATTATTCATCACATGCAAATAATTAAGAATACATGCTATCTTATCCAGTTCTAACCCTAGATTGCATCTTCCGAATTTATCTAAAGTAATCCGCTAATTATCGGCCAAACAATTAATCAATAAGTATAGAATAAGATAGACAACTCCCATCAATTGAATAACTAGAATTAAATAAATAGTTAATTCATAACATAACTGGTTCAATCGTAGTCTTAACTAAGAATTTAGTTCATACTGACAATAAAAACTAGAATACCAAAATAAGTCATCATAATTAATTACAAATTAGAGAATAAAGATCAAAAGAAAACTCAATATAATCTCTAGCTTTCCAATCTGAATTCCTCACGATGCTTGACTTGTTCTCCAATCTCCTTGCTCAGCTCTGAAAGTTCAATCTCTAAATAAGTCTGTGTATCTCATAATCCAAGTCTTGATCTTCTATTTATATCCTCCTTGAGTCCCCCAATCAGATTAATAGCAAGAGTCCTTGATCACTTCCACCTTTCCAAAATAACTGACTTCCAGCAAAATCAGGATTCCTATCTGTCGCTTTCTCGCCCCGGCGAGAAGTTTCTATTCAACTTTCTCGCCCCGGCCAGCTTTCGCCCCGACGATAAGGCATAAGTTCTCGCCCCAGCGAGAATACTCTGCACCCAGCCATTTTTTTTTCTTTTGATCCCACAACCAACCATGACCTACAAAAACAATACAAAATAAATAAAAAGCTACCAAAAACACTCAAAAACAAGTAAACAATAAGCCAATAGACATATCAAACTTATAGGTTAAAACCTACTCATCAAATACCCCCAAACTCAAAACTTTGCTTATCCTCAAGTAAATCACAAAACAAAACAAAACCACAACTACACTAGCTACTACATGAATGCAAATGCATGACTAACCATACTTAAGCAATTAATCAATAGACATCATAAAAATCCAGCCTCAGAAAGCAGTAACTACCAATTCAACAAAATTTTAACCTCACACCATCCAAGAGCCAACCATTAGCATCTATGAATCACTCTCAACCCTTCCACAAGTATATAACATGTATCAAACCAATTAGGATATGAATTCAACTCTAAATATCACAATGCTCAGAAAGAGACAAATTTAACAGATTTTGCTTTTAAGCTCAACTGCTATTCACTTGTCTTCTCAGTTTTATTTTTCATTTTTTTTCCTTTAACGAGTGCGTTTTACGCTCCATCTCGTCATTTATCTCGACTAGTGCAATGTTCATCTTTATTAGGCTATTCAATGTCACCCGTGTAGCGAACTTTCAACCAACGACTCCCAAACCAGACGATTTTAGGGCGCTGAGTGTAAAGACATCTCCTAAGGGCATACTCATTCAAATGACACGGCCACAAAGACAAACTTAGTCAAGACCTGCTCTTATCTGTCTATATTCATTAATTCCTCATTTTCTTGCACTTAGATAGACATCGAAGCAGTATTTATTCAACAACTTTGTTTTTTTTCAATTTTTTTTCATATTTTTTTTTCAGATCCAACAAGTGATAACAGTCTATATCTACATATGAGCACGTAATACACCAAAGAAGAACCAACTCCTAATTACTTTAACACACAATCGTGAACAAGTAAAAACCAAGGGTCTCAAATAACCATAACTAAAACAGTTAAACTCCAGATTTAGAAATAAGTATCCATCCCATTAAACTATAGTAGAACTAATCAAATTTCATCATCGGCCATCCCTAAACGACTTCCATTAATGCATTGCTTGAATACCCCTAAATGCAATACTATATGATCCTATGCTACTAAATTTTTGGATTTATATATATATATATATATATATATTTTAGAATAGAATAATTAATGCAATCTAACATGAAACTAATATAAATAAGACTAAAAATGCAACTAGATGAAAATTTCTAAAAATTACACACCCCCCAAACTCAAACGATACAATGTCCTCATTGTGCGAAAAAATAAAGAAATTAAAGAACAGAGGACTTCCCTGACAAATCAAGCATTAGGCACGAACTCGTCATCAACATCTGGGGTTGGTGGCGGAAAAACTGGCAATGGCTGCGCTTCTGGAAAGTGAACATAATCCATCAACGGTTGCATATTAGAATACATATTTAATATTGCTTGTGTACAACTCTGCTAATAAGCAAACATATGCTCCTGTCGATCCGCCAAACGCTGGTTCCGCCTTAAAATGGTCTTATGATGAAAATCAATAAGGCGCTGCAACTCACGAAATTGAAGGCTGAATTTGGATTTTCCTGTGCCGGTAGAAGTAGAAGGACCCTCCGAATGACCCGCTCCCTCATCATCATCAGACTCATGTGCTTCTTCAGTAGGAGGAGAATGAACTATGTAACCCATACCACGAGGATGTGACTCACCGCCTTCCCATTCCTTATAGCGTGCAATCAGACGGTGGTCCAAAACCAGCAATGGCTGCTGCAAAGCTTCCTCAGCTCCCCAGCGAACTCCCGCACGAAGACATAACCCACAGATCAAAGAAGGGTGTGGCAAACCACCCTGACTATGCAAAGTCCGTAAAGTGCGACGAATCGACGCCTCAATCAACTGACCCACATTGATCTCAATCCCCGTCACAATAGCATATAACAATAAAGCTTTCTCCTTGGGTACATCACTTACATGTTGGGATGGCATAAGTTTCGAAGAGAGGAAAGCATACCAAACCTTCCCATAACGACTCAAGTCCTTGCTATGGAACGAAACTGCTGCACAAGTCAGTAACCACCTTCTCCAAATTGGGCCCCTCCTCAAGGAATCGAGTGTATCGACAACGTGTATCAGGCCTCAAGTTGTAATACTCATTGATCGTTTGGGCACTGAATGACATTATCTTGCCCCAGATTGTAACCTCGCACGTAGCCGCATCCTCTGCATTAGCATAAAACTCTTTGACTATGGTTATACACGCAGGCTCCGGATGGGCAGTGAATGTCTCCCATCCCCTCTCTACTATTTGATGCATCATCTCCCCATCAACCACTTCATGAGGCGTTAGACTATGAAAGTAGTATGCACACAAGCCAATCATATTTGATATGATGTAGCATATACTTTGTAATCTTATTCGGTTATTAAAGGCATTTTATATTATCTACATGGTGTTGTTATATTAAATGTGATAAACCCATAGTTTTGAGCAATGCTTTTAGAATCATGATGGGGATCATGCTAATGAGATCTAAATTCTAGATAGCTCACAAACTAAAATCGTTCCTAATCGATGGGTTACTAAAAAGGGGATTAGTGAATCCGGATAGATTAGTAAATATGTTGCTTGCTCTTTGGAAGAGGATGATTGATCTCATAATCATTTGTGTAGAGACACTAAAGCAAGTATGTAGGTGCTTATTAGAGAATAAGTTCACTGAACGTGGCTCGCTAAGGAATACCTAATGGAGTTTTACTCGCCTGTCAATAGAAATTCCTCTACTGATAGTAGTACAAGTGATCCTTGGACTTGAGATCATCATAGTATCTTGTATACGATGAGTTATACTTTGACATGTCCCTTTAGACCCTTAGGGTATATCAAAGGTTATGATTGGGTATAATAAGTTATACATGGAGATAGGTGAATGATCAACAAAGAATCTACCAGTTCTAGTAAAAGGAGAGAATGTCCTATGTGATTCGATAAATGACGACTCAGAAGTCTTTGGCCAAAGCAAAATGAAATTAGAGAGGAGTTTGTAATTTACATTATCAGAGTTGTGCATTTAAGAATCAAAATACATATAATTAAATAAAATAAGACTTGATAGTAATTCCATGTCTTATATTTAATTGGGACATTGTATGGTAGAAGGACTGAATTGTACGGTAACTATTCACTGAAAGGTTCTTTTGTGATTAATGTTGAAATCTATATTATCTGGAAAGTCGTTGATCGCTAAGGGGGCTTACCCTTATTGTAGAATAAATATTATTTATTTAAATGAATTAAATAGTTTAATTTATTTATTTAAATAAGATTAGAATTGTTCTAATTGATTTATTCACAACCAGTTTAATATGGAAAACCTAAGGGGTCACACCGCAAAAGGAAAATATTTGTTTAAGAAGTAAATGGCATAATTGTAATAATAAGTTAAGTGTATTTAATTTAATCTATGGAGATAGAATAAATTAAATAGCTTAATATTTATTATTTAATATTTTGTAAATATTAAATATAAATTAATAAGAGGAGTCTTATTATTATTATTACTATTCCTATTATTTAATTCCTAATAGAGATTGGGAATTAATTAATAGAAGTACTCTCTCATAAATTTCTAATTGGATTAGGAGTTTAATTAATTAAAGGAGTTTAATTAAAATAAAAACCCTAATCCTAAATAGTTTAGGAGGGTTCCCTATATTTATAAATAAGAGGAGTCTTATCATGATTTAGGGTTAGACAATTACACACTCTTCCATATGAATTGGAGAGAGAGAGAGTACTTGCAATTTCTATAGAGATAGAACCTAGGGTTTTGCCAACACTGATCATCTTGAACATCTATTATTCCTTGGTGGATCACCTCTAGAGGCCAAACACTTGGGTGGCTAACGTTGATCAAAGGAAGAAATTTAATCAGTGGAATTTAAGGAGAACGCGAAGGATTTGGAGGTGAACTCGTACCTGTGGAAGCATGGTTCTACAAGGGTATGATTCTCATACTTTATCTCTTTCGTTTAATTTATAATTGAGCACATGGATGATCGTGGTGATGGTTTGTATGAAAAATTTTAAAATCCATTTTATCGCGCTTCCGCACTATTTATGTAATTTGATTGCATGTTCGTGCTATATATAAACCTAACAGTGGTATCAGAGCCTAACCTTGTGCTAATTATCGATTATGACGATTCCATGTATGTATGGTATGCGATTGGATCGAAATTTTTGGGCTGAACCTGTTTTTGCTGAATCTGCTACGCGGCGCAGCTGCGCCAGCTCCAGGTCATTCTGGAGCGTAGCTGCGCCCAAACCCAGAAATTCGTTTCTGGGGTTCAGCGCAGCTGCGCCGTATCCCAGTTCATTTTGGGCGCAGCTGCGCCGGACACCAGGATCCGAAAAGTAATTTTTTCCTTCAATTAAAATAAATGGTTTATTTAATTGATATAAGTTTAGAATAACGGAGTTTATTCATATATGGAATAGGATTCCATGTTTCCTAGAATAAAGGAGTTTATTCACATATGGAATAGGATTCCATGTTTCCTTAAAAAAATAAAGATGTTTATTTTGATAAGGAATAGGATTCAACATATTTTATTTTCCAAGCAATTTTAAGTTAAAAAATAAAGGAGTTTATTTTGAACTTGAAATTGGTTTCCATGTTAATTAAAATAAAGGAGTTTATTTTGATTTGAAATTTGATTAAAAATAAAAGAGTTTATTTTTATTCAAAATTGGTTAAAATAAAATAAATAAGTTTATTATGATTTAAATTTTGATTAGAATAAAGGAGTTTATTTTATTTCAAAATTGGATTTCTAGTAAACTTTTAAATTGCCCATTAATTTATATCAATGCATATATGGAATGGTTTTATTATTCATGAGATGAATGTTATTTATTGATACATATAGAGATATGTATGATAATAAATAGGGATTGATTATGGACTACTGACCAATGTGTGATTGGATTTATTTTAGTGGATGCTTGAATGAATGGATTTTTATAAATGGGGTATGCGTACCTCGTCTTCTCTAATTTTTCTTAATGTAAATTCTATCTCCCTCCTATGTACTTCCCCTTGACTGCTGATCAAGGTTTCTATTTATTGTAAATAGTTTATGTAATAGGTTTACTTAGAATTATTTGAAGAATTGGAGACAAAGGAGCAAGGGGCGCTTGAAGACCCCGTTTGTAATGGAGCCCGGGTTTAAATGTAATAGTTATATTTAAATTTTGTTCTTGCACCCTAGGTTTGACCTTTTGGTTCACTCGGTGGCTCTAGTGAACCAAACTAGAATAAAAGTCCACAATCAATCGGGGTAGAATATAGTATTCTATATGTGCATGCTTATTATGTATATATTATATATTATACAACATGCTTCGCATGTTAAATAATATGACGCGTATTTTATATATATGTGCATGCGCGCTAACACAAGATGAGACAAATAATAACAAACCCCTCAAAGAAATTATATTAAGTCCTAAGCGTTCAAAGATATTTGGAATATCGAACATCGCCTTCTAGCATGGTAAATCAATAGAGTATTAAATATTTAATATGAGTTTGTTGTGTCACCACAAGGCAAGCATTAAATATTTAAGATGTTGCATTATCACATTTGATGTTTATACATAGACTGAACGATGTTGTTTTATTGTGTCACCACAAGGATAATGTTTTTCTTTCGAATATATGGAAGTGCTAGGTTGGACTTAACTTGGATAATTTTGATTCAGATGTGTCACCACTTGATTAAAATAATCTAAGAGGCAAAATACAAGGAGTTACATAGTGATGTAATTGACAATAGTTGTCTACCTATTTATTTATATATCGTTTGTTGTGTCACCACAAGGCTATATACATTTGAAATGGGATCCTTATTCTCACTAGCAAATCTTTAATTAGAATTGTCGAACTATATATTGAGGGTAATATAGTTTGATGAAAATAGTGAGGTACCAATTTAAAATAAAGACCTACTTTATTTTGGTAATGAATTAAATGAATGTATGCTAAAATGTTGTTAAATTACAAATTCATTTAACAGAATTTTACAATGTCTAATTCACTATCACTACGTAGCATATTAGATGTTAATAACCGGACCGAATTACGCGGACTAGTTAAGGAATCTGAGAATAGTTCTCAAGGCTGAAAAGCTATCTTATATCCTTAATGTGTCTATCCCTGCAATGGTTGCAGACAATGCCTCTGAGGAAGAGATTGCTACTTTTAGAAAGTAGTAAGATGATGCACAATTGGCTCAAATGCATCATGCTCGCATCCATGAGTAACGAGCTTCAGCGTCATATTGAAACTATGGATGCTCCTACTATACTCTTACACCTTCAAGGAGTTGAAGGGTGAGGAAAGTAGGACTATTAGATATCAGATATCTAAGGAGCTCTTCTGATCCAGAATGACCGATGGCACTATAGTATAGACAAATGTCCTAAAATGATCAATATTTGGGACAACTTGGTTTTAATGGATGGAGAGTTGATCCAAGATTTGATCTTGCAATCACTTCCGGACTCTTTCTCACAAATTGTTGTGAATTTCACATGAACAAGCTATATGTCAGCCTGCCTGAGTTGCTTAAACATGTTGAAAACAGTAAAGAGTCACTTTCCAACCAAGAAAGACCAAGTTTTACTGGTAAATGATTCTTCCAGGCAGCGGAAGAGGGCCAAAGGATCTTCTGAAAAGAAGAACAATTCAAAGAAGGTATATGGAAAGGCAATAACTAAGGACATTAAGAACAAAACTGATGCAAATAGCAAAGGAGTTCGCTTCCAATGCAATAAGCCTGGACACTGGAAATGAAACTGTAAAGAGTATCTTACAGAGGCTAACCAGAATAAGCTTAATGAAGCTTCGGTTATAGATATGGGTTTGTTCATAATTGAAATAAATTTTTCTATAAGTCAAGGTTCTACTTGGGTATTGGATACCGGCTGTAGTTCTCATGTATGCAATCCAATGCAGAGACTAAGCAGAAGTAGAAAGCTAAATAAAGAGTAAGTAATCTTATGTGTGGAATGGAGCAAAGGTTGCTGCATTAACCATAGGAACTTATAGTTTAGCATTGCCTACGGGTGATGAGAATAAAATATGTTATATTTTTATCCCTTAATACTTAATCTTTTGTATTTATTTTGTGCCTAAATACACTCATTATTCTTATATTTTATTTAAGGTGCAATTAAATGTTTTTCTTTTTTAATTATATTAGTTTATTTAATTAATATATTTTATTTTATTTTGTAGGATTAAATATTTTAAAGTCAATATCTTGGTGATCAAGCAATATTTAATGATTCTATTCATGGAAGGAAAGAAATAAAAGGAGAATCCAATAAGGAGAAGGAAAGAGGTGGAACAATCTTGGTGAACAAGTCAAATCCAATGAAGGAAAGGAAAATCTATCTAGAAGATCTTTTTGAAGGAAGTTGATTGCCACTAGGAAGTTGAAACCTACATGGAAAAGAATTAATGTCTTATGCCTATAAATAGAGGATTACCAATAGAGTTTAGGGACTTGTCTACAAACTTTTCTCTCTATTATTCTTTGGTGTGTTCATAGTCATGTGTAACTAAATTCTTATTCTTGGATTAAGGAGACGGAAGCCTCAGATTATTACACTGTGAGATCTAATTGTTTTTAATTGTTTAATTATTATTTTGAGTATTGATTATTCTTCTGTACTTGAATTCTATGATTGATATATTTAATTGCTAGGATGCATACTAGTTTATTAAGTGTTGAAATCTACTGCTAAATTAGATATCAAATCCGTAATTGTTTGGTCACTCTAATTTGTGAAGCAACTAAGGTTAATAATTGACTACAGATCACGAGATTATTATGTCTTAGGGAGAATACTCAACTAAATTAAATGCAACCGCTTGTGCTTGTGTTGTTTAGCTTCATCGGTTTTTCTAATTCTTAAAGCATCTACTAGATTAAACTTTTAGCGCTTGTCTGAAGTTGTTTAGTAGTTAGGGTTATTTAGAACGCTTGTTTCTATCTAACTAAAATTAAGGAAAGACACGGAATAATTCAGAATGGTGAATTGATTCTAACGGTGAATATTCAAAATATTAATTGATTATGCTTGAGTCAATGATCAGTGTAAGTTTCTGAGGTGGAAGTTGATTTAATCCAAGGTTTGTTTTCTCTGATTTACTTTAATAATTATTTTGCATTATCTTTAGTTTACTCTCATAATTACTTTCAAAACCCCACTTTTCTGGTATACAAAATATAAAAATAGATTAATCATTCTCTGTGGAATTGACTCTTACTTACACTACTACATAAATGTTTTTCGCAGCAAGGTTTTATTTTTGGTTGCCTGCGACAGCACACCAAATTTTAGCGCCGTTGCCGGGGAGTGATTTTAGTTTGTTTTTATATTTTTGTTATCCTTATTTTATTTTTAATAAGTAATTTGAATTTCCTTGATTGTTTATGCCCGAAACTCGATCTACTAATCAAGGTGATTTAAAGTGTGATCCAGAGATAGAGAGAACTATTCACAGATTAAGGAAGGAAGCTAGGATAAATTGTGAAGAAAAGGAAGCCATGGCAGCAAACCGAACTCTGAAAGAGCTTGCGGCTCCCGATTTGAACCAACAACCCTTATGCATAACTTTCCCTAATTTTGATACTAACACTCAATTTGAATTGAAATCTGGACTAATACATCTTCTCCCTACTTTTCATGGTTTGGCAGGTGAAGACCCCCATAAACATTTGAAGGAATTTCATGTAGTATGCACGAGTATGAAACCGACCGGAGTGACCGAGGAACAAATCAAATTGAGAGCCTTTCCATTCTCTCTGAAGGATTTGGCTAAGGATTCGCTTTGCTATCTACCCTCCGGAAGTATCACCACATGGGAAGAGATTAAAAGATTATTTTTAGATAAATATTTCCCCGCTTCAAGAGCAGCCAACATTCGGAAAGAAATTTGTGGTGTGAGGCAGAACAACGGAGAAACCCTACACGAGTATTGGGAACGTTTCAAGAGATTGTGTGCCAGTTGCCCTCATCATCAAATCAGTGAACAGCTTCTTATCCAATACTTCTATGAAGGCCTTTCATCTACCGAAAGGAGCATGATCGACGCTGCTAGTGGAGGAGCTTTGGTAGATAAAACTCCCGAGGCTGCTAGAAACTTAATTGCGAACATGGCGGCTAATTCTCAGCAATTTGGCACTAGACTTGATTTTGCACCTAAGAATGTTAATGAGGTAAAAATTTCATCAATTGAACAACAAATTGCGAGTCTAACATCTCTTGTTCGTCAAATGGCTGCAGGTAATACACAACAAGTAAAAGCTTGCGGAATTTGTGCGGTAGTAGGACACCCAACAGATATGTGCCCAACTCTTCAAGAGGAGTCCTTTGAGCAAGTGAATGTAGCAGGTGGCTTCCCTGGACAACCACAACAAAAATTTGATCCCTATTCGAACACGTATAATCCTGGATGGAGGGATCATCCTAACTTTAGTTACGGGAATCCACAAGCAAATCAGTCCGCTAATCAAAATTTCTTAAGTTATCAGCAATACAAACAACCATATCCCAATGGACAACAACAGGGCCAATCTTCTAACTCTTCTATGCCTTTAGAAGATATTGTTAAATCTCTTGCCACTAACACTTTGCAATTTCAACAGGAAACAAGGGCAAGTATTCAGAATTTGGGTATGCAAGTGGGACAAATGGCAACTACAATCAGTCGTTTGGAGGCGCAATGTTCGGGGAAGTTACCCTCTCAAACAGTGGTGAATCCAAAAGAGAATGTAAGTGCAATCACTTTGAGAAGTGACAAAGAGGTAAAGAATCCAGAAAATTCAGCACCTATATCGCGAGAGCAAAGCAAAATAGACACGGACAATGCAGACAGTGGTGTTATGTGTGACATTGATGTACCGAAGCGTAAATTTCCTCCTCTCTCTGAATATAAACCTGTACCCCCTTTCCCTCTTGCTTTAACTGAAAACAGAAAAATTGATAAATACTCAGATTTGTTGGAAACTTTCCGTAGATGCGAGGTAAATATTCCATTGTTAGATGCTATCAAACAAGTACCTCGATATGCTAAATTTTTGAAAGAATTGTGTACCCATAAGAGGAAGCAGGAACTTAAAAGATATGAGAAAGTAAAAGTAGGAAAAAATGTCTCAGCTGTTATTCAAAGAAAACTCCCTACTAAATGTCAAGATCCGGGTATGTTCACTATTCCTTGCACATTAGGTAGCACTAGATTTGAAAGAGCCATGTTAGATTTAGGAGCATCTATTAATGTCATGCCATATTCTATATATGCTTCTTTGTCACTTGAACTCTTGAGTAAAACTGGTACTATAATTCAATTGGCTGATGGATCTAATGTTTATCCTAGAGGTGTAGTTGAGGACGTTCTTGTCCAAGTCAATGGTTTGATTTTTCCTGCTGATTTTTATGTGCTTGATATGGAAAATAGTGGCCAAAATGCACCGATTTTGTTAGGAAGACCATTTTTGAAGACATCCAAAACTAAAATTGATGTTCATAGTGGTACACTTTCAATGGAATTTGATGGTGAAATTGTTAAGTTTAATATTGATGATACCATGAAATCTCCTAGTGATGATAAACCTGTTTATTCTATTGATGTGGCTGACTCTTTAGCACAGGAAGTTTTTGAATTAGATGAAAAGGATGCTTTGGAAATTGCAAACATTGATGAGGAAAGTTCAAAATTACAAGGATCTGTTGCAGCATTGAATGATGCTCTGAAGGCAGGTGATACCTTTTATGTTGAATTGCCGATTTTTAATGAGAAGTCTCTATCATCTATATTACAGGCAATCAAACTTCCAAATGGTTGTGAGGGATGTTTTTCGGGTTAATGTGAACAAGGATATAAGAAAGGATAAGTCGAATGATGACAGTTATTTTCTGCTGATGGATGAAGATGAGTTTGAGGATTTTCACTCGTATAATGATGTCGAGGAATTCAATGAAAAGAGCAAGTGTCAACATGAAAAGACAATTTGTGTGTTTGAACCAGATTGAGACAAATGAATGAGGTCGGGCCAACGACTTTAAACAAAGGCGCTGCATGGGAGGCAACCCATAGGGGAGTATCTTTCTACCTTTTTCTATGCATTTTACTTTACATTGGGGACAATGTAAGTTTTAAGTGTGGGGGGAAGATTTAAGGGTACTTGTTATTTTATTTTTATATATTTCGTTTGATTATTTGTTTTTTTTTATTATTTTATTATTTTAGGTTGATTATTTTATTTCTTTAGATGATTTTGAATTTTGTGGGTATATTCACTGCAAATCCTCACGAGACAAAACTCGTCCACTTGGGGTAACCTTGGGGTTTAAAGGCTTGTTGCACATGCTAAGTGCAATCGTGTTTCCTACGAAAATGGGATAGTTTTTAGAATGTGTCACTTGAGCAATGAGTTGATTTGGATTTTGATTTTTGACCAATGATAAAATTTTGATTTCTTTTTGATAAATTCTTGGACGATTGATAGACATTGGGTAGTCTAAATTTGATTTTTTTTATTATTACTTTATTTGAGACCCTTCATTTTTGAGCACATGTCCATTTGGTCAACGTAGTTTTAACTTGGAAGGAATTTATTTGATTGAATGAATTGAAGGAGAAATTTTGGAACTCTATTACTTATTTGATCATAATTTGAAGTTAATATGGGATATTATTTGACAAAGGGGAAATGATTTAGGCAAATTTTGCAAGTTTGAATGAAAAAAATAATAATAATTTCGAAAGTAAGAAAAACGAAAAAAAAAAAATTTGTTCATGTGGTGGGTTGAGATGGAGCGTAAAACGCACTCACTCATAAACACGTGACATGCGAGATGGAGCGTAAAACGCACTCGCTGGTAAGATGGAGCATAAAATGCACTTACCGAAAGAAAAAAAAAGAAGAAAAGCCTTTTGATCCTCTAGTGTTGATTACTTGTGTTAACTGAGATTTGTGTGAAAATAAGTGCTCGAGTTTCTCTTTTTCCTTCAAGGTTTTAATCTCATAAATTTTTCTGAGTTCTAATTGTGTTGATACATTTGGATTCACACACACAAAGGGTTGAGAGTAAAGTAAGATTGATAAATAAGCCCGAATTTTAGATGATACATTGTTTTGAAATTTCTCAAGACTTATTGTTTTGAAATTTTTGAGGTTAATGTTGATGTTCATATTAATTTGTGGCTCAGGTTTGACAAGCTTGTTAGTTGAATTTTTTTTATTATAATTTATTTTTTTTTTGCCCGAGGACGTGCAGAAAATAAGTGTGGGGGAATTTGATGAGAATAAAATATGTTATATTTTTATCCCTTAATACTTAATCTTTTGTATTTATTTTGTGCCTAAATACACTCATTATTCTTATATTTTTATTTAAGGTGAAATTAAATGTTTTTCTTTTTTAATTATATTAGTTTATTTAATTAATATATTTTATTTTATTTTGTAGGATTAAATATTTTAAAGTCAATATCTTGGTGATCAAGCAATATTTAATGATTCTATTCATGGAAGGAAAGAAATAAAAGGAGAATCCAATAAGGAGAAGGAAAGAGGTGGAACAATCTTGGTGAGCAAGTCAAATCCAATGAAGGAAAGGAAAATCTATCTAGAAGATCTTTTTGAAGGAAGTTGATTGCCACTAGGAAGTTGAAACCTACATGGAAAAGAATTAATGTCTTATGCCTATAAATAGAGGATTACCAATAGAGTTTAGGGACTTGTCTACAAACTTTTCTCTCTATTATTCTTTGGTGTTTTCATAGTCATGTGTAACTAAATTCTTATTATTGGATTAAGGAGACGGAAGCCTCAGATTATTACACTGTGAGATCTAATTGTTTTTAATTGTTTAATTATTATTTTGAGTATTGATTATTCTTCTGTACTTGAATTCTATGATTGATATATTTAATTGCTAGGATGCATACTAGTTTATTAAGTGTTGAAATCTACTGTTAAATTAGATATCAAATCCGTAATTGTTTGGTCACTCTAATTTGTGAAGCAACTAAGGTTAATAATTGACTGCAGATCACGAGATTATTATGTCTTAGGGAGAATACTCAACTAAATTAAATGCAACCGCTTGTGCTTGTGTTGTTTAGCTTCATCGGTTTTTCTAATTCTTAAAGCATCTACTAGATTAAACTTTTAGCGCTTGTCTGAAGTTGTTTAGTAGTTAGGGTTATTTAGAACGCTGGTTTCTATCTAACTAAAATTAAGGAAAGACACGGAATAATTCAGAATGGTGAATTGATTCTAACGGTGAATATTCAAAATATTAATTGATTATGCTTGAGTCAATGATCAGTGTAAGTTTCTGAGGTGGAAGTTGATTTAATCCAAGGTTTGTTTTCTCTGATTTACTTTAATAATTATTTTGCATTATCTTTAGTTTACTCTCATAATTACTTTCAAAACCCCCCTTTTCTGGTATACAAAATATAAAAATAGATTAATCATTCTCTGTGGGATCGACTCTTGCTTACACTACTACATAAATATTTTTCGCAGCAAGGTTTTATTTTTGGTTGCCTGTGACAGCACACCAACGGGCAAGTCTATTAAGTTAATAAAGTTGTTATTATGTTCCAGTTCTCTTTAGAAACATTATTACTTCCGTTGTTGGACAAAGAAGTTTTTGGTATTATATTTAAGAACAATTGTTATTCTATTTATAATGATAATGTTTTGTATGAAACTGAAATATCACTTGATAGACTTTGTAGACTTGACTTACATAAAAAATAATTTTGCAAATTGAACAAACTAGTAAAAGAAAAAAGAGATGATCATTCAAAGAGTTGAATATGTGTATTTGATGAAATACAAGTCTGAATCATTTGAAAGGTTCAAAGAATTCAGAAGTGAAACAAATTGACAAAGTATTAAGATTCTTTGATCAGATCGAGGAAAGAATACTTGTGCAATGAGTTTCTAGATCATCTTAAAATGGTATTTTCTCATAATGGACACCTCATGATACGCAATAATTGATTGGTGTATCTAAAAGGAGAAATTGTACCTTGTTGGACATGGTGCAGTCCATAATAATTTTTACTGACATTCTAGTATCCATCTAGGGTTATGCCCTAGAAACGGCTACATATCTACTTAATAAGGTAACCTCAAAAATCCGGCCCCAAGACTCCATAAAGGTTATGGATAGGGAGGATTCCTAGTTTTAAGTATGTTAAGATAAGGGGTTGTTCAGCTTATGTGAAAAGGTTTCAAAGATAAGTTTGGGACAAAATCTGACAAGTGCAGATTTGTTGGATATCCTAAAGAATGTTTAGGGTATTATTACTATAATCCTACACGCTGCCTTCTTAGATAAAGGTGTTTATCATTGAAGGAGCTAGTGGGAGGGTAATAGATCTTGAAGGAGTTCAAGAACCACAAAGCACTTTAAGTCGAACCGAGGAACCTATAGATAGACCTATTGTACCACAACCGAATCGTAAATCTGGAAGAGTATCGAAGATACCTAGGAGGTATGGATTCATCATAGAGGATGATGATGAGGTACGCATCATAGAGGATGATGATCCAGTTATATACGATGAGGCTATGAGTAGAAGACACTCAGAGAAATGGCAGACGGCCATGAAATCCAAAATGGACTCCATGTATAAGAACCAAGTATTGACTTTGGTTACTCCACAAAAGGGCATATTGCCTAGAGTGTGAATATGGGTCTTTAAGAGAAAGATTGGGGCAAATGGAAAGGTGGAGACCTATAAGACCAGACTTATTTAAAAGGTTTTTTAAGTCAAGGAGTTGACTGTGATAAAAACTTATTACCGGGTAATGCTCAAGTCCATTTGGATTTTTCTTGTGATTGCAGCTTATTACAAAATCTGGCAAAATGGATGTGGAGACGTCCTTCCTCAATGAAGACTTGAGGAGAATATATGTATGATACAGCCAGAGTAATTTGTTTCAAAGGTTGAAGCAAATCGCGTATAAGATGCAACGATCCATTTATGGATTGAGGCAAGCTTCTCAAAGATGGAACATTTATTTTGATGAGACAATCAAAAGAGTTTGATTTTATCAAAAACGAGAATGAACCTAGTGTGTACAAAAGGTCAGTGGGAGCATTATGACATTCATAGTATTATATGTTGATATATTACTGATAAGGAATGACACACCAATGCTACAATCAGTAAAGATAAAATTTTCTAAACATTCCTCCATGAATAACTTGGGAGGAGCATCCTATATATTGGGGATATAAATCTATATAGATAGATTTAAAAGGATCTTCGGCTTGACCCAATGAACGTATATTCATTCGATGCTAAAGGCGTTTAGTATGGCAAACTCCAAGAGAGGTCTAATGATGATGAGATATGGAGTGTATCTCTATGAAATTGTCCCCAATTGAAAGAGAGATCACATGAGTTACTATCATATATGCAATGAATATACAAGGCCTGATGTTGATCAGTCATATTCTGGAGAAGATCATTGTAAGACAGTGATAAACATCTTTAGGTACTTAACCGGTACTGAAGATGTGATCATGATTCATGGTAGGTCTGAATTAAAACTAGAGGGCTAAACAGACTCAAGTTTTTCAGACTGACCAAGACGATAACAAACCCACTTTAAGGTAAATCGTTACCTTGAAAGGTGGTGCAGTGAATTGGAAAGGTTGCAAAAAGCAAAGAGTTGTTGGTTTAGTGACAAAGACAAAGTATATAGCTGTAAATGAAGCTGAAGTTTGATTGTTTGGATGAAAAGTTCATTACTAAACTAGGAATAGTTCCTAAGTCTCATCTTGGATTCAAACATGTGTTGCGGCACTTTCATTTGATTAGTGGAATCATTGAAAGAGGAAAAGTCACTATAGAGATAGTGGACTCTCGAGAACAACATTGCATATCCATTTACTAAAGCTTTATCCAAACAGCAGGATGATCGTCACTTAGAGAAGAAGGGTATTAGATACCATGACGATTGGCTTTAGTGCAAGTGAGCGATTGAAAGTAGTATGCACACAAGCCAATCATATTTGATATGATGTAGCATATACTTTGTAATCTTATTCGGTTATTAAAGGCATTTTATATTATCTACATGGTGTTGTTATATTAAATGTGATAAACCCATAGTTTTGAGCATTGCTTTTAGAATCATCATGGGGATCATGCTAATGAGATCTAAATTCTAGATAGCTCACAAACTAAAATCGTTCCTAATCGATGGATTACTAAAAAAGGGATTAGTGAATCCGGATAGATTAGTACATACGTTGCTTGCTCTTTGGAAGAGGATGATTGATCTCATAATCATTTGTGTGGAGACATTAAAGCAAGTATGTAGGTGCTTATTAAAGAATAAGTTCACTGAACGTGGCTCGCTAAGGAATACCTAATGGAGTTTTACTCGCCTGTCAATAGAAATTCCTCTAGTGATAGTAGTACAAGTGATCCTTGGACTTGAGATCATCATACTATCTTATGTATGATGAGTTATACTTTGACATGTCCCTTAAGACCCTTAGGTTATATCAAAAGGTATGATTGGGTATAATAAGTTATACATGGAGATAGGTGAATGATCAACAAAGAATCTACCACTTATAGTAAAAGGATAGAATGTACTATGTGATTCGATAAATGATGACTCAGAAGTCTTTGGCCAAAGCAGAATGAAATTAGAGAGGAGTTTCTAATTTACATTATCAGAGTTGTGCATTTGAGAATCGAAATACATATAATTAAATAAAATAAGACTTGACAACAATTCCATCTCTTATATTTAATTGGGACATTGTATGGTAGAAGGATTGAATTGTACGATAACTATTCACTGAAAGGTTCTTTTGTGATTAATGTTGAAATCTATATTATCTGGAAAGTCGTTGATCGCTAAGGGGGCTTACCCTTATTGTAGAATAAATATTATTTATTTAAATGAATTAAATAGTTTAATTTATTTATTTAAATAAGATTAGAATTGTTCTAATTGATTTATTCACAACCGGTTTAATATGGAGAACCTAAAGGGTCACACCGCAAAAGGAAAATATTTGTTTAAGAAGTAAATGGCATAATTGTAATAATAAGTTAAGTGTATTTAATTTAATCTATGGAGATAGAATAAATTAAATAGCTTAATATTTATTATTTAATATTTTGGAAATATTAAATATAAATTAATAAGAGGAGTCTTATTATTATTATTACTATTACTATTATTTAATTCCTAATAGAGATTGGGAATTAATTAATAAAAGTACTCTCTCATAATTTCCTAATTGGATTAGGAGTTTAATTAATTAAAGGAGTTTAATTAAAATAAAAACCCTAATCCTAAATAGTTTAGGAGGGTTCCCTATATTTATAAATAAGAGGAGTCTTATCATGATTTAGGGTTAGACAATTACACACTCTTCCATATGAATTGGAGAGAGAGAGAGTACTTGCAATTTCTATAGAGATAGAACCTAGGGTTTTGCCAACACTGATCATCTTGAACATCTATTATTCCTTGGTGGATCACCTCTAGAGGCCAAACACTTGGGTGGCTAACGTTGATCAAAGGAAGTAATTTAATCGGTGGAATGCAAGGAGAACGCGAAGGATTTGGAGGTGAACTCGTACTTGTGGAAGCATGGTTCTACAAGGGTATGATTCTCATAGTTTATCTCTTTCGTTTAATTGATAATTGAGCACATGGATGATCATGGTGATGGTTTGTATGAAAAATTTTAAAATCCGTTTTATCGCGCTTGCGCACTATTTATGTAATTTGATTGCGCGCTATATACAAACCTAACAAACCGCACTCGGGAGTTAGAGCTTTACCCGATGTATATGATTCATACCTATTAGCTGCCTCCGCACTGACAAATTTCCGTCTATCAAACTACCTGGATGGTGTAGACGACGATCCCTCACCCCGATGTCGCTTTGGAGCCATGATTGATCACTTAGCAAACAAACCCACACAAATAATCTGCTATGCAATTCAACTTCCCCCCCCCCCAAACTCCAACTGTACTAACTCCCAACTGATAATGGCACGGTATAATGGAACCGACTGGGTGATGTTGCATTGGTGAACTGATTGATTGCTCCTTGAATTAAATGCAAACCCTAAAACTTGTGCATGCACTGATGAAGCGGATGAAGATTGTGAAAACAACAGAGTATGCCCCCGCTTGAATGTGAGATGGTTTATAATGAAGTTAGGGTTTGATTTTAAAGTGGAGTGATTTAGGGTTTGTGTAGGAATCCAAGTATGGAGAGAAATTAGAAGGAAATTAAAAGAGAAATTGGATAGAATTGGGTTGGGTCGGTATTAGAGAGGTAGCAGCTCCCACTGCATAATCACTTGCGTCATACATCAACTCAAAAGGTAAAGTCCAATCAGGAGTAACTATGACCGGGGCTGTGATTAACTTCTTTTTCAGCACTTCAAAGGCTTCGATATAAGCTTGATCTATCTTAAAGGGAACATCTTTCTCAAGGAGTGAACACAATGGTTTTGAAATTTTTGAAAAATCCTTGATGAAACGACGGTAAAATCATGCATGTCCGAGAAAACTTCTAACACCTTTCACAGATGTCGGTGGAGGTAACTTTTCAATAGTTTCGATCTTCGTTCTATCCACCTCTAAACCTGCTTCGGACACTTTATGCCCTAGAATAATACCTTCTTGCACCATAAAGTGGCATTTTTCCAAGTTAAGAACTAGATTTGTCTCCACACAACGCTTCAGCACTAAGATGAGATTGCTAAGGCACAAATCAAAACTGTCACCGAATACAAAAAAGTCATCCATAAATACCTCCAAATTCTGCTCAACTATATCCGAGAAGATAGCCATCATGCATCGCTGGAATGTAGCGGGTGCATTACATAACCCGAAAGACATTCTCCGGAATGCGAACGTTCCATAAGGGCATGTGAAAGTCGTTTTCTCCTGGTCCTCCTGTAACGAATGCAATTTTTGTGATTAAATAAAAATATTTATTGAGTTATATAAATATTTTTATTAATTTATTTATTGAGTAAAATAAATAATTTATAAATTTTGGTGAAAGAATTTTTGTTAAATGTTATTTGATTGTGATTTGATGTGTTTATTCTAATTTAATTTAATAATTAAATTAGATGATTAAATGATTTATTTGAATAAAGAATTTATTTGAATAAGATAATTTATTTGGTGTTATTGTTATTGGTTAAATGGAATTATTAATTAAGTTAGTAAGGTTTAATTGAATTTATTTAATAATAAGTTTAATTAAATTAAAAGTGTGATTATTAAAACTATATGTTATAATGAGTTATTAAAATAAATAGGAAGAGTTTTTATTTCCATCAAACCAAATAAGGCCTTATGACCTTTGGTTGGAAATAATGAGTTATTTCAATTTTGTTTTGCCAAACAAGCCTTATGGCTTTTGAATTATGTAACTGATGATTTTAAAATTAAAATACGTGATTATGTTTCATCAATTTTTATTTGTAGGCTTTATCAGTTTATTTGTTAAACTTAGAAAAGAAAGAAGAAAGAACAGAGCTTTGAGAGTTTAGAGAAAATTGAGAGTTTGAGACTTTGAGAATTGAGAGAGAGAAGGAAAAGAATTGCTAAGCTAAGGAATCATACATAGCTTGAAGGTATAATTCTTGGTAGTTTTGTTCTTCACTATATTCTTATTATTTTACTTCTCTGTATATGATTTCTATTTCACTGTATATGAATTTATATGCTAAATACATGAAATACTTGGTTATAATTGTTAGTAAGCATGTATTAGAGATTATGTGATGATTATAAACTAGTTTGAAAGAGTTAATTCATGAAAGCATGTTTTAGAATGAAGTTTTTGTTTTTACAGAGTCTTATTTCATATATGGCTTATATATATGAAAATTGATGTTCAATTAGATTATTAATCGGTAAATTGACTTTTGATTGTGTTAATATGATGAAAAACGAAAAGAATGTAATTAGAATGATTGAAAGATGAGTTTACAGTGGTTGATTTTATTAAAATAGCTAAAACATGAATATTTGGTTTAAACAGAGAATTTTTGCTTCAATTTGGTTGATTATGTTTATTATATTGGTTAGAATGTTTAGAAACATGATGGGTAATTGTTTTATATCATATTTGATATCTGGGTATGTTTAAACTATGTGTTGGATGGTAGAATTTGGAAAATTTGGCCAAATTTGGCCTAAGTTTTCACTGGTTCGCGAACTGTAGGAGACGACTGCTGAGTCTCTCGCCCCGGCGAGAGAAATGAACTGGAAATCCTCGCCCCGGCGAAGTCTCGCCCCGGCAAATTTTTGTTAAGAAAATCCTCGCCCCGGCGAGGGAACAGTAACTAAAATTTTAAATTTTTATTTTCTTTGTGATTCTGCTATGATGCTATAAACAAGTTTAAAACTTATATTAAGGTATAAAATGACTAATAAGATACCAAGATGGTTGTTAAACAAGTACTTGATGATTATCGATTGTCAATCGAGATGTTATAATAAAATAAGATACTACAATGAGTGGTAAGCGAATATTTAATGAATATCAAATGACATTTGATATATTAAATGAAATGGGATAAGAACAAACCCTAAAATGTATATGAATTTGTAACTAATTATTGTTATCGTTTTGTAATCAAAATGTATAGGGTGATTAAGGGACGTGCATTATTTAAATCTGTAATCTACGTACGAGGCAAGTTCCTTATCTCAATTTATTACTTTTACGTTGAGCAAGTTTTCCTCCCTTAATCTTATTATTTCATTTAAAACAAGTTTAATTTCATTGAGCCAACTTATTAACCTAAGATCATTGTTATTCAAGCAAGGTTGTTATCATGGCAATTACCTATGTATTATTCAAGTCATTTGCTATACGATCATTGATCATTATTCAAACTTTGATTATAAATTCTATTGTACAACTTCATTGTTGAATCAAGTGCTTTAGTGACTAGCAAACCCTTATTGATTCAGCTAGTCCTTAGTTGATGAGCGTTCTAAAGACTTAGAATATTTTAAAATCTTTCCAAACCAAGTTCCTTTTGGTACGGATTCTGATGCTAAACTGAGATGAACAACCCTAATATAGGGGATTAATTACGCGACATCGTTAAAATGTTTATGCACAATACATTGTACAAAGGGCTGATTCCCCTGAGTACGAGATGGATGGTCCATTGATGAGTGTATTTTATACACACAATTTGGGTACTTTTGGCCTTGATAATTTGCAAGTCTTTAGGTATTTTATGTGGTTTTTATGTATTTTTATCTTATTTCTACATAAATTAGTTTTTAGTTATTTTTACATGTTTTATGTTGCTTTAATGCATTTTCATTATGTTTGTAGGAATTGAAATAAAGACCGCTCAGATCGTTGTTTGTATTGACTCAATGTCCGTGTCTGGACGTCTGTGCCCGAATGGTAGTATAATGGAAATTTGTGTTTGGCGACGCTCGGTGCTTAATTTGACAACATTTGGTAGTTGGGCGTGCACGGCGTCGGAAAGCGTGCACGGCGTGCGGCGTCCGCCAAGCCACGAGGGCAAGCTCGTGCTTAGATATCCATGCCCGAATGATAACACGGTGAAAATTTATGTTTGGCGATGCTCGGGGCTTAATTTGATGACATTTGGAAGTTGGGCGTGCACGGCGTTGGAAAGCGTGCACGGCGTGCGGCGTCGACCAAGCCGCGGCCACGGCGTGCGGGCGCGCGCTGGGCGTGCGGGCGTGTTGGCGCGCTGGGCGTGCGGGCGTGTGCGGGCGTGTGCGGCGGGCGCTGGGCACGGGCGCATGGGCGCGGCGTGCGGCGTTGGGCGCGCGCGGGGCCTCGACAGCGGGCGTGGGCGGGCGGCCAGCGTGCGGCCCAGACGCTGGGCGCGGGCGCGCGCTGGCGTGCGGGCGCGCGGCGTGGGCGTGCGGCGTGGGCGTGCGGCGTGGGCGTGCGGTGTGGGCGTGCGGCGTTGGGCGTGCGGCCAGCGTGCGGCCCAGGCGCTGGGCGCGGGCGCGCGCGCTGGCGTGCGGGCGTGCGGCGTTGGGCGTGCGGCGTTGGGCGTGCGGCCAGCGTGCGGCCCAGGTGCTAGGCGCGGGCGCGCGCGCTGGCGTGCGGGCGCACCAACGCCGTGCTGAGTGCGATCTGACACAGTTTTAGTGCGATCTGAGCTCCATTTTGTCCGATTTTTGCTAGGGTTTCTTGATGGAGGCTATATATAATCTCTTCTAAGCTTCATATCAGACATCTAGGGATTGGGAGGCTAGACTAAAACATCAAAATAGAGAGCAAAGGTGCTGCAATACAAGGAAAACTCAACCAAAGCCAAAGAACTAAGAAGGAAAGCCTTGTCAAAGAGACATCTAGAGAGAGGGAGGCTACAAAATACATCAACCAACAGAGCTCAAGGCTGGAAATCAAGCTGAATCAAGCCAAAAGCCAAGGAACTCAGTCAAGAAGAATTGCAAAGCTAAGGAGGAGAGCTAGAAACCTGCAGCAACCAAAGGAACACCAGCTGAATAGCTTCAAAAGTGGTGTCATTTCTAGTTTTCCATCTCCTTTGTAATTCGAATTTGACAATGTATCAATTGAAAATGATGTTTATTGTAGCTATCATGAACTAACCTTCTATTCTAAGATTGCAATGGAACCCAACACTTAATTTGAATTGAATTCTCTCTCTATTGATTTTAGTTATGCATTTGTGAATTGATTGTCATAACCTTTGCTTCTAGATTAATTGCTTGGCCCGTAATTACCGTGGGAACCTATATGAACTTGACGAACGGATTATAGGTTGAGACCTAGTTATGATAACATGCGAGAGTATAGATTGTTGTGGGTTATTAATCGGATTAAGTGACGTGTGTCTTATTAATTATCTGCAATAATAGGTATCTTGATAGTAGTTGGGATAGATATATACCTAATTACCGCATGCAACCTATTGAGAATCTAGTCTTAATGACTTCCGAGGTGAAAGTTGTTAATGGAAGGGAGGATTAATTAGATTTGGTGACACGTGTCTATAAATCATTCCTGAAATTAGTCTCTTGATAGTGTATAGGATAGACATATACCAGTGCACCGCTTAGGAAGATTCGTGATTGACCATCGACAGAGGCTCTTATGTAGTTTTGATTTCTCGGTTGTCAATTCGTATGCTATAATTGACTGAAAAGAGAGAGTTAGGAGATTCAAATGACGTGTTGGGGGAAATTGTAATCTTAGACCTTTCTATCTTGATATTTCATCGCATTTTACTCATTATTTGACTTGTGAACTCAACTAATCAACAAACAATCAAATCTTTATTGTTTAAATTAGATCAAATTGATATACAATTGATACTTGGTTATTATTTGTCACAATTCCCTGTGGGTTCGACTCATATCTTATCATATATTACTTGTTGACCGTGTATACTTGCGCGTATTTATCGGTTGCGAAATCGACCAACAAGTTTTTGGCGCCGTTGCCGGGGAATTGTTCTTCTAGTGTTTTTCCAATATTAATGACAATCGAATTGGTCTTAATTTAGACTTGTAAATATTTTGCTTATTATTTATTTTTTTTATTTTTTTTTGTTTTCAGTTAATGGATGAGCATAACTATCAATGGGATTATGAAGGGACGACGCAACCAAGTTCGTCAAAACTTCTTGAGCAATTGCAAGAACAAGTTGCAACGCTTTCAAGGGCTGTTGACACTCTTAAAGGCCAGTCCACTCAAAATACCTACAGTCAGAATCAAGCTGACTACTACCCAAACTACTATCAACCGGGTTGGCAAGATCATCCAAGCTTTTCTTGGGACAACAATCAAGATCAATGCTTTGATCCAAGTCTCTCATACCATTCAGAATTTTCATTCCAACCTCCACCATACCATGAGGATACATCTAATGTGGAGGAGATTCTTCCTTTATTCATTGAGAAACAAGAATTATTACGAAACCTCGAGAACCAAGTGGCACAACTTCTCGAGGCAGTGCTTATTCACCCGCAAAGCACCTTACCTTGTATTACACAGATTAACCCTATAGAAGAAGGTGAAGAGCAATGTATGGTAAATTCGCATAGTTGTGACAAAGCGGAAAGAAGGAGGGAGGAGCTCATGGCTCATATCTCTCAAAATGAGGTTAGGTTGGCAAATATACAAGCTTCAGTGCAGAGCATCATGAACTATGTTGCCAATTCTTACATTATTCACCCGCAAAGCACCCTACCTAGCGATACAGAGATCAACCCCATAGAGGAAGGTGAAGAGGAGTGCTTAGTGGATGATCAAGGAAATGGCGCGGAGTCGCACGAAGCTATTAGTAAAAATTTTAAGAGTGAACATCCTATTGTGGATGATGATTCTGAGGTTGATGAGACGAGGAGCATGAATGGGGATCATGAAAAGGAAATTGAAGACCAAGAAGTCACATTCGAGGTTTTCAAACCCATCGAACACCCATTGGTTCATGAAGAATATCTTCATGTGGATCTTGACAAAAGTGCAATGATGGATAAAGCGGCTGATGAAACCTTCTTCTTGCCATCGGATGATACAAAGTTTAAGGGTCACCAACCAAGCATGCATGCCATGCAAATTAAAGAAATAACATCGAGGCGGCATGCTATGGTCAATTTTGCGATTGAGTGGGATTGATGGGAAATAAAGGAGTCGGGCTAACGACTTTAAACCAAGCGCTTCTTGGGAGGCAACCCAAGTTTACTGTTTTGCTTTTATTTTTGTTTGATTGCATTTTAGTGGTTTAATTGCATTTTAATTTCTTTAGTCATTTGCTTTCAGGTACGCTCCCAACTTTGAGGTATTGAAAGATGATATCAATAGCGCTTGACACGGTTTCAGGGAAGTCTTCTATTTTAATTTTTCCTATATCAGACATTGAAGACAATGTCAAGTTTAAGTTTGGGGGTAGTACTTCGTATTTGTGTGTTTTTAATTTAGTTTTTGTGTGATTTAAGTATGGTTCTCTTTTTATTCAAAAAAAAAAAATTTCATTTATTTTTAGGATGTGTCCTTGAGAATTGTTTTAATTTGATTTGAACCATAATCCATGGTCAATGATAATGGCTTGTTTGAAGAGAATCTAACTCATGAGACGTAAACAATTGTTGCTTAGTCTTTGTGCTTATCGTTTATTGGTTATTATTTTGCTTATGCGTCCTTTCACTTTTATGCACTTACCCATGAGTATTAAGCTAGTTGTATGCTTAGTGAAGGCTTTTATAACCGAATGCTTGTGGAAAATATCTATAAACTCTAGAACTCGTTTAAACATCACTCAAAGCAAGGTGTCTAAATTTGTTATGCTTGAATAGATGGTCATGTGGTGAGTTGAGATGGAGCGTAAAACGCACTCACTCATGGACACATGCGTAGGAGAGATAGAGCGTAAAACGCACTCTCTTATAATTGTGATTAAAGAAAAAAAATTGTTTATTGCAAATTTTGCATGGGGTTGAGGTTGAGCGTAAAACGCACTCGCCCATATGAGCGTGCTTAAGGTTGAGATGGAGCATAAAATGCACTCACCTAGAGCCTTTGGTTCTCAAAATTTTTGGAATTGTGATTTGTACACCTTAGTATTGAGTGATGTGTTAAGCATGTTGTTTTGGGGTTTATTTTGATTATTTCATAAGGTAATGTGGTTGCATAGTTTCATTCGAGCTTGATTGGTTTAGTGTTATTGGGTACTCACACACACACACGGAAGGGGCCTTAAGCAAAGTGTGACTAGCTAATTAAAATTTTAGACTTGCAACGTTTTGTTTGTTCTCTTGAGTTCCATGTGTTGATGCCTTTGAGACCATTGTCGGCTTATAAAGTCATTGCTCAAGTTAGGTTATATTAGAAGTTTTTGAATTGTTTAGTTTAGGTTTGTTTTGCTTGAGGACAAGCAAAGAATTAAGTTTGGAGGTATTTGATGAGTGTATTTTATACACACAATTTGGGTACTTTTGGCCTTGATAATTTGCAAGTCTTTAGGTATTTTATGTGGTTTTTATGTATTTTTATCTTATTTCTACATAAATTAGTTTTTAGTTATTTTTACATGTTTTATGTTGCTTTGATGCATTTTCATTATGTTTGTAGGAATTGAAATAAAGACCGCTCAGATCGTTGTTTGTATTGACTCAATGTTCGTGCCTGGACGTCTGTGCCCGAATGGTAGTATGATGGAAATTTGTGTTTGGCGACGCTCGGTGCTTAATTTGACAACATTTGGTAGTTGGGCACGCACGGCGTCGGAAAGCGTGCACGGCGTGCGGCGTCCGCCAAGCCACGAGGGCAAGCCCGTGCTTAGATATCCATGCCCGAATGATAACACGGTGAAAATTTATGTTTGGCAATGCTCGGGGCTTAATTTGATGACATTTGGAAGTTGGGTGTGCACGGCGTTGGAAAGCGTGCACGGCGTGCGGCGTCGACCAAGCCGCGGGCACGGCGTGCGGCAGACGGGGCGCCAACGTGTGGCCCAGGCGCTGGGCGCGGGCGCAGGGGCGCGGCGTGCGGGCGCGCGCTGGGCGTGCGGGCGTGTTGGCGCGCTGGGCGTGCGGGCGTGTGCGGCGGGCGGTGGGCGCGGGCGCATGGGCGCGGCGGGCGGGCGCGCGGCGTGGGCGTGCGGCGTTGGGCGCGCGCGGGGCCTCGGCAGCGGGCGTGGGCGTGCGGCCAGCGTGCGGCCCAGGCGCTGGGCGCGGGCGCGCGCTGGCGTGCGGGCGCGCGGCGTGGGCGTGCGGCGTGGGCGTGCGGCGTTGGGCGTGCGGCCAGCGGGCGGCCCAGGCGCTGGGCGCGGGCGCGCGCGCTGGCAGGCGGGCGCGCGGCGTGGGCGTGCGGCGTTGGGCATGCGGCCAGCGTGCGGCCCAGGTGCTGGGCGCGGGCGCGCGCGCTGGCGTGCGGGCGCACCAACGCCGTGCTGAGTGCGATCTGACACAGTTTTAGTGCGATCTGAGCTCCATTTTGTCCGATTTTTTCTAGGGTTTCTTGATGGAGGCTATATATAATCTCTTCTAAGCTTCATATCAGACATCTAGGGATTGGGAGGCTAGACTAAAACATCAAAATAGAGAGCAAAGGTGCTGCAATACAAGGAAAACTCAGCCAAAGCCAAAGAACTAAGAAGGAAAGCCTTGTCAAAGAGACATCTAGAGAGAGGGAGGCTACAAAATACATCAACCAACAGAGCTCAAGGCTGGAAATCAAGCTAAATCAAGCCAAAAGCCAAGGAACTCAGTCAAGAAGAATTGCAAAGCTAAGGAGGAGAGCTAGAAACCTGCAGCAACTAAAGGAACACCAGCTGAATAGCTTCAAAAGTGGTGTCATTTCTAGTTTTGCATCTCCTTTGTAATTCGAATTTGACAATGTATCAATTGAAAATGATGTTTATTGTAGCTATCATGAACTAACCTTCTATTCTAAGATTGCAATGGAACCCAACACTTAATTTGAATTGAATTCTCTCTCTATTGATTTTAGTTATGCATTTGTGAATTGATTGTCATAACCTTTGCTTCTAGATTAATTGCTTGGCCCGTAATTACCGTGGGAACCTATATGAACTTGACGAATGGATTATAGGTTGAGACCTAGTTATGATAACATGCGAGAGTATAGATTGTTGTGGGTTATTAATCGGATTAAGTGACGTGTGTCTTATTAATTATCTACAATAATAGGTATCTTGATAGTAGTTGGGATAGATATATACCTAATTACCGCATGCAACCTATTGAGAATCTAGTCTTAATAACTTCTGAGGTGAAAGTTGGTAATGGAAGGGAGGATTAATTAGATTTGGTGACACGTGTCTATAAATCATTCCTGAAATTAGTCTCTTGATAGTGTATAGGATAGACATATACCAGTGCACCGCTTAGGAAGATTCGTGATTGACCATCGACAGAGGCTCTTATGTAGTTTTGATTTCTCGGTTGTCAATTCGTATGCTATAATTGACTGAAAAGAGAGAGTTAGGAGATTCAAATGACGTGTTGGGGAAATTTTAATCTTAGACCTTTCTATCTTGATATTTCATCGCATTTTACTCATTATTTGACTTGTGAACTCAACCAATCAACAAACAATCAAATCTTTATTGTTTAAATTAGATCAAATTGATATACAATTGATACTTGGTTATTATTTGTCACAATTCCCTGTGGGTTCGACTCATATCTTATCATATATTACTTGTTGACCGCGTATACTTGCGCGTATTTATCGGTTGCGAAATCGACCAACATCCATAGTCTATAAGACTGTTAAAGGTTACAGTAGAAATACTCGATAACCTAGGACATATTTCGAGGTGTTGTGACCCTCAGATACACTTTTAATCCTGAATCTATATTCAGTTCTTGAGCTAAGCTTTCTATTGAGCTTTTAGATCTTGACTAGTTATTGATTAAATTTAGAGAAATTATTATACCTCAGTTGAAATCTACTTCATTGGTTATTCAATTGTTATTGTTATCACACTAGTGGGCAATTGTTTGCTCACTCTTGCACTAAAACATTGCAGCTAAGGCAGAAAAATCGGACGAGCTGTCCACGAGCAAAGGCAAGGGCAAGATGCCAAAGTAGCAAGAGACTTATTACCTATTTGATGTTTTATTTTAATAAGACTTATTTAATTTTATGTTTTTATTCCGCATTGATGTAATAGAGGTTAGATAACCTGGGACTTGTTTCATTTAGAGATTGGTGATGTAACCCCATTTGAGGTAGTGAACACCAAATCAGTGGGAATTAAGTACCCGGATTTGGGGGTGTCACAAGTTGGTATTAGAGCTGATAGTTTATGAACCTTTAGGTGGGGAAAACCTTAGGGTAGTAGCCTAATATAGAGGTGATAAACTCTTATCGAGTTCTAAGGAATGGATTACGGAAATTCATAAAAGACAATAAAATGATTATGTGCTATGTGCTTATTTGATGACAAACTTATGTGCTCGCGAGTATTATCGATTAGTAATCAAAACTTAAAATTTTGTTGTCAGGATGACTGATAGAGGAGAACCCAGCTAGGCTAGGGAGGAGGAGCCCCGAGATATACATGTAGTTCAGGAGCAGCTAGTGCAGAGGGAGCCATCCCCATTGATCACAGTTGCAGGTCCCGAGTACGAGCCTGAGACTGATCCTGAGGAGGATCTGGAGGAGGTTGAGGAGGAGGAGGAGGACCCTGAGGAGATATCACTAACCTCCTTAGGTGTTCAGATGTATGAGCAGGTGTATGATCGCAACATAGAGTTACAAGATAGAGTGGAGGAGTTAGAGAGGCAGCTGGCTGAGAGATAGATTGTCTTGGAACAGAAGAACAGTGAGATTGAGGAGCTCGATATATGTCTTCGGGACGTGGAGTGGAAGCTGGTTCATGTTGAGAGTGAAAAGGAGGAGTTAGGAGAACAGGTTGTGGAACGTCAAGCCGCTCTAGAGCAGAAGGATGCTGAGATCCAAGACCTTTCATCACGTCTTGCAGAGGTTGAGCAGAGGCTAGCATAGTCTGAGATGTTGTGCGCCGTGGGATGTCATCGTAGATAATGATTAGACATGCTAGTATGAAAATTTATGAAGTTAATAAGTTGTAAATCCTAGTTTTATATAATGGGATAGAATAATGATATAATCCTGGAACTTTATGATGTCAGGATAGATGATGTAAATAACTATGACGTTATTTTTATTATGTTTTAAAGTAGTAAATGAATAAAATGCGAAAGTTTATCATATGTGCTATGTGTTAAGTGTTGTTTATAAATGTTTAAGTTAAGACTTAAATGTTTAAGTAATTGAGTAATAATCTAATAGCGCGAATTCTTAACAGTAAGATGCCGCCAAGAAGACAAACCCGTCAACAGACCCTTGAGGGATCCACCAATAACAACGAGGAAGTCAACGCTAATCCAATACAGCAGCTGGTAAACCTACTAACGGGAGCATTTGCCAATCAACCCCAAGCTCAGGCCACGACTTTTAAAGATTTCAAGGCTGTTGGACCCCCAGAATTTCAAGGGTCTATGAATCCGATCGAGGCACAAACCTGGGTCATGGAGATGGAGAAGGTGTTTGATGTCGCTAGGGTCAACGAGGACCAGAAGACGGCATTTGCAACATTCATGCTCAAGTCATAAGCAAGCTACTGGTGGCAAGCTAATAAAACCCGAGGTGGGCAAGGAATAATACCGTGGGAGCGATTTAAGGAGATATTTTTCGAGACTTATTTTCCGGCAAGCGCACAGAATCAGATGGAGGTGCAATTTCTGGAATTGAAGCAAGGTACCATGACAGTGCCTGAATATGCTGTAAAATTCAACGAGTTGGCAAGGTTTGCGCCATATCAGGTCAACACGGATGAGCGAAAGGCTAGAAGGTCTGAGCAGGGACTGAAGCCCTGGCTGTATAGCCGAGTTTCGATGTTCCAATTAAACTCATTTGCGGTAGTTTTGGAAAAGGCAATTATCGCTGAAGGAGGCAAGGATGCTCTGTCCAAGTATAATCAGGAGCAGAGGAAGAAGAAGAATGAAAGTGAAAACAAGGCAAGTGGTAGCCATAGGGGCAGTGGTCAGAAGAGGAAGTGGAGTGATAGTAACTCTGCGGGAAGTCAGCAGGGTAATCAGAAAAAGAAGGTGGAGGTGTGCAGTAACTGCAGAAAGAGCCATGTGGGTGTTTGCTTGAAGGGTAAGATGGTATGCTTTAACTGTGGATAGGAGGGTCATAGCGCACCGAATTGCCCTAGTCCGAAGAAGGGCGCATGTTTCATCTGCGGGTCGAAGGATCACTTTGCCCGAGACTGCCCTAAGAAAGCAACTACAGGTGGAGCTAGTGCAGGAAAAGGAAACATCGGTGGTGGCAATCTGACTATCACAGGACCGACACAGCCCAATCGACCTACCGCTCGAACATTCAACATGACGGTGCAGGATGCTGTGCAGTCAAAGGATGTGGTGTCAGGTATCATTCCGGTCAATAGTATAAATGCTTACATATTATTTGATTCGGGTGCTACTTGTTCATTTAAATCCGATGATTTTGCTAGAAGATTAGGGTTACCTCAGGAAGAATTAGAGTACCCCATGAATATAGAAATTGCAAATAAGGAGGTGATTCCTGTTAAGTTTGTCCACAGGAACTGTCAGATAGATATCAAGGGTCATGTGATGACAGTAAACTTGATCCCAATTCATCTTGGGAAGTTTGATGTCATTCTAGGAATGGATTAGTTGTTCAACCATGGGGCAGTTATTGACTATCAAAAGAAGTGTTGAAATTTTAAGACTCCGTCAAAGGTAGTGTTTTATGGCAGCAAGTCGCCTAGACAAACGAGTTATTTGACGATGATGCAGGCTAGAAAGATGATGAGACAAGGATGTGTATGATATCTAGCCTACACAGTCGATACCCGAAAGGTGGGTGCAAAGCTGGAGGAGATACCGGTAGTTAGGGATTTTGTGGATGTGTTTCCTGATGATTTGCCAGGATTACCGCCAGATAGGGAAATAGAGTTTGTAATTGATTTAGCACCGGGTACAGCCCCATATAGAATGGCTCCGATAGAAATGAAGGAATTGATGGTGCAATTACAGGAGTTGCTGGATAAAAAGTATATTCAACCGAGCGTTTCGCCGTGGGGAGCACCGGTATTATTCATCAAGAAGAAGGACGGATCAATGCGTCTTTGCATTGATTATAGAGAGTTGAACAAGGTCATGATTAAAAACAAGTATCCGTTGCCAAGGATCGATGACCTGTTTGACCAGCTGAAGAGAGGGAGATATTTTTCAAAGATAGATCTGCGAAGTGGGTACCATAAACTAAAGGTGAGGAAGGAAGACATACCAAAGACAACATTTCGAACTAGATATGGTCACTATGAGTTTTTGGTTATGTCATTTGGTTTAACGAATGCGCCTGCAGCATTCATGGACTTAATGAATAGGGTATTCAAACCATTTCTGGATAAATTTGTGGTGGTATTCATAGACGACATTTTGGTTTACTCCAAAACTCAGGAAGAACACGTGAAGCATTTGAGGGTGACATTGGAGGCGTTAAGGAAGGAGAAATTGTATGCAAAATTTTCGAAGTGCGAATTTTGGTTAGAGCGTGTTCAATTCCTTGGACATGTTATTGATAAAGACGGGATTTCAGTGGATCCAGCGAAAGTGGAAGCCGTGATGAACTGGGATAAGCTGAAAACACCGTCAGAGGTGAGAAGTTTCTTAGGTTTGGCAGGTTACTACAGGCATTTTATTCAAGATTTCTCCAGGATCACCACTCCGTTGACGAATTTAGCAAGAAAATCAGTGAAGTTCGTTTGGACGGAGAAGTGCGAAGAGAGTTTCCAAGAACTAAAAAAGAGACTAAGTTCGGCACCTGTGTTATCTTTGCCAGATGATACAGGAAATTTTGTGGTATATAGCGACGCATCGCATAAAGGACTTGGTTGTGTGCTTATGCAGAATGATAAGGTCATTGCATATGCATCACGCCAATTAAAAGATTATGAAAAAGGGTATCCGACCCATGATTTGGAGGTAGCAGTTGTGGTGTTTGCTCTGAAAATCTGGAGGCACTATCTCTATGGGGAGAAGTGTGAAATATATACAGACCATAAAAGTCTGAAGTATATTTTCACACAGAAGGATTTGAATATGCGGGAGAGGAGATGGATAGAATTGATCAAAGACTATGATTGTGAAATTCTATACCATCCGGGAAAGGTTAATGTGGTTGCCGACGCTTTGAGTAGAAAAGGTCAGGAGAAACTATTTTTGTTAACTTCTTAGGAGAAGCTTGTAGCAGAAATGGCTAAATTGGAGTTAGAGGTGAAGGGTCTGGCAGAGCCTAATGAAAAATTGTTCCAGATGGAAATTCAATAAACTTTGGTGGACAAAGTCAAGGAAGCGCATGAAAGTAGTATGCACACAAGCCAGTCATATTTCATATGATGTAGCATATACTTTGTAATCTTATTCATTTATTAATAAAAGAATTGATTTTCTCAAAAGGCATTTTATATTATCTACATGGTGCTGTTATATTAAATGTGATAAACCCATAGTTTTGAGCAATGCTTTTAGAATCATGATGGTGATCATGCTAATGAGATCTAAATTCAAGATAGCTCACAAACTAAAATTGTTCCTAATCGTTGGATTACTAAATTGGGGATTAGTGAATCCGGATAGATTAGTACATACGTTGCTTGCTCTTAGGAAGAGGATGATTGATCTCATAATCATTTGTGTGGAGACACTAAAACAAGTATGTAGGTGCTTATTAGAGAATAAGTTCACTGAACGTGACTCGCTAAGGAATACCTAATAGAGTTTTACTCGCCTGTCAATAGGAATTCCTCTAGTGATAGTAGTACAAGTGATCCTTGGACTTGAGATCATCATAGTATCTTGTGTATGATGAGTTATACTTTGACATGTCCCTTAAGACCTTTGGGGTATATCAAAGGGTATGATTGGGTATAATTAGTTGTACATGGAGATAGGTGAATGATCAATAAAGAATCTACCACGTCTAGTAAAAGATGTGAATATCCTATGTGATTCGATAAATGACAACTCAGTAGTCCTTGGCCAAGGCAGAATGAAATTAGAAAGGAGTTTCTAATTTGCATTATTTAGAGTTGTGCATTTGGGAATCGAAATGCATATAATTAAATAAAATAAGACTTGACAGTAAATCCATGTCTTATATTTATTTGGGACATTGTATGGTAGAAGGATTGAATTGTACGATAACTATTTACTCAAAGGTTCTTTTGAGATTGATGTTGAAATCTATATTATCTGAAAAGTCGTTGATCGCTAAGGGGGCTTACCCTTATTGTAGAATAAATATTATTTATTTAAATGAATTAAATAGTTTAATTTATTTATTTAAATAAGATTAGAATTGTTCTAATTGATTTATTCACAACCGGTTTAATATGGAGAACCTAGAGGGTCACACCGCAAAAGGAAAATATTTATTTAAGAAGTAAATGGCATAATTGTAATAATAAGTTAAGTATATTTAATTTAATTATGGAGATAGAATAAATTAAATAACTTAATATTTATTATTTAATATTTTGGAAATATTAAATATAAATTAATAAGAGGAGTCTTATTATTATTATTACTATTACTATTATTTAATTCCTAATAGGGATTGAGAATTAATTAATAGAACTATTATTTATTTCCTAATAGGGATTGGGAATTAATTAATAGAAGTACTCTCTCACAAATTCCTAATTGGATTAGGAGCATAATTAATTAAAGGAGTTTAATTATAATTGAAACCCTAATCCTAAATAGTTTAGGGAAGGGTTATTCCTACATCTATAAATAAGAGGAGTCTTATCATAGATTAGGGTTACACACTCTTGCATTAGATTGTGGAGAGTACTTACAATTTCTATAGAGATAGAAACTAGGGTTTTGCCAAATACCCAACTTCTTGAATACTTGTTGTTCCTTGGTGGATCACCTCTAGAGGCCAAACACTTGGGTGGCTAACGTTGATCAAAGGAAGGAATCACACCGTTGAATTCGAGGAGAACACGAAGGACTAGGAGTTGAACTTGTACCCGAGGAAGCTTTGTTCTACGAGGGTATAATTCTTATTCTCTTTCTCTTTCGTTTATATCATTAATTGAGCACAAGGATTGATCTTGGTGATGGTTTGTATAAAATTTTAAAATCCGATTTTATCGCGCTTCCGCACTATTTATGTAATTTGATTGCATGTTCGCGCTATATACAAACCTAACAGCGCAACTCCAGGATGAGGAGTGTGTTAAGATACGGGAAAAAAGTGCTTGAGGGAGAAGAGCTTAAATATAAAATCGATACCAAAGGGTTGCTGAGATTTGAAGGCAGAATCTGGATACCGTCAGTATTGGCAATCAGAGAGGAGATTTTGAACGAACCTCACAGTTCAAGATTTTCGATTCACCCGGGAAGTACAAAAATGTACCAGGATCTTCGCCAACACTTTTGGTGGCCAAACATGAAAAGAGAGGTTGCTGAATGTGTTACGAAGTGCTTAACTTGTCAGAGAGTTAAAGCGGAGCATCAACGACCAAGTGATTTGTTACATCCCTTGGAGATACCAGAATGGAAGTGGGAGCATATCACGATGGACTTCGTGGTAGGGCTTCCAACTACTCAGAAGGGTTATGACGCAATATGGGTCATAGTTGACAGATTAACGAAATCAGCGCATTTATTTCCTATCAAAATCAGATTCACCCTGGATCAACTGGCCAAATTATACATCAAGGAAATTATTTCGAGGCACAGTGTCCCAGTATCAATTGTGTCAGACAGAGATCCACGTTTCACATCAAAATTTTGGAGGAGTCTGCAAGCGTGTTTGGGGACGCGGTTAAGAATGAGTACAACCTACCATCCTCAAACTAATGGCCAGAGCGAAAGAACAATTCAAACGTTAGAGGATATGCTTCGAGCGTGTGTTATGGATTTTAAAGGCAACTGGGATGATCATTTACCTCTGGTCGAGTTTGCCTATAACAATAGTCATCACGCGAGTATTGGAATGCCGCCATATGAAGCATTGTACGGAAGGAAGTGCAGAACCCCGTTATGTTGGGACGAAGTTGGTGAGCGTCGCCTATTGGGACCCGAGCTGGTACAACAAACTGCTGAAATTGTCAAGGTAATAAGAACCAGATTGTTAGCTGCTCAAGACAGGCAAAAGAAATATGCAGATCAGCATCGTCAAAATCGCGAATTTGAAGTCGGGAGCTTTGTGTTCCTCAAAGTATCTCCTTGGAAGGGAAAAATCAGATTTGGTAAAAAGGGTAAACTCAGTCCGCGATTTATTGGACCCTTCGAGGTGCTGAAACGAGTAGGCGAGGTGGCGTATGAGGTAGCTTTACCTCCCGAGTTAGACCACATTCATAATGTTTTTCACATATCGGTGCTACGACCGTATAAGTCTGATTATAAACATGTAATAGAATATGAACCAATACAGTTTGAAAAAGATTTGTCCTATGAAGAGATACCTGTACAGATAGTAGACAGGAAAGAGCAGGTTCTCAGAAATAAAGTGATACCTTCTGTTAAGGTAATTTGGAGGAACCACGGTGCTGAAGAAGCCACGTGGAAACTCGAAGAGAAAATGATGCAGAGTTATCCTCAATTATTTGTTTAATCTTTGTATCGCGATTCTAGGGACAGAATCTTTGTAAGAAGGGGAGAATGTAACGGACGAATTAATTGTGTTGTGATTCTGGGGACAGAATCCTTTTAAGGAGGGAAGGATGTAACGAATGCAATTTTTGTGATTAAATAAAAATATTTATTGAGTTATATAAATATTTTTATTAATTTATGTATTGAGTAAAATAAATAATTTATAAGTTTTGGTGAAAATTTTTTTGTTAAATGTTATTTGATTGTGATTTGATGTGTTTATTCTAATTTAATTTAATAATTAAATTAGATGATTAAATGATTTATTTGAATAAAGAATTTATTTGAATAAGATAATTTATTTGATGTTATTGTTATTGGTTAAATGGAATTATTAATTAAGTTAGTAAGGTTTAATTGAATTTATTTAATAATAAGTTTAATTAAATTAAAAGTGTGACTATTAAAACTATATGTTATAATGAGTTATTAAAATAAATAGGAAGAGTTTTTATTTCCATCAAACCAAACAAGGCCTTATGACCTTTGGTTGGAAATAATGAGTTATTTCAATTTTGTTTTACCAAACAAGCCTTATGACTTTTGAATTATGTAACTGATGATTTTAAAATTAAAATACGTGATTATGTTTCATCAGTTTTTATTTGTAGGCTTTATCAGTTTATTTGTTAAACTTAGAAAAAAAAGAAGAAAGAACAGAGCTTTGAGAGTTTAGAGAAAATTGAGAGTTTGAGAGTTTGAGAATTGAGAGAGAGAAGGAAAAGAATTGCTAAGCTAAGGAATTATACATAGCTTGAAGGTATAATTCTTGTTAGTTTTGTTTTTCACTATATTCTTATTATTTTACTTCTCTGTATATGATTTCTATTTCACTGTATATGAATTTATATGCTAAATACATGAATTACTTGGTTATAATTGTTAGTAAGCATGTATTAGAGATTATGTGATGATTATAAACTAGTTTGAAAGAGTTAATTCATGAAAGCATGTTTTAGAATGAAGTTTTTGTTTTTACAGAGTCTTATTTCATGAATGGCTTATATATATGAAAATTGATGTTCAATTAGATTATTAATCGGTAAATTGACTTTTGATTGTGTTAATATGATGAAAAATGAAAAGAATGTAATTAGAATGGATTAAAATGATTGAAAGATGAGTTTATAGTGGTTGATTTATTAAAATAGCTAAAACATGAATATTTGGTTTAAACAGAGAATTTTTGCTTCAATTTGGTTGATTATGTGTATTATATTAGTTAGAATGTTTAGAAACATGATGGGTAATTGTTTTATATCATATTTGATATTTGGGTATGTTTAAACCATGTGTTGGATGGTAGAATTCGAAAAATTTGGCCAAATTTGGCCTAAGTTTTCACTGGTTCGCGAACTGTAGGAGACGAGTGCCGAGTCTCTCGCCCCGGCGGGAGAAATGAACTGGAAATCCTCGCCCCGACGAAGTCTCGCCCCGGCGAGATTTTTGTTAAGAAAATCCTCGCCCCGGCGAGGGAATAGTAACTAAAATTTTAAATTTTTATTTTCTTTGTGATTCTGCTATGATGCTATAAACAAGTTTAAAACTTGTATTAAGGTATAAAATGACTAATAAGATACCAAGATGGTTGTTAAACAAGTACTTGATGATTATCGATTGTCAATCGAGATGTTATAATAAAATAAGATACTACAATGAGTGGTAAGCGAATATTTAATGAATATCAAATGACATTTGATATATTAAATGAAATGGGATAAGAACAAACCCTAAAATGTATATGAATTTGTAACTAATTATTGTTATCGTTTTGTAATCAAAATGTATAGGGTGATTAAGGGACGTGCATTATTTAAATCTGTAATCTACGCACGAGGCAAGTTCCTTATCTCAATTTATTACTTTTACGTTGAGCAAGTTTTCCTCCCTTAATCTTATTATTTCATTTAAAACAAGTTTAATTTCATTGAGCCAACTTATTAACCTAAGCTCATTGTTATTCAAGCAAGGTTGTTATCATGTCAATTACCTATGTATTATTCAAGTCATTTGTTATACGATCATTGATCATTATTCAGACTTTGATTATAAATTCTATTGTACAACTTCATTGATGAATCAAGTGCTTTAGTGACTAGCAAACCCTTATTGATTCAGCTAGTCCTTAGTTGATGAGCGTTCTAAAGACTTAGAATATTTTAAAATCTTTCCAAACCAAGTTCCTTTTGGTACGGATTCTGATGCTAAACTGAGATGAACAACCCTAATATAGGGGATTAATTACGCGACATCGTTAAAATGTTTATGCACAATACATTGTACAAAGGGCTGATCCCCCTGAGTACGAGATGGATGGTCCATAGTCTATAAGACTGTTAAAGGTTACAGTAGAAATACTCGATAACCTAGGACATATTTCGAGGTCTTGTGACCCTCAGATACACTTTTAATCCTGAATCTATATTCAGTTCTTGAGCTAAGCTTTCAATTGAGCTTTTAGATCTTGACTAGTTATTGATTGAATTCAGAGAAACTATTATACCTCAGTTGAAATCTACTTCATTGGTTATTCAATTGTTATTGTTATCACACTAGTGGGCAATTGTTTGCTCAATCTTGCACTAAAACATTGCAGCTAAGGTAGAGAAATCGGACGAGCCGTCCACGAGCAAAGGCAAGGGCAAGATGCCAAAGTAGCAAGAGACTTATTACCTATTTGATGTTTTATTGTAATAAGACTTATTTAATTTTATATTTTTATTCCGCATTGACGTAATAGAGGTTAGATAACCTGGGACTTGTTTCATTTAGAGATTGGTGATGTAACCCCATTATGGGTAAATAGTTGTGAATGACTGAGATGGTGAACACCAAATCAGTGGGAATTAAGTACCCGGATTTGGGGGTGTCACACCTCCGAAGCTATGAGTATCTGGTTATATCCTGAATAACCATCAAGAAGGCAATAGAACTGATGACCGGACAACCTATCCAACATCTGGTCAATAAATGGTAGTGGGAAGTGATCCTTGTGAGTAGCCTTGTTCAACTTGCGATAATCCATACACAGTCGCCACCCTGTAACTGTCCTTGTAGGAATGAGTTCATTATTCCCGTTCTCAATTACTGTTATTCCCTCCTTTTTGGGCACACGTTGTACAGGACTTACCCACGAACTGTCTGAAATCGGATAGATAATACCGACACCTAACCACTTGATGATTTCCTTCTTCACTACGTTCTTCATGATCGGATTCAATCTTCTTTGTTGCTCAATAACCGGTTTTGCTCCTTCTTCAAGCAGAATTTTATGCATGCAAAACGACGGACTGATTCCCTTGATGTCTGCTATTCTCCACCCAATTGCTGTTTTATACTCACGCAAAACCCTTAATAGTTTTTCTTCTTGAGCTTCATTCAAATGTGCAGAAACTATTACTGGTAGCGTGTCCGAGTCTCCTAAATAAGCATACCGTAAATGAGATGGAAGGGGTTTGAGTTCAAGTATAAGTGGCTCTTCCACTGACGGTTTGGACCTCTTTTCTCATTCGTTTGGCCGGTCAAGTACATCAAATTGCCTGCTAAATTTTCGAGGAATCATCAAAAGTATTTATCCCAACCAGGGCAACTTCTAATGGATCTTCAACACTAATTGCAATGGTTTGTTCATTCACGATTTCATCAAGCAGGTCTATCCGTAAGCATTCATCGCCCTCCTTAGGGAATTTCATCGACTTAAACATATTAAAGGTGACTTCCTGATCTTGAACTCTCATTATTAATTCACCTTTTTGTACATCTATCAATGTTCTCCCTGTTGCTAAGAACGGACGACCTAGAATGATGGGGATCTCCTTATCTTCTTCGTAATCCAAAACAATGAAATCAGCCGGGAAGATGAATTTATCGACTTTAAGCAAAATATGTTCCACAATACCCCTTGGATATGTCACTAATCTGTCTGCCAACTACAAGCTGATGTTCGTCGGTTTTGGTGCCTTTACCAATTACACAAGGGATAGTGAAGCTTCCTGGATACTTTAGTTTAGGTGGCAACTTGTTCTGCAAAATTGCGCTACACTCCTCGGTAAGTGCTACCGTCTCGAATTCACCCAATTTCCTCTTTTTTGACAAAACTTCTTTCATGAACTTTGCGTAACTGGGCATATGTTCCAGGGCTTCTGCAAACGGTATATTAATGTGCAGTTTCTTGAAAACATCCAAAAATCTAGAAAATTACTTGTCTAGCTTGGCTTTCTGCAATCCTTGCGGAAATGGTACGGGAGGCACTGCACCATCTGGCTTGAGTTCCCTTGCCTTTATCTCCGTACCTGTATCCTTCACCTTTTCAGACTCATTCACCTTACTTTTCACCAGGGCTTCTTCCTCCTCATTCTCCACAACTGTTTTTGGTTTAGAATTTCCTTTAACCGCATCAGGCAGCTCTTTACCACTCCTTAAGGTGACAACCTTGCAATGTTCCTTTCCTTCCAATCTTGGGTTAACCTCTGTATCACTTGGAAGTGCTCCTTGTGGTCGAGTATTCAAGATGTGAGCCAACTGTCCCAGCTGATTTTCCAAGTTCCTAATTGACACTTCCTGGCTTTTCACGTTCAAATCTACCTGAGTTAAAAGCTTATCTTGATCATTCATTCTTTTCTCAGATGCCGTGATAAACCTTGCCAACGAATCTTCTAAACTTGGTTTTCTTTCTGCATGTTGTGGAGCTTGGTTCTGAAAACCTGGGGGATTATGTGATCTTGGAGCTAGATTTTGAGTCTGAGTGTTATTGCTCCAAGAAAAACCCAGATGATTCTTCCACCCCGGATTATAAGCTTTCTGATATGGCTGTTGCTGTCTGTTATAACTCCCTACGAACTGTACCGATTCCGAATTAATGGCACAATACTGCGTCGGATGTGCACCTGCACAAAGCTCACACACATAGGCTACTTGCTGAACTTTCGATTCTGCCAAAGCTTCAATCTTCTTGGACATGGCTGCAATCTGAGCTCTTAGTGCCGTGACCGCATCTACTTCCAATACTCCAGCTACCTTTTGTTGATTCAGTTTGGAAGTCGGCCATTGATAATTATTTGCAGCCATAGTCTCTAGCAAAGTGTAAGCTTCATCAAAATTTTTATCCATAAGTGCTCCTCCTGCAGCTGCATCAATGCATGTTCGAGTGTCATTATTCAGTCCATTGTAGAATGTCTGAACTTGTAGCCACTTGGGTAGCCCATGATATGGACATTTTCTCAATAACTCCTTGAACCTTTCCCAAGCCTCGTATAATGACTCTCCATGCTGTTGCCAAAATGTAGAAATCTCGTTTCTCAACTTAGCCGACTTAGCTGGCGGGAAGAATTTCGCTAGGAATTTCTGAGCTAGATCATCCCAAGTTGTGATGGACCCTGGCGGAAGTGAGTGCAACCAGCTCTTTGCTTTATCTCTCAGTGTGAACGGAAATAGACGTAATCTCACTGCATCATCTATCACATTGGGATATTTGAAGGTATCACAAATCTCCAAAAATCAAACCAAGTGTTCATTTGGATCATCGTTAGCTAAACCCGCAAACTGTACCGCATTCTGAAGCATATGAATTGTTTCCGGCTTGATTTTGAAGGAATTAGCGGTGATGACTAGTCTCGTGATGCTCGATTTGATCTCGTCTATCTTAGGCATAGCATATTCCCTCAATGATTTCTGTTCTTCGTTAGCCATTTTCTCTTTCTCAAGTGTCTCCTGACAGAATTTTCTCAACTGACGAAGCTTGTTCTCAAGATTATCCTCACACTGCACGAGTTCCGGTTGTTTTGATCGCGTTTGCATAAACGAAACAAAAGACACCTGAACAGAAGAAACAAAAGAAAAATAAATTTGCTTAACTAAAACAGACTTAATTAAACTGATATTGAAAATTATAAACACAAATAATCCCCGGCAACGGCGCCAAAAACTTGTTGTCCGATTTCACAATCAACAATTACGTGCAAGTATACATGATCAACAAGTATAAAGTGATAAGAAAGAGTGTCGAACCCACAGGGATTATTATGCTTAATATTTCCAACTGTCAATCGAAATTATGCCTATTCTATTAAACATTCGCAATTTAAGTATTGATTTAAACTAATTAAATTAAATAATAACACCAACAACTATCACAAAGGTTGAAATTCAGATTTTTTTATGATTAAGACTACAATATCCCCAGTTATTTATCATAAACCAATCTATCTATGTCTTCCAATTATTCTCTTCAATGGAGTTGTTAACAGAAATTCAATTGCATTTATAAGCCCTTTTCCAAGTGATCAAATAAATATATCTAATCCAATTACTCTACGATATTCCTATGCAAAGTTAAAGGATTAAATTCATTAAGTTCCAATTTCCAATTGTTACATGCAACAAAGAGATATCCCTATTCACTTCACCAATCTAATTATTCATCACATGCAAATAATTAAGAATACATGCTATCTTATCCAGTTCTAACCCTAGATTGCATCTTCCGAATTTATCTAAAGTAATCCGCTAATTGTCGGCCAAACAATTAATCAATAAGTATAGAATAAGATAGACAACTCCCATCAATTGAATAACTAGAATTAAATAAATAGTTAATTCATAACATAACTGGTTCAATCGTAGCCTTAACTAAGTATTTAGTTCATACTGACAATAAAAACTAGAATACCAAAATAAGTCATCATAATTAATTAGAAATTAGAGAATAAAAAGAAAACTCAATATAATCTCTAGCTCTCCAATCTGAATTCCTCACGATGCTTGACTTGTTCTCCAATCTCCTTGCTCAGCTCTGAAAGTTCAATCTCTAAATAAGTCTGTGTATCTCATAATCCAAGTCTTGATCTTCTATTTATATCCTCCTTGAGTCCCCCAATCAGATTAATAGCAAGAGTCCTTGATCACTTCCACCTTTCCAAAATAACTGACTTCCAGCAAAATCAGGATTCCTATCTGCCGCTTTCTCGCCCCGGCGAGAAGTTTCTATTCAACTTTCTCGCCCCGGCCAGCTTCCGCCCCGACGATAAGGCATAAGTTCTCGCCCCAGCGAGAATACTCTGCACCCAGCCATTTTTTCTTCTTTTGATCCCACAACCAGCCATGACCTATAAAAATAATACAAAATAAATAAAAAGCTACCAAAAACACTCAAAAACAAGTAAAGAATAAGCCAATAGACACATCAAACTTGTAGGTTAAAACCTACTCATCAAATAATTACATGTTAAAGCCTAACCGACTATTACATGAATTTCATTATTCTGAGGACACAGGTTCGGCTTCATCCTCATTGAAGTGTCTAGGAGATCGCTATTCAGAGCGTCTTGTCTCATCTTCTCCTTATCTTTGTCTCGGGTGCTTTGATAGCGGAGGTTGAACTGTTGTATCACTTCGGAGGATAGCTCGGGCGATATCCGCTTAACCTCTTCGGTCAACAAAGGCGCTAACGCTTTATATTCTGCCAAATCCTTCTCCGCCTTGATGCGTGCCTCTTCGGCCATGTTGAGCTTTACTTCGATAGTTTTAAACTTCTGACTGACAGCCTGATTATCAACCACTAGCTCATTACGCTCTTTCTTGAGATCGTCATAGCTCTCGATGAGCGCCCTTCGGCATTGCTCGCCCTCAATTGCCTCCTCCTTCAGTTTCTTGACTTCAGCCTTCAACACTTCACAATGGTGGGCAGTGTTGGCGTGTAACTTCTTATCATTTTCCCAGCCCACCATTACAGTGTTCAACATCGACTTTATACGGGCAGCTTTGGCCTCCAGCTCCTTTTCTTTCTCATTAGCTTGGTCAAACTGACGCAAGAGTCGACTCGTAGCTGCCACGACCTGATATTAAAGAGAGACAGAGTCAAGAGATAAACATTATATTCGAACCCAAAGAGCAAAGTGAATCAGACACACTCACCCGACTCAAATACAATGTATTACGATTCGCTAGCTCTCGGCGGTTCAGCGGGACTAGGTGAAGCAGGGGTAACAGTGGGCGTCTGTGTCATCGGGACGGCAATGATTGGCTGGACGAGAGGTGGGACTTTGGCTGATTCGGTCGGCAGGACGACACCTTCCTCGGGAGAATCGGTGAATGGTCGTCCAATATCGGTGGTTGCGTTTGGTTTAATCAAAGCCACTACACAAATCAAAAGAGAAAAAATACTATCAGAAAGAATTAGTTCGGCATAAAATCATTTAATTTATGGGATCGAAGATTTACACCTATGATTGTACAGCCAAGTTTCATTGCCCAAAAGCTCAATGTCCTATTCCTTCATCGACAGTCTTTTGATGATGTCCACCAACTCCTCGAGATGGGTTTGGGACAGTTCCCCCACCGTAACGTTAAATCGGGACGTATTGGCCCAGTTGGGGATTTCACGGATGCTAGGGCCTCAGATGTAGAACCATTGCGAGTGCCACCCTTTATTACTGGTGGGGGGCTTCATCAACGGACGCTTTTCAATAGTTTTACTCTGCTGTTTGTTTATCTGTCGAAAGCCAGACTGTCGGCATCGGCTCACGTGGAATATAGACAAGAAGAGGTCAATGGTAGGGGTGATGCCCAGTTCGTGGCAAAAAGCAACGAAAGAAACAATGTTAATGTGATGAGTGGGTTTTATACCTACGAATCAGGTATTATTAAACTTAATTATTGCTATTTTTAGTATTATTTTATTTATTTTTGTGTTTGTTTATTGTAGGATGGAGCTGGAGGGGCATAAGAGTCATTTTGGTGGATAAAAGAATTAAAAAGGATTAAAAAGTGGGCTGAATGGCATTTTTGTAAATACTTGGTCTTGGCCAAGCGCTCTAGGCGCTAGTATGGAATTTGGTGCTGTTTGTACAGCTGAGATGGAATTTTGAGGCTAATCAGGAATAGGAACAAGGCCATACAGTTTCTTCTATTCTCTTTTAAATCTTTGATTCTTGTAATTCTTTGGGATGTTTAATTTTATGACTTGGATGATGTTTTCTTTCATTGTTATGAACTAATTTTCAATTAAGATTGCAACGGAACTTGGTATGAATTTTAAATTGATGCTTCTTATTTAATATAAGTTAGTTTTCATTGAATCAATTATTATATCTTGTGCTTGTTGAATAATTGTTTGGCCAGCAGTTATTGGGATAATCTATATAAAATTGAAAAATAGAGTATAGATTTAGATCTGGATATAATAGCATCTGTTCATATAATCTGAATTAATATGATTAGCATGTAGGATAGGAATATACCTGCATGTCTTTTGTAACCACTGAAAGAACTTGAGCTTAAAACCCGAATTAATTTGATTCACATAGGAATATAGTGAGTTAATTAACTAGGGTGTTCTTTATAATTCTATTACTTGATTGCTAGATTTATGAGGATTTATTTACGTATCATTCGGAAGAAGTGCGTGAAAGCTCGGTAAAGTTCTAGGTTATTGATTCATGTTAACTATTTGTATTAAATAGTCGGTAAATTGATTTAAATGAAATACCAAGAGAAGTTGTAATCTTAACTCATTAAATCTGTGAAGTACTCTTGTTAACATTTTCTATTAGTTAATTTTAGTCATATTTTATTTTTCAACTTAAAACCAAGAATCGGAATTATATAGGATTAATTAAATTGTTTTTGGTAATTGTTTAATATTAAGTTATTTCCTCGTGGGAACGATATCCTTGCTTGCCGAATATTATAAACGAACGCGTATACTTGCGTGTTAAGTGCTATTTAGAATTTAGGCAACAAGCTATATGAAACAGGACTTGGATTACAGTGAAATAATTGCAGGACTTTGTGAGCCTGGGACTGAATGGAAATTGACAGATCAGCAGGAGGCAGTACAATTCCCTTCGTCTAAATTAAGCAGATATGGAAAAGCTTGGCATGCATTCATTTGTGCTAAATTGATGCCGTGCCAGCATATGAGTGATGTTATTAATCAGCGGGCCGCTCTACTGTTTTGCATAGCCAAAGGAAAAATGGTAGACGTTGGGAAAGTCATACATGAATCTATTGTGCATGAACTTGAGGGGAGCACTACAGGTGGGTTGCCTCACCCATCGTTGATTACAGAGTTATGTCGCCAGGCTGGGGTACAGTGGGATAAGGATGAAGCAATGCAGGCCCCATTAGCCCCGATTGACCACTCTGTGATGGTGCAATATAAGGTATGGAATGGGGGCGAATCACACCCGAGGGGCTTGGATTTTATTATTCCACAAGAGCATCCGCAGGATCAGCCTGTTGAACAACCTATTAATGCAGAGGATCCGGTTCAGCCACCCAATTTAGTTGAGACTATCTGTCAAGACTTAAGGCATCATACTAGACGGATTGATTTGGTGGCCGCACAGATACAACGGGGATTTGATCGCATGACCCGTCAGCAGAGTGGTCTTGCTCAACATCAAGCAGAAATTTATGCGTACAACATCAACTATACTACAGCATTGGCAGAAATGTTTGGTAGGATGAATCCAGCAGCGGGGCCGTATCAATTTCCACCACCTCCTCCTCTCTCTACTTATCCACCTCCAAACTTACCGCCTGACAATGATAGTGATGACGACGATGACGATGCTGAGGATGACGAGTAGCACTATAGTCAGGGAAGTCCTCTGTTTTTTAATCTTCTATTCTTTTCCAATGAGGACATTGTTAATTTAGTTTGGGGGGTGGTAATTATTTTTATGCATATAGTTGGCATTATTTTTGTGCATATAGAGTTGTGTTTATTTATGTTAATTAGGTATGGAGTTCTTTAGTGTTCATATGCATGATAGTGTTAATTCGTGAATGTTTTTAGGTTGTGCTAAGCATTTAGTTGCATGAATCAATTATGAATGACATGGTTATCTCATTTTGGCCAATGATAAGAATTTGAATAGGATTGAAAGCTATTGTAGAGTACTAATTTAAACGGTGAGGTCAATTATGCTTGTCTGAAATTTATGTTCATAAGAGAAGCACATAGTTGACTATTTGATCAATTTGCCTTAAATCCTTGGATAATCGGCTTCTGGTGAGAATTTCATAACAATAAGCAATAAAACTAGTAAACCATCTATGAAGATCCTTAGTAAGCAAGAAACTAAGTTTGGGGGAATTTTAAAAAAGAAAAAAAAATCAGAAAAGTTAAAAAAAGAGAAAATTTTGTGTGTATTTATCTAACTTGACTAGTTTGGTTTTGTGGCCTTTGCTGCTTGGGTTATTAGATCCGTAGGGGTGTCTTAACACCTAGTGCCCAAAAGCCAACTGGCTTGGGAGTCACTGATTGAAATCTCGATACAGGGGTAGCTTTGAAAAGCCTAAGGAAACCAGACATTGCACATGTCGAGTTTAAAAGAGAGATGGAGCGTAAAATGCACTCGCCAAATAATGAAGTATGTGGTAGTACCCCTTGCGCTTAGTAATTGCTTACATGATTCAGATTAGTTGGTTAGCTGGTTGAGTAGTAGAGTACAAATGGATTTCTTTTTAAGAAGTTGATTATATAAGTGATTTGAGTTGTGATTGACTATTATAGTTGATTCACAGACACACAACATGGATGAGGACAAGTGTAGTTTGGCTAATCCGTTTAAGTTGCGAACTTTACGTGGTTAATGTTTGTTACATGGATATTTGAGGCCTGATGTTGAATGCTGTGTTGTTTGAGTTAATTGATTCGTATGCATTGTAGTTACGTTGCATTTTGCATCATTGCATTGCTTGGGGACAAGCAATTGGTTAAGTTTGGGGGTATTTGATGAGTGAGTTTTATACCTACGAATCAGGTATTGTTAAACTTAATTATTTCTATTTTTAGTATTATTTTATTTGTTTCTGTGTTTGTTTATTGTAGGATGGAGCTGGAGGGGCATAAGAGTCATTTTGGTGGATAAAAGAATTAAAAAGTGGGCTGAATGGAATTTTTGTAAATATTTGGTCCTGGCCAAGCGCTCTAGGCGCTAGGATGAGCGCTCTAGGCGGTAGTATGGAATTTGGTGCTGTTTGTGCGGCTGAGATGGAATTTTGAAGCCAATCAGGAATAGGAACAAGGGTTTTGACTGATATAAAGAGGAGAGGACTTCAGAATTGAAAATACACAAGAGTTTTTGCAGAGACATAAGAAAGAGAACACAAACAAAGATTGCAAGGGCTGGAGATCAAGAAGAAGATTAGGAGCAACCATACAGTTTTTTCTATTCTCTTTTAAATCTTTGATTCTTGTAATTCTTTGGGATGTTTAATTTTATGATTTGGATGATGTTTTCTTTCATTGTTATGAACTAATTTTCAATTAAGATTGCAATGGAACTTGGTATGAATTTTAAATTGATGCTTCTTATTTAATATAATTTAGTTTTCATTGAATCAATTATTATATCTTGTGCTTGTTGAATAATTGTTTGGCCAACAGTTATTGGGATAATCTATATAAAATTGAAAAATAGAGTATAGATTTAGATCTGGATATAATAGCATCTGTTCATATAATCTGAATAGGATTAATATGATTAGCGTGTATGATAGGAATATACATGCATGTCTTTTATAACCACTGAAAGAACTTGAGCTTAAAACCCTAATTAATTTGATTCACATAGGAATATAGTGAGTTAATTAACTAGGGTGTTCTTTATAATTCTATTGCTTGATTGCTAGATTTATGAGGATTTATTTACGTATCATTCGGAAGAAGTGCATGAAAGCTGGGTAAAGTTCTAGGTTATTGATTCATGTCAACTATTTGTATTAAATAGTCGGTAAATTGATTTAAATGAAATACCAAGGGAAGTTGTAATCTTAACTCATTAAATCTGTGAATTACTATTGTTAACATTATCTATTAGTTAATTTTAGACATTTTTCATTTTTCAACTTAAAACCAAGAATCGAAATTTAAATAGGATTAATTAAATTGTTTTTGGTAATTGTTAGATAGTAAGTTATTTCCTCGTGGGAACGATATCCTTGCTTGCCGAATAATATAAACGAACGCGTATACTTGCGTGTTAAGTGCTATTTAGAATTTAGGCAACAGAATATAGGAGTTCGGCACTAATTAGGCGAAGCCAACCCCAATGAGCCCTAGAAGGAGTATGATGAAGGCATGGAGGGGAAGGCGTACCCCGTACTTGAATGCAGAAAGGGAGATAGCGGTCCACCCATCCGACCGATGATACATCCGCTCGATGTGGATTGGAGCGCGAATATCATAAGTGGGCGGAATATAGAATTGCCTTCGTATTCCATCCATGTCTTGTGGAGAAATAGTGGACACGATGTTGATGTGGGCGTAGGTGGCTTCATTGGAATACTCCTTCAGCATCCTCAAGTTATCAACCTAGGCTTTAGTAGGCTACGTTGGTTTTGGGTTTTGAAGAGCAGTAGCCGTGTTAGGATTGCTACCCAAGCTTGGAGTGAGGTGGCAGATGTCGGGACGGTGACATTGCCCATTGATTAAGCAGCGAGAGGGTTGATCGACAAGTATGTTTGCCGAAACAGACAGCAAAGAGCAGTGATTGTAGAGGGAGAGAGAGAACAAGACGAAAACAAGAGGGGAGGATTGTGGCGGTTAATTTTTCGGGGGAGGAGGGTTTTTAACTTTTGGGTTCCATACATTTTCCCAAGAACAGCGGAATTAGTGAGACCGTGCGGTAATGGTGGGCCCAAGTGGGGAGTGTTAGGCGCACTTTTGGCGCGGCAGTTATTGGGCTCAGCGTCCTCGAGCGTTCTTCTTGGGCCTTTGTTTTGACACTCTTCCATTAAATGTTCCATTATAACGAAAGACTGGAGGGCAATGTTGGGGCGTAATTTACTAGGCCCAAATACGGTAATGATTTATCAAAGCTCAGTTGGTATGTTAGGTCATTGGGCCACTGGCAATGTGATGGGTCATGACCCTTGTGGGGGTTCCTTATGGCAGTTAGAGCAGTTAGAATATCAGAAGATCCTTCCTGTCAAGGAAGACGTCAGGATATTATTCGGCGCCTACCTTATTCAACGGAGGTCCGGTCCAATCCCATTAAGGCATCTGACCTAATGAGGAATCCTACTTTCTGTTCGGGGATAGGCATGACGATAGCAGTGTGATAACTATAAATACAAAGCTCTAACATCATTTCAGAGGTAATCAACATTTTACAGTACTAGAGCAATATACCTCCATTGTTATATACCTTGTTCAGCCTGTACTTATTCTCACACCAGAGCTATCCTGCAGCGGCAAAACTGCCCGGAACTCTGAGTGTGGTCTCGTTTCTGTGCAGGATTGACGCGCTCTTGGTGATTAAGGTGCGTGGACGAATCTTGACGTTAACAATACCCTTTGATATAGCCTAAAGGTCTTAAGGGACATGTCAAAGTATAACTCATCATACACAAGATATTATGATGATCTCAAGTCCAAGAATCACTTGTACTACTATCAATAGAGGAATTCTTATTGATAGGCGAGTAAAACTCCATTAGGTATTCTTTAGCGAGGCACGTTCAATGAACTTATTCTCCAATAAGCACCTTCATACTTGCTTTAGTGTCTCCACACAAATGATTATGAGATCAATCATCCTCTTCCTAAGAGCAAGCAACGTATGTACTAATATATCCGGATTCACTAATCTCCTTTTTAGTAATTCAACGATTAGGAACGATTTTAGTTTGTAAGCTATCTAGAATTTAGATCTCATTAGCATGATCACCATCATGATTCTAAAAGCATTCCTCAAAACTATAGGTTTATCACATTTAATATAATAGCACCATGTAGATAAAGTAAAATCCCTTTTAATAAATCAATTCTTTTATTAATAAATGAATCAGATTACAAAGTATATGCTACATTATATTAAATATGATTGGCTTGTGTGCATACTACTTTCACATAAATTTAGGATTTTACAAGGTAAGCCGTAATCAAAATAATCAACCCCAACAAAACAATCGAAAATGAGGAGTTAATTTCGAAAATAAACGCAATAAATTACAAAGGGACATCATCAGGTGGCTAGGAGGAAATTACGTTCGTGAGAAATCCTCTCTAGCCACCCTAATCCACAGATCTAGCAACGAGGGACTATAAAATGCCAAAAGATTGAATCTTTATAATGAAAATGGAATCAAATCACTGGATCAATACAATATATATTAGATCTAAGCCAAATCTATGCTAGAAACACAAAAGATTGAATCTTTCACCTTGGGGTATGAGGTTGATGCTTCCTTAAGCTTGAATGTGTATAGATCTAGCTAATCTAATACAAAGTTTGAGAAAATCTAGTAGATCTAAATCAATTTCTAAGATTCTCTCTCTAGAATCCTCCACTTTCTCTCTAACTTCCTCTTTTTTTCAAAATCTGCTGAAATCGTCCATATATAGGCTTCCCAGACCCAGGTGGGGCCCACCTGCCTCAGTTTTCGTGTCATGCAGTCGGCTTTTCGTTTTGTTCGCTGAAACGCTCGTAACGTTCAATTCGGGAAGAGCTAGGAGACATGTCATACCATTTCGGAAAGCTATTTCCGAGAGCTACGTAATGACATAAGGTTTGGCCAATTTTGAATCCAGGAAGATAAAACAAAGTGCATAAATGGATCTTCCCATCGATGCTAGTTAGTCAACCGTCATGCCTTGATTAGTTTGTCACTCGGTGGTCAATGTGATAACTTCGTGTACTTTGATCTGAGCCTAGAAATCCTCTATTTGGATATCTCATCCTCCGGCTGAAATGACTCTTTTGTCCTCCTGCCAGGATTAGAAAATATATACAAAATTTCAGGTGTCTATAGTAACTATAAAATATTTGGAATATATCTCCTTAGATCATAATAAACATCAGGTAACCACAAAACTAAACCATATATCCTCTTATACTTCAATTGCACTAAAATTAACATAAAATTAGAATATATGATATAATATAATGTGTTCTATTGTCTTAATTAATTACATAAACAAAATTTATAATAAAATTGGTAAAACCAAAAATTAAAATTCTTTTAGAAGTTGCTTTTTCTATTAAAGATTAGTTGTTTTTTTAATACTTTACAAATTTGGATAGTATATATTTAATTATTATAAATTTGTATAGTACCTATTCTAATTTGAATAGGAAAGAAAAAGATCTTCTTTTTTGTGTTCCTATTAGAAATAAGAATATTTTTAAATTTGAATAGTATTTAATTATTACAAATTTGTATAGTATTTATGTTAATCTGAATGAGAAATGTTGAGGCGTGGTTTTATGGACTCGGTAGATTTGGTGGGTCCTATCCCACATGGAGGATTCTTTCCCACGTGGAGGTATATAATAATTAGGAGGCTTGACTATTAAGGAATCTATAGTCCTAATTGTACTGGAACTTCTACGTCTTAAGGAAAGAGTCATGATTGCATTCGACTTCCTTTCTTTAATGAGTTTGATTTTCATCCTATTATGGTAACCATCATGATAAGGACTTCTAATCCAATGCGGGATCAGGGCGTTAAAGGAGGTGTGATCAACTATAAATATAAGGCTCTACCATAATTCACAAGTAACATTACTTTGAGCACTAAAGCATTAATCCTCCATTGTTAACATATTTTTCAGCCTGTACTTATTCTCACACCGGAGCTATCCCCTGGCGGCCCAGGCTATTAGTCTCCTCAGTGTGATCTTTTTTCTGTGCAGGATTTAGCGTGTAGTTTGGTGATTGAATGCGTGGACGAATCTTGGTGTTAACATTGGCGCTAGAAGGAGGGTGCTTAGTGCATCTTTTTTCAATCACTCATACAGTTGAATGAGTTATAGCGAGTAAGGTGAATATTGTCTCTAAACAGGATGGAAATTCGGTTGGTCCCACGGTGCAAGTTAAAGGTTCGGTCAAGGACCGCCTTAGGCCCAAAAGACACGTTAAAGGTAGGCTTGGACCCGATAACAATTTTGTGGACCCATCAAAGGCCCCATCGGTTTCGGCACGACGACTGTTCTCAGCTAGCCAAAGGATTCCCCAATCCCACAGTTGTGCCGCAAATAGCAAGTTGCAGGCACAAACACAACCAAAAAGAGACTGGGAACGAGACGATAAAGACAAACGGAAGGCGATTTTGGCCCGCAAGATGCAGCTGGATAAGGAGACTATGGAGGCTCTTCGTCTCCAACAAAGGAGCTGGATGCGCAGATGGCTAAATTATTAGGAGAGCAGGAGGTTTTGTGACGCCCCAAATTCAGGTACCTCTACCTCAAACTTGGTGCTTCACTTTAATACTCATATCATAACTAAATAACATCTCACAGCGGAATAATAAAGGTTTTCATAAATAATTCATAACATAATCCTAGGTTCTCTCAACCTCCACAATTACAAAACGTACTTAAGGTAATACAAATAACTAATATAAGTCTGAGTATAATCAGTTCAAGGTCTTCTTAATAATTAACAAGTTAAAACTAATCTGTAGCGTTGCCCTTCCCTTTGTCTTTTCTGGAACTACCGCCCTGCTCAGCCTTAATTGAAATGTTTATGGTAAAGTAATGGTGAGCAACGAGTTTGCTCAGCAAGTATATAAGCAACAATAAATAGACATGTTCAAGGTTTAACGATAATGGAGGTCTACTCGATTGATAAATAGAACATGAATAGACTGTAGAATGTAAGGACAATGGAATATCATAGTTTCAACTCAAAACACTTTTCTTACTGAGTGGTCATAAAGGACCATGAACACATAGAAGGATAAGTAGTTGTTCTACTACAAAACCTCTGAATAGGCACGTGAGGTGATCATCAGCCCCGTAGCACCTATATTATGCATAACATTCAAACATAATGCCCGTGTTGGTCTCCCAACGTAAATAAAATACCCCTACTGTGAGGGTTGTTCATCTCAGCACATTTGTAAGAATTCGTATCAAAGAAATTGAAGTGGACAACATTATCAAAGAAAATAAAAGATTAGCACTTTGTCTAATTCCTTAGTCTAGCCGAATCAAGTGGCATAGACGTACTCTTCAAAATAGCTCGAAATCAATTAGAGAATTGGTTATCCTCACGAAGGATTAATATAAAGCATATCAGCTATCACAAGCTTAAGAAGTTTGCACAATGTGCAGAGTTTATACAACAACAGTTAATTTACTTAAGAGAGGATCTTGTACAATATAATCCGGTCATATAACAACAATCAGATTTGCTCAAAGTGAGGGAATTTACACAATATATAAAGTTAAGGACTTGCACATATATACACAATGGTATAACAATTAATCTAGCATGCTTAAAGTGAGAGAACTTGCTCAATATAAATTTGAGTAAGGTTAGGGAACTTGCCTGATCTGCTACTATAATTTACTCTACGATTCTACTCTTCGGATAACCTACATTAACCATAAGCCATCCTACTAGTTATCCTTTGTTAACAACACATAATGATCTAACTATCCTAACTGTATGACTCATATGATCTGCTCTATGGTCCATTTTGTCATCTGCTACTACCTATGATTAGCCGACTCATTAACACATCTGGCCTGAATGGTTCCTTAATGTCTTCATGCTTGAATGGTCACTTTAGTGATTTCTCAGTGTAGGACAATGGTGAGGTAACCTAGACAGTCCTCTTTCCTTATTTCAGGTAGTATACATGTGTCCCAATAAGTGGGAATGACTCAACAAATATGGAATAAGGTCTGCAATGTTCAGTCAATATACAAAAGTGTTCTACGATTCCTGTCCACTCTACGATCCGGTATGATCAATCTACGGTCGATAGGTCACTTTGTCATAACCAGTGGTGTCACTCTACGATCGTAGGAGAGACTCCACGATTTGTAGAAGTCACTTGACGATCTGCTTGGTGCTCGACGACTTGACTCTACGATTTGCGAGTGAGCTCTACGATTTCACTCTACGACTAACGGGAGAACACTACAATTTCCTTCAATAGCTAACCAGTCCACTCTACGATGAACTGGTTTACTCTATGGTCAGTGAGCGGGCTCTTCGATCGGAGTGAAGTCACTCTACGAGCGTAGAGTTCACTCTATGATTTACTAGTCTAAGTCATACTCATAACACAAACTTAGAAACTTGATTTGTATTCGACTTAGTCACTCCATGTTGGTGTCCTCTTTTTACTTTATAACTCAGATCACCTTGTGGGATCGAGTTAGTGGTGGGACATTTGACTTCGGACTCCACTTTAGGAATCTCTTCGTAGTTCGGGGTCGAATGACGAACTCGTGTTCGGCTTTGGATCAATTCATGATCAGGACAAGATGTTACGTCCATTTAGGGAAATTAGGATCTAGTACAGAACCAAACCTAGAGTAGTCATCAGTGCCTTTGGGTTCGGGGATTCGGCTTGAATGACCTGTTACCTACTAAAATTTGACTTCGGACTTCGTTACCTCGGGGGTCAGGGGTTCGGATGAATTTATGCTCAACTTCAGCAAGTCAGGGGTTCGGGTTAGATGAGTTTACGTTCGACTTCAGGAAGTCAGTCAGGGGGTCAGCTCTACAATCGAGCGGGGTCATGCTATGATTTGCCCACAATCGACCCGACTTACTCTATGGTCTGTGAGTAAGTTCTATGGTCCAGACTTAAGGTTTGCATGATTTATGAACATGAACACAGAGTGCATGCAGACTGCAGTTCTGACTCTTAATATTATCTGGGTGAGGTGACTATGGCTAGTACTACAACTAAGTCATTAACTAGATAAGCACACATATTATACAGTCTTCAGCACGACTACTTTGTGATTTTAGAGTTTGATTATTGTTCTCGCATTACCATACATTCTTCTCAACATATGCCTACACTATTACTCAAACCGAAAGGAACTAACTGGACAATAAGGAATAATGCTTAAGGCAACAAGATCGTACCTTAAAGCCTTGACGGTTTGTTCCTTCCTCGGACTCTACCCTTCCGAATAGTAAGAGCTCCTCTAGGATATTCTTTTGTCTCACGAACTCACTATAGATCTCTCTCTATCTCAGAGCTAACAATTTTAGCAAGTTCTGCAAGGTGAACTATGGGTCTCTATGTATAGAAGAGCTTTTACCCGACCTCTAGTCTTTACTTAAGCCTACGGACTGGTTCCTAACGTGATTACCCGTTGGGTAAAGAGGATTAGGTGAAAAGTTACTTACCTAACCACCATCAGCCACACTACAGGTTGTCATCTCAGCCCACATGGGTTAAATTTAAACTAAACCAATATATGGTGGTTGTCGGCCATTGGCCTAGTCCAGTCGAGAGTACTATCAGCACTGGGATTATTATTATTAATCCCTAAACCTGAAAATGAATGTCTTAGTTCGGGTCATATGGTTGGGCTTACCACTGGGCTTGTCTGCGCTTCATACCAGTCCACCACATTGGACTAGTGCACATTTTGTGGGGTTCTAACAGCCTATATGTAACATCAATCAATTTGGCTAACTGGATTATTCCATGGGACTCAATATTAAGCAATTACCCAAGGCAGTCCATTACCCTATACAATCAGCTTATTAAATCACTCTAGGACTCACAATTGAACTTAGTGCTATCGTAAGCAACATTTAATACCCAATAATTCACTACACACGGTTAGCTTAATATTCCCAACCTGTTATTATCATAACCATTCTTCATATTTCATTTAAACACTTGAATTGATTCCTCATGAATCATTATGCCACCGAAGGTTTAGTCCCTCAAGCTTGGTTAATATATAAACTAAGCTTGGTCACACATATAGTCTCATAATTCATATTGGATGCAACTTCACTGCAGTATATAAAACACATTACACATAAAACATATAATTAATATTGAACAATTCTCATATTCATAATTAATAATCTTATCAAATTTCTCGAGTCTTACATCCTCCCCCCTTATAAGGATTCCGTCCCAGGAATCACCACAAGTTCAAGTGAAGAGATGGGGAAAATCTCTCTTCATTTTATCTTCTAACTCTCACGTAGCCTCCTTGACATTGTGGTTTCGCCAAACTACTTTCACAAAAGGTATAACCCTATTCCTTAACGCCTGCTCTTTTCTATCTATTATCTGCACAGGGATTTCTTTGTAAGTCAGATCCCTCTCGACGTGAATAGGTTCGTAGGATATCACGTGCTTGTAATCTGGCTTATAAGGTCTCAATACCGAGATGTGAAACACATTATGACTATGTTCCATTTCGGGAGGTAGAGCTACCTCGTATGCTACCTCGCCTATCTTTCTCAGTATTTCAAATGGTCCTATGAATCTCGGACTCAATTTACCCTTCTTTCCGAACCTTACCTTCCCTTTCCAGGGAGATACCTTCAGAAACACAAAACTACCAACCGAGAATTCTCTATCCTGATGACGTAAGTTAGCATAATTCTTCTGTCTGTCTTGGGCTGCTACCAGTCTGGCTCTTATTATTCTGACGATCTCTGTCGTCTGTTGAACCAATTCTGGACCCAAAAGTCATCATTCTCCTACTTCGTCCCAACACAAAGGCATTCTGCATTTGCTTCCATAAAGAGCTTCGTACGGCAGCATACCGATACTTGCGTGATAACTATTATTTTATGAGAATTCTACTAAGGGTAGATGATCATCCCAGTTACCTTTAAAGTCCATTACACACGCTCGAAGCATATCCTCTAGCATCTGAATCGTCTGCTCGCTTTGGCCATCGGTCTGAGGATGATACGCAATGCTCAACCTTAGTTGCGTCCCTATTCGCTCTGGTAGAATTCTCTAGAAATTTGACGTGAACCACGGATCTCTGTCTGATACGATTGATAATGAGACTCCATGCCGTGACATAATTTCTTTCACGTATAATTTAGCTAACCGATCCAAACTAAATCTTACCTTAACCGGCCAAAAGTGTGCAGACTTTGTTAACCTATCAACGATAACCCATATCGCATCGTAACCTTGCTGAGTAATAGGAAGTCCCACCAAGAAATCCATCACAATGTGCTCCCATTTCCATTCCGGTATTTTTAATGGTTGAAGTAACCCACTTGGTATCTGATGTGTGAGTTTTATACCTACGAATTGGATGTTTTCTAGGCTCAATTCTCGGCTATCTTTAAGCATTTATAGCACTATTTCACTAGTTATTTCGTTATTGTGCAGGAAGCGACTCTAAGTAGGAAATTGTGGAATTGTGGAACTTTTGGAGCAAAAATGCAAAATTCCAGCAGTAGTGTCCACCGCCGGGGCGGCAACCCCAGGTTTGTTTTAGCGCCGGGGCGAAGCCATCGCCGGGGCGGCGTCCCCAAGATTTTTTCTATCGCTGGGGCGATGCCACCGCCAGGGCGAGCCTTCAAGGCTTAATTTTACCGCTGGGGCGACAGAGTCGGGACAGAAATGAGGCTGGCTTTTGTCGCGTATGCTGAGAGTGGGGATTCATTGGAGCAATTTCGGGAGCACGATGGAAATGGGAGGGGAGAGAGTAACCAGATTATTAGGCATCCAGGGAGGAAAATTGGACTCATTCAAGCTTTGCTACACAATTTGGAGGCTAGGGTTTAAGAGAAAAAGGAGAAGAACAAAGGAACAAAGGGAGTAATTATCTGAATTTCATCAACTCAAGGAGGCTAGGAGCACGAAATAGGAAGGCAAGAGCTGGAGAAGAAGAACTACACCACACCAATTCGGGAATTTCATCACAAAAGGGGTGTTTTTTCATATGTTTTAGTTCTTCATTCTTATTTTGTAAACCCATGTACTATAATCAGATTATGATGTTATTGAGATTGAATATGAGCTAAACTTTTCATTCTAAGATTGCAATGGAACCCAACTTGTAGTTTAAATTGAATGCTCTTTCTTTGAATGGTAGTTAGTCATTACATGAATTGAGAGAGGAAGTATAAGTTGAGACCTAGTTATGAATTCATATGAAAGTTGGATATTCTTTATGGATAATGTATGAGATTATGTGACGTGATTCTTATGTATTATTCTTGAGGGTTGATAATTTGATTGTATTTAGGATAGACATATACCTAAATACCACATGTATCCAATTGAGAATCCTTGCTTAATGATTTCTATTGTGAAAGTTAGTAATTGATAGAATGGTTAATGGGATTTTACGTGACATGTGTCTTATTAATTGTTCTTGATATGAGGTTCTTGCTAGTGTGTAGAATAAAAATATATCTATACACCACAATAGGAAATACGTATTCGACCATCGAGAAAGGCTTATATATACTTGTGATTTCTCGGATAACAATTCTTATGTTCTAATTTACCAAACAAAAGAGAGTATGATGTTTAAATGAAGAGTTGGGGGAAATTGTAATCTTAGACCTTTTTATCTTGAATTGTATCCGTGTTAGTTAAACCTTGTTTTCTAAATTGTCCTTATTTAGTCTTAATCAACAACAAAAACAAATCATATTGTCATTGTTTAAATTAGATTAATTTTTCATGCGATTGGTATTTGGTAATTATTTAACATAATTCCTCGTGAGTTTGACACTCTACTTATCTTATATTACTTGTGGACCGCGTATACTTGCGCGTGTTTTTTTGATTGCGAAATCAAGCAACAAGTTTTTGGCGCCGTTGCTGGGGATTTATTTTACAATAATTTTACCAATATTGATTATAGTCGAATTGATCTTAATTTAGACTTGTTTCTAATTTTTCACCTGATTGTGTAGGTACCATTGATTTGTATGCGCCGATCATAAAGTCTTGAGTTATTTCCTTACGATCCCGAGATCGAGAGAAATACCCGAAGACTAAGAAGAGAAAGAATCAGGGATTCTAACAATCAAGAAACTATGGCGGCAGAGGAACAAAAAGCATTGAGAGACTATGTAACGCAGCAGATAAGTGATTTACAGTCTAGTATCACAAGGCCGGCAATAACTGCAACTGCCTTTAAAATTAAACCGGGAACAATACAAATGGTGCAAAACTCGTTACAGTTTGGGGGTTTGGCTAATGACAACCCTAATGAGCATTTGTTGAGCTTTATTGAGATATGTGATACTTTCAAATTTAATGGAGTGACAGATGATGTTTTGAGACTTAGACTTTTTCCGTTCACTTTGAGAGACAAAGCTAAGAGTTGGCTTCACTCATTGCCACCGGGATCCATCACTACATGGTCAGATTTAGCACAGAAATTTTTGGCGAAGTTCTTCCCTCCTGCAAAATCAGCTAGATTGAGAAATGAAATTGCAACCTTTGAGCAACATCATGGAGAATCATTGTATGAAGCTTGGGGAAGATTTAAAGATTTGCTTCGGAGATGCCCAGATCATGGATTCCTTCCATGGATGCAATTGAATACCTTCTATAATGGATTGGGATCTCACAATCGATCTTGCATAGATGCAGCTGCGGGAGGATCTCTCATGGCTAAAAATTATGGAGAAGCACTTGATTTATTAGAGGTCATGGCTGCAAATAATTATCAATGGCCAACTGCTAGGATGAGTCAACCAAAGGTAGCCAGAGTATTAGAGGTAGATGCTATCACATCCTTAGCAGCTCAGATGGCAGCAATGTCAAAGAAACTTGATTCCTTGACTGATTCAAAAGTGCAACAGGTGGCTATTGTTTGTGAATTATGTGCAGGGACACATGCCAACAACTAATGTCTATTTGACCACGAGGCAGTTCAGTTTGTAAGTAGCTACCAGAGACAGCCAAATCAGTACCAAAACACTTACAATGTTGGAAATAGGAACCATCCTAACTTTTCATGGAGCAACAATCAAAATTTTTAGCAAGCTCCAAAACCACACCATCCACCAGGGTTCCAAATCAGCCACAACATCATACAGCTCAAACTTCACAACCAGAGAGAAAATCAGATTTTGAAGAGTTGATTTTGAAACACATAGCTAACCAGGATGTGATGATAAAGAACCAAGCAGCAGCACTCAAAGCTTTAGAAAATCAGATTGGGCAAATGGCTAGTTCTATGTCAGATAGACCCCGGGGATTGTTGGTCGATTTCGCAATTGATAAACACATACGTGCAAGTATACACGGCCCACAAGTAATATATGATAAGATAAGAGTCGAACCCACAGGGAATTGTGACAAATAATAACCAAGTAACAATCGTATATCAATTTGATCTAATTTAAACGATGAAGGTTTGATTGTTTGTTGATTGGTTGAGTTCACAAGTTAAGTAATGAATAAAATGCGGTAAAATATCAAGATAGAAAGGTCTAAGATTACAATTTCCCCCAACACGTCATTTGAATATCCTAACTCTCTTTTTTCAGTCAATTATAGCATACGAATTGACAACCGAGAAATCAAAACTACATAAGAGCCTCTGTCGATGGTCAATCACGAATCTTCCTAAGCGGTGCATAGGTATATGTCTATCTTATACACTATCAAGAGACTAATTTCAGGAATGATTTATAGACACGTGTCACCAAATCTAATTAATCCTCCCTTCCATTACCAACTTTCACCTCGGAAGTCATTAAGACTAGATTCTCAATTGGTTGCATGCGGTAATTAGGTATATATCTATCCCAACTACTATCAAGATACCTATTATTGCAGATAATCAATAAGACACATGTCACTTAATCCAATTAATAACCCACAACAATCTATACTTTCACATGTTATCATAACTAGGTCTCAACCTATAATCCGTTCGTCAAGTTCATATAGGTTCCCACGGTAATTACGGGCCAAGCAATTAATCTAGAAGTAAAGGTTATGACAATCAATTTACAAATGCATAACTAAAATCAATAGAGAGATAATTCAATTCAAATTAAGTGTTGGGTTCCATTGCAATCTTAGAATAGAAGGTTAGTTCATGATAGCTACAGTAAACATCATTTTCAATTGATACATTGTCAAATTCGAATTACAAAGGAGTTGGAAAACTAGAAATGAAACCACTTTTGAAGCTATTCAGCTGGTGTTCCTTTGGTTGCTGTAGATTTCTAGCTCTCCTCCTTAGCTTTGCAATTCTTCTTGACTGAGTTCCTTGGCTTTGGGCTTGATTCAGCTTGATTTGCAGCCTTGAGCACTGTTGGTTGATGTATTTTGTAACCTCCCTCTCTCTACATGTCTGATATGTAGCTTAGAAGAGATTATATATAGCCTCCATCAAGAAACCCTAGCCAAAATCGGACAAAATGGAGCTCAGATCGCACTATAGCTGTGTCAGATCGCACTCAGCACGCCGTCGCGCGCCCGCACGCCAGCGCGCGCGCCCGCGCCCAGCGCCTGGGCTGCACGCTGGCCGCACGCCCACGACTGCTGCCCCGCACGCCCGCGCCCGCACGCTACCGCGCGCGCCCGCGCCCAGCGCCTAGGCCGCACGCTGGACGCACGCCCACGCCTGCCGCTCCGCACGCCAGCTCCGCGCGCCCGCATGCCAGCGCGCGCGCCCGCGCCCAGCGCCTGGGCCGCACGCTGGCCGCACGCCCACGCCCAGCGCGCCCCGGTATTGAACCCGTCGTTTGGAATTGGACTGCAAGGGGCCCGGTATTGAACCCGTTGTTGTTGATCACCTGTGTGGTAGCGTAATAAAAATCGGAAGTATAATTACACAATGAATTGACCTGTTGAATCGAATGATTAATGCGCCTAGACATGCGCATATGTTCACGTTCCCTCTCCCGGACTTCCATTTCTCTTTCTTGCGCATTCCTCTGCATTTCAGCCCTCATCTCTTGATTTTCGCGCCGAAGCTCACACATCTCAGCAATAAGTAAGTCAATTGAAGAGCAAGATGGCTCAGGGTGCTCGATGTTAAGTGGTGGGTTGGCCCTCATCTTCCTCAGTTTCTGGAGGATGCAACGAAGGTAAGTATCCAGCACCATGCTCCTCCGGCGCCCCACCCCTCCAAACCTTGTAGTGGCGAATAGCTTGGCTGTCGATAGGCGTCAAGGGGGGTTGAAGTATCTCACTTGTGTTCCACTTGACCTTTGCCAACTTGCATAAACCACAGATCAGTGATGGGTGTGGCAATCCACCTGTAGACTTTCCGTTAGCATTTTGCACTATGGAATTGCGAATCAGTCTACCCACGTTGATGTTGCGCCCCGTAACCAAGGTAAATAAGATCAGTGCCCGCATCGGAATCACTTGTGTTGCGTGGGTGGTTGGCCAAAGCTTAGCGTTGATGAAGTATAACCAAGCCTTCCCATACTTGCTTAAATCACCCTGTCGTAGATGCAATGGCTCGTCCCCTCTCATTGTCCACCGGGCACCAGGCTTACATAAGGTTGCAATAATTTCATTCCAATTAGGCTTTTCGGTTCCCAACCTAGTGAGCTCATCTGTGCCATGGCTTCGAGGAAGTTTATAATATTCTTCAATGCTTTGCTTGCCAAAAGACACCATTTTGCCCCGAACCATGACTACATAATCGTCAGCCTCCATGGCATTGGCATAAAACTCTCGGACGATTGATATACATGCGGGCTCGGGTTGTGCGGCGAAAGTCTGTCATCCCCTTTCCTCAATTATGTTAGCAATGCCAAATTCATTAGTTTCGCGTGGATGAATACCCCTCTCAAGAATTAATGTTTTGGCGGCCATGACAGTGTGGTAACGCTCGGATGCCTCCGCACTAACGAACTTTTTCTTGTCATAGGCTTTGGTTGGTTTGGATGATGAAGATTCACCCCGTTGACGTTTGGGAGCCATACCAGAAAAAAAACTTCAATCAAATTACCCAAAATAGCCAAGAATCCTCTCAAAGACAAATGATCGAACAGGTGGTGTGCACTTTTTAGAATCGCAGTTGTAAGTTCAATGGGTAGCATGCCTAACCCTCCACAAAGCCTTGCAATGGGAGCTAGCTATGTACCTACTAATAAAAATCACCAAAACACAGCACCCAAGCAAGAAAATTTGCAATTTAAAGCCCTTAGTTACCTTTACTTGGAAAACATTTGAAAAGCCATGGAAATCTTTCAAAAACCTTCAAATTCTTGATAAAATCCAAGTTAGAAGATGAAATTGATGATGGGTTATCGTGATTGGGTGCCAATTTGAAGTAATGATGCACGAAAATTAGTTTGGGAACAAAGCATGCAAGTTGGCTAAAGAGTTGGAGGAGAGAGATATAAGAATGGGTGGAAAAAAATGAGCCAAATGAAGCTTTATAAGTTCAAGCCCCAGCTGCCTGGTGCGGCCGCACAGCATGGGGCACGCCCGCGCGCGCCTGCTGGGCGCCCAGCCCGCGTGCCACTTGCTGCTCATCCGCCCGCCTACTGCGCCCGCTGCGCCCAGCGCCTGCTGCACGCGCCAGCGTGCGCCCGCCGCGCCCGCGCCTGCCGCCTGCCAGCGCCCAAGCCAACGCCGAGTGCTAGCGCTCATGTGCTGCGTCTGGGGCGCGCGCACCCGTGCGGCGCCTGCTGCGCCCGCGCCTACTGCCTGACTGGGCTGCTGGGCGTGCTGCTGCTGGCGTGCTATCGGCGTTTCGCTGACATGCTTCGCTCAAATGCTAAAATTTGATGAAAATACCTACACGTAGCAACACAATTAACAAAGTTAGAAACAATTAATGATAAAAATCATATTTTTCTAATTTTTTTTTTAACAACTCATGAATTAAATCTAAACAATGGGTTGCCTCCCATTTAGCGCTTGATTTAGAGTCTTCAGCCTGACTCTTCCCCAATCATTTCGGATCGACGAGACTAATTGAGGTCTTTTGGCGTTCAATGTCGCCACCCCAATAGTACTTAATTCTTTGTCTGTTCACCTTAAACAATTGGTTTGTCTTATCATCCCGCAGTTCAATTGCACCATGCGGAAAAACATGATTGATATAGAATGGCCCTGACCATCGTGATTTGAGTTTACTGGGAAATAGCTTCAACCGAGAGTTGTAAAGTAGGACGGGTTGTCCAACCTCAAACTTCCGATCGATTATCTTCTTGTCGTGCCACCTCTTGACTCTCTCCTTATAGAGCTTTGCATTCTCATAGGACTGGAGACGGAACTCATCCATCTCATTGAGTTGTAAGAGGCGTTTCTCTCCCGCGGCATTCAAATCAAAGTTTAGCTTCCGGATGGCCCAATAAGCACTGTGTTCAAGTTCCACCGGTAGATGACATGCTTTCCCATACACAAGATGATATGGTGACATCCCGATAGGAGTTTTGTATGCCGTCCTATACGCCCATAAGGCGTCATCAAGCTTCAATGACCAGTCCTTTCTATCCGGGTTGACAACCTTCTCTAAAATCCTTTTCACCTCTCTATTGGATACCTCCACCTGACCACTTGTTTGAGGATGATAGGCCGTGGCAATTTTATGGGTTACCCCATATTTAGCAAGAAGGGCATTAAAGTTCTTGTTACAAAAGTACGACCCTTCATCGCTAATTATTGCACGCGGAGTTCCGAATCTTGTGAAAACATTTTTTCGAAGGAACTTTAGCACCACTTTGGCATCATTGGTGGGTGTCGCTGCTGCTTCAACCCATTTTGACACGTAATCTACAGCCACAATGATATACAAATTGTTGAACGAAGAGGGAAACGGACCTATAAAGTCTATACCCCAGACGTCAAATATTTCAACCTCCAAGATTGTGGTTAGTGGCATCTCATGACGCCTGGAAATGTTCCCTACTCTTTGATATCGATCGTATTTCAACACAAACACATGGGCATCCTTGAATAGTGTTGGCCAATAAAAACCAGACTGAAGCACCTTCGCCGCTGTTCTCTCTCCGCCATAGTGTCCACCAAAAGCTGAGGCATGACATTGTTGCAAAATACTTTCCATCTCAGATTGAGGTACGCACTTCCGGATCAGTTGGTCAGCACATTGCTTAAACAGAAAAGGTTCGTCCCAAAAATAATGCTTCACATCGTGCAGGAATTTCCTTTTTTGTTGATAGCTCAGCTCGGGTGGTAGGACATGGCTCACCACATAATTGACATAGTCAGCATACCAAGGCACCTCATGTGTGATGGCGAAAAGCTGCTCATCCGAAAAAAATTCATTAATCATGACATCATCTCCCACCTCACGGTCTGCATTTTCCAGCCTAGACAAGTGATCCGCCACTTGATTCTCGGTTCCTTTCTTATCTCTAATCTCAAGATCGAACTCTTGAAGCAATAAAACCCATCGAATCAAGCGTGGCTTTGCGTCCTTCTTTGCTATTAAGTACTTTATGGCAGAATGGTCCGTGTACACAATGACCTTGGTGCCAATGAGATAGGCACGAAATTTGTCAAAGTCATACACGATAGCAAGCAATTCCTTCTCCGTTGTTGTGTAATTAAGTTGAGCTCCAGTTAGTGTCTTGCTAGCATAATAAATCACATGAAAGACCTTGTCCTTGCGATGGCCCAATACAGCACCAATTGCAAAGTCGCTAGCGTCGCACATCAATTCAAACGGAAGATTCCAATCCGGGGCCATGATAATAGGTGCACTAACAAGCTTCTTCCTTAGTAACTCAAAAGCCACTAGACATGCATGATCGAAGACAAATGGAGTGTCTTTCTCAAGGAGACTACACAACGGTTTTGCAATTTTTGAGAAATCCTTGATAAACCGCCTATAAAATCCAGCATGTCCAAGGAAACTATGGATTCCCTTGACGTTGGTTGGTGGAGGAAGCTTCTCAATGGTCTCAATCTTGGCCTTGTCAACCTCCAGCCCCTTTGAAGATACTCTATGTCCCAAAATAATGCCTTCTTGCACCATAAAGTGACATTTCTCCCAATTTAGCACCAAATTTGTTTCAACACATCGTTTTAGCACTTTCACAAGGTTTTCAAGGCATAAGTCGAATGAATCTCCAAAAACCGAAAAATTGTCCATGAAAACCTCCAATCCTTGCTCAACCATATCGGAGAATATAGCCATCATACATCTTTGGAAGGTGGCGGGTGCGTTGCATAACCCAAACGACATTCTTCTGAAAGCAAATGTCCCATATGGGCAAGTGAACGTCGTTTTCTCTTGATCTTCGGGGGCAATGGCAATTTGGTTGTAGCCCGAATATCCATCCAAGAGACAATAGAATTCATGTCGCGCCAACCTGTCTAGCATTTGATCAATGAATGGGAGCGGGAAATGATCCTTGCATGTAGTCTTGTTCAACCTTCTGTAGTCCATGCAAACTCTCCATCCGGTGACAGTTCTAGTTGGGATCAACTCGTTGTTTTCATTAGACACCACTGTCATGCCTCCCTTCTTTGGAACACATTGCACTGGACTGACCCATGGACTGTCTGAAATGGGATAGATGATGCCGACATCGAGTAATTTGATAATTTCCTTCTTGACCACCTCCTTCATGACGGGGTTCAATCTACGTTGATGCTCAACCACAGGTTTGGCCTCATCTTCCAATATGATCTTGTGCATACAAAAAGCGGGGCTAATTCCATTGATGTCGGCAATGGACCAACCTAAAGTTGTTTTGTACTCCCGTAGCACTTTTAGCAATTTGTTTTCCTGCACATCATCAAGTGAAGCAGACACAATAACAGGCAAAGTACTAGCATTACCCAAATAAGCATACCTCAAGTGGATTGGCAATGGTTTGAGCTCCAAAGTAGGTGGCTCCTCCCATGAGGATTTTGCAATGGTACTAGAGCTGCTTGGTCTATCTAACGGTTCAAATTGTTGCTTAAACTTGATAAAACGTGGGGGAACATTCAGCACATTTACCATCTCATTAGGAAAAAGAGGTTCACTCTCAAGTGATTCTCCCAGCAATTCTTCAAAAGGGTCGACTTCATACGTTGCTGTAAACACCTCTTCCACCGCCTCGTCAATCAAGTCTATCCTGAAGCATTCATCCTGCACATTAGGAAATTTCATTGTTTTAAAAACGTTAAAAGTTACCTCTTGGTCTTGGACACGCATGGTAAGCTCTCCTTTTTGCACATCAATCAAGGTTCTGCATGTGGCTAAGAATGGTCGCCCAAGGATGATAGGTATCTCCCTATCTTCTTCAAAATCAAGGACAATGAAATCCGCTGGAAAAATAAACTTGTCCACCTTGACAAGCACATCTTCCACTATGCCTCTTGGGTATGTGAGAGACCTATCCGCAAGTTGCAATGAAACATTTGTAGGTTTTGCCTCACTTAATCCCAGCTGTTGATAAATTGAGAGTGGCATGAGATTGATGCTTGCCCCCAAATCACATAGGGCCTTGCCAAAGAATTGGTTACCAATTGTGCAAGGAATTGTGAAACTCCCCGGATCCTTCAACTTTGGTGGTAACTTCCTTTGTAACACAGCACTACATTCTTCGGTTAGTGCCACCGTCTCAAACTCCTCAAGCCTTCTCTTTCTTGACAAGATTTCTTTCATGAACTTCACATAACTAGGCATTTATTCCAATGCCTCAGCGAATGGGATATTTATGTGCAATTTCTTGAACACCTCCAAGAACTTAGAGAATTGCTTATCCAAATTTAATTTCTGCTGACGTTGTGGAAACGGGCATGGTGGATACATAGGGCCTTGTTTGCTCCCCACAGGTTTTGGCACTGGCTCCTTTTCCTTTTCAACTTCTTTTCCCTTTTCTTCCTCTTTCTCCCCATTCACATCCTCAACCACTGCTTCAGCTGGAACCTCATTCACAACATCCGGTAGCTCCTTCCCACTTCTCAAAGTAACAACCTTGCAATGCTCCTTACCATCTCTTTTCGGATTAACTTCAGTGTCACTAGGTAAGGCACCAGGGGGACGGATATTCATGACGCTAGCTATCTGCCCAAGCTGAAGCTCTATATTCCGTATCGAAGCGCTATGCTGTGCAACCAATTAAGCCAATAACTCGTCCCCACTAGGCTTTTTCTCCTGTTGTGGCAGAGGTGGGTTTGAGGCTTGTTGGTGTGATTGGGGTTGATGGTGTGATTGAGTTTGATTTTGGAATCCTGGGGGATATTGATGCTTAGGAGCTGAATATTGGGTTTGGGTATTATTGTTGTTGCTCCATGAGAAATTTGGGTGATTTTTCCATCCAGGATTGTAGTGATTGGAGTGGGGGTTGTTTTGCTGTCTATTGTAATTACCAACAAACTGTACGGATTCTGCATTGATGGGACATTGCTCGGTAGGGTGATTTCCAACACACAACTCGCAGGTCTCAGAAATGCTGTACACAGATTGAACTCCTAAATTTTTCACATCCTTTGTGAGCGCGACTAGCTGTGCGGTCATTGAAGTGAGATGATCCACCTCAAATTTTCCTGTTGCCTTTTGTGGCATTTTCCTCTCCGAAGGCCATTGATAAATATTTGCAGCCATGGTTTCCAATAGTTTGTAGCCTTCCGCAAAATTCTTTCCCATTAAACTACCACCTACAGCTGCGTCGACACTTGATCGAGTGGTATTGGTCAACCCATTATAGAAAATCTCAACTTGCAACCATTGAGGCAAACCATGGTGTGGACATCTCCTAATTAGATCTTTGAACCATTCCCAAGCCTCATACAAGGACTCGGAATCATATTGAACAAACGACGTGATGTCATTCCTCAATCTTGCAGTTTTCGCGGGTGGGAAGAACTTTGCCAAAAATTTCTGGGCTAAGTCATCCCATTTGGTAATCGAGCCCGAGGGAAGCGAATGCAACCAACTCTTTGCCTTGTCACGGAGCGTGAAAGGAAATAGTCGGAGTCTAATTGCATCATCAGTAACTTGAGTGTACTTGAATGTGTCACAAATTTCCAGAAAACTCACCAAATGAGCATTTGGGTCGTCATTGGGCAACCCACCAAACTGCAAACAGTTCTAAAACCATTTGGATGGTTCCAGGCTTAATTTCGAAGTGATTGGCCTCAATGGCTGGCCTGGAAATGCTTGAGTGCAAATCTGTGACAAGAGGCATGGCGTGCTCCCTCAAGGTTTTAGGCTCCTCCTCAGCCATAGTATTTTGATTGGGTATACCCCGAACTCGTTCTCTACGTAGTCGTCGAAAACTTGTTGGTCGATTTCGCAATCGATAAACACACACGTGCAAGTATACACGGCCCACAAGTAATATATGATAAGATAAGAGTCGAACCCACAGGGAATTGTGACAAATAATAACCAAGTACCAATCGTATATCAATTTGATCTAATTTAAACGATGAAGGTTTGATTGTTTGTTGATTGGTTGAGTTCACAAGTTAAGTAATGAATAAAATGCGGTAAAATATCAAGATAGAAAGGTCTAAGATTACAATTTTCCCCAACACGTCATTTGAATCTCCTAACTCTCTCTTTTCAGTCAATTATAGCATACGAATTGACAACCGAGAAATCAAAACTACATAAGAGCCTCTGTTGATGGTCAATCACGAATCTTCCTAAGCGGTGCATAGGTATATGTCTATCCTATACACTATCAAGAGACTAATTTCAGGAATGATTTATAGACACGTGTCACCAAATCTAATTAATCCTCCCTTCCATTACCAACTTTCACCTCGGAAGTCATTAAGACTAGATTCTCAATTGGTTGCATGCGGTAATTAGGTATATATATATCCCAACTACTATCAACATACCTATTATTGCAGATAATCAATAAGACACATGTCACTTAATCCAATTAATAACCCACAACAATCTATACTTTCACATGTTATCATAACTAGGTCTCAACCTATAATCCGTTCGTCAAGTTCATATAGGTTCCCACGGTAATTACGGGCCAAGCAATTAATCTAGAAGCAAAGGTTATGACAATCAATTCACAAATGCATAACTAAAATCAATAGAGAGATAATTCAATTCAAATTAAGTGTTGGGTTCCATTGCAATCTTAGAATAGAAGGTTAGTTCATGATAGCTACACTAAACATCATTTTCAATTGATACATTGTCAAATTCGAATTACAAAGGAGATGGAAAACTAGAAATGAAACCACTTTTAAAGCTATTCAGCTGGTGTTCCTTTGGTTGCTGTAGATTTCTAGCTCTCCTCCTTAGCTTTGCAATTCTTTTTGACTGAGTTCCTTGGCTTTGGGCTTGATTCAGCTTGATTTGCAGCCTTGAGCACTGTTGGTTGATGTATTTTGTAGCCTCCCTCTCTCTACATGTCTGATATGTAGCTTAGAAGGGATTATATATAGCCTCCATCAAGAAACCCTAGCCAAAATCGGACAAAATGGAGCTCAGATCGCACTATAGTTGTGTCAGATCGCACTCAGCACGGCATCGCGCGCCCGCAAGCCAGCGCGCGCGCCCGCGCCCAGCGCCTGGGCCACACGCTGCCCGCACGCCCACGACTGCTGCCCCGCACGCCCGCGCCCGCACGCCAGCGGGCGCGCCCGCGCCCCGCGCCTGGGCCGCACGCCCACGCCTGCCGCTCCGCACGCCAGCGCCGCGCGTCCGCGCCCAGCGCCTGGGCTGCACGCTGGCCACACGCCCAACTGCCGAGCTGCCGAGTCCGCCGAGCCCCGCGCGCGCGCGCCCAACGCCGAGGCTGCCGAGCACCCAGCGCCCACACGCACAGCGCGTGCCCGCACGCCGCGCCCATGCGCCCGCGCCCAGCGCCTGGGCCGCACCCTGACGCCCCGCCTGCCGCACGCTGTGCCCGCGGCTTGGTCGTCGCCGCACGCCGTGCACGCTTCCTAACGCCGTGCACGCCCAACTTCCGAATGTCATCAAATTAAGCCCCGAGCATCGCCAAACATAAATTTTCACCGTGTTCTCATCCGGGCACGGGAATCTAGGCATGGGCTTGCCCACGTGGCTTGGTCGACGCCGCACGCCGTGCACGCTTTCCGACGCCGTGCACGCCCAACCACCAAATGTTGTCAAATTAAGCACCGAGCGTCGCCAAGCATAAATTTCCATTATACTACCATTCGGGCACAGACGTCCGGGGCACGGACATTTAGTCAATACAAACGACGATCCGAGCGGTCTTTATTTCAATTCCTACAAACATAATAAAAATGCATCAAAGCAACATAAAACATGTAAAATTAACTAAAAACTAATTTATGTAGAAATAAGATAAAATTACATAAAAACTATATAAAGTACCTAAAGACTTGCAAATTATCAAGGCCAAAAGTACCCAAATTGTGTGTATAAAACGCACTCATCAGGGATCTCTTTTTTAGTAACACAGAAACTAATCCAAGGAGAGATGGCAAAGAGGAATGTCAGGCATTAACACTCAGAAGTGGAAAACAAACCTTACAAGAGCCTGAATTGCAAAAGGGGGCAGCCCACTCAAGCTCCCCTCCGAACTTGAATAATGCAGATCTCTCTAAGGAAATGGACAGCAGTGTACCAACCGAGTTGGAACAGAGAGATACCACAGATAAACCCAGTATTGTGCCTACTCCAAAAGTGTATCCACCAGTACCTTTCCCTCAAAGACTGCAAAAGCAAAAGTTAGATAAACAGTTTGCAAAATTCCTGGAGGTCTTCAAGAAGCTACAAATTAACATTCCTTTTGCAGAGGCCTTAGAACAGATTCCAAGTTATGCCAAATTTATGAAGGGTATTCTGTCTAGGAAGAAGAGGTTAAATGACTTTGAAACAGTGGCTTTGACGGAGGAATGTAGTGTCGTGTTGCAAAGAAAGCTACCTCCCAAATTGAAGGATCCAGGCAGCTTCACTATACCATGTACTATTGGTAGCCTTTCATTCAACAAATGTTTGTGTGACTTGGGTGCTAGCATTAATCTCATGCCATTATCTATGTATACTCAGTTAGGACTGCCTGCACCAAAGCCAACAAACATTTCCAATCAGCTTACCGATAGGTCGGTTATGTACCCAAGGGGAATTGTTGAAGGCATTCTTGTTAAGGTGAACAAGTTCATCTTCCTGACTGATTTTATCATCCTAGATTTTGAGGAAGATAAAAACATTCCTATTATTCTTGGGAGACCATTTTTAGCCACTGGGAGAACTTTAATTGATGTGCAAAAGGGAGAGCTCACTATGAGGGTTAAGGATCAAGAAGTCACCTTCAATGTATTTAAGGCCATGAAATTCCCTTCGGATGAGGAAGAATGCTTTCAGGTGGATGCGATCGAGGGAGTTATAAATGATGAGTTCCTGAATGTGTTAAACAATGATCCATTAGAGACTGCACTTCTGGAGAGTTTGATTTGGATGATCCAGATTTAGTTGAGTATCTACAGATTTTGGATATAGTGCCACGGGGAAGCAAGTTTCAAATCCCATTTGAATCTCTAGAGAGTGCTGAGAATGCTACAGATCGGTTGAGACCATCTCTTGAGATACCTCCATCACTTGAGCTAAAACCACTGTGTAATCATCTCAGGTATGCATATTTGGGTGATTCATCTACTTTAACTATTATTATTGCATCTGTGCTTAACGAGTTTCAGGAAAGCAAGGTGTTGCGAGTCCTTAGAGAGTACAAATCTGCTATTGGATGGACCATCGCCGATATCAAGGGAATAAGCCCATCATACTGTATGCACAAAATATTGATGGAGGATGATACTAAACCAACTGTGGAACATCAAAGGAGACTCAACCTAATCATGAAAGAAGTGGTGAAAAAAGAGATCTTGAAGTGGTTAGATGCTGGAATAATTTATCCTATTTCTGACAGTGCTTGGGTGAGCCCAGTTCAGTGTGTACCTAAAAAAAGGGGTATGACAGTCGTGGCCAATGAAAATAATGAGTTAATTCTGACGAGGACAGTGACCGGTTGGAGGGTGTGCATGGATTACAGGAAACTTAACAAAGTAACCCGAAAGGATCACTTACCACTACCCTTCATTGATCAAATGTTGGATAGACTGGCTGGGCATGAGTACTATTGCTTGTTGGATGGATATTCGGGCTATAATCAGATTGCTATAGCTCCAGAGGACCAAGAAAATACCACTTTCACATGTCCATTTGGCACTTTTGCTTTTAGAAGGGTCTCATTCGGGTTGTGTAACACACCGGCCACTTTTCAAAGGTGCATGATGGCTATTTTCTCGGATTTGGTAGAACGCAATGTTCAAGTTTTCATGAATGACTTCTCAGTGTTTGGTGACTCATTTGACAACTGCTTGGAAAATCTAGTTCTAATACTGAAGAGATGTGTGGAAACTAATCTAGTGCTCAACTGGGAAAAATGTCACTTCATGGTGCAAGAGGGGATCATACTTGGGCATAAAGTGTCATCCAAAGGTCTTGAGGTGGATAGAGCAAAACTTGAAACAATTGAAAATTTACCTCCACCAACCTCAGTGAAGGGTATTCGCAGTTTTCTGGGACATGCAGGGTTCTACCGAAGATTCATAAAGGACTTCTCTAAGATCTCAAAGCCTTTATGCAGCCTACTAGAGAAAGATGTGCCGTTCAAGTTTGATGAAGAATGTTTGATTGCATTTGAGCTTCTAAAGAAGAAATTGACCACCGCGCCAGTGATAGTTGCTACGGATTGGTCAAAGCCTTTTGAATTGATGTGTGATGCCAGTGATTATGCGGTTGGGGCTGTTTTGGGACAACGCAAGGAGAAGGTTTTTCATGCTATTTACTACGCCAGCAAAACCTTAACTGATGCACAGCTCAATTACACCACTACCGAGAATGAGTTATTTGCGGTAGTTTATGCTTTTGACAAGTTTCGATCTTACTTGATCGGAACAAGGGTGGTTGTATTCACGGATCATTCAGCTATTCGGTACCTAATTGCAAAGAAAGATGCTAAACCGAGATTGATTAAATGGATCTTATTACTGCAGGAGTTTGATTTAGAAATTCGGGACAAAAAGGGGACTGAAAACCAAGTTGCCGACCATCTATCTAGATTGGAAAATTCGGGTCATGATAAGGAAGACAAAGTTCTAATCAATGAGTCTTTCCCTGATGAACAGTTGTTTGTGGTTCAAGGCGAAATTCTATGGTATGCAGATTTTGCTAACTACTTGGTTAGTAACACACTCCCCCCAAACTTGTCGTGGCAGCAAAAGAAAAAGTTTCTTCATGACGTGAAGAGATATATGTGGGATGAACCGTATCTGTTCAAACATTGCGTGGACCAAATGATTCGAAGGTGTGTTCCACAAAGTGAGGTTGATAGCATTCTGCATCGCTGTCATGATTCACTATATGGAGGACACTACGGAGGTGAGAAAACAGCCACTAAGGTGTTGCAAGCAGGGTTCTTCTGGCCAACTTTGTTTAAAGATGCTCATCAGTTTGTTCTAAGATGTGATAGATGTCAACGAATAGGGAACATCTCGAAACGACATGAAATGCCTTTGAACATGATCCTTGAGGTTGAAGTATTCGACGTTTGGGGTATAGACATCATGGGGCCATTCCCACCTTCTTTCAACAATCTATACATTCTCTTGGCTATGGATTATGTGTCTAAATGGGTGGAGGCAGCTGCATTTCCTACTAATGACTCCAAGGTAGTGTTAAAATTTCTTCAAAAGAACATCTTCACAAGGTTCGGTACTCTAAGGGCCATGATCAGTGATGAGGGGAGTCATTTTTGCAATAAGCACTTTGCAGCCCTCTTGGGAAAATACGGGGTCAATCATAGAATTGCTACGGCATACCACCCCCAGACCAATGGTCAAGTGGAAGTTTCTAACAGAGAGGTGAAGAAAATCTTAGAAAAGATCGTCAATCCTACTAGGAAGGATTGGTCAATGAAGCTGGATGATGCACTTTGGGCGTACAGAACGGCTTATAAGACACCTATTGGCATGTCACCATACCAGCTAGTTTATGGCAAGGCATGCCATCTCCCGGTTGAACTTGAGCATAAGGCGTACTGGGCCATAAGAAAGATGAATTTTGATCTCACCGCCACGGGAGAGAAAAGACTCCTCCAACTTAATGAACTTGATGAGTTCCGAATGTAAGCTTATGAGAACTCAAAGTTGTATAAGGAGAAAGTTAAAAGATGGCATGACAGGAAGATCATTGACAGGAAATTCGAGCCAGGCCAAGCGGTGCTGCTGTACAACTCTAGATTGAGGCTTTTTCCCGGAAAGCTCAAATCACGTTGGTCGGGTCCCTTCATTGTCAAACATGCATTTCCTCACGGAGCGGTGGAAATTTATGGCAATAATCCGGAGGAATCATTCAAAGTTAACGGACAACGTCTTAAGCATTATTGGGGTGTCGGCTTCGCTCGCCAGAAACCCTCGATTACGCTAGCCGACCAAGTTTGAATTACTGGGAAGTCGGGCTGAGGACTTTAAACCACGCGCTGGATGGGAGGCAACCCATTATCCTTATCCGTATCCTTTATATTTTGTTGTTATATTTCAGTTTCATAAGTGTGCATTTTTATGTTTCTAAATTTTCCATATTTGCATTTTGGATAGATAAACTATGCTCTCATTGTGCTCTAAATGTTGAAATTTTGGGCAAAATATTCAGAATATGTGTAGTTTGTTGCTTAAAACAGGTTGGAAGAGTTAAGTTTGGTTTTGGATCAGATTTACAAAAGTGCAAGTTTTGGGATACAGGGAGTTGTCGCCCCGGCGACAACTAGTAAGCCATTTCTCTTACCCCAGCGACGCTCTCGCCCCGACGACAAGTTAGACTCATTTGTCTCGCCCCGACGACGCTCTCGCCTCGGCGGTGATTCTCAAGTGTATTCTACCGCCCCGACGGTAGACGCAGATATCAGTTTTTAAAAACCACTTCCAGGCAGTTCGTTTCTCCATCCCTTTCATCTCTCTCGCACCCAAAGACCTGCAATCCTTCTCCCGTACCATCCGGAACACTATCAAACATTTACCCACATCCAATTTCAAACTCCATTCGGCTTCATCACCTCCACCACATGCATCCAAGATTTCTAGGGTTTATCATTTGAGGTTTTTCCCTTCTATTTCGAATCCATCATCCCAAATTGGGGGAAGCCTAAAACCTAACCCCACCAGTGTGCATCAAAGTCTTGGGAGTCTACCATTGCTAATCTTACAAGTAAAGGACTGTAACACGATTCCAGCTGTGGGAAAATTCAGGTCAGGGCTCATCCTCTTCACATTCTTCAACTGGGTTTTGCAAGGTATACACTAATTGTACTGGGTACTATTTGCTGCTGTGTTTCGTTTTCTGTTCTAATTGAGATTGAAAATTTAGTAATCAGTGCATGTGGATTTTAGCTTTATTTAATATCAGTTTCGGATTTGCTCTGTCTAAAATGGTTATACTGTGAATTGCTTTATACTTTAAATCTGAAGCTGTGGGATTGCACTGTATTATTCATTTGTTGGGCCGATTGAGTTTCTGTTGGCTCAATCGGGTGTTGGTATATATATTGCTGGAATTGGTTTATTGTAGTGAATTTGGAAATTTTAGTTGGTAACAGTTTGGGGGAAGATTTTTATGGTTGTTTGTGCCAACTACTGATCAATCATGCCGCCAAAGAGATTAAGAGGAGAGGGTTCTTCCGCAACACAGGAAAGAGCCTATGATCATAGTAAGTTTGTCAGTGCTGAGGCCGCTACACGATTTGACACTTTCATAGCGTGTAAGGCTCTAACGCCCGAGCATGTCCTGAGGCCTAGTTGGAGAGTGGATGGAGAGATGATTGATCAAATTACTGAGAGAGAATGGGATACTTTCATTGAGCAGCCCGAGGCAGCTGTGGTAGCCATTGTCCAGGAGTTCTATGCTAATGCAAAGGACATGCTACCATATAATGTGACTGTTCGGGGCAGGACTGTACCATTCAGCGCCCAGGCTATTAATGAGTACTATGCATTGGACGTGCCTGCAGTGTGCCAGTATTCGGAGTTCCTGCGCTCCACACCAGATTATGATAGAATTCTGACCGAATTGTGCAGACCGGGCACCACGTGGGTAGCTAAGGGCACCAGAGGGGGTATGGTTTTTCATAGCAAGGAGTTAAGCCTATATGGTAAGATTTGGTATGCTTTTCTCTACGCCAAGTTGATGCCCACAGTTCATGATAGTGATGTTACGAAGGACAGGGCTGCACTCTTGTATGCTATAGTCATGGACTACGCGATCGACGTGGGTCGCATCATTGAGGGTAACATCCGCAGGATCCTGAGGAGTAATGTTCATGGAGGGTTACCACGCCCATCACTTATCTGTGGACTGTGCCGTGCTGCAGGCGTTTAGTGGGCCGAGGATGAGGTAGTCCAGCAGCCACTGCTGGTCTTAGACCATAGGCTGATCTCCAGATACACAGTTTGGGACCAGGCAGAGTCGCACCCGCGGGGTCGAGGATTCATTATTCAGCCCCAGGCAGACCCAGAGGGTGATCCTGATTCACCTACTGCTTCCAGTTCACAGCCGCGAGCTCGCTTCAGCACGCAGTTTAGAGATTTACAGATGCTCACTGAAGAACGAGCTAGGAGGATTGAGCGGCAGAATCAGAGACTGGCTAAGCGACAGGAGCACATGTTCAGCTACACCACGAGCTTCAATGCAGTTTTGGCTGAGCAGTTCGCGAGGCTGAATCCATGGGGACCATCTATCCCATTTCCAGTACCCCAGCCACTCCCCCCTATCCACCATCTGATGCTGAGGTTGAGGATATCAACCAACCATGACACCACACTTATCAGGGGAGTCCTCAGTTTTACATTTTGTACTCTTTAGACAATGAGGACATTGCCCATCTTAAGTTTGGGGGTGGTTTTGCTATTTGCTATTTAGTAGTCGTTCCTTGTACTTCAGTTGGTTTAATGCTTTAGGTTTAATGCTTTAGCATGGTAGTTGTAATTAGTATGCATGTTTTCAAGTTTTAAAGATGGTTTTTAAAGGATTGCTTTTATTAAAAATAATCATGTGAAATATCATCAAAATGACTTTTCTTGCTATGAAAGTTTATTACTATTAGTGTCATTTGTTGATGATCATTGTACATATTCATCGTTTACTTTCCTTTAGATTTATGGTTTCTCAAAATCTTGTAGAACTGCATTTAGAAGCCTATGAGCAGTGCATTTAAGGAAAGCCGATGATGACTTGGTAATCACTGTTTTAATGTATTCAGCACTTTGGATCTGAATTGCTATATTAGAAATGTCAACTTATGCCTATTTCTCTTGAATTTTTAACCCTTTGAGTTCCTAATGCACATAGCAATGTTGTTGAGTACGTGAGATTTTATATTCAACTCTTTGAAACTGTTGCTCATTAAAAGATAGGATAGTAATAAAAAAAATAAAAATAAAATAAAACTAAAATAAAAATAAAATAAAATTTTTGATATGCTTATATACTGCTTTGATGTCTGTCTTGAACGTTGGTAATAATTGAAAATGTAGTATAGACAGATATGAGCAAATCTTGACTAGTTTATCTTTGTGGCCTTTGTCATTCGAACAAGTAAGCCCTTTGGAGCGTTTCTACGCTTGGTGCCCTAAAACCATCTGGTTTGGGAGTCATCGGTGGAAAGTTTGCTACATGGATGACATTGAAAAGCCTAATGAAGATAAACATTTCACAGATCTTGATGTTAATAAAACTATCATCGAGATGGAGCGTAAAATGCACTCGGTGATTGTTATAGAATATAGCTAAATGGAATGTGAGAATAGAAGCAAGTCAGCATGAGAGCTGCTAGCAATTGGGTATTGACTGTTTTATCTTCTTTTGAGCAATGTAGTTCTTGGATTGAATTGTGATCAGTACGCACTCTGATAGTCCAACCACATACACACATAAGAGTTTCATTTCTGATAATCATATGGTTGAGAGGTTATTGTTTACTTGTTTCTGAATGTTGAGGTTGGATGTCCTTATCCTGACTGCTCTAGGCTTATAGCTCTTGCATTTGCATTCGTCTACTTAGTGGCATTGTGTAGTTTTCATTTCCTTTATTTTTGCTTGAGGACAAGCAAAGTCTTAAGTTTGGGGGTATTTGATGAGTAGGTTTTATACCTACGAATTGGATGTTTTCTAGGCTCAATTCTCGGCTATCTTTAAGCATTTATAGAACTATTTCACTAGTTATTTCGTTATTGTGCAGGAAGCGACTCTAAGTAGGAAATTGTGGAATTGTGGAACTTTTGGAGCAAAAATGCAAAATTCCAGCAGTAGTGTCCACCGCCGGGGCGGCAACCCCAGGTTTGTTTTAGCGCCGGGGCGAAGCCATCGCCGGGGCGGCGTCCCCAAGCCATTTTCTATCGCCGGGGCGACGCCACCGCTGGGGCGAGCCTTCAAGGCTTAATTTTACCACCGGGGCGACAGAGTCGGGACAGAAATGAGACTAGATTTTGTCGCGTATGCTGATAGTGGGGATTCATTGGAGCAATTTTGGGAGCACGATGGAAATGGGAGGGGAGAGAGTAACCAGATTATTAGGCATCCAGGGAGGAAAATTGGACTCATTCAATCTTTGCTATACAATTTGGAGGCTAGGGTTTGAGAGAAAAAGGAGAAGAACAAAGGAACAAAGGGAGTAATTATCTGAATTTCATCAACTCAAGGAGGCTAGGAGCACGAAATAGGAAGGCAAGAGCTGGAGAAGAAGAACTACACCACACCAATTCGGGAATTTCATCACAAAAGGGGTGTTTCTTCATATGTTTTAGTTCTTCATTCTTATTTTGTAAACCCATGTACTATAATCAGATTATGATGTTATTGAGATTGAATATGAGCTAAACTTTTCATTCTAAGATTGTAATGGAACCCAACTTGTAGTTTAAATTGAATGCTCTCTCTTTGAATGGTAGTCAGTCATTACATGAATTGGAGTTCATAATCTTTGCTTAAGGATTAATTGCTTGGCCCGTAATTACCTTGGTAACTTATATGGAATTGAGAGAGGAAGTATAAGTTGAGATCTAGTTATGAATTCATGTGAAAGTTGGATATTCTTTATGGATAATGTATGAGATTATGTGACGTGAGTCTTATGTATTATTCTTGAGGGTTGATAATTTGATTGTATTTAGGATAGACATATACCTAAATACCACATGTATCCAATTGGGAATCCTTGGTTAATGATTTCTATTGTGAAAGTTGGTAATTGATAGAATGGTTAATGGGATTTTACGTGACATGTGTCTTATTTATTGTTCTTGATATGAGGTTCTTGCTAGTATGTAGAATAGAAATATATCTATACACCACAATAGGAAATACGTATTCGACCATCGAGAGAGGCATATATATATTTGTGATTTCTCGGATAACAATTCCTATGTTCTAATTTACCAAACAAAAGAGAGTATGATGTTTAAATGAAGAGTTGGGGGAAATTGTAATCTTAGACCTTTTTATCTTGAATTCTATCCGTGTTAGTTAAACCTTGTTTTCTAAATTGTCTTTATTTAGTCTTAATCAACAACAAAAACAAATCATATTGTCATTGTTTAAATTAGATTAATTTTTCATGCGATTGGTATTTCGTAATTATTTAACATAATTCATCGTGGGTTCGACACTCTACTTATCTTATATTACTTGTGGACCGCGTATACTTGCGCATATTTTTTTGATTGCGAAATCAGGCAACAGTATATGATGCTCGGCATTCACTCTTTGATAGGTCAAACATCTGCTGATGTAATCCGCAACTTCTCGCTTTATGTTAAGCCACCAAAAGTGTCGGCGAAGATCTCGGTACATCTTCGTGCTTCCTGGATGAATTTAATACGTCGTATTGTGTGCCTCTTGTAAAATTTCCTCTCTCAAATCGGACACTGCTGGCACCCACACTCGGTCTTCAAATCTCAAAATTCCGTATTTATCTATCTTGAATTTCTCTTCCCCATTCTCTGCTATCTTCTCCTTTACTTGAACGCACTCCTCATCCTTCTCTTGAGCATCTTTCACTTTGTCCAATAGCGTTGGGCGAGCTTCCACTGTATATAGTTGATGAGTAGGTTTTATACCTATTATTTGGGTACTTTTAGGCTTAATAATTTGTGTATTTTTAAGTATTTTATGTTATTTTATAGAGTTTATATTTAATTTATTATTTTTATTCATTCTGTATGAATAAAGGAATTAAGTGGCAAAATCGTAATATTTAAAGTAATTGGGCGAGCTTGGAAGAAAAGCAAGAAAATGATTAGAGATTGTGGGCCGCTGCGCCCGAAGGCTTTTCCATGTGCGTGCGGCGCGTGTGTGTGGCGAAATTAGGGTTTTCTTTAGCTTATATATATGGAACGATGCCAAGAAGAATGAAAAGAGAGAGAGAGCTGATACAACAGGAGAAGGGGAGTATTATTCAATCTATTCTATCTTGAGAGAGGGAATTGAGGACTGAAATCAAGATATGAAGAATTATAGCGAGAGCTGATCATCAGATTCTTTTCTTTTATCCTTCTTTTAGACTCTTGTGTTTATAATGACTATGGTTGATGAGATGTTGTTCTTTTCTTTATTCATGAACTAAATTCGACTTTCAGGATTGCAATGGAACCCGATGATTGGTTTTTATTAATTTATTGACTATTTAACTTCTATCAGATGTTTGCAAGATTGTTTATTATATTTTGGTTTTCACTCAATAGTTGTCTGGCCAACAATTAATCTATTGATCTAGATGAGATGGATACGTTGATTCTAGATTGGATGTGGAATATGATACATGTGTTGGATTAGTTCATGTTAAGAATTATTATTCAATTTGCATAAGGGATAGAAATATACCCAAGTGTCGCATGAACTTGTTAAGGATTGGTAATCATAGCATCATTGTTGATTATTCACATAGGAATATAGTGTTTTAATTGAGAATCATGACACTTATCTAATATTGGAATAAGTTAGATGAATACTAATGACTTCTTGGTTAGCGATCTGCAATATTTGATTGATTAAATATGGAGTAGATGAATAGGAAACATCATCGGGAGTTTAGCTAATTGTGATTACGAAATAATTATCTCTTGTTTAAATAGAATTTGGTTAATTAAAGGTCAGCTATTTGATTAATTAACTGATTTATTAGATTATTCCTCGTGGGTTTGACACTCTACTTTCACTTTATTACTTGATTTACCGTGTATACTTGCACGTAAAAATTGCTAGTATAGATTTAGCCCATCAAGTTTTAGATACTTGGACACAATAAACTTCATACAACATAGTATTTTATAAAAATATTACATACATGAAAATAACATAATAAGACCACAATCCAGGAGCCTAGATAAGCGTGCCCGGCCTGCTTTCAGACTTAGAAAATTTTCTGGGTTTTCTAGAATTTTCAGATTTTAGTTATTTTCATGCTAGTTCCCATAATTCATATCTTGCTCAATTTAAACTAGTTTCCTTTGAAACTTGGTTAGCATATACATCATACTACCTAGTATTTTACAAAATTAACACACACGTCAAACTAACATATTAAGACCACAAACTAGATGCCTAGATAAGCGTGCACGACTGTTCTTGAGACTTAGAAATTTTTGGGAATTTCCCAGAATCTGCTGTCTTTCTTATTTTCATACTAGTTTCTGAAAATCATATCTTACTCGTTTTAATTCAAATTACATTCAAACTTGGTCAGGTTAGACATCATGCTACCTAGTATTTTACAAAATTAATACATACATCAAACGGATTACTGAAGGTACAATTCCAAAGCTCCGGAAAACCCGAAAAGTTACAGAACACTAGTTTAACCCAATTTGACAAAAATCCATGATTTCGATTATAGCATGCAATAAAATTGTTCCTACTATCCAGATAATCTAATATAACATGTTTACACTGTTAGGTTTGTATATAACGCGAATATGCAATCAAATTACATAAATAGGGCGAAAGCGCGATAAAACGAATTTTAAAATTTTATATAAACCATCACCACTACAAAAAAATGGGCCTTTAGCAACGATTTTTCGGGCAACGACTTTAACCGTCATTGCTAAAAGTATATGTTTAGCAACGAAATTTGTCCTTCCTTTCAGATTGTGTCAGGCTTTCACTTTTTGCAATGAAATTCATAAGTCGTTGCAAAATTTCGTTGCTAATTCATTGGCGGGAAAAAATTTCGTTAGAAATTCGTTGCAAAATTTTCGGCCACTTGATTTCCCGTCATCGTGGGCAACGAAAGTTTTTTTTGTTTATAAGTCGTTGCTAAAAGTGTATGTTTAGCAAAGAAACTTGTCCTTCGTTGTAGATTGTGTCAGACTTTCACTTTTTGCAACGAAATTCATAAGTCGTTGCAAAATTTGGAAACAAAATTCGTTAGAAATTCGTTGCAAAATTTCTAACCACTTGATTTCTCCTCATCGTGGGCAACGAAAGTTTTTTTGTTGCTATATTTCGTTGCCTAATATGGACCACATTTATTGGCAACAATTTTTATTTTTGTTGCATATTTTATACAACTTTTTGCAACGACTATTAAAATGTTGCCTTAAATTAAGATAATTCCAATAAGCATGCTTTTGTAAGACCATATTCGGTATTCGGAGAATTGTCAAAAAATATTCGTATTTAGTATTTAAACATTATGTCCAAATGCGGAAAATATTCGTTTCTATTTTTTATTCGAATAAACAAATTAATCAAATATCTAAATTCGAATGTCAATCACCTAATAAATAATTTATTCAATTTATTTATAAAAAGTAAAAATAAAAAAATATTGACCAATTACTAACAAATCACAACCATTTAAAGTTGTAAAAATACATTTCATAAATGGGAGACATATCAAATACATCATCATTCATAATTAATCATAAAAATCAATTAAAATTTACTAATATAAATTGTACATATAAGCTGTATAAATTGTACTTATAAGTTGTTCCATATTATTTAATTTATTTTTTGCTAAATTTAAATGTATATTGTCGACGCCGGGTTTTTCTCTTTTCCAATTTTAGCCTTTTGATTGAATGATTTTTTAGAAAAGGTCGGCATTAATGTCGACGGGATTTTGAAAGATCATTTTTTATAATGAGCCAATTAACCAGAGTCGCCAGTTGGTATATTTGAAATGGATGTACCAACTCATCCGAGTTTTCGTTTTTTTTTATAAATCGCTGGCTCATATGTGACTCCGAATTAATTGGTCTGCAAATCGAGATTCATAAAGTTCGGGGGCATTGCTTAAGCGAGGGGCAGGTGTTAGGCACCCCCCGACTTTCGTGAAACACGGTTACCGCAATCTTGATACTTTCCTATCCTTCAATTCATGAAACGTGTATGTGTGCGTGTGTGTGTGTGCCTACGTGAATGCCGTGGTGATTTTACATGAAGAAATCATTTGGATTTTTGGAAAAGTCGTGTTTTTCTTTTGGGAATGCTTCAGAATGTCCTTTGGTTTATACGAGAAAGCTTTGTGAGAAAATGCTTGATTTTAATTGTTAAAACTGTGATATTGCATTAGGTGTCGTTTTGGCAAAACAAGAATTTTCTAAACCTTTGTCAAAATAGGAATCGAGATCTATACGTTGCTTTCATAATTCAAATGATGGGCAACCTCTAGGATCTCTTTAACCCTATGCACAAAGATTTAATAAAACGTTACTTATTTTTATAAAATCATTTTTTTGATGTTTGAAAACGATTTTTTTCTTTTAGCCTTCTCGTTTAAATAGGAATCGACATTTATTAGCATTTCCAAATTTTAGCCTCGTGATTCTAATAACCTAATTTGATAGATTTTATGGAAATCTTATGGTTTAGCTTTGAAATCAATTTTGGGTCATAAATCAAATCAAGCATTAAAATGCGTTGGGGCTATTCATGGGCATGTAAGCCATCAAAATAACCCCGAACGCCAACAATCGCATACTTTCACTATGACGGGGCCTTAAACACGATTCTCGCCTTAGCGTCATTTTAAGGCCCGACGATTACATATTTACAATGAAAACTACATCATTCCTACTTCTTACATCAAAAGAGGTCCATCATCGGATTTGGACCACAGGGTCGCTTTCCTAGGCTCACACCCAAATCTCCACACACCCACAACCGGATATTACAAGAAATAACCAACACGGATAATCTAACAATACCAAGACATCCTAAAATAGCGATCTAAAGGAACCACGCCCAATATAGCACCGTAAAACAAACAAAAAATCAATAATTAAATATCATCGGGTTATTAGGAAGAATTTTGTTCCGATGAAACCCTCACTAATAATCCCTAATTCATTGTTCCATCATCAATTACATGCAAACTACATTTAATTCAACCAAAGGACATGATAGAAATTGCAAAAATAAGGAGATTTTCACCTTGCAAATAAGATCAAAGTGGATGTAAACTTGTGTATTTTGAATAGAAGAAGGAGTATATGTGATACAATCAAATCAAAAGAATATTATTCCTCTCTTTTTCTTCCTTTCTCTCCTATTTTGTTGCAAAAACTATGCTATTTTCTCTTTGAATTTCCGTGCTGCTGCTGCTTATTCTTCTGCTCTTCCTCCTGATCCAACCTCTCTCTATCACTGAATGAAGGAAATGTGCTGAAGTAGGCTGGCTAAGCCCAGCCGCAGATTGATCTGCGGCTGGCCGCAGATAAATCTGCGGCTGGCCTTAACCCGCCATGCACTCAACCCGCCATGCACTTTAGTTATTTAATTCTCCTCAGTTTCCGCACCACACCTCGATTCTCGCGTCGTGCTGTCAGTTTTCACCGAAAGGCTTGTATTTTGCAGTCCGGGAATTACTGTGAGACTTGACACATTATTCGGGAATGCTCATTTCGGATGGCCTTGTTGTCACGTCGGTTTTGACTGCAAATCGTCGCGGTGGCGTCGAGTGTTCGCATTCGTGCCCATTCTTCGCTCCCGCAGGCCGGTTCAATTGACGATTTTTCCCTCCTGTCACGGTTAGCATAGGGAACGCAAAATTTGGGTGTCTACAGCTGCCCCTCTTTATCATGTTTATGTAATGTTAAATGAAATGAACAAGATAAAGAATAGACCCTCGATGCATGAATGACAATGAACAAGAATGACAATACATACGTGATGCAACACGTATAACTTATGATGCAACGTAAGATATAAGGCATGCAAAATATTCGTAAAAGGGTGTCAATGCGGATGATTGTCTTGTCGGGGCCGGGTCTCGTATCCGGTCACCCATCTCGTAATCGCCGGGTCTCATCGCCGGTCGATCGTCTCGTCGGGGCCGGGTCTCGTATCCGGTCATCCATCTCGTAATCGCCAGGTTTCGTCGCCGGTCGATCTTCTTGTCGGGGCCGGGTCTCGTATCCGGTCACCCATCTCGTAATCGCCGGGTATCGTCGCCGGTCGATCGTCTTGTCGGGGCCGGGTTTCGTCGTCGGTCATCCATCTCGTAATCGCTGGTCGATCGTCTTGTCGGGGCCGGGTTTCATCGCCGGTCACCCATCTCATAATCGCCGGTTATCGTCGCCGGTCGATCGTCTTGTCGGGGCCGGGTTTCGTCGCCGGTCACCCATCTCGTAATCGCCGGTTATCGTTGCCGGTCGATCGTCTTGTCGGGGCCGGGTTTCGTCGCCGGTCACCCATCTCGTAATCGCCAGTTATCGTCGCCGGTCGATCGTCTTGTCGGGGCCGGGTTTCGTCGCCGGTCACCCATCTCGTAATCACCGGTTATCGTCGCCGGTCGATCGTCTTGTCGGGGCCGGGTTTCATCGCCGGTCACCCATCTCGTAATCGCCGGTTATCGTCGCCGGTCGATCGTCTTGTCGGGGCCGGGTTTCGTCGCCGGTCACCCATCTCGTAATCACCGGTTATCGTCGTCGGTCGATCGTCCTGCGAGTGTCGGGTCTCGTATCCGGTCACTCGGTCGAATTGAGAAGCCGTGTTCGACATCCGATTCATCAAAATCTCGTATTTTATTACCAAATTATGAGTCAAATGGGCTTTAGGATCGATTAAGCTTGCATTGGACCAAGGAAGGAGCACTGGGCCCAGCCGCAGATGGATCTGCGGCCAGCCGCAGATTGATCTGCGGCCAAGATCGGGGCTATAAGCGGCCAGTCGCTTCCCAGATCTGTCACTTTCATTCGTACCCCACGCGATTTTCAGACCTTTGCACGCCCTTTTGCTGAGCTTTCCAACCTTTTTTTGCAAAAACCGCTCTGGATAGATCGATCTACGCGCTACAGGTAACACTTTGACCGATTGTTTTCTAATTTCGTCAATGTGTTGCTATACATTTGCTATTCTGCATGTTTAGAGATATAAATGTATGCTCTGACATGCTATGCCATGTATTATTGCATGTATATGCTATGTATGAACTGCGCAAGTCATATTTTATGCTCATGATGCGGTCCCACACTCTTGTTGTTTCTTTTTGGAAGAAAATCATGCATTAGGGTTATTTTCATGCTGCAATTATCCATATAAATGCAATTTTGATCTGTTGTGGCTTGGTTTCTTTGAAAAACATGCTTGGCTATGCATGGGATGTCCATTTTATAGACGAAACTCTGCCGATTTTTTTTTTCATATAGTAAACATGCATCATGCTGCATTAATTCTATGATGATGATAGGAAATTAGAATTTTTATGACATAATTCAAAATAGAATTTACCTCCCCTTTCGCCTGCTCTATTCCAGCTATGGATCCTGACACTCCCAGTAGCTCCACCGCGTCTCGGACCTCGGGCGTTCGCCGCCGTAGGGTTGCACCCGTTCCTGCCTTGCCCCGGACCCGCCAGGCTCGCCGACTAGCAGAGGCTGTCATCCGTCCCGATCACCCGGATGTTGAGGAGGCTGCTCTTCCGGACGTTGCGGTAGAGGGGCCATCCTCCAGCACACCAGCTCCATCTCCTCATCGCGCCCTGTCTGGCGCATCTGTGCAGGTACCCGATCTATTGGGTCGGGATCTCAGTCGTCACCCCTTAGCATCTCTCGTGGCTAATGAGGTATATTCAATTCTACTCTGATTTTATTCTCAATTTCTCCATTCCCTTCTATCTGGACTGACCCATTGGTGATTGCCACAGGTGCCCGAGTTTACTCAGCCGAGGGGTAACTGGTTTAACATTTACTCCTTCTACACGGCTTTGCACAGTGATTACCGAGCGGTGGTGGATGCCTGGGGTTTTCGTCACTTCTTCACCATCATTCCCCATCAGTACCCCTGGGGTTATATGAGGGCTCTGTCTGAGAGATGGTTTCACCAGACCCAGTCCCTTCACCTTTTGGATTGTGAGGTCGTGCTGACTCCCTGGGACTGGAGGTACATCACGGGTATAGAGGTCACCGGGTCCCGTGTCCCTCTGGATCTTGATATCACTCCAGCGGAGGTTCGAGCTTTGCTAGGTTTTGCTGCCGACGATCGGGTCTTTAAGGCCCGCAGCATTCGGTCTGGAGCTTTGGCCGTTGACGCTGTGGGAGGCATATATGCGACGCCATTCCCCGCGGATCGGGCTACACGGGATATTCTGCTCCGGCGCCTGTTCCTGACCATCATGAGGGGTTGTTTCCTAGGGAACAACTCCTCCACCATTCACTTTAGCGTCGTCGGAGCTGTCAGGGACGTAGACCGGATCGGCGATTATGACTGGGGGTCCTTCATATTTGCTTATTTCCTCCACGGTCTTCGTCTACGCTCGGAGGGACAAACAGATGCCTGGCTCGGATTCTACCACTTTCTGCTGGTGAGCTTTCTTTTCCTCTTTACTTACTGTACTTCCCTTTATTTCATTTCTCTTTTCTGCATTTGACAGTTACTCATGCCCTGCCTTGTTTCTGTTCACAGTTCTGGGCCTACGAGCGTCTTCCATGTCTGAGGTCGGTCACGACCCTCGGCTTGGACACTTATCCTAGGGGTCGTCGGTGGCATCATAACACTCTGGAGGAGGTGCCGGTGTCTGGCAGCTTTGCCCACTGTCGCATTCAACTGGAGCTGATCACTGCTGCGGAGGTCGTCTGGACTCCCTATCTTTTCGAGCATTTGGCTGTGGGGTTCACCGATGGATATCCTTCCGTCCCGGAGTTCGCACTTTCCACTCGCCGCCTTACTTTACAAAGTGTCGGGGGCTGGGTGATGTATGTGAGAGAGCGCGCATTCAGATGCGTCACTGGAGAGATCCGCATCCCGCACTCCCTTCCTTTCACCACCTCCTGGCCTTTGGACTCTCAGCCTTCGGAGATCATGCTTGCGGGGGAGGATGGCCAGATGCTCTCTTCGGGTCCCAGCACGAGCGAGACCTTTCGTACCTGGTGGGTGCCCCGCACCATCGGTCCTCAGACCCGGGCCACATTCTTCCTCGGGGATATGGTCCCCGACTCGGTGATGATGAGTGACTGGGCCGCCTGCGTTCGGAGTCCCACCCATGCTGAGCAGATTGACACGCTGACCAGCCAGGTGGAACAGTTATCCTTGTACCTTCGGGTGTTGGGTCGGACCCCAGAGGATGCTTACGCATATGATCCTGACAGTGCGGATTTCGCCACAGGCCCGAGCTCATTTGATGCCCCAGTGCCGCCTTATATCCCGGATATGAACTTCGGTCCTTCGACTTCGACCACTCTAGGGGATCAGTTCGGGGATCCGGATTTCACAGACGACATTACTTTTGACTAGATCAGGCTAGGATAGGGCTTTTTGTACCTGAACCTGTTATATTTATTTTTTCATTTCATGCACTATGTATTGAACTCCTTTATTCATTTATGCACAGTTTTTTATCTTTATGAAATTCACTTGTTTTATTATTATCTGTACGATGCATGCTTTTTATTTATGGATAGAGAATGACCCCTGTACAGTCTTTTTGATACTATTTTTCCACAGATGTCGTCCTCAGATGCCGTGGTACGTTTGGATCCCATTCCTCCCACAGGGTTGGTTGGCAGTCTCCTCCGCTGGTTGGACAGTTTATCGCCGGCCGACAAGGTTATCGCAGATGGACTTTTGGGACATTCTTGGTCCTTATTATCCCTTCAGGTGCCAGCGGGCTTTGTGGATGGTATCCTGAGCTATTGGGCACCTGCCCGTTAGGTGTTCAGATTAGGGACAGTAGAGCTGACCTCCACTCTCGAGGAGTATGCTCGCTTTACCGGCTTGCCTTTGGATTGACCTTGTGCCAGGGTCGCAGCTGGTTCCATGCGCCGTCAGTTCTTGACTTTCATTGGGTTGCGGAGGGCAGCTCTGCTATCGGCGATCACATCAGATCACCTGGTTCCTCTTCATTTTTTGATTAATCGATTCGGCTCACCTGACAGTTTTTGTCATTTCTCTGATGACTTTTCCGTATCTGAGGAGTGATGGGGTGCTTTGAGAGTAGCCGTTTTGATGGCCTGTGTCATTTCAGTTTTGTACTTGCCAGCCGGACCCGATCAGTTGGATATGCGAGTTGTCGCGGCCGTTAAAGCCCTTCAGGAGGGTCACACCGTCCTTCCCATGATATTGGCAGATACTTACATGTCAGCCTCATATTGTTAGTCTTTCCGAGGCAGAGTATTCAGAGGGAGCTCTGCTTTGCTGTATGTATGGTTTATGAGTCATCTCAGTCCCATCGGCCATTTCCGTCGCCAAGGGTTTTGCTTCAGCCATGACACAGCCACGCAGTTTCTGTTTCGTCCCGGGAGCTGTACTGATGCGGCCTCCTGGATTACATTTTTGTCGGTTGTTGAGGACCCTTTTCATCTCCTGATCTACTCGGGTTATTGCTCCTTTATGAGCTTTTTGACTCATGTGCCCACCCTGGATTTCATCCCTATTGCTGGCTTGAGGGGCGTGACGACTTATCATCCCCTGGTGGTTATGGGCAGTTTGATCAGACACAAGATTTGCACCCTTTCACGGGTGCAGCCGCCTACCGATTCATTATATCATCCCAGACAGAGAGGGATCTACTGCGGGTATACGATCTTTGGTCTCGCAGGATCTTTGCCGAATATAGTGAAAGCTGCCACCTCAAGACATTTGCTTACGTGCAGTGGCTGCGCGGAGACTCGGATCCGGTGGGTTTGAGTCAGACTGGGGTCTTTGATGACTCTGGAGTGATTTTCCCAGAGGATACCACAGATCATTCCATCTCAGTTGATTCTGCCCCAAGTCGGGTTACTGAGGATACCCGACTCCGCCTGACCTTGATTACTACTGAAGCTGAGAGGGATGCCCCTCTTGTCGAGAGAGATGATGCCATTCTGGCTAGAGACGCTGCCATTGCTGACAGAGACAATATTGTATTTCAGACCAGGGCAGTTATAGATGCTCATTCTGGGACCGTCAGCCGAGCCACTGCTTTATTGGACCGCATCGACATGATGGGACAGCAGATTTCAGGGGACGCTGATGCTTCGGATCTATCCACCAGTTTATCCATCCTGCTTCAGTTAGTTGCAGATTTGTAGATTGTTTTATTCCCTGCATAGACTATGTTAATTTCATCGGTTATTGAAGAAGAAATCTTGTAATAAAATGACTTATATATGTAGACATGCATTTAAATTTAGTCATTTTCCCTTTTTGTCGTATCGTTGCCTTTCATTGGATCCTCATTTTATCCAGCTAACCATGATTTTGACATTTTGCCTTCTTTCTCCTCTCAAGTCTTGATGGAGATTTGACAGATATTGCCGCACACCCTGTTGATTTCATCGGATTGAGTCTTAGATTTTTGACTAACTGTTTGATTGGGCTAGGTTTATGTTATTCGAGATGAAGCTGATTAGGCGACTGGTTTCGGGAAGGTTTTGAGGGTGTAGGAAGGTTTATCTGGCTGTTGGGAATTGGTTTTGTTTAGGGAAAAGATTATTTTTAAGGGATCGGACCGTGCCGTGATGGCTGCCTACGTACCCCCACAAGTTGGGAGATCAGGTCCTACGTAGTTCGTTCCTCAAAGAAAAAGGAGAAACTGATTATTTAAGCGTAGAACCGCTTCACCGAGTCGGAATTGAGGGGCTGTGGAAATACCTCACCATCCATTTCTTGCAATATGAGGGCTCCTCCGGATAACACTTTCTTAATCACAAAGGGTCCTTCCCAGTTCGGGGCAAACTTTCCTTTGGCTTCGTCTTGACAAGGCATGACTCTTTTTAGCACCAAATCATTTTCTTTGAACTTCCGAGGTCTTATCCTTTTGTCGTATGATCGAGAGATCCTTTGTTGATATAACTGACCGTGCCAAACAGTAGCCACCCTCCTTTCATCAATTAGGGCCAATTGGTCGTATCGACTTTGCATCCAATTCTCCTCGCTTATCTGAGCATCGATCATTATTCTGAGGGACGCCATCTCAACCTCAACTGGCAGAATAGCCTCCATTCCATACACCAAAGCGTAAGGGGTTGCCCTGTAGAAGTACGCGTTGACGTTCGGTATGCTAGCAGGGTGAGGGGTAGCAGATCCGACCATCCCCGATGATTAGCAAACATTTTTGCCATGATCTTCTTGATGTTCTTATTTGCAGCCTCCACTGCCCCATTCATCTTAGGACGGTAAATGACAGAATTTAGGTGTTTGATCTTAAACTGGTCGCATAATCCCTTCATGAGGGCGTTGTTCAAATTCTTAGCATTATCGGAGACCAAAACCTCAGGTTGCCCGTATCGACAAATGACATTATTCCTGATGAAACTGACGATGACCTCCTGAGTTACTTTGGGGAAAGAAGTTGTTTCTACCCATTTGGTGAAGTAATCGATCATGACGAAAATGAATCGGTGTCCGTTGCTTGCTTTGGGCTCTATCGGTCCGATTACATCCATTCCCCACATTGAAAATGGCCAAGGGGAGGTCATACAGTGCAGTTCATTGGGAGGCGTATGGATCACATTACCGTGCGCCTGGCATTGGTAACACCGTTTGACATGATCGTCGCAGTCGGCTTTCAGCGTTAACCAATAATGCCCCGTTCTCAAGATCTTTTTGGCCAGCATCGGTCCACTCATGTGTGGCCCACACACTCCACCATGTATTTCGTTCATAATCCTTTGGGCCTGTGTTTCATCTACGCATTGCAACAGTCCCAATCCAGCATCCCTCTTGTAGAGTGAATCCCCACTTAGGTAAAACTTCATCGCCATCTTTTGAATTCTCATCCTCTCAACTCGGCCTGCCTGGTCGGGAATGGATCTATCCCTCAGATATTCCCTTATGTCGTGATACCAAGGCTGCTTTAGCAGAACCACCTCGTCTGATAATACTGCAACATGTTCCTCGTATGCCGGGGTATTCTGCACTGCTATCTCAATATGTGGAACATCTTTTCTTTTGATTATATGGATTAAGGAAGCCAGGGTGGTTGCCAATGCATCCGCAAAATCATTCCGTCCCCGGGGAATATGGCGGAAAGCGATATCTTCGAACTCTTGCATCAACTGGGTAACACAACGATGGTATGGAAGTAACCGAAGCTCTTTAGTGTTGTACACCCCGATCGATTGTCTGATTACCAGTTCCGAATCCCTGAACACCGCTAGTTTCTTCACTCCCATATCGCGGGCAAAACGGAGTCCCAATATACATCCCTCGTACTCAGCTGTGTTGTTCGAATTGCTGAACTGCAATTTAGTGGCCACAGGGTATTGCTCTCCGGTGATAGAGACCAGGACTGCTCCGGCTCCTGCCCCTTCAGCATTCATGGCACCATCAAAATACAGCTTCCAGAACTGCCCCTCGTCATCACATTTCGTGTGTGATACCCGAAATATATCTTCGCCCGGCAGAGGAGTTTCTAACGGCTCCATCCCTCCTGACGGGGTTTCCGCCAACTGATCTGCAATTCCCTGCCCTTTCATGGCTTTCTGAGTTACGTATACTATGTCGAACTGTTGTAAGATTAACTGCCATCTTGACAGTCGACAGTTCAGCATGGGCCTTTCAAAGATATATTTCAAGGGATCCATCCTCGATATCAGGTACGTAGTATGCCCATGGAGGTAGTGCTGTAACCTCCCTGCAGCCCAGGCCAGAGCACAACAGGTCTTCTCGATGGGAGTGTAATTTTGTTCACATTGGATAAATCTCTTGCTGAGGTAATAGATGGCCTGCTCTTTACCTACCTCATTCTTTTGTCCCAGTATACATCCCATCGCGATGACGTTGACCGATATATACATAAACAGAGGGATCCCGTCCTTCGGGGGTACCAGCACTGGTGCCTCTGTCAGCTGCTTTTTAATGGTCTGAAAAGCCTTTTGACATTGTTCATTCCACTCTTGGGAAGCACCTTTCCTTAACAGTTTGAAAATTGGCTCGCATGTAGTCGTCAAGTGGGATATAAAACGGCTAATGAAGTTTATTCTTCCAAGGAATCCTCTTATCTCCTTCTCCGTGTGAGGTGCCGGCATATCCATAATGGCCTTAATCTTTGCCGGATCCAACTCAATGCCCCGATCACTAACCAGGAATCCCAAAAGCTTGCCCGACTGCACTCCGAAAGCACATTTTGCTGGATTGAGCTTCAAATTATATTTTCTGAGCCGGTCGAATAGCTTTTTGAGATGGGTTATATGATCAGACTCTACCCTTGATTTCACGATAATGTCATCCACGTAGACCTCAATTTCTTTATGCATCATGTCGTGGAACAGGGCCATCATGGCTCTCTGATAAGTAGCCCCCGCATTTGTGAGACCGAAAGCCAATCGTCTATAGCAGAAAGTGCCCCAAGGGGTGATGAACGCGGTCTTTTCCCGATCTTCTTCTGCCACCATTATCTGATGATACCCCACAAAGCAGTCAACGAAAGAGTACATCTCGTACTGGACTGTGTTATCCACCAGGATGTGTATGAAAGGCACCGGAAAGTTATCCTTGAGACTGGCCTTGTTTAGATCTCTATAATCTACACATACCCTCACCTTTCCTCCAGGCTTAGCCACTGGGACTACATTGGACAGCCATTCTGGGTAAGTGGACACCATAATGATTCCAGCCCTGAACTGTTTGATGCTCTCTTCCTTCACTTTTAAGCTCCACTCCGGTTTTAACTTTCTTAGCTTTTGCTTGACAGGCCTGAAACCCTCCTTGATGGGCAACCGGTGTACCACAATGTCGGTGGATAATCCGATCATGTCCTCATGAGACCAGGCAAAGATATCCTCATATTGGCTTAGCAACTCAGTTATTTCTGCCTTCTGGCTAGGGGTAAGGTCTGTCCCTATCTTGAGCTCTTTGGCTGCGTTAGGGGTTCCAATATCTATGGTGATGGTTTGGTCCAGGTTGGGTTTGGGTTTATCCTCGACCCATCCTTTGGTCTCGTCAGGTACGTCGTCGTAATCTGTCTCGTCTTGCTCAATGCCCATTAAATCGAAATCCAGCTCAATGTCAAAATCGTAATCATCATTCAAATTTGAAAGACCGTTTGTTAGGCAAGGATTACTCAAATTGGTACACCTGACATGAAACAAAATACTTATCATATATAAGTTATTTTCCACAACGATCACATTTTCAGATAACATGAAGAAACGACATAATTATGCAAAATACAAAACAACAACAAAAAATAAACTTCTTCATCCTCCCATCCTCTGGGGTCTACCACCTTGATGTCGGGTTTTACCCTTGTTTGGATATCACTGGTTTCATGTTCCAGTTGTCGACGGTCAGGTCAGATGAAATGCGCTGGATAAAAGGGGGCTTTACATCTGAAACTTCCCCGATGATTACGGCTACGTCGCCTGAGTCCTCCTTCCTACCTTCTTCAGGAATAATTAGCCCTGCCCAATCGATGACAGACACACCTTGTTGGGCTCCCGGTGGCGTGACAACATTCGTCCCCTCTCCATTGCTTGTTAATTGTCCGGGGATATAGCACTTGGTTTCAAACTTTTGTGCGAACTCCTGTAGGAAACTTTCCCTCTTGGTCGACTCATCACTTGCGGGGGTTAATTCTTCATCCCCTGACTCAATCACAGGCTCGCTAGTCCCCTGTTCATTGTTGACCTTGGTCACCGGACTGCCAGCCAGTCGAATCGGGGTCGCGTCTTGACGGCGCCTCCGTGATGTGCCTTCATGATATCCCAACCCTGCTTTACCTATGTGATGGGGTAGTTGAATGGGCTCGGTGTTTCCTTGACTGCTTTTTCCTAACCCCCTGTCCAGGCTGGAATTTCATTTTCATCATTTCCTTTGCAACGAAGGTAAGTTCTGGAGAGACCTTAGGTTTCATGGCTGGAGCTCCCAGGCATCTGTAGTGGGGAGTGCTAATTTCTAGTGCCTGAAAACTGGCAGGTGCCGCCGACTCATCCACATTAATCACGGGCAGGCCGTTCCTGGAAGGAGAAGGGTAATCACACTCCGCTGAGATCGTCACCAGATTCCCGTCGATGATAAGTTTGATTTGTTGGTGTAGTGTGGAAGGAACCGCCCCGGCCATGTGTATCCACGGCCTCCCCAGTAACAGGTTATAACTTGCCGCAATGTCTAGGACTTGGAAAGAGATATCAAAAGTGCAAGGTCCTATTTCCACCGACAATTCTATCTCCCCAATGGTATCCCTCCGGGAACCATCGAAGGCTCGCACCACTACATGACTGGCCCGTAGGCGCTTGGGATTGATGTTCATCTTCTGCAATGTACTGAGGGGACATATATTCAATGCCGATCCCCCATCAATCAGCACCCTATTCATGATATAACCTGAGGAGATTACTGCAATATGCAACGGTTTTCGATGCCCACTTCCCTCCTTGGGGATATCATCATCTGTAAATGATATTACATCACTCTCCAACAGATGGCCCACCAGATGGCCGACACCTTCCTTGCTAATTTCTTTGGGAACGTATGCCTCCTCCAGGGCTTTCGCCAGACTCTTGCAGTGATCACTGGACGATAACACCAAATCCATGATTGATGTCAGGGTCGACTCCTCGCTTAATATCTGGATCCCTCTTGCTTCCGGATGATCCATCCTCTTCAAGAATTCTATGACTTTCTCCTCGAAGATCTCTTCATTTTTCTTCGTTTTGTTCTCAAGGACTCGTCCAGGAAGATACAAAGGATTCCTCCTTGTTGTCACAGAAGCACAACTGGCCGCTTCCTCTGACACCCCCCCTAATTCCATGGTACCGTCTTTAGATTGCTGACAGGGATTTGCGATCTTGCTGCAAGGATGAGGGGTTTCGGAGCCACCAACTTGACAGGCCCCTCCGTGATATTTTTACTTACACCCATCAACCTAATTGGTGCTCCCCGTGCACTCCCGTGATCACTTATCATGTTGATCATTTCATCAATTTTCTTCACATAATTCAGCCTTGGCGGCCCCTCGGCTTCACTGGCTTCTGCCACATTGACCCCCCCTCCATCATGCCTAGGCAGGGGATTGATTTTAACATTTGGGGAGTCTGGCTATTCCACCACAATTTCCCCACTATCAATCAAGTTCTGAATTCTGTGCTTCAGCGTCCAACAGTCCTGCGTATCATGACCAAGGGAACCTGAGTGGTATGCGCATCGCTTGCTTGGGTCAAACCTTCTTCCCTTCGGGTCACTTGGGGGTGCCAAATCGACTATCTTCTTTTAGGCTATCAATACCGCTAAAATCCGTTCAAGAGGATCCCCGAGTGGGGTGAATACTCGATTTTGCGAGGTCTCGAATCTCCTTCTCCCTTCCGCCCTCTGTTCAGTGAAGTTAGGCTGTCGAGATGGCCCCACTCTCTGCACCTGTACTGGAAGATTGTTTTCTGCCTTTCTGGATGACCCCTGAAGGACGAGGGAAACATCCTCCTCCTTTTTCTTTTGCACCCTACGGGAAGTGCTGCCATAATTTCCACTCTGTATTTGTTCTGCAGCTGTTTCCAAAGCCGTGAAATCCTGGATTTTGCCATATTTCAACCCCATATCCATCATTTCTCCGTGTTTAATCATCTCAGCAAAGGGTCTTCCAATCCCTGATATAACCCGCTCATAATAAGGAGCCTCTTGAATATCCACGAAGGTCATCACCATCTCCGACTCGCTCATTGGGGGATTCACCTGTGCAGCCATACTCCTCCATCGCTGCGCATAATCCCTGAAAGATTCCCTTGGTTGCTTCTTGATTTTCGTCATTTGATATCTATCAGGGGCCATTTGTGCTTGGAAGCTATACTGTGTTAAGAAGGTGTGGGCTAACTCCTCCCAATTGTGGATCCGGGCATTGTCAAGACGAGCATACCAGATTCTTGCCTCTCCCGTCAGGCTCTATTGGAATAATTGCATTCTTAGACCCTCGTCTTCGGCATAAGATCCAAGCTCCCCGATGTATATTTTCAGATGTGTATAAGGATCCCCCTTCCCATTGTATTTCTCAAATTCGGGAATTTTAAACTTCTCTGGATATCTGGTTCCGGGGAAGACACATAGATCTGAATAGTTAACCCTGCCTAGGGACCCTACGCCCTTCAGAGATTGGATAGTTTCCTCCATTTGTTTCATTTTCTTTCGCAGGTCATCAGTGTCTCCTTCCTCTAGGATAGTAATCATTGTTCTGTTAGGCATGGGAACGGCTTTTGGGATGACTGGCTCGTCCTTAGGTTGGGGTGGATCCTCTTTAGGTGGATCCTGTCTAGGTCGCAATTGTTCCTTTAGCATTATGGCCATTTCTAACATCTGTTTCTTGAAATCATCAAATTCCTCCCTAGATATGGAACCAGGATTAGTAGGTGGAAGATCAGCCATTTCAGATATAGAGCTTTGAGCCCTTTTAGATTGCGAACGCGTTTGAGAAGCAATCCTACAGAAACAACGGTTCGAAGTTTAGTCCTGGGCAATGAAAGGATATGGATGCATGTTAAATCTGTAATTTTGGTTTTTTGGGTTTTTTAATCTTTCTCTGCGAAACAACATGTTAGCGATCCCTTATTGCAATAATAAATGCTAGACTCGACTTATTATGCTTCCCCAGCTGTTCTCTGTAAAACATAGAGGTTAGTAATTTCTTTTGACAAAAGGAGAGGCATATATGAATATGGAATGGGACCATGACATTTATATGTGTGAAATGTAAAAGGGCATGAAGAGACTTTTCCTGCGTTGGGTTAATCTGAGGCTGACCTATCCTAAGGTTACTCTCGCGGGCTTTTCGGCATCAAGGTCCCCAAATCTTCGCAATCTACTCGTCTGAAACCTTTCGATTGGAGCGGATTTGGGTGGTGCGTTTCCTGAGCCATCTCCGGGGAGCAGCCCCTTCGAGTCCAGTAATAAGCAACCGATAGGTTCACCTCAGGAGGAGGTATACTCTCAACATACATTCACATTCATCGTCCTCACCGTATGCAAACGATTACTTTAAAGTAAAGCCATTCCATTCAATTATTCATTTATTGGACAAAACACACATTCATACAACAAAAGCACAAAAGATCAAAATATCGCATGCACACACATATTCATGAATTTTTAAAGGATAGGATAGCATCAAGATTTGAACGCGGCTTAAGCCCTCTAATGATCCCCAGCAGAGTCGCCAGCTGTCGACGCCGGGTTTTTCTCTTTTCCAATTTTAGCCTTTTGATTGAATGATTTTTTGGAAAAGGTCGGCATTAATGTCGACGGGGTTTTGAAAGATCGTTTTTTATGATGAGCCAATTAACCAGAGTCGCCAGTTGGTATATTTGAAATGGATGTACCAACTCATCCGAGTTTTTGTTTTTTTTTTATAAATCGCTGGCTCATATGTGACTCCGAATTAATTGGTCTGCAAATCGAGATTCATAAAGTTCGGGGGTATTGCTTAAGCGAGGGGAAGGTGTTAGGCACCCCTTGACTTCCGTGAAACACGGTTATCGCAATCTTGATACTTTCCTATCCTTCAATTCATGAAACGTGTATGTGTGTGTGTGTGTGTGTGCCTACGTGAATGCCGTGGTGATTTTACATGAAGAAATCATTTGGATTTTTGGAAAAGTCGTGTTTTTCTTTTGGGAATGCTTCAGAATGTCCTTCGATTTATACGAGAAAGCTTTATGAGAAAATGCTTGATTTTAATTGTTAAAACTGTGATATTGCATTAGGTGTCGTTTTGGCAAAACAAGAATTTTCTAAACCTTTGTCAAAATAGGAATCAAGATCTATACGTTGCTTTCATAATTCAAATGATGGGCAACCTCTAGGATCTCTTTAACCCTATGCACAAAGCTTTAATAAAACGTTACTTATTTTTATAAAATCATTTTTTTGATGTTTGAAAACGATTTTTTTTCTTTTAGCCTTCTCGTTTAAATAGGAATCGACATTTATTAGGATTTCCAAATTTTAGCCTCATGATTCTAATAACCTAATTTGATAGATTTTATGGAAATCTTATCGTTTAGCTTTGAAATCAATTTTGGGTCATAAATCAAATCAAGCATTAAAATGCGGTGGGGCTATTCATGGGCATGTAAGCCATCAAAATAACCCCGAACGCCAACAATCGCATACTTTCATTATGACGGAGCCTTAAACACGATTCTCGCCTTAGCGTCATTTTAAGGCCCGACGATTATATATTTACAATGAAAACTACATCATTCCTACTTCTTACATCAAAAGAGGTCCATCATCAGATTTGGACCACGGGGTCGCTTTCCTAGGCTCACACCCAAATCTCCACACACCCACAACCGGATATTACAAGAAATAACCAACACGGATAATCTAACAATACCAAGACATCCTAAAATAGCGATCTAAAGGAACCACACCCAATATAGCACCGTAAAACAAACAAAAAATCAATAATTAAATATCATCGGGTTATTAGGAAGAATTTTGTTCCGATGGAACCCTCACTAATAATCCCTAATTCATTGTTCCATCATCAATTACATGCAAACTACATTTAATTTAACCAAAGGACATGATAGAAATTGCAAAAATAAGGAGATTTTCACCTTGCAAATAAGATCAAAGTGGATGTAAACTTGTGTATTTTGAATAGAAGAAGGAGTATATGTGATACAATCAAATCAAAAGAATATTATTCCTCTCTTTTTCTTCCTTTCTCTCCTATTTTGTTGCAAAAACTATGCTATTTTCTCTTTGAATTTTCGTGCTGCTGCTGCTTATTCTTCTGCTCTTCCGCCTGATCCAACCTCTCTCTATCACTAAATGAAGGAAATGTGCTGAATTTCCATGCACTTTAGTTATTTAATTCTCCTCGGTTTCCGCACCGCACCTCGATTCTCGCGTCGTGCTGTCGGTTTTCGCCGAAAGGCTTGTATTTTGCAGTCCGGGAATTACTGTGAGACTTGACACATTATTCGGGAATGCTCATTTCGGATGGCCTTGTTGTCACGTCGGTTTTGACTGCAAATCGTCGCGGTGGCGTCGAGTGTTCGCATTCGTGCCCATTCTTCGCTCCCGCAGGCCGGTTCAATTGACGATTTTGCCCTCCTATCACGGTTAGCATAGGGAACGCAAAATTTGGGTGTCTACATATATAAGAGAAAAGAGATACATATACTTAGGGGCATTCCCAGATCGATACAAAATGTCAAGAAAGGGAACTCAACATGGAAAACAGTGAAACTCAAATTCTAAGACAATACAAGAGCATAAGGCTAAAACAGATCAAATGAGCACTAATTTGTAACTGCTTTATATTATTTTAGGGTATTTTAATTATTATTATTATTATTTTAATTATTATTATTATTTTAAGTATTTAAAATTTATTATTATTAATACAATAATAATTATTACAATTATTATTATTATTATTATAATTATTATTATTATTACAATTCCTAGTACAATGGCCAAAAAGTGTATTATCTCATCTTCGCATGCATAGAAACGATGCTAGGTGGTTTAAATATTAGTGTTACATAAATTTTAGCATGATAGGTAGTTGGTTCAGTGGCTTTTGTTGGAATATAAGGTTTCTAGTGTGGAGAGGTCTGGAGTTCAACACTCATGAACAACATTTTTTTTAAAATAATTTTTAAGCATGGAAAGCCCAGCTCCACATCAGCAAAAATATGCACAATCAGCATTCCGTCTGTTTTTTCGGACGAAAATTAAAAATAATGATCATTTTATAATTTTTGAGAGTACAATTATTCGATTGTAACAAAAAAAATTTCGGTAACCACAATGAAAATCGGACCCTATTACAGTGACCAAAAACTGTATTATCCCAACAACAAATAATGAAGAAACAAATTATGATAGACACTAATTTTTGTTTTTATTTTTGCAAGTACACTGCCAAAATAATAAGTCATTTCAGACTATTTGCATTTTCTGAGCCAAATTTTGTTATGTACTGATTGCGTTTGATTTTTCTTTAATAAATTAGTAACCAATTTAATGAAAGTTGTTATAATCTTTTGTTTTAATTTTATGGACCGATAAAATGTTATTAATATTTTTTAGTTTTTTTTCGTAAAATTATATTACTAATAACATACTTCATTAAAAATTGTTCAAAAATTTATATGTTTGTTTGAGTCATAATTGAATTCTACTTGTTTGTTTTATTATTTATTTAAGTATATGCATATGTGTGCTCACTACAAGAAATTGGGGCTTTTGCGAAGGAAATTTTGTGAGTGAATTGTTTTCTTCCAAAATAAGCCTTTTTGTGAGGGACTAATGAAGAAAATTTTTATTTATGAAATAAATTTTATTCACAATATGTAATTAGTGACAATTATTTTGTTAGGGAAACATTCTTCATTACTTTGCTTGAAGTAAATCTTAGAGAATCAATGATATATTTTCATAAAAATATTTCTAATTTTAAAGATAGATATTAAATTAGTATAAAATAATTTTTAAAATTTTAAGTATATATTCTATTAAAGGTACATGTTAATCATTTTAATTACATTAACTAAAGTTTAAAATTATAAACTATATTTTGTATACATATATACATAAATATTTTTAGAATTATATAGAGGTACAAATCATACGTTTACGAATAACTGAATGATATAATTTAAGTATTTGGATAAGTAATATCAATATTATTGATGGAGTTATTGAGCATTTTTTTGTGACAGAGTTACACAAATTAATTATTAACACTAAAAGTAACCGTCTAAAAAGTGGTCGACTTTATAATATATATATATACATACCTTCTACGAATGATGAATAATAAATGATTTTGACCCTTCACTTTAAATGACTTTATTACCTTGATTATCCTTATCTACTTCTGAACAATGCTAGAATTTTTTAAATAAATAAATAAATTATTGAACCACCAGTACAAAACCATAAATAGACAACACTTAAAAGATGACGTTTTTTTATAAAAAACATTGTGGTGTTTTTTTTTACAATGTTTTTTAACAAAACGTTGTAGATACATATAAGAAAATATTATATTTATAAGGGCAATTTTTTGTTTTAAATAGATAAGGTTTAAAAAAAACGTTATCTATGTAAAAAACACGAGCAAAAAATAAAAAGGCAGAAGTGAAAATTTGAAATTAAAAAAGGAGCATACGATTGGGTTCGGTCACTTACTTCCTTCTAAGTTCTAAGGGCCTGTTCGGGAGCAACTTATAAGTTGGTCAAACCAACTTATAAGTTGCTTTCTACTGTTTCCCTGTTCGTTTACAACTTAAATTTCTACTTATTTTTTGACTTATAAGTCAAAAATAATAAGTAAGAATTTCTAACTTATTAAAAAATGACTTATAAGTCATTCTTAATAAGTTATTTTGACCAAATGTAATGTTTATTTTATCCCTCTTTTGTCTTGGTAAATTACATCTCTACCCCTCTTAACCTGAAAAGCCTTGCTCTCTCCCTCTCTTCTAACGTAAACATTTCACAGCGGCTAAAATCGAAGAACTGATCTGCTCTGCTCTCTCTCTCTGCACTCGATCCGTCAATTTCTTGGCTTCTCCTTCCTTCGCTCGGCGACTGTCACTCCTACTACTCATTCTACTCCTTCAATTGTTGCTACTCCTTCGATTGTTGTTAGGTACGAAACCCTAGACCAAATATTTAATATGTATATGTATATATACGTGTGTATTATGTAATGTTTGAATCTTTGGCATGTGGTTTTTCTTCTTCTTTACCTCTTTAATTTTGACTGTAGTTTCAAAGCATGTGGGTTTCGATTCAATTCCATTTGTTGTTAATTTATGTGGTTCAAATGTTTGATTGATTGATTGAATGAATTGTTATATGAAAGTCTTAACAATTTCGCTCTGACGAGTTTGCAGATATACTCCAGTCAACACAATGGGACTGGCTTCTGTAATCCAAAATTGCGTCCAATCTCCCCTGAAATTGGAGCTAGGTTTCCTTAGGATTTACCCACTCTTATCACCAACTCAATCTCCCAATTGGGTTAGATTCCAACATACCAAACTACTTTCTCCTCCATGTGCTTCAGGTAATTTGCTGAAATTTGTATAATTCTACATTTATAGGCATATATTCAGTGAAATTTTATGGTAGTTTCTTGATTTTAGTTGGGTGTCGCTATCGACGAACGCATCATTCACTAATTGCCTACTCAAGAGGAATTGAACAGGAGGAAGAATCTTCTACATCAGGTGTCAGTGTTGATTCTTAATTGCTACTGTTGTTGTATGAACAAGTGGGCAATATCTGTAGGTTCATATTAGCAGTTGTTTAAGGCTTATATAGCTGTTGGAAACTACCTTCAATAAATATTGATATATGAAAGCAGTAAAATAATGCTTATTAAAAGGCCTTACCATCAAAATATTTCGTTGCTTTTGAGTTTTTGGGGAAGGTGATTGTGAATACTCCCTATGTTCCAAAATCAGAGATACTTTAGTACTTACTGATTCCCATTTTAGGCAATATGAGTTTTATGTTTTGACTTTTGCAACTTCCTTGGGTGTTATTATTTTAATTCTGCAGTCCATCAGAACTGCTTTAAAACATGCTGCTTTATAGTCTGTATCAAATGTGATCTGCTGGTGAATGGTTTTGCAGGGGGAGAGACATCCAGTTCTCAGTCATATGATGACATTGACGAATTTAAGAGCTCTCACGATGTCAAATCTGGTGGTGATTCAGAAGAGATAACTCGGGGGCCTGATTATGCCTCGTCTGTTAGAACTGTTACCTTATGGGTAAGGACAGCCTGACTCATATGATGTTATATGCCAAATAAACATTGTTTTGGATTAGAGGCAATAAAGTCCTTCCTCATTTTAGGTGTGTGCAGCTGTGGCATTTGGTGTTGGTTTGGGATTGAAAGATGGAGTTGGCAAGGCATCCGAGTTTTTTGTTGGGTACGAGCATGATCGCCTATATTAGCACATCGAAGTATTTCATGCCTGTTGAGCTTTTTTTTTTTCTCCTTCAAATGTTATATTTTCTGTTGCAACAAATAAATGTCTTTTTTTCTTTTTTTCTTCTATTTTTTTCATTATTTCTTTCCATTTCTTTTCATGGGGAATATTGTCCCCTTTTCAGTAAGGATCGTTACTATGTTTTTATAAAGATGATGCAGTAAATCCTTTTCATTTGACATCCAATTAGGGAACTGTATGCATATTGGACATCTTCCAAACAGAAATCTGTTTTACTGATGACTAGAATCTTGCAATTTCTTAGCTTTACAAGTCTTTGTATGGATGGATGGCTTCTCACTTACATAGGTCCTATTGGTGCTTTCATCACCCCATAGTTGGGTGGTCATGGTTCTCTTTTGAGTTATAATGACCATTTTCAAATAGTTTTTTGGAGCCATAGTTTAAAGTGATAGTACTATTGGTCTTCATCTCAGTGAGCACCAATACTCCTAGCCATTGTATTGTGAATTATTGTCGAGCAGGAAGAGAAAAATAACCTATGCTTATCCAGGGTTAAAACATTAAATTTCTATATGTGTATTATTGATTAAGCAATCTTGAGTCATATATCAACTGTCAAGTTTATGTATACTAAGTTCGTATAAAATGAAAAGTTTAAAAGATAGATACTTCTTTTTTGACAAACATGAAGAGGTCTGTCAGTGGATAATCTCTTCGTCTTTGTTCTGATATTCAAGTACTTTAAAGTTCCATACATGTATCAGGTCTGCCATTCTGGTTGAAATTTATTCTATGCAACGTTGCGGAGTTTTATGTTTTCATTTCCTTTTTATCCAAATATCAAAATTTTGAGTTTCATCTTTTCATGTACATCTCATATTTTCTTGATAAGTTTTTATTAAATTTGGGGAATACAGAATCGGGTGCTTTCATACGGTATTGCTGGTGCAATAATCTTTCGGTTGTCGGTGATACTTCTTGGAACAGCCACCCTTCAGGTAACTCTAAATATGACGTACATATATATGAAACACATTGAGACATTCATAATTATGAAGAGAAAATATGCTTATCTTATATCCTCATTTGATATAGCATACTTTTCATTATGCTTCTATCTGTGTCCATTTATTTATTACCTTTCTGATAATTTTTTCATTGTGCTTAATTTGGAATATGTGAGCAGCTTAATTATATGGAAACTTTATGTTCTAGAGAGGTTGCTGAACCATTACCTCAAGAACAAGAAACTGGAATTTTTATAGGTATCACAATGCTAAGATGCTGCCTCTATATTCTTGTACTGGTACTGATGCTGGAAACATGAAGAAATATAGGGGTCAATCAATTGCTAATCTAAAACATATGAAAAAATGAGAGTTGCAGACTTGCAGTCAACAATATAAATTTCATAGGGAGTACAACAAAAACTGTTTACTCTAACTGGAGGAATGATCATTACATTTTAAAGCTGTCCAGACTTATATCATGCCTAAGAGCATGGTCTAGGGAGATTTGCCAAAAATTAGGCCAGTCCCACTAGCATATTATAAATAAATCAATGATCAAAACTTCATTGATGAACATCTATCCATATTGACCATTTCATCAAGGAAATCAAGAAACTACAAGTACTCGAGCATCAAAACTTGTAATAAAACTTAGACATCTATCTTCCCATTGCAATCAAAATTGACACTACCTTGAGTATGTTGTATGGCCACCAAACCCATAGAAGCTAGATTTATATTATGGCCCCAGTAGATTATCCCCATATTCCCATAACACTACTTATCCATAAATAATAATCTGCACCAAGATGAAATTATTTTTAATGTTACAATCAGACTATAGTAAAAACTTGCAATAAATTTGAAGTAGTAGTATCCATATATAACAACCTGCATTATTAACAACTTAAAGCTTACAAGTAAACTATTATATGGATGCATATGAAGGAAAAAAAAAATTACATTGTCATTCAATTTATATCTATAAATAATATTGATCATTCATATTGGGTTCAGTTCACAGATCAAAATACCAAATTCAGGTGATAGGTTAGATTCAAATTGGATATATCGGATTAACTGACTAGCCTACAAGAGGTTGCTAGCTAAATTTAATGTACCAACATATACATAACTGGTAATGGCCTAATTTAACATTTACTGCATGGTAGGTCTGCCTATTTAAAAGGCCCATAGCATATGGAGTACAACTATAACCCTCATTAATTGAAGTATAAGTATGTGAATGAATTGCTATAGTAAATGCCCAAATAAATTAACTTTATGATAGAAGCAACTATAAAGCTATTACTCATATAATGACAGAGTTTAGACTAGTAAAGATGTAAAAGACTGGAAAGGATCTATTTATGTAACTTTAAAGTCCTTGAAGCTAGTAAAGGGTGACATATTGTTGCATGAGCACTCAACTGCATGGATACAAGTCACTTTCTAAAATTAATGGATTTTTTTTATTAATGATCAGCTACTCTTAAAACTTTGTCAACAAAAGTTGTTTCTCCATAAATGAAGAAGAGTAAATTTCTCTTCAACTTACACACACATGCAGACTTGTATGCAAATTCGTGTGCAGATTGATCTGGTGTTGTGTAATTTACTAATTTATCCTTAAGCACACCTATGCATATTTCAAGAACTGAAGTGAAAAACTAGAAAAAATATTTGTTCCTAAATTTCTTAATTGTCGTGTCCAAGTCAGTGGTCATCGTTTCTTCCAACTGTTCTTCAAAACTTATTGTGACGCCCCCAAATTCGGGTCTCCAAATACCCGGATCCGGTCATCACGATCCAATACAAACATTCACCTCTAACAACATATGGTAACTAAAATGCGGAATATAATAAACATACGTTGTTCATTGCAAAGGTGTTACTAGTCCCAGAATACAGAAACCTTAAACACTTACATAAATCCATACCCTAAATAAAAGTCAGGGTTTTAATTACATTAACGGTAATTAACTACACGTAAATTTAAAATCTGCTACATGAAGTCTATTACTTCATCTTTTCCTTCCCTTTGTTCTTCCCTGACGTCTCGGGTTTAGCTGCAATGAAGTCATGATATAGCAAGGATGAGCAACGAGTTTGCTCAGCAAGTTTAAAGTACAACAATAAGGATATATCATGATGAAGGGGATATAGAAAGAGAATTCAACAATTATCATAAGCAAGAACATTAATTGTTTTTAGAACAAGAGATAGTCAAGTAGACTTTGAACAATAACTTCCAAAGGAGTCAATAGCTAGTTAACCCTCTGGTTACTGACTACAGAATGAGTACTTGAGGGGATCAGCCTCGCGTACGCTATGTGTATGCATAACATTTAATTCCGCTAGTTGTACCTTATATACGGTACCTGGGGTACTCCCCTATAATAAAAGGGGTGTTCATTCAGTCTAAGAATCCTTACCATTGATTGGTTCGGATAGCTTTTATAAATTCTTACATACATGCCTGACCGAGACAAGGGTTCAGACTTAATCATGAATAGTTCGTGAATTTCAAAACTCAAATAATTATACGAATTCAAATGCACAAGTGCGAATGCCAATGAATACATAGATGTGGAATAATTTTAAAAGTAATTAGACCACTTAAGACATGCTTGGAGATAAGATTCAAGCTTAAAGAATAACTTGCAATAATATATATACCTTTTTGCACGAATTAAAAATAATGCATAAGGTTTAGAAATATTGTTCAATGTAAAAGTTGAGTAAGATAGAACTTGCATTCAATATACTGAAAGAATGAAGTTAGGTTGTAACACCCCCTTCCCGAAACAGGAAAGGGAGGTCACGTACAAAACACAACAAACCTCAAAATTAATAATCAGAGCACTAATAACTTCAAAATATATAATAATGATACACCATCAATGATGAACTGAATACCATTCTCCAAAAGAAGACAAAATAATCAAAACCTAAAATCAAATGAGCCTAGATGGTCAAAGGCAACTCTCTCATCACACTAGCCCTGAATCACCCCTGCAAACCTACCGGAAGAAAAACACAGCATGAGCCAAATGCCCAGTACGGATATAGATATGCAAAGATGCACAATGGAAAATACGGAGTCAACTGAGACAAAATACTGAACAAAGCCTCAAGCTTAAATATCAACGAAAATAAAGTCTCCAAAGTCTGAATAGAATATAACTATCTCAACAGAATTAATGAGACAAACAGATAGAGTACAAAAATAATGAACTGAAATAACAGACTCAATAAATTGAACTGAACATAACCGAACAAAAATAACACAATGAATTAATAGGCTGAATCAAATGGTTGTGCGGTATAATTTCATACTGAGCTCAAAACAAATCAGAAATAGGTCTTGCCACAAAGGCAAGTCAAATAATGCCACACAGGCAAATCACACATTGGACCGCGAATCCAAATGCATGCAAATCGGATAGGTGTGTTTGGCACAACATCACCAACCCGCATAACAGAAACTAGGGTCGACCCATACGCCTCCCACAACAAAAACACCAAATTGCTCACTTCCTCCGGAGCACAAAATGGAGACGCCGTGGACTGATCACACACCGCCACGGAAGTGTCATGCCTCGGTGCCGAGAGGACATGCCTGTGGTACCCCCACAGGTGGTTATAGCTCATGTATACCCTACAGTATATTCTAACAAAGATACCATGTCACAACACATGTGACACAATACCAACAAAAAAGGTTCTATATATACATGTTGAACTGAATCAAATCGCAGTGTCTCAAAAAGAAGGTAACAACATGTACCGCTCTACAAATATCAAATAAATACTAGACATGATAACCTAATTCAAAGAGTACAAATACAAGGCCTATGTATCAACTCCAAAATGAATTTCACAAGAAACAATTATGTGAAATAATAACGGAAATCGAAACGAGAAGCAAAACGAACTAATTAAATTTCACAGGAGTATTGTTGAAGGAGTACGGAAATTCGTACCTGAATTAAGCAATGAAATACCCAGATAATTCCAAATAAAATCGTTAAAGCCCTCCGTCCGAACTATCGCAATAAATAGCTAAATACATAAATAAAAGTTATCACTTCGCATCAAGTATAAAAGCTAACCAAATCAATAATTTATGCATATTAATCTGTATAGCTAATCTATTAGATAGTGTGCAGTTGCCAAAAATTTTATTATTAATTAATAATCAGTCCACCAAAATTTAAATAATGATCAATTAGTTTTACATGTCAAGACCATTTTGCCTAATTTTCATACACTATTTCTTTATAATATACACCATCAATGATGAACTGAATACCATTCTCCAAAAGAAGACAAAATAATCAAAACCTAAAATCAAATGAGCCTAGATGGTCAAAGGCAACTCTCTCATCACACTAGCCCTGAATCACCCCTGCAAACCTACCGGAAGAAAAACATAGCATGAGCCAAATGCCCAGTACGGATATAGATATGCAAAGATGCACAATGGAAAATACGGAGTCAACTGAGACAAAATACTGAACAAAGCCTCAAGCTTAAATATCAACGAAAATAAAGTCTCCAAAGTCTGAATAGAATATAACTATCTCAACAGAATTAATGAGACAAACAGATAGAGTACAAAAATAATGAACTGAAATAACAGACTCAATAAATTGAACTGAACATAACCGAACAAAAATAACACAATGAATTAATAGGCTGAATCAAATGGTTGTGCGGTATAATTTCATACTGAGCTCAAAACAAATCAGAAATAGGTCTTGCCACAAAGGCAAGTCAAATAATGCCACACAGGCAAATCACACATTGGACCGCGAATCCAAATGCATGCAAATCGGATAGGTGTGTTTGGCACAACATCACCAACCCGCATAACAGAAACTAGGGTCGACCCATACGCCTCCCACAACAAAAACACCAAATTGCTCACTTCCTCCGGAGCACAAAATGGAGACGCCGTGGACTGATCACACCGCCACGGAAGTGTCATGCCTCGGTGCCGAGAGGACATGCCTGTGGTACCCCCACAGGTGGTTATAGCTCATGTATACCCTACAGTATATTCTAACAAAGATACCATGTCACAACACATGTGACACAATACCAACAAAAAAGGTTCTATATATACATGTTGAACTGAATCAAATCGCAGTGTCTCAAAAAGAAGGTAACAACATGTACCGCTCTACAAATATCAAATAAATACTAGACATGATAACCTAATTCAAAGAGTACAAATACAAGGCCTATGTATCAACTCCAAAATGAATTTCACAAGAAACAATTATGTGAAATAATAACGGAAATCGAAACGAGAAGCAAAACGAACTAATTAAATTTCACAGGAGTATTGTTGAAGGAGTACGGAAATCCGTACCTGAATTAAGCAATGAAATACCCAGATAATTCCAAATAAAATCGTTAAAGCCCTCCGTCCGAACTATCGCAATAAATAGCTAAATACATAAATAAAAGTTATCACTTCGCATCAAGTATAAAAGCTAACCAAATCAATAATTTATGCATATTAATCTGTATAGCTAATCTATTAGATAGTGTGCAGTTGCCAAAAATTTTATTATTAATTAATAATCAGTCCACCAAAATTTAAATAATGATCAATTAGTTTTACATGTCAAGACCATTTTGCCTAATTTTCATACACTATTTCTTTATAATATACACATGGGCATTTGTCCAAGTTTTGTTCCATAAACCAATTAATATGAAATGAGAACTACAACTACAGCATGCCAAACATACTTTATTAAAAATTTACTTTGTCTTTTATTCGTATGGGACAAACATGGCACATATCATTAATTACTGTGTATATATATATATATATATATATATATACATGATACTATTACTACAATATACTAGTAATAATTACGTAATACATCTAGTCAAAATATTATATCTGTTAACTAAATTATTACAGCAGAAAACATGAATAGCAATAAATATACAAGTTGTTCCAATTTATAAAATTCATCCCTATTTCATGTTGCAGGAAATATTTTAAAGTTTTACTTTCTGACTTTGTTAAGAATATGATAATATTATATTTTATTTCAATTTCATTTCCATCGCAAGATTAGAATGACCATGATAAATTCCATACAAATGCAAGTATTAACTCGTCAAATTTACAAAAGTTGTTCTTCTTAAAAAACTTATCCATGTTCCTCGAATTAAATTATACATAGTCGATCAGTACATAAGCTTATAATTTCAGTAAGATCTAAATGATTATCAAGTGAGTTTTATATAAAAGAAACAGTTTAATCTAAAAGAATCATTAATTCCTTACGTTAGTATCTTAAAGAAAACACATAATTCAATTCGAATGCCTTTTAATAATTAAAACAATGCTTCTGTCCATATGAGGAATTCAGTTCACCATTCCAAATACTAATTAATATATAACATACACATATACATTATACAAATTAGTGCTTCCAGGAACATAACCTGAATAGGAGCGTTGATAACTATTAACAAATAAATAAATAAACTTTATACTATCTATGATTGCATTAATATATATTAATTGTCATGCCAATCACTTCCACAAAGCTTACTAATTCTCTTCAGAAAGAATGAACACAGAAAAACAAAAGAATAAGAGAAAGGCACCTGTTTTTGTTTTTTTTTTTCCTTCTCTTCTCTCTCGCCGCCTCCTTTCTTTTCAGTTCTAATCCCACAAGTGGTCTCATCAGACTTAATGAAGTACAATTAGGGTTCAGTTATTTATTTACTAATATAGCCCACAAAATTTGACATAAATATTATACCCACTAATTATTATTAGCCCACATCAATTTAACCCAAACATAAGAAAAGCCCACATAATTTAGTCAATCTTATAAAAAGTGCAATTAAAAAAAAAACTTTAAGAATAATATTTTTTTTACGGGTATTACATTACCTCCCCCTTAAAAAAATTCCGTCCTCGGAATTCAGATAAGTACATAAAATCTTATTTTTTATTAAAACTACATAATTATTAAAAAAAACTTTAGTTAAGACGTAGAATTGCCCTTTATAACGATCAAGACGGGTAAGTACATCAATCCACGCAATTATTCATGTCCTTGTAGAAGATTGGTCAGCTACCGTAGTAAGATTCTTCGCTTTGCATCGAATTAAACAACATGTTCCGTAGTTGGTGCAGGCCCCCGTCAATTTCTTTGAGTTTCATTCTTGCAAACGTATTCTTCGGAATATAATTCGAAATCACATAATTTTCTCAACATCTATAACATAGTTCGAATAACCAAAATATTAAAATTATCTTTAATTCGTAAACTGTTTATGTTCCACACATGATTAGGATCTAACAATTTATTTTATAAAAACAATTCATGCAAAACTCCAATAACATCAGATAAACAAAATAACTCTACAAATTATATCTCAAATTCTTCCTAAGTTCTTCAAGAGCCTTAATCCAAATTAATTCTCAAATATTATTACACCAAAAATATATTACTAAGACCCCTTAATCGCCGTATCAAATTCTAAGTCACATTTTATTATCAATATAAGCAAACTATAGACGTTCAAGATCTCTCAAAATCAATTGAATTCATCACTAATCATAGCATTTAATAAATCATTATTCTCTTAGTGTAAACCTTAACCCAACATATCCAAAGATCTCCTCATACTATCATACATAAAACTTCACACGACATAACTCCAATATATATTCTACTAGAAATAACCGCAACATATCCAACATTGATCATTATCTCCAAATGATTAATCTAATTACCTCGAATATCAACAACTTAAATTTATAAGAGATCCTCTATACTTAATAGTTTTCATTTTATCATATTATCCCATCAATACGCATACCTCAAATTATCCACAAACTTAACAAAAATCAAAGCATAACCCAAATCAAATCCTAAATTCTAAGATCATAATAATTGTCACCGGAAATAGCTTTAACAAATAATTCTCCAATATAAAAAAAAAACTCGTTGATACAAATACTCATATCATAATTGTATGATCATTTCCTAACCGTACAAAATATATCTTTATTCTCCATAATGATATAATCACAATTCTTAACTAATATCACTGCTCCAGCGCATAACAATAATAACATCAACAAAATTATTTCACTTTCTCAAATCAACTAATCGAAAAGAGACTAACATTTGGTCAAAATCAACACCAACCAAACAGAGAACCAAATCGAAACAAACTCTTACGTCTACCCAATGGTTTACCCACAACTCACAGGTCAAGCCTAAAGGCAATCTACAGAATCATAACCTAAGCTCTGATACCATCTCTGTAACACCCCTTCCCGAAACAGGAAAGGGAGGTCACGTACAAAACACAACAAACCTCAAAATTAATAATCAGAGCACTAATAACTTCAAAATATATAATAATGATACACCATCAATGATGAACTGAATACCATTCTCCAAAAGAAGACAAAATAATCAAAACCTAAAATCAAATGAGCCTAGATGGTCAAAGGCAACTCTCTCATCACACTAGCCCTGAATCACCTCTGCAAACCTGCCGGAAGAAAAACACAGCATGAGCCAAATGCCCAGTACGGATATAGATATGCAAAGATGCACAATGGAAAATACGGAGTCAACTGAGACAAAATACTGAACAAAGCCTCAAGCTTAAATATCAACGAAAATAAAGTCTCCAAAGTCTGAATAGAATATAACTATCTCAACAGAATTAATGAGACAAACAGATAGAGTACAAAAATAATGAACTGAAATAACAGACTCAATAAATTGAACTGAACATAACCGAACAAAAATAACACAATGAATTAATAGGCTGAATCAAATGGTTGTGCGGTATAATTTCATACTGAGCTCAAAACAAATCAGAAATAGGTCTTGCCACAAAGGCAAGTCAAATAATGCCACACAGGCAAATCACACATTGGACCGCGAATCCAAATGCATGCAAATCGGATAGGTGTGTTTGGCACAACATCACCAACCCGCAGAACAGAAACTAGGGTCGACCCATACGCCTCCCACAACAAAAACACCAAATTGCTCACTTCCTCCGGAGCACAAAATGGAGACGCCGTGGACTGATCACACCGCCACGGAAGTGTCATGCCTCGGTGCCGAGAGGACATGCCTGTGGTACCCCCACAGGTGGTTATAGCTCATGTATACCCTACAGTATATTCTAACAAAGATACCATGTCACAACACATGTGACACAATACCAACAAAAAAGGTTCTATATGTACATGTTGAACTGAATCAAATCGCAGTGTCTCAAAAAGAAGGTAACAACATGTACCGCTCTACAAATATCAAATAAATACTAGACATGATAACCTAATTCAAAGAGTACAAATACAAGGCCTATGTATCAACTCCAAAATGAATTTCACAAGAAACAATTATGTGAAATAATAACGGAAATCGAAACGAGAAGCAAAACGAACTAATTAAATTTCACAGGAGTATTGTTGAAGGAGTACGGAAATCCGTACCTGAATTAAGCAATGAAATACCCAGATAATTCCAAATAAAATCGTTAAAGCCCTCCGTCCGAACTATCGCAATAAATAGCTAAATACATAAATAAAAGTTATCACTTCGCATCAAGTATAAAAGCTAACCAAATCAATAATTTATGCATATTAATCTGTATAGCTAATCTATTAGATAGTGTGCAGTTGCCAAAAATTTTATTATTAATTAATAATCAGTCCACCAAAATTTAAATAATGATCAATTAGTTTTACATGTCAAGACCATTTTGCCTAATTTTCATACACTATTTCTTTATAATATACACATGGGCATTTGTCCAAGTTTTGTTCCATAAACCAATTAATATGAAATGAGAACTACAACTACAGCATGCCAAACATACTTTATTAAAAATTTACTTTGTCTTTTATTCGTATGGGACAAACATGGCACATATCATTAATTACTGTGTGTATATATATATATATATATATATATATATATATGTACATGATACTATTACTACAATATACTAGTAATAATTACGTAATACATCTAGTCAAAATATTATATCTGTTAACTAAATTATTACAGCAGAAAACATGAATAGCAATAAATATACAAGTTGTTCCAATTTATAAAATTCATCCCTATTTCATGTTGCAGGAAATATTTTAAAGTTTTACTTTCTGACTTTGTTAAGAATATGATAATATTATATTTTATTTCAATTTCATTTCCATCGCAAGATTAGAATGACCATGATAAATTCCATACAAATGCAAGTATTAACTCGTCAAATTTACAAAAGTTGTTCTTCTTAAAAAACTTATCCATGTTCCTCGAATTAAATTATACATAGTCGATCAGTACATAAGCTTATAATTTCAGTAAGATCTAAATGATTATCAAGTGAGTTTTATATAAAAGAAACAGTTTAATCTAAAAGAATCATTAATTCCTTACGTTAGTATCTTAAAGAAAACACATAATTCAATTCGAATGCCTTTTAATAATTAAAACAATGCTTCTGTCCATATGAGGAATTCAGTTCACCATTCCAAATACTAATTAATATATAACATACACATATACATTATACAAATTAGTGCTTCCAGGAACATAACCTGAATAGGAGCGTTGATAACTATTAACAAATAAATAAATAAACTTTATACTATCTATGATTGCATTAATATATATTAATTGTCATGCCAATCACTTCCACAAAGCTTACTAATTCTCTTCAGAAAGAATGAACACAGAAAAACAAAAGAATAAGAGAAAGGCACCTATTTTTGTTTTTTTTTTCCTTCTCTTCTCTCTCGCCGCCTCGTTTCTTTTCAGTTCTAATCCCACAAGTGGTCTCATCAGACTTAATGAAGTACAATTAGGGTTCAGTTATTTATTTACTAATATAGCCCACAAAATTTGACATAAATATTATACCCACTAATTATTATTAGCCCACATCAATTTAACCCAAACATAAGAAAAGCCCACATAATTTAGTCAATATTATAAAAAGTGCAATTAAAAAAAAAACTTTAAGAATAATATTTTTTTTACGGGTATTACATAGGTAACTTGCCTGATTGCTCAGCTAAGATAAATTTTAGCTTTAATTAATCGACCTTGGATGACCTATCATTTGGTAAAGTCGATTTATCCATTAGCATTGTATAGCAGTATATCGATGCACCCATTTATGTTATTTATTTAGCAGATCAACAACTCACCATCTATATTTAATTACCATTTAACATTAGCTACTCGGAGATTAATTACCGACCTTTAGCTATGAAAATAAATGATAGCTAATCATGATCACTTATCCTTCAAGCACTCAGATTATTACCCTTAGTCGTCTCTAATATGGGTTAAAAATCCTTATTTATTATTTATAAGATAAATAATAAATTTATTCCGGTCTAATGACAACAGAAAAAAAACAATTGATCACTTATTTAGTTTTACTCTTAATTACCATTCACCCTTGAGGGTAATTGAGTAATTATTATGCCTTGTTCCTTATTCAACATTAATTAAATACTTAATGAATTAATTCACACACACTTAATTATTAATTAAATAGTCAATAGGTATTACTATCTTTACTTATAATAATACTCATACTTTATTATTATATTTAATGTAAATTAAGCAAAAATTCATTATCTTTATTTATTATTTATTGCTAAATAATAAATAATTATTTTGTTAACTTATTCATACTTAATTATTATTTAATATTCCTTAAATAATAATTAAATATTTATTATATTTATTTATTATTAATTGATAAATAATAAATAATTATTTATTAACTTTACTTATACTTAATTATTATTTAAGATTAAATAATAATTATTTATTACCTTTATTTATTATTTATGGATAAATAATAAATAATTATTTGTTAACCTTGTTCATACTTAATTAAATATTTGATACCTTTATTTATTATTATTAAATAATAACAAATAATTACTTTATTAACTTCATTCATTATTATTTAATATTAAATAATAACTAATTATTTATGTATTACTTGTTAATAAGTAATAAATAATTAATTTATTAATTATATTCACACTTAATTATTATTTAACATTAATTAAGTGATAATTAAATACTTATTATCCTTAATTATTATTTAGTGATAAATAATAAAAATTAATTGATTAACTTTACTCGTACATAATTATTATTTACAATTAATAATTAAATATTGACTATCTTTATTTATTACTTATTGTAAATAATAAATTTATTATTCTATTCATACTTAATCAAATATTAATTATTTATTATCTTTATTCATTGTTTATATAATGAATAATTAATTCATAAATTTTATTCATACTTAATTATTGTTTATCATAAAATAATACTTAAATATTTACTAACTTTACAAAACTGGAATCATGTGTTCGAAATCAACAGTATAATCGATTTCCTGCAAATTTCATTCCAACTAACCAAAATTTATTTCCCAATACAGTAGACAACAAATCCTCACATATTACAGCAACACTGACATCCTACCCATAAGAAAACTAAGGTTTGATTTGCTATAAATCATATTGCCGGCCTAATTGCACTGAAAAATCAAATTACCAGAACTTGAAGTTCCTTAGTACACAGAGTGGGTAACCCAAGCAATACAGTACACGCAACAACAGAGAATATACTTCCCAATACCATTAATAACACAACACCAGACTTCTAAATCAAATAAACCAACACAATACAATAGTAGACTTGTTAACCCAAACAACAACAACATAAGACAATGAAATGTATATTATAACCAACACAATTGACCGCTAGAACCTTTAAGGTTCATCAACAATAATTTCCCAAATAAAGACCTAATACAGTATATAACACAACCAACACAATCGGCAATACCAACCCAACAAGAACAACCCAATACAGATTTCCCAAATTAAACCCAAACCACAAACAAAAGTAATCCAATACCAGTTTCTTAATTGAATGAACCAACACAATACCTGGTCTTTAAACCAAAAAAAAATTATAATACAACGTCTGAGTTTCACACCAAAGCAACTACAATAATATACAATGTATAACCTAAATCCAAACAAACTATCACAGTCAATTGACCCCTTTGATACCTTGGGTTTGATCGATTGGCGGTCCTCCTCCTTTGCCCAAAATATTCGATTACGCCGGACATTCACCGTCGAGCGACTGACTTCCCCTGGCTCTCTCTCCAAAATTTTGTTTTTTTGTTTTAATTTGGACTCACAACAAGGGATTCAGCGGCTTGGTCTAAAGTTTGGGTGTCGAATTTATAGAGGTTTGTTTACCCCCTTTAGACTGGTTATTACCTTATTTGGCCATTCGAGGACCATCGGTAAGAAGGGGCAGTGACCGGCGTTTACTCCAACCTATCTAAACCCAGCTGTCGCCCAACTTCCGAGCCGTGCAGTCCTGTCGGTCACGTCACCAGTCGGTCTAAGTCCCTTGGTCCGATCAAAGTCGCTCGATCGTCGATACCCTTGCCTATTCCGACCGCTGGTTGCTTCGCTCCGCTGCTGGCGCACGCCTGGCTGATTGGAAGCATATGGCTGATAGGGTTTAGGGCTTTGGATTTTCCCCATCTTGCTCGACTATTGATTTGAGAGGCTAGGGATTTGATTTCAGTTGAGCGATTATCTGAGTTGAGAGGTTTGGTTTCTTGGTTCGGTTATTTCCCCTTTACTCCCACCGATCGTATTAGTTTTCCCCAATTCAATTGAACCGACCCAGATCCTTTGGTCCAACTCGGTCGGTAAGGGATAAAGAATGGGCTCAGCCCACTTGTTAATGATACAGGGTTTGGGGTTCAGCCCATCCGAGTTTAGGTTAGTTGAAATAAAGACAAGTAGCCCAAAAGGAACTAGAAGGAAAATGGGTTTGACGCAATTTGATATTGGATCAGCTAACGTAATACCAAAAGATATAACCCAATTAATAACATTATGTTATCATTAGTTAAATTAAATATCTAATTGCATTGATTAATTATATATAAAAAAAATATTTATTCAACAATAATTCTCCGTTTGAATTATTAAATCCGTACATGATAAAATTATTCGATAAATCCTTTCAATTTTCTTGCCACTAAATTCGTAGGCTCGACTCACTGATTTATTCGGACTATCAGTGAGTCCCTTTAATGCAAGAAAAATTATTGTACCATATAATTATATAGTTAAGTAATAATGTTTACATGGATCCACATGAATCCAAAAAATTATATAAAATAAATTTTATTTATTACAATAGAATTTAATACAATGTTAAAAATCCTGGACATTACATCCTCTCCCCCTTATAAAAATTCTGTCCTCGGAATTTCGATCTAAGGTTACTCAAATAACTGGGGGTAATTTACTCTCATTTTCTCTTCGAGTTCCCACGTGGCTTCTTCCACCGCGTGATTTCTCCAGAGTACTTTAACCGAATGAATGATTTTATTTCTTAGCTTCTGCTCCTTCCTATCCAATATTTGAACAAGAATTTCCTCGTATGACAAGTCCTTCTCGACTTGAATTGGCTCATAGGAAATGACATGCTTGTAGTCTGGTTTATACGGACGCAACAATGATACATGAAACATGTTGTGGATGTGCTCAAGTTCAGGAGGTAATGCTACCTCGTACGCCACTTCACCTATTCTTCTTAATATTTCAAAAGGTCCTATGAACCTAGGGCTCAATTTGCCCTTCTTTCCAAAACGGATTTTCCCTTTCCAGGGAGATACCTTCAGAAACACAAAGCTACCAACTTCAAAGTCTCGTTTCTGGGCTGCTACTAACCGTTGTCTTATTACTTTAATGATTTCCACGGTTTGTTGTACCAATTCTGGTCCCAACAACCTCCGTTCACCAACTTCATCCCAACACAACGGTGTTCGACACTTTCTTCTGTATAGCGCTTCGTACGGTGGCATACCAATGCTAGCATGGTAACTATTGTTGTAGGCGAACTCTACCAAGGGCAAGTGGTCGTCCCAGCTGCCACCTAAGTCCATCACAACTGCCCGGAGCATGTCCTCTAAGGTCTGAATTGTTCGCTCGCTCTGACCATCAGTTTGAGGATGATACGCCGTACTCATTCTCAACTGTGTTCCCATTCTTTCCTGTAGACTTCTCCAAAAATTTGACGTGAAGCGCGGATCTCTGTCAGACACAATAGATACCGGCACCCCATGTCGCGATACTATCTCCTTTACGTAAAGCTTTGCTAATTGCTCCAATTATTACCTGATCCTGATTGGTAGAAAATGGGCAGACTTGGTCAAACGATCTACGATCACCTAGATGGCGTCTAGACCCTTTTGTGTCGCCGGGAGTCCTACCACAAAATCCATTGTGATGTGCTCCCACTTCTACTCGAGAATCTCTAAAGGTTGCAAGAATCCGCTCGGCCGCTGGTGCTCCGCCTTAACCCTTTGGCAAGTTAAACACCGGCTGACGTATTCTGCAACTTCTCCTTTCAACTGTGGCCACCAATAATGCTGACGAAGATCTTGATACATTTTGGTGCTACCCGGATGTACCGAAAATCTCGTATTATGGGCCTCCTACAATATCTCTTCCCTTAGGTCTGGTACATACGGTACCCAGACCCTTCCTTCGAACCTCAGCAATCCTGTGCTGTCAATCTTGTACTTCAATGTTTTTCCCTCCGATAGTTGCTTCTTAATGTCAATGCATTCTTCGTCCAATTCTTGAGCCTCCTTTATCTTATCCAGCAGAGTCGGACCTGCTGTTACGGTACACAATTTTTCGTCTGTCTCCATCGGATACTTAACCTCCAGTTCAAGACGTTCAAAGTCCCTTATCAACTCCTCTTGAACTGTCAGCTGCATCAATTTCACCTTGCCTTTTCTACTTAAGGCATCAGCCACTACATTAGCTTTTCCCGGATGGTACAGAATTTCACAGTCGTAGTCCTTGATCAATTCTAACCATCAGCGCTGCCTCATGTTCAACTCCTTTTGAGTGAAGATATATTTCAGACTTTTGTGATCTGTATATATCTCGCACTTCTCCCCATACAGGTAGTGCCTCCAAATCTTTAAGGCGAAAACTACCGCTGCTAACTCCAAGTCATGAGTCGGGTAACCCTTCTCATAGTCTTTCAGTTGACGTGATGCGTATGCCACGACTTTGCCGTGTTGCATCAGTACACAGCCAAGACCTTTGTGTGACGCATCACTATACACTACAAAACCCCTACTGTTGTCTGGTAAGGTCAACACCGGTGCTTGGCTAAGTCTCTTCTTCAGCTCCATAAAACTTTCCTCACATATTTTCGACCAAACGAATTTAACTGTTTTCCTGGTGAGATTGGTCAATGGCGATGCTATCTTTGAAAAATCCTGGATGAATCTCCGATAGTATCCCGCTAATCCCAAGAAACTTCGGATCTCTGTCGACGTCTTCGGCTGCTCCCAATTGATAACCGCTTCTACTTTTGCTGGGTCCACCGAAACACCATTTTTGTCGATGACGTGACCCAGAAATTGCACCCGCTGCAACCAAAACTCACACTTAGAAAAATTTGCATACAACTTCTCCTTCCTGAGAGCTTCCAATACAATTTTCAAATGTTCAGCATGTTCCTCCTCTGCCTCTGAATACACCAAGATGTCATCGATGAATACGACTACGAACTTGTCCAAGTACTGCTTGAACACTCTGTTCATCATATCCATGAATGCTGCTGGTGCATTCGTCAATCCAAATGACATCACCAGAAACTCGAAGTGCCCATAACGAGTCCTGAATGCAGTCTTCGGAATATCTTCATGCCTCACCTTCAGCTGATGATAGCCTGTTCTTAGGTCGATCTTTGAAAAATATTTCGCTCCCTTAAGTTGATCAAATAGATCGTCAATTCTAGGAAGCGGATACCTATTCTTAATCGTAACTTTGTTCAACTCCTGATAGTCGATACAAAGCCTCAAAGAACCATCCTTCTTCTTCACAAACAGAACTGGCGCTCCCCACGGGGACACGCTTGGTATGATATAACCTTTATCTAATAGTTTCTGCAGTTGCACCATCAACTCTTTCATCTCTACCGGTGCCATTCGATACGGCGGCTTTGATATTGGTGCGGTTCCCGGTGCCAAATCGATAACGAACTCGGTTTCCCTGTCTAGTGGTAGTCCCGGAAGTTCATCGGGGAAGACATCAGCGAAATCCCTTACGATTGGTATTTGACTCATCTCATTCCTAATCTGGCGGGTATCAATTACATGTGTCAAATAACACACACAGCCTTTCTTAAGCAGTTTCTTGGTTTGCATCATAGTAAGACAACAAGATTGTCTTGGTGGTTTATTACCATAGAATATCACCTTTGACTTGTTCGGAGTCTTCAGGTGTACACATTTCTTCTTACAGTCAATAACTGCTCCGTGATTTGATAACCAATCCATTCCCAGGATTACATCAAACTCTCCCAGCCGAATCGGTATCAAATCCACATTGAGCTTAAATCCTCGCAATTCAGCACTACAATTCCTATGAATGCATTCTACGGGGATAATTTCCTTGTTTGCTACTTCTACGTTCATAGGGTGTTCTAACTTTTCACGAGGTAAATTTAACTGTCTAGCAAATTCTTCAGAAATAAAAGAGCAGGTAGCACCCGAATCGAATAACACATATGCATTTATATTATTGATTGGGATGATACCTGACACCACGTCTTTGGATTCCATGGCATCCTGAATGGTCATGTTGAACGTGCGGGCTGTTGGCCTGTTGGCTTGACTGGTGGTGGCCCGTAGTTCAACCGGTTGCTGTTTCCACTGTTGTTGTTGCTCCTATTTCCACTCCCGACATCGCCCTTCCTCTTCGGGCAGTCCTTAATCTGGTGGTCGGGTGATCCACAAGAGAAGCATTCTACCTTCTGTTTGTTCGGACACTGGGGAGCCATGTGCCCCGGTTGTCCACACCGGTAACAAACACTCTTCCCTTTCATGCATTCCCCAATGTGGTTTTTCCCACAATTATTGCACCTGCCTGGTTTTTTCACCTCCCCTCTAGATTTGTTTCCCCCGGATGACTGACTCTCGAGCCACTTTCATTTGTTGGGGTTACTACCTCCGCTGCTCCCTGCCTTGGTCACCTCTTGATTCTTCTTCCTCTCTTGGTTGAATCGCGCCACTGCTTCATTGCCCCCTTCCGCAATGATAGACCTCTCCAACAGTTCCGAGAAGTTCTTGATTTTCAATATTGTAACTGACTTCTGCACCCAGGGTGTTAGTCCCAATTCAAACCTTCTTGCCTTCCAGGCCTCGGTGTCCACCTGGTGTGGAGCAAATCGGGATAATTCATTGAATTTTGCCGCGTATTCGGCGACAGTCATATTCCCTTATTTCAGTTCGAGGAACTTCACTTCCATGTCCTGCTGTGTATTCTCCGGAAAGTAGTTTTCGAAAAACAACTCTTTAAATCTTTCCCATGGAATGACTCCTTCACCTGCTCGACCCTTATTGGCCTTCCACCAGTAGTTCGCCTCGCCCTTCAGCATGAACGTGGCAAATCCTGTCTTTTGTTCCTCGGCCACCCGTGCGACCTCGAAGACCTTCTCTATCTCCTCGATCCAGGTCTGTGCTTCTATCGGGTTAAGAGTTCCCTTGAACTCGGGTGGTCCAACCAATTTGAAGTCTTTAAAATTTGCCAGATGATGCGCTGGCTCGGCTGCTGCTTGGGTCCCTCCAGGTGGCGATCTTGATTGCATAGCTTCTGCCAGCATTTCTGCGAATATTCTTATTGGATTGGATTGATTTCCAACCTCACTCTCTGACTCTTTAACCTGTCGATTACGTGGTCGTCCTCTTGGCGGCATGATTTGAATTCTGGCTGATTTTTACCTATAATTTTATATTTTACACAATATGTCATTAAAATCAGCAATCAAAGGTAAAACATCTATCAACACATTTGATGTAAGTGAAACAACTGCATTTATATTGATATACCACTGTTTGTTACAAAGACTAAACATGTGGCATACTTCTATAAATGCGCCACTACATGCCCTACCCATCCTTAAACATTCCCCGAAGACAAAAGTAGGGAATCCTGACTTTCTATTCCTCAAAACCACAAAAGCTGGGGTTTAACTGCTACCCCAAGCAGGTAAACAAATATAAGGTTTCACAAGACAAACATGTCTATAATCTAGCAAAAGTGGGACCTATGGTACCCAAGACAAGACAACCATCCATATCATATCACTGCACGTCGTGCTGGATCTGAGCCTGCTGACCAGAGAATGCTCCATCCCCTACCCTGCGACGAACAGAGCGGCTAGACTCCCCTACCTCAGTCCGAGGCCTCTTGTAGGCTGCATCTAAAGCATATCCTAGGGTCTCTATCCTCACTGCCCTGGCCTCCAGCTGGTCCTCTAACTGATCAACCCTCCTGGCCTCCCTGGCCCAGGCCTCTCTGACATGCATCCTCGCAGACACCTCCAGCCCAGCCTCGAACCTCATGGCCTCCTACTTCGCCTTCAGGTGGGCAATCTGTAGATTTCTCTACTCTACCCTCTCTCTCAACTCAGCGTTTCGGGCCACCAACTGATGTAGCAGTGGTCCGATCTGCTGCGTTGAGGACTCATAACCCTGCAGCTGTACCTTCGCCACTCCCAAGTCATGCTCGAGTTGGTAGGCTAGGTCTCTATACTGGTCCTCTCTGATCTTGTGGGTCTGGTTCTGCTCCTCCAGATGAGCTACCCGGCCCTCCAGTTCCTCATTCCTGCTGGTCAGTCCCTCTATAATATCGTCAGCAGTGGAACCCATGCCATCCACGTAAGCAGGTGGCTCCTCTCCCTCGGTCTCGGGGTCCTCCTCCTCAGCATCTGAGTCCTGACTGCCAGACCTCATAACTCTACCTACCACCGGCTCTGGTAACTCCCTCTAGTAGTCCTCCTCTGGCTCGGACTCCTCTAGCGGTACCCCTGGGGCAATAGGAGCATACCCCACCAACTGCTCAGCAACTACTGGTATATCTATGAACGTCTCCTCCTCCTGGACTCCACTGGTCCCTCCTATGTCAGTCATCCTACAATCACACCGAAAATCAACATTAGTACAGCAATAAAATATATTCATTGAAGAAATGAAATTATATTTCATTGGGTACTACTCGACTCGATGAATTCCCCAATTCATCAAAACCACATATAATAAATCTCCTCGATTTATCTCCTAACACTCAATACGAGTTTACTATGAAGGTTATAACCTAGGTTTCGCGATCCTAAAGTTTATAACCTACAGCTATGATACCAACCTGTGACGCCCCCAAATTCGGGTCTCCAAATACCCGGATCCGGTCATCACGATCCAATACAAACATTCACCTCTAACAACATATGGTAACTAAAATGTGGAATATAATAAACATACGTTGTTCATTGCAAAGGTGTTACTAGTCCCAGAATACAGAAACCTTAAACACTTACATAAATCCATACCCTAAATAAAAGTCAAGGTTTAAATTACATTAACGGTAATTAACTACACGTAAATTTAAAATCTTCTACATGAAGTCTATTAGTTCATCTTTTCCTTCCCTTTGTTCTTCCCTGACGTCTCGGGTTTAGCTGCAATGAAGTCATGATATAGTAAGGATGAGCAACGAGTTTGCTCAGCAAGTTTAAAGTACAACAATAAGGATATATCATGATGAAGGGAATATAGAAAGAGAATTCAACAATTATCATAAGCAAGAACATTAATTGCTTTTAGAACAAGAGATAGTCAAGTAGACTTTGAACAATAACTTCCAAAGGAGTCAATAGCTAGTTGACCCTCTGGTTACTGGCTACAGAATGAGTACTTGAGGGGATCAGCCTCGCGTACGCTATGTGTATGCATAACATTTAATTCCGCTAGTTGTACCTTATATACGGTACCTGGGGCACTCCCCTATAATAAAAGTGGTGTTCATTCAGTCTAAGAATCCTTACCATTGATTGGTTCAGATAGCTTTTATAAATTCTTACATACGTGCCTGACCGAGACAAGGGTTCAGACTTAATCATGAATAGTTCGTGAATTTCAGAACTCAAATAATTATACGAATTCAAATGCACAAGTGCGAATGCCAATGAATACATAGATGTGGAATAATTTTAAAAGTAATTAGACCACTTAAGACATGCTTGGAGATAAGATTCAAGCTTAAAGAATAACTTGCAATAATATATACCTTTTTGCACGAATTAAAAATAATGCATAAGATTTAGAAATATTGCTCAATGTAAAAGTTGAGTAAGATAGAACTTGCATTCAATATACTGAAAGAATGAAGTTAGGGAACTTGCCTGATTGCTCAGCTACAGATAAATTTTAGCTTCAATTAATCGACCTTGGATGACCTATCATTTGGTAAAGTCGATTTATCCATTAGCATTGTATAGCAGTATATCGATGCAACCATTTATGCTATTTATTTAGCAGATCAACAACTCACCATCTATATTTAATTACTATTTAACATTAGCTACTCGGAGATTAATTACCGACCATTAGCTATGAAAATAAATGATAGCTAATCATGATCACTTATCCTTCAAGCACTCAGATTATTACCCTTAGTCGTCTCTAATATGGGTTAAAAGTCCTTATTTATTATTTATAAGATAAATAATAAATTTATTCCGGTCTAATGACAACAGAAAAAAAACAATTGATCACTTATTTAGTTTTACTCTTAATTACCATTCACCCTTAAGGGTAATTGAGTAATTATTATGCCTTGTTCCTTATTCAACATTAATTAAATACTTAATGAATTAATTCACACACACTTAATTATTAATTAAATAGTCAATAGGTATTACTATCTTTACTTATAATAATACTCATACCTTATTATTATATTTAATGTAAATTAAGCAAACATTCATTATCTTTATTTATTATTTATTGCTAAACAATAAATAATTATTTTGTTAACTTATTCATACTTAATTATTATTTAATATTCCTTAAATAATAATTAAATATTTATTATATTTATTTATTATTAATTGATAAATAATAAATAATTATTTATTAACTTTACTTATACTTAATTATTATTTAAGATTAAATAATAATTATTTATTACCTTTATTTATTATTTATGGATAAATAATAAATAATTATTTGTTAACCTTGTTCATACTTAATTAAATATTTGATACCTTTATTTATTATTATTAAATAATAACAAATAATTACTTTATTAACTTCATTCATTATTATTTAATATTAAATAATAACTAATTATTTATGTATTACTTGTTAATAAGTAATAAATAATTAATTTATTAATTATATTCACACTTAATTATTATTTAACATTAGTTAAGTGATAATTAAATACTTATTATCCTTAATTATTATTTAGTGATAAATAATAAAAATTAATTGATTAACTTTACTCGTACATAATTATTATTTACAATTAATAATTAAATATTGACTATCTTTATTTATTACTTATTGTAAATAATAAATTTATTATTCTATTCATACTTAATCAAATATTAATTATTTATTATCTTTATTCATTGTTTATATAATGAATAATTAATTCATAAATTTTATTCATACTTAATTATTGTTTATCATAAAATAATACTTAAATATTTACTAACTTTACAAAACTGGAATCATGTGTTCGAAATCAACAGTATAATCGATTTCCTGCAAATTTCATTCCAACTAACCAAAATTTATTTCCCAATACAGTAGACAACAAATCCTCACATATTACAGCAACACTGACATCCTACCCATAAGAAAACTAAGGTTTGATTTGCTATAAATTATATTGCCGGCCTAATTGCACTGAAAAATCAAATTACCAGAACTTGAAGTTCCTTAGTACACAGAGTGGGTAACCCAAGCAATACAGTACAAGCAACAACAGAGAATATACTTCCCAATACCATTAATAACACAACACCAGACTTCTAAATCAAATAAACCAACACAATACAATAGTAGCCTTGTTAACCCAAACAACAACAACATAATACAATGAAATGTATATTTTAACCAACACAATTGACCGCTAGAACCTTTAAGGTTCATCAACAATAATTTCCCAAATAAAGACCTAATACAGTATATAACACAACCAACACAGTCGACATTACCAACCCAACAAGAACAACCCAATACAGATTTCCCAAATTAAACCCAAACCGCAAACAAAAGTAATCCAATACCAGTTTCTTAATTGAATGAACCAACACAATACCTGGTCTTTAAACCAAAAAAAAATTATAATACAACGTCTGAGTTTCACACCAAAGCAACTACAATAATATACAGTGTATAACCTAAATCCAAACAAACTATCACAGTCAATTGACCCCTTTTGATACCTTGGGTTTGATCAATTGGCGGTCCTCCTCCTTCGCCCAAAATATTCGATTACGCCGGACATTCACCGTCGAGCGACTGACTTCCCCTGGCTCTCTCTCCAAAATTTTGTTTTTCTGTTTTAATTTGGACTCACAACAAGGGATTCAGCAGCTTGGTCTAAAGTTTGGGTGTCGAATTTATAGAGGTTTGTTTACCCCCTTTAGACTAGTTATTACCTTATTTGGCCATTCGAGGACCATCGGTAAGAAGGGGAAGTGACCGGCGTTTACTCCAACCTATCTAAACCCAGCTGTCGCCCAACTTCCGAGCCGTGCAGTCCTGTCGGTCACGTTGCCAGTCGGTCTAAGTCCCTTGGTCCGATCAAAGTCGCTCGGTCGTCGATACCCTTGCCTATTCCGACCGCTGGTTGCTTCGCTCCGCTGCCGGTGCACGCATGGCTGATTGGAAGCCTATGGCTGATAGGGTTTAGGGCTTTGGATTTTCCCCATCTTGCTCGGCTGTTGATTTGAGAGGCTAGGGATTTGATTTCAGTTGAGCGATTGTCTGAGTTGAGAGGTTCGGTTTCTTGGTTCGGTTATTTCCCCTTTACTCCCACCGATCGTATTAGTTTTCCCCAATTCAATTGAACCGACCCAGATCCTTTGGTCCAACTCGGTCGGTAAGGGATAAAGAATGGGCTCAGCCCACTTGTTAATGATATAGGGTTTGGGGTTCAGCCCATCCGAGTTTAGGTTAGTTGAAATAAAGACAAGTAGCCCAAAAGGAATTAGAAGGAAAATGGGTTTAACGCAATTTGATATTGGATCAGCTAACGTAATACCAAAAGATATAACCCAATTAATAACATTATGTTATCATTAGTTAAATTAAATATCTAATTGCATTGATTAATTATATATATAAAAAATATTTATTCAACAATAATTCTCCGTTTGAATTATTAAATCCGTACATGATAAAATTATTCGATAAATCCTTTCAATTTTCTTGCCACTAAATTCGTAGGCTCGACTCACTGATTTATTCGGACTATCAGTGAGTCCCTTTAATGCAAGGAAAATTATTGTACCATATAATTATATAGTTAAGTAATAATGTTTACATGGATCCAAATGAATCCGAAAAATTATATAAAATAAATTTTATTTATTACAATAGAATTCAATACAATGTTAAAAATCCTGGACATTACACTTATGCTTGGATACTTGGTTTTCTCTCATATCAAAAATAATATAGAGTAATTTGTAAAGCATTTGCCTTTAATTCTTCAAATAGCATGTCAATCAAGGTACTAAAGCAACTCAACTTGCCTCCTAAGAATATACTATCGCTTTCTGATGAGAACGGAGATTTAGGCAGGGCAATTAAACCCTGGGATCTCTTACCTGCTGGTCATGTAATTGGAACACCCGCTCCTTTATTCAAAGAATTGGTATTTTTTTGATATCATCTCTACCATCACACACACTGTCGTACATAGTGATGCCTTACACGGAGTTTCTTTTAATCTAATTATTGGAGTTGAGAAGACTACATATGCTGAGAAATATTTTCTTTTTAAGAAGTTTAGCGAGTCTGGACTACGTCGTCTTGGTCTCCATGGTTTGAAGGAAATTGATTTGGCTAGACAATGGAATGAATGTGAACCATTTTCTGTAAGTTTATCCTAAACTTTTAATCTATTTTACAGTCTGTATATGTAATTATTTAACATGATTTATTAATTAGAAATGTTTGTCATCATCAATGTTAAATCTACATGATGTCATTGACTTCTTATACAATCGTTTTTCTTGCGTCTTGCTATCTGCAGTGGTGGTTCTTTATTTTTATTTTGTTCAAATTTTGGGAAGGTAAATTCACCATTTCAGCAGATGTACTATCCAGTTATAGCAAACATATGCATATCCGTTGATATAATCTATATTATTCAACACGTGAGATTTCATGCCATTTTCTAAAAGTATACATGTTGATCTTGGGACCTATAAATTTTGAGAGGAGATTGGTACAGAGAAGTGTTGAGGGGAGTTTAGCTAACAAGAATCCATCACATGTGATTATGCCATGATGACAGACAAGTTGGTTATGGACTTTACTATAGTCAGTCTCACTGAATGTTTTACTAATTGTAGTATTTTAAGCAGCACAATTATTTTTCATTTCTGAGGAGTGCAAGTATTGGTTATTGACACCAATGTTTTAGGAACTAAATCGAATCGGCAGGTAGGACTGCCTAGACTGGGAACTGGACAACAAAACGATCCGGAGAAGAAGATAATGGCCCTAAAACCCTTTGTTGATCGACTTGGGTATGTTGCGAATTCATGAAGTATTGTTCTATTTGGTCAGATTGTTGTTAGAGTATTCACTTTGAATTCTTAATGCAAGTTACTTTTTGCTCAGGTATGATAATGTTCCTCCAGAAATCAATAAGTTGAGGTGCAGGATACCCTGATATTGTCACACAGTAGCGTAAAAGTTTAAACAGTTCAATTGAACAATAAAGCTGGTATTGGTTTGTTTCTAGATCTTGTCCTGAAATTCTATTATTTATTAATTTCTAATTAGGTTAATAGACCTGTTCATGGATTATAAATAATATAATAGCAATCAATACGAATTCATGTGTAATTAAATCTATGATGTCTGTGATTATAGCTAGCATCTTTGGGGCATATACTGTATGGAAATTTGTCGTCTCAAGAAAAGTTTTTCCACATTGACTAATAGCCTCAACGTTTCCATAATTGTTGTCATTTCTATATAGAAATCTAAACATTGTTATTTAAGATTGTGTGATGCTTGTGGTTGTTGAATGTGACTGAATTCTGACTTGAGGTCAACATATAATAATAATCTACAAGTCTTGTAACAGAAAATATGTTTACCATTATGCTTACTGAAATTAATTCATGAAATGGCCGATTAAGATTCCAATTTTTTCTTGTAACAGAGCAATCATATAGTCGCACTGAAGGTTATTTTTCTATTTGGATTTGTAGCAAAAGATATTGTGATTGCTTATTTGTCTTTTTCTGCTTATGAGCAATACGGTGTACATTAGTACCACGTAGCAACTCTATTGTCTTTGATTTTGGCATTAAGTGCCTCTGGTGACCTTTTTGCTTCATTTTACTGACTTGCTATTATTTTTAAATACGTGCAGGAAGATTGCTTCTACGACCTGCCTTACAATACTGGGTATCAAATTTTCGTGCTACATTTACGGAAGACAAGGGACGAAATTATGAAGTGTACTCTCTCTATATATGTAGATATATACTTTAATTGAAAAACTGTGGTAGCTTTAGATGGTTAATTGTAAAGATAATGAATGATTATGCAGTGGATGATTTTATTAAGTTAATAATATTTTAGTTTTTTGTATTTTTGCCATTATTTGCAATGGGGACGTTGAGCCAGCCAGGTACACAAAAAGAATGTCAAATTTTAATTTGGCAACAATATAATTCGTTACCAAAGCATTGAACAAGTTTTAATATAGCAACAATTTTTTATACATTTAGCAACAAATTTTCGTTGCTAATGGCATTAAAAATATAATATTTGGCAACGAAAAATTAACCTAATAACAACGGAGAAGATATTGTTGCTAATGCAAAAATAAAAGGTAACATTTTTTATCGTTGCAAATCATATCAACTTTCGTTGCACATATAAAGAAACGACAACATATAATGTCGTTGCTAATCGACGACTTTCGTTGCAATGAAAAAAATACGTTCGTTGCGGAACAATTAGCAACGCTCACTGCGCAACAAAAGACGCAACGACAGTAAAGTCGTTGCCAAAACCCTTTTGCAACGAAATTTGACACCTTTAACAACGAAAATCGGTTGTTGCTGAAGCCCCATTTTTTTGTAGTGCACCATGATCGATCAATGTGCTCAATTAACGATATAAACGAAAGAGAAAGAGAATAAGAAATTATACCCTCGTAGAACAAAGCTTCGTCGGGTACAAGTTCAACTCCTAGTCCTTCGTGTTCTCCTCGAATGCTACGGTGTGATTCCTTCCTTTGATCAACGTTAGCCACCCAAGTGTTTGGCCTCTAGAGGTGATCCACCAAGGAATAACAAGTATTCAAGAAGTTGGGTATTTGGCAAAAACCCTAGTTTCTATCTCTATAGAAATTGTAAGTACTCTCCACAATCTAATGCAAGAGTGTGTAACCCTAATCTATGATAAGGCTCCTCTTATTTATAGATGTAGGAATAACCCTTCCCTAAACTATTTAGGATTAAGGTTTCAATTATAATTAAACTCCTTTAATTAATTATGCTCCTAATCCAATTAGGAATTTGTGAGAGAGTACTTCTATTAATTAATTCCCAATCTCTATTAGGAAATAAATAATAGTTCTATTAATTAATTCCCAATCCCTATTAGGAATTAAATAATAGTAATAGTAATAATAATAATAATAAGACTCCTCTTATTAATTTATATTTAATATTTCTAAAATATTAAATAATAATTATTAAGCTATTTAATTTATTCTATCTCCATAGATTAAATTAAATACACTTAACTTATTATTATAATTATGTCATTTAATTCTTAAATAAATATTTTCCTTTTGCGGTGTGACCCTCTAGGTTCTCCATATTAAACCGGTTGTGAATAAATCAATTAGAACAATTCTAATCTTATTTAAATAAATAAATTAAACTATTTAATTCATTTAAATAAATAATATTTATTCTACAATAAGGGTAAGCCCCCTTAGCGATCAACGACTTTCCAGATAATATAGATTTCAACATCAATCACAAAAGAACCTTTCAGTAAATAGTTACCGTACAATTCAATCCTTCTACCATACAATGTCCCAATTAAATATAAGACATGGATTTACTGTCAAGTCTTATTTTATTTAATTATATGCATTTCGATTCCCAAATGCACAACTCTAATATCTCAAGTCCAAGGATCACTTGTACTACTATCACTAGAGGAATTCCTATTGACAGGCGAGTAAAACTCCATTAGGTATTCCTTAGCGAGTCACGTTCAGTGAACTTATTTTTTAATAAGCACCTACATACTTGCTTTAGTGTCTCCACACAAATGATTATCAGATCAATCATCCTCTTCCTAAGAGCAAGCAACGTATGTACTAATCTATCCGGATTCACTAATCCCCAATTTTGTAATCCAACGATTATGAACAATTTTAGTTTGTGAGCTATCTAGAATTTAGATCTCATTAGCATGATCACCATCATGATTCTAAAAGCATTGCTCAAAACTATGGGTTTATCACATTTAATATAACAACACCATGTAGATAATATAAAATGCCTTTTTAAGAAAATCAATTCTTTTATTAATAAATGAATAAGATTACAAAGTATATGCTACATCATATCAAATATGATTGACTTGTGTGCATACTACTATGATACACTTATTACAATGTTAAACTCCAATAAATTTTCACTTTTTGATTAATCTAGCATCTTAGAGACATTTATACAAACATGGACCATGCATAGCTTTAATTCATGTGATTCAGTGTATTTGGAACTTGATTTGCCCAAAACTTGTGTTCTTTATATCCTAACATCAATATTTAACAACAACATAGCAACAAATAGCCACAAACAAATCATTTACCATGATATATGCATAATTCTCACTATTTTTCTTAAGGAAATGAAATGGGTTCATGGTTTACCTCTTTGTGAATTCCTCTTGACTAACACTGATGATGCTAGAGATTCGCCAAGCTATCTCTCTCTCACTCTTACTCTCAATTTTCTCTCGGGAAGGAAATAATACTAGAGAAGAAGTATATATAATTCTTGCACTCCTTCACAATTCTAGCTCTAGAATCATCAGTTAACAGCCCCTTGGCATTTCCCATGTCAGTTTATTGGATTAAAAGAGAGAGGAGTTATAAATTGGAAGAGTTTTGTGATTAAAGCAAATGCAACTCCCTCCTATTAATTTCTTGTTATACAAACCGTATACTCCCTCATCTTGTCCCAAAACAATTGTCACGTGGGCCCCTCCAAAATTTGCTGATGCAAATCTTATTCTTTTAATAATGGTTTTAATCATTTAATCAATTAATAAGCTATTTGACTATTTTACTCTCCGGAACCAAACTTTTCGATATTAATATCGAATCCTACGAAATTCGACATTCCGAACGTTGTGGGATTATTCGTTTCGCCAAATTAGCTTCCGAAATTTGAGTTTGACTTTTTATCCGAGAAAAAATCAACCGGTTGGCTTTGACCAAAAAGTCGACTCTGACACATTTTGTGATTACAGTCTATTCTGACTAATTTCGACTCCAGACTCAAATATACAGTCCGCGTTTTCAATTTCCACTCCGAACTTAAATTTGAGTTTTAATTCCATTCCTTGTAATTTAATAAAAATTAATAACTACTTAGTTAATTTAAATAGTTAAATTAATCAAAACCAACTATTTAAATTCATCTCGTCACATATCTCAATTAAATATATATATATATATATATATATGTATATAACACATATACATATAATAATTGAAATCACATAAGAGTTTCAAATAAATTCAATTTATGATAAATATTAAATTACAGTTTGACCTTAGATATTACAGTACCCAGCTAACCCTAAGAAATATGGTACCTCCGTCGGCGTCTTCGGCTGTTCCCAGTCGATCACCGCTTCCACTTTTGTAGGGTCCACCGATATACCATCTTTATCAATCACATGACCTAAGAATTGTACTCTCTCCAACCAAAACTCACACTTAAAAAACTTTGCATATAGCTTCTCCCCCCTTAGTGTCTCTAGCACTGCCCTTAGATGTTCGGCATGCTCTCCTTCAGTCTTCGAGTAAATCAAGATATCGTTGATAAAAACTACCACGAACTTATCCAAAAATAACTTGAAGACTTGGTTCATCAAGTCCATAAATGTTGTTGGCGCCTTAGTCAGGCTGAACGACATCACTATGAATTCGTAATCTCCATATCGGGTCATGAATGTCGTCTTTAGTATATCTTCTTCGCGTACTTTCAACTGATGATATCCTGTTCGCAGATTTATATTTGAAAAGCATTTCGCTCCCTTCAGTTGATCGAAAAGATCGTCGATTCTTGGTAATGGGTATCTAGTCTTGATTGTGACTTTGTTCAACTCTCGGTAGTCGATACAAAGTCGCATTGACCAATCCTTTTTCTTGACGAACAAAACTGGTGCTCCCCACGGGGACACACTTGGTCGAATATAACCTTTATTTAGCAACTCTTGTAACTGTATCATCAATTCCTTCATTTTCACTGGCGCCATACGATATAGAGCCTTCAAAATTGGTGTCGTACCTGGGGCCAGCTCTATGGTGAACTCGATCTCCCTATCTGTAATGACCGCAAATTTCTAAGCTACATCATTAATAAAATTAAGAATTTTATTTTATTCTTATGCGCATTAATTTAAATCCATAAATGATTTGGATAACTATATGTGGTTATATGTTAATTGATTTAATAGTCCATGTGTGTTATTAAAATATTAATGGACTAGCTTAATAAATCGTTTAAACAAGCCCAAGCAAAATTGTGCACTGGACTTGTAGGTGATTAACGCTGAGGTGTAAGTAATAATGGTATTAATAATTTAGAGTCTTCCTAAGAGTTATAGTGGACTGGCCTAGTGATTATTAAGCAGGCCCAATCCCAAGCACTGGCGGGTGGACTTGTAGTTTAGGCATGAGTATAATCATTCCTTGTAAATCTAAATTGACGTATTGGGGGGGTGTGTATATATATATATATATATATATATATATACACACACACACACACACACACACATATGCTTGACCCAGGTATGTAGATGACAACTTGCCGATTGATTTAGCAGTAGGTTGGTGGAGCTTTTCACCAAATCCTTAGTGACCAACGGTTAATCTAATTAGAACCGGTCCTAAGACCTGGGCAATGACCAACGATTAGGTAAAGATTCTTCTATAAATAGGGACCCCGATTTCTCTTGAAGAGCTTCCTGAAGTTTGTTAGTTTTGATATAAGAGAGATATTGTGAGTTGAGAGGTAAGAGTAATCTTGGGAGAAGTTCTTGCCGTTCGGAGAGGCAAGTAGAATCTGAAAGCTAGAGAACTAGCAACTGAAGCTCCGAAAAAGTGAAAACTCCTTTCTATTTCAAGCATTAATCTTACCTTGTCCAGTTAAATTCCCTTCTGATTGAGTCAGTAGATGCCGATTCAAGCATGAATAGTTATAGTGTAAGAATAATGTTAAACTCTGTAGTCACCGAGTAGTCGAACAGAGACCTGTATGTTTTATATGTTGGGCTGAACAGAGACTCACACTAGAGTCATAACAATGGCCTTAGTCACCATGTCCAGATGATTAAGAGTCAGGACTGCAGATTGTAGGTACCTATTATTCATGATCATAGGTCCTTGTAAATGCTTGAGATCAGTTGTTGACGTGAGCCAAGCTCAGATCAAGACTGAAGTAGTAAGACCAACTTGAGGTGACCTTTATGGTAAATCTCAGGACTTGTGTCTATATACTATAGATGATGACAGTCGGTTTATCATCAAAGCATGACTCAAACCAAGTTCTGCAGTACTGTATCAGACCTGAGTTGAAACTCAAGGTTCGGTGTGGTTATTCTTGATTAAGTCCTTGCATGCTAATTGGTAGACTCAGTCAGACTCAGCCCATGTGTCAAATTGGCCACGACACCATTAGCCAAAGACTTCACCTTAAGCTGTGATGTCAAAGTATGCCTTAACCAGAATCGTAAGAAGAACCCTACGATCGTAGAGTAACCTCGCTTGATCGTAGAGTGGACTCTGTAGAGTTCCACTCGGCAATCGTAGAGTGGACTCTGCCAATCGTAGAGTACCACTCGGCCATCTTAGAGTGTACCTGACTAGTGCTAGAGCAGATCGTAGAGTGAACTCTACGATCGTTGAGCAACTCTGCCCAATCGTAGAGCTTCACTAGACCATCGTAGAACAGATCAAGCCAGCCTTAGGGCGGATCATAGAGTAAGTCCTACGATCCTCGAACCTCTCCACTCGACGTAGAGTCTCGCTAGTGGTCATAGAGTCATAGTAGAATACTATTGAGCCAAGCTGACTAACCCTAGCATAATTCCACCAAGTCAGTAGGAACCATAGTAATTGTAGAGTCACTTCAATAATTGTAGAGTGACTCTACTGAACTAAGTAGGTCACTGGTAATGGTAGAGTTGTTGACAGACCATAGGATGGTTGAATGGACCATAAGACAAACCCTTTTTAAGTAAGTCTAATGAATCTGTTATTAATGCTTAACCATGACTGATCGTAGAGTAATTATAATTGTTGTAGGATACTTGCAGAACAGAATTGTAGAGTAATTTATAAACAGCAAATCAGGCAAGTTCCTAATCTTATGCTTCTTATTGTAAGTTCCAATTTACTCAATCCCTATACTGAGCTAGTTTTGAAATTTATCTCCTAATGCAAGTTCCTCGAATTAAGTTCGAGTTCCATTTCTCAAGTATGTGCTAAGTGGTTTAATTGTTTTAAAATTATTCCACATTGATATCATTGGTATTCGCACACAGTGCAATTGATTATTGTTCTATTGATGAACTGTGTTAATATTTAAGGTTCTGAGATTGATGAACTATTCGAACAAAAGTCTAAGCCATTTATTCGGCTAGACATATGTATGATTAGTAGACTGAAAGCTATCCAAACCTAATGTTGGAATGGATTCTTAGACTAGGATGAACAACCCCGTGATGGGGAGTAACCTAAGTATCTGAAAGACGATACAGAGCAGAATTAAATGGTATGCATATTCATAGGTACAAGCGGCTGATCCCCTCACGTACACATTCTGGTGTTTGTAACCTAAGGGGGGTTAGTTAACGTGACTGATGCCTCATGTGTGTGTTCATAGTCTATTTTAACTCTTGGTAGTAAATAATCAATCTTCACCCATTCGTTGAACTTTGATTATATCGTCAGTTGTTTCATCAATTCTTGTTATTGTTGATCTATGCTATTATTATTATTCATATTCCTAGAACACAAACAAGGGAACATGTCGGTCGCCGAGAACGCGACAAAGTTCAACGATTTAGCCAGATTTGCCCCTCACTAAATAGACACAGAGGCCAGGAAGGCAAAGAGGTTTGAGCAAGGATTAAAACCATGGATCTACAGCCGAGTTACAGTGATGCAGAGTCACACGTTTTCAACCCTGTTAGAAAGGGCGATCATCGCTGAAGGAGGAAGTGTTGGCCAAGTACAACCAGGATAAGAAAAAGAGTCATGATGGTAGCAAGGGGGAAGTAGTGGAGGTAGTAATCAGAATAAAAGGAAATGGAGTGACAGCCAAGCCTCTAGGAGCAACAAGGCTGGAGAGGAGGCTAAGAAAGGGAATAAGTATAACAACTATGGAAGAAGTCACTCAGGTGAATGCATGAGGGGGAAGGGCATTTGCTATAATTGTGGGCAACTGGGGCACATTGCTCCTCAATGCCCCAAAGGGAGGAAGGCTGGATGCTTCTCATGTGGAGCATCAGATCATCAGATTAAGGATTGTCGCAAGAGGAAAGGTGATACAGCCAGTGGCAACCGAAACAACGACAACAACAACAACGACCACAACAACAACAAGCTGATGTGACGCCCCGGTAATCCACCTGCTAGCTTCTTTTAGCCAGGTCGGACTTCGTGCTCACGTGCACAACCTTTACATAATGCTATAGAAATCTTGACTTCTAATAATCAGAGTAAAGTGCGGAAAAATGATAATATTATAATATCATTTATTCATTGTTACAACATTCCCAGGTTACTTGTTCTTATTATACATAAGTCCTAAAAGACTTAAAAATAAATATCTATTTCTCTATCCGAGACTTGCAGTATTAGCAACCAGGCAGTTCACAGGAAAGAGGGAGCTTTCCGTTAAAATGGCGCGCAATTAAATGACCTAACCCCTTTCCTCGTCAGAACTTTCTAGACATTGCCAATAATGTTAATCTATCATAGTTTAAATGACTTCTACATCTTCAACTTTCTTTGTACCGATATAACAGATCTGGTGTTCAAGCTTAACTAGTTAACCACCTATTAGATATTCCATAATATATAACTTCTAACTATCCAAGGTTCACAGTATCCCATAATAGATAATAGTTCCCGTCAGAACGTTAACTGTGTTTGGATACCCTCACTTGGATGTATAGATTCATATCTGATGGATATCTCTTTCATATCGATAGTTCCTATCTATCTGACATTCACAGTATTAATGATAAGATTGTCCCTAGAACTGAGGGACGCATTCCGGTAAAGATGACACCTTACCGGTGCTCATTAAGTGTAACCCCAGAGCTTGTAGAACTCTCAATATCATTCAAATACCCTCATTCAGATGTATAGTTCATATAGATATTGTATTAACTTAGTACAACTATTCTAAACAATTTAAAGATCAGCGTTTAACGCATTCGATATAATAAAGGATGATAATATATTTCATATCGTTAAGTTCGGTTACATCGTTCTCAGTACTAAGTTATTACAACAAAGTCTTTAAAAGACTTAAATAAAGTAAAATTAATTAACACGGTCGTTTCCCTTTGGTCATCTCTGAAGTTCCGGAATTATCATTTAAGACTGCAAAAGAGATTATATGCAAGAATGAGCTACAAATGCTCAGCAAGTTTATTTAGAAACGTGAACACAATGTGTTCGAGTTGAAAGATGTCAAAGATGTATAACTGAGGATTCTGTACATGAACTATATATTTCAATTAGTTCTATCAGTCTTCAATGACTTAGAACCGCTTGATTTCGGATATCTGGTAGGGGATCAGCCTAACCAATATCCTAGGAGTATGCATATCATCTTACAATTTTATGTCGATATATAATCAACATTTACCGGCACCTTATATCAACGTGTTTCAGTTCACCTTACATCAAGGTGTTCCATTTCTCAGTATAAGATGTCGTACCAAAACAATTTGGTTTGACACAATAATTTACACTCGGATAAATAATATATGAATAATGATTCATTTCTTAAGTTATGCTGAACAAGAAGCAATAACTTCACAATAATTGATAGCAAGATGTATAATACTTGCAAATGTAACAAGGTTTAGAGACTTGCCTCGTATATCTTTTACAGTTAATATAACGGTCTAAACGTTCATCGTAAATCCTATACGATTATCGACATACATAACTAGTTAAACATTTAATAATTAACAATTAACGCTTAAAATTAAGACTTCTTCTACTATACATGAAATAATTTCAGCATTATAACTGCTTATAGAATTATATTTTCAACTATATTTAAAATAAATTGAGCATTATAAGTACTTGCAAAAAAATGAATATTCGTTTACTATGTTTGAAATAAATCGGGCATTATAATTGCTTGTAAATAGGACTTTTGTACTGTATACTTAAAATAATTTGGGCATTATAACTACTTGTAAATATGACTTTTGTACTATATACTTAAAATAACTTGGGCATTATAACTGCTTATAAAAGTATATTTTTACTAAATATATAAAAAAGAATGAAAATAGTAACCCCTAGAGTAATACCACTTGTAATTGCTAGCTTTACTTCCAATTGTGCAGCGCTTCGATGCGTAAAAAGTAATTTTTAACTCAAAATATCTCTCAGAATATAAATATAGAGTGTTTTTGCTCTTGAACTGCTCTTGAAAAATAGTAAGGAATGAATGAATTGAGCTTGCTATTTATAGAAAAACCAAGTTTCGCTAATTGCACGTTAGGGGCTCGGCTTATTACAGTTTGGTACCTAGGTTAATTACACTTTAGTACCTAGCAAATTCTTAGAATATTCTTCTAAGCTCCTCAATGAAAATATCTTCCAAGCTCGACAATGCAGCTTGCAATTGAACCTATCTTCTAAGCTCCTCAATGAAAATATCTTCCAAGCTCGACAATGCAGCTTGCAATCTAAGCTCCTCAATGAAAATATCTTCTAAGCTCGACAATGCAGCTTGCAATTGAACCTATATTCTAAGCTCCTCAATGAAAATATCTTCCAAGCTCGACAATGCAGCTTGTTACCGTAAGCACGACAAAGCACTATATCAGTTTAAGCACGACAAAGCAACTTACTAAAAATAATTTGCCAGGATACTTCTTGGTGAAATCGTGGAAAGCACGACAAATCATTTTGTCAATGTAAGCACGACTAAGCAGCTTCGAAAAAAATTTTATTTGACCTAATTCATCGTTTACACTGTAAAATCACAAAACACCTGCTTCGAAATATCATTTGTATCTTTATTAAGCACATAAATTCGAATTTCATTAGGGCTTAAGGTTTTAAACTTCTCGATACCTAGTTTTAGGTTACTAAATTAACCTCTAACCATATACGATTGTATTTATAAGCCTCATATATATTCAGGGTATTACATTCACCCCTACTTCAAAGAATTTCGTCCTCGAAATTATCTTTACAGCTAACTTCAATCATTCAATATCATATTTATAAGTTCTATAAATATTCAGGATATTTTTATGAGTTTTTTTTTCTATCCCCAAAATTTTACGTAGGCTATATCCTAAAGTACTCTTACCCTAGAGCTATAACCTAATGCTTTGATACCATAATGTCACTCATATCCATAACTGGACAGCACCTGACAAGTGTACCTATCAGTTTGCCACCGACACCTTCGGCGTCCCCTACGGAGAGTCTGGCTTCGGTGCATCCCCATTTGGGAGTCACCAGTATGAGGCTCGGGGCCCTTTGCACCATTTGTGCTTATAGCTCTTATACCAACATGTGACGCCCCGATAATACACCTGCTAGCTTCTTTTAGCCAGGTCGGACTTCATGCTCACGTGTACAACCTTTACATAATGCTATAGAAATCTTGACTTCTAATAATCAGAGTAAAGTGCGGACAAGTGATAATATTATAATATCATTTGTTCATTGTTACAACATTCCCGGGTTACTTGTTCTTATTATACATAAGTCCTAAAAGACATGAAAATAAATATCTATTTCTCTATCCGAGACTTGCAGTATTAGCAACCAGGCAGTTCCCAGGAAAGAAGGGGTTTTCCGTTAAAACGACGCGCAATTAAATGACCTAACCCCTTTCCTCGTCAAAACTTTCCAGACATTGCCAATAATGTTAATCTATCATAGTTTAAATGACTTCTACATCTTTAACTTTCTTTGTACTGATATAACAGATCTGGTGTTCAAGCTTAACTAGTTAACCACCTAATAAATATTCCATAATATATAACTTCTAACTATCCAAGATTCATAGTATCCCATAATAGATAATAGTTCCCATCAGAACGTTAAATGTGTTTGGATACCCTCACTTGGATGTATAGATTTATATCTGATGGATATCTCTTTCATATCGATAGTTCCTATCTATCTGACATTCACAGTATTACAATCCATTGAGGATTCCGTCATTTGGTGACTTTGTCATACTACATCATACCATAGTGGGTTGACGATACTATGATCACATCCAACACTAGGTTACTCTGCATTGATGACTCCATCATTTGTCATTCTACACCAGGTTTAATGATGCATTGATTACTGTTAAAAATAATTTTTGATATTTTTCAAATCATCTTTGTCTTAGCCGAAACAAAAAGCATAGACATGAATCATAGGACCTTTTTAAAACTTATTGGTTCAAAAATTGATCCAACATATTTTTTAAAAACTCAAAAGTGTAAATATCAGCACGATGTCAATAAATTCGAAATCTAGCATAGCTAGAGGATTTGGAATACCTACGCTTCCACCATCAACTCCAATTTTTCCCATGATCATCTATGCCTAATAATTCTATCTATTTATATCATCCTTAAAGTTTACTACACTGAAAATCCTCAGATCTCAATACACAACTTTTCTATACCCCAGTACAGTTCATCAAACTTACCACACGTTATGAGTTCAGGAACTTACCACAATCATATGAGTTTAGGAACTTCTTCTAGTCAGACCAAAATCGTCCATTCGCTGAGGGGTTCCACCATACGATTATGAGTCACGAACGTACCATACGTATGAGTTTAAAGAACTCGTACCTAATCTTAATATTCTTTAACTATAAAATATAAATATGAGAAAAGAATCACCTTCTCGTCATACGTATAGTGATAGCACGACACCAACATTGCAATGAATTGTCAATATAGGAAGCTAAGTGGTTGTCAAACCAAACACAATCCCCTGCCCATATAAGGAATTGGTCCACTCGGCCACTAATCAATATAAGAAGATAAGCGGTTGTTACACCAAGCACAAATTCCCCGCCCATACAAGGAATTATACAACTTAGCCACTAACATGAGTCCTCCATTGAAATCTCACATAATTCTAACTTTCCCTTTACTCAATATAAATTTCATTTAATTCGTACCTACAACTCTTTCCTGAGTTTACATCGTACTATTTCATAGTACATTCTCTTTATAGCGTCAGGCTATATCATTCCAATCACTTAACATATCATATGTTATTCAACAATTTAATCTGATCGTGTCGTGATCTTATTTTGCAATTATTTCTTCTTATCCTTAAGATCATTTTATTCTACGATCTTCTTATTCTTCTCTTTAATCATATTATATTATGATTTTATTCACGATTTGCATCTTACAGACATCGTCTATTTATCTTTACTTTTCATCTTTATTACTTGAGTGAGGTAACTCCGAATTTTTATCTTTATACCTCTTCAAGATTCTTCTTTGAATCTTCTTGATTTATTTTCTTCATTACTTAATAATGAATTTTCTAAATTCATCTCTTAGCATTAAAACTCTATCCGAGTTTATTCCTCATCATCCTTATCATCATTTCTACGATTATAGCCTAAGGTACTCCTACCTAAGGTTTATAACCTATCAGCTCTGATACTAACTTGTAACACCCCCAAATCAGGGTCCCTTGAACCTCGGGCCTGGTGCGTCACGATACATCATCTTCGTACACATTCTATAAACTAGCGCGGAATATATAAACATACATTGCTTATTTCAAATGATTCTACAACATTTTCCAAGGTCTATAACCTTAACTCAATACCTACCTTAATAACTCAAAAGGTTTACATAATCATTTTCATAAGATAACATAATAGTTAACGCATATTAAATTACTCTTGAACTTTTCCTCTTGACTTTGTCCTTCCTGAAGCACTCGAGCTTAACTGAAATATTATCATGATATAGCAAGAGTGAACAACTACTTTGCTCAGCAAGTTTAAATACAAGAAAGATGTATCATGAGTGAAAAAAATAGGCTTTCGAATTTTTAACAATATATAATAATTGTGGAAGAACGATAATCAAATTTCAATAAATGAATATCTGAATCAATAACGTTGAGTGGCCAACAATGACCATGAACAAATTTGGTAATCAAGGTGATCAGCCTTTCATACCAGGTAACATATGCAACTTGCACTAAGTGCGATTAAACAATAAATTTCATTAATATGGAATAATTGACAATAATTAAACCACTAGCATGCTTGAAAATATTAACTCAAGTTTGAGTTAGGAAACTTGCAATAACGTAAAAAGTTTAGGGTTATGAACTTGCCTTGTTCGTCGATTACTGCTATGCAATCTAATTTAATCTCATATGAAAGACCTAACATTTATAAGATTGAATTTTCAATCAGCATATCATATCATACCTCATAACACTACTACTTTATAAATAAATCATCTAATATTTAGCCACATAATCAAATGTTAGATAACACCTTAAACCATCAATATTATTATCGTCCGTTGATAATATTTTAACCACTTTATCATCATCTTAAAACTCTCGTCTAATATTATTAATCATTTAATAATATTTTAATTCATTTATTATTATTAATCACTTAATAATATCTTAGTCACTTACAAATATTATTAAATATTTAATAATATTTTAATCACACTTTAATATTATTAATTATTTAATAATATTTAAATTATTTACTAATATTATTAATCATTTAATAATATTCAACTCATTATCTAATATTATTAATCATTTAATAATATTTTAATTCACTTTCAAATATTATTAACCCTTTAATAATATTTTGATCACTTAATATCATTTATTAATGTCTTAATCATTACAAATATTATTAATCCTTTAATAATATTTTAATCATCTAATAATACTTTAATCTAATTTATTAATCATTTAATAATATTTTAATCATTTATTAGTCTCATGAACAATTTAATTTAATTGTTTATCCTTTACTATTTAATTTAGTTAACATACATATTTGGTCATACACATAATATTTTATTAAAAATAACCAAATTACCCATATAAAATCTTAATATATCATATTAATGGTCATTAAGCAATAAAATCACATTTACACATTTTTTTAACTTAACATAACTTAATTTTCTGATTTATTCTTAACTTAATCGTAGGTATGAAAAATACCAAAACAACTTATTATTTTTTTATCTTTTGTGAAATATTAGTATATGATATTTTAGTTATAAAATAATTTTCCTGTAATTTTTTAATTTTGTTTCCTATTTTTAAATAGGCTAAAACAGTCCAAAATGGTCACATTTATCATAAATTCTCCGTTTTTTCAACCATTCTGAAATTTATACGGTAGACACATACTACTATATACTAATTCCAGTTAAATCTTCACAATTGTCTGGGTTGTATTCACTGAGTTATAACAGTTTACGTTTAAAATCGTATGTTCTTATAAAAGCCATAACTCCCTCTCAGGACATAAAAAAATTCTCATCTTTGGACATCATCTAGTTAACTTGCTAGCATAACATAAATGACCAAAACTTTTTGAGCATAAAAAGTGGCTGAAACAACCCATGAAAGAAACTGGCTAGGAGACTCATTTATTTTTCCAGATTTTTGTCGGCAGGAAGTGTTTTGCCAAAAATTACACCACGGTTGATCCGTTTAATCTTTCTGAGTGATTCCACTTGGTTTCATCAAATAACTCATATATATAACACCTCTTTTTGACGGATCACAAAAATAAGTTACGGATTAAAAACAGTACTTGTCCAAAGTGGACTGAAATTTAGGGTTTTTTTATGGGTAAAAACTGTTTTTTGTCTATCTTTGTTTTTCAAGCTTATCAACACATAAATTGGTAACATCTAAGCATAAAACATCATAAAATCAATTTTTTCGAACTTACAGTCGATTCCTACTAATTTCGACGTTCTCAACGTCATGGGAATATCTGTTTCCTCAAATTCATCTCTGAATTTCGAGTTTAACTTTTTACCGAAAAGTCAACCACAACACATTTTGTGGTTATAGTCTATTCTTACTGATTCCGATGTTCTGGACTCAAATATCTAGTCCGCGTCTCAAAATTCTATTCCGAACTCAAATTCGAGTTTTTACCTTAATAATCCAAATTATATTATTTTATAATATAATTTCGATTTAATCTCAATTAATTAATATTAATTAATTTTCTTCGCCTTCATACTTCATTTCGTAATTAACTTCATCCACTTTCTTTAAGAGTTTAATTAACTATTAAATCTTATTTTCCTAATATATGTATATATTTCACATCTATATATACACATTTAGTACATTACACAAAATCACATACTTCACATTATATGAAACACACACATATATATATATATATATATATATGTCCAAATCTACTTCATCCCTTAATAAGAATTTTATTTATTAAATTCTTATTTTAAATTTCTAAAATATTTGGGATATTACACTAACTGGACAATAAGGAATAATGCTTAAGGCAACAAGATCGTACCTTAAAGCCTTGACGGTTTACTCCTTCCTCAGACTTTACCCTTCCGAACAACAAGAGCTCCTCTAGGATATTCTTTTGTCTCACGAACTCACTATAGATCTCTCTTTATCTCAGAGCTAACGATTTTAGCAAGTTCTGCAAGGTGAACTATGGGTCTCTATTTATAGGAGAGCTTTTACTTGACCTCTGGTCATTACGTAAGCATACGGACTGGTTCCTAACGCAATTACCCATTGGGTAAGGAGGATTAGGTGAAAAGTTACTTACCTAACCACCATCAGCTACACTGCAGGTTGTTATCTCAGCCCACGGGGGTTAAATTTAAACTAAAGCAATATAGGGTGGCTGTAGGCCATTGGCCTAGTCCGGCCGAGAGTACTATCAGCACTGGATTATTATTATTAATCCCTTAACCTGAAAATGAATGTCTTAGTTTGGGTTGTATGGTTGGGCTTACCACTGGGCTTGTCTGCACTTCATACCAGTCCACCACATTGGACTTGTGCACATTTTGTGGGGTTCTAATAGCCTATATGTAACATCAATTAATTGGGCTAACTGGATTATTCCATGGGACTCAATATTAAGCAATTACCCAAGGCAGTCCATTACCCTATACTATCAGCTTATTAAATCACTTTAGGACTCACAATTGAATGTAGTGCTATCGTAAGCTGAAAGTAGTATGCACTCAAGCCAATCATATTTGATATGATGTAACATATACTTTGTAATCTTATTCATTTATTAATAAAGGAATTGATTTTCTTAAAAGGCATTTGATATTATCTACATGGTGTTGTTATATTAAATGTGATAAACCCATAATTTTGAGCAATGCTTTTAGAATCATGATGGTGATCATGCTAATGAGATCTAAATTCAAGATAGCTCACAAACTAAAATTGTTCCTAATCGTTGGATTACTAAATTGGGGATTAGTGAATCCGGATAGATTAGTACATACGTTGCTTGCTCTTAGGAAGAGGATGATTGATCTCATAATCATTTGTGTGGAGACACTAAAGCAAGTATGTAGGTGCTTATTGGAGAATAAGTTCACTGAACGTGGCTCGCTAAGGAATACCTAATGGAGTTTTACTCGCCTGTCAATAGGAATTCCTCTAGTGATAGTAGTACAAGTGATCCTTGGACTTGAGATCATCATAGTATCTTGTGTATGATGAGTTATACTTTGACATGTCCCTTAAGACCTTGTGGATATATCAAAGGGTATGATTGGGTATAATTAGTTATACATGGAGATAGGTGAATGATCGACAAAGAATCTACCTCGTCTAGTAAAAGATGTGAATGTCCTATGTGATTCGATAAATGATAACTCAGTAGTCCTTGGCCAAGGCAGAATGAAATTAGAAAGGAGTTTCTAATTTGCATTAATTACAGTTGTGCATTTGGGAATCGAAATACATATAATTAAATAAAATAAGACTTGACAGTAAATCCATGTCTTATATTTAATTGGGACATTGTACGGTAGAAGGATTGAATTGTACGGTAACTATTTATTCAAAGGTTCTTTTGTGATTAATGTTGAAATCTATATTATCTGGAAAGTCGTTGATCGCTAAGGGGGCTTACCCTTACTGTAGAATAAATATTATTTATTTAAATGAATTAAATAGTTTAATTTATTTATTTAAATAAGATTAGAATTGTTCTAATTGATTTATTCACAACCGATTTAATATGGAGAACCTAAAGGGTCACACCGCAAAAGAAAAATATTTATTTAATAAGTAAATAACATAATTGTAATAATAAGTTAAGTGTATTTAATTTACTCTATGGAGATAGAATAAATTAAATAGCTTAATATTTATTATTTAATATTTTGGAAATATTAAATATAAATTAATAAGAGGAGTCTTATTATTATTATTATTACTTTTACTATTATTTAATTCCTAATAGGGATTGAGAATTAATTAGTAGAAGTACTTTCCCATGGATTCCTAATTGGATTAGGAGCATTATTAATTAAAAGAGTTTAATTATAATACAAACCCTAATCCTAAATAGTTTAGGAAAAGGTTATTCCTACATCTATAAATAAGAGGAGTCTTATCATAGATTGGGTTACACACTCTTGCATTAGATTGTGGAGAGTACATACAATTTGTATAGAGATAGAAACTAGGGTTTTGCCAAATACCCAACTTCTTGAATACTTGTTCTTCCTTGGTGGATCACCTCTAGAGGCCAAACACTTGGGTGGCTAACGTTGATCAAAGGAAGGAATCACACCGTAGCATTCGAGGAGAACACGAAGGACTAGGAGTTGAACTTGTACCCGAGGAAGCTTTGTTCTACGAGGGTATAATTCTTATTCTCTTTCTCTTTCGTTTATATCGTTAATTGAGCACATAGATAGATCTTGGTGATGGTTTGTATAAAATTTTAAAATCCGATTTTATCGCGCTTCCGCACTATTTATGTAATTTGATTGCATGTTCGCGCTATATACAAACCTAACAGTGGTATCAGAGCCTAATCTTGTGCTAATTATCGATTTTGATGATTTCATGTATGTTTGATATGCGATTGGATCGAAATTTTTGGGCAGAATAAAAATTTTTCTGAATCAGCGAAGCGGCGCAGCTGCGCCGCCTCCATTTCATTCTGGAGCGCAGCTGCGCCGAAACCCAGTGTCGGTTTTTTTATGGGGAGCAGCGCAGCTGCACCGGTAAGCAGAATCTGAAAAATATTTTTTTTCTTCAATTAAAATAAATGGTTTATTTAATTGATATAAGTTTAAAATAAAGAGTTTATTTTATCTGGAATAGGATTTCAGATTGCTAAAATTAAAGGAGTTTAATTTGGATTTTGTTTTTGATTAAAATAAAAGAGTTTATTTTGTTTCAAAACTAAATATTAGCAAAACTTTTGCCCATTAATTGATATCAATGCATATATGGAATGGTTTTATTATTCATGGGATGAATGTTATTTATTGATACATATAGAGATATGTATGATAATAAATAGGGATTGATTATGGACTATTGACCATTGTGTGATTGGATTTATTTTAGTGGATGCTTGAATGTATGGGTTTTTATAAATGGGGTCTGCGTACCTCGTCTTCTCTAATTTTTTCTTAATGTAAATTCTATCTCCCTCCTATGTACTTCCCCTTGACTGCTGATCAAGGTTTCTATTTATTGTAAGTAGTTTTTTTTTTGTAATAGGAATAGTTAGAATTAATTTTGAAGAATTGGAGACAAAGGAGCAAGGAGCGCTTGAAGACCCGTTTGTAATGGAGCCCCCGGGTTTAAATGTAATAGTTATATTTAAATTTTATTCTTACACCCTAGGTTTGACCTTTTGGTTCACTTGGTGGCTCTAGTGAACCAAACTAGAATAAAAGTCCATAAGCAATCCGGGTAGAATATAGTATTCTATATGTGCATGCTTATTATATATATATATATATTATATATTATCCAACATGCTTCGCATGTTAAATAATATAACGCGTATTTTATATATATATGTGCATGCGCGCTAAACAAGATGAGACTAATAATAATAAACCCCTCAAAGAAATTATATTAAGTCCTAAGCGTTCAAAGATATTTGGAATATCGAACGTCGCCTTCTAGCATGGTAAAGCAATAGAGTATTAAATGTTTAATATGAGTTTGTTGTGTCAATACAAGGCAAGTATTAAATATTTAAGATGTTGCTTTATCACATTTGATGCTTATAAATAGACTGAACGATGCTGTTTTGTTGTGTCACTACAAGGATAGTGTTTTTCTTTCGAATATATGGAAGTGCTAGGTTGGACTTAACTTGAATAATTTTGATTCGGATGTGTCACCACTTGATCAAAATAATCTAAGAGGCAAAATAAAAGGAGTTACATAGTGATGTAATTGACAATAGTTGTCTACCTATTTATTTATATATCGTTTGTTGTGTCACCACAAGGCTATATACATTTGAAATGAGGTCCTTAATCTCACTAGCAAAACTTTAATTAGATTTGTCGAACTATATATTGAGGGTAATATAGTTTGATGAAAAATAGTGGGAGATACCAATTTAAATAAAGAAATAATTTATTTTGGTAATTAATTAAATGAATGAATGCTAAAATGTTGTCTATTTCACATGCAGAATTTAAAAATGTCAAACTCACTATCACTGCGTAGCATACTTGATGCTAACAAATTGACTGGACCGAATTACCCGGACTGGTTAAGGAATCTGAGAATTGTTCTCACTGCTGAAAAGATTTCTTATGTCCTAAATTCGCCAGTCCCTGCAAGTGTTGCAGAAACAGCCTCTGAGGAAGAGATTACTACTTTTAAAAAATGGCAAGATGATGCAATCTTGGCTCAATGCATCATGCTCGCATCCATGAGTAACGAGCTTCAGCGTCAGCATGAAACTATGGATGCTCCTACTATATTGCTGCACCTCAAAGAGTTGTATGGTGAGCAAAGTAGGACTGCTAGATATCAGATATCTAAGGAGCTCTTCTGATCTCGTATGACCGAGGGCACTGCTGTTGAGACTCATGTCCTTAAGATGATCAATCTGATTGAACAACTTGGACAACTTGGGTTCGTGATGGATGGGGAGTTAAGTCAAGATTTGATCTTGCAGTCACTCCCAGACACCTTCTCACAATTTGTTGTGAATTTTCACATGAATAAGTTGGATGTCAGCTTGCCTGAGCTACTTAACATGCTGAAAACTACTGAAGGTCACTTCTCATCCAATAAGAACCAAGTCTTACCAGTGGATGATTCTTCCAAGAAAAGGAAGAGGCCCAAGGTATCTTCTGAAAAGAAGAAAAACAAGAAGGCTAAGGTAAAGGCGAAGGGAAAGGATAAAAAGAAACCTGATCCAGATAGCAAAGGAATTTGCTACCATTGCAATAAGCCGGGACATTGGAAGAGGAACTGCAAGGAGTATCTTGCGGGCCAAAAGAAGCTTGGAAAAGCTTCGACTTCCGATCTAGGTTTGTTCATGATTGAAATTAATTTTTCTGAAAGTCAAAATTCTACTTGGGTATTGGATACCGGCTGTAGTTCTCACATATGTAATAATATGCAGGGACTAAACAGAAGTAGGAAGCTGAACAAGGATGAAGTCGTCCTACGAGTGGGAAATGGAGTAAAGGTTGCTGCATTGGCTGTAGGGACTTATTGTTTAGCACTGCCTTCGGGAAAGTTCATTAGTTTAAATAATTGTTATTATGTTCTAACACTCATTAGAAACATTATTTCAATTTCTGTATTGGATATGGATGGTTTTGATATTATAATAAAGAACAATAGTTGTTCTATTTATAATAACAATAGTTGTTCTATGACAACGAATGCACGAGGAGGGTATTCTTATTTTATTACTTTCACTGATGATCATTCTAGATTTGGATATGTGTATTTAATGAAATACAAATCTGAATCGTTTGAAAGGTTCAAAGAATTCAGAAGTGAAGTAGAGAAGCAAACTGGTAAGAGTATTAAGATTCTTCGATCGGATCGAGGAGGGGAATACTTGACCAATGAGTTTCTCAATTGTCTCAAAGAAAATGGTATAATCTCACAATGGACTCCATCATGGATGCCACAGTTGAATGGTGTATCTGAAAGGAGAAATCGAACATTGTTGGACATGGTTCGTTCCATGATGAGTTTTACCGACCTTCCAGTATCCTTCTGGGGTTATGCCCTAGAATCGGCTGCATACCTACTTAACAAGGTACCTACCAAATCCGTCCCAAAGACTCCATATGAGATATGGACAGGGAGGAAACCAAATCTTAAGCATGTTAAGACTTGGGGTTGTCCAGCTTATGTCAAAAGGTTTGAGCATGATAAGCTGAAGACTAGATCCGACAAATGTAGATTTGTGGGATACCCTAAAGAAACATCAGGGTATTATTTCTATCATCCTACTGATCAAAACATCAGGGTATGGATTCATCATAGAGGATGATGATGAGGTACGCATCATAGATAATGATGATCCATTGACTTACGAAGAGGCTATGAGTAGTGAAGACTCAGAGAAATGGCTATAAGCCATGAAATTCGAGATGGACTCCATGTATGAAAACCAAGTATGGACTTTGGTTTCACCACCTGAGGGCATTAAGCCTATTGGGTGTAAATGGGTCTTTAAGAGAAAGACTGGAGCAGATGGCAAGGTTGAGACCTATAAGGCCCGACTGGTTGCAAAAGGTTTCAAACAAAGACAATGAGTTGACTATGATGAAACCTTCTCACCAGTAGCTATGCTCAACTCCATTCGGATTTTGCTTGCGATTGCAGCTTATTATGACTACGAGATCTGGCAAATGGACGTGAAAACGGCCTTCCTCAATGGAGAGCTTGAGGAGAATGTATATATGATACAACCAGAGGGTTTTGTTTCAACGGTTGGAACAAACCAAGTCTGTAAGCTGCAACGATCTATTTATGGATTGAAGCAAGCTTCTCGAAGATGGAACATCCGTTTTGATGAGATAATCAAAAGGTTTGATTTTATCAAAAATGAGGATGAACCTTGTGTGTACAAGAAGGTTAGTGGGAGCGCTGTTTCATTCCTTGTATTATATGTTGATGACATATATCTGATAGGGAATGATGTTCCTATGCTACAGTCGATCAAAATTTGGTTATCTAAACACTTCTCCATGAAAGACTTGGGTGAGGCATCCTATATTTTGGGGATAAAGATCTATAGAGATAGATCTAAAAGGATGCTAGGCTTGACCCAAGGAAAGTACATTGACTCGATGCTAAAGAAGTTTAGCATGGAAGATTCCAAGAGAGGTCTCATGCCGATGAGCCATGAAATACATCTCTCTAAGAAACAGGCCCCAAAGACACCTGAGGAGAGGGACCGTATGAGTAAGATTCCTTATGCTTCCGCAATAGGATCTATCATGTACGGTATGATATGTACTAGACCAGATGTCGCTCATGCACTTAGTGTAACCAGCAGATATCAGTCGAGTCCAGGAGAAGAGCACTGGAAGGCAGTGAAAAACATCCTAAAGTACTTGAGAAGAACTAAGGATGTATTTCTTGTCTACGGTGGGTCTGAATTGAAACTAGAGGGCTATACAGACTCAAGTTTTCAAACGGACCAAGATGACAGTAAATCCGTTTCAGGGTACGTGTTTACCTTAAACGGTGGCGCAGTGAGTTGGAAGAGTTCTAAGCAGCAAATAGTTGCTGATTCGGTGACAAAGGCAGAGTACATAGCTGCAAGTGAAGCTGCAAAGGAAGCTGTTTGGATGAAGAAGTTCATAACTGAACTTGGAGTGGTTCCTAGCATTAGAGGAGCAGTACCTTTATTCTGTGACAACAACGGAGCTGTTGCGCAGGCTAAGGAACCCAGGTCTCATCAGAAATCCAAACACGTGTTGCGGCGGTTTCATTTGATTAGAGAGATCATTGAAAGAGGAGATGTCACCTTGGAGCGTGTGGACTCTCAAGACAACATTGCAGATCCATTTACTAAAGCTTTAACTCAACAGCAGTTTGATCGTCACTTAGAAAAGATGGGTATAAGATACCATGGCGATTGGCTTTAGTGCAAGTGGGATATTGAAAGTAGTATGCACTCAAGCCAATCATATTTGATATGATGTAGCATATACTTTGTAATCTTATTCATTTATTAATAAAGGAATTGATTTTCTTAAAAGGCATTTTATATTATCTACATGGTGCTGTTATATTAAATGTGATAAACTCATAATTTTGAGCAATGCTTTTAGAATCATGATGATGATCATGCTAATGAGATCTAAATTCAAGATAGCTCACAAACTAAAATTGTTTCTAATCGTTGGATTATAAATTGGGGATTAGTGAATCCGGATAGATTAGTACATACGTTGCTTGGTCTTAGGAAGAGGATGATTGATCTCATAATCATTTGTGTGGAGACACTAAAGCAAGTATGTAGGTGCTTATTGGAGAATAAGTTCACTGAACGTGGCTCGCTAAGGAATACCTAATGGAGTTTTACTCGCCTGTCAATAGGAATTCCTCTAGTGATAGTAGTACAAGTGATCCTTGGACTTGAGATCATCATAGTATCTTGTGTATGATGAGTTATACTTTGACATGTCCCTTAAGATCTTGTGGGTATATCAAAGGGTATGATTGGGTATAATTAGTTATACATGGAGATAGGTGAATTATCAACAAAGAATCTACCTCGTCTAGTAAAAGATGTGAATGTCCTATGTGATTCGATAAATGATAAGTCAGTAGTCCTTGGCCAAGGCAGAATGAAATTAGAAAGGAGTTTCTAATTTGCATTAATTACAGTTGTGCATTTGGGAATCGAAATACATATAATTAAATAAAATAAGACTTGACAGTAAATCCATGTCTTATATTTAATTGGGACATTGTATGGTAGAAGGATTGAATTGTATGGTAACTATTTATTCAAAGGTTCTTTTGTGATTAATGTTGAAATCTATATTATCTGGAAAGTCGTTGATCGCTAAGGGGGCTTACCCTTACTGTAGAATAAATATTATTTATTTAAATGAATTAAATAGTTTAATTTATTTATTTAAATAAGATTAGAATTGTTCTAATTGATTTATTCACAACCGATTTAATATGGAGAACCTAAAGGGTCACATCGCAAAAGAAAAATATTTATTTAATAAGTAAATGACATAATTGTAATAATAAGTTAAGTGTATTTAATTTACTCTATGGAGATAGAATAAATTAAATAGCTTAATATTTATTATTTAATATTTTGGAAATATTAAATATAAATTAATAAGAGGAGTCTTATTATTATTATTATTACTTTTACTATTATTTAATTCCTAATAGGGATTGAGAATTAATTAGTAAAAGTACTTTCCCATGGATTCCTAATTGGATTAGGAACATTATTAATTAAAAGAGTTTAATTATAATACAAACCCTAATCCTAAATAGTTTAGGAAAAGGTTATTCCTACATCTATAAATAAGAGGAGTCTTATCATAGATTGGGTTACACACTCTTGCATTAGATTGTGGAGAGTACTTACAATTTGTATAGAGATAGAAACTAGGGTTTTGCTAAATACCCAACTTCTTGAATACTTGTTCTTCCTTGGTGGATCACCTCTAGAGGCCAAACACTTGGGTGGCTAACGTTGATCAAAGGAAGGAATCACACCGTAGCATTCGAGGAGAACACGAAGGACTAGGAGTTGAACTTGTACCCGAGGAAGCTTTGTTCTACGAGGGTATAATTCTTATTCTCTTTCTCTTTCGTTTATATCGTTAATTGAGCACATAGATAGATCTTGGTGATGGTTTGTATAAAATTTTAAAATTCGATTTTATCGCGCTTCCGCACTATTTATGTAATTTGATTGCATGTTCGCGCTATATACAAACCTAACATAAGCAACATTTAATACCCAATAATTCACTACACATGGTTAGCTCAATATTCCCAACCTGTTATTATCATAACCATTCTTCATATTTCATTTAAACACTTAAATTGATTCCTTATGAATCATTATGCCACCCAAGGCTTAGTCCCTCAAGCTTGGTTAATACATAAACTAAGCTTGGTCACACATATAGTCTCATAATTCATACTGGATGTAACTTCACTGCAGTATATAACACACATTACACGTAAAACATATAATTAGTAACAATTCTCATATTCATAATTAATAATCTTATCAAATTTCTTGGGTATTACAGGTTTCTTAGAGTTGGCATCGCCACCAGAAAACCATGTTGCAGGGTCGATCTAGGATATATCAATCAGAAGGCTCTCGACGAGGTGGGAGCAGGCGAAGGAGTCGCTCCAGAGAAGGCAACAACGAGCATCGAGGGAGGTTATGACAAAAACGGCAGGTAGCTTTTACGGAGCATATTGGGGACAAAGGCTAGCAGCAGTTAAATAGACGAAGCAGTCGTCTGTTGACCAAACGTCGCCTTTCACCCCTGAAATTGATCTGGCCTAGGCCTACTAGTCTAAAAAGATGCCTCCGATGGAGAGTTATAATGGTTCTGAGGATCCTTACGACCAGACACATGCGTACAACCGTCTCATGAACTACTATGACCATTCTGATGCTGCTAAGTGTCACATGTTCGCCACCATATTAAAAAAAGAGTAAGGGAGTGGATGACATCATTATCATCGAACTTTATCGGTTCATAGGAGGAGTTGTGCAAGAAATTCCATGCCAGTTTTGGAAGCAATAAGAGGAGGGGGAAGGTGATGGCTTCTCTTATACAGGTTAGACAGCAGTCAAATGAGAGCCTGAGTGAATATGTGAAGAGGTTTCGAGAGGCAATCAGAACGATGATAGAATTAAATGCCCCTCAGGCCCTCGGATTCTTTAATACCAGGCTAGATGTTGTAAAATTGAAAAAGCTGATGAAGGATATAATGTTAACCCCTCCGAAAGATTTATCGGAGGCATATAACCGGGCAAAAGGCTTTATTGCCATCAAAGAGGCTATGGGGAGTCTAAAGCCACAATCATAATCGTCAGATAGAGATAGAGATCAATATAGGAGTAACCATCCAAGGTCAGATACGCAGCCGAAGAGAGGCTTCAACGGTGGGAGTTTGGGAGGCAGAAACTTCAATAATGGCAGTTCGGGAGGTGGGCGACCACCCTTCTTGAATCGAGGATTTAGTAAGGTTTATACCCCCCTCAATATTAATCGGGCGAAAATATTGGAGGAGATGAAAGATAAGCCCTACTTTGAACTGTGCCCAGCCAATACCCGCCCGTGGAGAGAAGATCAGAATCGATATTGCAACTACCATCAAACCACGGGGCACTCGACCGAAGATTGTCGACACTTAAAGGAACTGATAGAATAGAATGTTCAGAACGGGGAGTTGGTTCACTACGTTGCTGGCAGATGAGGTTCGGGAAAGAAGGAGGAGGTTGTTAGTAAGGAGCAACTAAAGGATCGACAACCCGAACAAAACCCACTATTTCCTTGAAATGTAGTAGACGTTATCTCAAGAGGCTCGATTGGACATATAACTAGAAAGAAACGAAAAGGATTGGTGGATGTAGTTCTGACAGTGTCCAAACAGCATGCTAGGAGGGATCAGGCTTACCCTGGCACGATTATATTATTCACTGATGAGGATTATCCCGCCGAGTTCGTGGAATCGCATGAAGTAGCATTGGTGATCACTGCCTAGGTCGGACTAGTAGACGTGAGGAGGATGATGATCGATAATGGGTCTTCGGTAGACATCATGTACAGTCATCCATACTAGAGGTTAAATCTAGAAGGGAGGAAGATAGAATTAGGGTAGGAGGCTCCTTTATATGGGATCAGCAACGATCTAGTGCATGTGGCGGGAACTATCGAGCTGTCAGTCATCTTCGGCACAGCTCCATAATAGGCAAGAATAAATGTCAGATTTTTTGTTGTACAAGTGCACTCGGCTTACAATGAAATCTTGGGTTGGCCGACATTAGCAGCTTTGCAGGCAGTAACTTCTATACCCCATTTTAAATTGAAGTTCCCTACACCGAATGGGGTCGACGAAGTCAAGGGAGATTTGGATATCGCCCGTAGGTGCTATAGGAACACTCTAATCTCATTGGGAGTTGGGATCAACAAATAGAGATAGACAATGGCCATCGAGGTAGAACCACTCACCGAAGGTAGTACAGAACCCCTCCGCTTTGTCGGTCGAAGAGACGGAAGATATTGAACTGATCCCAGGATATAAGGAAAAGATAATTAAGATTGGCTCGGGATTACAGGAATCCTTTTGGATAGGGTTGATAGATCTAATTCGTGTGTATATTGATATCTTCTCATGGGTATCCAGTGACATGCTTGGGATTGACGAGTCGGTGGTTGTGCACAAGTTGTGTGTAGATCCTGCCGTTTTCAGCTAGACCAGAGCAGGCGAAGAAATTAGAATAGACAAAGGATGCTACGCTAGATGAACGTTAATTTGATATATTGAAATTACGTAGTCAAAGAATATTGTATAGAAGAATAGTTAATTCTGGTTGTGAGTTCATGAATACTCATAATCAATGTAACAGAGTGAAACATATTATTTATAATTTGAGATGTATAGATCAGATCATGAAGATCTACAGATGGAATAACAAGTTGTAAAGGTTACAAAGTTTGGAATAAAAGTAGTTGATGTGTTAATTGGTATCAAAGCGAGGTTGTATTCATTATGTTATAAATAAAGATTATAATTATTGAGATGATGTGTCGTACCGTGATGCACCAGACCTGTGGTTTAAGGGACCCAAATTTGGGGGAGTTATAGGAATGACTCTTTTGTCCTCTTGCGACGTTAGAAAATATATACAAAATTTCGAGTGTCTACAGATATCCCTCTTGTTATGTTTATGCAATGCAATGAAATGAGCATGACAAAGATATAGACACCCAATGCATGACAAGGTAAATTGACAATGCAAGATAATCATATAAAAAGATGTAAATCAATTATCAAATGATGCAAATGGTGTGAAATGCTTTAAACTACACCATCATATTGCTCCGCTGGGGGAAATCGTCATCATATTGACATTATTAGGTATCGTCTCTGATATCTTCATTGGGTCTCGTCCCCAATGGCTACGTTATCGGGTCTCGTCCCATATGCTTTCATTGAGTCTCATCCTTAACGGACATATCATCAGGTCTCGTCCCTGACACTTTTGTTGAGTCTCGTCCCTAACGCTTTTGTTGAGTTTCATCCCCAACGGATATACCATCAGGTCTCGTCCCTGACACTTTTGTTGAGTCTTGTCCCTAACGGATATATCATCAGGTCTCGTCCCCAACGCTTTTGTTGAGTCTCGTCCCCAACGGATATATCATCAGATCTCGTCCCCGACGCTTTTGTTGAGTCTCGTCCCCAACAGATATATCATTAGGTCTCGTCCCTGACGCTTTTGTTGAGTCTCGTCCCCAGTGGATATATCATCAGGTCTCGTCCCTGACGCTTTTGTTGAGTCTCGTCCCCATTAGATATATCATCAGGTCTCATCCCCGACGCTTTTGTTAAGTCTCCTTCCCAACAGATACATCATCAGGTCTCGTCCCTGACGCTTTTGTTGAGTCTCTTCCCCAAGAATATATCATTAGGTCTCATCCCTGAGGCTATTGTTGAGTCTCGTCCCCAATGAATATATCATCAAGTCTTGTCCCCAACAAATATATCATCAGGTCTCGTCCCTAACGCTTTTGTTGAGTCTCGTCTCCAACGGATATATCATCAAGTCTCGTCCCTAATGCTTTTGTTGAGTCTCGTCCCCAACGGATATATCATCAGGTCTTGTCCCTAACGCTTTTGTTGAGTCTCGTCCCCAATAGATATATCATCAGGTCTCATCCTTGACGCTTTTGTTGAGTCTCGTCCCCAATAGATATATCGTCGATTAAGCAAAAGAAGATACACTTTCTTTAATATTCAACTGCTTTTTCTCATTGTTCCATCGTTTTTACCATTTTTCTCATTTTTTTGGTCTGTTTTTTTACCGTTTTCTCATTTTTTTGATATCTTAAAACCCATTGTTATCAATTTTCAAATTCTTGTAACTATCCTTGCCTAAAAATGACATTTTTAGGCTTTAGAAATGCATTTTTCTTCGTGATTACACCTATTCGACCGAAATGGACGCATTTTGACCACACGTGTACCAAAGCAGGAGTGGTGGGGCCCACCATAGTTGGCCGCAGGTGCATCTGCGGCTGGCCGTGGTGGTTATACACCACTCGGGCCCTGTTCTTCTTTCATTCTTCTTAACTTTCTTTGGCTCTCCTTCTTGATTTCTCTAATATTCTAACGCATATTCTCGTACATTCTGTTTCGTGGGGCTTAATTCTATCAATTTTACCTCTGCACATTCGTTTATTATCTTGCAGGTAACGTATTCGTCTGACTCTTGCGCGCTTTTGCTTTCGTTTTGTTACCTTATGGAATCTAGTAAGTTAAAATGCAATGTATCACAAATGTATGCTCTAATGACTTGATAAAAATATTTCGCTTCGATGTATGCATGTATTTTAATATGCTGAACATGTGGATGCAAAAATTTTCATGATCTGATATCATTTTTTTTTTGCACATTTTTGATAAAAATTATCTGTTTTAATATTGGAATTGGCTTTATATGCTGGTTTCCAATTTTGAAATATTTTTACTGCTATTATACGCCTTATTTATATATAGCAAGGATGAGCAACTACGTTGCCCAATAAGTTTAACAGTTATCACCCAGCACATAATTCCCATTTTACACATACTTTATCCTTTTCATGCTTTACATTTCTACATACTTCATGTTTCTTATACCTGACATATATTCATGTCTCATACTTATAATGCTTTGCATTTAAATATGTTTCATAACATTAATCCATAAAATTCATATAGATCGTTTCATCTTCAGCCATCAATTAAGTATCAACAACATTTAACAAGTAGTTGCATGAAGTTCACATTAAAACAAGTTCACATGAATTCCACATATCACCTAAATTTGCACATAACATATAAACACAAGTTCTGAAAAACTTGCCTCAGTTCGTAGTTCATCATCGATATCATTTACGTCCATAATCTCTTCCTTCAACTGATAACTTACATCATCCATAAGGATTTATAGAATTAACTTATCAGTTAATCGTCACCTCGTAACATAATCCGATAATTGTCCTTTCGACTTATACTAATATAAACGTTCCCTCACATCTTTTTATAATATTATCATAAAAATATACGATTAACCTTTACTTAGACTCATACGTCACATATGAACATATTCCAGCCAGTAGAAATTATTTCGGCATTTCCCGACGTACAATTTTTTAATTATTTTTATTCCGTTAAAAGTCTAATTCCCCCATTAAACCTTCTTAACCACTTTATTATTTTTTTCGTTTTTGGTGACACATACATACATATATTCCATACACAAAATAATTTTATTAAAAATTTTCAGCTTTCTTTACTATTTTTCAAAAAGCCGTTTTTAGATCGTAGCTTAGCAAAATTCGCTATATTGTGCTCAATTATAAAAATCACCAAATTGGTCAAAATATTAAACATATTAACATGAACTTTGAATTTAAATTTTCTGACAATTGGAGTTATAGAACTTAAGTTATAGCAGTTTTGTCAAAAAATCCAAATATTGAATTGGTCATATCTCACTCATCCGAAGTCGGAATACATTCATCCTTGGACCCGAGCTTCATTATATCATGTAGTTTCAGTATCCAAAAGGGATTAATTTATTTCAATGCTTGAGTGGATGAAACAGTGCATGAAAACGTTTGGGCAGCTTGTTTCGATAGTTTTTCAACTTTGTCCTGTTTTGGTAGAAACTGTCCACAAAACAATTTACAAGGTATTTTCCAGAAATTCCAATTGGAGTGTTTAGAAGACTCCCATATATAACTCTAGAACTCTACCACACTTAAAAATTCGAAATAGGCTGGGAGTTATGCCTGTCCAAATTTCAGGTTTCGTGTTCCGAAAAACAGTTTTTCCATCGATTAGGATTTCTAGGAAAGCTTTCATGTTTTCATGATTTCTCATGCATATAACACATAACAAGCATATATACCTCATCATAACCTCCATTATATCATAGGATCTACCATGATCCTCCTCACAAACAAATCTCCGACAACCATCATACTAAAACATACACTAAACTAAGTAAAGTAAAGCTAGGGTTTTGAAAAGTTTTATACCTTTTTCTTAATGTAAATTCTATCTCCCTCCTATGTACTTCCCCTTGACTGCTGATCAAGGTTTCTATTATAGTAAATAGTTCATGTAATAGGATAAGTTAGAATTATTTTGAATAATTGGAGACAAAGGAGCAAGGAGCGATTGAAGACCCGTTTGTAATGGAGCCCGGGATTTAAATGTAATAGTTATATTTAAATTTAATTCTTGCACCCTAGGTTTGACCTTTTGGTTCACTTGGTGGCTCTAGTGAACCAAACTAGAATAAAAGTCCATAATCAATCCGGGTAGAATATAGTATTCTATATGTGCATGCTTACTATATATATATATTATATATTATCCAACATGCTTCGCATGTAAAATAATATGACGCGTATTTTATATATATATGTGCATGCGCGCTAAACAAGATGAGACTAATAATAATAAACCCCTCAAAGAAATCATATTAAGTCCTAAGCGTTCAAAGATATTTGGAATATCGAACGTCACTTCTAGCATGGTAAAGCAATAGAGTATTAAATGTTTAATATGAGTTTGTTGTGTCACCACATGGCAAGTATTAAATATTTAAGATGTTGCTTTATCACATTTGATGCTTATTAAGGAATTGAACATTACTGTTTTGCTGTGTCACCACAAGGACGATATTTTTCTCTTCACATATATGGAAGTGCTAGGTTGGACTTAACTTGGATAATTTTGATTCGGATGTATCACCACTTGATCAAAATAATCTAAGAGGCAAAATACAAGGAGTTACATAGTGATGTAATTGATAATAGTTGTCTACCTATTTATTTATATATCGTTTGTTGTGTCACCACAAGGCTATATACATTTAAAATGGGATCCTTAATCTCACTAGTAAATCTTTAATTAGAATTGCCGAACTATATAATGAAGGTAATATAGTTTAATGAAAAGGTGAGAGATACCAATTTAAATAAAGACCTATTTTATTTTGATGATTAATAAAATGAATGTATGCTAAAATGTTGTCTATTTCACATGCAGAATTTAAAAATGTCAAACTCACTATCACTGCGTAGCATACTTGATACAAACAAACTGACCGGACCGAATTACACGGACTGGTTAAGGAATCTGAGAATTGTTCTCATTGCTGAAAAGATTTCTTATGTCCTAAATTCGCCAGTCCCTGCAAATGTTACAGAAACAGCCTTTGAGGAAGAGATTGCTACTTTCAGAAAGTGGCAAGATGATGCAATCTTGGCTCAATGCATCATGCTCGCATCCATGAGTAACGAGCTTCAGCATCAGCATGAAACTATGGATGCTCCTACTATATTGCTGCACCTCAAAGAGTTATATGGTGAGCAAAGTAGGACTGCTAGATATCAGATATCTAAGGAGCTCTTCCGATCTCGTATGACCGAGGGCACTGCCGTTGAGACTCATGTCCTTAAGATGATCAATCTGATTGAACAACTTGGACAGCTTGGGTTCGTGATGGATGGGGAGTTAAGTCAAGATTTGATCTTGCAGTCACTCCCGGACACCTTCTCACAATTTGTTGTGAATTTTCACATAAATAAGTTGGACGTCAGCTTGCCTGAGTTACTTAACATGTTGAAAACTACTAAAGGTCACTTCTCATCTAACAAGAACCAAGTCTTACTAGTGGATGATTCTTCCAAGAAAAGGAAGAGGCCCAAGGTATCTTCTGAAAAGAAGAAAAACAAGAAGGCTAAGGGCAAGGCGAAAAGAAAGAATAAAAAGAAACCTGATCCAGATAGCAAAGGAATTTGCTACCATTGCAATAAGCCGGGACACTGGAAGAGGAACTGTAAGGAGTATCTTGCGAACTAGAAGAAGCTTGGAGAAGCTTCGACTTCCGATCTAGGTTCGTTCATGATTGAAATTAATTTTTCTGAAAGTCAAAATTCTACTTGGGTATTGGATACTGGCTGTAGTTCTCACATATGTAATAATATACAGGGACTAAGCAGAAGTAGAAAGCTGAACAAGGATGAAGTCGTCCTACGAGTGGGAAATAGAGCAAAGGTTGCTGCATTAGCTGTAGGGACTTATTGTTTAGCACTGCCTTCGGGCAAGTTCATTAGTTTAAATAATTGTTATTATGTTCCGACACTCATTAGAAACATTATTTCAATTTCTGTATTGGATATGGATGGTTTTGATATTATAATAAAGAACAACAGTTGTTTTATTTATAATAAAAATGTTTTATATGGTGTTGGGAACCTACTGAATGGACTTTACATACTTGACTTGCATGAAAATATACTTCAAATTGAACAAACTAAGAAAAGAAAAAGAGGTGATGTTAATTATACCTTTATGTGGCACTGTAGACTCGGTCATATCAATGAAACAAGATTATCCAAGTTGCACAAAGATGGGCTTTTAGAGCTATCTGATTACGAATCATATCCAACTTGTGAATCTTGTCTCATGGGTAAGATGACTAAATCTCCTTTTAGTGGAAAAGGAGAAAGAGTTACAGAGTTATTAGCGTTAGTACACACAGACGTATGTGGACCTATGACAACAAATGCACGAGGAGGGTATTCTTATTTTATTACTTTCACTGATGATCATTCTAGATTTGGATATGTGTATTTAATGAAATACAAATCTGAATCGTTTGAAAAGTTTAAAGAATTCAGAAGTGAAGTAGAGAAACAAACTGGTAAGAGTACTAAGATTCTTCGATCGGATCGAGGAGGGGAATACTTGACCAATGAGTTTCTCAATTGTCTCAAAGAAAATGGTATAATCTCACAATGGACTCCACCAGGGACGCCACAGTTGAATGGTGTATCTGAAAGGAGAAATCGAACATTGTTGGACATGGTTTGTTCCATGATGAGTTTTACCGACCTTCCAATATCCTTTTGGGGTTATGCCCTAGAATCGGCTGCATACCTATTTAACAAGGTACCTACCAAATCCGTCCCAAAGACTCCATATGAGATATGGATAGGGAGGAAACCAAATCTTAAGCATGTTAAGACTTGGGGTTGTCCAGCTTATGTCAAAAGGTTTGAGCATGATAAGCTGAAGACTAGATCCGACAAATGTAGATTCGTGGGATACCCTAAAAAAACATCAGGGTATTATTTCTATCATCCTACTGATCAAAAGGTATTTGTTGCGAAATATGCTGCCTTCTTGGAAAAGGAGTTTATCCTTGAAGGGGTCAGTGGGAGTAAGATATATCTTGAAGAAGTTCAAGAACCACAAAACACTACGGATCAAAGTCAGGTACCTGACCAAGTAGAAGAACCTACTGTACCACTACCTATTCGTAAATCTGGAAGAGTACCGAAGATACCTGAAAGGTATGGATTCATCATAAAGGATGATGATTAGGTACGCATCATAGATGATGATGATCCTTTGACTTACGAAGAGGCTATGAGTAGTGAAGACTCAGAGAAATGGCTAGAAGGCATGAAATCTGAGATGGACTCCATGTATGAAAACCAAGTACGGACTTTGGTTTCACCACCTGAGGGCATTAAGCCTATTGGGTGTAAATGGGTCTTTAAGAGAAAGACTGGAGCAGATGGCAAGGTAGAGACCTATAAGGCCCGACTGATTGCAAAAGATTTCAAACAAAGACAAGGAGTTGACTATGATGAAACCTTCTCACCAGTAGCTATGCTTAAGTCCATTCGGATTTTGCTTGCAATTGCAGCTTATTATGACTACGAGATCTGGCAAATGGACGTGAAAACGGTCTTCCTCAATGGAAAACTTGAGGAAAATGTATATATGATACAACCAGAGGGTTTTGTTTCAACGGTTGGAACAAACCAAGTCTGTAAGCTACAACGATCCATTTATGGGTTGAAGCAAGCTTCTCGAAGGTGGAACATCCGTTTTGATGAGATAATCAAAAGGTTTGATTTTATCAAAAACGAGGATGAACCATGTGTGTACAAGAAGGTTAATGGGAGCGCTGTATCATTCCTTGTATTATATGTTGATGATATATTACTGATAGGGAATGATGTTCCTATGCTACAGTTGATCAAAATTTGGTTATCTAAACACTTCTCCATGAAGGACTTGGGTGAGGCATCCTATATTTTGGGGATAAAGATCTATAGAGATAGATCTAAAAGGATGTTGGGCTTGACCCAAAGAAAGTACATTGACTCGATGCTAAAGAAGTTTAGCATAGAAGATTCCAAGAGAGGTCTTGTTGTCCGATTAATATAACGACAATTTACGCGCAAGTATACGCGATCAACAAGTAATAAAGCGTAAGTAGAGTATCGATCCCACGAGGAATTATTACTGGTCTTTTCCAAGTACTAATATTTTATCATCTCAATCTCATTTAAACAAACAATAATTATTTTTGTTGTTTTGCAATAACGAAGATAACAAATAATCAAACAACTATGGAAAGCATTAAGATAATGAAATTAAATATTAACAAGTCTAAGATCACAATTTCCCCCAACACTTCACTTGAATATCCTAACTCTCTCTTTTCAACTAGTTAAATCACAAGGATTGTTACCCGAGAAATCACAAGTATGTCTAAGCCTCTCTCGATGGTCAAATACGTATTCCCCATTACGGTGTATAGATATATCTCTATTCTACACACTAGCAAGATTCTCATATCAAGAACAATTAGTAAGGTGTATGTCACAAAACCTCATTAACTACTCCATCAATTACCAACTTTCGCAATAGAAATCATTAAGCATGGATTCTCCCATGGATACATGTGGTATTTAGGTATATGTCTATCCTAAATGCAATCAAATTATCCATTCATGAGGGTAATAAATAAAACACACGTCACTTAATTTCATAAATTATCCATAGGAATATCTAATTTTCACATTATATCATAACAAGGTCTCAACCTATACTTCCTCTCTCAATTCCATATAAGTTCCCAAGGTAATTACTAACTAAGTAATTAATATATAAAGCACAAATTATGATATCCAATCACAAATAATTAACCAACATTAAAGAGAGAGCATTCAATTTAAACTATGTATTGGGTTCCATTGAAATCTTAGAAAATTAGTTCTAGTTCATAGGAATTACAATAAACATCAAATTTGATCTATACATCATGATAGAATTACAAATTAATAAGAGAATACTAGAGATAGAATGATAAAACCCCTTAGGAAGATATTCAATGGTTGCTTGATGGGTTGATTCTTGTTCTCTAGCTTTCCTTCAAGATTTGATACTCCTTGCTCTTCTTGTTCCTTGGACTTTGCTAAAAATTGCCTTGTATTGCAGATTTTTCCTCTTAATTTGATGTTTATGGAAGCCTCCCTCTATCTAGAATTGATGTTATAAGTGTTAGATGGTGTTAGAATACCTATATGAGTCGCCCCCTAGATGTTATATGAGATGGGTATATGAAACCCTAGCTTAGATATCAAAAATTGGCCAAAAATGACGAAATCCGAAGTGCAACCAGGGGGTTCTCGCCCCGGCGCCAAAATTGGCCTGAATTCCGTCGCCCCGGCGGTGGAACTCTATACCGCGAGACAGTTTCGACGTCTGTTGGAAATATAGCCATAACTTCTTCGTCCGAACTCGGATTAAGGCGTTTAAGGAGGCTATGGAAAGCTAAGAAGTAGCTCTACAACTTTCATAACTGGAGCGTGACGAGATAATGGCCGGATCAAGGATCAAATTGGCCCCGAATCAGCTGTTGTGTAAAGTTCATGCAAAATCCGATGGTAAAATGATCATAACTCCCTCATACGAACTTCAAATGGGATGATTGCATATGTTCTGGAAAGCGGAGACAAAGATCTACAACTTTCGTTCTTTGAGTTTTGAGAGATTCGGATTGCATCATGGGTCAAATTGAGAAACAAGCAGCAGGAATGCTAGATTCGAGCCAAAAACGTAACGATCCAAGGGGCCTTTATTTCATTTCCTACAAAACAAAGTAAAAACACATAAAAGCACACAAAAACATATAAAACTGATACAAAACTACATTACACAATAATAAGATGGAAATACATAAAACCAAACAAAATAGCTAAAGACTTACAAATTATCAAGGCTAAAAGTACCCAATTTGTGTGAATAAAACACACTCATCAGGTCTCATGTCGATGAGCCATGGAATACATCTCTCCAAGAAACAGGCCCCAAAGACACCTGAGGAGAGAGACCGGATGAGTAAGATTCCTTGTGCTTCCGCAATAGGATCTATCATGTACGGTATGATATGTACTAGACCATATGTCGCTCATGCACTTAGTGTAACGAGCAGATATCAATCGAATCCAGGAGAAGAGCACTGGAAGGCAGTGAAAAACATCCTAAAGTACTTGAGAAGAACTAAGGATGTATTTCTTGTCTACGGTGGGTCTGAATTGAAACTAGAGGGCTATACAGACTCAAGTTTTCAAACGGACCAAGATGACAGTAAATCCGTTTCGGGGTATGTGTTTACCTTAAACGGTGGCGCGGTGAGTTGGAAGAGTTCCAAGCAGCAAACAGTTGCTGATTCAGTGACAGAGGCAGAGTACATAGCTGCAAGTAAAGCTGCAAAGGAAGCTGTTTGGATGAAGAAGTTCATAACTGAACTTGGAGTGGTTCCTAGCATTAGAGGAGCCGTACCTTTATTCTGTGACAACAACGGAGCTGTTGCGCAGGCTAAGGAACCCAGGTCTCATCAGAAATCCAAACACGTGTTGCGGCACTTTCATTTGATTAAAGAGATCATTGAAAGAGGAGATGTCACCCTGGAGCGTGTGGACTCTCAAGACAACATTGCAGATCCATTTACTAAAGCTTTAACACAACAGCAGTTTGATCGTCACTTAGAGAAGCCGGGTATAAGATACCATGGCGATTGCCTTTAGTGCAAGTGGGAGATTGAAAGTAGTATGCACTCAAGCCAATCATATTTGATATGATGTAGCATATACTTTGTAATCTTATTCATTTATTAATAAAGGAATTGATTTTCTTAAAAGGCATTTTATATTATCTACATGGTGCTGTTATATTAAATGTGATAAACCCATAATTTTGAGCAATGCTTTTAGAATCATGATGGTGATCATGCTAATGAGATCTAAATTCAAGATAGCTCACAAACTAAAATTGTTCCTAATCGTTGGATTACTAAATTGGGGATTAGTGAATCCGGATAGATTAGTACATACGTTACTTGCTCTTAAGAAGAGGATGATTGATCTCATAATCATTTGTGTGGAGACACTAAAGCAAGTATGTAGGTGCTTATTGGAGAATAAGTTCACTGAACGTGGCTCGCTAAGGAATACCTAATGGAGTTTTACTCGCATGTCAATAGGAATTCCTCTAGTGATAGTAGTACAAGTGATCCTTGGACTTGAGATCATCATAGTATCTTGTGTATGATGAGTTATACTTTGACATGTCCCTTAAGACCTTTAGGGTATAACAAAGGGTATGATTGGGTATAATAAGTTGTACATGGAGATATGTGAATGATCAACAAAGAATCTACCACGTCTAGTAAAAGATGTGAAATATCCTATGTGATTCGATAAATGACAACTCAGTAGTCCTTGGCCAAGGCAGAATGAAATTAGAAAAGAGTTTCTAATTTGCATTATTTAGAGTTGTGCATTTGAGAATCGAAATACATATAATTAAATAAAATAAGACTTGACAGTAATTCCATGTCTTATATTTAATTGGGACATTGTATGGTAGAAGGATTGAATTGTACGGTAACTATGCACTGAAAGGTTCTTTTATGATTAATGTTAAAATCTATATTATCTGGAAAGTCGTTGATCGCTAAGGGGGCTTACCCTTATTGTAGAATAAATATTATTTATTTAAATAAATTAAATAATTTAATTTATTTATTTAAATAAGATTAGAATTGTTCTAATTGATTTATTCACAACCGGTTTAATATGGAGAACCTAAAGGGTCACACTGCAAAAGGAAAATATTTATTTAAGAAGTAAATGGCATAATTGTAATAATGAGTTAAGTGTATTTAATTTAGTCTATGGAGATAGAATAAATTAAATAGCTTAATATTTATTATTTAATATTTTAGAAATATTAAATATAAATTAATAAGAGGAGTCTTATTATTATTATTACTATTACTATTATTTAATTCCTAATAGGGATTGGGAATTAATTAATAGAAGTACTCTCACATGAATTCCTAATTGGATTAGGAGTTTAATTTAATTAAAGGAGTTTAATTGAATAGAAACCCTAATCCTAAATAGTTTAGGGAAGGGTTTTCCTACATCTATAAATAAGAGAAGTCTTATCATAGAATAGGGTTACACACTGTTGCATAAGAATTGTGGAGAGTACTTATAATTTCTATAGAGATAGAAACTAGGGTTTTGTCAACACCCATCTTCTTGAATAGATATTATTCCTTGGTGGATCACCTGTAGAGGCCAAACACTTGGGTGGCTAACGTTGATCAAAGGAAGGAATTTAATCGGTGGAATTCAAGGAGAACGCGAAGGAATTAGAGGTGAACTTGTACTTGAGGAAGCTAGAATTCTACAAGGGTATAATTCTTATTCTCCATCTCTTTCGTTTAATTAATAATTGTGCATAAAGAAAGATCATGGTGATGGTTTGTATAAAATTTTAAAATCTGATTTTATCGCGCTTCTGCTTTATTTATGTAATTTGATTGCATGTTCGCATTATACAAACCTAACAACAATTATGAGTCATGAACTTATCATAAGTATGAGTTTCAAAACTCGCACCTATTCTTAATATTTTCTACTATCAGATATACATACATATCTACCTCTTTCATTTACTCTTTCCTATCTAATTTATGGACATAAATCTATTCTTAGCCCAAGTCTTATCTGACTTGCTTCGACTCATAACTACATGCTTATTTTCAGGTATTATCATCTTCATCATCACATCTCTTATATTCGTATATAAACTTTAATTTATAATACTATTTTAGAATCATCAATTTGACATAATATATCCTACCCTCATATAACCATAACCTTTCATACCCTCGATCCTTTATATCTCGTTTCTTATTATTATCTCTTACATCCTTTTCCATTCATGACATGTCTACTTATTATTGAATAATCAAAATTCTTTTAAAACATTATATTATAACATTCTTCTCACTCCTTTCTTCTTTTTCTCATTTCTTATTCTTCAACATTTCTATTCTCTGCGTTTAGTGACTTATCTTATAATATCTCTTCATAACCTCCTTAGAGCCTTTGGCACAAAAGTCTCTCAACCATATCTGTTCTTCCTAACACGTAGATTAGATTAAAATATTTAATTATTTCTCTACTCCTAATCTAGGTTTTAAGTTTTAACCTTTATGTAATTATTTAAGACCTTATTAAAAAGTCTAATAAATATCGGGATATCACAATCTCAGCTGGAGGATGAGACATCTGAACAGAGTATTTCGGGGCTCAGATCAAAGTACACGAAGTCATCACAACGACCACCGAGTGATAAACTACTCAAGGCATGGCGGTTGACTAACTAGCATCAATGAGAAGCTCCATTTCTACACTTTGCTTTATCTTTCCGGATCTAGAATTGACCAAACCTTATATCATTGTGTAGCTCTCGAAAAGAGCTTTTCGAAATGGTATGACACGTCTCCTAACTTTTCCCGAATTAAAAATTACGAGCGTTTCAGAAAACAAGATGAAAAGCCGACTACACGACACGAAAACTGAGGTAGGTGAGCCCCATCTGGGCCAGCAACAGGTACACCTGCGGTTACCCAGGGATGCTTATATATGGGCGATTTCAGCAGATTTTGAAAAAAAGTGGAGGAAGTTAGAGAGAGAAAGAGGAGGATTTCTAGAGAGAGAAGCTCGAAATTTGATTTAGATCTACTAGATTTTCTAAAACTTTGTATTAGATTAGCTAGATCTATACACATTCAAGCTTAAGGAAGCATTAATCTCATATCCCAAGGTGAAAGATTCAATCTTTTGTGTTTCTAGCATAGATTTGGCTTAGATTTAATATATATTGTATTGATCTAGTGATTTGATTCCAATGTACCCGCCGCCAAGGGATTCTAATCAATTGAATCACTTGATAGCCAGTTTGGGATATATATATATATATATATATATATATATATATATGCATATATTCTCGATAAATTCTCGTCTATGTCATCAAGTAATTTATAGGAATCTAAGTCTATGGATCTCATCCCCATAGATCTTGGATACTTTTGGTTAAATACCGACGATGCATAGTTATCCCTCAATTTGTTGGTTTCGATCGTTAAAATAAAGGATTAGGGTCTTTAGGAGCCCTTTTCTCGAGATTATCGCCGTCAACTATGTATATATATTATCTTATTAGAATTTTAATATGTGAGCTGTGACACCCCCAAATTCAGGTTCTTTGAACCTCGAATTTAGTGCTCACGATCCACTTCATACAACACCTTTAAACAACATATAATGACTAATGCGGAAAATAATAAACATATGTTGTTCATTACAAAAGGTTAACTAAGTCCCAAGGTCTACAACCTTTAAACAAAATACAACTCGACTACCTTATAGTGCAAAAGGTTTGCAACTTACACAGCTTGTTTCCACAATAAAACACTATCAGCATCTACCGAAACTACTCGACCGTAGTTCCTTAGCTCTTCAAAATAATCGAATGCTCGATCTTATCTGAAAAAGGAGTTCATGATATAGCAAGGGTGAGCAACTACTTTGCTCAGCAAGTTAAAATAAACAACAAACGATATATCATGAATGAAAAGAATAAACTTCTTTGGATTTCACAATATACAATAATTGTGAATAACTGTCAACCATATTACTTCTAGGAGATTAACTGAAAAGCTGATAATCTCAACATGCAATAATAAATTCGAGAGCGATATCAATAATGATAGCTTTAAATAACACTTGCAAGAATGAATAACTTTAAGAACTGATATTCAAAACCCATGGTAAAGAATATTTACTGCTGAGTTGGTCATTATAGACCGTGAACAGGGTTGAGGGCTTGTCCCAGGTCTCTCTCCTGGAATACCTCGTGAGAACTTCTCCAGGTCTTAACAGGACATCTCATGAGAACTTCCCCAGGTCTTAATTGGGCATCTCGGAGTAGTTTAATAGTTAAAACAACTGTAAACACTCAGCTGGATACGCAAGGTGGCCAAACCTCTTGTACCCAATGTATATGCATAACATTAAAAATTTTTGGTTGCGCGCTAAGTCGAATTAACGACATCAAAATCCCTTTTTGTAAGGGTTGTTTCTGCTCAGTATGATCATAAGAATCCGCATCCTCAATGGTTTGGATAGCTTCAACAATATTCAAATCAATGAATTTAAATATACAAATGTCTAGCCGAAACAATTGGCATAGACTACTTCGTTAAATAGTTCTTATTAAGAACTCATGCAAATAAATGTCTAGCTGAATCAATTAGCATAGACTTACTCCGTAAATGGTTCATCTTTAGAACAACATAAATCAATGTCTAGCAGAAGCAATTGGCATAGACTTGCTTCTTAAATAGTTCAAATTCAGAACATGACTTGCATGTGCACGAATGTGCGAATAACAATAAATAATATGATATGGAATAATATACAATAATTATTCCAGCTTACAACTAAACAGTCTATAATCAATACAATCGTGACATTAAACAATTTTAATATAAGATACTTGCTCAATAATAATATGAGTGAAGGTAGGGAACTTGCATAATACACCACATCCTGCTCGAATGTAAATTGAGTAGGGTTAAAGGAACTTGCCTGATAGACGAGCTACAACTAACTAGCTTTAAATAACTCTCTTAGAATGACCTAACATTAATAGCATTGGTCTATCAATTAGTACTGCACATATATGCTTACAAAATCACTTAAGGCGATAAACACTTAATCACATAGTTAACACATTGGTTAGACATAATATTATCCTCCTTGGATAATACTTTAAACTCATTACTAAACAGTTAGTAGAACTCTAATTATTATTACTTTAAAAACAATCACCAATGAATTAATCATTAAATAACATTTTAGTTAGTCACTAATATTATTAAACCCTTTTAATAATATTTTAAATTTAAACTATTATTGTTAATCATTTAATAATAATTTAATTCATTTGATTTAATATTATTAATTCATTTAATAACATTTAAATCATCAGCTATTATTAATAAAACATTTAATAAAAATTAAGCAATTATTAACAATTAAAAAAAACATATAAAACAATTAAATATTAACCCTAATTATTTTTCATAATTAGGAAAATATAAAATTTAATTCCCATGTATCATCAGTATTTATCTTATATTATTATAACATTTTTCACCAATTTTCATAATTTTCTAGCATTCATAGAATTTTCTATGAATTTCCACTATTTTTAAATTAACTTTAAATAGCCTTAACAATACAATAAATATCTATGCTCTTCAATAATTTACCAAAAATTTTCAAAAATTCTGAAATAATAACACAATATTACTGCAAAATAATGTTTAGCACGAAATGATTTTTCTGTAATTTAAATTATAATTTTTAATATGCTGAAACTTCCGAAAATCATAGTAATTAGTCCATTTATCCAAAAATTACAAATCTTATGCCCATTTCACATGAAATTTAATTCTCTACAACTTTGTAGAAGGAAATTTTTCTAAATTCTGTACGGATCGTAGCAGATCTGGCTCGGCCAGAAATTTCGCCGGCGGCAACTTTTCCGGTCATCGATTCCTTCGACTGTACAGTTTTTCGGTGACTATTTCGTTACTTTTCTGTCCAGATCAGTTTATCTAACACCCCATAAATTCATAATAATTATTCCACACCATTTTTGGAAAAGAAATTGTTCACTTATAATTTCGTATTTACATCACTTACATGAGTTTTAACCTCAAATCTTATGGATGTTCACAAAATCAATTACTACAAATTATTCTACATCACAATAATAATTTCATTCATCATCTAGACAATTTTATTACATAACAAAACAATAATTTCAACAAGAAATTAATTAATTCACAGCCTAATAAAAATTACCTCTTGTTGATTAAGGTTCCAACTGATGATTTCTATCCCTCTTGGCAATACAGAATTTTGATGATTTTTGGTTCTTAGCTCTCGGATGGTTTAGCAATATAAGGAATGGAGATGTAGAGAGAGAGAGGATGGGTATTTGTGCTTTGTTAGCCTAACTAAGGACAAAATACTACACACCAAGTCTCTCTCATCTAGCTTAATAATTGATGCCACCCATGCCGACAACACACTATATATATATATATATATATTATATATATCCAAAGTGCATAAGCACTTCCCACATATAATATACATATATCACAACACACGCCTATATATATAAATATATATACACGGAATATATATATATATATATATATATATATATATATATATATATATATATATATAAAACTGTGTGTGTGCACATGCCTCACGGTATGTGTGTATATATATATAGCAGGTGTGTGTGTGTGTGTGTGTGTGTGTGTGTGTATATATATATATATATATATATATATATATATATATATATATATATATTAACACGCTTACACACATTAAAAATCATGTATTTTTTAATGTATTTAAAAATAACAATTCATCTACTTAATTGCTTATTTAAATAATTTATTAAATTATTTAATTAATATTACACCACTATACTTGTTACAAGTATAGATATAGAAAATATATCTATACATTTTAGCATCATTACACTAGCCCCATGATGTGTACTTAGTAGGGTGGCTTAATGTGACTTGCTAGGTTTATAGCCATCATGTTACACACTACATCACATTACAAGCTACCTTAAATAAATTAATAAAACAACCAACTAGCCTCTCTCTCTCTCTCTCACTATGTCGGCAACAACAAGGAGTGAAGGCTCCAATTTGGCTTTTCCTTTATTAATTTAATGAGTAAAAGTCCAATCAAGTACTCCACAAAAGCAAGCAAGACAAGTTACTTAATAAATAAAAGAAAGAAAACAAAATCCATGATGCACTTTCTCTTTCCCAAAACCGCCAGTTACAAGGGACTTTTGTCCCACTTTAATTGTCATTCTAATTGTTTTTAATAATTAAATATGCTACTAGGATCATTTACATTGGGTTGGTAATTGGACTTCAATTAAACATTCAATTTGGCTCACAATAAAAAAAACTTGGGCTACTAATAAATCAAGTCCAATTAATTTATCCTTGGACTTTTTAATTTAACCCATGATGTCCCATTAAATTGGTCACACATTAATTACCGAGTCCATAATCAAATGAATGTTTGGACTAGTTAATTAAATAAATAACCTAGTCCATTAGTATTAAATTACTAATTGGACCATTAAATATTATTATTAATATTTCACCTTGTTCACATTAATTAATAATCATATTAATTAATTTACAAAATTTAATTCACTCACTATATTCAATTTAATAAAATATCAAATTACTAAACACTTTATCAAAAATCTTGATATTAAAACCTTAGGGTTAGTCTGCTAACTTAAATAAACTATTAGTGTGACTCCCTTTAATTCACTTTAATAATTATTTACATAAAACAATTATTTACACCCAAAAGTTTAAATTGAACCGCGAGAAATTTATGCGTTAAAATTAAATACTTTATTTAATTTATAAAGATGCTCTACAATTCTCGGTCCTTACATGAGCCTAGGAATGGAGTCAAGATCCTAGATCTCGCATCTAGTGTCTCTTGACGTAATTCCCACGATGGACGTTGTTTGTCAAATGTAATATTGAAATGCAATGCTGTTGTATATGTAATTTTGGGCCTTAAAACGGTATCCAGGGTTTTATCCCGAGAAAATCGAATTTAAGGCCCTATGATAGTGAAAATTGCGATTGCGGGTGTCGGGGTTATCGAGATTGCTTTCATACCCAAGGATTGCCCCGACCCTATTTTGATGCTTAGTTTTTCATTTATCATAAAAAATCGACTTTTCAATAAAACGATAAAGACTTTTTAAAATCAAATCGCGTTGGGTAGTAAGACGACCATAGAATAACATTGAAAGTAACTAAAAAATCTCGATTCATATTTGGCAAAGGATTTGGAAGTCGTATTTTCCAAAACGTCACCCCGAAAAGATTTTCATAAAAATAAAAGCTAAAACAAACCTTTTTTTTAAGTCAAATCCCTCGTGCATAGGTTCAAAGAGGTTTCAAGTGGCTTTCAAAATAACGCACTTCTCATGATTTCGATCCAAAACGAGATAGCGATTTCCTTCAAAACAATTACACACACATTTCACACTTAGGAAAATATCAAGATGCGGTAACCTTGTTTTCACGGACGTCAAGGGGTGCCTAACACCTTTATGAATCTCGGTTTCGAGACCAATTTTACGGAGTCACATATTAGGCCTCTCTGTAACGAATGTGGTTTTCGTATTTATTAAAAATAATTATTGGATTAAATAAATATTTTAATTGATATGTTTATTTCGTTAAATAAATATTTGGTGGATATTATTGTGGTATAATTTATTTGTGTGTATTTTGTTATGCAAGGATAAAGAGAATATTATAATTTAATTAAATAATTAAATTAGAGGACTAATGATTTATTAAATAAAATGACTTATTAAATAAATTATATTTGTGGTTGACTAATAAATATTGTAATTTTATTGGTAAGGATTAATTTGATTTATTAATAAAATAAGTTTATTTTAATTTAAGTGGGGCAAGTGTGACAGTATATCATATTATAAGGAAATTATAAAAATAAACTAAAAAGGGGTTTTTAGTGGTAGGCCAAACAAGGCCTTGTGACCCTTTGGCTTTCTAACTGATGAGGCTGTCTGGATTTTTGTAACTGGTGAGTTAATAAAACTACGTAAAGTTTTATCAGCTTATTTTCATAAGGCAGAGAGAAATACATAGAAGAAGAGAGAAATTGAGAGAGAATATTGGGAATTAGGAGCAAGAGTTTAAGGAATCAAGGAGGAATAACTAAGTTTTCTAAGCAATTGAAGGTTAATTCTATATCCTTATTATATTTTCTCAAAGTACTTTACTGTAAAACTATTTCTTCAATGTGGAACTATTTTGGTTGAATGATTCAATAAGATGTTGATTATATATGTTTGTGATTATGTATAATCTGTTATATAGCATGTATATGTGATTTTGAATGGTCAAATCTGGGTAAACATGTTTTAAAATAAAGAATTTAGTTTTTGGTTGAATATGTATGTTTTGGCTTATTTTGGAGTCAAAATTGATGGTTGATTCATGAAGTAATCTTTAAATTGTTGGCTGAAGGTTGTTATATTATGAGAAACGAAAACTTTACAAAAAAATGAATCAAAATGGTTGAAAAACGGATTTGTGGTGCTTGATTTCACTAAGTATGTTAAAATATAAAAATTTAACAAGAATAGTGATTTTGGGCCTGTAATTTGGTTGATTATATGAATTTTGTTGTTAGAATTGTTAGAAATATGTTAGGTTTTGGGTTTACAATATGTATGATGAATGGGTAAGTTTAATTTGTTGAATGGGTGAAGAAATTGGGAGAATTTGGTCTGAAAAACGCTGAGTCGCGAAACAGAGCAGCAGTTCCTGCATCGTAGCGCAACTGCGCCGCTTGTTGTCCGATTAATATAACGACAATTACGTGCAAGTATACGCGGTCAACAAGTAATAAAGAGTAAGTAAAGTATCGATACCACGAGGAAGTATTACTAGTCTTTTCCAAGTATTAACCTTTTATCATCTCAATCTTATTTAAACAAACGATAATTATTTTTGTTGTTTTGCAATAATGAAGATAACAAATAATCAAAGAACTATGGAAAGCTTTAATATAATGAAATCTAATATTAAATAGTCTAAGATCACAATTTCCCCCAACACTTCATTTAAATATCCTAACTCTCTCTTTTCAACTAGTTAACTCATAAGAATCGTTATCCGAAAAATCACAAGTATATACAAGCCTCTCTCAATGGTCAAATACGTATTTCCCAATGCGGTGTGTAGATATATTTCTATTCTACACACTAGCAAGAATCCAATATCAAGAATAATTAACAAGACACGCGTCACCAAATCTCATTAATCACCCTATCAATTATCAACTTTCGCAATAGAAATCATTAAGCATGGATTCTCCAATAAATACATGTGGTATTTAGGTATATGTCTATCCTAAATACAATCAAATTATCCATTCATGAGGGTAATAATTAAAATACACGTCACTTAATTTCATAAATTACCCATAGGAATATCTAATTTTCACATGATATCATAACAAGGTCTCAACATATACTTCCTCTCTCAATTCCATATAAGTTTCCAAGGTAATTACTAGCTAGATAATTAATATATAAAGCACAAATTATGATATCCAATCACAAATAATTAACCAACATCAAAGAGAGAGCATTCAATTCAAACTATGTATTGGGTTCCATTGACATCTTAGAAAATTAGTTCTAGTTCATGGTAACTACATAAAACATCATATTCGATCTATTCATCATGATGGAATTACAAATTAAGAAGGAAATACAAGAGATAGAATGATAAAACCCCTTTGTGGAGATATTCAATTGTTTCTTAATAGTTTGATGCTTCTTCTCTAGCTTTCCCTCAAGAATTGATATTCCTTGCCTTACTTTCTCCTTGGAAATTGCTAGAAAATCCTTGTATTGTAGCTCATTTCCTTCTTGATGATGTATTTTGTAGCTTCCCTCTCACTAGATTTGATGTTAGAATGAGTTAGAATGAGTTGGTATGTGTTAGAATAGTTGTTCCAGCCGCCCCCTGGATGTTATAAGAGATGTGTGTATGAAACCCTAGCTTAGACCCAAGTTTTTGGTCCAAAAATTGCAAAACCTGCTGCATCCCGCAACGAGCTTGCCCCGGCGCCAAAAATGACCTGGGGAGCTCGCCCCGGCGAGCTCGCTTCTGTAGCCAAAATCAGTTTTGATGTCTGTTGGTAAAATTGTCATAACTTCTTCGTCCGAACTCAGACTAAGACGATTAAGTAGGCTATAGAAAGCTAAGAAGTAGCTCTACAACATTCATAACCGGAGCTCGTCGAGATAATGGTCGACAAAAGCGTAAATTGGCCTGGAATCAGCTGCTGTGCAAAATGCATGCAAAATCCGATGGTAAAATGACCATAACTCTCTCATACGAACTTCAAATGGGATGATTCCGGATGTTCTGGAAAGCTGAGATGAAGATCTACAACTTTCGTGCTTTGCGTTTTGAGAGATTCGGATTGCATCATGGGTCAAATTGAGAAATAAGTAGCTTGAATGCCAAATTCGAGCCAAAAACGCAACGATTCAAGGGGCCTTTATTTCAATTCCTACAAAACAAAGTAAAAACACATAAAGCACACAAAAACATATAAAAGTAATATAAAACTACATTACACAATAATAAAATGAAAATACATAAAACCAAACGAAATAGCTAAAGACTTACAAATTAGCAAGGCTAAAAGTACCCAATTTGTGTGTATAAAACACACTCATCACTGCTGAGCAGGATTAACTGCGCATAGCAGCGCCAACATATAGTGTAAACCTGGCACAGCAGTGCCGGTCCGGATTCAGAACCGGGTCGGGTCAGCCGGGTCGGGTCAAAAACCTAAAAAAATGAAAAATTTCCAGATTCTAAAATAAAATAATTTCACATATAAGAAGTAACATGATAAGTATGTGGTGTCTTAGCAAGAGTTTAAAGTGTGGGTTTAAGTTATAAGTGAACAATCGTTTAATAAAGAAAGCAGTTAGTTGAGCTATAATTATTAATTGTTCAACGTGACTTGAATGTATAGGTCACTCAAATAGCAAGTAGATAACATTAATTGTAGAAGACGTGATAGGCAAATTTCCTAACTTCATTCACTTATATTTCGAATGAAAGTTTTAACCGTTCGCAGCTTAATTGTACGGCAAGGTTTCTTAATTTAATTCAATGCCTACATTCTTTAGCAAGCTTTGTAATTCCTCCGAATTATATTACTTTGATGCATGATGATTAATCAGCTATGGTTCATTGATATTCAAGCACTGTTGAATGAGATTATGTTATTATTAAACCTTTGAATGGTTTGCGAACCCTTTTTGATTCAACTAGTCCATAGTTGATGAGCATTCTAAAATCTAGAACTTCTATTGAAGCTATTCCAAACCAAACTTCCTTTGGTGCAGATTCTAATGACAAAGCTGAAATGAACAACCCTAATATAGGGGACTATATTTCGCGATAGCGTTAAAATATTTGTGCACAATACATTGTACGAAGGGCTGATCCCTAGAGTACGAGATGGATGGTCCATATAGTCTATAAGACTGTTAAAGGTTATGGTAGAGATACTTGTTAACCTAAGACATAGTTCCTAGTCTTGTGACCCTCATATGTACTTTTAATCTTGCTTACAATTCTTGATTCAATGAGCTATCAGTTCTTGTTTATCATTGTCTGACTCATTAAAGATTATGTTATTCAATTAAAACCCATTTATTGCTTATTTCAAGGTCATTCTTGTTATTGTTACCCTGGTGGGCAATCGTTTTGCTCACCCTTGCATTAAAAATATTGCAGCTAAGACTGAGAAGCCAGATGAGTCGTCCACTAGCAAGGGCAAAGGCAAAATGCACAAGTAGCTGTTGAACTGTCTGTTTGTTTGATGAAGTTTATGTAATAAAGACTTATTTAGTATTATGCTTTAAATCCACATTGATGTAATAAAGGTTAGATAACCTGGGATTTGTTAAGATGTTTAAGTTGTAACCCTTTGTGGAAAGATGATTTATTAAGTTTAATGTTATTTTCCTTTATCTTTGGGTAGATAGATGTGAATGTTTTTAGACAGTGAGCACCAGATCTGTGGGAATTGAGCACCCGAATTTGGGGGTGTCACACTCTCGATTGTGAAAAATCTTAAAATCCGGATGAGTTGGTACTCCATTTAAATCTTTACTGTTAGATTATATGATGAATGATTTGATGATGCAAAAATGATTAAAGTATATTTGGTCTAGTAAGTTTTGTAAAGTCCTTAATGAGAAATATTGTACAAAACCTTAGAATAGAAAGATCAAAGCTGTTATGTTGATCTCAATAAAGCTTTCTATGTTTACTTGATAGGTCAAATTGATTGTAGAGTTACTCTACCAGATCATAGTGTGATCACAAATAGCAGAGTCAGCTTATCAATTGAAGTACACAAGGCAAAGATCATAGATCTCATTTTCGAGCTAAAGAGATGAGTTGAAGGACTATCAAGAAGCAGCTGATCACAAGAGGATATACTCTAAGAATGAGTATAGTCCTAATCTCAAGGATTCTCTGGAATGTCTTTACAAAGACTAAATTGCAATAGTACTCTGCCTATTTATAAATGAATAAGTTAAGTCGCAGAGCAAACAAGATTTCGTAGAGCAACAACTGATACTGTAAAGTGACAAAGAGACAACCAGATCGTAAAGTTGTCTTCGGCATCGTAAAGCTGCAAGAATGTTCAGAGAATAAAGAGAAGTCTGCCCAAACATCAAAGATACACATTCGTAGAGCAGACAATAGAGCAAAAATGAAGTTCCTATCGTAGAGCAAAATGAAAAGATCAATCCTACGATTCTCGTCACTCTACTAACACTAAAGATTGTTGAGCTAGAAAGACAATCAAAGAGTAGATCATAGAGCAAACTCGACCATCATAGAGATGATTGTAGAATTGCCTCATCAATCATAGAGCAGAATGTCGAGCAAAGCTAATCAAGACTCTACGTTCTTCAATAAACTCAACGATCAAGTTAAGCATGAAGATTATGTCGGAACCATTATAAGACTAACAATTTTAGAGCAGAATAAAGCAAGAGGAAAGATGTCAAGAACATCTATCACCATCTTCAAATTCAGAAAAGTGGATTAATATGAAGCCGAGTCAAAACGGCTAGAATGAAGATGTGACATCTCTAATGTGGGGTAGAAAAGTCTGCTGTATGATGGGACGTTTGCAGAGAAAAAAGCAAGATATTTACCTACCCTCATATTAGTTGACAGAGAATAGCAGAAAATAAAGCATTAAATGAACCAACGGGAACTCTCCAACGGGGCAATTTTTGAAGGACTATAAAAGGCGTATGAGGATTCAAATCTAAGTAGGAATCACCAAGAACAAAAAGCTGAACCTCTAAAAAATTATAAAAGCTCTATTCTACGACTCAAAATAAGTTAAAAGCTGCTAAGTACGAGAAGAAGTCAAACATAATTGTAAAGCTTAGCAGCACCTCAAACGCCATCAACATCAAGTTGTGATTCACCTGGTCTAAGTGACCATTGTACCAAGTTCAAGAAGCTTGAAGAAATCTTAGTAATCTGGGACTTTGTGTCCACTGTGCCAAGTTGAAGAAACTTGAAGAAGGCTAGGAGTCCTGGGCTGAGGGTCCAAATTACTAAGTTGAAGAAACTTGAAGAGGTCTTAGTGTCCTTGTCTTAGTGACTAAAATCTAAGTTTGTTGGGCTTGAAGGTACCTTAGTGGTTCAGTTGTAAATGGTCGTTGCGACCTTATCCATAATGGATATCCTGCTCAGAGGAGTGGAAGAGTGGAAGAGTGGAGTAGGAGTTGTTTAGTCTCCGAACCACTTAAAATATCTTGTGTCATTTACTTTAAACATTTTCATTCTGTCATTAACTGCTATAATTGCTATATCCATATGTGACTCTTTACCATAAATCAAAATCAGAACTATGTTTTCAGTAGATTTTTAAGGGAGATTTTACAATCACATTCCGCTGTGCTAAATTTATTCATTATCTGATATTATCTTTTAAAAGGAAATGTTTTAAAGGATCTATTCAACCCCCTTTTTAGATCCCTTTGTGCCCCTGGGAACTAACAAGTGGTATTAGAGCAGGTTCTCACAAATATTTAAAGCTTAAATACTTTGAGTTGATCTGATGGCACCTACTAAAACCGGGCTTGAACTTGGTGGTGGAAATAAGCCACCTCTTCTAAATAGAGAAAAATTTTCTAACTGGAAAGTTCGTTTGCAGGCATACATAGATGCTATAGATGAAGATCTATTTGATGCTGTGATTAGCGGTCCATATGTTCCAACAAAGCTGGCCCCTACTACCAAGGATCCAAACAAGATGGTCATCAAGCACAAAGTATAGTGGACTGATAATGAAAAGAAGTTACAGCAGCTGGACAAAAGGGCTATTAACATTTTGTTCATGGCTCTAAAAGATGAACTGTTCGAGAATGTAGTCAACTGCACAACCTCTAAAGAAGTTTGGGAAGCGCTATTGATCATGCATGCAAGAACAAAAGAAGTTAGAGAGAATAAGAAGTCTCTACTAACACAACAATATGAAATATTCTCTCATATTACAGGAGAAAACATAACTGACATATATGAAAGATTCAACCTGATGTTAAACTGTAATACCCGAGAAATTTAAAAGATTTTTATTATACGTAAGGAAAATCAACTGATAATAATTATGTGCATTTATGTGCATTATGTGATTATGAGATAGCCAACACAATGAAGTAGCATTTTTTACCGAATATAAAAGGGTATGAATAATATCAATGTGTGACAAACTTAAGTAATGAATTAAGTAAGCTTGGTGGAACGATCCATGTGTAGCATGATGATTCACGGTGGATCAATCGAATAGTATGGAAGAAGATTAATTTAAGAAGTGGGTATTAAATTTTAAGTGTAATTCCCATAATTGTGTATTGAAAGTATAAGTTTGGTACGGGATTATAAGTGGCAGCCCACAGTTGGAGCCCAACTATTTTATGTTATCAAATGGACTGTTAGTGCTTAGTTTGGCTAATCAGGTGGACCGACTATGTAAATATCCTCTAGCTCAGCAGGCCTTAGATCCATACCAACGCCGATTAAGTCACCCATGAAAATCGATGAGCCCAAAAGTGGGTTGGCCCTAATAAGTTTAATGATGTGGAAGGATAGGTTATAGTATTATATAATCCCTGATTCTCAGTCCCGTTAGTACAACCAGCTGAACTAGGCCACTAGCTTATCCCCTACGTTGCTTAACAATAGGATTAGTGAATGATGACTGGGGGCGTGGTCTAAAAAGGAGTTGGTGAAGCTTTTTACCAAACACCCCTTAACCATCGGATAACTCCATTGTATGCTGGTCCAAAGATCTGAGTAAAGACTAGTAAGTGGGTAAAGGCTCTCCTATAAATAGAGACCCCTAATTCATCTTACCGAGCTTGTTGAGGTTATTAGTTCTGTTATAGAGAGAGATAAAGAGTTAGGAGATAAAAAGGAGAACTCAAGAGAAACTCTTGCGATTCGACAACTTAGAGGAGTCTAAGAGGGAAGAAGGCAGCGAGTAACTTACACGAGTCTTGCTTCAAGAAGGTATAAGCCATTAACTGTAAATCTTTAATTTAATTTGAGCATGAGTCTGTCATTGAGTAATCTTGCATGCTTGGTTGGGGGAGGATTATGTGAGGGAATCACGGTGGATTCTGAAGCTATAAGGTGACTGTTGATGGATATCACATGTTAATGCATGTCAAAATATGTGAACCACTTTAACTGAATAGAAATAACTGCATAAAATATCTTGCAGTGATTACCTTAAAAATCAGAGTTACGTTAATGACTTAGTCACCTTACTCAGATAATGTCAAGAGTCAGTCATACAAGCAGGTGGAGCCTAAGGCTTAGTGTTTACAATTATGCCGACCATAAGTATTGATAGTGGACTTGTGGCCGAGCCTGAGTAAAATGGGTTGAATAATGTTTGTGCTAGTATAGAATGTGTAATAATAAATAGTGATAGGGGTGCCAAAGCCATTCCGATGGAATTTGCCATCTGACCCCGAACCCCCGGACCGAAGTGACCGGGTCAGACGTAAGTTCGTTGTATGACCCGCACCCTTGCGCCAAAGTGGCACGACCAAACGTGAGTTGATCATCCGACCCTGAATTATAAGGAGGTTCCCGAGGTGGAACCCGTAATCAAATCCTTGCAGACGATGGGTCAACCAGGCCAAACTTCTGAACCCCGAAACATTAGGGTCTGCTCTGGGTTGGTTCCATACTAGACCCTAACTTCCCTAAGTGTATATCCTATGTACTGGTCAGGACCCGATCCGAAGTCATGTTCCTGATACCGCTAAGACCCGAACCCAACCCCCGTAGTTACAGAATCGAATTAAGTTCGTCTCCTAACTTTGAACCCTTGAAGGGATTTTCGAAGTCATCATCCGGGTCGGACTCCCGACCCCGATGTCACCCACGCCTAATCCAAAGTAGGGTTTCAAGTCAAGGTCCAGGTCCCGTAATTAACTATAGTCTCTTAGCAGATTGTGTTCCTTAAAACAAATGATTTAAGGTCTCCCACCCAACCCAACACCATGCGTCGATCCCAATCACAGAAGTGACCGAACTAGTCATATAATACACACACGCGTAGAGTGACCGAATTAAACGATCGTAGAACACACTCGTAGATCGTAGAGCAGACCAAACCAGCCCTCAGGCGAACCGTAGAAGTGAACTCTCCGACCGTAGAACAACTCTACCCGGTCATAGAGCTTCACTAGCTAATCGTAAAGCTTTGACAACCAATCGTAGAGTGATGCTAGAAAGCTATGAAATTACCATGCCTGATCGCAGAGTGACCGTGGGGTGACAGGTGAATCATAAACCACTTCGGTAAGCTGACGAAACATTTCAGGCCGTGTTCTATGCCTGCTGAATTATTCTTAAGTCCTCACTTGGACAAGTGTCTAACAAGTCTGTTAACGGTGGATAATTAAATGAACCGTAGAAAAAACTGTGTGAGTCACACTATTAGGTCAATTGAGATCATTATTGATGTTAAACAGTGATTAATCAAGGGTGGCCTATTACTACTGTAGGTTACTCAAAGAGGAGAATAGAGATAAATTGTAGGAGTTGCCCAAGCAAGTTCCTTCACTTTGAGCCTGCTAGATTAATTGTTATACCATTGTGTATTTCGTTGCAAATTCCTAACCTTATTTAGATTGTGCAAGTACTTAACTCACACAGCTTCATATATTGTGCAAAATCTCTCACTTTGAGCAAATCAGATTGTTGATTGACCTGATTATAATGTGCAAGATCCTCTATTGAGCAAATTAACTGTTGTTATGTAGACTCTGCACATCGTGCAACCTTCTTAAGATTGTGATAGCTGATATACTTTATATTAATCCTTCGTAAGGGTAACCAATGCTCGAATTGATTTTGAGCTATTTTGAAGAGTACGTCTATGCCGCTTGATTCGTCTAGGCTAATAAATTAAACAAAGTGTTAATCACTTGTATTCTTTGATAATGTTGTCCACTTCAATTGCTTTGATATAGATTCTTATAAATGTGATGAGATGAACAATCCTCACAGTAGGGGTATTTTATTTATGTCGGGGAACCGACACGCGCACTATGTTTGAACATTATGCATAATGTAGGTGCTACGGGGATGATCACTTCATGTGCTTGTTCGGAGGTCTTGTAGTAGAACAACTACTTATCTTTATATATGTTCATGGTCCTTTATGACTTAGTAAGAAAAGTGTTTTGAGTTGAAACTCTGACATTCCATTGTCCTTACATTCTACAGTCTATTCATGTTTTGTTTATTGATCGAGCAGACCTCCATTATCATTTAACCTTGAATATGTCTATTTATTGCTGCTTATATACTTGCTGAGCAAACTCGTTGCTCACTCTTGCTTTACCATAAATATTTTAGTTAAGGCTAAGTAGGGCGGTAGTTCCGAAAAGGACAAAGGGAAGGGCAAGGCTACAGATTAGCTTCTACCGACTACGTACAAAGAGGCAATGTTAGCCATAATGAAACATGTATTAGTTAATTAGCTCATGCCATTTTGACTTACGTTGAATATTCGTGTTCTAATGACTTAAATTAGAATTTATGTATTAGTAAGGTTGAGAATACCTGGGATTATGTTATGAATTATTTATGAAAACCTTTATTATTCCGCTGTGAGATGTGATTTAGTTATGATATGAGTAGTAAAATGAAGCACCAAGTTCGAGGTATAGGTACCTGAATTTGGAGGTGTCACAGGTTGGTATCAAAGCTATAGGTTATAAACTTTAGGAGAGAGAACCCTTAAGGCTATAACCTTAGTAGAGATAGAGGAAGTAGAAGAAGATAAGACTCACATAGAGTTTATAAGATGTTTTTAGTGTAGAAGATCAGTAGAGTTGCAGAATAACATAGAGCGTGGGATGCTCGGGTAGATTGTCAGTTTAGGCAGTTAGTAGTAATAGTTATTTATGTATGTGTTGATTTCAGCCTTCTGTGTAAGGCATGGAATAGTAGGTGTAAACCCCAACTTTTGTACCTGGTAGCGGGGTATAATGTCAGTAGATCCCCAACTTTTGTTGTTATAGGGGATAGATGGTAACGTTTATAGCAGTATGCTATCCAAGAATTATGTATGATGTAACGATCGATTGGCATATGAATATAAACATTTTCTTTTAAAATGTGTTTTAGTCATTACAATTACTAGTTAGCAGTAAATAATAATCGTAATAGGAAACTTCATTCTGTTGTGACAGAAAATGCCCCCAAGATATAGACAACAAGCACAACCCACTCAAGAAGAGTCAGTTAATAATGAGGAAGGACCAATAGACCCCATGTAACGATTGGTGGACCTATTGACATGAGTGCTCCAGGGAAGGAATGTCGGCCAATTGACCCTAATCCCCCGACAATTCCCGTAACGCACTTCAAAGACTTTCGGAGTGTAGGACCCCCATAGTTTAGGGGCACGACCAACCCCGTCGAGGCCCAGTATTAGGTCAAGGAAGTAGAAAAAGAATTTGTTATCGCGAGGGTAGGAGAGGGCCAGAAAATAGCTTTCGCCACATACTTGATAAAGGGCGAAGCTAACTACTGGTGGGAAGCAAACCAACAGTGGGCTGGAGGGGGAATCATACCGTGGGATAGATTCAAAGAACTATTCTTCGAGAGCTATTTCCCGAAGAGCATGCAAGGAAGAATGGAAGTGAAATTTCTAGAGCTGAAGTAGGGAGAGATGACGGTCACCCAATACGCCGCGAAATTTAACGAGTTAGGACATTTTGTACCTCACGAAGTGGATACGGAGGAGCACAAGGCACGACATTTTGAGCAAGGGTTGAAACCATGGTTGTACAGTAAGGTATATGTTTTTCATATCGATGCCTTCAATACACTATTGGAGAAGGCCATTATTACAGAAGGAGGGAGTGAAGCTCTACGTCATTACCATAAAGAGAAGAAAAATAAGAAGATTGGAGGAGACCTCAAGGGAGGAAGTAGTGGGGGAAGTAACATGAACAAGAGCAAGTGGGATAATAGTGTCAGCAACAACCACAATCAATCGGGAAGTAAGCAGGGAGGATTCAAGAAGAGACGAGATGAATGCGAAAAATGTGGGAAGAACCGCCAAGGGGAATGCTGGAAAGGCAGGAGCGTTTGTTACAATTGTGGGCAAGATGGTCACATCTCACCTAACTGCCTGAAACCGAAGAAGACAAGGGAATGTTTCGCTTGCGGGTCAACTGAGCATCAGATCAAGGACTACTCGAAAAAGGAGACGAGCGGTGGGAGCGGCAACAAGGGAGGCAACAATAAGCCATCGATTGGTGGACCAACCCAATTCAACTGACCGATTGCCAGAACATTCAATATGACCATCCAAGATGTGGTAGCTTCAAGGGACGTGGTGTCAGGTATTATCCCGATTAATGATATAAATGCCTTGTTGCCCGATTTCACAATCAATAATTACATGCAAATATACATGATCAACAAGTAATAAAGTGATAAGAACGAGTGTCGAACCCACAAGAATTACTATGTTTTATATCTCCAACTATCAATTTAGATTATGACTATTCTATTAAACAATTGCAATTTGAGTTCTGATTGATACTAATTAAATTAACACTAACACTAGCAACTATCACAAAGGTTGAAATTCAGATTTAAAAGATTAAGACTACAATATCTCCAGTTATATATAATAAACCAATCTATCTATACATTCCAATTATTCACTTCAATGGAGTTGTTAACAGAAATTCAATTGTATTTATAAGCCCTTTTCCAAGTGATCGAATAAATCTATTTAATCCAATTAACTTTGCGATATTCCTATGCAAAACTAAATGATTAAATTCATTAAGCTTCAATTTCCAATTGTTACATGCAGTAAAGAGATATCCCTATACACTTCACAATCCTAATTATTCAACACATGCAAATAATTAAGAATACATGCTATCTTATCCAGTTCTAACCCTAGAATGCATCTCCCGAATTCATCTAGAATAATATGCTAATTGTCGGCCAAACAATTTAACCAGTAAGTATAAAATAAGATAGACGACTCCCATCAATTGAATAACTGAAATTAAATAGATAATTAATTTAGAAACATAACTGGTTCAATCGTAGCCTTAACTAATGGTTTAGTTCATACTGACAATAAAAACTAGAATACCAAAATAAATCATCATAATTAATTACAAATCAGAGATAACAGATTAAAACAAACTCAATATAATCTCTAGCACTCCAATCTGAATTCCTCACGATGCTTGACTTGATCTTCAATCTCCTTGCTAAGCTCTGAAAACTCAATCTCTATGTTGTATATCCCCCTTTATCCAATGTGTTATCTCCTATTTATATCTTACTTTAGTCTCCCAATCAGAATGATAGACAGAATCCTTGTTCACTTCAACCTTTCCAAAATAACTGAATGCCGACAAACTTTAAAATTCCACCAGCCGCATTCTCGCCCCGGCGAGAAACTCTTCATAAAAGTCCTCGCCCCGGCGAGAAAATTAACCCTTAAATTCTCGCCCCGGCGAGGTTGCCCTGCACCCAGCTACTTTTTCTTCTTCTAACCTGCAGCCAGCCTCGACCTACAAAAGCAATACGAAAACAAATAAAAAGATACTAAAAACACTTAAAGACTGTAAAGAATTAAGCCAAACATGTATCAAACTCGTAGGTTAAAACCTACTCATCAAATACCCCCAAACTCGAAACTTTGCTTGTCCTCAAGCAAAAACACAAAACAAACCAAAATAACATCTAAACTAACTACCAACATGAATGCAAATGCATGACTGACCATACTCATGCAAATAATCAACAACCATCATAAAAATCCGGCCTCAGAAATCAGTAACTACCAATTCAATAGAACTTCAACCTCGTGCACCATCAACAAGCCAACTATTATCAGTTATGATTTACTCTCAACCTTTCCATAAGTGTGAAAAATATATCAAACCAATCAGAATATGAATTCAACTCTTAGTATCACAATGCTCAGAAAAAGATAAGTTCACAAATTTTACTTTCAAGCTCAACTGCTATTCACTTGTCTTCTCATTTTTTTTCCTGTTTTTTTTAACGAGTGCGTTTTACGCTCCATCTCGTCGTACATCCTGACTAGTGCAATGTTCATCTTTATTAGGCTATTCAATGTCACCCGTATAACGAACTTTCAACCAACGACTCCCAAACCAGACGATTTTAGGGCGCTGAGTGTAAAGACATCTCCTAAGGGCATACTCATTCAAATGACACCGGCCACAAAGACAAACTAGTCAAGACCTGCTCTTATCTGTCTATATTTGATAATTCTTCTTTTTCTTGCACTTAGATAGATATTGAAGCAGTATTTATTCAACAACTTTTTTTTCGATCCAACAAGTGATAACAGTTTATATCTTCATGAGAGCACGTAATACACCAAAGAAGAACCAACTCCTAATTACCTCAATACACATTCGTGAACAATTAAAAACCAAGGGTCTCAAGTAAACACAACTAAAACAAGTGACTTCAGATTTAGCAATTACTATCCATCCCATTAAATTGAATTAGAACTGATCAAGTTTCATCATCGGCCATCCCTAAATGACTTCCATTAATGCATTGCTTGAATACCCCTACTAAATGCAATACTATATGATCCTACGCTACTAAATTTTTGGGTTTTTGGATTTTTTGGATTTCTTTTTTTTTATAAATAAATAAATAACTAATGCAATCTAACATGAAACTAATACATATAAAACTAAAAATGCAACTAGATGAAAAAATGAAACTAGATGAGCAAATTCTAAAAATGACACACCCCCCCTTAAACTCAAACGATACAATGTCCTCATTGTGCGAAAAATAAAGAAAATAAAGAACAGAGGACTTCCCTGACAGATCAAGCAGTAGGCCCGAACTCGTCATCATCTGGGGTTGGTGGTGGAAAAACTGGCAATGGCTGCGCTTCTGGAAAGTGAACATAATCCATCAACGGTTGCATATTCGAATACATGTTTGCTATTGCTTGCTTACAACTCTGCTGATAAGCAAACATATGCTCATGTCGATCCGCTAACCGTTGGTTCTGCCTCAATATGGTTTTATGTTGAGAATCAATAAGGAGCTGCAACTCACGAAATTGAAGGCTGAACTTAGATTTGTCGGTAGAAGTAGACGCTGAAGGACCCTCTGAAGGATCCGCTTCCTCATCATCTGATTCATGCTCTTCTTCAGCAGCAGGAGAATGAACGATATACCCCATACCACGAGGATGTGACTCACCGCCTTCCCATTCCTTATAGCGTGCAATCAGACGGTGGTCCAAAAGTAGCAAATGTTGCTGCAAAGCTTCCTCGGCCCCCCAACGAACTCCCGCGCGAAGACATAAGCCACAAATCAGGGAAGGGTATGGCAAACCACCCTGACTATGCAGATTCCGTAAAGTTCGGCGAATCGATGCCTCAATCAACTAGCCCACATTGATCACAATCCCCATCACAATAGCATATAACAATAAAGCTTTCTCCTTGGGTACATCACTCACGTGCTGTGATGGCATCCGTTTAGCAGAGAGGAAAGCATACCATACCTTCCCATAACGACTCAAGTCCTTGCTATGGAACGAAATTGCTGCACGTGGCCCTTTGGATATCCAAGTCATCCCCGGTTTACACAAGTCAGTAACCACCTTCTCCAAATTCGGTCCCTCATCAAGAAATCGAGTGTATCTACAGCTTGTATCAGGCCTCAAGTTATAGTATTCATTGATTGACTGGGCGCTAAATGAAACTGTCTTGCCCCGTATTGTAACCTCGCATGGAGCCGCGTCCTCTACATTGGCATAAAATTCTTTGACAATGGCTATACATGCAGGTATCGGAAGGGCGGTGAATGTCTCCCATCCCCTCTCTACTATCTGAAGCATCATCTCACCATCTACCACTTCGTCAGGTGTGAGACCGCGTTTGAAAGTTAGAGCTTTACCCGATGTATGCGATTCATATCTGTTAGCCGCCTCAGCACTGACGAATTTTCGTCCGTTAAACTACCTGTATGGTGTAGAAGATGAACCCTCACCCCGATGCCTTTTAGGAGCCATCACTGATCACTTAACAAACAAACACAACAAAGATTCGAAAACAACCAGGCTAACACACCACAATGCAGAACTATGAACAACACTTCCCCCCAAACTCCAACTCTACGAATTTCTAACTGATAGAGGCACGGTGCACTGGAGCAGAATTGGTGATGTTGAGAGGTTGAACTGATTAACTTGCTTCTCCAATTCGATGCAAACCCTAGAAATCGTTCATGCAACGATAAAGCATATGGATATTGTGAATAGAACATAGTATTTCTCCTTTTGAATGAGAGATGAAGGTAGAACTGTATTAGGGTTTGGATTTAGAGAGAAGTGTGGTAGGGTTTGATTAGGAATCCAAGTGTGGGTAGAATGACGGAGGAAATTAGAAGAGAAATCTGGAAGAATAGGGTTTAATTGGTATAGGAGAGGTAGAAATAGGAGTTGGACGAGGTTGCATGGGTTTAGGAGTGAAAGAAACCGAATTGGGATCGGTTTTTAAAAACTGGTTTCCGCGATTCTCGTCGGGGCGAGAAGTTTATATCTAAGAATCTCGCCGGGGCGAAAATGGACAGAGAGGAATGGGCTGGGGCAAGAAAATTTTGCGCTAGAGCGAGTTTTGGCAGAGAGGTTCTCGCCGAGGCGAGAACCCTAATGTATTTTTCTCGCCTGGGCGAGAATCCTTTTTTCTGAAAAATTTTCTCTTTTGCTTTGCTCCTCTTGTCTTCAATTGGTACCATCCCAATAGCATGTCTCTCTACTTCTAATGCATTCCCCTAGGCTTTATCCATGTTCCAAAGAATAACATCATAAATGAGTCTGACTACGAAGGAATTGAAGAATTATTTCAGAACAAGAACACTTTGAACTACTACTAACTAAAACAAAATTATTAACTAGACTATATCTACGAAAGCAATAAAGTAGCATGATTGGGTTGCCTCCATCAAGCGCTTGGTTTATAGTCGTCAGCCCGACTTTCTCTGTGGTATTAAGCATCAGTTTGATCGAGAGAAGAGAGATAAATCACTGATACTTGTCGATCCACCTCGCCTCCCCAATAATGTTTGAGTCGCTGACCATTGACCTTGAATGTGCGCTTTGAGTTTGGTTCTTCGACATCAATTGCCCCGTGGGGAGCTACAGCAGTGACAATGAAAGGACCTGACCACCTAGACTTCAACTTCCCAGGAAATAACTGCAATCTGGAGTTGAACAATAATACAGCTTGTCCCGGTTCGAATTTCCAATCAATTATCCGTTTGTCATGCCACCTCTTGACTTTTTCTTTATACAGCTTAGCGTTTTCATAGGCTTGGTGACGAAACTCCTCCATCTCATTCAATTGAAGCAACCTTTTCTCGCCAGATGCTTGGAGATCAAAGTTCAATTTCTGAATTGCCCAATATGCATTGTGTTCAAGTTCGACTGGTAAATGACACGCTTTTCTATAAACCATGCGATACGGTGACATTCCAATGGGATTCTTATAGGCCGTGCGATATGCCCATAAAGCATCGTCTAATTTCATCGCCCAATCCTTACGAGATGGGTTCACTACTTTCTCCAGAATTTGCTTAACTTCACGATTAGACACCTCCGTTTGGCCATTCGTTTGGGGATGATAAGCCGTAGCAATCCTGTGTTTGACTCCATATTTAGCTAACAACTTGGTGAACTGCTTTTTGCAAAAATCGGTACCTTCGTCACTGATTATGGCTCTTGGTGTACCGAATCGAGTAAAAATGTTTTTCTGCAAGAACCGTAGAACCACTTTGGCATCATTTGTGGGTAATGCAGATGCTTCAACCCATTTTGATACATAGTCCACATCCAAAAGTATGTATTGATTGTTGAATGACGACGGAAATGGCCCCATAAAGTCAATACCCCATACGTCGAAGAGTTCAACTTTAAGGATAGTGTTGAGAGACATTTTATGCTGTTTCGAAATGTTGCCAACCCTTTGACATCTATCGCACTTTAGAACAAAAAGGTGGGCATCTTTGAACAACGGAGGCCAGAAAAACCCTGATTTCAGGACTTTTGCTGTAGTTCTTTCTCCCCCATAATGTCCCCCATACTCTGACGAATGGCAACGAGTCAATATGCTCTCCATTTCTTCCTGTGGCACACAACGTTGTATCATTTGATCCGTACAAGTTTTGAAGAGGAATGGCTTATTCCAGAAGTACTACTTGACCTCATGGAGAAATTTCTTTCTTTGTTGAGAAGTGAAATCTTGCGGAAGAACGTTACTGACTAGGAAGTTTACGTAATCAGCATACCAAGGGACTTCGGTGTTGATACAAAATAGCTGCTCATCCGGAAACGACTCATTAATTACCACATCATTCTTTCTCTGAATGTCGTTATTCTCTAACCTTGAAAGATGATCAGCCACTTGATTCTCAGTACCTTTCCTATCTCGAATTTCTAAGTCAAATTCTTGCAACAGAAGGACCCATCGAATCAGCCTTGGTTTGGCATCCTTCTTTGCAATCAAATATTTGATGGCTGAATGATCAGTGTAGACTATCACCTTGGTTCCAATCAGATATGCTCGAAATTTATCAAAGGCAAATACTACTGCAAGTAACTCTTTTTCTGTAGTGGTGTAATTCAATTGAGCTTCAGTGAGTGTCTTACTTGAGTAATAAATGGTGTGAAAAATCTTATCTCTTCGCTGACCCAATACAGCTCCCACTGCATAATCACTTGCGTCACACATCAACTCAAAAGGTAAGGTGCAATTGGGAGCAACTATGATCAGGGCTGTGACTAACTTCTTTTTCAGCACTTCAAAGGCTTCGATGCAAGATTGATCCACCTTGAAGGGAACATCTTTCTCAAGGAGTGAACACAATGGTTTTGAAATTTTTGAAAAGTCCTTGATGAATCGACGGTAGAATCCTGCATGTCAGAGAAAACTTCTAATGCCTCTTACAAATGTCGGTGGAGGTAGCTTTTCAATGGTTTCGATCTTTGCTCTATCCACCTCTAAGCCTGCTTCGGACACCTTGTGCCCTAGAATAATCCCTTCTTACACCATAAAGTAGTATTTTTCCCAATTAAGAACCAGATTTGTCTCCACATTGCGCTTCAACACTAAAATGAGATTGCTAAGACATAAGTCAAAACTATCACCGAATACCGAAAAATCATCCATGAACACCTCTAAATTCTGCTCAACCATATCCGAGAAGATAGCCATCATGCATTGCTGAAATGTAGCCGGTGCATTACATAACCGGAAAGACATTCTCCGTAATGCAAACGTTCCATAAGGGCATGTAAAAGTCATTTTCTCTTGGTCTTCCGGAGCTATTACTATCTGGTTATAACCTGAGTATCCGTCAAGAAGGTAGTAAAATTGATGACCGGACAACCTATCCAACATCTGATTAATAAAATGACAGTGGAAAGTGATCCTTGTGCGTCACTTTGTTCAACTTACGGTAATCCATACACACTCGCCAACCTGTAACTGTTCTTGTAGGAATGAGTTCATTATTTTCATTTCCAACCACTGTCATTCCCCCCTTTATAGGCACACACTGTACAGGACTTACCCAAGAACTGTCTGAAATCGGATAGATAATACCGGCATCTAACCACTTGATGATTTCCTTCTTTACTACGTCTTTCATGATCGGATTCAATCTTCTTTGTTGCTCAATAATCGGTTTTACTCCTTCTTCAAGCAGAATTTTGTGCATGCAAAATGACGGACTGATTCCCTTGATGTCTGCTATTGTCCACCCAATTGCTGTTTTATACTCACGCAAAACCCTTAATAGTTTTTCTTCTTGAGATTCATTCAAATGAGCAGAAACTATTACTGGTAGCGTTTCAGAGTCTCCCAAGTAAGCATACCTTAGATGTGATGGAAGGGGTTTGAGTTCAACATTAGGTGGTTCTTCCACTGACGGTTTGGACCTCTTTTCTCCTTCTTCTGGCCAGTCAAGTATATCAAATTGCCTGCTAAATTTCCGAGAAATAGGTAACGCGTCTAGAACCTTGACATAATCCCACTCATCCAAATCATCAAAAGTGTCTATCCCAACCAGAGCAACTTCTAATGGATCTTCACAATAACTTGCACTGGTTCGTTCATTCACGATTTCATCTAGCAGGTCTATCCGCAAGCATTCCTCGTCTTCCTTAGGGAATTTCATTGATTTAAACACGTTGAAGGTGACTTCCTGATCTTGAACTCTCATTGTCAATTCACCTTTTTGTACATCTATCAGCGTTCTCCCTGCTGCTAAGAATGGACGACCTAATATGATGGGGATTTCTTTATCCTCTTCGTAATCCAAAATGACGAAGTCAGCCAGGAAGATGAATTTATCAACTTTAACCAAAATATCTTCCATAATACCCCTCGAATATGTCACTAACTTGTCTATCAACTGCAGGCTGATGTTTATCGGTTTTGGTGCCTTTAGCCCAAGCTGAGTGTAAACTAATAACGGCATTAAATTGATGCAGCCCCTAAGTCACACAATGCCCTTCCAGAGAACTGATTACCAATTACACATGGAATATTGATGCTTTCTGGATCCTTTAATTTGGGTGGCAATTTGTTCTGCAAAATTGCACTGCATTCCTCGGTTAATGCCACCGTCTCGAAATCACCCAATTTTCTCTTTTTTTGACAAAACCTCCTTCATGAACTTTGCATAACTGGGCATCTGTTCCAGGGCTTCTGCAAATGGTATGTTAATGTGCAGTTTCTTAAAAACATCTAAGCATCTGGAAAATTGCTTATCTTACTTAGCTTTCTGCAATCTTTGAGGGAATGGTACGGGATGCACTGCACTATCTAGCTTGAGTTCCTTTAACTTTGCCTCCGAACCTGTATCCTTCACCTTTTCTGATTCGTTCGCCTTACTTTTCATCGGGGTTTCCTTATCTTCATTCTCCACAACTATTTCTGGTTTAGAATTTCCCTTAACTGTATTAGGCAGCTCTTTTCCACTCCTTAAAGTAACAGTCTTGCAATGTTCTTTTCCATCCGTTCTTAGGTTAATCTCTGTATCGCTTGGAAGTGCTCCTTGTGGTCGATTGTTCAAGATATGAGCCAACTGTCCCAGCTGATTTTACAAGTTCCTAATTTACACTGCCTGGCTTTTCACATTCAAATCTACCTGAGTTAACAGCTTATCTTGATCATTCATTCTTTTCTCAGACGTTGTGATGAATCTTGCCAATGATTCTCCTAAACTCGGTTTTCTTTCTGCATGTTGTGGAGCTTGGTTCTGAAAACCTGGGGGATTCTGTGATCTTGGAGCTCGATTTTGAGTCTGAGTGTTATTGCTCCAAGAGAAACCCGAATGATTCTTCCACCCCGGATTATAAGCATTCTTATATGGCTGTTGTGGTCTGTTATAACTCCCCAAATACTGTACCGATTCTGGATTAATGGCACAATACTCCGTCGGATGTGCACCTGCACATAGCTCACACACATAGGCTACTTGCTGGACTTTCGATTCTGCCAAAGCTTCAATCTTCTTAGACATGGCTGCCATCTGAGCTGTTAGAGCCGTGACCGCATCTACTTCCAATGCTCCAGCTACCTTTTGTTGATTCATTCTGGAAGTCGGCCATTGATAGTTTTTTGTAGCCATAGTCTCTAAAAAAGTGAAAGCTTCCTCAAAATTTTTATCCATAAGTGCTCCTCCCGCAGCAGCATCAATGCATGTTCGAGTGTCATTATTCAACCCATTGTAGAAGGTCTGAACTTGTAGCCACTTAGGTAGCCCATGATGTGGACATTTTTTCAATAACTCCTTGAACCTTTCCCAAGCCTCGTATAGTGACTCTCCATGCTGTTGCCTAAATGTATAAATCTCGTTTCTCAACTTAGCCGACTTAGCTGGCGGAAAGAATTTCGCTAGGAATTTCTGAGCTAGATCATCCCAAGTTGTGATGGATCATGGCGGAAGTGAATGCAACCAACTCTTTGCTTTATCTCTTAGTGTGAACGGAAACAGACATAATCTCACTGCAGCATCTGACACATTTGGATATTTGAATGTATCACAGATCTCTAAAAAACTAACCAAGTGTTCATTCGGATCGTCGTTAGCTAATCCCCCAAACTGTACTGCATTCTAAAGCATATGAATTGTTCCCAGCTTGATCTCGAAGGAATTAGCGGTGATAACTGGTCTCGTGATGCTCGATTTGATCTCGTTTATCTTAGGCATAGCATAGACCCTCAATGATTTATGTTCTTCGTTAGCCATATTCTCTTTCTCAATTGTTTCCTGACAGAATTTTCTCAACTGACGTAGCTTTTTCTCAAGATAATCCTCACATTGCACAAGTTCCGGTTGTTTTGATCGCGTTTGCATAAACGAATCAAAAGTCACCTAAAACAAGAAACAAAAGAAAAATAAGTTTGCTTAATTAGAACAGACTTAATTAAACTGAAATTAAAAATTATAAACACAAATAATCCCCGACAACGGTGCCAAAAATTTGTTGCCTGATTTCACAATCAATAATTACGTACAAGTATACACGATCAACAAGTAATAAAGTGATAAGAACGAGTGTCGAACCCACAGGAATTACTATGTTTTATATCTCCAACTATCAATTTAGATTATGATAATTCTATTAAACAATTGCAATTTGAGTTCTGATTGATACTAATTAAATTAACACTAACACTAGCAACTATCACAAAAGGTTGAAATTCAGATTTAAAAGATTAAGACTACAATATCCCCAGTTATATATCATAAACCAATCTATCTATACATTCCAATTATTCACTTCAATGGAGTTGTTAACAGAAATTCAATTGTATTTATAAGCCTTTTTCCAAGTGATCGAATAAATCTATTTAATCCAATTAACTTTGCGATATTCCTATGCAAAACTAAAGGATTAAATTCATTAAGCTTCAATTTCCAATTGTTACATGCAGTAAAGAGATATCCTTATTCACTTCACAATCCTAATTATTCAACACATGCAAATAATTAAGAATATATGCTATCTTATCTAGTTCTAACCCTAGAATGCATCTCCCGAATTCATCTAGAATAATATGCTAATTGTCGGCCAAACAATTTAACCAGTAAGTATAGAATAAGATAGACAACTCCCATCAATTGAATAACTGGAATTAAATAGATAATTAATTCAGAAACATAACTGGTTCAATCGTAGCATTAACTAATGGTTTAGTTCATACTGACAATAAAAACTAGAATACCAAAATAAATCATCAGAATTAATTACAAATCAGAGATAACAGATTAAAAGAAAACACAATATAATCTCTAGCACTCCAATCTGAATTCCTCATGATGCTTGACATGATCTTCAATCTCCTTGCTCAGCTCTGAAAACTCAATCTCTGTGTTGTATATCCCCCTTTATCCAATGGGTTATCTCCTATTTATATCTTACTTTAGTCTCCCAATCAGAATGATAGACAGAATCCTTGTTCACTTCAACCTTTCCAAAATAACTGAATGTTGACAAACTTTAAAATTCCACCAGCCGCATTCTCGCCCCGACGAGAAACTCTTCACAAAAGTCCTCGCCCCGACGAGGTCTCACCCCGGCGAGAAAATTAACCCTTGAATTCTCGCCCCAGTGAGGTTACGGTAGCACATTGCCTAGATAAACGTGTTGTCTAATGATGATGCAAGCCAGGAAGTTATGAAGACAAGGATGTGTGGGCTATTTAGCCCATATCGTAGATACTCGAAGGGTGAGAGTAGAAAAACATGGTATACCGGTAGTAGAAGAGTTTTCGGATGTGTTTCCAGATGACTTTCCCGATCTTCTGCCAGATAAGGAAATTGAGTTTACCATAGAGTTGGCACCAAGTACGGCACCAATTTCGAAGGTCTCGTATCGTATGGTACCCGTGGAAATAAAAGAATTGATGAGGCAATTAAAAGAGTTACTAGATAAGGGTTATATCTGGCTGAGTGTGTCCCCGTAGGGAGCACCAGTTTTGTTTGTCAAAAAGAAGGATGGGTAAATGCAACTTCGTATCGACTACCGAGAATTGAACAAGGTAACAATAAAAAATAGGTATCCTTTGCTGAGAATTGACGATCTTTTAGATCAACTGAAGGGAGCGAAAGGCTTTTCAAAGATAGACCTGAGAACGAGATACCATTAGTTGAAAGTACGCGAAGAAGATATACCGAAGACGGCATTCCGAACCCGATATGGATATTAAGAATTCATGGTGATGTCGTTCAGTTTAACTAACGCACCAACAACATTTATGGACTTGATGAACCGAGTCTTCAAGCCATTTTTGGATAAGTTCGTGGTAGTTTTCATAGACGATATCTTGATTTACTCAAAGACGGAAGAAGAGCATGATGAATATTTAAGGGTAATGCTAGAGACATTAAGGGAAGAGAAGCTATATACAAAGTTTTCTAAGTGTGAATTTTGGTTGGAGAGAGTACAATTCTTAGGCCATGTAATTGATAAAGATGGTATATCGGTAGACCTTGCAAAGGTGGAAGCGGTGATCAACTGGGAACAGCCGAAGACGCCAATGGAGGTACGAAGTTTCTTAGGGTTAGCTGGGTACTATCGTAGATTCATCCAAGATTTTTCGAGGATAGCAACCCCGCTGACCAATCTAACTAAGAAGGCAATAAAAATTGTATGGACAGGAAATGTGAGGAGAGTTTTCGAGAATTAAAGAAAAGGTTAAGTGAATCGCCCGTGTTATCCCTACTAGATGACACAGGAGGTTTTGTGGTGTATAGTGATGCGTCGCATAAATGACTTGGCTACGTGCTGATGCAAAACGGTAAGGTCATTGTGTACACTTTACGACAACTGAAGGAAAACGAAACTAAATACCCCACCAACGATATAGAGCTAGCAGCAATGGTGTTTGCCTTAAAAATTTGGAGACACTATCTTTACGGGGAGAAATGTGAGATATATACAGACCATAAAATGGTTGGAAATTGAAGTGAGAGGTTCAAGAGAGTCGGGAGAGAAATTGTATATAATGGAAACCCATCCAACGTTATTAGACAGAGTAAAAGAGGCGCAAGGCGAGGATGAAGAGTGCGAACGAATAAAGAGAAAAATATCAAGGAATCGAGAAGAGAAATTCAAGGTAGATAAAGACAGAATTTTGAGATTTGAAGACCGTGTACGGGTGACAGTAGTGTCCGAATTGCGAAAAGAGATCTTGCAGAAGGCACATAACACAAAGTATTCGATTCATCCAGGAAGCACGAAGATGTACCGAGATCTTTGCCAAAACGTTTGGTGGCCTAACTTAAAGCAAGAAGTTACGGATTACGTCAACAGATGTTTAACCTGTCAGAGGGTGAAAGCCGAGCATCAGAGACCAAGTGGTTTACTTAAACCATTAGAAATACCGGAATGGAAATGGGAGCACATTACAATGGATTTTGTGGTGGGACTTCCCGTTACTCAGCGAGGTTACGACGCGATATGGGTTATCATAGATAGATTAACGAAATCTGCACACTTCTTGCCAATTAAGGTGAGATTTAGTTTGGATCAGTTAGCTAAATTATACATAAAGAAATCGTGTCACAACATGGAGTGCCAGTATCGATCGTATCAGATAGATATTCGTGCTTCACGTCAAATTTCTAGAGTAGTTTACAAGGACGAATGGGAACGCAACTAATGTTGAGCACTGCATATCACCCTCAGACCGACGGCCAAAGCAAGCGGACGATTCAAACGCTAGAGGATATGCTTCGAGTATGTGTGATTGACTTTAATGGTAACTGGGATCACTACTAGAAAATTGACCTATAGCGACGAGCTATAGCGACGGTCGGGATGGAACCGTTGTGAGATTTCGAACCCTAATAAGATTTGTAAATATAAACTATGTGTTTATGAAATAAAATTTCTTGTTCTGACCTGGTATTATGTTATTGTGTATTTTATTAAACAATTAGGTCAAATAAAAAATTTTCGCCTAGCAGCTGTGTCGTGCTTAATCGGACAAAATGATTTGTCGTGCTTCCGGCAAATTCACCGAGAACCGTCTCGGTAAATTATTTTTGTAAGCTGTTGTGTCGTGCTTAGAAATGACGAAGTGCTTTGTCGTGCTTCAGAGTTAATATAATATTATATTAACCGCTAAATTTCTAAAATAAGTTAAGTAGGGTTTAAAATGTTAAACTGAAATAGAAACCCTAATTTGAAAACCCTAATTGATAATAATTGTTCAAATTGATTAATTAAAACCCTAATTATTGTATAATAATCTTAATTGGTATAATTAAGATTTAAATAATGAATCATAATGTTAATTATGAATCATTAAGATTAAACTAAACCCTAAACGAAAGATTAAAACCCTAATTGTGAAATTAAAAACCCTAAACCCTAATTAGAAATCCTAAATCCCAAATTTGATTCAAGAACACTAAATTATGGAGTTATAAATCTTAATTAGGATATAATATCATAATTAGGGTATTACTAAACCTAAATTAACATCTTAATCATGATTAACAAGAATCTAGGTTTAACTAGTAAGTAAATAATTCAAAAAATAAAATTTAAACCAATTAAAATAGGATAAGAACCCAAATCAGATCTTTATAAGTATCTAGCAAAAGTAGTACATTTAGATCAGATAGGAGTAGCACAAGTAACAAGGCTAGGATATTTTAGAAGGGTAAAATGGGAAAAAGGGCTTAAGAAACCCTAATTTGAAGTTGCTACAAATAGAACATCATTCTGATAATGTGAGCCACGAAATTTTGAACCCTAAACACTTATATTACCAGCCATAATAAGCCTCAATAGCTGCAAGAACAGAATCAAAGATCAGAAATCAAAAAGTGGAGAAAAAGACTACGTGCGTTGACCGATTGTACTAAATTATAGTGAGCTACGCTAAGGCAAGTCTCCCAACTTTGTTATATTTAAGCAAGTATTATACATCTTGCTATCAATTATTGTGAAGTTATTGCTTCTTGTTCAGCATAACTTAAGAAATGAATCATTATTCATATATTGTTTATTCGAGCGGAAATTGTTGTGTCAAACCAAATTGTTTGGTAAGACATCTATACTGAGTAAATGGAAATGCCTTCATAGGAAGGCCAATAAATGTCGATAATATATTGACCACAAATGGTAGGATGATATGCATACTCCTAGGATATTGGTGAGGCTGATCACCTACCAGATATCCAAAACTCAAATGGTTCTAAGTCTTTAAAGACTGATAGAACTAAATGAAATATATGGTTCTTATACAGAAGTACGAAGTTTTCTCGGTTTAGCAGGATACTATCGGCGTTTTATATAAGATTTTTCAAAAATAGCAATCCCGCTAACCAAGTTAACTAGAAAGATGGTAAAGTACGTCTAGACAGATAAATATGAAGAAAGTTTTCAAGAGTTGAAGAAGCGGTTAATGATAAGTGCATATTATTCATTTATTTTTATTCCTTTATATCTAGTTTATTGCATGTTTTATTGTGTATATGCACTTATTAGGTTATTTATTGATTTCAGGAGAATTCAGGGTCAAAGATGGAAAAAGATGGAAAATTGGGGCTTTAAATGGCATTTTTGTAAATTTGAGGACAAAGCCTAGCGCCAGCAGCGCTAGGGCTAGCGCTAGCAGCGCTACACCAACGCTTTGATTCTGCAAGTGAGCGCTAGCAGCGCCCAACATAGCGCCAGCAGCGCTACACCATGCCACAACAAACTGCAAGACAGCGCTAGAAGCGCTAGGCTTTGATCAAGCATACTGCATAGCAGCGCTAGAAGCGCTTGGGACAGCGCCAGTGGCGCTAGGTCACGAATTTTGATGCTAAAGGCTAGCTGAAGGAGGAAAAGGAAGCCAATTCTGAAAAGGATTCTAGTCTATATTGATCAGATAGTGAGAAGGAAACCCAAAGTATAAAAACTTAGAGACTTTTATGATTTATGATATTATTATTCTAGAGCTAGAGATCTTGGCAACTACAATTGTAACTCTAATAGGAGGAGATTGAAGGCATGTCAGGCTAAACTCTTACTTTCAGTTCTAAGGGATGTTGAACCTTTTTCATAATTAATGGTTTAATCAGGTTTTATTTATTTATTCCTTCTTGCATGAGATTTATTCTGATAATCTGTTTTTAATTGATTATATGTTATTTAATCTTTTGATTTGATCTGGCCAATTGAATTAATTTGATTGATATCATCTGCTAGATTAAGATATAGTATTAAGTAAACGATATTATGTCTGATCATAGGTAGCAATTGATAGTATCTGATTGTGGACAAGCTTTTGGATATTATTAAGATTATTAGAAGGCAAGTTAAATAATTCCTGATTGTGCAATTGTTGCTTGGAATAACCTAATTCTCTCATTCTTTATGCTGCTGTTATATTAAATCTAGACTGATAGTTCTAGGTTATATGATAGTTAGAGTCTCTTGAGGCGATTGTCACATTAGATTTACACATAAGGAGAATTGCGGATAATTAGCGATTGCGATTATCTAGGGTTATTAGTCTCATTGAAGGATAAATATTGTTAAACTTGATTTTCCCATAATTGTGATAAGGTGATACTGAACTGAAGAACTGAAGCTTTTTTATTCATTGATCATTCTTAATTACTTTTGTTAGTTTAGTGAATCAAACTCAAAAACCCCTCATTAATAGAAATAATAGGAATGCTAGAATAAGTAAAAGATTAATTCACTTCTCTGTGGGATCGATCCTTGCTTGTCATTATACTAAGTTTTGTGCTAGTAGAGTGTTAGTAAGGTATTAATTTTGGAGTGTAAAACGACAGCTCCCAAATTTTGGCGCCGTTGCCGGGGAAGTGTTATTTATCTTTATTTATTCTTCATTTTATTTTATTTTATTTTTGTTCATTATTGTAGTTTATGACACGATCCTCTCAATCCGGTGATTTGAATTTTGATCCAGAAATTGAGAAAACTGCACGCAGGCTAAGGAAAGAAGCTCGTCAAGCTCGAGGCATCACTGCAGAGTCAGACGAAATTCCATCACCGGGACTCAACATAGCACTTGAGTTACTGTCAAATACATCATCCACCGATTCAGAGAAGGAAGAAGAAATGGCGGTGCCCAAATAACAACAGAACACTCAAAGAATTAGCCACTCCCAATCTTAATCAACAACCCTTGTGCATTGAATATCCTACTTTAACTGCTGCTTTTGAACTTAAATCGGGACTAATTCATCTTTTGCCTACTTTTCGTGGTCTCACAGGTGAAGATCCATACAAGCACTTGAAGGAATTCCATGTGGTGTGTTCCACCATGAAGCCACATGGAATAACAGAGGATCAAATCAAGCTAAGGGCATTTCCATTCTCACTGGGAGATCTAGCGAAGGACTGGCTGTACTATCTTCCTTCAGGGTCAATACAGTCATGGAATGACATGAAAAGGCTATTCTTGGAGAAGTACTTTCCTGCTTCAAGAGTTGCCAACATCAGAAAGGAGATATGCGGCATTCGACAGTTCAACGGAGAGACACTGTATGAGTATTGGGAAAGATTTAAAAAATTGTGTTCCAGTTGTCCTCCCCATCAAATAGACGATCAACACCTGATTCAGTACTTTTATGAGGGACTATTACCAATGGATCGGAGTATGATCGATGCTGCAAGTGGAGGAGCGCTAGTGGATAAGACACCGGAGGCTGCAAGGACTCTAATTGCAAATATGGCTGCTAATTCTCAGCAGTATGGGACAAGGAATAACCATGCACCTGCAAGAGTGAATGAGATGACCACGAGCAACCTTGAACAACAAATTTCTGATCTAACTGTGCTGGTTAAACAAATGGCTACAGGAAATACACCAGCAGCAAAAGTTTGTGGGATTTGCTTAATGACTGGTCATAGTACCGATTCTTGTCCAACATTGCAAGAGGAAGACATAACACAGCAAGCTAATGCGATGGGGAACTATCAGGCACAACCACAGTGGAAGTATGACCCGTACTGCAATGCTTACAATCCAGGATGGAGGGATCATCCTAATTTGAGTTATGGAGGAAATAGGCCACCAGCGCAAGGTGTATATCCGGTTAGACAACAAGGGTTCCCACAAGGCTCTCAACCAACTCAACCTCAATATCAACCTAGACAGGCAGCTCCTGCAAATCCTGGAACATCTTTGGAAGACATGTTCAAGGCATTCATGACACAGACACAGCAGTTCCAGCAGGAAACAAAAAATTCTGTTCAAGACTTGAGAAATCAGATAGGTCAACTTGCCACCACAGTGGGGAGGTTGGATGCTCAGGGTTCTGGAAAGTTGCCCTCCCAAACAATTGTCAATCCAAGGGAGAATGCTAGTGCGATTACACTAAGGAGTGGAAAGGAGTTGGAAGTACCCAAAAACAGTGACGGAAATTGAAAAAGAGAAGGCTAGTGATGAGATAGAGACACCGAGGGAAGTTGTTACCCCATCTACTCCAGTTAAGACTCCACCATTGCCGTTTCCACCTAGAACCCACAAGACTTCAAAGAAGGAGGAAAATGAAAGGGAAATTTTGGAAACCTTCAGGAAGGTAGAGGTAAATATTCCTCTATTGGATGCCATCAAACAAGTGCCCAGGTATGCAAAGTTTTTGAAAGAATTGTGTACTAACAAAAGAAAATTGAAAGATGATGAAAAAATCACTGTAGGAGAGAATGTGTCAGCAGTGCTTCAAAGGAAAATGCCTCCTAAATGTAAAGATCCAGGAATGTTTACAATCCCTTGCAGAATAGGTAATACCAGATTTGAGAAAGCCATGTTAGATTTAGGAGCGTCAATAAATGTCATGCCATTGTCTGTATTTGCCTCTTTAAATCTAGGACCTTTGAAACAAACTGGTGTTATCATTCAACTTGCTGATCGTACTAACACTTATCCGCAAGGGGTAATTGAAGATGTCTTAGTGCAGGTTAATCAGCTAATATTTCCTGCAGATTTTTACATTGTGGATATGGAAGATGATAGATCTCCAAATCCTTCACATATCTTGTTAGGGCGACCATTCTTGAAAACAGCAAGGACAATGATCGATGTACACAATGGGACCTTGACCATGGAATTTGATGGAGAGAAAATTCAGTTCAATATATATGACGCCATGAGGTACCCTAGTGATGTTGATCATGTTTTTGCCATTGACATCATTGATTCTATAGTGCAGGGATCTTTTGAACAAGACCACAGGGAAAGCTTGGAGATGGCTATTGCTAACAACTTGGACATGGATAAAGAGGAAGAATTTGATCAGAATCAGGAATTGAAGGAAGTTGTGGCTGCATTGCACTCGTTGCCAAAATTCACAGATAAGTATGCAGTTCAATCAATTCAATTGCCTGTTTCTCATAAAAAACAGTTACCTTCTGTGGAGCAAGCTCCAATCTTAGAATTGAAACCCCTACCTGCTCACTTAAAATATGCATATTTAGGGACTAATGAAACGTTACCTGTGATTATTGCTAGCAATCTAACCAAAGTGCAGGAAGAGAAATTGTTGAGAGTCCTAAGGGACCATGTCACAGTGTTTGGCTGGACGATAGCAGATATCAAAGGTATAAGCCCCGCGGTGCATGCATAGGATTCTTTTGGATGACGGAGCAAAGCCCACGAGAGAAGCACAGCGAAGATTAAATCCACCCATGATGGAGGTAGTCAAGAAAGAGGTGATTAAATTGCTTGATGCAGGCATAATCTACCCCATCTCCGACTGGGTGAGTCCGGTACAGGTAGTTCCGAAGAAGTCTGGAATAACTGTCATCACGAATGACAATAATGAGTTGGTGCCCACACGGATACAAACAGGATGGAGAGTGTGTATTGACTACAGGAAACTACAGAAAAGATCACTTTCCTCTTCCTTTTATTGATCAAATGCTAGAACGATTAGCAGGGCATACTTATTATTGCTTTCTAGATGGGGATATAATCAGATCGTGATTGCACCCGAAGACCAGGAAAAGACCACATTCACGTGTCCATTTGGTACTTTTGCATACCGGAGGATGTCGTTTGGACTTTGTAATGCACCAGGTACTTTCCAGCGATGCATGGTAAGCATTTTTTCTGATCTTTTAGAAAGTTGCATCGAGGTCTTTATGGATGATTTCACAGTACATGGTGATTCTTTGGATTTGTGCTTGGAAAATCTAACGCGTGTGCTAGATAGATGTTTGGAAACTAACCTTGTTCTTAATTGGGAAAAGTGTCACTTTATGGTAGAACAGCATGTTGTGTCAGCTAAAGGTTTAGAGGTTGATAAAGCTAAGATAGATATTGTGTCTGCTTTGCCTTACCCTGCTAGTGTGCGGGAGATTCGCTCTTTTCTTGGACATGCAGGTTTCTATCGGCGATTTATCAAAGACTTCTCCAAAATAGCTCTGCCATTATGTAAATTGCTGCAAAAAGATGTGGAATTCCAGTTCGATGAAACGTGCAAGAAGGCATTTGATATGTTGAAAAGCCTATTGACTTCCGCACCCGTGATTCAACCGCCAAATTGGAATATTCCCTTTGAAATAATGTGTGATGCAAGCAATTATGCAGTCGGAGCTGTTTTGGGCCAAAGAGTTGACAAAGTTGTCCATGCCATTTATTATGCCTCTAGAACATTGAATGCAGCTCAGATTAACTACTCGACAACAGAAAAAGAACTTTTATCTGTTGTTTTTGCTTTAGATAAATTTCGATCTTATTTACTTGGCACTAAAGTTGTAGTTTATTCTGACCATGCAGCTCTTAGATATTTGTTGACCAAGAAGGACTCTAAACCCAGGATTATCAGATGGATTCTGCTGTTGCAGGAATTTGACTTGGAAATCAAGGATAAGAAGGGAGCAGATAACTTGGTAGCAGATCACTTGAGTCGATTGATGAGAGATGAGGAGGCACTACCTTTGCATGATTCCTTTCCAGATGAGCATCTCTTTTCTATTCAGGAGGAATTGCCTTGGTACGCGAATATTGTTAATTATTTGGCAAGTGCATTTATTCCCAATGAATTTTCTAAAAACCAGAAGGATAAGCTTAGGAGTGATGCTAGACATTATGTTTGGGATGATCCATATCTGTGGAAATTTTGTGCTGATCAAATAATCCGTAGGTGTGTGCCTAATACCGAAACATTGTCTATTCTAAATTTTTGCCATTCCTATGCTTGTGGAGGTCATTTGGACCCAAACGGACTGCTCATAAAGTTTTAGAAAGTGGTTTTTATTGGCCAACAATTTTTAAAGACTCATATCTATTTTGTAAATCATGTGAGAATTGTCAACGAACAGGTAACATATCACATAGAAATCAAATGCCACAAACTCCCATTTTAATTGTTGAGATTTTTGATGTTTGGGGTATTGATTTTATGGGACCTTTTCCTGTTTCTCATGGTAATGTTTACATTCTCTTGGCTGTTGACTATGTTTCTAAATGGGTGGAAGCTAAAGCCACCAGGACTGATGATTCTAAAGTTGTTACAGATTTTGTCAAAACTAATATATTTGTCAGATTTGGAACTCCTAGAGCTATCATCAGCGATAGAGGAACTCACTTTTGCAACAGGATGCTAGCAGCACTTTTCAGGAAATATAATGTTTTGCATAAGATTTCTACATCTTATCATCCGCAAAAATGGTCAAGCTGAAGTATCCAACCGTGAAGTGAAATCGATTTTGGAGAAGGTTGTCAAGCCAAGCAGAAAAGATTGGAGTCTGCGGTTAGAAGATGCATTGTGGGCGTATAGAACTGCATACAAAACCCCCATTGGTATGTCTCCGTACAGATTGGTTTTTGGGAAGCCATGTCATCTACCCGTGGAATTAGAACACAGAGCTTTTTGGGGCGATCAAGCAATGTAATATGAGTTTGGATGAAGCGGGGATGCATAGGAAGTTTCAGTTGCAGGAATTAGAAGAGATGAGGAATGAAGCCTATGAGAGTTCTAGACTATACAAGAATTCCTTCCATGACAAGCAGATTTTGAGGAAAGATTTCACCGTTGGCCAACAAGTTCTCCTATTCAATTCGCGGCTGAAGTTATTTCCAGGTAAGTTGCGCTCTCGGTGGGAGGGTCCATTTGTTATTACTAAAGTGTTCTCTCATGGTGCTATAGATATAAAGAATCCAAAGACAGGGAAAGTCTTCAAGGTCAATGGACATAGGCTGAAACCTTTCCGTGAAGGATTTTCAATGGAGAGAGTGGAGATGATAGACCTAGTGGATCCGAGCTATGAATGATTGAGGAGCATTGATGTCGGGCTAACGACGTTAACCAAATGCGCTGCTTGGGAGGCAACCCAAGACATCAGATTTGCTTTTCTATCCCTTTTTATTTCTTTATTTGTTTTTTTTTATTATTTTGCTCGTCTTTTGCATGATTATCTTACATTGGGGACAATGTAAGGTTTGAGTGTGGGGGAGGGGTTTAGGTTTAGGTTTAGGTTTAGGTTTAGGTTTAGGTTTAGTTTAATATAGAATAGGTTTTGCTTTTGTTCTAAGTTTGGAAATCTGAGTTGACTTAAATTTTCCAAAAGTTTTTGTGTTTGGTCAAGTTTTCAAAGGTTTTTGGTTTTAGAATGAAAATTGATGCTAATTGATAGAATTTGTTTGATGCTGAATTAATTGATAAAAGATGATAATGAAGTTAGGACCCATAGTTGACTGATTTAGATTGAGTTGGTATTGCATGAGTACTTGAGTGTGAGATACATGTTTACTTGACTGGGTTAGTTGTGGAGTTGACTATGTGCACTGATTTCATGATTTAGAACTGTTTAACTGCTTATCTTGTTTCCAGGATCATGTGAAGACAAAATCAAGAATTGGAAATTTGAAAAATTGAGAGCAAGAAAAAAATTGAGAAAAAAAAAACATAAAAAAAAACATTTTGTCTCAAAAGGAAAACATGTGGTGGGTTGAGATGGAGCGTAAAACGCACTCACCCATAAACACATGCAACGAGATGGAGCGTAAAACGCACTCGTTGGTGAGAAGAAAAGTGAGATGGAGCATAAAATGCACTCACTTAAGAAAAGAATGAGGAAGGTGAAATGGAGCATAAAATGCATTCACCTGAATGAAGAAAAAATGAATGGCAGGAAAAAAACATGTTCTGGTTGTGAGTCAGTGTGCATGGTTGTTGTTCCATATAAACTGAGTTGAGTATCTGTGTTAATCATAGGAGCTGCTTATGTGGTTTCAATTTGATTTAGAGATGTTCAGTGGGGACTGATGAATTATTGTTATGAATTGATTGATGATGTATAGAACGAATTTCTGTTGATTGGTGTTGGTATTCTTGGATGCTAATTGAATTTGAACCTTTGGGAGCTTGGTTGAATAGAATTCAAATGATTTCATTATAATCTTTGTTTTAGTTTACACGAGGACGTGTAAAGACTAAGTGTGGGGGAATTTGATAAGTGCATATTATTCATTTATTTTTATTCCTTTATATCTAGTTTATTGCATGTTTTATTGTGTATATGCACTTATTAGGTTATTTATTGATTTCAGGAGAATTCAAGGTCAAAAGTGGAAAAAGATGGAAAATTGGGGCTTAAATGGCATTTTTGTAAATTTGAGGACAAAGCCTAGCGCCAGCAGCGCTAGGGCTAGCGCTAGCAGCGCTACACCAACGCTTTGATTCTGCAAGTGAGCGCTAGCAGCGCCCAACATAGCGCCAGCAGCGCTACACCATGCCACAACAAACTGCAAGACAGCGCTAGAAGCGCTAGGCTTTGATCAAGCATACTGCATAGCAGCGCTAGAAGCGCTTGGGACAGCGCCAGTGGCGCTAGGTCACGAATTTTGATGCTAAAGGCTAGCTGAAGGAGGAAAAGGAAGCCAATTCTGAAAAGGATTCTAGTCTATATTGATCAGATAGTGAGAAGGAAACCCAAAGTATAAAAACTTAGAGACTTTTATGATTTATGATATTATTATTCTAGAGCTAGAGATCTTGGCAACTACAATTGTAACTCTAATAGGAGGAGATTGAAGGCATGTCAGGCTAAACTCTTACTTTCAGTTCTAAGGGATGTTGAACCTTTTTCATAATTAATGGTTTAATCAGGTTTTATTTATTTATTCCTTCTTGCATGAGATTTATTCTGATAATCTGTTTTTAATTGATTATATGTTATTTAATCTTTTGATTTGATCTGGCCAATTGAATTAATTTGATTGATATCATCTGCTAGATTAAGATATAGTATTAAGTAAACGATATTATGTCTGATCATAGGTAGCAATTGATAGTATCTGATTGTGGACAAGCTTTTGGATATTATTAAGATTATTAGAAGGCAAGTTAAATAATTCCTGATTGTGCAATTGTTGCTTGGAATAACCTAATTCTCTCATTCTTTATGCTGCTGTTATATTAAATCTAGACTGATAGTTCTAGGTTATATGATAGTTAGAGTCTCTTGAGGCGATTGTCACATTAGATTTACACATAAGGAGAATTGCGGATAATTAGCGATTGCGATTATCTAGGGTTATTAGTCTCATTGAAGGATAAATATTGTTAAACTTGATTTTCCCATAATTGTGATAAGGTGATACTGAACTGAAGAACTGAAGCTTTTTTATTCATTGATCATTCTTAATTACTTTTGTTAGTTTAGTGAATCAAACTCAAAAACCCCTCATTAATAGAAATAATAGGAATGCTAGAATAAGTAAAAGATTAATTCACTTCTCTGTGGGATCGATCCTTGCTTGTCATTATACTAAGTTTTGTGCTAGTAGAGTGTTAGTAAGGTATTAATTTTGGAGTGTAAAACGACAGCTCCCAGTTAAGCATGGCACCAGTATTATCTTTACCTAATGATAAAAGAGGCCTTGAAGTTTATAGTGATGCATCACACAAGGGGTTAGGGTGTGTGTTAATGCAATATGGAAAGGTGAATACATATGCATCATGACAACTCAAAGATTATGAGAAGAGGTATCCTACGGATGATCTTGAGTTAGCCGCCGTAGTATTTGCTTTAAAAATTTGGAGGCATTATTTGTACGGGGAAAAGTGTGAGATATACACAGATCACAAAAGTCTAAAGTATATATTCACTAAGAAAGAGTTAAATATGAGATAGAGGAGGTGGCTAGAGTTGATAAAGAATTTCGATTGTGAGATCTTATATCATCCAGGGAAAGTCGACGTCATAGCAAACGCATTGAGTCGGAAGAACCAAGAGAAGTTAAAAGTGATGGCCAATAACGAGGTACTAATAAAAGAGTTTGATAAACTCGAGATTGAGATGAGAGTTCCAGTTAACTCTACCCAGAAGTTATTCGTTATGGAGAGTAGTTCGACTTTACTTGATAGAGTCAAGGAACAACAGGAGACAGATAAAGAGTATCAGAAGTGTAAGACCGAAATAACTCATAAAAAGAATGACAAATTCAGAATAGACAAAGATGGGGTTCTGAGGTACGTGGATAGAATTCAGGTACCCTCAGTACAAGAATTAAAAAGATGAAATATTGAATGAAGTCCATAATTTTAAGTTCGTCGTACATCCAGGTAGTATAAAAATGTACAAGGATTTAAGCCCACATTTGTGGTAGTCTAACATGAAAAGAGAAATAGTAGAATGGGTAAGTAAATGTTTAACATGTCAAAGGGTTAAAGCAGAATACCAAAAGCCGAGTGGATTATTACAATCCATAAATATTTCCGAATGGAAATGAGAATATATTACCATGGACTTCGTAGTAGGTCTTCCAAACACACCGAAAGGTCATAATGCCAATTGGTAATTGTAGATGGTCTTACCAAGTTAGCTCATTTTCTACCCATAAAAGTCAACTTCAGTCTTGACCAGTTGGCCGAACTTTAAATCAATGAAATTGTTTTTAGACATGAAGTCCCTGTTTCTATAGTATCAGACCAAAATCCCTAATTACTCCGAACTTTCAGACAAAGTCTCCAGAAACACTTAGGAACCTAGTTGAGATTAAGCACAATTTATCACCACAAACAGACAGTCAGAGTGAGAGGACGATTCAAACACTAAACGACATGTTGCAAACTTGCAACATGGACTTTAAGAAAAGTTGGGAAAATCAATGACCTTTAGTAGAATTTACCTACAACAATAGTTATCATGCTAGCATAGGGATGCCACCATTTGAAGCCCTATACGGAAGAAAATGTAGAACGCCTTTATGTTGGGACGAGGTCGGAGAGCGACAAATGTTAGGACCAGAAATAGTGCAACAAACCGCGGAGGTAGTTCGAGTTATACGGGGAAGATTACAAGCGTCACAAGATCGACAGAAGAAATATGCTAATCAACACAAAAAGTTACAAGATTTCGAAGTCGGTAGTCACGTGTTCTTAAAAGTATCTCCGTGGAAAGGAAAAAAAAAATACGTTTCGGCAAGAAAGGCAATTTGAGTCCGACGTTTATTGTGCCATTTCAAATATTGAGGAGGATAGGTGAGGTAGCCTATGAGGTAGCCCTACCTCCTGAACTAGAATATATTCATAACATGTTTCATGTGTCCGTGTTACGACCGTACAAACCTGATTATAAACACGTTATCGATTATGAGCCCATTCACATTGAGAAAGATTTATCTTATGAAGAGATTCCTATTGAAATTGTGGATAGGAAAGAACAAAATTTGCGAAATAAAAAGATACCTTCGGTTAAGGTTATCTGGAGAAATCAGAATATCGAGGAAGCTACGTGGGAGCTCGAGAGTAAAATCGGAGATAACTACCCACATTTATTTTCATAAACTGCACTGTAAATTTCGAGGACGAAATTCTTATTAGTGGGGGTGAATGTGAGATTTCGAACCCTAATAAGATTTGTAAATATAAACTATGTGTTTATGAAATAAAATTTCTTGTTCTGACTTGGTATTATGTGATTGTGTATTTTATTAAACAATTAGGTCAAATAAAATTTTTTCGCCTAGCAGCTGTGTCGTGCTTAATCGGACAAAATGATTTGTCGTGCTTCCGGCAAATTCACCGAGAACCGTCTCGGCAAATTATTTTTGTAAGCTGTTGTGTCGTGCTTAGAAATGACGAAGTGCTTTGTCGTGCTTCGGAGTTAATATAATATTATATTAACCGCTAAATTTCTAAAATAAGTTAAGTAGGGTTTAAAATGTTAAACTAAAATAGAAACCCTAATTTGAAAACCCTAATTGATAATAATTGTTCAAATTGATTAATTAAAACCCTAATTATTGTATAATAATCTTAATTGGTATAACTAAGATTTAAATAATGAATCATAATGTTAATTATGAATCATTAAGATTAAACTAAACCCTAAACGAAAGATTAAAACCCTAATTGTAAAATTAAAAACCCTAAACCCTAATTAGAAACCCTAAATCCCAAATTTGATTCAAGAACACTAAATTATGGAGTTATAAATCTTAATTAGGATATAATATCATAATTAGGATATTACTAAACCTAAATTAACATCCTAATCATGATTAGCAAGAATCTAGGTTTAACTAGTAAGTAAATAATTCAAAAATAAAATTTAAACCAATTAAAATAGGATAAGAACACAAATCAGATCTTTATAAACATCTAGCAAAAGTAGTACATTTAGATCAGATAGGAGTAGCACAAGTAACAAGGCTAGGATATTTTAGAAGGGTAAAATGGGAAAAAGGGCTTAAGAAACCCTAATTTGAAGTTGCTACAAATAGAACATCATTCTGATAATGTGAGCCACGAAATTTTGAACCCTAAACACTTATATTACCAGCCATAATAAGCCTCAATAGCTGCAAGAACAGAATCAAAGATCAGAAATCAAAAAGTGGAGAAAAAGACTACGTGCGTTGACCGATTGTACTAAATTATAGTGAGCTACGCTAAGGCAAGTCTCCCAACTTTGTTATATTTAAGCAAGTATTATACATCTTGCTATCAATTATTGTGAAGTTATTGCTTCTTGTTCAGCATAACTTAAGAAATGAATCATTATTCATATATTGTTTATTCGAGCAGAAATTGTTGTGTCAAACCAAATGTTTGGTAAGACATCTATACTGAGTAAATGGAAATGCCTTCATAGGAAGGCCAATAAATGTCGATAATATATTGACCACAAATGGTAGGATGATATGCATACTCCTAGGATATTGGTGAGGCTGATCACCTACCAGATATCCAAAACTCAAATGGTTCTAAGTCTTTAAAGACTGATAGAACTAAATGAAATATATGGTTCTTATACAGAACCCTCAGTATAAATCGTTGACATCTTTCAAATCAAACACATGGTGTTTATATATTCAAATGAACTTTCTGAGCATTTGTAGCTCATTCTTGCGCATATCTTCTTTTGCAGTTGTAAATGATATCCCTGGCACGTCTGGGACTGATAAGGGGAAAAGACATGCTTATTAAGTTTTATTTCTGTTGTTGAATACTTTAAGTCTTTTAAAGACTTGTTGTTGTAATAACTTAGTATAACGAATGATGTATGTCGACGCCGGGTTTTCGTCTCTCTGTCTTTTCCAATTTTAGCCTTTTGGTTTAGATGATTTTTGGAAAAGGTCGGCATTGAGGTCGACGGGGTTTTGAAAGATCGTTTTTTATGATGAGCCAATTTAACCAGAGTCGCCAGTTGGTATATTTGAAATGGATGTACCAACTCATCCGAATTTTTGTTTTTTTGTAAATCGCTGGCTCATATGTGACTCCGAATTAATTGGTCTGCGAATTGAGATTCATAGAGTTCGGGGGCTTGTTTAAGTGAGGGGAAGGTGTTAGGCACCCCTCGACTTCCGTGAAACACGGTTACCGCAATCTTGATACTTTCCTATCCTTTAATTCATGAATGTGTGTGTGTGTGTGCGTGTGTGTGTGTGTGCCTATGTGAATGTCGTGGTGGGTTTGTATGAAAGAATCATTTGGATTTTTAGGGAAAACCGTGTTCTAATTTGAGAACGCTTCGGAATGTCTTTCGATTTATACGAGAAAGCTTGGTTCGTTATAAGAAAGATTTGATTTTTATTTGTCAAAACTATGAGATTTTCATTAGGTATCGCTTTGGCAAAACACGAGTTTTAAACCTTCGTTAAAATAGGAATCGAGATCTATGCATTGCTTTCGTAACTCAAGCGATGGGCAACTTCTAGAATCTCTTTAACCCTATGCACAACGGTTTAATAAAACATTACTTATTTTCATAAAATCAAATTTGATGACGTTTGAAAACGATTTTCTTTAGCTTTCTCGTTAGATAGGAATCGACATTCATTAACGTTTCTCAAATTTTAACCTCGTGATTCTAATATCCTACTTTGATTGATTTTTATGAAAATCTTATCATTTAGCTTTAAAATCAATTTCGTGTCATAAATCAAATCGAGCATAAACACGCGTCGGGGCTATTCATGGGCATGTAAACCATCAAAATATCCCCGAACGCCAACAATCACATATTCCACTAGTACGGGGCCTTAAACCCGATCCTTCCTTAGCGTCGTTTTAAGGCCCAATGGTTACATGTTACAAAACGAGCATCTTGAATCTATCACATACATCAAAACGTCCATCATCGGATTTGGACCATGGGGTCGCATTCCTAGGCTCACACGAGATTAATACATGCCTACAAAATGAATCCTACATAACTAACCAACCCGGATTTATCTAATATACCATGATATCCGGAAATGACAATCTAAATAAATTACACCCAATAAATCACCCTAAACAAGCTAGAAATTTCATCACTTGGATATCCTCGGGTTATTAGGAAGAATTTTATTCCGATGGAACCTTCACTAATAATCCCTAATCCACGATTGTTCAACAATATACACGAAAACTACATCCCATCTAAGCAAATAAGATGATATGAATTGTTATAACCAAAGGGAATTTTTACCTTGCAAAATGATCTCAAAAGGATGAAGTCTTGGTATTTGAATAGTATGAGAAATATATTTGATACAATCAAAATTAAAGGAGTAAAATTTCTCTCTTTTTCCTCTCTTTTCTTCCTATTTTTGTTGCAAAATCTACTATTTTTCTCTCAAATTCCGTGCTGCTGTTGTGCTGAATCCTTCTTCTTCCAAATTTCTTCCAACCTCCTGTATGCTGCCCGAAGCTGGGCTTAAATAGGCTGGCCAAAGCCAGCCGCAGATCTATCTGCGGCTAGCCGCAGATGGATCTGCGGCTGGCCAGCTGGCGCGCCTCCCATCGCACTCAGCTGGTAGTGCTGATTTCCTGGTTTCCGTGCTGGCGCACACCCCACTTGGCCGCAGATCTATCCGCGGCTGGCGGGCTTGACTTTCTCGATTTTCGTGCCACGCCTCGATTTTCGTGCCGCAACGTCGGTTTTCGCTGACAGGCTCGTATTCTGCAGTCCGGGAATTTCCGGGAGACGTGCCACCTCATTCGGAAATGCCTGCCTCGGACGGCTTTATTGTCACGTAAACTTGGGTTGCCCAAAACATTGCGGCGGTGCCGGGCGCTTGCCCTTGTGCCCGCTCTTTTGCTCCCGCAAGCCGGTTCAATTGACGATTTCGCCCTCCTGTCATGGTTAGTAGAAGGAAACGCAAAATTTGGGTGTCTACAATGTAAATGAACAAAATGTTATGTAATATATTATGATCCTTTATGTCATAGAATGCGTTATACTCTGATCTTTAAATTCTTAGAATAGTTGTACTAAGTTAAATACAGTGTCTTTATGAACTATACATCTGAATGAGGGTATCTAAATGATGTTGAGAGTCCTATAAGTTCTGGGGTTACACTTAATGAGCGCCGGTAAGGTGCCATCTTTACCGGAATGCGCCCCTCAGTTCTATGGACAATCATATCATTAATACTGTGAATGTCAGATAGATAGGGAATATTGATATGAAAGAGATATTCATAAAATATGAATCTATACATCTAAGTGAGGGTATCCAAACACAGACAACGTTCTGACGAGAACTATTATCTGTTATGGGATACTGTGAATCTTGGATAGACAGAAGTCATATATTATTGAGTATTTACAGTTGTATAGTTCCACGTGAGCACCAGATCTGCTACATGGGAGTGTAGAGATTTGGGGGCGTCACAACCGTCGCTATAGGACCCTATGGCGACGATCATTGGGTGACCGTCGGTATACCCTTAAAGCTAGCCTATTGCGATGGTCGTACTTTGGCCGTCAGTATAGAGCTTATTTTGGCAGAGGCGCGCGCGCGTCCATCCCTCCCAGTTTTCCCCCAAATCAGATTTTCCCCCTAAATCAAGTCTCTCCCCTCTCTCAAGATTTTCCTAAATTAAGTTTCTATCCTCTCTCACGCTTTTTCCCAAATCGATTTCCCCAAATTAAATTTTCCCCCCAAATCAAGTCGATCAATCTCAACCTTTCTCAGCCTTTCTTAGTCGATCGTTCTCATCCTTTCTCACCCTTTCTCAGTTAATTGTTCCCTTCCGAGATAATTGGCCATCGGGTTTATGCCACTGATAAGAGGCTTTCCGGTAGTGAAGTGTACGGCTGGAGGTGATTCCTATTTCCCCTATTTTTCTCGCTCATTACATGACTATATTGATTGTATGTTTGTGTCGGTCTACTGTTTGCTCTAGGTGATTCCTATTTCCTATCTAGGTGATTCCTATTTCCCCTATTTTTTTATATGTATCTCTTTGTAGGTCTACTGTTTGCTCCTGTTCTATTTGTCTGTTTGGTGTTCTTTAAATTGCTGAATGCATGATTCATGATCTAGTCATATATTTTTACTTCGTGATAGTGCATTTATCATAGTTTTCATATGGAGAAGTTAGCATTTTATCTCTGTGCACGGCATATATTTCTACTTTGTAGTTAATAGCCTGTTATGCACTATTCATTTTCATATGAAAATTTGAGCCTTTTAAAGGTTTTTGCAACCATGATTGGCAGTATGCCGTATGTGTATTCCGAACATACATTAAATTCGATTTTTTTTTCTTTCTATATATATTTATAGGTCTATATATACTTATTGGCTACTACATATACAGAAGTCAGAGAGAGAGAAACAATGAGCAAATTCTTCTTTTCTTTATAACCCATTTGTTAATGTGTGTGACCAACAAAAGCAAAAAGAGATATAGACAAATATAGAGAGAGAGAAAAATGGAGAGAGAGGGTAAAATGAAGCAATCAAAATTCGGGAGGATTTATGTTTTCTTTGGGAGTAGCCAAGGGAAAACGACTAGCTATCAGGATGCTGCTATTGAGCTTGGCAAGGAATTGGTATTATTATATATTGCTTCCTTTATAAAAATAATATGCCCGTCTTTTTATGTGTAATATGTTATTTGGGATTTTTTGTTTCTTTTATTTCTTTATTTTTGTTGGGTTTTTGGCGAGTGTTTTAGTATATGGGTTTTTATTTGGGACTTTTTGTTGTAAACTTGCAATGTTCTTTATGTGATTTTGAGATGGGTTTTCTTAAAAGTAATCAAAACTTGCGTATAATGTATTGTTTCTGCCTACTAGTTGGCTCATGGGATTTTTTATTTTTTGTTGGTTCCTTCATTCTTAGTTAGTTTGTTTTCAAAATTGTCAATTTGTCATGCAAATGTCCTGATTTTGAAGTTGATTGAGTAAAAACCTTGTAGCTTAAGCTCTGTAACTTAACAACAAAGAGCTATTTCCTTCTCTATTACGTTACTACTTTGGTGTCATTTTCCCTTTTATATGGAAAAGAGATATTTTTCAGCATGTATATGCCTTCTACACCTTTTCTTTTAGTATCTACATGTACAAGTTTCTCCTATAATCTTTGCTTTTATACATTTTCTCTTACTAATTTAGATAGGGGTATTTGAACTTAACATGTACTGTTTTTCTTAAATGAGTACGTAATCTAATCCTCTTTTTCTCCATAGTTTGATAGAATGCAAATGGGTTAATCATATAGTACATGTTTGAACCAATGTCACCTCCAAAATCTCCACTTTTTTTTTCTATTTTTTCCTTTTCTTTTTCTCAAATAGTTTGATATTCATATGTGTGTTGAAACAGATAAAAAATATTAAGATTAGGGAGTGTGTGGGGTTGGGCCTTTTTTTTTCTTCCTTATTTTAGCTAATTAAGAAGTAGGGGGTAGGTAGGGCTTAATTAAGCCCTGAGGTTAATTAGTTGATCTATATATCAAGTGATTTTGGCTCGCAAAAGATTCTCTGTTTTTTATTTTTTGTTGGTTAGGAAAGTTGGCAGCAATTCTTAGCAAAATAATAAGCAGATGTTTTCATTTTCTTAGGATCTCTTGCCTTCCTATCATAAGCGAATAAAAAGGCTTTTTGATTCTCACTAAAATTGGACGGTTTCTCTTGTAATATAAGTAGACACTAAAGGGAACTTTGGTACTGAAAAAAAGAAAATAAAAGAAAAGAAAACTGATAATTCTATAAAAAAAATATCGAAGATGGTTTATTCCAAGCCACAATCTAGTAGAATCAGGAGTGCAGCACTAGACACAACATGATTAACATTCCACACAACAATGATTTATTATCTTATCCCCAGATTAGTGAATGATATTTTATCAATAAATAAATGCATCTTGCAATAGTATTGTGTTTCCTTTTTTTTAAGAGATTGTGATGAAAACCACTAGCCACAATCAATCTCCACCTAGTTTAATATCATTCATATGGTTGTTCAATTTGAATTAGGGACATAATATTATGAATAACAGGGGGATGGAATTACCAAGATATTATAGAGAATATCTTGCAGGCCTAGAAAGATTTCTGGACTTTGGTTTCGAAAAAGTGGGCATGGTAACTAGAAGAATTCCTTGTCCATGTAAGAATTGTGTGAATGGCCGATACCAGATTCGAGCTACTATTCGTGAACATTTGATTTGTGATGGATTTATGTTTGGCTACACGAATTGGGTGCATCAAGGGAAAGATGAGATTGTCAGGGATGTGAGCAGTGATGATGTTCACGACGAACCATCATAATCCGAAGATGATCATCGAATGCCTGAGATGGTAAATGATATATTTAGGGATCATGGTATGGAATCGTCGGCTGAAGCTAGAAAATATCAAAAGTACATGTCAGAGGCCAATCAACCTTTATATCCCGGATATGAAACTGAGACTGTCCTTTCGTTCATTGTATGGTTTTTCAATTATAAAAATGTTAGCAAATGGACTGATGTGTCCTTTGATGGTTTGCTCCGTAAGTTCAAGTCATCATTTCCAGCATTTGCAAACTTGCCTGATAATTTTTATGAAATGAAAAAAATGGTTGGAAATTTGGGGTTTGGTTATGAGAAAATTGATGCATGCGAGAATGATTGTATGCTTTTTTGGAAGGAGAATGAAAAATTAGAGTCTTGTACAATTTGCAAATCATTGAGGTGGAAACAGAATGAGATGGTTGTACCAGAGAAGGCACAAAGAAATATAAATGCTAAGAGGAGCAAAGTAGTTGTGAAGCAATTACGTTATTTGTCATTAATTCCAAGATTGCAGAGGCTATATAAAGAAACTGCAAAATACATGACGTGGCATCATGTAAAGTGACGGAAAGATTGAGTGAATTGTCATCCAGCTGACTCTGCATCTTGGAAGCATTTGGATACAATGCACCCTACATTCTCTCAAGAACATCTAAATGTAAGGCTCAGATTGTCCACTGATGGCATGAGTCCCTTTACCCATGGGTCATCGTATAGTATATGGCCAGTAACGGTTGTTGTCTATAACTTACCACCATAGATGTGTATGAAGTAGGAGTATTTTATCATGTCATTGTTAATACCTAGACCGAACTCTCCATGTAATGATATTGACGTGTACATGCAACCTTTAATTGAGGAGTTGAAGATACTATGCAGTAATGGGGTTGAACCGTATGATGCATGTACCGGTACGAAGTTCCAAATGCATGCTGCACTGTTGTGGACAATTAGTGATTTTTCAGCTCTTGTTATGTTGTCTAGTTGGAGCACTAAAGGTAAGTTGTCTTGTCCATCATGTCAAATGAGCACTCATTCTTGTAGACTGCAAAGAAAGGAATTTTATATCGGGCATCATTGTTTTTTAGAGTCGGGTCATAGTTATAGGTTTGATACACGTAGATTTAACGGAGAATGTGACCATAGTGAAGCTCTAGTGGTGCCATCAAGATCTGATATTCTTGAACAAGTTAATGCCATTAATGTTACTTTTGGAAAGACACCCACAAGCATGAAGACCATTCCCCATGACTCGAAACATAATTAGAGGAAGAAATCAATTTTCTTTGAATTGCCATATTGGAAGATATTTTGTTGCGCCACAATCTAGACACATTGCCAAAAACATTTGTGAAAGCTTGATTGCATTGTTGAGTGTGCAAGGGAAGACAAAAGATAACTTAAAAGTACGATTGGACTTGATGGAAATGGGTATAAGAAGAGAGCTCCATCCAAGACCCGTGCAAGCAAGCGATTCAAAGTACCTTTTGCTGGTTGCAAGCTACTCAATGTCTAAGAAAGAAATGTTAGGTTTGTATATAACGCAAGCATGCAATCAAATTACATAAATAAAGCGGAAGCGTGATAAAACTGATTATAAAACTTTTCATACAAACCATCACCATGATCTTTCCTTGTGTTCAATTATCAATTAACGAAAGAGATAGAGATTAAGAAATTATACCCTCGTAGAACTGTGCTTCCTCGGATACAAGTTCACCTCCAATTCCTTCGCGTTCTCCTTGAATTCCACCAACTAAATTCCTTTGCTTGATCAACGTTAGCCACCCAAGTGTTTGGCCTCCAGAGGTGATCCACCAAGGAAGAATAGTTATTCAAGAAGTTGGGTGTTGGCAAAACCCTAGTTTCTATCTCTATAGAAATTGCAAGTACTCTCCATAATCTAATGCAAGAGTGTGTAACCCTAATCTATGATAAGATTCCTCTTATTTAAAGATGTAGGAATAACCCCTTCCCTAAAGTATTTAGGATTAGGGTTTCTATTATAATTAAACTCCTTTAATTAATTATGCTCCTAATCCAATTAGGAATTCCTAAGAGAGTACTTCTATTAATTAATTCCCAATCCCTATTAGGAATTAAATAATAATAATAGTAATAATAATAATAATAAGACTCCTCTTATTAATTTATATTTAATATTTTCAAAATATTAAATAATAAATATTAAGCTATTTAATTTATTCTATCTCCATAGACTAAATTAAATACACTTAATTTATTATTACAATTATGTCATTTACTTCTTAAATTAATATTTTCCTTTTGCGGTGTGACCCTTTAGGTTCTCCATATTAAACCGGTTGTGAATAAATCAATTAGAACAATTCTAATCTTATTTAAAAAAATAAATTAAACTATTTAATTCATTTAAATAATTAATATTTATTCTACAATAAGGGTAAGCCCCCTTAGCGATCAACGACTTTTCAGATAATATAGATTTCAACATCAATCACAAAAGAACCTTTCAGTGAATAATTACCATACAATTCAATCCTTCTACCATACAATGTTCCAATTAAATATAAGACATAGATTTACTGTCAAGTCTTATTTTATTTAATTATATGTATTTCAATTCCCAAATGCACAACTCTAAATAATGCAAATTAGAAACTCCTTTCTAATTTCATTCTGCCTTGGCCAAGGATTACTGAGTTGTCATTTATCAAATCACATAGGACATTCACATCTTTTACTAGACGTGGTAGATTCTTTGTTGATCATTCACCTATCTCCATGCACAACTTATTATACCCAATCATACCCTTTAATATACCCCAAAGGTCTTAAAGGACATGTCAAAGTATAAGTCATTATACACAAGATACTATGATGATCTCAAGTCCAAGGATCACTTGTACTACTATCACTAGAGGAATTCCTATTGACAGGCGAGTAAAACTCCATTAGGTATTCCTTAGCGAGCCACGTTCAGTGAACTTATTCTCCAATAAGCACATACATACTTGCTTTAGTGTCTCCACACAAATGATTATGAGATCAATCATCCTCTTCCTAAGAGCAAGCAACGTATGTACTAATCTATCCGGATTCACTAATCCCCTTTTTAGTAATCTAACGATTAGGAACGATTTTAGTTTGTGAGCTATCTAGAATTTAGACCTCGTTAGCATGATCACCATCATGATTCTAAAAGCATTGCTCAAAACTATGAGTTTATCACATTTAATATAAAAACACTATGTAGATAATGTAAAATGCCATTTAAGAAAATCAATTCTTTTATTAATAAATGAATAAGATTACAAAGTATATGCTACATCATATCAAATATGATTGGCTTGTGTGCATACTACTTTCAAGAAAGACATGATTTCTTGCAAGTGTTGAAAAATGTTAAGGTACCTGATGGATATACTTCAAATATTTCACGTTTTGTCAATTTGAAGGGGGTAAGATCTTAGGTCTTAAAAGCCACGATTGCCATATTTTAATGCAATAATTACTTCCAGTAGCAATACGAAGTACCAACTCGCCTCGACATGTCTGCTCAACGATAATGGAACTTTGTAACTACTTTAGAGAATTATGTTCCAATTATAACACATCGGAAGATTATGAACGGTTGAACAAATTAATCCCGTTAATAGTTTGTAAGCTTGAGATGGTCTTTCCTCATGCTTTCTTTGATATAATGATACATTTTTGTGTCAACCTTGCTGAAGAGGCGAGGTTAGCTGGAAATGTGAAATATCGACAAATGTGGGTTTTGAAAGATACATGGGCAAGTTAAAAGGGTATATTCGCAACAGAAGTCATCTAGAAAGGTCAATCGTAGAAGGATGTATTGCTAAAGAATGTGTTACATTTTGCTCAAGATATTTGAGTCAGAATAATGCTACATGGAATCGAGTTGGAAGAAATGAAGCTGGATACAAACAAGTTGAATCAAGTCTCTGTATTCAAAAACATCGGTCGATTTCTTAATGCCCCAAAAGATTATTCACTATGTGGCGATGATGTCAAGAGTGCACACATGTATGTACTATTTAATTGTACAGATGTTGAGACATATCTAAGGTGAGTAAATGAAGAATGAAATTTATTGTTTGAAATATTAAGTACTTTTGCTATATATCTATAACAAAAAAAATTAAATTTTTCTGTAGTATTTGGCAAGATTCGTATATGTTACGATGTGGAAAGCATAAGCAAAAACCGACTCCAAGGGAAATTGACAATGCTAAGAAAAATGAATTTCCTGAACGGTTTAAGAATTATGTAAGTACTACAATATGTGAACGTAATTTCATGATACTTTTCTAATGGTTATTAAAAATAAATTGATGCTTTTGTAGATGGAAACTGTGAATAATGATGCTTCTAAGGAAGTAAAAGCTCTTGCATTTGTCCCAAATTTGATAGGCAGGAGAGGAGATGGTTATTTGGTAAATGGGTATCGATTCCATACTACAAGTTGTGAGAGTAAGAGGAGAACACAAAATAGTGGGATATACGTGGTAGCAACTACTCGGGGATATTTCTCTACTAGAGACCTAAATCCTAGGGAAGATGGAGTTGAATACTTTGGTATTTTGGAAGATGTTGTTGAATTGAATTATTATGGATCTGACAAGGTTATTCTATTCAAGTGTAAGTGGTATGACAGTTTAGCACGTGATAGATGGGTCAAAACGGATGAATATGGCTTCACGCTTGTAAATTCTCAAAAGTTTGGTTCGACTGATGAGCCCTTTGTAATGCCATCTCAGGTTCAACACATGTTTTATTTTGATGATCAAAGGGATAGCAATTGGCGTGTGGTTATACGAATAAAACTGAGAGATTTATGTGAAGATGCTGAAGTAGATTCTGATAGTGATGAGTTACCCAATTCCAATGAAGATTTCATCACTCCAGTTGTAGAAGTTGATATTGAAAACATCAATTGGGTTAGGAATGATGTTGATGCTGAATTAGTTGAAAATGGACAAAAAAGACTTAGAAGTAGGCGGAAGACACAATCTCAAATTGATACCTCTCGTTCCAAAATATGAATGATTGAACATATTGTTGATGAAGATGAAGATGAGAATGGAGCTGAAGACGAAGACGGAGACGAAGGAGAAGAGGAGGGTCTCGAAGATGAAGAGGAGGAGGGTGATAGTGAGGAAAATGAAGATGAGGAAGAATGATAAAATAATAAACTAGTAATACCACACAAAGGGATATGATGAGTTTAGGCCTTTCATTTGCCGACTTCTAATGAGATTGACATTCCCCAGATGTTTCTTACAATGTTGAATGTTTCTCTTTTTTGTAACTATTTTTCCTCTACTGCATTATAATTCTAGTTTTGATGTTCTACCTTTTTGTTAGTGAAATTCATATCATATATATGACACTTTGAAATAAAGGCTTAATGATTGTTGAAGTATCCAACACAGTGTATACATGTGTTCATATATTTGGCCACACTGCTTAATTTGTATAATTTGGGACATTTTGTGTTCTCATAAAACTTGTATCCAAAATTCTCTAAATCTCATGGAAATTTTGCACTGGTGCAACTGGTTGGTAGGGATGCTTTAGCTGAAACAGATAAAATTACCTTAGAAATTGCAAAGCTTTTGAGGGAGGACTATCTTGCTCAGAATGCATTTACCCCGTAATTTATTTCTACTAGCTTATCTCTCCACAGACTAATGTTATTTTGATGCTTGGTGTTTATTATTTCTTTTTAACTTTATTGGTATATTTTCACTGTGGTGACATATATGATAAGTTTTGTCCCTTTTATAAGTCTCTTTGGATGATGCGCAACATTATCCATTTCTATAATCTGGCCAATCAGGTAAAAGGCTGCTTTATCTTATTTGTTTCTGCTACTCTTAAACTCAAATATTAACTGCTAGGATCTGCTCACCTCCTAGGTCTTAATGATTAAACATATTCATGATTCTTAATAATTGTTACATAGTTTACATGTACATATTCACTGTCACACCCCGAAATTCACCTACTTGCTTGATCGGACTTCGTGCTGACTTGTACAACTTTTACATACTACTATAGAAATCTTGACTTCTAATAATCAGATTATAATGCGGAATAGTGATAATATTATAATATCATTTGTTCATTGTTACATCATTCCCAGGTTACTTGTTCTTATTACACATAAGTCTTAAAAGACTTAAAAACAAATCTCCATTTATCTATCCGAGACTTACAATATTAGCAACCAGGCAGTTCCCAGGAAATAGGGGGCTTTTCGTTAAAACGGCGCGCAATTAAATGACCTAACCCCTTTCCTGGTCAGAACTTTCTAGACATTGTCAATAATGTTAATCTAGCATAGTTAAAATGACTTCTATATCTTCAACTTTCTTTGTACTGCAAGAATTGTCTAGTAATTCTTCCTTAGCTGTAATTTGTTTTAAGATAATTGCAAGAATGAGCATAAGAATGCCCAACAAATTTAACAGATATATATATGAGAAGAGAATCACCTTTTCAAGATATATATACAGAATAAGCTGATACAAGATTTTAACGATTATCAATTTAGTGAACTGAGTGATTCCCCACTCACGAACTAATGAATTAGTTCCTCGTCTCATCAACACTGTTACAATTGTATCAACAGTGTATATCGCTTCTACGATACCTCTACACTGCGACAACTGTTACCTTAGTGAGTTAGATCGAGTTCCTAACACATCTTTCAGCATTATAACTGCTTATAAAATGAATATTCTTACTAAATACTTGAAGAAAATCGGACATAGTAACTGCTTATAAAAGTATATTTTCAACTTTATATGAGACATAAATCGGACATTATAACTACTTGTAAATAGGATTTTTGTACTATATACATAAAATAATTTGGGTATTATAACTGCTTGTAAAAGTATATGTTTACTAATACATACATAAAAATGAAAATTATAACTACTAGATTATACCTCTTGTAGTTGCTAGCTTTACTTCTAATTGCGTAACGCTTCGATGCTTAGAAAGTAATTCTTATCTCATAATATCTCTCAGAATATAAATATAGAGTGTTTTTGCTCTTGAACTGTTCTTAAAATGGTAGGGAATAAAGAAGAACTAAGCTTGCTATTTATAGAAAAACCAAGTTTCACTAATTGCACGTTAGGGGCTCGGCTTATTACACTTTGCACCCCTAGCATATTCTTAGAATATTCTTATAAGATTCTCAATGAAAATATCTTCCAAGCTCGACAATGCAGCTTGCAATTGAATTTATCTTATAAGCTCCTCAATGAAAATATCTTCCAAGCTCGACAATGTAGCTTGCAATATAAGCTCCTCAATGAAAATATCTTCCAAGCTCGACAATGCAGCTTGCAATTGAACCTATCTTCTAATCTCCTCAATGAAAATATCTTCCAAGCTTGACAATGCAGCTTGCAATTGAACCTATCTTCTAAGCTCCTTAATGAAAATATCTTCCAAGCTCGACAATGCAGCTTACAATCTAAGCTCCTCAATGAAAATATCTTCCAAGTTCGACAATGAAACTTGCAATTGAACCTATCTTCGAAGCTCCCTAATAAAAATATCTTCCAAGCTCGACAATGCAGCTTGTCACCGTAAGCACGACAAATCACTTTGTCATTCCCAAGCACGACACAACAACTTGTCAAAAATAATTTATTGGGATGCTGATGAGTGGGTTTTATACCTACGAATCAGGTATTGTTAGACTTAATTATTGTGGTCTTTAAGTATTTTTAGTATTATTTTATTTGTTTTTGTGTTTATTTATTGTAGGTTGGAGCTAGAGGGGCAAAAGGGTAAATTTGGAGCTTAAAATACACTTGGTGGCATTTTTGTAAATTCCTGGACAAGAGCTAGTGCCAGAAGCGCTAGGGCTAGTACTGGGCTAGCGCCAGAGGCGCTAGTTCACGATTTTGGGTGCCAAAGTTCAGCTGGAAAGGAAAAGAAGAAGCCAATTCGGAAGAGGATTCTAGTTAATATTGATCAGATAGTGAGAAGGAGACCCTAAGAAGGAACTTGGAGACTTTTAATATAATTAATCTATTTTTACTTTAGGGAGAACGGAGAGATAGTGTGTGGATTACTTTTGTTCAAGCACTGGATCTTGATGTGGGTTTAAGCTTACTTTGGAATTTATTCACAATTGGGTTTGATCAATCTACTTCTTCTTTATTCAATTGATTGTTTATTTCTCCATGTTTAGTTTTGATCCCATAATGGCTTTTGGTTCAGACATGAACTAATCTCCATTATGGGATTCTAACGGATTTTAATATGTAGTTTAATTACAGTCTTGATTGTTAGATTGATTTGCATATCATAAGAAACTTCTATCATGATTGTTTTGCACGTATGAATGCTTGATCACCATTCGATTTCAGTACTTGTATGGAATTGAAAAATAACATATAAGTATGGATTGTAATCATGATAACTTGTGAATATGAGGCTTAATTGGATAGCTTAATATTTTGTGAATCAGATAGAAATATACTATTTCACCGTAAGAGTCAAAATAAGGGCTTGTGCTTAAAATCAATATAATTGCAATTTCACATAGGAATATAGTGATTTTGGTTATAGTGGTGATTACATGGTGTCTATCAAGTATGGATATTATGTAAGTAGGTCATAATGCATTGACAAATGGTTATGTCTATTTTAGTGTCCTTGGCTACTTTTCTGTGATATGTGAACCTTCTAGCTTGATAGTGGTAATTAGATGAACTATTAAATGAAGTTAGGATCCCATTAATTCCAGACTTGATATATTTCATTAGTATTTGCATAGTTAGTTATTAATTGATATAGAAATAATTTTGTCACCAAAAGTAAGTCAAAAGTTTAGGCAAATAAGTATAGTGATAGAACTGATGCATAGTGAATTAATTTAATCCTTTCTCTGTGGGACGATACTCTACTTCCTCTGTATTACTTGTTGACCGTGTACACTTGCACGAGTTAGAGCTCTTTTATTAAAGACTTAAAAAGAGGCAACAAGTTTTTGGAGCCGTTGCCGGGGATAGGCGTTAGATTTTTATTATTATCATCAGTTTTAAGCTATATTGTTTGACTTAGACAAATCTAATCTTTTCTCATTTCTATTTTTATTTTTATTTTGGTTTCAGGTACTTGTAGAATTTTTATGCACACACGATCATCCAACTCAGAATTGACATCAGCGCAGGATAATATTGACGGAAGAGGTTGGAAAACAATAGTGCGTAGTAATTTACAAGCACAGTTGGAAGGAACTATATCGAATATGGCGGAGGAACAGAGAGTAGAGCAAAGAGAGGAACATAAATCTTTAAGGGATTATTCCATGCCAAACATCATTGGATTGCAGTCTAGCATAGTTAGACCGGCAATAGCAGCAAATACCTTTGAAATTAAACCGGGAACCATTCAAATGGTGCAGAATTTGGTCCAGTTTGGGGGTGCTGCTACAGACGATCCTAATGAGCATCTTTTGAGTTTCATTGAAATTTGTGATACATTCAGATACAACGGGGTGACGGAGGATGCCATTCGACTAAGACTGTTTCCATTTTCATTAAGGGATAGAGCAAGAAGTTGGCTTCATTCTTTGCCTGCAGGATCAATCACTACATGGGAGGACCTAGCACAAAAATTTCTAGCCAAGTTTTTCCCAATGGCTAAAACTGCAAAACTAAGGACAACAATTTCTCAATTTGAGCAACAACAGGGTGAGTCCTTATACGAGTGTTTCCTAGAATAAAGGAGTTTATTCACATATGAAATACGATTCCATGTTTCCTTAAAAATAAAGTGTAGACACCCAAATTTTGCACTTCGTATACTAACCTTGACAGGAGGGCAAATTCGTCCATTGAGCCGGCCTACGAGAGCGAAGGAGGGGCGCAAGTACAAACACTAGGCGCCACCGCGATGATTTGCAAATCAAAACCAACATGACAACAAGGCCGTCCGAAATGAGCATTCCTGAATGATGTGGCACGTCTCCCAGTAATTCCCGGACTGCAAAATACGAGCCTGTCGGCGAAAACTGACGTCACGACACGAGAATCGAGGCGTAGCACAAAAATCGAGAAAGTTAAGCCAGCCAACCGCGGATTGATCTGCGGCCAATAAGTGCGCCTTTTGAAAACATGGAACTTGAAACACGGAAATGGTGGGCGGCCACCGCAGATCAATCTGCGGCTGCCCTTGGCAGCCTATTTCAGCTCATTCCTTCATTCAGCATACAGGAGGTTAGCAGGCGGAGAGAAGAAAAAGAATAGGCAGCAGCAGCTCGGAAAAGGAGGAAGAAATAGCAAGAATTCGCAAGAAAATAGAGAGAAAAGAGGGGAAAAGTGAGGAATTATATCTTTTGTGTAAGATTATATATCATATATTTTCTACTCTACTCAATATACAAGTTCATACACATTGTGAGGATTATTTTCAAGGTGAAAAGGCCATTTCTATAGCAATTTTTGTATATTATTTTGTTAATCTTCTTGTCAATTGGGTTATGTGAAATGTAGTTTTCTTGTATATTGTTGTGGATCCATGGATTGGGGACTATTAGTGAGGGTTCCAAATGGAACAGAATTCTTCCTAATGGCCCGATGATATCCATTTGATGATTTTTAGCTCGTTATAGTAACGTAGCAATTTTGGATGTGAGCCTAGGAACGCGACCCTGTGGTCCAAATCCGATGATGGACATTTTTGGATGTATGTAATAGGGCCGATGTATCCTTTATTGTAAATATGTAATTGTCGGGCCTTAAAACGATATCAAGTCGAAAATCGGGTTTAAGGCCCCGTAATAGTGAAATATGTGATTGTGGGCGTTGGGGTTATTTTGATGGCTTACATGCTCATGAATAGCCCCCACGCATTTTAATGTTTGGTTTGATTTGCGACACAAAAATTGATTTCAAGTTAAACGATGAAGATTTCTATAAAATGAATCAAAGTAGGTTATTAGCACCACGAGGCTAAAATTTGGAAATGCTAATGAATGTCGATTCCTATTTAACGAGAAGGCTAAAGGAAAAATCATTTTCAAACATCACAAAAAATGATTTTATAAAAATAAGTAACGTTTTATTAAATCTTTGTGCATAGGGTTAAAGAGATCCTAGAAGTTGCCCATCATGCTATTTACGAAAGCAACGTATAGATCTCGATTCCTATTTTGACGAAGGTTTAGAAAACTCTTGTTTTTTTTACCAAAACGACACCTAATGAAAATCTCATAGTTTTTGACAATTAAAATCAAACCTTTCTCATAAAGCTTTCTCGTATAGGCCGAAGATATGCTAAGACATTCTCAAAATAAAACACGTTTTTCATAACACACCAAATGTTTCTTTTTCTTGCAAACTCACCACGACATTCACATAGGCACACACACACACGCGCGCACATACACACACACATTCAAGAATTAATGGATAGGAAAAGCATCAAGATTGTGGTAATCGTGTTTCACGGAAGTCGGGGGGTGCCTAACACCTTCCCCTCGCTTAAGCAAGCCCCCGAACTTTATGAATCTCGGTTCGCAGACCAATAAATTCGGAGTCACACATGAGCCAGCGATTTAGGAAAACAAAACTCGGATGAGTTGGTACATCCATTTCAAATATACCAACTGGCGACTCTGGTTAATTGGATCATCATAAAAACGATCTTTCAAAACCCCGTCGACATTAATGCCGACCCTTTTCCAAAGAATCATCTAATAATCAAGGCTAAAATTGGGAAAGGGAAATAATCATAAAGGAAGCGATTCCTCCCGGCGTCGACAACTGGCGACTCTGCTGGGGACATTAGAGGGCTTAAGCCGCGTTTAAGTCTTGATGCTGTCCTATCTTTTAAAATTCATGAATGTGTGTGTGCGTGCAATATTTTGACCTGTTGTTGTGTGAATGTGTTTTACCAATAAATGAATGGTTGAATGGAATTGCTTTACCTTAAAGTTATCATTTGCATACGGTGAGGACGATGAATGTGAATGTATGTTGAGAGAGTACCTCCTCCTGAGGCGAACCTGTCGGTTGCTTATTACTGGACTCGAAGGGGCTGTTCTCCGGAGATGGCTCAGGAAACGCACCACCCAAATCCGCTCCAATCGAAAGGATTCAGACGAGTAGATTGCGAAGATTTGGGGACCTTCATGCCGAAAAGCCCGCGAAAGTAACCCTAGGGTAGGTCAGCCTCTGATAAACCTAACGAAAGGGAAGCTTCTTCATGCCCTTTTATCGTTCAGTCAAATAAATAAATGTCATGCAAATGGCATACAACTATCATACCATCATCATCGTAATAAATATGTCATGTATCATGTGATTACATCACTTGCATATATAAAGAGAATAATGACATGGTTTTGCAGGAAGGCAATCCATACCACGTACCAAGGTTTTCTAAAAATATTATCCTGTCATCAAACACTGACCTTGTTTTGCAGGATAAGATTAGAGAACCTAAAAAAAAAAAAAAAGAAAAGAAAAAAAATAATAATCATGCATCAGTGTTGACATGCATCTTCCAACTTGTAACTGGCACAGTACTAAGAGGCCGTAAAGTCCATACTCCATCCATCCAAATGGCAGAGGCCGATAGCCATGAAATTACAGTTCTGCCGCTCCAACAATACGGCCGAATACGAGGGATTCATCCTAGGACTGAGATTAGCCCTGGGAATGGGAATCAAAAGGATGATAGTAGTTGGAGACTCCGAATTGGTCATCCGGCAGGCCATGGGAATATACAGCACCAAAGGGCATAAACGGGACCTAGCTACGGGACTGCTGAGATATCTGGAAGCCGAAGAAGCCCACAGACAAATGAACGAAGTACATGGCGATGTGTGCGGAGCCCATATGAGCAGAACATTTTTGGCAAAGAAAATCATGTGAACGGGTCACTACTGGCTAACCATGAAAACTGACTGCGATGCTCATGTCAGGAAATGCCATCAATGCCAGATCCATGCCAATGCGATCCATGCACCTCCTAATAAGCTCCGCTGCTTGACCTCACCGTGGCCAGTTGGACCGTGCAGCAGGTGATATCCAGGAAGGGGTAAATCCAGGAGTATGACAGTGAATCCCAGCCAGTAGAAGATCAATGGGTTTTAAAATTCTGAGTTTTATTTCAAATCCTTGCACCCTCATGTCATTTTGTCATGTTATCCCAAAAAAAAAAGATCATGTGCTGAAATGTTTTATATATATGACAAGCATTTTTGTTTTATGTCAGGTACCCCGATTTAAGGCATTATAGCCTGACAAGCGATAGGCCAAATTTGAAGGAGGATCACTATTTTGGCATAGAGCTAGATTTCGATTTGATGCGGATTGAGCAGGACGAGACAGATATCGACAATACACCTGACGAGATCAAAGGATGGGTCGAAGATAAACCCAAACCCGACTTAGACCAAACCATCGCCAGCAAACATCAGAACCACTAACGATCACAAAGAACCCGGAGTAGGGGCATATTCGACCAAAAAAAAAATCTCAAAAATCAAAAATCCCCCAAACCTTTCAACAAGTCAAAGGACCGGATCTTTTGTCAGCCCAGCGAGATACCGATGCAACCAGTACGAGGGAGATCACAAGAAAAGCAACTTAACACTGGGGCATTTGTCAACTACCCAGGAAATGATGATGTGCAAATTGGCACCCATGCAACAATCCCATCAACATGCACCATCATCATCAAATGCTACCTCATGTCAATTCGATATTCAACGATATGATCATCTGGCATTTGTCAAGCATAGTTTTCCCGGGATACGATGACCCGCGTGAAAGGGGATTTTATTTGACTTGATAGGAATCGGATTAATTCTGACAAGCAACCGTGGAGCACGATCGTGAGTATGATTAGATGAAGAAAGCTATTCAAACCTTTTGATCGGGTACAAAGCCTTAATTCAAAGCAACGTTTGTGACAGAATCGACCTCATGTGCTAGTCTTCACTTTGCATTTGCACGAACTTTCAGTTGTGGGGTATAAAACTATGACGACGTTGATGGCAATTAACACGTAGTCAGACAGTCAATAATTATCAAGCTAATATCAAGAAGTCAGACGATAAATTATTATCAAGCTAATGTCTCGAATCGTGGCCTGGGTTATTCGAGTAATTAAGCCCGAGGGGTGTCTCTACACCTGGTGCCCTAAAGCCATCTGGTTTGGGAGTCGCTGACCCAACACTCGTTACATGGGTAACTCAGAGCCTAAGAAAACGAGCATTACAGTAGAGGAGGCCCGAGCAGATTCGAATCGTGGCATGGACTACTCGAGTAATTAAGCCTAAGGGGTGTCTCTGCATCTGGTGCCCTAAAGCCATCTGGTTTGGGAGTCACCGGCCTCACACTCGCTACATGGGTAACTCAAGCCTAAGAAAATGAATCTTGCGCAAGGTCAAGTAAAGAATGAATGGTGCAGACCACCAGCTTGTCTCGAACCGTGGCCTTTGTTACTCGAGTAAATAAACCCGAAGGGGTGTCTGTACACCTAATGCCCCAAAACCGTCTGGTTTGGTAGTCATTGGTCCAAAACTCGTTAAATGGGTAACTTTGAATAGCCTAAGAAAACGAGACAAGTGAAGTGGGCTAATAAAGAGAAAAGATAATACGAAAAAACTCTCGGCCTTAAACAAGAAGTCATAAAAGAGAAACCCCTACTGAATGCTGCATCGCACAGTGCATTTGTCATATGACGTCAATCCTGCTAAGAACGTTGTCGAGAATGGAGACAGAATACTTTTGACGAGGGAAGGTAGTTCTTTTGAATCGGACCTTACTCACGTACAATGACCATGAATGCTTGAAAGTGTTCTTACGATTTCATAACTCGTTAAATAGAAAATCATCAACTCACGAGGGATTGAAAATAACTTCCAATCTAGTACATTCACGGTACACAACTTGCTAGATTGTGCGATCAACAGATATTCAATTTCATGTGCTTTAACTGCATTTACTCTTTTGTCGAGATTATAATATCTTTGTGTCGAACTAACACTAACGGCCCAAGCCTTTAAGTTTTGGCATTTGTTAGTCATCTGATATGCAGCATCTTGCAGAGATGTGGATAACTCAGCACGGTCAACATCGCGAGTTTTCGATAGAAATTCTTGGTAGCGACACGCGCCAAGGCAGGGGCAGTTAAAAATCGTGAAATGGAAGGAAGCTGAGGCTGCACAGAACTTCCCATCATTGGGCATCTTCCCAATCCTGACTATCACTGCCTCGACATCCAAATGATCCACGTGCATGACCATTTACAAAGATGATATAATGCGGGACAACAACATATCGGCCATCAGAAATGATCAAAAAGCCAAGGAGCCCAACATTGCTGTCGATCATCACAGAGAGCGAAACAGACTGCCTCAACTCGATGAAATGAAGACGACCAAGAACAGGCAGAGTACCAAACCAATGTTGAAGTCTAGAAACAACACTTCACGATGAGGCATGATCCAATCAAATGTTGGCAAACGACGACGACTGTCGAATCGTATCATTTGACTGAACAGGGGTCATTTCTATCTAAAACATATGTTGTGCACATCCATCTGTCCATAACATATCTGTCAGATCGTGCATAATATCTTTTGCATGTATACAGGTACGATCAAAATGAAAATCTTCAGGAAAGTACAAGCACGTCGCTTTTAACCTCACGAATGATCAGACTGTGATGGCTTTTGCGGCATGGTACGTGGACGATGTTGGTGGGAGACCCAGGACATGAAACCGATCACACATCCCATTTCAAAAAAAAAGCACTCAAATCCAAACAACCAACACCCTGGGAAGGGCTGAGATCCAAACAACCAAACACCCTGGGAAGGGCTGAGATCCAAACAACCAACACCTTGGGAAGGGCTGAGATCCAAACAACCAAACACCCTGGGAAGGGCTGAGATCCAAACAACCAAACACCCTGGGAAGGGCTGAGATCCAAACAACCAAACCCCCGGGAAGGGCTGAGATCCAAACAAACAACGACCCCTGGGAATGGCTGAGATCCATACAATCAACAACCCCTGGGAAGGGCTGAGATCTAAACAATCAACGACCCCTGGGAAGGGCTGAGATCCAAACAATCAACGACCCCTGGGAAGGGCTAAGATCCAAACAATCAACGATCCCTGGGAAGGGTTGAGATCCAAGCAAACCACGACAAATGATGACATCTGTAGAACAGTATCAAATGACTGTACAGGGGTCATTTTTCATCAATTTACATTTTAAATGTTGTGTCACATGCATGAATAGATGATAATTCTGTACGTGATCCATCGCGCAGGTTAGGTGTCAAGGTCCTAGCCTATCAGAGTCAAAAGCGATGGCTGCCAAGAACGATGTACGAGGACAATCAACCAGAGACGAGACCCGGTGATTACGAAATGGGTGACCGGATACGAGACTCGGCACCGACAAGACAATCGACCTGATACGAGACCCGGCGATTACGAGATGGGTGACCGGATACGAGACCCGGCCCCGACAAGACAATTGACCGAATACGAGACCCGGCGATTACGAGATGGGTGACCGGATACGAGACCCGGCCCCGACAAGACCATCGACCGGATACGAGACCCGGCGATTACGAGATGAGTGACCAGATACGAGACCCGGCCCCACAAGACAATCGACCGGATACGAGACCCGGCGATTACGAGATGGGTGACCGGATACGAGACCCGGCCCCGACAAGACAATCGACCGGATACGAGACCCGACGATTACGAGATGGGTGACCGGATACGAGACCCGGCCCCGACAGGACAATCGACCGGATACGAGACCCGGCGATTACAAGATGGGTGACCGGATACGAGACCCGGCCCCGACCAGATAATCGACCGGATACGAGACCCGGTGATTACGAGATGGGTGACCGGATACGAGACCCGGCCCCGACGAGACAATCGACTGGATACGAGACCCGGCGATTACGAGATGGGGGACCGGATACGAGACCCGGCCCCGACAAGACAATCGACCGGATACGAGACCCGGCGATTACGAGATGGGCGACCGGATACGAGACCCGGCCCCGATAAGACAATCGACCGGATACGAAACCCGGCGATTACGAGATGGGTGACCGGATACGAGACCCGGCCCCGACAAGACAATCGACAAGATACGAGACCCGGCGATTACGAGATGGGTGACCGGATACGAGACCCGGCCCCGACAAGACAATCGACTGGATACGAGACCCGGCGATTACGAGATGGGTGACCGGATACGAGACCCGGTCCCGACGAGACAATCGACCGGATACGAGACCCAGCGATTACGAGATGGGTGACCGAATACGAGACCCGACCCCGACAAGACAATCAACCGGATACGAGACCCGGTGATTACAAGATGGGTGACCGGATACGAGACTCGGCACCGACAAGACAATCGACCTGATACGAGACCCGGCAATTACGAGATGGGTGACCGGATACGAGACCCGGCCCCGACAAGACAATCGACCGAATACGAGACCCGACGATTACGAGATGGGTAACCGGATACGAGACCCGGCCCCGACAAGACCATCGACCGGATACGAGACCCGGCGATTACGAGATGAGTGACTGGATACGAGACCCGGCCCCATAAGACAATCGACCGGATACGAGACCCGGCGATTACGAGATGGGTGGCCGGATACGAGACCCGGCCCCAACAAGACAATCGACCGGATACGAGACCCGGCGATTACGAGATGGGTGACCGGATACGAGACCCGGCCCCGACAAGACAATCGACTGGATACGAGACCCGGCTATTACGAGATGGGTGACCGGATACGAGACCCGGCCCCGACGAGACAATCGACCGGATACGAGACCCGGCGATTACGAGATGGGTGACCGGATACGAGATCCGGCCCCGACGAGACAATCGACCGGATACGAGACCCGGTGATTACAAGATGGGTGACCGGATACGAGACTCGGCACCGACAAGACAATCGACCTGATACGAGACCCGGCGATTACGAGATGGGTGACCGGATACGAGACCCGGCCCCGACAAGACAATCGACCGAATACGAGACCCGGCGATTACGAGATGGGTGACCGGATACGAGACCCGGCCCCGACAAGACCATCGACCAGATACGAGACCCGGCGATTACGAGATGAGTGACCGGATACGAGACCCGGCCCCACAAGACAATCGACCGGATACGAGACCCGGTGATTACGAGATGGGTGACCGGATACGAGACCCGGCCCCGACAAGACAATCGACCGGATACGTGACCCGGCGATTACGAGATGGGTGACCGGATACGAGACCCGGCCCCGACAGGACAATTGACCGGATACGAGACCCGGCGATTACCAGATGGGTGACCGGATACGAGACCCGGCCCCGACCAGATAATCGACCGGATACGAGACCCGGTGATTACGAGATGGGTGACCGGATACGAGACCCGGCCCCGACAAGACAATCGACAGGATACGAGACCCGGAGATTACGAGATGGGTGACCGGATACGAGACCCGGCCCCGACAAGACAATTGACCGGATACGAGACCCGGCGATTACCAGATGGGTGACCGGATACGAGACCCGGCCCCGACCAGATAATCGACCGGATACGAGACCCGGTGATTACAAGATGGGTGACCGGATACGAGACCCAGCCCCGACGAGACAATCGACTGGATACGAGACCCGGCGATTACGAGATGGGCGGATACGAGACCCAGCCCCGACAAGACAATCGACCGGATACGAGACCCGGCGATTACGAGATGGGCGACCGGATACGAGACCCGGCCCCGACAAGACAATCGACCGGATACGAGACCCGGCGATTACGAGATGGGTGACCGGATACGAGACCCGGCCCCGACAAGACAATCGACAAGATACGAGACCCGGCGATTACGAGATGAGTGACCGGATACGAGACCCGGCCCCGACGAGACAATCGACCGGATACGAGACCCGGCGATTACGAGATGGGTGACCGGATACGAGACCCGGCCCTGACAAGACAATCGACCGGATACGAGACCCGGTGATTACAAGATGGGTGACCGGATACGAGACCCGGCCCCGACGAGACAATCAACTGGATATGAGACCCGATGATTACAAGATGGGTGACCGGATACGAGACCCGACCCCGACAAGATGATCAACCGGATACAAGACCCGGCAATCACGAGGCGAGCAACCGGATACGAGACCCGGCGCAGACGAGACGATCAACCAGATACGACACCCGGTGATCACGAGACGGGTGACCAGATACGAGACCCGGCGCAAACGAGACGATAGATTGGAAGACGGAACTCGACGACTAACAATGCGGTCAGGGAGTGAGGCATTAACACTTTTACGAATGTTTTGCATGCATTACATCTTGTGTTACATCATAAGCTACATGCGTTGCATCATGTATGTACTGTCATTCTTATGCACTGTCATTCATGCATCGGGTGTCTATTTCTTTATCCTGTTCATTTCATTTAACATTTCATAAACATAATAAAGAGGGGCAGCTGTAGACACCCAAATTTTGCACTTCGTATATTAACCTTGACAGGAGGACAAATTCGTCCATTGAGCCGGCCTACGAGAGCGAAGGAGGGGCGCAAGTACAAACACTCGGCGCCACTGCGACGATTTGCAAATCAAAACCAACATGACAACAAGGCCGTCCGAAATGAGCATTCCCGAATGATGTGGCACGTCTCCCAGTAATTCCCGGACTACAAAATACGAGCCTGTCGGTGAAAACCGACGTCAGGACACGAGAATCGAGGCGAAGCAGGAAAATCGAGAAAGTCAAGCCAGCCAGCCGCGGATTGATCTGCAGCCAATAAGTGCGCCTTTTGAAAACACGGAACTAGAAACACGAAAATGGTGGGCGGCCAGCCAGCCGCAGATCAATCTGCGGCTGCCCTTGGCAGCCTATTTCAGCTTATTCCTTCATTCAGTATACAGGAGGTTAGCAGGCGGAGAGAAAAAAAAGAATAGGCAGCAGCAGCTCAGAAAAGGAGGAAGAAATAGCAAGAATTCGCAAGAAAATAGAGAGAAAAGAGGGGAAAAAGTGAGGAATTATATCTTTTGTGTAAGATTATATATCATATATTTTCTACTCTACTCAATATACAAGTTCATACACATTGTGAAGATTATTTGCAAGGTGAAAAGACCATTTCTATAGCAATTTTTGTATATCATTTTGTTAATCTTCTTGTCAATTGGGTTATGTGAAATGTAGTTTTTCTTGTATATTGTTGTGGATCCATGGATTGAGGACTATTAGTGAGGGTTCCAAATGGAACAAAATTCTTCCTAATGGCCCGATGATATCCATTTGATGATTTTTAGCTCGTTATAGTAATGTAACAATTTTGGATGTGAGCCTAGGAACGCGACCCCGTGGTCCAAATCCGATGATGGACATTTTTGGATGTATGTAATAGGGCCGATGTACCCTTTATTGTAAATATGTAATTGTCGGGCCTTAAAACGATATCAAGTCGAAAATCGGGTTTAAGGCCCCGTAATAGTGAAATATGTGATTGTGGGCGTTGGGGTTATTTTGATGGCTTACATGCTCATGAATAGCCCCCACGCATTTTAATGTTTGGTTTGATTTGCGACACAAAAATTGATTTCAAGTTAAACGATGAAGATTTCTATAAAATCAATCATAGTAGGTTATTAGCACCACGAGGCTAAAATTTGGAAATGCTAATGAATGTCGATTCCTATTTAACGAGAAGGCTAAAGGAAAAATCGTTTTCAAACATCACAAAAAATGATTTTATAAAAATAAGTAACGTTTTATTAAATCTTTGTGCATAGGGTTAAAGAGATCTTAGAAGTTGCCCATCATGCTATTTACGAAAGCAACGTATAGATCTCGATTCCTATTTTGACGAAAGTTTAGAAAACTCTTGTTTTTTTAACCAAAACGACACCTAATGAAAATCTCATAGTTTTTGACAATTAAAATCAAACCTTTCTCATAAAACTTTCTCGTATAGGCCGAAGATATGCTAAGACATTCTCAAAATAAAACACGTGTTTCATAAAACACCAAATGTTTCTTTTTCTTGCAAACTCACCACGACATTCACATAGGCACACACACACACGCGCACGCGCACATACACACACACACATTCAAGAATTAAAGGATAGGAAAAGCATCAAGATTGCGGTAACCGTGTTTCACGGAAGTCGGGGGGTGCCTAACACCTTCCCCTCGCTTAAGCAAGCCCCCGAACTCTATTAATCTCGGTTCGTAGACTAATAAATTCGGAGTCACACATGAGCCAGCGATTTAGGAAAACAAAACTCGGATGAGTTGGTACATCCATTTCAAATATACCAACTGGCGACTCTGGTTAATTGGCTCATCATAAAAACGATCTTTCAAAACCCCGTCGACATTAATGCCAACCCTTTTCCAAAGAATCATCTAATAATCAAGGCTAAAATTGGGAAAGGGAAATAATCACAAAGGAAGTGATTCCTCCCGGCGTCGACATAAAGATGTTTATTTTGATAAGGAATAGGATTCAACATATTTTATTTTTCAGTAATTTTAAGTTAAAATAAAGGAGTTTATTTTGAACTTGAAATTGAATTCCATGTGAATTTAAATAAAGGAGCTTATTTTGATCTGGAATTTGATTAAAAATAAAGGAGTTTATTTTTATTCAAAATTGGATAAAATAAAATAAAGAAGTTATTATAATTTAAATTTTGATTAAAATAAAGGAGTTTATTTTTGTTTTAAAATTAGATTTCTAGTAAACTTTTAATTGCCCATTAAATGATATCAATGCATATATGGAATGGTTTATTATTCATGAGATGAATGTTATTTATTGATGCATATGGAGATATGTATGATAATAAATAGGGATTGATTATGGACTATTGACCAATGTGTGATTGGAATTATTTTAGAGGATGCTTGAATAAATGAGTTTTATAAATGGGGTCTACGTACCTCGTCTTCTCTAATCTTTCTTAATGTAAATTCTATCTCTCTCCTATGTACTTCCCCTTGACTGCTGATCAAGGTTTCTATTTATTGTAAATAGTTTATGTAATAGGTTTAGTTAGAATTACTTGAAGAATTGGAGACAAAGGAGTAAGGAGCGCTTGAAGACCCGTTTGTAATGGAGCCCGGGTTTAAATGTAATAGTTATATTTAAATTTAATTCTTGCACCCTAGGTTTGACCTTTTGGTTCACTTAGCAACTCTAGCGAACCAAACTAGAATAAAAGTCCATAATCAATCCGGGTAGAATATAGTATTCTATATGTGCATGATTACTATATATATATATATATATATATTATTATCCAACATGCTTCGCATGTCAAATAATATGACGCGTATTATTTATATATATATATATATATATATATATATATATATGTGTGTGTGTGTGTGTGTGTGCATGCGCGCTAAACAAGATGAGACTAATAAATACAAACCCCTCAAAGAAATTATATTAAGTCCTAAGCGTTCAAAGATATTTATAATATCGAACGTCGCCTTCTAGCATGGTAAAATAATAGAGTATTAAATATTTAATATGAGTTTGTTGTGTCACCACAAGGCAAGTATTAAATATTTAAGGTGTTGCCTTATCACATTTGATGCTTTTTAAGGAATTGAACATTACTATTTTGTTGTGTCACCACAAGGACGGTATTTTTCTCTTCACATATATGGAAGTGCTAGGATGGACTTAACTTGGATAATTTTGATTCGGATGTGTCACCACTTGATCAAAATAATCTAAGAGGAAAAATACAAGGAGTTACATAGTGATGTAATTGACAATAGTTGTCTACCTATTTATTTATATATCGTTTGTTGTGTCACCACAAGGCTATATATATTTAAAATGGGATCCTTATTCTCACTAGCAAATATTTAATTAGATTTGTCGAACTATATATTGAGGGTAATATAGTTTGATGAAAATAGAGAGATATACCAATTTAAAATAAAGACCTAATTTATTTTGGTAATTAAATGAATGTATGCTAAAATGTTATTAAATTACAAATTCATTTTACAGAATTTTACAATGTCTAATTCAGTATCACTGCGTAGCATTTTAGATGCTAATTAACCGGACCGAATTTCACGGACTGGTTAAGGAATCTGAGAATAGTTCTCAAGGCTGAAAAGTTATCTTATATCCTTAATACGTATATCCCTGCAATGGTTGCAGACAATGCCTCTGAGAAATAGATTGCTACTTTTAGAAAGTGGCAAGATGATGCACAGTTGGCTCAATGCATCATGCTCGCATCCATGAGTAACGAGCTTCAGCGTCAGCATGAAACTATGGATGCTCCTACTGTACGCCTGCACCTTCAAGGAATTAAATGGTGAGGAAAGTAGGACTGCTAGATATTAGATATCTAAGGAGCTCTTCCAATCTAAAATAACTGATGACATCACAGTATAGACAAATGTCCTAAAAATGATCAATCTAATTGAACAATTAGGACAACACGGTTTTGTCATGGATGGAGAGTTGATCCAATATTTGATCTTGCAATCACTTCCGGACTCTTTCTCACAATTTGTTGTGAATTTTCACGTGAACAAGCTATATATATCAGCCTACCTGAGTTGCTTAAACACGTTAAAAACTGTAAAGAGTCACTTTCCAACCAAGAAAGACCAAGTCTTACAGGTAGATGATTCTTCCAGGAAGCGGAAGAGGGCCAAAGGATCTTTTTAAAAGAAAAATAATTCAAAGAAGGTATAAGGAATGGCAATAACTAAGGACACTAAGAACAAAACTGATGCAGATAGCAAAGGAGTTTGCTTCCACTGCAATAAGCCTGGACACTGGAAGAAAACTGTAAGGAGCATCTTGTAGAGCCTAACCAGAAGAAGTTTAGTGAAGCTTCGATTATAGATATAGGTTTATTCATGATTGAAATAAATCTTTTTGTAAGTCAAGGTTCTACTTGGGTATTGGATACCGGCTATAGTTCTCACATATGCAATTCAATGCAGAGACTAAGCAGAAGTAGAAAGCTAAACAAAGAGTAAGTAATCTTACGTGTGGAGAATGGAGCAATGGTTGCTACATTAGCCGTAGGAACTTATAGTTTAGCGTTGCCTACGGGCAAATCTATAAGTTAATAAGTTGTTATTATGTTCCAGTTCTCTTTAAAAATATTATTACTTCCGTTGTTGGACAAGGAAGGTTCTGGTATTATATTTAAGAACAAGTGTTGTTCTATTTATAATGATAATGTTTTGTTTGAAACTGAAAGATCACTTGATGGACTTTGTAAACTTGACTTACATAAAAATAATTTTGCAAATTGAACAAACTAGTAAAAGAAAAGGAGATAATCAGTCAAAGAGTTGAATATGTGTATTTGATGAAATACGAGTCTGAATCATTTGAAAGGTTCAAAGAATTCAAAAGTGAAACAAATTGACAAAATATTAAGATTCTTTGATCAGATCGAGGAAGGAATACTTGTGCAATAAGTTTCTAGATCATCTCAAAATGGTATTTTCTCATAATGGATACCTCCTGATACACAATAATTGATTGGTGTATCTAAAAGGAGAAATTGTACCTTGTTGGACATGGTGCGGTCCATAATGATTTTTACCGACATTCGCATATCCATCTGGGATTATACCCTAAAAATGACTGCATATCTACAAAAATAAGGTAACCTCAATATCCGGCCCCAAGACTCCATAAAAGTTATGGATAGAGATGATTCGTAGTCTTAAGTATGTTAAGATAAGGGGTTGTCCAACTTATGTGAAAAGGTTTCAAAAGGATAAGCTTGGGACAAAATCTGACAAGTGCAGGTTTGTGGGATATCCTAAAGAAAGTTTAGGGTATTATTACTATAATCCTACACGTTGCCTTCTTGGATAAAAGTGTTTATTATTGAAGGAGCTAGTGGGAGGATAATAGATCTTGAAGGAGTTCAAGAACCACAAAGTACTACAAGTCAAACCGAGGAACCTGTAGATAGACCTATTGTACCACAACCGAATCGTAAATCTGGAAGAGTACTGAAGATACCTGGGAGGTATGGATTCATCATAGAGGATGATGATGAGGTACGCATCATAAATGATGATGATCCAGTTATATACGATGAGGCTATAAGTAGTAGACGCTCAGAGAAATGCCAAATTACCATATAATCCGAAATAGACTCCATGTATGAGAACCAAGTATAGACTCTTGTTACTCCACTGAAAGGCATAGTGCCTAGAGGGTGTAAATGGGTCTTTAAGAGAAAGACTAGGGCAAATGGCAAGGTGGAGACCTATAAGACCGGACCTGTTTAAAAGGTTTCAAATCAAGTCAAGGAGTTGACTGTGATAAAACTTATTACCGGGTAATGCTCAAGTCCATTTGGATTTTATTGCGATTGCAGCTTATTATTACGAAATCTGGCAAATGGATATAAAAACGGCCTTCCTCAATGGAGAGCTTGAGGAGAATGTATATATGATACAACCAGAGGAATTTGTTTCAAAGGTTGAAGCAAATCGTGTATGTAAGCTACAATGATCCATTTATGGATTGAAGCAAGCTTCTCAAAGATGGAACATTCGTTTTGATGAGAAAATCAAAAGAGTTTGATTTTATCAAAAACGAGAATGAACCTAGTGTGTACAAAAAGCTCAGTGGGAGCACTGTGACATTCCTAGTATTATATGTTGATATACTACTGATAAAGAATGACACACCAATGCTACAATTAGTAATGATAAAATTGTCTAAACTTTCCTCCATGAATAACTTGGGAGGAACATCCTATAAATTGGGGATATAAATCTATATAGATAGATTTAAAAGGATGTCCAGCTTGACCCAATGAACGTATATTCATTTAATGCTAAAGACGTTTAGCATGAAAAACTTCAAGAGAGGTCTCATGATAATGAGCCATGGAGTGTGTCTCTTTAAATTGTCCTCAATAAAAGGAGATCGCATGAGTTACTATCATGTATGCAATGAATATACAAGGCCTGATGTTAATCAGTCATATTCTGGAGAAGATCATTGTAAGACAGTGATAAACATCTTTAAGTACTTAACTGGTACTGAAGATGTGATCATGATTCATGGTAGGTCTGAATTAAAACTAAAAGGGTTAAACAGACTCATGTTTTTCAGACTGACCAAGACGATAACAAATCCACTTTAGAGTAAATCGTTACCTTGAATGGTGGTGCAGTGAATTGGAAAGGTTCCAAATAGCAAAGAGTTGTTAGTTTAGTGACAAAGACAAAGTATATAGCTATAAATGAAGGTGTAAGTTGATTGTTTGGATGAAAAGTTCATTACAGAACAAGGAATAGTTTCTAAGTCTTATCTTGGATTCAAACATGTGTTGCGGCACTTTCATTTGATTAGTAGAATCATTGAAAGAGGAGAAGTCACTATAGAGATAGTGGACTCTCAAGAACAACATTGCATATCCATTTACTGAAGCTTTATCCAAACAGCATGATGATCGTCCCTTAGAGAAGAAGGGTATAAGATACCATGGTGATTGGCTTTAGTGCAAGTGGGAGATTGAAAGTAGTATGCACGCAAGCCAATCATATTTGATATGATGTAGCATATAATTTGTAATCTTATTCGGTTATTAAAGGCATTTTACTTTATCTACATAGTGTTGTTATATTAAATGTGATAAACCCATAGTTTTGAGCAATGCTTCTAGAATCATGATGGTGATCATGCTAATGAGATCTAATTTCTAGATAGCTCACAAACTAAAATCGTTCCTAATCGGTGGATTACTAAAAAGGGGATTAGTGAATCCGGATAGATTAGTACATACGTTGCTTGCTCTTAAGAAGAGGATGATTGATCTCATAATCATTTGTGTGGAGACACTAAAGCAAGTATGTAGGTGCTTATTGGAGAATAAGTTCACTAAACGTGGCTCGCTAAGGAATACCTAATGGAGTTTTACTCGCCTGTCAATAGGAATTCCTCTAGTGATAGTAGTACAAGTGATCCTTGGACTTGAGATCATCATAGTATCTTGTGTATGATGAGTTATGCTTTGACATGTTCCTTAAGACCTTTAGGTGATATCAAAAGGTATGATTGGGTATAATAAGTTGTACATAGAGATAGGTGAATAATCAACAAAGAATCTACCACCTCTAGTAAAAGATGTGAATGTCCTATGTGATTCGATAAATGACAACTCAGTAGTCCTTGGCCAAGGCAGAATGAAATTAAAAAGGAGTTTCTAATTTGTATTATTTATAGTTGTGTGTTTGGGAATCGAAATACATATAATTAAATAAAGTAAGACTTGACAGTAATTACATATCTTATATTTAATTGGGACATTGTATGATAGAAAGATTGAATTGTACGGTAACTATGCACTGAAAGGTTCTTTTGTGATTAATGTTGAAATCTATATTATCTGAAAAGTCGTTGATCGCTAAGGGGGCTTGCCCTTATTGTAGAATAAATATTATTTAATTAAATGAATTAAATAGTTTAATTTATTTATTTAAATATAATTAGAATTGCTCTAATTGATTTATTCACAACCGGTTTAATATGGAGAACCTAAAGGGTCACACCGCAAAAGAAAAATATTTATTTAAGAAGTAAATGACATAATTGTAATAATAAGTTAAGTGTATTTAATTTAGTCTATAGAGATAGAATAAATTAAATAGCTTAATATTTATTATTTATTATTTTGAAAATATTAAATATAAATTAATAAGAGGAGTCTTATTATTATTATTACTATTACTATTATTTAAATCCTAATAGGGATTGAGAATTAATTAATAGAAGTACTCTCACATGAATTCCTAATTGGATTAAGAGCATAATTAATTAAAGGAGTTTAATTATAATAGAAACCCTAATCCTAAATAGTTTAGGGAAGGGTTATTCCTACATCTATAAATAAGAGGAGTCTTATCATAGATTAGGGTTACACACTCTTGCATTAGATTGTGGAAAGTAATTACAATTTCTATAGAGATAGAAACTAGGGTTTTGTCAATACCCAACTTCTTGAATACCTATTCTTCTTTGGTGGATCACCTCTAGAGGCCAAACACTTGGGTGGCTAACGTTGATCAAAGAAAGGAATCTCATCAGTGGAATTCGAGGAGAACACGAAGGACTAGGAGTTGAACTTGTACCCGAGGAAGCTTTGATCTACGAGGGTATAATTCTTATTCTCTTTCTCTTTCGTTTAATTGATAATTGAACACAAGGATAGATCACGGTGATGGTTTGTATTAAAATTTTAAAATCCGTTTTATCACGCTTCCGCCCTATTTATGTAATGTGATTGCATGCTTACGTTATATACAAACCTAACAGATTGATGACAAAATGATTGAAAGAACATTCATTGATAAAGCTTTGTAAAGTCCTTAAACAAATATATGTACAAGGACTTAGATTGGAAAGATCAAATATGTTAGGATGATCTGAGCTGAATTATTATTTATCTGATCAAAGCATATTTGTAATGTTAAGTATTGTAAAGTCCTTACAAAGATTTGATGTACAAGGACTTAGATATAAAAGATCAAACTTATTAGGTTGATCTAATGTATTAAGATGATAAGGCTAGACTGATCGTTGAAGTACTACACAAGTCGTCATAAAGCATCTAGTGAAGGATCGTAGAGCAGTCAGCCAACTTAGAATTCACACAGCTTAAAGATGATCAGAGTTTGCCAGGCAAACGTAGAATGAGGCTCAGTCAGTCGCAGAATTTCATCTCGATATCGTAGAGGAACTCTGGCATGATCAAAGAACAAACGTAGAGTTGAGTATGTTATCGTAGAGGTTGCAAGGCAAACGTAGAGTAAGGCATGGCCCGTCGCAGAGCTCGTTCGGCATTGTAAAGCTCTTGTTCTTAGGTTCGTAGAGTCAATACTGTTAGTTACTCTACGACTCCCATGAATAATCTATAATCAAGCAACAACGTAGAGTAACCTCTGCTTGAGCAATCAAAGTTAAAGTAGCAATCTTCATAAAGACTACTAAGTAAGTTGTTCATGAGCTATCAGACAATCGAAGATCTCAGAGTTCATCCGAAGCATCAAGTCCTAACAGAGATCACAGGGAAGCTCAAATATGCACTCTACGATTCCATCAAGACTCTACGGCTTGCACCTTAGACAAGATCGTAGAGTAAAAAAGCATCAGCCTGATCAAGTAATCGTAGAGCTGAGCCAAAGATAACAAAGATACTCTAGCAGCCTAAATGAAGCACGACATAGATAATGTCTAAGGAACGTAGATCTACAAGAATGAAGATAGTACCTAAAGATCATAGAGCAGTCCTCTATGATAAGCAAGCTGTAGCAAAAAGCTCAACAAGATCATGAACCTATGCTCTGAGAACGTAAAGCTCAATAGAGATCTCAGAGAACAAAAGGCACAACCACAAAATAGTAAGAAACACATTAAAGCGTAAAGCGAGTGCAGTTAGCCACTCTACGAGCTTCAAGGCAGTGCACATCATGCATGATCATAAAGCCACATTTTGGAGCGAGTAGACAACTCTACGATCAGAAGCAATAGGCTACAACCCAGTTAATCGTAGAGTAAGTAAGTGCCAACAAGGATTGAAGACATCAAAGCACTTAGGATAATTATCCCAAGATGAGTAGTCGATTACTTAAATGAGAAAAATAGGGAACCAATCTAAGTAGGGTTCAAACAACCATGTTTACTGCAGCAAAAGTCAGCACACATGACTCCACTACCTTGGTACCAGCTAATGGAAGCTGACTCAGCTATCACTAGCAGACTTCAAGGAGTAAATAATTTATTGGTACAATAAAAAAGTCTGCGGAAAGACAATCTCCAATGGGAAGATTTTCAACGGGAAGCTATCAACGGCAGGATTCCAAACGGAAAGATTACAGAATCTATATATGGCAAAATGCATCAAGATCACGTTGTGGTGAATATGTGCAAGAACACTAATTGAACAAATCTGCTGAAGCTTCACCTAAGTATGCCGAAGGGCTAGCATATGAGATAAGAGTCAAATGACCAAGAAGCCAAGATCAAGAGTAACTAAAGCTGAAAGAAAATCTAGAAAAGCAACTCTGTGATCAACCATGAACACTGAAAGCTGACAAGATAAAGAACAGAACGGGTTCTGTATACAAGACAACAAGTGTTCATGACTGTTAAGCTGAAGAATACATTAAGCTTATTTGAAGAGCTTAAGCAGTAAGTGGAAGGTGATTAACTGCATCTGCTGAATACGTGACGAAGTAGAGTATTAATGACCAACATCAGCAGCATCCAAAAGCTAATCACCAACAGTTGTTAAGTACCTAAAGATGAAGGAGATCAAATTTCATCTTAGCAACATAACACAACAACCATCAACACACCAAGGAGGGTCTCCCGGTCCTTGTGTTAAGCGACTAAAGAGTTCCAAGGTTGCTGGCCTTGAAGAGTACTAAGTGTACTAGGTGATTCTAAGGCTGCGTGTCTTAGTCTACAATGTTCCAAGTCTGCTGGACTTGAAGAGGGTCAGAGGATCCTTGCCTTAGTGGCTAAAGACAACTCATGTCTGTTGGACTTGAGGAGGGTTAGAGGATCCTTGCCTTAGTGGCTAAAAACAACTCATGTCTGCTGGACTTGAGGAGGGCGGAGCGTCCTTGTCTTAGTGACAAAATTCTTAGTGGATTTCCTACTTGTTAAAGTAGAAGAGTGGAGTAGGAGTTGTTCAGTCTCCGAACCACTTAAAACCTCTCGTGTCATTTACCTTATGTTATTTACATTCTGCCCAATAACTGCTATATCTTTCATCAGCCATATCATAGATTATATTATAGAACTGAGATTATCCTTGAACGGACTCTTAAAGTGTATTCCGTTGTGCATAAATTGATTCCATTAATCATAACTGTTATACCATAGTTATAAACGGAAAACGTTTTAAAGGATCTATTCAACCCCCCTTCTTGATCTCTATTGTGTATCAGGGAACTAACATATCATTCAACGATACTTTCAGTTTTCTGAACTGTTTCTGTTATATGAACCATTATAGTGATTCTTCACTCAACGATTCTTCATTCTTTCTACGAAAATTCTGATAAGTTAACTCCTAAATTCATCTTTAGATCACTAAGGCTTGCAGGGACAACTTCTCGTTATCAGTCACATGCCTGAAACATCTTCTTTCAGTGTACTCAATTTATTTTGTGAAGCTTTGTACCTGCATTCAAGATCTTTATTTATGTTGGTACCCAGACAGGCTTGGGTCCTTCATTGTTAGTACCTTTTGGAACCCATATTTGTCTTACTTTGGGTCTCTGGTAATCATTTTGATAACATAAAGTAGTTTTATGTCCATACTTATGACAGTTATAGCATTTGACATTAAGTATGTGTGAATGTGTGAATGTAGATTTTCTCATTTAAAAATTATGTGGAGAATAAGTATAATTAGCCTTTCTTCTAAGTTGAATCTCCTTTTGTTGCCAAACGGTTCTACGATTTTGTGATTTTGTAGAGTAGAAGCCAGTTCTACGATTTCTGCCTGGTTGGCTTGTAAAGTTGAATTTTCCTGACTCTACGATCTTTCGAGGCTTAACGGTAGATTTTGGCTTATTCTTCTGTTTCACAAAACCAAGCTCAGTATGTGATATGTTATTTTTGGAAACAATAATCTGATCTTTAGAAATTATACAACTTTGAATACTTGGTTCAATAAATTCTGTGGATTTCACAAATACGATACTTTTATTAGAATTATAAGCATCATTAATGGTAGTCTCCATTTTCTTTTCCACATTTAGAACTGAAGAACAATTTCCAAATCATAATCCTGACTTATTAGAAACATATTTATGACTCTCAATCAATAAGTCCATAGATGCAGAAGAACGATTCCACATTGAGATTGTCTTCTCTAAATCCTCTATCTTAGAGGTTAGAGTTAACTCTCTGCGTGCACTTTGTTTAGTTATCTTTCTCAAACTTACATTCTCAACCTCAAGATTAGCAAAAAAGGCCACACTTCGTAGTTCTAAGATCATCAATATCTATATTAGGAGAGTTAAAATCAAATACCTCACTGATATCAATTTCTCGACGATCAGTGGTCTTTTTTAGAATTTTCTTCTATGGCCATGAGACAGAGATTTGCTTTATGAGGCTTTTCATCATAACTAGAGTCTGAATTGGAGCTACTTTCTCAGTCACTCCACGATCCCTCAACTACAAGGCCTTTTTCTCTTTTGTTGGACTTCTTATTTCCTCTTGATTTTTTTTTGTATGTGATTTATTCCTGTCTTTTTTTAAGTCTTCACGCAGAGGTTTGTTACACTCTGCTATATAATGGCCAGGCTTCTTGCAATTGTAACACGGATCTTTTTCTTGTTCTTTGTTATTGCTGCCTTTATTATAGCTCTTTCTTGACCTCCAATTGTTGTTCTTTCGCATGAACTTCTGTAATCTTCTTACTAATAGAGCTACATCCTCATCATCATCAGCTTTATCACTTTTAAGATCTTTTAATGACTTCCAAGTATATAAGTAACAATAAATAGACACATTCAAGGTTAAATGATAATGGAGGTCTGCTCGATCGATAAACAGAACATGAATAGACTGTAGAATGTAAGAACAATGGAATGTCATAGTTTCAACTTAAAATGCTTTTCTTACTAAGTGGTCATAAAGGACCATGAACACATAGAAGGTGTAAACGCCCCTAAACCTGGGTCCCTTGAACCTCGGGCATGGTGCGTCACGATACATCATATTTCCAACTATTGCGGAAGATATAAACATAAATTGTTTATACAATAATCTCTGCTACATATCCCAAGGTCTATAACCTTTATTAATACATACCTTCAGTAACTTAAAAGGTTTACAATATCATTTACATTAGATAACTAATTAGTTAACATGCATAACCATCTAATCTTGTCCTTTGCTTTTGTACTGTCTTTCCTCGAGCGTTCGCCTTAAATCTGAAATTTGTTATCATGATATAGTAAGGGTAAGCAACTACTTTGCTCAGCAAGTTTAAATACAATAAAGATATATCATGATTGAAAGAATGAATAAGCTTTAGAACTTTTCAACAATATAATAATTGTGAAAGAGCATGAATCAAAATTTCAATGATTGAGTGACTGAATTCAATAATACAGGGTGTCAATAATGACCATGAACAAATTTAACTGAACCTTATGGTAATGAAGGTGATCAGCCTTTCATACCTGATAGACATATGCAACATGCACTATTTGCGAATCAATAATTTAAGGAGGTGGAATAATTATAAAGAATTAAACCACTAACATGCTTGAAACATAGCAACTCAAATTTGAGTTAAGAGGAACTTGCTCAATATAACTTTGAGTGAGGATAGAGAACTTTCCTGTACCGTCAATTACTGCTACGCAATCTAATTTAATCTCTTATGAAAGACCTATCAGTTATAAGATTGATCTTTCAATTAGCATAACATATCATACCTCATATCACTACTTCTAATATTTAAGCACATAATCAAATATTAGATAACACCTTAGCACCATACGCATTCATAATTCTAAAGCTAGCACACATCGAGTCATTAACAGTTTTCAATATAGTATGCTGAGTGGTTTCCCACAAACAACCAATAAACTAGTTTCCATCTCGTCTACACTGTTTTCACAGTGAGTTAGATCGGTTGCTAGTTCGTATATACCTCCGCTCCCTGAAGGAATCGTTTAGCCCAACCACTATACATTAACTATTAAAGAGTACGACTGTACCACTACTTTATCATAAATCTTATGACTTAACACTAAATCTTTCATTTTATAAGTTCTTCTTTATAATCCATTAAGCCTGAATACCTAATCCAGCAAGTTGGATTATCTAAACATACCAATCCAGCAACCAGGATTCAAACTAACATCCAATCCAGCAACCTGGATTCAAACTATCCTACAATCCAGCAAACTGGATTCATTAATTCAGCAAACCATATCCACCAATTCAGCAAGCCGGATTCAATAATTTAGCAAGCCGAATACCACAATCCAGCAAGTTGGATTCAAACTGTAATCCCTTTTTAACATATCAAATTTCTAATTCATCAAACCAAATAATACAATTCAGCAAATCGAATGTTAATACAGCAAACTGAATGCTAAAACATTAAACCAAATATGAATACAGCAAACCGGATTGGAAGCTGCATTCTTAAAATGACTTAACCTCTTTTAATAATTGATTTTTATTTTCTTCAAGTCTTGCCACACATATGTACATATATTCCATACTCAAAAATACTTTCCTTATGAAATTTTTTAATTTCTTTTACCATTTTTCAAACGTCCGTTTTAACTTTCGAAACTAAAAAAAATGATCACTATCTTGCACAACTCCGATCACTCCAAATTTTTGATAGAATATTGTACATATTAACAAGTACTCCTAGTTAAAATTTTGTGGTCATCGGATTTATAAAACTCCAAATTTAGCCGTTTTCGACGAAAAACTCTACGTTTTTATTTTAGCCGTAGATTCTTCATTACAAGTCGGAATACGGCGATTTTTGGACAGGAGGTATATAACTTCCTATAGTTTTAGTGCTAAAAGGACCTGAATTTATTTCACTTACTAAGGGGTCAAAACAGTGTACGTAAGCTAGGGGTCAGTGGGTTTTATCCCGTTTCTCGATTTGAGGTCTTTCGCTATAACAATCATAACTTTCATTCTACTTGACAAAAAATTCTCAAATTTTTACAGGACTTATATAGCATCCCCTATTATCACTCCAAATTTTCCCATAATTTTTAGAGTACAAATATTTGACGAAACTGCCCCTAGATGGGACTACCTTGTAGCAGCCCTTTTCCCCTTTTGAAAAACATGGACTGTTTTGGTAAAAACAGTCCCTACAAATTTTATACTCATTATTTTTGAGTTATACCACTTGAGTTTAACACTTAACTTATATATCTAGCACCCCTCTTTGACGGATCACAAAAAGAGTGCGTAGATTTCAAATGGTACTCATATAAAGTAAGAGAAAGCTAGGGTTTTCTAACCCTTTCTAGAACGAACTAGTTTTCTTTTCTTTTTCTTTTCTACAAACCATCACCCAAACTTGTAAGATCTATGTATAATACACTTACTGACGCATAGATCAAGAGTTCTAAGATCCAAGATCATAAACTTTATATCAACAACAATCAAACCAAAACAAAAGGAAATAACTAGATTAAGGTTAAAAAATTTATACCTTAGCTTTATTTTCTTTCTCCTTCTTCCCAAAATAGCTATGGAGTTTTACAAAACTCTCTCTCTTCCTCCCTCCTTAGCCCACGGCTGGACACCTTCCTCTCTCTCCATTTCTATTTTGTTTTTCTTTCTAAGCTTTTGGAGAATGAGAAATAAAATGTGAAGTGTACTTTTGTTTTTCCCAAAAAGAAAATTAACTAGAATTGGAGAAATTGTACACATATAATACTTATATCTATACTTAATCTCCCAATATCTTCCATCTTCTCTCTCTATCTTGTCTCTTTGTACTTGCAATCTTGGATAAGGATATGGGGGCCAAATAAAAGAGTGACACATGGTTATTTGTGTAAGTAACTAATGATGATAGCACATGCCAATTACTCCTTCTTTTCTCTTCCTAGCCCATTCGGATGCTTAACCCCTTTAATGGCAAATTTTTGCTTTATTTTTAATGTCAAATTTTCTTAGTAAAATGACTAAAAAGCCTCTCCCAAGTTTGGTTAAAGTTTGGGCTCCCATTTAATTCATTTCGGCTTTCCAATATATTTGCTTGGGCTATGGAATTAAATTAGGTCCAATACTTTTAATATTATTCTACCCTAATTATTTAATTAGGGTTTCCATTCCCCTCCTTTGTAATTTAAATCCTTACACATGTACATTTAATATCTTAACCCAATTAGACTTACTTTAATTAGGTTATAAAATTAATTAGTTGATATATATAAAATAAATCTCTTAGGGTTAGTATATATTTTAAATACTATCATTCTCACATACCATAACCCTTAAGTTATTAAATTTTCATACCTAATATATAATTAGGTTACAAGACCTTCCTTTACTTGTTTATATAATAAACAAATATAAACAAACACAAAATAATCATATTCATGTTAGGTTTGTATATAGCGCGAACATACAATCAAATTACATAAATAGTGCAGAAGCGCAATAAAACAGATTTTAAAAATTTTCATACAAACCATCCCCATGATCTTCCATGTGCTCAATTATCAATTAAACGAAAGAGATAAAGTATGAGAATCAAAACCTTGTAGAACCATGCTTCCACAAGTATGAGTTCACCTCCAAATCCTTCGCGTTATCCTTGAATTCCACCGATTAAATTCCTTCCTTTGATCAACGTTAGCCACCCAAGTGTTTGGCCTCTAGAGGTGATCCACCAAGGAATAATAGTTGTTCAAGAAGATGAGTGTTGGCAAAACCCTAGTTTCTATCTCTATAGAAATTGCAAGTACTCTCTCTCTCCAATTCTTATGGAAGAGTGTGTAACTGTCTAACCCTAAATCATGATAACACTCCTCTTATTTATAGATATAGGGAACCCTCCTAAACTATTTAGGATTAGGATTTTTTTTTATTCTAATTAAACTCCTTTAATTAATTATGCTCCTAATCCAATTAGGAATGCATGAGAGAGTACTTCTATTAATTAATTCCCAAACCCTATTAGGAATTAAATAATAGTAATGGTAATAATAATAATAAGACTCCTCTTATTAATTTAAATTTAATATTTCCAAAATATTAAATAATAAATATTAAGCTATTTAATTTATTCTATATCCATAGATTAAATTAAATACACTTAACTTATTATTACAATTATGTCATTTACTTCTTAAACAAATATTTTTCTTTTGCGGTGTAACCCTTTAGGTTCTCCATATTAAACCGGTTGTGAATAAATCAATTAGAACAATTATAATCTTATTTAAATAAATAAATTAAACTATTTAATTTATTTAAATAAATAATATTTATTCTACAATAAGGGTAAGCCCCCTTAGCGATCAACGACTTTCTAGATAATATAGATTTCAACATTAATCACAAAAGAACCTTTCAGTGAATAGTTACCGTACAATTCAATCATTCTACCATACAATGTCCCAATTAAATATAAGACATGGAATTATTGTCAAGTCTTATTTTATTTAATTATATGTATTTCGATTCTCAAATGAACAACTCTGATTAATGCAAATTAGAAACTCCTTTCTAATTTCATTCTGCTTTGGCCAAAGACTTCTGAGTCGTCATTTATCGAATCACATAGGACATTCTCTCCTTTACTAGAAGTTGTAGATTCTTTGTTGACCATTCACCTATCTCCATGTGCAACTTGTTATACCCAATCATACCCTTTGATATACCCTAAGGGTCTTAAGGGACATGTCAAAGTATAACTCATCACACACAAGATACTATGATGATCTCAAGTCCAATGATCACTTGTACTACTATCACTAGAGGAATTCCTATTGACAGGGGAGTAAAACTCCATTAGGTATTCCTTAGCGAGCCACGTTCAGTGAACTTATTTTCTAATAAGCACCTACATACTTGCTTTAGTGTCTCCACACAAATGATTATGAGATCAATCATCCTCTTCATAAGAGCAAGCAACATATGTACTAATCTATCCGGATTCTCTAATCCCCTTTTTAGTAATCCAACGATTAGAAACGATGTTAGTTTGTGAGCTATCTAGAATTTAGATCTCATTAGTATGATCCCCATCATGATTCTAAAAGAATTGCTCAAAACTATGGGTTTATCACATTTAATATAACAGCACCATGTGGATAATGTAAAATGTCTTTAATAACTGAATAAGATTACAAAGTATATGCTACATCATATCAAATATGATTGGCTTGTGTGCATACTACTTTCAATCTCCCACTTGCACTAAAGCCAATCGTCATGGTATCTAATACCCTTCTTCTCTAAGTGACGATCATCCTGCTGTTTCGATAAAGCTTTAGTAAATGGATATGCAATGTTGTTCTCTAGAGTCCACTATCTCTATAGTGACTTTTCCTCTTTCAATGATTCCACTAATCAAATGAAAGTGTCGCAACACTTGTTTGAATCCAAGATGAGACTTAGGAACTATTCCTAGTTCTGTAATGAACTTTTTGTAGACACCCAAATTTTGCACTTCGTATACTAACCCTGACAGGAGGGCAAATTCGTCAAATGAACCGGCCTGCGAGAGCAAAGGATGGACAAGTACGAACACTCGACGCCACCGCGACGATTTACAACCGAAACCGATGTGACAACAAGGCTGTCCGAAATGAGCATTTCTGAATGATGTGGCACGTCTCCCAGTAATTCCCAGACTGCAAAATACAAGCCTGTCGGCGAAAACTGACATCACGACACGAGAATCGAGGTGCGGCCTAAAAATCGAGAAAATTAGCCCACCCAGCCGCGGATTGATCTGCGGCCAATGATTAAAATAATTGAAGTGCACGGCGGGCGGCTGAGCGGCTGAAGTGCGCGGCGGGCGCGGGGAAACCAAGGCCAGCCGCAGAACAATCTGCGGCCAGCCGCAGCCGCCCTTAGCCAGCCTATTTCAGGTCATTTCTTCATTGCATACAGGAAGGTTGGCAGCGGTGGAAGAATTGGGGGAGAGGAGAAAAGAATAGGCAGCAGTAGCTCGGAAAAAGAGGAAGAAATAGCAAGAATTTGCAAGAAAATAGAGAGAAAAGAGAGAAAAAAGTGAGGAATTATATATTTTGTGTAAGATTATATATCATATATCTTCTATTCTACTCAATATACAAATTCACACATATTGTGAGGATTATTTGCAAGGTGAAAAGACCATTTCTATAGCAATTTTGTATATCGTTTTGTTAATCTTCTTGTCAATTGGGTTATGTGAAATGTAGTTTTTCTTATATATTGTTGTGGATCCATGGATTGAGGATTATTAGTGAGGGTTCCAAATGGAACGAAATTCTTCCTAATGGCCCGGTGATATCCATTTGATGATGTTTAGCTCGTTATAGTAATGTAGCAATTTTGGGTGTGAGCCTAGGAACGCGACCCCGTGGTCCAAATCCGATGATGGACATTTTTGGATGTATGTAACAGGGCCGATCTACCCTTTATTGTAAATATGTAATTGTCGGGCCTTAAAACGATATCAGGTCGAAAATCGGGTTTAAGGCCCCGTAATAGCGAAATATGTGATTGTGGGCGTTGGGGTTATTCGGATGGCTTACATGCCCATGAATAGCCCCCACGCATTTTAATGTTTGGTTTGATTTTGACACAAAAATTGATTTCAAGTTAAACGATGAAGATTTCTATAAAATCAATCAAAGTAGGTTATTAGCACCACGAGGCTAAAATTTGGAAATGCTAATGAATGTCGATTCCTATTCAACGAGAAGGCTAAAGGAAACATCGTTTTCAAACATCACAAAAATGATTTTATAAAAATAAGTAACGTTTTATTAAATCTTTTTGCATAGGGTTAAAGAGATCCTAGAAGTTGCCCATCATTTGAGTTACGAAAGCAATGTATAGATCTCGATTCCTATTTTGACGAAGGTTTAGAATACTCTTATTTTTGCCAAAACGACACCTAATGAAAAATCTCATAAGTTATTGACAATTAAAATCAAACCTTTCTCATAAAGCTTTCTCGTATAAAGCCGAATGACATTCTAAAGCATTCTCAAAAGAAAGCACGAATTTTCATCAAAACCCAAATGGTTTCTTCATGCAAACTCACCACGACATTCACATAGGCACACACACACACACACACGCACATACACACACATTCAAGAATTAAAGGATAGGAAAAGCATCAAGATTGCGGTAACCGTGTTTCACGGAAGTCGGGGGGTGCCTAACACCTTCCCCTCGCTTAAGCAAGCCCCCGAACTCTATGAATCTCGGTTCGCAGACCAATTAATTCGGAGTCACATATGAGCCAGCGATTTACGAAAACGAAACTCGGATGAGTTGGTACATCCATTTCAAATATACCAACTGGCGACTCTGGTTAATTGGCTCATCATAAAAACGATCTTTCAAAACCCCGTCGACATTTATGTCGACCTTTTCCAAAAAAATTATCTAATAAAAAGGCTAAAATCGGAAAGGGTAACAATCACCAAAGGGAAGCGGATTCCTCCCGGCGTCGACAGCTGGCGACTCTGCTGGGGACATTAGAAAGCTTAAGCCGCGTTCAAGTCTTGATGCTGTCCTATCCTTTAAAATTCATGAATGTGTGTGTGCGTGCGATATTTTGACCTGTTGTTGTGTGAATGTGTTTTACCAATGAATGAATGGTTGAATGGAATGACTTTACTTTAAAAGTAATCATTGCATGCGGTGAGGACGATGAATGTGAATGTATGTTGAGAGAGTACCTCCTCCTGAGGCGAACCTGTCGGTTGCTTATTACTGGACTCGAAGGGGCTGCTCCCCAGAGATGGCTCAGGAAACGCACCACCCAAATCCGCTCCAATCGAAAGGATTCACATGAGTAGATTGCGAAGATTTGGGGACCTTCATGCCAAAAAGCCCGCGAGAGTAACCCTAGGGTAGGTCAGCCTCTGATAAACCTAACGAAAGGGAAGCTTCTTCATGCCCTTTTATCGTTCAGTCAAATAAATAAATGTCATGCAAATGGCATACAACTGTCATACCATCATCATCGTAATAAATATGTCCTATATCATGTGATTACATCACCTGCACATATAAAGAGAATACTGACATGGTTTTTGCAGGAAGGCAATCCGTACCACGTACCAAGGTTTTCTAAAACTTCTAAATACTATCCTGTCATCAAACACTGACCTTGTTTTGCAGGAAAAGATTAGAGAACCGTGAAAACGTGGCCTAATGATCATAAAGAACCCGGAGTAGGGGCAAATTCGACCCAAAAAAAAATATAATAATCATGCGTCGGTGTTGACATGCATCTGCCAACTTGTAACTGGCACAGTACTAAACTACGGCCCTTGTTTGTTTTGCGAGATTGCCCCTACGACCCAACTAAGAGGCCGTAAAGTCCATACTCCATCCATCCAAATGGCAGAGGCCGATAGCCATGAAATTACAGTTCTGCCACTCCAACAATACGGTCGAATACGAAGGATTCATCCTAGGACTGAGATTAGCCCTGGGAATGGGAATCAAAAAGATGATAGTAGTTGGAGACTCGAATTGGTCATCCGGCAGGCCATAGGAATATACAACACCAAAGGGCATAAATGGGACCTAGCTAGGGGACTGCTGAGATATCTGGAAGCCGAAGAAGCCACAGACAAATGAACGAAGTACATGGTGATGTGTGCGGAGCCCATATGAGCAGAACATTTTTGGCAAAGAAAATCATGTGAACAGATCACTACTGGCTAACCATGAAAACTGACTGCGATGCTCATGTCAGGAAATGCCATCAATGCCAGATCCATGCCAATGTGATCCATGCACCTCCTAATGAGCTCCATTGCTTGACCTCACCGTGGCCAGTTGGACCGTGCAGCAGGTGATATCTAGGAAGGGGTAAATCCAGGAGTGTGGCAGTGAATCCCAACCAGTAGAAGATCAATGGGTTTTGAAATTCTGAGTTTTATTTCAAATCCTTGCACGCTCATGTCATTTTGTCATGTTATCCAAAAAAAAAAAAAAGATCATGTGCTGAAATGTTTTATATATATGACAAGCATTTTTGTTTTATGTCAGGTACCCCGATTTGAGGCATTCTAGCCTGACAAGCGATAGGCCAAATTTGAAGGAGGATCACGATTTTGGTATAGAGCTAGATTTCGATCTGATAGGGATTGAGCAGGACGAGACAGATATCGACAATACACCTGACGAGATCAAAGGAGGGGTCGAGGATAAACCCAAACCCGACTTAGACCAAACCATCGCCATCAAACATCAGAACCCCTAACGATCACAAAGAACCCGGAGTAGGGGCAAATTCGAACGCAAAAAAAATAAAAATAAAAATAAAAAATAGCCGAGTTGTTGAGCCTGTATGGAGATATGTTCGCTTGGTCCCATGGCGACGTGATTGGATTGTCCACAGACGTTATAGGACATCGACTACCCATCAAGGAGGGTTCCGACCAATTAAGTAAAAGTTGAGAACGTTGAAGCCTGAATGGAGGTTGAAAGTAAAGGAGGAGATTATCAAGCGGTTTAAAGCAGTAATTGTGACGCCCCCAAATCCGGGTCACCTGAGCCACGGACCTGGTTCATCACAATCCAATACCAAAATGATACAATCGATAACTTATAGCGGAATAAAGGAATATTTACATTGATATAACATAAATAGACCTGTCCCAAGTCTCGAAACCAATACTATTACAAAACATAACATAATACAAAAGGGTAAATATGTCTTAATACACGACGTCAATAATAAGTCTTAATACAAACGGTAATTCTAGAACAACAATTTACAACTACTCCGTAGCTTTTCCCTTCCCCTTATCTTTTCCTGAGCTCTCGCCACGTGCCGCACTAACTGAAATGTTTTTAAGGAGAGCAAGGGTTGAGCAACAATTTGCCCCGCAAGTATAATAGCAATGAATAATCACATGAATAACTTTATAGTTCACAGGAGTAAAAATTTATCTGAACCAAGGAAATAAACAACTTCTTTTTATCACCGTTATAGTGGCCACTAAGGACCGAAGGATTTCTGAAGTATCCAAGGATCTCAAAGTTTCCCGAAGAAGGGAACTATTCAATACTGAGGGTGCACCAAGGCACAGAACTCTATTCTAGAATTACTGGAAATTCATCCGATAATCCACAAAACTGGTACAATAGGTGATCAGCCTAAAATACCTGGCGTTATGCATAAGCCTTACATTTTCCATTTACGCGCGTGTCGGTTTCCCGACGTTTATACAATTTCCCCTGCTGTGAGGGTTGTTCCACTCAGCTTTACATGGGAGTCCAGACCAAAACAATTTGATCGGACAATTTTACTTAACAATAATAATAGTTGGAGGACTTTGACCTCGCTTTAGTAACCAAATCAATAAGTGTCTAGCTGAAACAATTAGCCTTGACATAGCTTTTTAAACAGTCTATGGAATAAAGAACTTTAAGGTTCAACAACATGCATGATAGCATTTAAAAATATCTTGAATGAATAAAAATTCATAATCTTTGGAATCACACAATATATAACATTGCATGAAATGGGCTTTCATTGCAATACTTGAATAGAAGTATGAATACTAGCACATTAATTGCTAAATTGATAAGTAATTTGAACGGAGTCAAGAAGCTCAATAAGCTTGCTCAATAAATAATATTTGCTCGATAGATAAATGAATTCGAAACTTGCCCAATAAATGAATCGAGTAAGGAAACCTCGCACAATTAAATAGGAGTTGTATGAGTTAGGAAACTTGCCTTGTACGTGCGTTAATAACTTGACGTTAATCGTCCGTCAACAAAATATCCTACATAGTTTATTAAAATCGTCATAAATATTTGTCACAAAAGAACTAGGTTCATTACAGTCATCACATCATTAAAATACATTGATTGCCACTACGCTTAGGACAACATCGTTTAGTTCGACACGGGTATAAATTAGGCACATAAAGCTTTAACAAGATATAAGCGTTTTTAATCATTTTGTACAAAAATATAAGTTTTAGACTCGCGGGAAAAATTTACTGGGTCCGACCCGATCCGGCCCGACCCGACCCGGTCCGGTCCGACCCGGTCCGGTCCGACCCGACCCGGTCCAGCCTGACCCGACCCGGACCAGGCGCGGAACAGCGGCATGCAGTAGCAGTTCTGCAGTTCCTGCAGAACCGCGAACTGGTAGACTCTCGCCCGCTTCAGCTCCTATATCTCCCTCTATACTCGATCAATTTGGTCCGTTACGGACTCTATGGATTCCTAAGACATGAGGCTATAATATATCAAAAATTCAAGATGACCCATAAACACTAACACAGCCAAATCCTTAGCCAAAGCACAACATTGATGCTCTGTTTTTTCGCAACCATGAAATATCTCACACAAATGGCTACTGTGACTTCATTTAAGCATCATTTTAGTTCATTCAAATTGGTATATCTTCACAACTGATAGAAGTACAATATTCCAACAACAAACCATCAAAATAATCACAACATCCAGGCTTTATTGTCCTCTAATTGTCCGAAGGTCCAAACAGTCCATTAATGTCCATTATCTTCCTCCTTAAGCTTGGGTCCGAATCATTCTTTGTTTTTGTTTCACTTTGAAGGTGTTAATGGTTTATATAGCTTCTTAAGAACCTCCATGATAGATTCAACACAACCAACAACAACAAAAATTAACAAAATCCATCCCGCAAGCATGAAAGCCAAAAAAAACTCATGAAAACTTCAATGGAGAAGAAATAGGTTGTAGTTTGATTACCTCTCCTTGTTAGCTTCGGGTAGGTTGAGATAACTTGCTAGGCTGCTCTTCTCCTTGCTCGTTTCTGCTGAAGCCTCTCTTCCTCTTCTCCTTGCTTGCCTTCTACGTCCTTGCCGCACACACACAACACACACGCACACTTACTCTCCCTCTAACTGCAGTGAGCTTCTTGCTTAGCAAAATAACTCTCTCTCCCTCTTAAGTTGCTAACCGTTGGGTATGGCTGGAATGGAGGAGGAGAATGAGCTGAGGGGGATAAGAAGAATGCTTTGGGAGCATATAGAATGTATGGGTATGCAGGAAATGGTTTACCCGAGCCATTGGAAATGTTATTTAGGCAAAGTGTTAACAGCCCCATGAATTGTGTACTGTGCATGTTTATTCTTTTCCCCCCAATTGGCTCTCAATATACACGTGGCCTTCCCCAATTGGTTTGAGGCTTAAATGTCTCACCAATTAATTCGAATATACAGATAAATATACCCGAATATTCCCACTTTTGTACCAAATTTGGTAAATAACTCTACCCAAAATTATAATGGGTACTCCCATAAATTATTGGAACACGCAAAAATATTTATTATGGGATTTGTCCATTTATTCGGAACACCCATAATATACATTTCGGATACAGAATAAATCACGTATCAACTCCAATAAAATTTCTGACACTTGGAAAAATTATTCCTCAGCATATATGCCTCATCTAAATTAATAAAAATTGAAATAGACGAAAAAGTTTGGGTGTGAATAGTGCTTGTGAATAGTGCCTCCGGAAGCGGGTCCCGCTAATAGTGATTTTATGAATTTTTGCAAAATCGATATATTCACTCTAACGACACAACAACACATAAAATTTAACATATGCACATTTTCTAGGCTGTAACACAATTCTAACCACGTAGTATAGATTAATATAAAAATAATAATAATAATAATAATAATAATAATAATAATAATAATAATAATAATAATTCATTTTATTCATACATAACTCGGGTTACAAGGAAATCTAAAATTCCCGATCGTTACAGTAATCATCACAGTGTCTATTTACCCTGAATGGCTTTCTGACAGAATCCCAGTACCACAGTCTGGAGGATAAGTAAGGGGCCGCATCGACTATAGAAATCTGAACGATCCCTTAAGGAGGAGATATATGACAAATTCAAGATCAAACATTTTGATTCAGTCATTTACCGGCCAAAAATAAATGGGGCAGTGGGGGCTGCAAATAAAACACAAAGACGATCATGGGAAGAATGTCTGCCAATCATCGGGGATGGCCGGATTTATTGTCGCTCACCCTGTTTGCCTATCGAACCTTAGTTCGCACATTTGGAGGGGCAGCCCCTTACGCATCTCCCGGGCATACGACAAGAGGGTACAATCCCGGAAATTCAAAATAAACGATTTAGTCCTCAAAAGGATCGCGCCCTGCCAAGACGAAGCTATGGGGAATTTTGCTCTAAATTAAAAGGAGCCGTCACGATTAAAAAAATAAAAATAAAAAAAATAAATAAATCCTCTCTAGGGGAGCCCTCATATTACAAGGAATGGACGGGAAGGCGTTCCCCAGCCCGTTAATTCTGACTCTGTAAAACAACTCAGTGATCTAAAAAAAAAAAAAATCAAAAATCCCCCAAACCTTTCAACAAGTCAAAGGACCGGATCTTTTGTCAGCCCAGCGAGATACCGATGCAACCAGTACGAGGGAGATCACAAGAAAAGCAACTTAACACTGGGGCATTTGTCACTACCTAGGAAATGATGACGTGCAAATTGGCACCCATGCAACAATCCCATCAACATGCACCATCATCATCAAATGCTACCTCATGTCAATTCAATCTTCAACGGTACGATCATCTGGCATTTGTCAAGCATAGTTTTCTCGGGATACGATGATCCGCGTGAAAGGGGATTTTATTTGGCTTGATAGGAATCGGATTAATTCTGACAAGCAACCGTGGAGCACGATCGTGAGTATGATTAGACGAAGAAGGCTATTCAACCTTTTGATCGGGTACAAAGCCTTAATTCAAAGCAACGTTTACGACAGAATCGACCTCATGTGACAGCCTTCACTTTGCATTTGCATAAACTTTCAGTTGTGGGGTATAAAACTATGACGACGTTGATGGCAATTAACACATAGTCAGACAGTCAATAATTATCAAGCTAATATCAAGAAGTCAGACGATAAATGATTATCAAGCTAATGTCTCGAATCGTGGCCTGGGTTATTCGAGTAATTAAGCCCGAGGGGTGTCTCTACACCTAGTGCCCTAAAGCCATCTGGTTTGGGAGTCGCTGGCCCAACACTCGTTACATGGGTAACTCAAAGCCTAAGAAAACGAGCATTACAGTAGAGGAGGCCCGAGCAGATTCGAATCGTGGCATGGGCTACTCGAGTAATTAAGCCTAAGGGGTGTCTCTGCATTTGGTGCCCTAAAGCCGTCTGGTTTGGGAGTCACCGGCCTAACACTCGCTACATGGGTAACTCAAGCCTAAGAAAACGAATCTTGCGCAAGGTCAAGCAAAGAATGAATGGTGCAGACCACCAGCTTGTCTCGAACCGTGGCCTTTGTTACTCGAGTAAATAAACCCGAAGGGGTGTCTGTACACCTAATGCCCCAAAACCATCTGGTTTGGGAGTCATTGGTCCAAAATTCGTTAAATGGGTAACTTTGAATAGCCTAAGAAAACGAGACAAGTGAAGTGGGCTAATAAAGAGAAAAGATAATACGAAAATCTCTCGGCCTTAAACAAAAAGTCATGGAAGAGAAACCCTTACTGAATGCTGCATCGCACAGTGCATTTGTCATATGACGTCAATCCTGCTAAGAACGTTGTCGAGAATGGAGACAGAATACCTTTGACGAGGGAAGGTAGTTCTTTTGAATTCGACCTTACTCACGTACAATGACCATGAATGCTTGAAGGTGTTCTGACGATTTCATAACTCGTTAAATAGAAAATCATCAACTCACGAGGGATTGAAATTAACTTCCAATCTAGTACATTCACGGGTAACAACTCGCTGGATTGTGCGATCAACAGATATTTAATTTTGTGTGCTCTAACTGCATTTACTCTTTTGTCGAGATTATAATATCTTTGTGTTGAACAAACACTAACGGCCCGAGCCTTCAAGTTTTGGCATTTGTTAGTCATCTGATATGCAGGATCTTGCAAAGAGGTGGATAACTCAGCACGGTCAACATCGCGAGTTTTCGATAGAAATTCTAGGTAGCGACACGCGCCAAGGCATGGGCAGTTAAGAATCGTGAAATGGAAGGAAAGCTGAGGCTGCACAGAACTTCTCATTAGGCCTCTCCCCAATCCTGACTATCACTGCCTCGACATCCAAGTGATCCACGTGCATGAGCATATACAAGGATGATATAATGCGGGACAACAGCATGTCGGCCATCAGAGATGATCAAAAGGCCAAGGAGCTAACATAGCTGTCGATCATCACAGAAAGCGAAACAGACTGCCTCAACTCGATGAAATGAAGACGACCAAGAACAGGTAGAGTACCAAACCAATGTTGAAGTCTAGAAACTACACTTTACGACGAGGCGTGATCCAGTCAAATGTGGGCAAACAACGACGACTGTCGAAACGTATCATTTGACTGAACAGGGGTCATTTCTATCTAAAACATATGTTGTGCACATGCATCTGTCCATAACATATCTGCCAGATCATGCATAACATCTTTTTCATGCATACAGGTACGATCAAAATGAAAATCTTCAGGAAAGTACAAGCACATCGCTTTCAACCCCACGAATGATCAGACTGTGATGACTTTTGCGGCATGGTACGTGGACGATGTTGGTGGGAGATCCAGGACATGAAGCCGATCACACATCCCATTTCAAAAAAATCACTCAAATCCAATCAATAACCCCTGGGAAGGGCTGGTATCCAACCAATCAACGACCCCTGGGAAGGGCTGGTATCCAACCAATTAATAACCCCTTGGAAGGGCTGGTATACAACCAATCAATAACCCCTGGGAAGGGCTGGTATCCAAGACAATCAATGACCCTGGGAAGGGCTGGTATCCAAGCAAGAGCAAACCTGGGAAGGCATCCAAGCAAACCACAACAAGGTGGTGAGCAAACCTGGGAAGGCATCCAAGCATACCACAACAAGGTGGTGAGCAAACCTGGGAAGGCATCCAAGCAAACCACAACAAGGTGGTGAGCAAACCTGGGAAGGTATCCAAGCAAACCACAACAAGGTGGTGATCAAACATGGGAAGGCATCCAAGCAAACCACAACAATGTGGTGAGTGAACCTGGGAAGGCATCCAAGCAAACCACAATAAGATGGTGAGCGCCCTGGGAAGGGCTGAGATCCAAACAACTAACACCCTGGGAAGGGTTGAGATCCAAACAACTAACACCCTAGGAAGGGCTGCGATCCAAACAACTAACATCCTGGAAAGGGCTGAGATCCAAACAACCAAACCACTGGGAAGGGCTGAGATCCAAACGATCAACCGGAGACGAGACCTGGTGATTACGAGACAATCGACCGGATACGAGACCCAGCGGTTACGAGATGGGTAACCGGATATGAGACCCGGCCCCGACAAGACAATCGACCGGATACGAGACCCGGCGGTTACGAGATGAGTGACCGGATACGAGACCCGGCCCCGACAAGACAATCGACCAGAGACGAGACCCGGTGATTACGACCGAGCGACCGGAGATGAGACCCGGCACTCACAAGACAATCGACCGGAGACAAGACCCGGCGATTACGACCGAGCGACCGGAGACGAGACCCGGCACTCACAAGACAATCGACCGGAGACGAGACCCAGCGATTACGACCGAGCGAACGGAGACGAGACCCGGCACTCACAAGACAATAGACCGGAGACGAGACCCGGCGATTACGACCGAGCGACCGTAGACGAGACCCGGCACTCACAAGACAATCGACCAGAGATAAGACCAGGTGATTACGACCGAGCGACCGGAGACGAGACCCGACACTCACAAGACAATCGACCGGAGACGAGACCCGGCGATTACGACCGAGCGACCGGAGACGAGACCCGGCGATTACGACCGAGCGACCGGAGACGAGACCCGGCACTCACAAGAAAATCGACCGGAGACGAGACCCGGCGATTACGACCGAGAGACCGGAGACGAGACCCAGCACTCACAAGACAATCGACCGGAGATGAGACCCGGCGATTACGACCGAGCGACCGGAGACGAGACCCGGCACTCACAAGACAATCGACCGGAGACGAGACCCGGCGATTACGACCGAGCGACCGGAGATGAGACCCGGCACTCACAAGATAATCGACCGGAGACGAGACCCGGCGATTACGACCGAGCGACCGGAGACGAGACCCAGCACTCACAAGACAATTGACCGGAGACGAGAACCGGCGATTATGAGACGAGCGACCGGAGAAGAGACCCGACACTCACAAGACAATCGACCGGAGACGAGATCCGGGGATTACGAGACGAATGACCGGATACGAGACCCGACACTCGCCAGATGATCAATCGAATACGAGACCCGGTGATCACAAGATTGGCGACCGGATACGAGACCCGGCGTTAACGATACGATCGATTGGAAGACGAAACCCGACGACTAACAATGCGGTCAGGGATTGATGCATCGACACCTTTACGAATGTTTTGCATACTTTACATCTTGCGTTTCATCATAAGTTGTATGTGTTGCATCATATATGTATTGTCATTCTTGTGCATTGTCATTCATGCATCGGGTGTCTAATTCTTTATCCTGTTCATTTCATTAAACATTTCATAAACATGATAAAGAGGGGCAGCTGTAGACACCCAAATTTTGCACTTCGTATACTAACCCTGACAGGAGGGAAAATTCGTCAAATGAACCGGCCTACGAGAGCAAAGGATGGACAAGTACGAACACTCGACGCCACCGCGACGATTTACAACCGAAACCGACGTGACAACAAGGCTGTCCGAAATGAGCATTTCCGAAGGATGTGGCACGTCTCCCAGTAATTCCCGGACTGCAAAATACAGGCCTGTCGGCGAAAACCGACGTCACGACACGAAAATCGAGGTGCGGCCCAAAAATTGAGAAAATCAGCCCACCCAGCCGAGGATTGATCTGCGGCCAATGATTAAAATAATTGAAGTGCGCGGCGGGCGGCTGAGCGGCTGAAGTGCGCGGCGGGCGCGGGAAAACCAAGGCTAGCCGCAGATCAATCTGCGGCTGCCCTTAGCCAGCCTATTTTAGGTCATTTCTTCATTGCATATAGGAGGGTTGGCAGTGGCGGAAGAATTGGGGGAGAGGAGAAAAGAATAGGCAGCAGCAGCTCGGAAAAAGAGGAAGAAATAGCAAGAATTTGCAAGAAAATAGAGAGAAAAGAGAGAAAAAAATGAGGAATTATATCTTTTGTGTAAGATTATATATCATATATCTTCTATTCTACTCAATATACAAATTCATACATATTGTGAGGATTATTTGCAAGGTGAAAAGACCATTTCTATAGCAATTTTGTATATCATTTTGTTAATCTTCTTGTCAATTGGGTTATGTGAAATGTAGTTTTTCTTGTATATTGTTGTGGATCCATGGATTGAGGATTATTAGTGAGGGTTCCAAATGGAACGAAATTCTTCCTAATGGCCCGGTGATATCCATTTGATGATGTTTAGCTCGTTATAGTAATGTTAGCAATTTTGGGTGTGAGCCTAGGAACGTGACCCCGTGGTCCAAATCCGATGATGGACATTTTTGGATGTATGTAACACGGCCGATCTACCCTTTATTGTAAATATGTAATTGTCGGGCCTTAAAACGATATCAAGTCGAAAATCGGGTTTAAGGCCCCGTAATAGTGAAATATGTGATTGTGGGCGTTGGGGTTATTCGGATGGCTTACATGCCCATGAATAGCCCCCACGCATTTTAATGTTTGGTTTGATTTTGACACAAAAATTGATTTTAAGTTAAACGATGAAGATTTCTATAAAATCAATGAAAGTAGGTTATTAGCACCACGAGGCTAAAATTTGGAAATGCTAATGAATGTCGATTCCTATTCAACGAGAAGGCTAAAGGAAACATCGTTTTCAAACATCACAAAAATGATTTTATAAAAATAAGTAACGTTTTATTAAATCTTTGTGCATAGGGTTAAAGAGATCCTAGAAGTTGCCCATCATTTGAGTTACGAAAGCAACGTATAGATCTCGATTCCTATTTTGACGAAGGTTTAGAAAACTTTTGTTTTTGCCAAAACGACACCTAATGAAAAATCTCATAAGTTTTTGACAATTAAAATCAAACCTTTCTCATAAAGCTTTCTTGTATAAAGCCGAATGACATTCTAAAGCATTCTCAAAGGAAAGCACGAATTTTCATCAAAACCCAAATGGTTTCCCCTCGCTTAAGCAAGCCCCCGAACTCTATGAATCTCGGTTCGCAGACCAATTAATTCGGAGTCACATATGAGCCAACGATTTACGAAAACAAAACTCGGATGAGTTGGTACATCCATTTCAAATATACCAACTGGCGACTCTGGTTAATTGGCTCATCATAAAAACGATCTTTCAAAACCCCGTCGACATTTATGCCGATCTTTTCCAAAAAAATCATCTAATAAAAAGGCTAAAATCGGAAAGGGTAACAATCACCAAAGGGAAGCGGATTCCTCCTGGCATCGACACTTTTCATCCAAACAATCAACTGGTAGCTTCATTTACGGCTATATACTTTGTCTTTGTCACTAAACCAGCAACTCTTTGCTGTTTGGAACCCTTCCAATTCACTGCACCACCTTTTGAGGTAACTATTTACCCTAAAGTGGATTTGTTATCGTCTTGGTCAGTTTGAAAAACTTGAGTCTGTTTAGTCCTCTAGTTTTAATTCAGACCTACCATGAATCATGATCACATCTTCAATACCGATTAAGTACCTAAAGATGTTTATCATTGTCTTACAGTGATCATCTCTAGAATATGACTGATCAACATCAAGCCTAGTATATTCATTGCATACATGATAGTAACTCATGCGATCTCTGTTTCAATTGGGGACAATTTTAGATAGATACACTCCATGGCTCATCATCATGAGACCTCTCTTGGAGTTTACAATGCTAAACGTCTTTAGCATCAAATGAATATACGTTCCTTGGGTCAAGCCAAACATCCTTTTAAATCTATCTATATAGATTTATATCCCCAATTTATAGGATGCTCCTCCTAAGTCATTCATGGAGGAATGTTTAGACAATTTTATCTTTACTGATTGTAGCATTGGTGTGTTATTCCTTATCAGTAGTATATCAACATATAATACTAAGAATGTCACAGTGCTCCCACTGACCCTTTTGTACACACTAGGTTCATTCTCATTTTTGATAAAATCAAACTCTTTTGATTGTCTCATCAAAATTGAATGTTCCATCTTTGAGAAGTTTGCTTCAATCCATCAATGGATCATTGTAGCTTAAAACACGATTTGCTTCAACCTTTGAAACAAATTCCTTTGGTTGTATCATACATACATTCTCCTCAAGTCTTCATTGAGGAATGGCGTCTCCACATCCATTTTGCCAGATTTCGTAATAAGCTACAAGCACAAGCAAAATCCAAATAGACTTGAGCATTACGCGGTAATAAGATTTTATCACAGTCAACTCCTTGACTTGAAAGACCTTTTAAACAGGTCTGGTCTTATTGGTCTCCACCTTGCCATTTGCCCCAGTCTTTCTCTTAAAGACCCATATTCACACTTTAGGCACTATGCCCTTTTGTGGAGTAACCAGAGTCTATACTTGGTTCTCATACATGGAGTCCATTTTAGATTTCATGGCCATCTACCATTTCTCTGAGTGTCTTCTACTCACTGCCTCATTGTATATAAATGGATCATCATCCTCTATGATGCGTACCTCATCATCATCCTCTATGATGAATCCATACCTCCCAGGTATCTTTGGTACTCTTCCAGATTTACGATTCAGTTGTGGTACAATAGGTCTATCTACAGGTTCCTCGGTTCGACTTAAAGTACTTTGTGGTTCTTGAACTCCTTCAAGATCTATTACCCTCCCACTAGCTCCTTCAATGATAAACACCTTTATCTAAGAAGGCAGCATGTAGGATTATAGTAATAATACCCTAAACTTTCTTTAGGATATTCCACAAAATCTATACTAGTCAGATTTTGTCCCAAACTTATCTTTGAAACCTTTTCACATAAGCTGGACAACCCCTTATCTTAACATACTTAAGAGTAGGAATCCTCCCTAACCATAACCTTTATGGAGTCTTGGGCTTAGATTTTTGAGGTTACCTTATTTTGTAGATATGCAGTCGTTTCTAGGGTATAACCCCAGATGGATACTAGAATGTCGGTAAAAATCATTATGGACTGCACCATGTCAAACAAGGTAAAATTTCTCCTTTTAGATACACCAATCAATTATTGCGTATCAGGAGGTGTCCATTATAAGAAAATACCATTTTGAGATGATCTAGAAACTTATTGCACAAGTATTCCTTCCTCGATCTAATCAAAGAATCTTAATACTTTGTTAATTTGTTTCACTTCTGAATTCTTTGAACCTTTCAAATGATCCAGACTTGTATTTTATCAAATACACACATTCAACTCTTTGAATGACTATCTCCTTTTCTTTTATTAGTTTATTCAATTTTCAAAATGTTTTTCACGTAAGTCAAGTATACAAAGTCTATCAAGTAATCTTCCAGTTTTAAACAAAATATTATCATTATAAATAGAACAACAATTGTTCTTAAATATAATACCAGAACCTTCCTTGTCCAACAACGAAAGTTCTAATATTTCTAATGAGAACTGGAACATAATAACAACTTATTAACTTAATAGACTTGCCCATAGGCAATGGTAAACTATAAGTTCTGTGATTAATGTAGCAACCTTTGCTCCATTCCCACACATAAGATTAGTTACTCTTTGTTTAGCTTTCTACTTCTGCTTAGTCTCTGCATTGGATTACATATGTGAGAACTATAGCCGGTATCCAATACCCAAGTAGAACCTTGACTTACAGAAAGATTTATTTTTTAATCATGAACAAACTTATATCTGTAACCGAAGCTTCACTAAGCTTCTTCTGATTAGCCTCTGTAAGATTCTTCTTACAGTTTCCTTTCTAGTATTCAGGCTTATTGCAGTGGAAGCAAATAAGGCTTATCCTTTGTTTCTAGTATTCAGGCTTATCCTTCTTCTGATTAGCCTCTGTAAGATTCTTCTTATTTCTAGTATTCAGGCTTATCCTTTGTTTTTGCCTTTCCATTTACCTTCTTCGAATTGTTCTTCTTTTAAGAAGATCCTTTGGCCCTCTTCCACTTCCTGGAAGAATCATCTACCAGTAAGACTTGATCTTTCTTGGTTGGAAAATGACTCTTTATAGTTTTCAACATGTTTAAGTAACACAGGCAGGCTGAAATATAGCTTGGTCATGTGGAAATTCACAACAATTTGTGAGAAAGAGTCCGGAAGTGATTGCAAGATCAAATCTTAGATCAACTCTCCATCCACGACAAAACCTTGTTGTCCTAATTGTTCAATCAGATTGATCATTTTTAGGACATTTGTCTATACTGTAGTGCCATCGGTTATTCTAGATTGGAAGAGCTCCTTAGATATCTAATATCTAGCAGTCCTACGTTCCTCACCATTCAACTCCTTGAAGGTGCCGGAGTACAGTAGGAGCATCCATAGTTTCATGCTGACGCTAAAGCTCGTTACTCATGGATGCGAGCATGATGCATTGAGCCAACTGTGTATCATCTTGCCACTTTCTAAAAGTAGCAATTTCTTCCGCAGAGGCATTGTCCATAACCATTGCAGGGATAGACGTATTAAGGACATAAGATAGCTTTTCAGTCTTGAGAAGTATTCTCAAATTCTTTAACCAATCCTTTTAATTTGGTCCAGTTAATTAGCATCTAATATGCTCCGCAGTGATAGTACATTAAACATTGTAAAATTCTGTAAATGAATTTGTAATTTAACAATATTTTAGCATACATTCATTTTAATTAATTACCAAAATAAATCAGGTCTTTATTTTAAATTGATATCTCTCACTTTTTCATCAAACTATATTACCCTCAATATATATAGTTCGGCAAATCTAATTAAAGGTTTACTAGTGAGAATAAGGATCCATTTCAAATGTATATAGTCTTGTGTGACACAACAAATGATATATAAATAAATAGGTAGACAACTATTATCAATTACATCACTATGTAACTCCTTGTATTTTGCCTCTTAGATTATTTTGATCAAGTGTGACACATCCGAATCAAAATTATCCAAGTTAAGTCCAACCTAGCATTTCCATATATGCAAAAGAAAAACACTGTCCATGTGTGACACAACAAAACAACATCATTCAGTCTATGTATAAGCATCAAATGTAATAAAGCAACATCTTAAATATTTAATACTTGCCTTGTGTGACACAACAAACTCATATTAAATATTTAATACTATATCGCTTTACCATGCTAGAAGGCGACGTTCGATAATCCAAATATCTTTGAATGCTTGGGACTTAATATAATTTCTTTGAGGGGTTTGTTATTATTTGTCTCATCTTGTTTAGCGCACATGCACATATATATATATATATATATATGTATATATAAAATACGCGTCATATTATTTAACATGCGAAGCATTTTGTATAATATATAATATATACATAGTAAGCATGCACATATAGAATACTATATTCTACCCGGATTGGTTATGGACTTTTATTCTAGTTTGGTTCACTAGAGCCACCAAGTGAACCAAAAGGTCAAACCTAGGGTGCAAAAACAAAATTTAAATATAACTATTACATTTAAACCAGGGCTCCATTACAAACGGGTCTTCAAGCGCTCCTTGCTCCTTTGTCTCCAATTCTTCAAGTAATTATAACTAAACCTATTGCATAAACTATTTACAATAAATAGAAACATTGATCAACAGTCAAGGGGAGGTACATAGGAGGAAGATAGAATTTACATCAAGAAAAACTAGAGAAGACGAGGTACGCAGACCCCATTTACAAAAATCCATTCATTCAAGCATCCACTAAAATAAATCCAATCACACATTGGTTAGTAGTCCATAATCAATCCCAATTTATTATCATACATATCTCCATATGTATCAATAAATAACATTCATCTCATGAATAATAAAACCATTCCATATATGCATTGATATCATTTAATGGGCAATTAAAAGTTTACTAGAAATCTAATTTTGAAACAAAAATAAACTCCTTTATTTTAATCAAAATTTAAATCATAATAAACTTATTTATTTTATTTTATCCAATTTTGAATAAAAATAAACTCCTTTATTTTTAATCAAATTCCAAATCAAAATAAACTCCATTATTTTAATTAACATGGAAACCAATTTCAAGTTCAAAATAAACTCCTTTATTTTAACTTAAAATTACTTGGAAAAATAAAATATATTAAATCATATTCCTTATCAAAATAAACATCTTTATTTTTAAGGAAACATGGAATCCTATTCCATATGTGAATAAAGTCCTTTATTCTAGTTAACGTAGAATCCAATTCCAAGTTCAAATAAAAACTTTTAATTTTAATTATATTTCAATTCAAATAAACCTTTTATCTTAATTGAAAATAAATAAAATCAAAATAAATTTTTTTTCAAAATCTGCAGACTGGCGCGGCCGCGCTCCAAAATGAACTAGGAGCGGAGCGGCCGCGCTGCACCCCTAGAAACGATTTCTGGGTTAAGGCACGGCCGCACTCCAGAATGAACTGGAAATGGTGCGGTCGCGCCGCGTTGCAGACTTCCAATTTTTTTTTCTTTGCCCAGAAAATCGATCCAATCACATACCCATACATACATGGAATCATAATAATCGATAATTAACACAATGTTAGGCTCTGATACCACTGTTAGGTTTGTATATAGCGCGAATATGCAATCAAATTACATAAATAGTGCGGAAGCGCAATAAAACAGATTTTAAAAATTTTCATACAAACCATCACCATGATCATCCATGTGCTCAATTATCAATTACGAAAGAGATAAAGTATGAGAATCACACCCTTGTAGAACCATGCTTCTACAGGTACGAGTTCACCTCCAAATCCTTCGCGTTCTCGTTAAATTCCACCGATTAAATTCCTTCCTTTGATCAACGTTAGCCACCCAAGTGTTTGGCCTCTAGAGGTGATTCACCAAGGAATAATAGTTGTTCAAGAAGATGGGTGTTGGCAAAACCCTAGTTTCTATCTCAATAGAAATTGCAAGTACTCTCTCTCTCTCTAATTCTTATGGAAGAGTGTGTAACTGGCTAACCCTAAATCATGATAAGACTCCTCTTATTTATAGATATAGGGAACCCACCTAAACTATTTAGGATTAGGGTTGTTTTTATTCTAATTAAACTCCTTTAATTAATTATGCTCCTAATCCTATTAGGAATGCATGAGAGAGTACTTCTATTAATTAATTCTCAATCCCTATTAGGAATTAAATAATAGTAATGGTAATAATAATAATAAGACTCCTCTTATTAATTTATATTTAATATTTTTAAAATATTAAATAATAAATATTAAGCTATTTAATTTATTCTATCTCCATCGATTAAATTAAATACACTTAACTTATTATTACAATTATGCCATTTACTTATTAAACAAATATTTTCCTTTTGCGGTGTGACCCTTTAGGTTCTTGATGGGTGTGTTTTATATACACAAATTAATTGCCTAGCTAGTAATTACTGATGGAACCTATATGAAATTGACGAACGGATTATAGTGTTTAGACCTTGTTATGATATCATGCGAAAGTTAAAGATTGTTGTGGGTTATTAATTGAGATTAAGTGACGTGTGTCTTGTTGATTATCCTCAATGATAGGTAACTTTATAGTATTTAGGATAGATATATACCTAGATACCGTGTGCAACCAATGGAGAATCTATTCTTAATGACTTCCTATGTGAAAGTTGGTAATTGAAAGGACGTTTAATGAGATTTAGTGACACGTATCTTGTTATTGTTCTTGAAATTGGTCTCTTGATAGTGTGTAGGATAGACATATACCTACATGCCGCATTAGGAAGATTCGAATTTGACCATCGACAAAGGCTTATAAGTAGCTTTGATTTCTCGGTTGACATTTCTATGTTGTTAATTAGTTCAAATGAGAGAGTTAGGATATTCAAATGAAGTGTTGGGGGAAATTGCAATCTTAGACTTGTTAATATTAGATTTCGTTATCTTAATGCTTTTCATATCTTTTAATTATTACAAACAACAAAAACTCAAATCATCATTTGTCTAAATAAAATCGAGACGATATATAGTTGGTACTTGGGATACACTAGAACAATTCCCTGTGGGTTCGACAACTCTCTTATCACTTTATTACTTGTTGATCGCGTATACTTGCGCGTATTTATCGGTTGCGAAATCGACCAACAGTTCTCCATATTAAACTGGTTGTGAATAAATCAATTAGAACAATTATAATCTTATTTAAATAAATAAATTAAACTATTTAATTTATTTAAATAAATAATATTTATTCTATAATAAGGGTAAGCCCCCTTAGCGATCAACGACTTTCCAGATAATATAAATTTCAACATTAATCACAAAAGGACCTTTCAGTGAATAGTTACCGTATAATTCAATTCTTCTACCATACAATGTCCCAATTAAATATAAGACATGGAATTACTGTCAAGTCTTATTTTATTTAATTATATGTATTTCGATTCTCAAATAAATAACTCTTATTAATGCAAATTAGAAACTCCTTTCTAATTTCATTATGCTTTGGCCAAAGACTTCTGAGTCGTCATTTATCAAATCACATAGGACATTCTCTCCTTTTACTAGAAGTGGTAGATTCTTTGTTGACCAGCCACTTATCTCCATGTACAACTTATTATACCCAATCATACCCTTTGATATACCCTATGGGTCTTAAGGGACATGTTAAAGTATAACTCATCACACACAAGATACTATGATGATCTCAAGTCCAAGGATCACTTGTACTACTATCACTAGAGGAATTCCTATTGACAGACGAGTAAAACTCCATTAGGTATTCCATAGCGAGCCACGTTCAGTGAACTTATTCTCTAATAAGCACCTGCATACTTGCTTTAGTGTATCCACACAAATGATTATGAGATCAATCATCCTCTTCATAAGAGTAAGCAACTTATGTACTAATCTATTCGGATTCACTAATCCCCTTTTTAGTAATCCAACGATTAGGAACGATTTTAGTTTGTGAGCTATCTAGAATTTAGATCTCATTAGCATGATCCCCATCATGATTCTAAAAGCATTGCTCAAAACTATGGGTTTATCACATTTAATATAACAGCACCATGTACATAATGTAAAATGCCTTTAATAACCGAATAAGATTACAAAATACATGCTACATCATATCAAATATGATTGGCTTGTGTGCATACTACTTTCAATTCATTTACCTACATATTTATACAAAATAATTTAATACATTGAGATAATAAAATGAATCTCTTAGATTAGGTCATTAGTATATAATTAAAATACTAGGACCATTAAATAAAAATAACCCTTTAGGTTATTTAATTCTAATGCCTAATTTATAATATTAGGCTACCAAACTTTCTTTAATTCTCTTTCATTATTAGAATAATTAACTTACTAGAAAGTCTACACCAAAAAGGCCATTAATTGGACTTTCATTTAAAATTATTTGGGCCACTAGTATTCAAGCATTCTTAGACCATCACTTGGGCTACTAGTTTATTAAATCTTTTGCTAAACATTTCAATTGGGCTAAGTTAGTAAGTCTACATATTAATTACCCAAGTCCATAATCAATTAAATGAGTGGGCTTGGTTATTTAACTAATTGAACTAGTCCACTAGTATTTATTTATTAGTTGGACTATAAATATAATACTTAAGTTTATTAACTCATCATATTTATAATATTTATAAATATGTTATATAGCTTTCCTTTCCATTTGAAAATTTATTTTCTTAATAAATTTTCTTCTTATATCATTATAAAATTTTTTACACCAATTAGTTCACATTAAATTTATAGGTATTTCAAGTACATGTAAATTCATTTCTAGGGTTTTGAAATTTTATAACCCATATTTTCTCTATTCTCTTTCAAAGAGTAAACCATATAGGTTTTTCTCGAAAATTTTAATCATTTCTCTATTTCCAAGTCTAAGTTTTATCTTTTAACCTTTATTTAATCATTCAAGATTTTATTAATAAATCTTATGAATTTTTTTGGGTTGTCACATTATCCCCCCCCCCCCTTATAAGGATTCCGTCCCCGGAATCACTATTGCACCAAAAGTATATTCATTAAAACTAAGTTTTCAATTTAACCTTTATCTGATCACATCTGATTACATTCTCAATTTAATGAGTACATATTATTTCCTTCTATGAGGATCCTTTCCATCATCACATTCTACCATAACCTCTCTTTAAGGTGTTAAAATAACTTTTCATATCATATTGAGGGGTCATATAGACCATGAACACATAGTTTTAACGGTAGTCACACCGCAAAACGATAATTTACTAGGTATGTTTACAATCACGAAGAAGGTAAACTACCTAGTCGGGTACGTTAGGTATTTAGCCTATTGCACCTTAGTTTTCAGAACGACTATATGTGTTCTTAAATTGGAATATATTATTCAGCTGGTATACCCCCATTTTTCGGGGTTGTTCACCTCAGACTTAGTATAAGACTCCGCACCAAAACAATTTAGTTTGGGTTAAATTCTCAAAGAGATTACTTGAAATTTCATAAACATGTGTCTAGCTGAATCAAAGAGCTTAGACGTATGCCAATAATTCGAATATCAATCGAAATATTTGTCTAGCCACTTAAATTGGCATTGACTTTTCTTTAACTGGTTCAAAATTCTGAAAATTATTTTATGACATCATGATACCGCACTGTATTTACAGTCCGTTGAGGATTTCGTCATTTTGTGACTTTGTCATACTACATCATACCATAGTGGGCTGACGATCCTTAGATTACATCCAACACTAGGTTAATCTGCATTGATGACTCCATCATTTGTCATTCTACACCAGGTTCTATGATACATTGATGACTATTTAAATATATATTTTGATACTTTAAATCATTTTTGTCTAGCCGAAACAAATAGCGTAGATTATTCTTTAAACAGTTCCAAACCAAAAAAAAAATCATTTTTGGTGTTATCATGCCGCAACAGGTAACGATGCGTTAGTGGTTCGAAGCCCACTTCTACATACTCGTCAGTCTGTTTTGAGGATAACAAGAATTTCATTTTTATTTTTAAAGGCACATCAGTGCATATTTGGCTTGATATCAAAAATCTCAAAGTCTAGCATAGCTAGAAGATTTTGAATACTTATGCCTCCACCATCAACTTCAATTTCTCTAATGATCCATTGCTTAATAATTCTATCTATTTCTATCATCCGTAAAGCTTACTATACTAAAAATCCTCAATTCTTCATCCACAACCTTTCTATACTCTAGTATAGTTCATCAAACATACCACACGTCATGAGTTCAGGAACTTACCACAATCATATGGGTTTAGGAACTTATCCTAGGCAGACCAAAATCGTCCATTCGCTGAGGGGTTCAGTCATACGATTATGAGTCACGAACTTACCATATGTATGAGTTTAAAGAACTCGCACCTAATCTTAATATTCTCTAACTATCAAATATATATGTGAGAAAAGAATCACCTTCTCGTCATACATATATCGATAGTGCGACGCCAATATTTCAATGATTATCAATATAGGAAGCTAAGTGGTTGTCAAACCAAACACAATACCCTGCCCATACAAGGAATTGGTCAACTCGGCCACTAATCAATATAGGAAGCTAAGCGGTTTTTACACCAAGCACAACTTCCCTGCCCATACATGGAATTGTTCAACTCAACCACTATATCGATATAGGAAGCTAAGTGGTTCTCCAACCAAGCACAAATTCCCCGCCCATACAAGGAATTGTACAACTCAACTACTAACATAAGTCCTCCATTGAAATCCCACATATTTCTAACTTTCCCTTTACTCAATACGAATTTCATTTAATTCATATATTAACATTAATCACTCTTTCATGAGTTTACATAGTACAATTTCATAGTACAACTTTCGCACATCAATCCTGGTATAAAGGTTTCAATCATTCGATTGATCATCTATCATTCCATGTCTTAATCAGATCACGTTGTGATCTTTCTTATAATCGTATTATATTACGATTCTTTTTTATCTTATGGTCGTTTTGTTTTACGATCTTCTTATTTTTCCCTTTAATCATATTATATTATGATTCCTTTATGCTTTTAGTCTTATAGACTTTGTCTATTCATCATTACTCGTCCTCTTTATTATCAGAGTCGGGTAACTCCAGATTCTTATCTTTATAATTCTTTAAGATTCTTCTTTGAATCTTCTTTATGTTCTTCTAGTCTTAATAATGAATTTCCTAAATTCATCTCTTAACCCTTAAACTCTATTTGAGTTTATTTCTTATCCTTATCTCTGCGGTTATAGTCTAAGGTACCCATACCTAAGGTTTATAACCTACAGCTTCGATACCAAATGTAAACGCCCCCAAACCCGGGTCCCTTGAACCTCGGGCCTGGTACATCACGATACATCATATTTATAACTACTACGGAAGATATAAACATAAATTGTTTATACAATAATCTCTGCTACATATCCCAAGGTCTATAACCTTTATTAATATATACCTTCAGTAACTTAAAAGGTTTACAATATCATTTATATCAGATAACTAATTAGTTAACATGCATAACCATCTAATCTTGTCCTTTGCTTTTGTACTGTCTTTCCTCGAGCGTTCGCCTTAAATCTGAAATTTGTTATCATGATATAGCAAGGGTGAGCAACTACTTTGCTCAACAAGTTTAAATACAATAAAGATATATCATGATTGAAAGAATGAATAAGCTTTAGAACTTTTCTACAATATAATAATTGTGAAAGAGCATGAATCAAAACTTCAATAATTGAATGACTGAATTCAATAATACAGGGTGTCAATAATGACCATGAACAAATTTAACTGAACCTTATGGTAATGAAGGTGATCAGCCTTTCATACCTGATAGACATATGCAACATGCACTATGTGCGAATCAATAATTTAAGGAGGTGGAATAATTATAAAGAATTAAACCACTAACATGTTTGAAACATAGCAACTCAAATTTGAGTTAAGAGGAACTTGCTCAATATAACTTTGAGTGAGGATAGAGAACTTGCCTGTACCGTCGATTACTGCTACACAATCTAACTTAATCTCTTATGAAAGACCTATCAGTTATAAGATTGATCTTTCAATTAGCATAACATATCATACCTCATTTCACTACTTCTAATATGTAAGCACACATAATCAAATATTAGATAACACCTTAGCACCATACGCATTCATCATTCTAAAGCTAGCACACATCGAGTCTTTAACAGTGTTCAATATAGTATGCTGAGTGGTTTCACACAAACAATCAACAAACTAGTTTCCATCTCATCTACACTGTTTTCACAGTGAGTTAGATTGGTTGCTAGTTCGTATATACCTCTGCTCCCTGAAGGAATCGTTTAGCCCAGCCACTATACATTAACTATTAAAGAGTACGATTGTACCACTACTTTATCATAAATCTTATGACTTAACACTAAGTCTTTCATTTTATAAGTTATTCTTTATAATCCATTAAGCCTGAATACCTAATCCAGCAAGTTGGATTATCTAAACATACCAATCCAGCAACCTGGATTCAAACTAACATCCAATCCAGCAACCTGGATTCAAACTATCCTACAATCCAGCAACCTGGATTCACTAATTCAGCAAACCATATCCACCAATTCAGCAAGCCGAATACCACAATCCAGCAAGCTGGATTCAAACTATAATCCCTTTTTAACATATCGAATTTTTAATTCATCAAACCAAATAATACAATTCAGCAAATCGAATGCTAATACAACAAACTGAATGTTAAAACATTAAACCAAATATGAATACAGCAAACCGGATCGGAAGCTGCATTCTTAAAATGACTTAACCTCTTTTAATAATCGATTTTTATTTTCTTCAAGTCTTGCCACACATATGTGCACATATTCCATACTCAAAAATACTTTCCTTATGAAAATTTTCAATTTTCTTTAATATTTTTCAAACGTTCGTTTTAACTTTCGAAACTAAGAAAAATGATCACTATCTTGCACACCTCCGATGACTCCAAAGTTTTGATAGAATCTTATACACATTAACAAGTACTCCCAGTTAAAATTTTGTGGTCATCGGATTTATAGAACTCCAAATTTAGCCGTTTTCGTCGAAAATCTCTACGTTTTTATTTTAGCCGTAGATTCTTCATTACAAGTTAGAATGCGGCAATTTTTGGATAGAAGGTACATAACTTCCTATAGTTTTAGTGATAAAAAGTCCTGAATTTATTGCACTTGCTAAGGGGTCAAAATAATGTACGTAAGCTAGGGGTCAACGGGTTTTATCCCGTTTCCCGATTTGAGATCCTTCGCCATAACAGTCATAACTTTCATTCTAGTTGACCAAAAATTCTTAAATTTTTGCAGGACTCATATAACATCCCCTATTATCACTCTAAAGTTTCCCATAATTTTTAGAACACAAATATTTGACAAAACGGCCCCTGGATGAGACTGCCCTGTAGCAGTCCTTTTTCCCTTTTGAAAAACCTGGACTATTTTGGTAAAAACAGTCCTTACGAATTTTATACTCATTATTTTTGAGTTCTACCACTTGGGTTTAACGCTTAACTGATATATCTAGCACCCCTATTTGACGGATCGCAAAAAGAGTGCATAGATTTCAAATGGTACTCATATAATGTGAGAGAAAGTTAGGGTTTTCTAACCCTTTCTAGAACGAACTAGTTTTCTTTTCTTTTTCTTTTCTACAAACCAACACCCAAACTTGTAAGATCTATGCATAATACACTTATTGACACATAGATCAAGAGTTCTAATATCCAAGATCATAAACTGTATATCAACAACAATCAAACCAAAACAAAAGGAAATAACTAGATTAAGGTTAAAAAAATTATACCTTAGCTTTAATTTCTTTCTCCTTCTTCCCAAAATAGCTATGGATTTTTACAAAACTCTCCCTCTTCCTCCCTCCTTAGCCCACGGTTGGACACCTTCCTCTCTCTCCATTTCTATTTTGTTTTTCTTTCTAAGCTTTTGGAGAATGAGAAATAAAATGTGAAGGTACTTTTGTTTTTCCCAAAAAGAAGATTAACTAGAATTGCAGAAATTGTATACATATAATACATATATCTATACTTTGAAAATAGTATGCACACAAGCCGATTTAATCATATTTGATATGATGCAGCATATACTTTGTAATCTTATTCATTTATTAATAAAAAAAATTGATTTTCTTAAAAGGCATTTTACATTATCTACATAGTGTTGTTATATTAAATGTGATAAACCCATAGTTTTGAGCAATGCTTTTAGAATCATGATGGTGATCATGCTAATGAGATCTAAATTCTAGATAGCTCACAAATTAAAATCATTCCTAATCGTTGGATTACTAAAAAGGGGATTAGTGGATCCAGATAGATTAGTACATACGTTGCTTGCTCTTAGGAAGAGGATGATTGATCTCATAATCATTTGTATGGAGACACTAAAGCAACTATGTAGGTACTTATTGGAGAATAAGTTCACTGAACGTGGCTCGCTAAGGAATACCTAATGGAGTTTTACTCGCCTGTCAATAGGAATTCCACTAGTGATAGTAGTACAGGTGATCCTTGGACTTGAGATTATCATAGTATCTTGTGTATGATGAGTTATACTTTGACATGTCCCTTAAGACCTTTAGGGTATATCAAAAGGTATGATTGGGTATAATAAGTTGTGCATGGAGATAGGTGAATGATCAACAAAGAATCTACCACGTCTAGTAAAAGATGTGAATGTCCTATGTGATTCGATAAATAACAACTCAGTAGTCCTTGGCCAAGGCAAAATGAAATTAGAAAGGACTTTTTAATTTACATTATTTGGAGTTGTGCATTTGGAAATCGAAATACATATAATTAAATAAAATAAGACTTGACAGTAAATCCATGTCTTATATTTAATTGGGACATTGTATGGTAGAAGGATTGAATTGTACGGTAACTATTCATTGAAAGGTTCTTTTGTGATTAATGTTGAAATCTATATTATCTGAAAAGTCGTTGATCGCTAAGGGGGCTTACCCTTATTGTAGAATAAATATTATTTATTTAAATGAATTAAATAGTTTAATTTATTTATTTAAATAAGATTAGAATTGTTCTAATTGATTTATTCACAACCGATTTAATATGGAGAACCTAAAGGGTCACACCGCAAAAGGAAAATATTTATTTAAAAAGTAAATGACATAATTGTAATAATAAGTTAAGTGTATTTAATTTAATTTATGGAGATAGAATAAATTAACTAGCTTAATATTTATTATTTAATATTTTAGAAATATTAAATATAAATTAATAAAAGGAGTCTTATTATTATTATTACTATTACTATTATTTAATTCCTAATAGAGATTGGGAATTAATTAATAGAAGTACCCTCTCATGAATTCCTAATTGGATTAGGAGCATAATTAATTAAAGGAGTTTAATTATAATAGAAACCCTAATCCTAAATAGTTTAGGGAAGGGTTTTCCTACATCTATAAATTAGAGGAGTCTTATCATGGATTAGGGTTACACACTCTTGCATAAGAATTGTGGAGAGTACTTACAATTTCTATAGAGATAGCAACTAGGGTTTTGCCAACACCCAATGTAACGACCGTGAATTTTGCATGGCTTTGTAATATACGCTTATGATTATTATTTAGTGAATGAATTTTTATTAATATTATTTTGTGTGATGTGCTTAAAGGTTATGTAATAACCTAAATTATGTGTTTGTAATATTTATAAGTGTGGTTACTATTTGGTAGGAGTTATTAAAATGATTTCGGAGAAATATCGCTAAAATTCTATTCACGGGTTACTATTCGCGCGGACACTATTCGCCCCAAAAATGTCTTTTTCGTTTATTTCGAATTTTCTAATTTTTGTCATGGTGTTAATGTGATGGGTTAATAATCCAACTGTTGGATTTTATTTTAGCCAAATTGGGATTTAATTAGAAGCCCCAAATTACTTAAGGGTGGCCCAAACCCATGGAGCGACCCAAGACCCAACCCCATGACCCGTAACCCATGACCCATGAGGGAAATGGGTTACAAATCAGCTGAACATTGGAGAAGGAAGGAGTATACGAAATGAAGAATGAGGAGAGAAGGAGCAAAAGGAATAAGAACATTTGGGAGAAGCAAATTCCTGCATTTGGCAAAGGAAAAGTGATGAAGAACAATTGGGGAGAAGGAGAGGGGAGTTACCCACACATTGGAGGAGCCAATTCCATCTTCCCATACATGGGGAGCTGATCATGCTAAGCATGCTCAGCCATTCGTTCCTCAAGCTGAGCTCAATTCATCCTCCTATAAGTACCAACCCTTGCTTGCCTTCCATTCCTTTGTTCATTGCTAAGTTAGAGCTGAAAATTGTGAGAGTTGTGAGTATTGAGCATACGAGTGAATTGGAGAAGGAGAAGAGAGGAACTTGTAGCTGTAATCAATCCCACTTTCATCCTAGAAAGAGCTTCAAGAGGTTAGTAGTTTAAAGCCTAGCTCATTTCCATTGTTGTTTTAATTTTCAGTTGATATTGCTTGCTTTGTGGGAATATATGTTGCTGAAATTGCTTTGATTGGCTCATGAACGTGTATGAATGTTGTTAACTCTTTAAAAGCCTTGTTAATAATCAATGAAAGTGGAACAATGAATGAGAATCAAACCTATACATAAGGAATCAAGAATGGACATTAATGGACTGTTGGACATTGTGGACTGTTTTGGACAATTTAGGTAGTTTGATGAAAATTTAGTTTATGGTTGGTTGTGTACTTGTTTGTGTATGCCTATAATGTGTTATAAAGTTTTGGGTAATGATTTCATTTGGAAATCTGGACTAGAGCATAATTAAACTCTACTCCAATATGAGTTTGTAAGTTATGCCCACAAACCGTTTGATTTAATGTCCAAGAGAAGAATTTCTTTAAGAACTTGAGAACTAGGTGATGTTTTATTAATGAAAGGATGTTATGTTGCTTAGCTTAGCAATAGAAGCATGTCTTAAGTCATACAATCTTGTTATATGATAGCTAAGAAGCAAAGAGGAAGAATGTATTAGCTTAACTCTGAGTTTCGCTGAAATCTAGTCAGATTAATCTCTTTGGAGCCATTATTTCGATTTATTAAAGTGTCTATAAGATTATGAATCCATGGGGGTTTTGTAGTTCATGTTTTAAGCTTTTCGTAGCCTCCGAAACGGCCTAATTCCGACTTAAAATGAAGAAGTTATGAGGTTTTTTGTAAAATAGCAAAAACAGAGCATGCTGGAAATTGGCACCTAGAGCACACTGCCGGTTGGGCGCGCCCCGCGCCCACCATAAGGCTAAATGGGCACGCCCCGCGCTAGAGCAACAGTTGGCTGGACAACTTCGACCTACTTTAGTAAAACATACATAACTTTCTCATACGAACTCCGATTGGGATGATTCAAGATGATCCGGAAAGATTAGAGATAGACCTACAACTTCCATTTATTAGAATTATAATTTACTACCTGGATCAAATTCTAAATTTGTCATTTTTAGGACTATTGTGCATTAGAAGGCAAACAGAGGGCGTCGTACATGCGCGTATGTAACGTGTAATGCTTCCGACGCTAAAAGATGTTGTTCTAAGTTCTAAAACTTGAATATTATGGTTTATAATGACCTTTAGCGTTAGTCAATGATGAACTAGACAAGTGTATGAGCATGATAAACTTATGCAAATGAGGCGAATCGAGTGTGCATTGTGCAAACGCCGAAACCTCGTATCAAGTGTGTGTAACCTTATTTGCTATTATGTTTCTAATTAGAATGAAACCTTATTGAGTAATGTAAACCAATATTTGACATCAATTATGTGGCTAATTGGTATGTGGATATGTACTTAAATATGTAGGACTTGGAAGGACGATTAACGTCGAGTTATTAGCAAGCGCTTAAGGCAAGTTCTTCTTTAACCCTTGTCTAACCCTTGTGTTGGGCAAGTTCTCTAACTTCATTCATTTTCGGTATTGAATGCAAGTTTCTTATCTTATACAAAAGACGTATATTGTGCAGGTTTTCTAATTCTTGTTTAAATTGGTATTGAACAAATATTCTATATTTTCCTAAATTACACCAATGTGGTGTATTGAGCAAGTTTTCTAATCCTTGTCTAATCCTCGTGCTAGGCAAGCTTATCAACTTCATTCGATTATATTCTTACGGATGCTATTTAATGTTCAAAGTTCATATTTACGCAATACATATATATTATTGCGTGAATTCCATACTTATGCGAATCTTTCATATTTGCACAAGCATTCAAGATATGTTATTGACATAAACTGTTAAAGCTTTTAAGTTCACATTATGCATGAACTGTTTACGAAGAGTGTCAATGCCATTTGGTTCGGCTAGACTAATGACCATGATTTCGAAAGCTATCCAAACCAATTGTTTTGGTGCGGACTCTTTGCAGAGATGAACAACCCTCATAGTAGGGAAAAATATATTTTTAGTCGGGGAACCGACACGCGCGTAAGTAGAATGTTTGAGGCTTATGCATAACGCCGGGTATTTTAGGCTGATCACCTATTGTACCTGTAACTGTTGTTTTGGAGTTAATAGTGTAATACTGTTAATTCTAATAAAAGGTAAGTGTCATGGTGGCCACTCAGTGCTTCCTGCAATTCACACAATTTGGAATCCTTGAATTCATTTGATATTCATCTAGTCCATAGTGACTCCTCAGTGATAGTAGAGATTTGTATTAAAACTTGAGAAATCTTACTTTTGATTATGCATTATCCTTATTGTTATACTTGCTGGGCAAACTTGTTGCTCACCCTTGCTTTCCTTAAAACATTTCAGTGGTTACCCATAGAGGCGAGAGCTCGGGAAAAGATAAAGGCAAAGGCAAAGCCACGAATTAGCTTTGTCCCACTATGTTATGATTATGCTATGTTTTAAGACTCGTTTAGAAATTTTGTATTAAGTTATGTCACGTATTCAGACTTATGTATTAGACCTTTTATATTATGTTATGTCAGGTATTTGTATTGGTATCGAGACTTGGGACGAGAGTATTTATGTTATATCAATGTAAATATTTATTATTCCGCAATTAGTTGTTAATAGTATTTATTTGAGTTGCACAGTGATGTACCGAATTCGAGGTTAAGGCAACCCGGATTTGGGGGCGTCACAGGTTGGTATCAGAGCTATAGGTTATAAACCTTAGGAAGTGGAGAGTCCTTAGGCTATAACCTTAGAGAACATAGAGAAATAGAAAGCAATAAAACTCATGTAGAGTTTACGTGATATAGACTTCGATTAGAAAGTTAGTAGTGTCGTGAAATGTATTTTCATTCCATGTAATGGATTTATATTTTATTAAGAGATACTGATAGGTTTTGTTTGTTTTGTCTTGTGTTTGTAGTATGTCAGAGATGGGCGAGCCAAGCAGAATTATGGAGGAAGAGCCACGTGACATCCATGTGGTGTTCGAGTCACCCCTTATAGTTGAGCCTATTACGGCAGTATCCCCAGCCGAAGAGGATTATGTGAGGGAGTCTGATCCGGAGGAAGACCCGGAGGAGGACTTCGAGGAGAACCCCATAGGCAGTGATTCCTTAGATGAACCAGGAGAGGTGCCCCATGATGGTACCACATATGAAGATGATCTGTTAGGGGAGTATGTTGATCGCATCATCGAGCTAGAGGATACAGTCCGAGAGTTGGAGCAGGAAGCTCAGGAACGACATGAGGTCTCTGTGCAGTTAGGGGCTATGGTCTACCGTCTTATGGCAAGGAATGTAGAACTGGTAGGAAATCTAGAGCAGTCCGAACAGCGGGCGGGAAGCCTACAGGTGGAGAAGGAGGCTTTGCGAGCCCAGCTAGAGGTAGAGGTAACTGACCGCATCCAAATTGAGGAACAGCGGGATGACGCCTTAGAGCGAGCTGATGACTTAGAAGGTGAAGTGAGAAGGAAGAGGAGGAAGATAAACCGGATGGGCTCTGCATTCAGCACGGCTATCGGTAGATGGATAGATGGTGTTTGGCATTATCCGACCGAGGAGGGGCAGACTCGTCACACTCTGAGTCGAGATCTGATGGTCCGTATGGGACATTTGGAGTATAACAGCGCTGTGGAGCGCGGTATGCTTGAATAGACTAGTTAGTTATGTGTCTAGCAGTACATGATTTTGTATATGTAAATCCCAACCTTTTGTATTATGTGTGGGATTAGTTTTGTATACCCCAAGCCTTTATGCTTGATAGAGGGTACTATGTTAGTAAATCCCCATCTTTTGTGTATTAGGGGGTGAATGGTGACGTTCATAGCGGTGTGCTATAGGACGATCACGTATGATGTACTGGCTATTGATTTATCAATGAAATGTCTTTGTCAAATGTGTTGTTTAATTGTTGCATTGCTTGGTAGATATTTACATGGTATGGTGTGATAGTAACAGTTAGTTTTATTCCATTAAACAGAAGATGCCACCGCGTAGAATACCCATTCAACGAACCCCTCAAGGGTCAGTGAATAATGAAGGAGGCCAAGCAAACCCCATGCAACGGCTAGCAGACCTACTTGAGGGAGTGTTCCAAGGTAGAAATGCAGGACCCGAAAACCCAATTCCCCCAACTGCCCCGATAACAAATTTTAAAGACTTCAAAAGTGTGGGACCCCCTGAGTTCAAAGGGACGACTGACCCGATAGAGGCCTAGTCTTGGGTTAAAGAAACCGAGAAGGCTTTTACCATTGCACGCGTGGGAGAGGACCAGAAGACTGCATTCGCCACCTATATGATGAAGGGAGAGGCGAACTATTGGTGGGAAGCCAATCAACAACGGGCCGGAGAAGGTGTAGTACCGTGGGAAAAATTCAAGGAACTGTTCTTCGAGAATTACTTCCCGAAGAGCATGAAGAGTCGAATGGAAGTGAAATTCCTGGAACTTAAGCAAGGGGATATGACAGTGGCACAATACGCCGTCAAATTTAATGAACTCTGCACGCTTTGTGCCACACCAAGTGGATACGGAAGAGCGGAAGGCACAGCGTTTCGAGCAAGGGTTGAAGCCATGGGTGTACAGTAAGGTGTCGGTGCTCCAAATCGAGACCTTTAATGCACTCCTAGAGAAGGCCATCATAGCTGAGGGTGGAAGTGAGGCCTTGAGTCAATAGGGAAAGGAAGAATAAGAAAAATGGAGGCGACCATCGTGGAGGAAGTAGTAGCGGAGGAAGCAACCTGGGGAAGAGGAAGTGGGATAACAGCAACAATAGTACCAGCAATAATCCGACCGGAAGCAATCAGGGAGGATTCAAAAAGTGAATCGAGGCATGTTCAAAATGTGGGAAAAATCACCTGGGAGAATGTTGGAAGGGACGCAGTGTCTGCTATAATTGCGGTCAGGAGGGACATATAGCACCAAAATGCCCAAATCTGAAGAAAATCCGTGGATGTTTCGCTTGTGGATCGGCCGAGCACCAGATCAAGGACTGCCCCCAAAAAGGAAGCAGCGGGGGGAATGGCTACAAAGGGGGAAGCAACAAGCCAGCGACTGGTGGGCCTGTTCCGCCTAGTCGACCAACCGCGAGGACATTCAACATGACGGCCCAGGATGTCATAGCTTCAAGGGACGTGGTGTCAAGATTAACTATTCTACAACGGAGAGAAGTTTTATCTGTCGTTTTTGCTTTAGACAAGGTTAGATCTTATCTTCTTGGTACTAAAGTAGTAGTTTATTCTGACCATGCTGCTCTCAGGTATTTGCTGACCAAGAAGTACTCTAAACCCAGAATTATTAGATGGATTCTGCTGCTGCAAGAATTTGACTTGGAGATCAAGGATAAGAAAGGAGCAGATAACTTGGTGGCGGATCACTTGAGTAGGTTGATGAGAGATGAGTAGGTACTACCATTGCATGATTCCTTTCCAGATGAGCATCTACTTTCTATTCATGAAGAATTGCCCTGGTATGCGAACATTGTCAATTATTTGGCAAGTGCATACTTTCCAAGTGAATTCTCTAGATCACAAAAAGATAAACTTAAGAGTGATGCCAAGTATTATGCATGGGATGTCCCATATTTGTGGAAATTCTGTGTTGATCAGGTGGTTAAAAGGTGTGTGCCAAACAATGAATTTTTATCTATTTTGACCTTTTGTCATTCTTATGCGTGTAGAGGACACTTTAAATCAAAAAGGACTGCTCATAAGGTTTTAGAAAGTGGTTTTTACTGGCCAACAATTTTTAAAGACTCTTATTTATTTTGTAAATCATGTGCGAATTATCAAAAGACAAGTAATATATCACATAGAGATCAAATGCCACAAACTCCTATTTTAATTGTAGAGATCTTTGATGTTTGGGGTATTGATTGTATGGGACCATTCCCTGCTTCGTATGGTAATGTTTACATTGTTTTGGTTGTTGATTATGTTTCCAAATGGGTGGAAGCTAAAGCCACTCGGACTGACGATTCTAAAGTTGTTGTAGATTTTGTCAAGACTAACATATTTGTCAGGTTTGGAACTCCGAGGGCTATCATCAATGATAGAGGAACTCACTTTTACAACAGGATGCTAGTTGCGCTCTTCAGGAAATACTGTGACGACCCGAGAATTTACAAGATTTATTAATAAAATCTTGAATGATTATTAAAGGTTAAAGAATAAAACCTCGATAGGAATTTGTGGAATTATTAAAAATTTCTAAGAAAAACCTATATGGTTTACTAGTTGAAAGAGAATTGAGAGAATAAGGGTTAAAAAATTCAAAACCCGGAATGGAACTATACTTGAATGGATGTTAAGAACAAGGTATTATGTTACTTTTAACCTTACGTAAATTAAGGAAAGAGATTATGTAAAGATACATATGGAAAAAGAATATGGTTTGCTGAATTAGTGTATTCAGTTTGCCGAATTAGTGTATTCAGTTTGCCGAAATAGTGTATTCAGTTTGCTAAATTAGTGTATTTAGTTTGCTGAATTAGAAAAGCAGTTTGCTGTATTAGCGATGTTAGCTTGTTATAATAAGGAACAAGAGAATGAGTATATGTATAATTATATATATACATATACTTAGAAAGTTTAATTAAATTGATCATATAGATTAATGGAAACTGAGCCTGAATGGTAGTTGCAGAGAACCCAAAGATATTAAATTGGGAAGAGATGAACTAGGTGCGGTAGTGTTAATTAAATGAGCCTAACCTAGTAGTCAAGTATTGGAAATTTAATAAAAGTCCAAGAAGGGATTAAGATCATGATAAGTGAACTGTATATGGCAAGCCGTATAATAAAGGCTTGTGGAGCTTAGCAAATAGTAAAAAGAGATTTTTGATAAGAGATGAGGTTAAATGTCAAACCTATTATATAGAAAATATTAATTATTTGATGACAAAGTGAATATATATATTATGAATATGTATAGTTATCGACGGTGTAGAGTGTAATAAAAGAACTATATAACCTAATATATTATATATTAGGAATGAAAAATTTAATAACCGAAGGGTTATAGCTATTGGAAAAACATAGTGTTTGATCTATGTGGTTTATATGGTATTTCTCAACATATTAAATTATGTTGAGTTATATATAGAATGAATATGAGAAATAAATGAATAGCAATCTTATGAGATTGTATATATAATTGTTTATTTTATAATAAACAAATAACATGAAGTATTGTAAATTAATCTTTATATGTTAAGTTTGAGGATTAATGATGGCGATTGAATTGTACTAGTAAAAGTAATGTGAGAGAGACTTATTTTAATATATATCTCAGTTATTATTTATTTTAACTTAATTAAGTAAGAATTTAATTGAGTTATATAAATAAATGTAAGTGAATAATTATTTTAAATTCCAAATTTTATGGAAAAGAAATCCTAATTAAATATTAGGATAAAGTAATTATGTGGGTTGAATTATTTTATTTCATGACCCAAAGAATTTAATTTATTAAGTAATAAATAGAATTAGGGAAAGATAATGTATATGTATATATATATACATATATATATCAGAATAAGAAAGGAAGAAAAGAAAAAGTGTAAGGAAATAAATTTTTCCTCATTCACTCCCATTCTCATTCTCGGCAAAAAAAGGGAGGAAGAGAGAGAGAAGTTCGACCGAAGGAAAGAGAGAGGGAGGGAAAGAGAGAAGGCTTGGCCAAGGATGAAGGAAGAAGAAAGCATAGGAGGCCATGGAAGAAGATCCAAGGAAGGAAAGAGAAAGGAAGAACACAAAAGGTAAACCTCAAAACTCTATCCATTTTTATTGTGATTAAGCTTGGATCTAGGTTTGGGTTAGTGTTATTATACTTTATATTGATAGATCTACATGATTTATGATGATTCATGGTTAGATCTAGCGGTTTGATGGGTGATTAAGCTTGGATTTGAAAAAATATTTTCTTAAAACTCTAAACCGTCACTTTCCTCTTTGATCCTTAGATCCGCATAGTGGGTATGAATAAAAAATTGTATAGATTTAATATGTTGTAATATTATGAGTTAGGAGTTCATAGAACTTGAAATCATTTGATTTAGTTGTGTAAAACTCAAAATATGAAAAATCAAACGGAGAGGAGAGAAGATCTAGTGAGCTGCTGCCCAAAATTAAAATATTTGGGGCTAGTTAGATTGCTCTAAAAATTTTGAGCTTTTGGTATGTTATTGTACACTGAATAAGTTTTCCATAGACTCAAAAATGGACTAATTCCGACTTCGGAGCAAAAAGTTATGACCAATTTAAGTTATAGTGCAAACTATCTAGCGAATTTTGGGGTCAGCCCCCTTACATGCGATTCTTGTATTGATGTGTTTGGAACTGGAAAAATTTCAGTAGGACAAAATTGTAGATACGGAAGTTAGCTTCGCGTGGCCGGAATCACCCAAAAATTGTAAATAACGAAGAAGTTATGACTGTTTAAGCGAGGTTGGGTCTGAAATCGCAAATTGGGCTTTTGCTGCTTGGGGCGCTGACTGCCAGGTGGGTGCAGGGCGCGCGCGCGCGGGGCACGCACGTGCGGGGCGCACGGGCGTGGCTGCCGAGCTGTCTTTGGCCGTGCAATGCGATTTTGACATCCAAAACTAAACTGAGCATAACTTTTGCATACGAAGTCCAAATTTGATAATTCAAGATGTTTTGAAAAGTTTAAAGATAGTACTACAATTTTAGATAATACAAACTAAAATTTGAGATTTTGAGAAAAGGCCAAAATGGGCATTTTGAAGATGTTGCTCAACCAGATGCGAACGAAAGGTGTCGGGTTTGCATTTTATGAACCGTAAAGCGTTCCGAACCTACTAATTACCGTTCTAAGTATTATAAAGTGTAAATCTTGAATAGTAAGGTAAGGATTAACCATAATGGGTTATATTTTAAAAGTTTAAATACTTAACTACATGTTAAATATAAATGGGAGAAGTTAAGCGAAAGCATGATTAAAGATTTTCTTGTATTAATCTAATATACATCCAAAACGATGTGGAGACATTTGATAAGGACTTAACTACATGTTAAGTATTAATTGAAAGAAATACCTTGGGGGTATGATATGAAGTTAAATGATGACTTGAATGTTGATGTAATTATTCTATTAACCTAATAAACATGTGAAAGATGTTAATACAAGAGTATAAGAACTTAGCTAAAGTGTTAAGTAAACATTAAAAAGAAGTTGCCTAAAGGCAAGATGGGAGAGTTATTTAATTAACTTTAATGAAGATAATACATTGATATAATGTAACTTCAGACTAAGACTACTTAACCGAACGTTAAGTGTCAATAAAAAGGGAAACATAAAGAAATATGATACGATGATTTACTAAATATTGTTAACAAATGTAATACCTCTAATATGATGTAACAACGACTACGATAACTTAACCAAACGTTAAGTGTCGATCAAAAGAGAACTTTAAAGAAGGATGAGACGAACGATAACCTTAAGAATGTTAACGATAATTATACATCCAACGTGATGTAAAGATAAGATTTAAGACTTAACTAAATGTTAAGTATCAATCCAAGACAAGTACATATAAAGGGACTTGATATAAAAGGTTACATAATTAACCTTAATCAATTATATGGAATGAGAGGCTCTCAATACAAAGTCAAGTCAAGCTTTAAACATTTAACCGACTGTTAAGTGTCAACTAAAATAGGAATTTTACAGTTGAATCCAGGTTGCTGGATTGTAGTATTCGGCTTGCTGAATTGATTGAATCTGTCTTGCTGAATTGGTAAATGTGGTTTACTGAATTAGTGAATCCAGGTTACTGGATTGTAGGATAGTTCGAATCCAGGTTGCTGGATTAGATGTTAGTTTGAATTCAGGTTGCTGGATTGGTATGTTTAGATAATCTAACTTGCTGAATTAGGTATTCAGGCTTAATGGATTATAAAGAAGAACTTATAAAATGAAAGACTTAGTGTTAAGTCATAAGGTTTATGATAAAGTAGTAGTACAGTCGTGTTCTTTAATAGTTGATGTATAGTAGCTGGGCTAAACAATTCCTTCAGGGAGCGGAGGTATATACGAACTAGCAACTGATCTAACTCACTGTGAAAATATTGTAGACGAGACGGAAACTAGTTTGTTGGTTGTTTGTGGGAAACCACTCAGCATACTATATTGAACACTATTAAAGACTCGATGTGTGTTAGTTTTAGTTTGTTGGTTGTTTGTGGGAAACCATTCAGCATACTATATTGAACACTATTAAAGACTCGATGTGTGCTAGTTTTAGAATTATGAATGTGTATAGTGCTAAGGTGCTATCTAATATTTGGTTATGTGCTTAAATATTAGTAGTGTTATGAGGTATAATATGCGATGCTAATTGAAAGATCAATCTTATAACTGATAGGTCTTTCATAAGAGATTAAGTTAGATTGCGTAGCAGTAATCGATGGTACAGGCAAGTTCAATCTTACCCAACTTTTATATTGAGCAAGTTCCACCTTACTCAAGTTCATATTGAGCAAGTTCCTCTTAACTCAAACTTGAGTTGTTATGTTTCAAGCATGCTAGTGGTTTAATTTTTAATAATTATTCCACCTCCTTAAATTTATTGATTCGCACTTAGTGCATGTTGCATATGTTCATCAGGTATGAAAGGTTGATCACCTTCATTACCTTAAGGTTCAGTTAAATTGGTTCATGGTCATTATTGACACCCTACGTTATTGAATTCAGTCATTCAATTATTGAAATTTTGATTCATGCTCTTTCATAATTATTATATTGTTGAAAAACTCTAAAGCTTACTCATTCTTTCAATCATGATATATCCTTATTGTATTTAAACTTGCTGAGCAAAGTAGTTGCTCACCCTTGCTATATCATGATAACAAATTTTAGATTTAAGGCGAATGTTCGAGGAAAGACAAAGACAGAAGCAAAGGACAAGATTATATTGTTATGAATGATAACTAAATTAGTTATTTGATGTAAGTTAATTGTGTAAACCTTTTGTGAATCTAAAGGTAAATATGTATTAAAATAAAGGTTATAGACCTTGGGATATGTAGCAGAGATTATTGTATAAACAATTTATGTTTATATCTTTCCTAATAGTTGTAAATATGATGTATCGTGACGCACCAAGTCCGAGGTTCAAGGGACCCGGGTTTGGGCACCCACAGGTTGGTATCAGAACTATAGGTTATAAACCTTAGGTAGGGGTACCTTAGGCTATAACCGCAGGGACAAGGATAAGGAATAAACTCAAATAGAGTTTAAGCGTTAAAAGATGAATTTTTGGAAATTCATTATTAAGTAAAGGAAAAGATAAAAAAAGATTCAAAGAAGAATTTTGAAAAGTTATAAAGATAAGAATCTGGAGTACCTGACTCTAGTAGTAAAGATGAAAAACTTCAATAAAATCATAATATATGATTAAAGGGAAAAATAAGAAGATCGTAAAACAAAACGATCATAAGATAGAAAAGAATCGTAATATAATACGATTATAAGAAAGATCACAACGTGATCTAACTAAGACATGGAATGATAGATGATCAATCGAATGATTGAAAATGTTATAACAGAAAAATGTTATAACATAATTGTTGTATGAAAGTTGTACTATGAAATAGTACTATGTAAACTCATGAAAGAGTAATTAATGTTGATATACGAATTAAATGAAATTCATATTGAGAAAAGGGAAAGTTAGGATTATGTGGGATATCAATTGAGGACTCATGTTAGTGGCTGAGTTGTACAATTCCTGGTATGGGACGGGAATTTGTGCTTGGATTGAAGACCGCTTAGCTTCCTATATTAATATAGTGGTTGAGTCAAACAAGTCCTGGTATGGGACGGGATTTGTCCATGGTTTAACAACCGCTCAGCTTCCTATATTGATTAGTGGTCGAGTTGGTTCGACAACCACTTAGCTTCCTATATTGATAATCATTGAAATATTGATATCGTGCTATCGATATACCTATGACGAGAAGGTGATTCTTTTCTCATATTTATATCTGATAGTTAGAGAATATTAAGATTAGGTACGAGTTCTTTAAACCCATATGTATGGTAAGTTCATGACTCATAATCGTATGGTGGAACCCCTCAGCGAATGGACGATGTTGGTCTGACTAGGATAAGTTCCTAAACCCATATGATTGTGGTAAGTTCCTGAACTCATAACGGGTGGTATGTTTGATGAACTGTACTGGAGTATAGAAAGGTTGTGGATGAAGAATTAAGGATTCTAGTATAGTAAGTTTTAAGAATGATAGAAATAGATAGAATTATTAGGTAATGGATCATTAGAAGAATTGAAATTGATGGTGGAAGCGTAGGTATTCCAAATCTTCTAGCTATGCTAGACTTCAAAATTTTTGACATCAAGCTAAATTCGCACTGATGTGCCTTTAAAAATAAAAATAAAAATTTTGTTATCCTCAAAATAGAGTGGCAAATGTGTAGAAGTGGGCTTCGAACCACTAACGCATCGTTACTTGTTGCGGCATGATAACACCAAAAGAATGATTTTTGGTTTTTGAACTGTTAAAAGAAGAGTCTACGCTATTTGTTTCGGCTAGACAAAAATGATTTAAAATATCAAAATGTATTTTAAATAGTCATCAATGCATCATATAACCTAGCGTAGAATGACAGATGATGGAGTCATCAATGCAGATTAACCTAGTGTTGGATGTGATATAAGGATCGTCAGCCCACTATGGTATGATGTAGTATGATAAAGTCACAAAATGACGGAATCCTCAACGGACTGTAAATTCAGTGCGGTATCATGACGTCATAAAATAATTTTCAGAATTTTGAACCAATTAAAAAAAAGTCAACGCCAATTTAAGTGGCTAAACAAATGTTTCGATTGATGTTCGAATTATTAGTATATGTCTAAGCTAATTGATTCAGTTAGACAAATGTTTATGAAAATTCAAGTAATCTCTTTAAGAATTTATCCCGAACCAAATTGTTTTGGTGCGGAGTCGTATGCTAAGTCTGAGGTGAACAACCCCGAAAAATGGGGGTATACCAGTTGGATAATATATTCCAATTTAAGAACGCATATAGTCGTTCCGAAAACTAAGGTGCAATAGGCTGAACACCTAACGTACCCGACTAGGTAATTTACCTTCTTCGTGATTGTAAACATACTTGGTAAATTACCGTTTTGCGGTGTGACTACCGTTAAAACTATGTGTTCATGGTCTATATGACCCCTAACATGATATGAAAAGTTATTTTAACTCCTTAAAGAGAGGTTATGGTAACTAGTGATGATGAAAAAGATCCTCATAGAAGCAAATAGTATGTACTCATTAAATTGAGAATGCAATCAAATGTGATCAGATAAAGGTTAAATTGAAAACCTAGTTGCGATGAATATACTTCTAGTATAATAGTGATTCCGGAGACGGAATCCTTATAAAGGGGGATGAATGTGACGACCCGAGAATTTACAAGATTTATTAATAAAATCTTGAATGATTATTAAAGGTTAAAGAATAAAATCTCGATAGGAATTTGTGGAATTATTGAAAATTTCTAAGAAAAACTTATATGGTTTACTAGTTGAAAGAGAATTGAGAGAATAAGGGTTACAAAATTCAAAACCCCGAATGGAACTATACTTGAATGGATGTTAAGAACAAGGTATTATGTTACTTTTAACCTTACGTAAATTAAGGAAAGAGATTATGTAAAGATACATATGGAAAAAGAATACAATTTGCTGAATTAGTGCATTCAGTTTGCCGAATTAGTGTATTCAGTTTGTTGAATTAGTATATTTAGTTTGCCGAATTAGTGTATTCAGTTTGTTGAATTAGTGTATTCAGTTTGCCGAATTAGTGTATTCAGTTTGCTGAATTAGTGTATTCAGTTTGCTGAATTAGAAAAGCATTTTGCTGTATTAGCGATGTTAGCTTGTTATAATAAGGAACAAGAGAATGAGTATATGTATAATTATATATATACCTATACTTAGAAAGTTTAATTAAATTGATCATATAGATTAATGGAAACTGAGCCTGAATGGTAGTTGCAGAGAACCCAAAGATATTAAATTGGGAAGAGATGAACTAGGTGCGGTAGTGTTAATTAAATGAGCCTAACCTAGTAGTCAAGTATTGGAAATTTAATAAAAGTCCAAGAAGGGATTAAGATCATGATAAGTGAACTGTATATGGCAAGCCGTATAATAAAGGCTTGTGGAGCTTAGCAAATAGTAAAAAGAGATTTTTGATAAGGCATGAGGTTAAATGTCAAACCTATTATATAGAAAATATTAATTATTTGATGACAAAGTGAATATATATTGTGAATATGTATAGTTATCGACGGTGTAGAGTGTAATAAAAGAACTATATAACCTAATATATTATATATTAGGAATGAAAAATTTAATAACCGAAGGGTTGTAGCTATTGGAAAAGCATAGTGTTTGATCTATGTGGTTTATATGGTATGTCTCAACATATTAAATTATGTTGAGGTATTGTCGACGCCGGGAGGATCGCTTCAGTGGTAATTATTACCCTTTCCAATGTTAGCCTTTTTAGATGATTTTTTGGAAAAGGTTGGCATGAATGTCGACGGGGTTTTGAAAGATCGTTTTTTATGATGAGCCATTTGACCAGAGTCGCCAGTTGGTATATTTGAAATGGATGTACCAATTCATCTGAGATTCGCTTTCGTAAATCGTTGGCTCGTATTTGACTCCAAGTTAATTGGTCTGCAAACCGAGATTCATAGAGTTCGGGTGTGACGCCCCCAAATTCGGGTCTCCAAATACCCGGATCCGGTCATCACGATCCAATACAAACATTCACCTCTAACAACATATGGTAACTAAAATGCGGAATATAATAAACATACGTTGTTCATTACAAAGGTGTTACTAGTCCCAGAATACAAAAAAAAAACCTTAAACACTTACACAAATCCATACCCTAAATAAAAGTCAGGGTTTAAATTACATTAACAGTAATTAACTACACATAAGTTTAAAATCTGCTACATGAAGTCTACTACTTCATCTTTTCTTTCCCTTTGTTCTTCCCTGACGTCTCGGGTTTAGCTGCAATGAAGTCATGATATAGCAAGGATGAGCAACGAGTTTGCTCAGCAAGTTTAAAGTACAACAATAAGGATTTATCATGACGGAAGGGATATAGAAAGAGATTTCAACAATAGAATTATCAGAAGCAATAACAGTAAATGCTTTTAGAACAATTGATAGTCAAGTAGACTTTGAACAATAACTTCCAAAGGAGTCAATAGCTAGTTGACCCTCTGGTTACTGGCTACAGAATGAGTACTTGAGGGGATCAGCCTCGCGTACGCTATGTGTATGCATAACATTTAACTCTGCTAGTTGTACCTTATATACGGTACCTGGGGTGCTCCCTTATAATAAAAGGGGTGTTCATTCAGTCTAAGAATCCTTACCGTAGATTGGTTCGGATAGCTTTTATAAATTCTTACACACATGCCTGACCGAGACAAGGGTTCAGACTTAACCATGAATAGTTCGGGAATTTCAGAACTTTAAATAATTATACGAATTCAAATGCACAAGTGTGAATGCCAATGAATACATAGATGTGGAATAATTTTAAAAGTAATTAGACCACTTACAAGCATGCTTGGAGATAAGATTCAATCTTAAAGAATAACTTGCAATAATATATACCTTTTGCACGAATTAAAAATAATGCATAAGGTTTAGAAATATTGCTCAATGTAAAAGTTGGGTAAGATAGAACTTGCATTCGATATACTGAAAGAATGAAGTTAGGGAACTTGCAATAATGTAAGAAGTTTAGGGTTAGGAACTTGCTTGTTTGCTCAGCTACAATAAATTTTAGCTTTACTTAATCGACCTCGGATGTCCTATCATTTGGTAAAGTCGATTTATCCATTAACATTGTATAGCAGTATATCGATGCACCCATTTATGCTATTTATTTAGCAGATCAACAACTCACCATCTATATCTAATTACTATTTAACATTAGCTATTCGGAGATTAATTACTGACCTTTAATTATGAAAATAATAGCTAATCATGTTCACTTATCCTTCGAGCACCCAGATTATTTCCCTTAGTCGTCTCTAATATGGGTTAAAAGTCCTTATTTATTATCTATAAGATAAATAATAAATTTACTCCGGTCCAATGACAACAGAAAACAATTGATCACTTATTTGGTTTTACTCTTAATTACCATTCACCCTTAAGGGTAATTGAGTAATTATTATGCCTTGTTCCTTATTCAACATTAATTAATGTATTAACTCTACACACACTTATTTGCTATTAAATAAGCCTTAAGTGTTTATTATTATTATTATTAAGGCCAAAAATAATTAACTTATAAATCTTTCTTATACTTAATCATTATTTCATAAATGATTAAGTAATTGTTATCCTTATTAGGTTCATTCATACCTAATTATTATTAATTAGATATTTATTATCTTCATTTATTGGTAATAAATCATAACAAATAATTATTTTATTACCTTTATTCATACTTAAGTAAATAATAACCACGTACTTTATTAATTCGGTTCATACTTAATTATTATTGAATAGCAATAATTAAATATTTATCATCTCTATTTATTATTTATTGATAAATAATAAATAATTACTTTTATTAACTTTATTCATACTTAGCTAATATTTATTCTCTTCATTTATCATTTATTGAAAAAAAAATAATAAAGTAATAAATAATCATTTCATTACTTTACTCATACTTAATTACTATTAGTATTAATTAAATAATAATTAAATATTTATTATCTTCATTTACTATTTATTGATAAATAATAAATAATTATTTATTAACTATACTTATACTTAATTATTATTTAAGATTAAATAATAATTAAATATTTATTACCTTTATTTATTATATATGGAATAATAATAAATAATTATTTGTTAACCTCATTCATAATTAAATATTTGATACCTTTATTAATCAATAATTTGCTTTATCAACTTCATTCATTACTATTTAATATTAATTACATAATAACTAATTATTTATGCATTACTTGTTAATAAGTAATAAATAATTAATTTATTAATTATATTCACACTTAATCAAATATTAATTATTTATTATCTTTATTCATTATTATATAATGAATAATTAATTCATAAATTTTATTCATACTCAATTACTGTTTATTATAAAATAATACTTAAATATTTACTAACTTTACAAAACTGGAATCATGTGTTCGAAATTAACAGTATACTCGATTCCCTGCAATTTCATTCCAGCTATCCAAAATTTATTTCCCAATACAGTAGACAACGAATCCTAACCTATTACAGCAACACTGGCATCCTACCCATAAGAAAACTAAGGTTTGATTTGCTATAAATCATGTTGCCAGCCTAATTGCACTGAAAAATCAAATTACCAGAACTTGAAGTTCCTTAGAACACAGAGTGGGTAACCCAAGCAATACAGTACAAGCAACAACAGAGAATATGCTTCCCAACACCACACCAGACTTCTAAATCAATTAACCAACACAATACAATGATGTATGTTATAACCAAATCAGCTTCTAGAAGTTTTCTAGGTTCAGCAGTTCCCAATCAAAGAATTAACACAGTACAAATATCCCAATACAGAACAACCATAATCTAAATACAGTATTATAGGCCAACACAATCGGCAACTACACAGAACACAAACCATATCCCAATCTAAACAACCAAACTAAGTACACAAGAAGAAATTTATACAAAACCCATTACAGATAATTATCACAGTGGTTTAATAAATCCCTTGTTATACCTTGGTGTTGATCGGACTGCTACTCTTCTTCTTCTAGCGAAATATGTGACCAAATTGGACATTTACAGTGGCTTCCCTCTTTAAGAATTTCAAACCCTAATCTTTTCTAATTTGGAAACTCACAAACAAGAATTCGGCAGCTTTGGTTTAGGGGTTTGAGGCTCAATTTATAGAGAGGATTTTTCCCATATACTTTGGGCAATACCCTAACGATTTGGTCAATGGCCGACGGTAGGAGAGGAGTAAACGGACGGTGGTCTCATCAATCCTCGAGCCGCGTAATCCAGGTGGTCGAATCGCCGATTTCCTGGAACCTTTGGTCCCTTCCATGGCCGCCTCTGACGTCGCTCGTTTATCCGCTGGTCGCCGCTCGTTTTCCAACCCGTGCCGCCGGTCGACGCTCCTCTTTCCCTCAATCGGTCGACTCGAGCTGTTGCCGGCGATTGACAGCCCCTTTTTCTTCCTCCCGTCTCTCGCTCGTTCGATTCAGTTGATGGAGTCTAGCTAGGTTCGGCTAGTTGATTTGAGAGGCTAGGGCGTGGGATTTTCTTGGTTTCCCCTGATACTCTGATACAAGGGTTTTGGCTTGATTTTTGATTCCTCCCCAAATGAGATGTCGGTAATCATAATACCCCACACCATGGGTCAACCCAACTGAAATTGATGCGACCCGACCGGTAAAGAATAAGGAATGTGCTTACAATTAGTGGGTCGGCTAACTAAATGAGGGGCGGCCCAAAAGAAAATAATAGGGGAATTGGGCCAAAAAGAAAATGGGTCATCCTAATTAAAGAAAATGACTCCAATTAGACTAACCGCCATACATTTCCAATATTTTTCAATTAAATAACTAACCCAATTAATTATTTAAAATATTTATTTTAACCATAATTCTTTATTCGAATTATTCAATCTAATAATGAATGAAATTATTTATTTACTTATCCTAATTTTCTTGTCAATCAAATGCTAGGGTCAACTCATTAATTTCGTCAACTTATTAGTGAGTCCCTTTAAGGCAAGGAAAATTACTGGACTATATAATTATATAATAATAATTATTACATGGATCCAATTATATCCGTAAAATTATAAAAAATGAATTTTATTTATTAAAATAAATTCGAAACAATGTACAAATTTTTCTGGACATTACATCCTCTCCCCCTTATAAAAATTCCGTCCTCGGAATTTCGATCTACGGTTACTCAAATAACTGAGGGTAACTTGCTCTCATCTTCTCCTCAAGTTCCCACGTGGCTTCTTCCACCGCGTGATTCCTCCAGAGTACTTTAACCGAATGAATGACTTTATTTCTCAGTTTCTGCTCCTTCCTATCAAGTATTTGGACAGGAATCTTCTCGTACGATAAGTCCCTTTCGACTTGAATTGGTTCATAGGAAATAACATGTTTGTAATCTGGCTTATACGGACGCAACACTGATACATAGAACACGTTGTGGATGTGCTCAAGTTCAGGAGGTAATGCTACCTCGTACGCCACTTCGCCTATTCTCCTCAGAATCTCGAACGGTCCTATGAACCTAGGGCTCAGCTTGCCCTTCTTCCCAAAACGGATCTTCCCTTTCCAGGGAGATACCTTCAGAAACACAAAGCTACCAACTTCAAAGTCTCGTTTCTGACGATGTAAGTCGGCATACTTCTTCTGACGATCCTGGGCTGCTACTAACCGTTGTCTTATTACTTTAATGATTTCCAAGGTTTGTTGTACCAATTCTGGTCCCAACAACCTCCGCTCACCAACTTCATCCCAACACAGCGGTGTTCGACACTTTCTTCCGTATAGCACTTCGTACGGTGGCATACCAATACTAGCATGGTAACTATTGTTGTAGGCGAACTCTACTAGTGGCAAATGCTCGTCCCAGCTGCCACTTAAGTCCATCACAACTGCCCAGAGCATATCCTCTAGAGTCTGAATTGTTCGCTCACTCTGACCATCAGTCTGAGGGTGATACGTTGTACTCATTCTTAACTGTGTTCCCAGTCTCTCCTGTAGACTTCTCCAAAAATTTGACGTGAAGCGCGAATCCCTGTCAGACACAATAGATACCGGCACTCCATATCGTGATACTATTTCCTTCACGTAAAGTTTCGCCAACTGTTCCAATTTGTACCTAATCTTGATCGGTAGAAAGTGGGTAGACTTGGTCAACCGATCCACGATCACCCAGATGGCGTCTAGACCCTTTTGGGTTGTCAGGAGGCCTACCACAAAATCCATTGTGATGTGTTCCCACTTCCACTCAGGAATCTCTAAGGGTTGCAATAATCCGCTCGGCCGCTGGTGCTCTGCCTTGATCCTCTGACAAGTTAAACACCGGCTGACGAATTCTGCAACTTCCCCCTTCAAATGCGGCCACCAATAATATTGATGAAGATCTTGATACATCTTGGTGCTACCCAGATGTACCGAAAATCTCGTATTATGGGCCTCCTGCAAAATCTCTTCCCTTAGGTCCGGTACGTAGGGTATCCATATTCTTCCCTCGAACCTCAGCAATCCTGTGCTGTCAATCTTGTACTTCAATGTTTTTCCCTCCGATAGTTGCTCCTTAATGACAAGGCACTCTTCATCAAATTCTTGAGCCTCCTTTATCTTATCCAGTAGAGTCGGACCTGCTGTTACAGTAAATAATTTTTCGTCCGTCTCCATCGGATACTTAACCTCCAATTCCAGACGTCCAAAATCCTTTATCAATTCCTCTTGAACTATCAGCTGCATCAATTTCACCTTGCCTTTCCTGGTTAAGGCATCAGCCACTACATTTGCTTTGCCCGGATGGTACAGAATTTCACAGTCATAGTCCTTAATCAATTCTAACCATCGGCGTTGCCTCATGTTCAGCTCCTTTTGAGTGAAGATATATTTCAGACTTTTGTGATCTGTATATATCTCGCACTTCTCCCCGTATAGGTAGTGCCTCCAAATCTTTAAGGCGAAAACTACCGCGGCTAATTCCAGGTCATGAGTCGGGTAACCCTTCTTATAGTCTTTCAGTTGACGTGATGCGTACGCCACGACCTTGCCGTGTTGCATCAGTACACAACCCAGACCCTTGTGTGACGCATCACTATACACTACGAAACCCCCGGTGTTGTCTGGTAAGGTCAACACCGGTGCTTGACTAAGTCTCTTCTTCAACTCCATAAAATTTTCCTCGCATTTCTCCGACCAAACAAACTTAACTGTTTTCCTGGTGAGATTGGTCAATGGCGATGCTATCTTTGAAAAATCTTGTATGAATCTTCGATAGTATCTCGCTAATCCCAAGAAACTCCTGATCTCTGTTGGGGTCTTCGGTTGCTCCCAATTGATAACCGCTTCTACTTTTGCTGGGTCCACCGAAACACCATTTTTGTCGATGACGTAACCCAGAAACTGTACCCTCTGCAACCAAAACTCACACTTCGAAAATTTTGCGTACAACTTCTCCCTCCTGAGAGCTTCTAATACAATCTTTAAATGTTCAGCATGCTCCTCCTCTGTCTCCGAATAAACTAAGATGTCATCGATGAATACGACTACGAACTTGTCCAAGTACTGCTTGAACACTCTGTTCATCATATCCATGAATGCTGCTGGTGCATTCGTCAGTCCAAAGGACATTACCAGAAACTCGAAATGCCCATAACAAGTTCTGAATGCAGTTTTCGGGATATCTTCCTGCCTCACCTTCAGCTGATGATAACCTGTTCTTAGGTCGATTTTTGAAAAGTATTTCGCTCCCTTAAGTTGATCAAACAGATCGTCAATCCTAGGAAGCGGATACCTATTCTTAATCGTAACTTTGTTCAACTCCCGATAATCGATACAAAGTCGCATAGAACCGTCTTTCTTCTTTACAAACAGAACTGGCGCTCCCCAGAGGGACACGCTCGGTCTGATATACCCCTTGTCTAGCAGTTCCTGCAGTTGCACCATCAACTCTTTCATTTCTACAGGTGCCATTCGATACGGCGGCTTCGATATTGGTGGGGTTCCCGGTGCCAAATCGATAACGAACTCGGTTTCCTTGTCCGGCGGCAGTCCCGGAAGTTCATCGGGGAAGACATCAGCGAAATCCCTCACGATTGGTATTTGACTCATCTCATCCCCAACCTGACGAGTATCGACCACATGGGCCAAATAACACACGCAACCTTTCTTAAGTAATCTCCTTGTTTGCATCATAGTAAGACAACAAGATTGTCTTGGTGACTTACTGCTATAGAATACCACCTTCGACTTATTAGGAGTCCTCAGGTGTACACATTTCTTTTGACAGTCAATAACTGCTCCGTGAATTGATAGCCAATCCATTCCCAGGATTACATCAAACTCTCCTAGCCGAATTGGTATCAAATCCACATTGAGTTTAAATCCTCGCAGTTCAGCACTACAATTCCTATGAATGCATTCTACGGGTATAATTTCCTTGTTTGCTACTTCTACGTTCATAGGGTGTTCTAACTTTTCACGAGGTAAATTTAACTGACTAGCAAATTCTTCGGAAACAAAAGAGCAAGTAGCACCCGAATCAAATAACACATATGCATTTACATCATTGATTGGGATGATACCTGACACCACGTCTTTGGATTCCATGGCATCCTGAACGGTCATGTTGAACGTGCGTGCCATCGGCCTATTGGCTTGACTGGCTGGTGCCCCGTAGCTCAGCCGGTTGTTATTCCCGCTGTTGTTATTGCTTCGGTTGCCACTCCCGGCGTCGCCCTTCCTCTTCGGGCAATCCTTGATCTGGTGGTCAGGTGATCCACAGGAGAAACAACCTCCTTTCGGCTTATTAGGGCACTGTGGGGCCATGTGCCCAGGTTGTCCACAACGGTAACACACGTTTTTCCCTTTCACGCATTCCCCCGTGTGGTTCTTGCCACAATTGTTGCACCTGCCTGGCTTCTTCACCTCCCCTCCAGATTTGTTTCCCCCGGAGGACTGACTCTCGACCCATTTCTGTTTGTTGGGGTTACTGCCCCCGCTGCTTCCTGCCTTCTGGCCCTCATGACCCTTCTTCGTTTCCTGATTATACTTAGTCAGGGCCTCACTGCCACCTTCTGCAATGATCGCCCTTTCCAGCAGTTCTGCGAATGTCTTGATTTTCAATACCGCGACAGAACGGTATAACCATGGTTTCAACCCTTGCTCAAACCTACGAGCTTTCCTTTCCTCTGTGTTGACTTGGTGAGTTACAAACCGTGCCAACTCATTAAACCTAGCCGCGTACTCAACCACATACATGTTTCCTTGTTTTAGTTCCAGGAACTTGATCTCCATCTCTTGCTTCATGCTCTCCGGAAATTAATTTTCCAAGAACATCTCCTTAAAGCGTTCCCATGCGACAATGCCTCCTTCCACTCGGCCCCTGTTGGCCTTCCACCAGTAGTTTGCCTCGCCCTTTAACATGAAGGTAGAAAAACTTGTTTTTTGTTCCTCTACCACCCGTGCTACCTCGAAGACCTTTTCTATCTCCTCTATCTAGGTCTGTGCTTCGATTGGGTTAAGAGTTCCCTTGAACTCGGGTGGTCCAACCAATTTGAAGTCTTTAAAATTTGCCAGATGATGCGCTGGCTCGGCTGCTGCTTAGGTTCCTCCAGGTGGCGGTCTTGATTGCATGGCTTCTGCCAGCATTTCGGCGAACATTCTCATTGGATTGGATTGATTCCCAACCTCACTTTCTGACTCTTCAACCTGTCAGTTTCGTGGTCGTCCTCTTGGCGGCATGACTGGATAAGGGAAATCCGCTGACTTTTACCTATAGTTATATATTTTACACAATATGTCATAAAAATCAGCAATCAAGGGTAGAAACATCTATCAAACACATTTGATTTAAATGAAACATCTGCATTTATATTGATATACCACTGTTTGTTACAAAGACTAAACCTGTGGCATACTTCTATAAATGCGCCACTACATGCCCTACCCATCATTCCCCTGAGACAAAAGTGGGGAATCCTAACCCTTCATCCCTCAAGACTACAAAAGTTGGGGTTCAACTGCTACCCCAAACCTAAATACAAATATAAAGTTTCACAAGACATCATAAATACGTGCCTAATATAACAAAAAGTGGGACTGACTGTACTAAAGACAAATCAACTGCTCCATCAAGTCACTGCACATCGTGACGGATCCGTGCCTGCTGACCAGAATAGAATGCTCCATCCCCTACCCTGCGACGAACAGAGCGGCTAGACTCGCCTGCCTCAGTCCGGGGCCTCCTGTAGGCTGCGTCTAAGGCATATCCTAGGGTCTCTACCCTCACGGCGCTGGCCTCCAACTGATCCTCTAACTGATCAACCCTCCTGGCCTCCCTGACCCAGGCATCTCTGACATGCCTCCTCTCAGACACCTCCAGCCCAAACTCAAACCTCATGGCCTCCTGCTTCGCCTTCAGGTGGGCGATCTGTAGATCCCTCTACTCCAGCCTCTCCCTCAACTCAGCATTTCGGGCCACAAACTGATGTAGCAGTGGTCCGATCTGCTGCGCTGAGGACTCGTATCCCTGCAGCTGCATCTTTGCTACTCCCAAGTCATGCTCGAGCTGGTAGGCTAGGTCTCTATACTGGTCTTCTCTAATCTGGTGGGTCTGGTTCTGCTCCTCCAGATGAGCTATCCGAGCCTCTAGCTCCTCGCTCCTACTGGTCAGTCCCTCTATAATGTCGTCGGCAGTGGACCCTATGCCATCAACATAAACAGGTGGCTCCTCCCCCTCGGTCTCGGGGTCCTCCTCCTCAGCATTTGAGTCCTGACTGCCAGACCTCATAACTCTACCTACCACCGGCTCTGGTAGCTCCCTCTGGTAGACCTCCTCTGGCTCGGACTCCTCTAGCGGTACCCTTGGGGCAATAGGAGCATACCCCACCAGCTGTTCAGCAACTACTGGTATGTCTATGTATGTCCCCTCCTCCTGGGCTCCACTGGTCCCTCCTATGTCAGTCATCCTACAATTACACCGAAAATCAACATTAGTACAACAATAAAATATATTCATTGAAGAAATGAAATTATATTTCATTGGGTACTACTAGACTCGATGAATTCCCCAATTCATCAAAACCACATATAATAAATCTCCTTGATTTATCTCCTAACACTCAATACGAGTTTACTATGAAGGTTATAGCCTAGGTTTCGCGATCCTAAAGTTTATAACCTACAGCTTTGATACCAACCTGTGACGCCCCCAAATTTGGGTCTCCAAATACCCGGATCCGGTCATCACGATCCAATACAAACATTCACCTCTAACAACATATGGTAACTAAAATGCGGAATATAATAAACATACGTTGTTCATTACAAAGGTGTTACTAGTCCCAGAATACAAAAAAACCTTAAACACTTACACAAATCCATACCCTAAATAAAAGTCAGGGTTTAAATTACATTAACAGTAATTAACTACACATAAGTTTAAAATCTGCTACATGAAGTCTACTACTTCCTCTTTTCTTTCCCTTTGTTCTTCCCTGACGTCTCGGGTTTAGCTGCAATGAAGTCATGATATAGCAAGGATGAGCAACGAGTTTGCTCAGCAAGTTTAAAGTACAACAATAAGGATTTATCATGACGGAAGGGATATAGAAAGAGATTTCAACAATAGAATTATCAGAAGCAATAACAATAAATGCTTTTAGAACAATTGATAGTCAAGTAGACTTTGAACAATAACTTCCAAAGGAGTCAATAGCTAGTTGACCCTCTGGTTACTGGCTACAGAATGAGTACTTGAGGGGATCAGCCTCGCGTACGCTATGTGTATGCATAACATTTAACTCTGCTAGTTGTACCTTATATACGGTACCTGGGGTGCTCCCTTGTAATAAAAGGGGTGTTCATTCAGTCTAAGAATCCTTACCGTAGATTGGTTCGGATAGCTTTTATAAATTCTTACACACGTGCCTGACCGAGACAAGGGTTCAGACTTAACCATGAATAGTTCGGGAATTTCAGAACTTAAATAATTATACGAATTCAAATGCACAAGTGCGAATGCCAATGAATACATAGATGTGGAATAATTTTAAAAGTAATTAGACCACTTACAAGCATGCTTGGAGATAAGATTCAAGCTTAAAGAATAATTTGCAATAATATATACCTTTTGCACGAATTAAAAATAATGCATAAGGTTTAGAAATATTGCTCAATGTAAAAGTTGGGTAAGATAGAACTTGCATTCGATATACTGAAAGAATGAAGTTAGGGAACTTGCAATAATGTAAGAAGTTTAGGGTTAGGAACTTGCCTATTTGCTCAGCTACAATAAATTTTAGCTTTACTTAATCGACCTTGGATGTCCTATCATTTGGTAAAGTCGATTTATCCATTAGCATTGTATAGCAGTATATCGATGCACCCATTTATGCTATTTATTTAGCAGATCAACAACTCACCATCTATATCTAATTACTATTTAACATTAGCTATTCGGAGATTAATTACTGACCTTTAATTATGAAAATAATAGCTAATCAGGTTCACTTATCCTTCGAACACCCAGATTATTTCCCTTAGTCGTCTCTAATATGGGTTAAAAGTCCTTATTTATTATCTATAAGATAAATAATAAATTTACTCCGGTCCAATGACAACAGAAAATAATTGATCACTTATTTGGTTTTACTCTTAATTACCATTCACCCTTAAGGGTAATTGAGTAATTATTATGCCTTGTTCCTTATTCAATATTAATTAATGTATTAACTCTACACACACTTATTTGCTATTAAATAAGCCTTAAGTATTTATTATTATTATTATTAAGGCCAAAAATAATTAACTTATAAATCTTTCTTATACTTAATCATTATTTCATAAATGATTAAGTAATTGTTATCCTTATTAGGTTCATTCATACCTAATTATTATTAATTAGATATTTATTATCTTCATTTATTGGTAATAAATCATAACAAATAATTATTTCATTACCTTTATTCATACTTAAGTAAATAATAACCACGTACTTTATTAATTCGGTTCATACTTAATTATTATTGAATAGCAATAATTAAATATTTATCATCTCTATTTATTATTTATTGATAAATAATAAATAATTACTTTTATTAACTTTATTCATACTTAGCTAATATTTATTCTCTTCATTTATCATTTATTGAAAAAAAAATAATAAAGTAATAAATAATCATTTCATTACTTTACTCATACTTAATTACTATTAGTATTAATTAAATAATAATTAAATATTTATTATCTTCATTTACTATTTATTGATAAATAATAAATAATTATTTATTAACTATACTTATACTTAATTATTATTTAAGATTAAATAATAATTAAATATTTATTACTTTTATTTATTATATATGGAATAATAATAAATAATTATTTGTTAACCTCATTCATAATTAAATATTTGATACCTTTATTTATTATTAATAAATAATTTGCTTTATCAACTTCATTCATTACTATTTAATATTAATTACATAATAACTAATTATTTATGCATTACTTGTTAATAAGTAATAAATAATTAATTTATTAATTATATTCACACTTAATCAAATATTAATTATTTATTATCTTTATTCATTATTATATAATGAATAATTAATTCATAAATTTTATTCATACTCAATTACTGTTTATTATAAAATAATACTTAAATATTTACTAACTTTACAAAACTGGAATCATGTGTTCGAAATTAACAGTATACTCAATTCCCTGCAATTTCATTCCAGCTATCCAAAATTTATTTCCCAATACAGTAGACAACGAATCCTAACCTATTACAGCAACACTGGCATCCTACCCATAAGAAAACTAAGGTTTGATTTGCTATAAATCATGTTGCCAGCCTAATTGCACTGAAAAATCAAATTACCAGAACTTGAACTTCCTTAGAACACAGAGTGGGTAACCCAAGCAATACAGTACAAGCAACAACAGAGAATATGCTTCCCAACACCACACCAGACTTCTAAATCAATTAACCAACACAATACAATGATGTATGTTATAACCAAATCAGCTGCTAGAACTTTTCTAGGTTCAGCAGTTCCCAATCAAAGAATTAACACAGTACAAATATCCCAATACAGAACAACCATAATCTAAATACAGTATTATAGGCCAACACAATCGGCAACTACACAGAACACAAACCATATCCCAATCTAAACAACCAAACTAAGTACACAAGAAGAAATTTATACAAAACCCATTACAGATAATTATCACAGTGGTTTAATAAATCCCTTGTTATACCTTGGTGTTGACCGGACTGCTACTCTTCTTCTTCTACCGAAATATGTGACCAAATTGGACATTTACAGTGGCTTCCCTCTTTAAGAATTTCAAACCCTAATCGTTTCTAATTTGGAAACTCACAAACAAGAATTCGGCAGCTTTGGTTTAGGGGTTTGAGGCTCAATTTATAGAGAGGATTTTTCCCATATACTTTGGGCAATACCCTAACGATTTGGTCAATGACCGACGGTAGGAGAGGAGTAAACGGACGGTGGTCTCATCAATCCTCGAGCCGCGTAATCCAGGTGGTCGAATCGCCGATTTCCTGGAACCTTTGGTCCCTTCGATGGCCGCCTCTGACGTCGCTCGTTTATCCGCTGGTCGCCACTCGTTTTCCAACCCATGCCGCCGGTCGACGCTCCTCTTTCCCTCAATCGGTAGACTCGAGCTGTTGCCGGCGATTGACAACCCCTTTTTCTTCCTCCCGTCTCTCGCTCGTTCGATTCAGTTGATGGAGTCTAGCTAGGTTCGGCTAGTTGATTTGAGAGGCTAAGGCGTGGGATTTTCTTGGTTTCCCCTGATACTCTGATACAAGGGTTTTGGCTTGATTTTTGATTTCTCCCCAAATGAGATGCCGGTAATCATAATACCCCACACCATGGGTCAACCCGACTGAAATTGATGCGACCCGACCGGTAAAGAATAAGGAATGGGCTTACAATTAGTGAGTCGGCTAACTGAATGAGGGGCGGCCCAAAAGAAAATAATAGGGGAATTGGGCCAAAAAGAAAATGGGTCATCCTAATTAAAGAAAATGACTCCAATTAGACTAACCGCCATACATTTCCAATATTTTTCAATTAAATAACTAACCCAATTAATTATTTAAAATATTTATTTTAACTATAATTCTTTATTCGAATTTTTCAATCTAATAATGAATGAAATTATTTATTTACTTATCCTAATTTTCTTGCCAATCAAATGCTAGGGTCAACTCATTAATTTCGTCAACTTATTAGTGAGTCCCTTTAAGGCAAGGAAAATTACTGGACCATATAATTATATAATAATAATTATTACATGGATCCAATTAAATCCGTAAAATTATAAAAAATGAATTTTATTTATTAAAATAAATTCGATACAATGTACAAATTTTTCTGGACATTACATCGGGAGCTTGCTTAAGCGAGGGAAAGGTGTTAGGCACCTCCCGACTTACGTGAAACACGGTTACCGCAATCTTGATGCTTTTCTTATCCTTTAATTCTTCAAAATGTGTGTGTGCGCGCGTGTGTGCCTATGTGAATGTTGTGGTGAGTTTTGCATGAAAAATCATTTGGGTTTTTATGAAAAGTTGTGTTTTATTTTGAGAATGCCTTAAAATGTCTTTCGGCTTATACGAGAAAGTTTTATTTTTTATGAGAAATGTTTGATTTTAATTGTCAAAAGCTGTGAGATTTTTTCATTAGGTGTCGTTTTGGCGAAACAAGAGTTTTTAAACCTTCGTCAAAATAGGAATCGAGACCTATACGTTGCTTTCGTAAATACAATGACGGACAACTTCTAGGATCTCCTTAACCCTATGCACAACGGTTTAATAAAACGTCATTTATTTTTATAAAACCATTTTTGTGATGTTGGAAAACGATTTTTTCTTTAACCTTCTCGTTTAAATAGGAATCGACATTCATTAGCATTTTCAATTTTAAGCCTCGTGGTGCTAATAACCTAATTTAATTGATTTTATGGAAATCTTCATCGTTTAGCTTTGAAATCATTTTTCGTGTCGTAAATCAAATCAAGCATTAAAATGCGTGGGGGCTATTCATGGGCATGTGAGCCATCAAAATAACCCCAAACGCCCACAAGCACATATTTCACTATTACGGGGCCTTAAACTCGATTTTCAACTTGCTATCGTTTTAAGGCCCGATAATTACATATTTATAATAAAGGGTATATCGATCCTAATACATACACCAAAAAATGTCCATCATCGGATTTGGACCACGGGGTCGCGTTCCTAGGCTCACATCCAAAATTGCTACACACTCATAAAATGGATATTACAAAAAATAAACAACACCGGGTTGCCTAACACACCACAATATCCTACAATAGCAATCTAAATACACTACGCATAATACATTACCGTAACGAGCTAAAAATCACCAAAATGGATATCATCGGGCCATGAGGAAGAATTTTGTTCCATTGGAACCCTCACTAATAGTCCCTAATCCATGTATCCACGACAATATACAAGAAAAACTACATTTAATATAGCCCGAATGACAAAAATCTAAACAAAATGATATTACAAAACTGCTATAAAAGAGGTTATTTCACCTTGCAAATGACACCACGATGCGTGTAAACTCGTATATTAATTAGAGTAAAGTGTATGTGATACAATCTAAGAAAAGGAGTATAAATCCTCACTTTTTTTTCTCTCTTTTATCTCCTCTCCCGCTGCTGTTCCTTCCTTTTTTTCTTTTCAAAAAAACTTCCTGTCTGCTCCCCGGAAAAAAATGAAGAAGTGTATTGATAAAGGCTGCTAGAGGCAGCCGCAGATTGATCCGCGGCTGGCCGCAGATTGATCCGCGGCTGGCCGCAGATTGATCCGCGGCTGGCCGCAGATTGATCCGCGGCTGGCCGCAGATTGATCCGCGGCTGGCCGCTGATTGATATGCGGCTAGCCTTGGTTTCTCCGCGCCCGCCGCGCACTTCAGCCCGTCGCACACTTCAGTCTTCTCATCATTGGCCGCAGATCAATCCGCGGCTGACTGGGCTGATTTTCTCGACTTTCATACCGCACCTCGATTCTCATGTCGTACTATTGGTTTTTGCTGAAGGGCTTATATTTTGCAGTCCGAGAATCGCTGGGAAACGTGTCATGTCATTTAGGAATGCTCGTTTCGAATGGTTGCGACATGACACAGGATTTGTATTTGGAGCTTGGTCTCCAGGAGGCGCTGCCCCCCGACCCCCACTAGATCACCGGCGAGCAGGTAAGCGTAGTGGCCGTTAGTCGATTCCTGATACCCGCTCGTTGTCGTGTCGGCTTTGATCGCAAGTCGTTGTGGTGGCTTTGAGTGTTCGCACTTATGTCCACCTTTCGTTCTCGTAGGCTGGGTTAATTGACGATTCCGCCCTCCTGTCAAGGTTAGTATACGAAGTGCAAAATTTGGGTGTCTACAGCTGCCCCTCTTTATCATGTTTATGAAATGTTAAATGAAATGAACATGATAAAGAAGTAAACACACGATGCATGAATGACGGTGCATAAGAATGACAGTACATACATAATGCAACACATATAGCTTATGATGCAACACAAGATGTAAGGCATGCAAACATTTGTAAAGGTGTCAATGCATCATGCAATCGTAAATTTACTGTGAGTATCGATCTCAACAGGAGTCAATCGCTGATCACGTCGTTGTTGTCGGGTTCCGTCTCTAATAGGTCTTTGCTATAATCGTTATCGCAGATGTCGTGCTCCGTCTCGTAATCGTTGTCGTCTTGGAATCGTCGTCGTCTCATAACCGTCGGGTCTCGTATCCGATCGATCATCTCGTAGATGTAGGGTCTGGTCTCCTATGGGTCGTCTCGTCTGTATCGGTTATTGTCTTCGATTGGTCGACTCGCCTGTATCGGTTCTCGTCTCCTATTGGTCGACTCGTCTGCACCGGGTTTCGTTTTCGGTTGATCATCTCGTTGGCACCGGGTCTCGTTTCCGGTTGGTCATCTTGTCGGCCCCGGGTCTCATTTTCGGTTGGTCGACTCGCCTGTATCGGGTCTCATCTCCGATTGGTCGACTCGTCTACATCGGTTCTCGTCTCCGATTGGTCGACTCGTCTGCACCAGGTTTCGTTTCCGGTTGATCGTCTCGTTGGCACCGGGTCTCGTTTCTGGTTGATCGTCTTGTCGGCCCCAGATCTCATTTCCGGTTGGTCGACTCGCCTGTATCGGGTCTCGTCTCCGATTGGTCGACTCGTCTGCATTGGTTCTCGTCTCCGATTGGTCGACTCGTCTGCACCGGGTTTCGTTTCCAGTTGATCATCTCGTTGGCACCGGGTCTCGTTTCCGGTTGATCGTCTTGTCAGCTCCGGGTCTCATTTCCGGTTGGTCGACTCGTCTGCACCGGGTATCGTTTCCGGTTCATCGTCTCGTCGGCACCGGGTCTCGTCTCCGGTTGATCGTCTCGTCCGCACCGGGTCTCGTCTCCGGTTGATCGACTTGCCTGAATCGGTTCTCGTCTCCGATTGGTCGTCTTGTCTATATCGGTTCTCGTCTCCGATTGGTTGATTTATCTGCACCGGGTATCGTCTCCGGTTGATTGTCTCGTCCGCACTGGGTCTCGTCTCTGGTTGATCGTCTTGTCGGCACCGGGTCTCGTTTTCGGTTGGTCGACTCGCCTATATCGGGTCTCATCTCCGATTGGTCGACTCATCTGCATCGGTTCTCGTCTCCGATTGATCGTCTCATCGGCACCGGGTCTCGTCTCTGGTTGATCGTCTTGTCGGCACCGGGTCTCGTTTCTGGTTGGTCGACTCGCCTGTATTGGGTCTCGTCTCCGATTGGTCGACTCGTCTGAATCGGTTCTCGTCTCCGATTAGTCGACTCGTCTGCACCGGGTCTCGTTTCCGGTTGATTGTCTCATCGGCACCGGGTCTCGTCTTTGGTTGATCGTCTCGTCGGCACCGGGTCTCGTTTCCGGTTGATCGACTTGCCTGAATCGGTTTTCGTCTCCGATTGGTCGTCTTGTCTATATCGGTTCTCGTCTCCGATTGGTCGACTCGTCTGCACCGGGTCTCATCTCCGATTGATCGTCTCATCCGCACCGGGTCTCGTCTCCGGTTGATCGTCTCGTTGGCACCGGGTCTCGTCTTCGGTTGATCGTCTCGTTGGCACCGGGTCTCATTTCCGGTTGGTCGTTTTGTAAATCATGTTGTTCCCACCGGGTCCTGCCCCGATGATCGATTCGTCGTATTCCGCACTCGATTGGTTTGAAAAATTGATCAATTGCTCTATTATTAACTATATGATGCATGCTTTTTATTCATGGATAGAGAATAACCCCTGCACAGTCTTTTTGATACTATTTTTCACAGATGTCGTCATCAGATGCCGTGGTACGTTTGGATCTCGGCCTTCCCACAGGGCTGGTTGGCAGGCTTTTCCGCTGGTTGGACAGTTTATCGCCGGGCGACAGGGTTATTACAAATGGTCTTCTGGGACATTCCTGGTCCTTATTATCCTTTCAGGTGCCGACGGGCGTTGCGAAAGGTATTCTGAGCTATTGGGCCCCTACCCGTCAGGAGTTCACATTAGAGACAGTAGAGCTGACCTCTACTCTCGAGGAGTATGCCCGCTTTACCGGCTTGTCTTTGGATGGTCCTTGTACCAGGGTCACAGCTGGTCCCATGCGCCATCAGTTCTTGACTTTTATTGGGTTGAGGAGGATAGTTCTGTTATCGGTGATCACATCAGACCATCTAGTTCCCCTTCATTTCCTGATTGACCGATTCGGCCCACCCGACCGTTTTTATCTATTCTCTGGTGATTTTTCCGTATCTGAGGAACGCTGGGGCGCTTTGAGAGTAGATGTTTTGATGGCTTGTGTTATCTCAGTTTTGTATCTGCCAGCCGGATCCGATCTGTTGGATATGTGAGTTATTGCGGCCACTAGAGCCCTTCAGGAGGATCACACCATTATTCCCATGATACTAGCAGACACCTACATGTCAGTCTCATATTGTCAGTCTTTCAGAGGCAGAGTATTCAGAGGGAGCTCTGTTTTATTGTATATATGGTTTATGAGCCATCTCAGCCCCATCGGTCATTTCCGTCGCCATGGGTTTTGCTTCAGCCACGACATAACCATGCAATTTTTGTTCCATCCCGTGAGCTGTACTGACACAGCTTCCTGGATAGAATTCTTATCGGCTATTGAGGAGCCCTTTCATCTCTTGATCTATTTGGGTTATTTCTCCTTCATGAGCTTCTCGACTCATGTGCCCACCTTGGATTTCATCCCTATTTCTGGCTTGAGGGGCGTGACGACTTATCATCCCTTGGCAGTTATGGGGCAGTTTGAAAAGGTACAGGATTTTCACCCTTTCACGGGCGCCGCCGACTATCGATTCCTCATATCACCCCAGACAGAGAGAGATCTACTGCGAGTATATGATCTTTGCTCTCGCAGGATCTTTGCCGAGTATAGTGAGAGTTGCCCCATTCAGACATCTGCTTATGTGGAATGGTTGCACGGAGACTCTGATACGGTTGGTTTGAGTAAGACTGGAGTATTTGATGACTCTCGAGTGGTTTTCACAGATGATACCACCCTAGAGGTATTTATTCCTCCTGAGTCTACAGAGATGATGTCCAGATATGATTTTGAAGGCTTCTCCACTCCTGCCCATATTCCTTATTCTATCTCAGCTGATCCTGCCCCTAGTCGGGTTGCTGAGGATAGCCGGATCTGACTGGCCTTGATTACTACTGAGGCTGAGAGGGATGCTGCTCTTGCTGAGAGAGATGCTGCTATTCTGGCCAGAGATGTTGCCCTCACTGACAGAGACGCCATTGTATTGTAGACTAGGGCAGTCATATATGCTCACTCTGAGACTGTTAGCTGAGCCACTGCTTTATTGGATCGCATCGACATGATGGGGCAGCAGATCGCAGGGGATGCCGATGCTTCAGATCTATCCACCACCTTATCCATCCTGCTTCAGTTAGTTTCGGATTTGTAGATCATTTCATTTCCTGCATAGACTATGTCAGTTTCATCGGTTATCGAAATAGAAATCTTGTAACAAAATGACTTATATATGTAGACATGCATTTAAATTTAGTCATTTCCCTTTTTGTCGTATCGTCACCTTTCATTGGATCCTCATTTTATCCAGCTAACCACGATTTTGATATTTCGCCTTCTTTCTCTTCTCAAGTCTTGATGGAGATTTGACAGATATTGCCGCACACCCTATTGATTTTATCGGTTTGAGTCTTAGATTTTGGCTAACTGTTTGGTTTGGTTAGGGTTATGTCATTTGAGATGAAGCCGATTAGGTGGCTGGTTTCGGGAAGGTTTCGAGGGTATAGGAAGGTTTTTCTGGCTATTGGGAATCGGCTTTGGTTAGAGAAAGAATTATTTTGTAAAGAAATGGACCGTGCCATGATGGCTGCCTACGTACTCCCACAAGTCAGGAGATCAGGTCCTACGTAGTTCGTTCTTCAGAGGAGAAAAAGATAATTTTTTTTAGGCGTAGAACCGCTTCACCGAGTCAGAATTTATGGGCTGTGGAAACACCTCACCGTCCATCTCTTGCAATATGAGGGCTCCTCCGGACAGCACTTTCTTAATCACAAAAGGTCCTTCCCAGTTCGGGGAAAACTTCCCTTTAGCCTCGTCTTGACAAGGCATGACTCTTTTTAGCACTAGGTCATTTTCCTTGAATTTCCGAGGTCTTATCTTTTTGTCGTACGATCGAGAGATTCTTTGCTGATATAACTGACCGTGCAAAACAGTAGCCACCCTCCTTTCATCAATTAGAGCCAATTGGTCGTACCGATTTTGCATCCAATCCTCCTCGTTTATCTGAGCATCAATCAAGATTCTGAGGGACGCCATATCAACCTCAACTGGCAGAACAACCTCCATTCCGTAAACCAAAGCGTAAGGGGTTGCCCCGGTAGAAGTACGCACCGACGTTCTGTATGCCAGCAAGGTGAGAGGTAGCAGATCCGGCCATCCCCGATGATTAGCAGACATTCTCGCCATGATCTTCTTGATATTCTTTTTTTGCAGCCTCCACTGTCTCATTCATCTTAGGACGGTAAATAACAGAACTGAGGTGTTTGCTCTTAAACTGGTCACATAATTCCTTCATGAGGGCATTGTTTAAATTCTTGGCATTGTCGAAGACTAAGACCTCAGGTTGCCCGTATCGGCAATTGACATTATTCCTAATGAAACGGACGATGATCTCCTGAGTTACTTTGGGGAAAGAAGCTGTTTCTACCCATTTAGTGAAGTAATCGGTCATGACGAAGATAAATCGGTGCCCGTCTACATCTATACCCCACTCCGGTTTCAGCTTTCTTAGTTTCTGCTTGACAGGCTTGAAACCCTCCTTGATGGGCAACCGGTGTACCACAATGTCGGTGGACAGTCTGATTATGTCCTCATGAGACCAGGCAAAAACATCCTCATATTAGCTTAACAACTCGGTTATGACCTTTTGTGATGCCCCCAAATCTCTACACTCCCCTGTAGCAGATCTGGTGCTCACGTGAAACTATACAACTATAAATATTCAATAAAATATGACTTCTATCTATCGAAGGTTCATAGTATCCCATAACAGGTACTAGTTCCGGCCAGAACGTTGTCTGTGTTTGGATACCCTCACTTGGATGTATAGATTCATATCTAATGAATACCTCTTTCATATTTATATTCCCTATCTATCTGACATTCACAGTATTAACGATAAGTTTGTCCATAAAACTGAGGGGGGCATTCCGGTAAAGATGGCACCTTACCGGCGCTCATTAAGTGTAACCCCAGAGCTTATAGGACTTTCAATATCATTTAAATACCCTCATTCAGATCTATAGTTCGTATAGATACTGTATTTACCTAGTACAACTATGCTAAAGAAAATAAAGATCAGAGTATAACGCAATCGATGAAATAAAGGATCATAATATATTACATATCATTTGGTTCGATTACATTGTTCTCAGTACTAAGTTATTACAACAATAGCCTTTAAAAGACTTAAAGTATTTCAAAACAGAAATTTAAACTAATAAACATGGCTTTTCCCCTTATTAGTCCCAGACGTGCCGGGATTACCATTTCCAACTGCAAAAGAAGATATGCGCAAGAATGAGCTACAAATGCTCAGCAAGTTCATTTAAAAATGTAAACACAGGGTGTTTGATTTGAAAGATGTCAGATGATGTATAACTGATACTGAGGGTTCTGTACTTGAACCATATATTTCAATTTGTTCTGTCAGTCTTCAATGACTTAGAACCTTTTGAGTTCGGATATCTGGTAGGGGATCAGCCTAACCAATATCCTAGGAGTATGCATATCATCCTACCATTTTGGTCAATTCATTTAATTGACAATTTAAACCTTATTTGAAGGTTTGTCGGACCACCTTCCATCCACGGTGTCCCTTATTACTCAGTATAGATGTCGTACCAAAATAATTTGGTTTGACACAATAAATTTAAGCTCAAACAATCAATAAATGATTCATTTCTTAAGTTATGCTGAACAAATAGAAATAACTTCATAATAATTGATAGCAAGACATAAAAGAATTGCTTAAAGGTAACAAGGTTCGGAGACTTGCCTTAGCGTAGTTTCGTTATAATTTAAGACAATTGGTCAACGTACGTAGTCTACGTATACCAATAATAAGCGTTAGTACGTATATAAACATGTATTACGCTAATCTAGACAAGTTTCATTAAGGTTCGACGTCGATTCGGTATCTTGGTCGTGTCCTTAAGAGCTAAACACATAGATTGTTCGATAAAACTTCATTTGGAAGTTTAATTATTAGTCTAAATAATTTATTTATTATTTATAACACTTTTAGAAGCTTAATATAATTTTTAAATAATTTTTATAAGCTTCGAAGTATTTTTAAATAATTTTACAAGCTTAGGAATATTTTTAAATGATTTAATTATCACTTAGAATAATTTTTAAAACATTAATATGTTATTTAAATAATTTATTTGTCATTTAGAATATTTTTAGACACCTAAAATATTTTTTAAATGATTTATTTATCATTTATAATATTTTTAGAAAGATAGAATATCATTTAAATGATTTATTTTATCATTAATAATATTTTTAGAATTTATTTTATCATTTAAATGATATAATTATTATTTATAATAATTTTTAAAACTTACTTTAATATTTAAATGATTTAATTATCATTTATAATATTATTAAATATTTAGTATTTTAATTTAAATAATTTATTTATTATTTAAAATAATTTTAAAAAGTTGGTAATATTTTTAAATGATTTAATTATCATTTAAACTAATTCAAATACATTAATCTTATTTTTAATTCATTTATTTAATATATTTATTATTTAATTTAATATTTAATTAAATTAAATAATATAAAAAAATTATTATCAGAATATTAAAAATTATTAATTATAATAAAGAATTTTTAATTTTTAATATTAATTATTATGAAGTATTAATATTTATTTATCATTTTATATAATTTATTTAATTATTTTTATTAAATTTTATTTAAAACCGTCGTAAAAGGCTTTAGCGACAGTCTTCATAGGATTTTTAGGTTTCTTGGTTTAAGTCTGAATTTTGTCGCTAAAGGTGTTTTCTTCATGAAGAATAGCCGGTCATGGTCCAATTGGGACTTTTGACCTCAAATTAATTCCAATTGGTTAATGTTTTGGGTTGGATCTTTGTTGCTTGTTGTAGCCTACATGGTAGAGTATAACGACATGTATTAACTTCGCTCGTACAACATCATATGATCGTAGATACATCATGGTCAAACTAGCTTGTTCATGCTGTTCATGAGGTTTCTGGGTTGCCCAAAAACATGCTGGTCATGGTCGGTCAACCATGTTTTGACCATTAATAACTTCCATCCTAGACATTGTTTTACTATTCTACCAATTGGATATTATAGTTAACATGGTATACTACATATACAAACTTTAAAACAGATCAAACGACCAATTTAAGCAGATCAAAAGCTCTGACAAAAAGCCTTGTCAGACTGTTCTTGACTGCCAAGAACAGTTTGGGTTTTTCACTAAATTCGACTCTTTAAATGTTTTGGATACTTGTTTAACCAACCCAGATCACTAAATAACATGTTATTACATATCTTTAAACATTTAAACATAACATCTAACAAAGTTTTAAAGATCTAATATAAAATTAGGGTTTTTGCACCTTTTTGACAAATTTTTGATTTCTTCTTTCTGATTCTGATCTTGCTACTGCAAAGGCTTGTTTTGGCTTAATAAATAAGTGTTTAAGCTTCAAAAATTTCGTGGCCTAATGATCAGAATAATGTTCTATTTATAGGAACTTCAAATTAGGGTTTCTTAAGTCATTTTCCAAATCTTGCCTCCAAAAATATCCTAGCTTGTGAACTTGTGCTACTTGGTATCTGATCCTAATGACCTACTTGAGCTAGATATTTATAAATATCTGATTTTAAGGTTCTTATCCTATTTTGATTGGTTTAAACTTTTATTTTTGATTTATTTACTTACTAATTAAACCTAGATTTTTACTAATCATGATTAGGGTGTTTAATCATGTTTAGTAATAACTTAATTAAGATAATATATCATAATTAAGGGTTATCATTTCATAATTTAATGTTATGGAATCAAATTAGGGTTTTAGGGTTTCAAATTAGGGTTTAGGGTTTTCAATTCCACAATTAGAGTGTTAATCTTTCGTTTAGGGTTTAATTTAATCTTAATGATTCATAATTAATATTATGATTCATCATTTAGAATCTAAGTATATCAATTAAGATTCTAGTATTGCAATTAGGCGTTTAATTAATCAATTCGGAAATCGGTTATCAATTAGGGTTTTCAAATTAGGGTTTCTGTTTCAGTTTAACATTTTAACCCTAATTAACTTATTTTAGAATTTTATCAGTTAATATAATATTATATTAATGTTGAAGCACGACAAAGCACTTCGTCATTTCGAAGCACGACACAGCAGCTTACAAAAATAATTTGCCGAAACGCTTCTCGGTGAATTTACCGAAAGCACGACAAATCATTTTGTCCGATTAAGCACGACACATCTGGTTGGCGAAAATTTTTTATTTGATCTAATTGTTTAATAAAATACACAATCATATAATACAAAGTCAGATCATGAAAATTCATTTATTAAACACATAATCTACATATACAAATCTTATTAGGGTTCGGAATATTACATTCACCCCCACTAATAAGAATTTCGTCCTCCAAATTACAGTACAGGTTATACAAATAAGTGTGGGTAACTATCTCGCATTTTACTCTCAAGCTCCCACGTAGCTTCCTCTATATTTTGATTCCTCCAAATAACTTTGACTGAAGGGATCACTTTATTTCGTAGATGTTGTTCTTTCCTATCTATGATTTCGATAGGAACTTCCTCATATGATAAATCTTTCTCTATCTGGATGGGTTCGTAGTCGATAACGTGTTTATAATCAGCTTTGTATGGTCGTAATACAGACACATGAAACACGTTATGAATATGTTCTAATTCAGGAGGCAAGGCTACCTCATAAGCTACTTCACCTATCTTTCTCAATATCTGAAATGGTCCAATAAATCTCGGACTCAATTTTCCCTTCTTGCCGAAACGTATTTTGCCTTTCCACGGATAAACTTTTAAAAACACGTGACTACCGATATCGAAATCTCGTAGCTTCCTGTGTTGATCCACATATTTCTTCTGTCAATCTTGAGACGCTTGTAATCTTCCTCGTATAATTTGAACTACCTCAGTGGTTTGTTGAACTATTTCGGGTCCTAGAATTTGCCGTTCTCCAACCTCGTCCCATCATAAAGGCGTCCTACATTTTCTTCCATACAAAGCTTCAAAAGGTGGCATTCCTATGTTGGCATGGTAACTATTGTTGTAGGCAAATTCTACCAAAGGCAATTGATCTTCCCAACTTCCCTTGAAATCCATGATGCAAGAGCGCAACATGTCTTCCAATGTTTGAATGGTTCTCTCACTCTGACCGTCAGTTTGTGGATGGTATGTTGTGCTTAGTTTCAGCTGAGTTCCTAAATTTTTCTGGAGACTCGTCCAAAAATTTGAAGTAAATCGTGGATCTCAGTCTGATACTATAGAAACAAGGACTCCATGTCTAGAAATAATTTCGTTGATGTAAAGTTTAGCCAATTGGTCAAGACTGAAGTTGATTTTGATGGGTAGAAAATGAGCTGATTTGGTAAGACGATCTACAATTACCCAAATGGCATTGTGACCTTTCTGTGTATGCTCCCATTTCCACTCAGGAATTTCTAAGGGCTGTAATAATCCACTTGGTTTCTGATGTTCAGCTTTAACCCTTTGACACGTTAAACATTTACTTACCCACTCCGCTATCTCTCTTTTCATGTTAGACCACCAAAAATGTTGGCTCAAGTCTTTATACATTTTTGTACTCCCTGGATGTACAGCGAGTTTAGAACTGTGGGCTTCATTCAGTATTTCGTCTTTTAGTTCTTGTACTGAAGGTACCCAAATTCTATTTTCGTATCTCAGTACTTCATCCTTATCCACTCTAAACTTAACATTCTTTTTATGAGTCATTTCTACCTTATACTTCTGACATTCTGCATTAGTCTCCTGTAGTTCTTTGATTCTATCTAATAAAGTTGAACTACCCTCCATGACGAATAACTTATGGGTAGAGTTAATTGGAAGTCCCACCTTGATCTCAAGTTTGTCAAACTCTTTTATCAATACTTCGTTATTGGTCATTACATTTAACTTCTCTTGGTTCTTCCGACTCAATACGTCTGCTACGACATTGGCTTTTTCGGGATGATATAAAATTTCATAGTCGAAATCTTTTAGCAACTCTAGCGATCTCCTCTGCCTCATGTTTAACTCCTGTGTGAAAATATATTTCAGACTCTTATGATCTGTATATATTTCACATTTCTCCCGGTACAAATAATGTCTCTAAATTTTCAAGGCAAATATTACCGCGGCTAACTCAAGATCATGTGTAGGATACCTCTTCTCATAATCTTTAAGTTGTCTTGATGCATATGCAATCACTTTCCCATGTTGCATTAACACACAACCTAATCCCTTGTGTAACGCATCACTATAAACTATAAGGCCGCCTGTATCATCTGGTAAAGATAACACTGGTGCCATGCTTAACCACTTCTTCAACTCTTGGAAGCTCTCTTCACATTTGTCTGTCCAGACGTACTTTACCGTCTTTCGAGTCAAATTGGTTAGCGGGGTTGCTATCTTTGAAAAATCTTGTATAAAACGCCGATAATACCCTGTTAAATCGAGAAAAATTCTTACTTCTGTTGGAGTTGTTGGTTGTTCCCAATTTACAACCGCTTCTATCTTTGCTGGATCTACTGCAATCACATTCTTGTCAATCACATGACCCAAAAACAGGACTCGTTCCAACCAGAATTCACACTTGGAAAACTTTGCATAAAGTTGTTCCTTGCGTAATATCTCCAATACGCTCCTGAAGTGTTCAGCATGCTCCTCTTTTGTTCTCGAGTATACTAAAATATCGTCGATGAACACTACGACATATTTGTCTAAGCATGGTTTAAACACTCGGTTCATCAAGTCCATGAATGCTGCCGGTGCATTCGTTAATCCAAAGGACATCACAAGAAACTCATAATGTCCATAGTGTGTCCTAAACGCTGTCTTCGGCACATCTTCTTTTCTTACCTTTAATTGATGATACCCTGATCATAGATCGATCTTGGAAAAATATTCGGCCCCTTTTAACTGGTCAACCAGTTCATCAATTCTTGGTAAAGGATATTTATTCTTTATGGTTAACTTATTTAATTCTCTATAGTCAATGCATAACCTTAACGTTCCATCCTTCTTCTTTACAAACAACACTGGTGCTCCCCAAGGTGAAACACTGGGTTGTATGTACTTTTTGCCTAAGAGTTCTTGTAACTACACAAGTAACTCCTTCAACTCTACTGGTGCCATCCTGTACGGTGCCTTTGAAACTGGCGCCGTACCAGGTGCAAGATCAATATCAAATTCGATCTCTCTATCCGGAGGTAAACCAGTAAATCATCTGGAAATACATCCAAAAATTCTCTAACTACAGGTATTTGCTCTAGCTTTACTCCTTCTTTTCGAGTATCTACTATGTATGCCAAATAGCCTGTACAACCCTTCCTAAGCAACTTCTATGCTTGCATTACTGTCAAACATCGAGATCGCTTAGGTGAACAACCACCGTTGAATACTACCTTTGACTTTGACTCAGTCAACAGGTTTACACGTTTCAAATGGCAGTCAATCATTGCATTATGACTAACCAACCAATCCATGCCTAAGATTATATCAAATTCCCCTAGTTGTATAGGAATGAGGTTCACAAGAAACTTGTGTCCCTTAATCTCTACGACACAATTTTTATATGGTTTTGACGGGAATTATCTCATTGTTTGCAATTTCCACATTAAAAGGTATGTCTAAATCTTCGCATTGCATTTTCAAGTTTTTAGCAAAGTTATTAGACACGAAAGAACAAGTAGCACCAGAGTCGAATAACACATCAGCATTTAAATTGTCGATAGGGATGATACCTGTCACCACGTCTTGCGAAGCAACAGCATCCCTCCCCGTCATATTAAATGTCCTGGCGGTCGGACGACTCTGTCCCCCAGCTCCTGCTACTGTCGGTTTGGGGTTATTGTTTGGGACTTGATTTCCTCCCCCAAGTTGGTTTTTATTCCTCGGGCAATTCCTAGACACATGCCCAGTTGCACCACAAGTATAACAGGTAACATTCGGATTACTCTGACGAGTATTATCATTACTCTTTTTGGGACAGTTAGAGGAATAATGTCCCTCTTGTCCACAATGGTAACAAGTAATCACTCTCTGGCGACATACTCCCAGGTGATTCTTTCCACATATAACACAACATACCACCTTATTATTATTGTTCTGGTTTCTATTGTTATTGTTATTGTTGTAATTGTTACCCCTCCTCACAAAGTTTGTAGGAACAGTGACATCCCACTTCCTCTTGTTATTATTAGTACCCCCTGTACTAACTTCTCCTTTAAACTTTCCTCCTTCATTCAGACTCCTCTTCTCCTTATGAAATTTTAACAAGGCTTCATTCTCATTTTCAGCTATGATAGCTTTCTCGAGTATTTTACGAAAAGTTTTTACTTGAAACACTGACAATTTACTACGAATTTGGGGTTTCAATCCCTCTTCGTACCTTCTGGCCTTCCTTACCTCTGTATTAATCTGATGTGGGGCAAACCTAACTAATTCATTTAACTTAGTCATATACTGGGATACAGTAAGCTCCCCTTGTTTCAATTCTAGGAATCGTACCTCCATACGATCCTGCATTGATTGGGGAAAGTAATTTTCGAAGAATAGTTCCTTAAATCTAGTCTAAGGAATTATACCTTCACCTGCACGAATTCTAGTATTTTCCCACCAATGGTTAGCCTCACCTTTGAAGAAAAAGGTGGCAAAGACCATCTTTTGATCCTCGCCGACATTAGTTACCACAAAAACCTTCTACATTTCGGTAACCCAAGTTTGTGCCTCAATAGGTTCTGCGGCTCCTTTAAATTCAGGCGGTCCTACCAGTTTAAAGTCTTTGAACATAGTACTTTGTGGATTAACTGTGGTAGGTTGATGTGGTGGATGATTTTGTAAAGCTCCTAAGAGTATATCTACCAATTATTGTGTGGGGTTTGTTTCATTAGGCTCATTTCTAGTTTGGGTTCTCCTTCCTGATGCCATGATTCTATAAATAAAGAAAAACAAGTATAAATACAAAGATATGCTTACATAGAACTAACAATTTGATTATACAAACACAATTTGTATATAACATGCAAAACGATTACATATTCGACTAGTGGTTTATACTACCACTAGTTAGTACAAGGAACTCTCTATTTTACAACCTCAAAATTTGTATATTACAAACTACGAAACATAAACTAAGTACTATACTAATCTGATCGATCACGTAATCCCTTATAAGCATCCCGTATCATATGACCAACCACCGCTCTATCGATCATATAATCATCCTTCTCCTCCTCTACAGGATACCTAAACACCCTTCGTTCTAGGCCCTCAAATGCAGTCCTACACTTCTTGTCAGCTCTGTACACCTGCATTTGCGCATCCTGCCCCTCCCTCCGGGTGTTCTGAAGAAGTGTCCTCAGACGACGAGTCGTATCTCTCTCACTTTCTAGTAAACCTGCAGTTATGCCTGTCCGAGAGTTAGCAGCCTCTAAATCTTCCGTTGACTGCTGAACTAACCCAGTCACTATCTCTTCGTGTCTGTCGACACGCATCATATGACTCGCTCCAATTACCTCATCTGGATTCGGGTCTACTAGCTGTCCATATATGGGATGATCAGCTTCCTCAGCCTCTAATATCTCCTGATCGTGCAGAAGTTCCTCCTCCTCTGGTTCTTCCTCTAGGTCTGACTCAGGAGTAGCTGGCTCATAATCTGGAACCTCATCTGGCTCACTATCTGATAGCCATCCTACCATGTGTTGATCTACCACTGCCATCCTACAAAAGAATTTTAGTTTGTTTAGTACTAACGCGAAGCAAATTTATACATAAGATAACGCTTTTAAGATTATTTTATGTATGATTAAGTATTTTACGGACTCAAAGACTATATCCTAAGGTATTTCCTAACTACCTTAGAGCTATAATCTACAGCTCTAATACCAACCTGTGACGCCCCCAAATCTCTACACTCCCCTGTAGCAGATCTGGTGCTCACGTGAAACTATACAACTATAAATATTCAATAAAATATGACTTCTATCTATCCAAGGTTCATAGTATCCCATAACAGGTACTAGTTCTGGCCAGAACGTTGTCTGTGTTTGGATACCCTCACTTGGATGTATAGATTCATATCTAATGAATACCTCTTTCATATTTATATTCCCTATCTATCTGACATTCACAGTATTAACGATAAGATTGTCCATAGAACTGAGGGGCGTATTCCGGTAAAGATGGCACCTTACCGGCGCTCATTAAGTGTAACCCCAGAGCTTATAGGACTTTCAATATCATTTAAATACCCTCATTCAGATGTATAGTTCGTATAGGTACTGTATTTACCTAGTACAACTATGCTAAAGAAAATAAAGATCAGAGTATAACGCAATCGATGAAATAAAGGATCATAATATATTACATATCATTTGGTTCGATTACATTGTTCTTAGTACTAAGTTATTACAACAAAAGCCTTTAAAAGACTTAAAGTGTTTCAAAACAGAAATTTAAACTAATAAACATGGCTTTTCCCCTTATCAGTCCCAGACGTGCCGGGTTTACCATTTCCAACTGCAAAAGAAGATATGCGCAAGAATGAGCTACAAATGCTCAACAAGTTCATTTAAAAATGTAAACACAGGGTGTTTGATTTGAAAGATGTCAGATGATGTATAACTGATACTGAGGGTTCTGTACTTGAACCATATATTTCAATTTGTCCTGTCAGTCTTCAATGACTTAGAACCTTTTGAGTTCAGATATCTAGTAGGGGATCAGCCTAACCAATATCCTAGGAGTATGCATATCATCCTACCATTTTGGTCAATTCATTTAATTGATAATTTAAACCTTATTTGAAGGTTTGTCGGACCACTTTCCTGTCGACGCCGGGTTCTCGCCTCCTTTCCTTCGCGATATTGTCCTTTTCCGATTTTTAGCCCTTCGATTAAATGATTTTTTGGAAAAGGTCGGCATTGATGTCGACGGGGTTTTGAAAGATCATTTTTTATGATGAGCCAATTAACCAGAGTCGCCAGTTGGTATATTTGAAATGGACGTACCAACTCATCCGAGTTTTGTTTTCGTAAATCGCTGGCTCATATGTGACTCCGAATTAATTGGTCTGCGAACCGAGATTCATAGAGTTCGGGGGCTTGCTTAAGCGAGGGGAAGGTGTTAGGCACCCCCCGACTTCCGTGAAACACAGTTACCGCAATCTTGATGCATTCCTATCCTTTAATTCTCGAATGTGTGTGTGTGTGTGTGCGCGCGTGTGTGTGTGCCCATGTGAATGTTGTGGTGAGTTTGTATGAAAGAATCATTTGGATTTTTAGGGAAAGTCGTGCTTTAATTTGAGAATGCTTCGGAATGTCTTTTCGGCATACACGAGAAAGCTTTATGAGAAAAGATTTGATTTTAATTGTCAAAAACTATGAGATTTTCATTAGGTGTCGTTTTGACAAAACAAGAGTTTTCCAAACCTTCGTCAAAATAGGAATCGAGATCTATACATTGCCTTCATAAAATGATGGGCAATTTCTAGGATATCTTTAACCATATGCACAAAGGTTTAATAAAACATTTCGTTCATTCATAAAAGCCATTTTTGGTGATGTTTGAAAATGATTTTCTTTGGCCTTCTCGTTTAATAGGAATCGACATTCATTAGCATTTCCAATTCTTATCCTCGTGATGCTAATATCCTACTTTGATTGATTTTAGAAAAATCTTTATTGTTTTGGCTTTGAAATCTTTTGTTTGGTGTTACAAATCAAATTAAACATCAAAACGCGTAGGGGGATATTCATGGGCATGTAAGCCATCAAAATACCCCGAACGCCAACAATCACATATTTCACTATTACGGGGCCTTAAACCCGATTCTCGCCTTGGCGTCGTTTTAAGGCCCGACAATTACACCTTACAATAAAGGATAATCGATGCTATTACATCCACCAAAATTGTCCATCATCGGATTTGGACCACGGGGTCGCGTTCCTAGGCTCACATCCACAATTTCTACACACTCATAAAATGGATATTACAAGAATTAAACAAGCTAAAATCATCAAATGGATATCATCGGGTCATTAGGAAGAATTTTGTTCCATTGGGAACCCTCACTAATAATCCTCAATCCTTGTATCCTCAATAATATACAAAGAAAACTACATATAATACAACCCAAATGACCAAAAGCTTAACAAAATGATATAACGAAAATGCTATAAAAGAGGGCTTTTCACCTTGCAAATGTTACCACAATTCGTACAAACTCGTATATTGAATGAAGTAGAAAATATATATGCTACAATCTAATCAAAAGAGTATAATTTCTCTCTTTTTTTCTCTCTTTTCTCCCCTTTCCCGAGCTATCTTTGTTGCTATTTTTCTCTTCCTTTTCTTCCCAAAACTGCTGCTGTCCACCCCCTGGATGAAATGAAGAAACTGAGCTGAAATAGGCTGGCCTAGGGCAGCCGCAGATTGATGTGCGGCTGGCTGGCCCACCAGCCACTCAGCCTGGTTTCGAGTTCCGTGTTTCGAGTTCCATGTTTTCAAAAGGCGCACTCATTGGCCGCAGATCAATCCGCGGCTGGCTGGCTTGACTTTCTCGATTTTCGTGTTATGCCTCAATTCTCGTGTCGTGACGTCGATTTTTGCCGACATGTTCGTATTTTGCAGTCCGGAAATTACTGGGAGACGTGCCACATCATTCGGGAATGCTCAAATCGGACAGCCTTGTTGTCACGTCGGTTTCGGTTGTAAATCGTCGCGGTGGTGTCGAGTGTTCGTACTTGTCCATCTTTTGCTCTCGCAGGCCGGTTCATTTGACGGATTTGCCCTCCTGTCAGGGTTAGTATACGAAGTGCAAAATTTGGGTGTCTACAGCTGCCCCTCTTTATCATGTTTATGAAATGTTAAATGAAATGAATATGATAAAGAAAATAGACACCCGACGCATGAATGACAGTTCACAAGAATGACAATACATACATGATGCAGCACATGCAACTTATGATGCAACACAAGATATAAGGCATGCAAAACATTCGTAAAGGTGTCAATGCATCAATCCCCGCCCGCCTTGTTAGTCGACGGGTTTCGTCTTCCAATCGGTCGTCTCGTTTGTGCCGGGTCTCGTATCCGGTCGTCAGTCTCGTGATCACCGGGTCTCGTATCCGGTTGATCGTCTTGTGAGTGCCGGGTGTCGTATCCGGTCGCTCGTCTCGTAATCGCCGGGTCTCGTCTCCGGTCGATTGTCCTGTGAGTGTCGGGTCTCGTATCCGGTCGCTCGTCTGGTCGGGGCCGGGTCTCGTATCCGGTCACCCATCTCGTAATCACCTTACTCCATCGCAATGTCATCAGGGGAAGTTATTCTCCTGACTAGCTTGAAAGGCATCCTTGGAATTCGTCCTCGCACATCGTTCTTGGCAGCCATCGCTTTTGACTCAGATAGGCTAGGACCTTGACACCTAACCTGCATGGATCACGTACAGAGTTATCATCTATTCAATGCATGTGAAACAACATTTAAAATGCAAATTTGATGAAAAATGACCCCTGTACAGTCTCTTGATACTGTTCTACAGATGTCATCATTGGTCGGGGTTTGCTTGGATCTCAGCCCTTCCCAGGGATCGCTCACTTTTTGGATATTGGCCCTTCCCAGGGGTTGTTCACCACCTTGTTTGGATCTCAGCCCTTCCTAGGGTCGTTGATTGTTTGGATCTCAGCCCTTCCCAGGGTTTGTTGATTGTTTGGATCTCAGCCCTTCCCAGGGGTCGTTGATTGTGTGGATACCAACCCTTCCCAAGGGTCGTTGATTGTTTGGATACCAGCCCTTCCCAGGGATCGTTGATTGTTTGGATACCAGCCCTTCCCAGGGTGTTAGTTGATTGGTTGGATACCAGCCCTTCCCAGGGTGTTAGTTGTTTGGATCTCAGCCCTTCCCAGGGTGTTTAGTTGATTGGTTAGATACCAGCCCTTCCCAGGGTGTTAGTTGATTGGTTGGATACCAGCCCTTCCCAGGGTGTTAGTTGTTTGGATCTCCGCCCTTCCCAGGGGTGTTAGTTGTTTGGTTGGATACCAGCCATTCCCAGGGTTTCGTTGATTTTTAGATACCAGCCTTCCCAAGGATCGTTGATTATTGGATACCAGCCCTTCCCAGGGATCGTTGATTTTTGGATACCAGCCCTTCCCAGGGATCGTTGATTTTTGGATACCAGCCCTTCCCAGGGATCGTTGATTTTTGGATACCAGCCCTTCCCAGGGATCGTTGATTTTTAGATTCCAGCCCTTCCTAGGGATCGTTGATTTTTTGGATACCAGCCCTTCCCAGGGATCGTTGATTTTTTGGATACCAGCCCTTCCCAGGGATCGTTGATTTTTTGGATACCAGCCCTTCCCAGGGATCGTTGATTTTTGGATACCAGCCCTTCCCAGGGATCGTTGATTTTTTGGATACCAGCCCTTCCGAGGGATCGTTGATTTTTGGATACCAGCCCTTCCCAGGGATCGTTAATTTTTGGATACCAGCCCTTCCCAGGGATCGTTGATTTTTTGGATACCAGCCCTTCCCAGGGATCGTTGATTTTTGGATACCAGCCCTTCCCAGGGATCGTTGATTTTTGGATACCAGCCCTTCCCAGGGATCGTTGATTTTTGGATACCAGCCCTTCCCAGGGATCGTTGATTTTTTGGATACCAGCCCTTCCCAGGGATCGTTGATTTTTTGGATATCAGCCCTTCCCAGGGATCGTTGATTTGATTTAAGTGATTTCTTGAAGTGGGATGTGTGATCGGCTTCTGTCCTGGATCTCCCACCAACATCGTCCACGTACCATGCCGTAAAAGCCATCACGATCTGATCATTTATGAGGTTGAAAGCGATGTGCTTGTACTTTCCCCTAAATATTTTCATTTTGATCATACATGTATGCATGCAAAAGATGTTATGCACGATCCGGCAGATATGCTACGGATAGATGCATGTGCACAACATATGTTTTGGATAGAAATGACCCCTGTTCAGTCAAATGATACGATTCGACAATCGTCGTTGCTTGCCAACATTTGATTGGATCCCGCCTCGTCGTGACGTGTAGTTTCTAGACTTCATCATTGGTTTGGTACTCTGCCTGCTCTTGGTCGTCTTCATTTCATCGAGTTGAGGCAGTCTGTTTCGCTCTCTGTAATGATCGACAGCTATGTTGGGCCCCTTAGCCTTTTGATCATTTCTGCTGGCCGATATGCTGTTGTCCTTCATTATATCATCCTTGTATATGCTCATGCACGTGGATCATTTGGATGTCGAGGCAGTGATAGTCAGGATTGGGGAGATGCCCAATGATGAGGAGTTCTGTGCAGCCTCAGCTTCCTTCCATTTCACGATTCTTAACTGCCCCTGCCTTGGTGCGTGTCGCTACCAAGAATTTCTATCGAGAACTCGCGATGTTGATCATGCTGAGTTATCCACAGCTCTGCAAGATCCTGCATATCAGATGACTAACAAATGCCAAAACTTGAAGGCTCGGGGCGTTAGTGTTAGTTCAACACAAAGATATTACAATCTCGACAAAAATGCAGTTAAAGCACATGAAATTGAATATCTATTGATCGCGCAATCTAGCAAGTTGTGAACCGTGAATGTACTAGATTGGAAGTTTTTTTTTTTTTTTTTTCAATCCCGCGTGAGTTGATGATTTTCTACTTGACGAGTTATGAAATCGTAAGAACAGCTTCAAGCATTCATGGTCATTGTACGTGAGTAAGGTCGAATTCAAAAGAACTACCTTCCCTTGTCAAAGGTATCCTGTCTCCATTCTCAACAACGTTCTTAGCAGGATTGACGTCATATGACAAATGTACTGTGCGTTGCAGCATTCAGTAGGGGTTTCTTTTCCACGACTTCTTGTTTAAGGCTGAGAGTTTTTCGTATAATCTTTTCTCCTTATTAGCCCACTTCACTTGTCTCGTTTTCTTAGGCTATTCAAAGTTACCCATTTAACGAGTTTTGGACCAATGACTCCCAAACCAGCTGGTTTTGGGGCATTAGGTATACAGACACCCCTTCGGGTTTAATTACTCGAGTAACAAAGGCCACGGTTCGAGACAAGCTGGTGGTCTGCACCATTCATTCTTTGCTTGACCTTGTGTAAGATTCGTTTTCTTAGGCTTGAGTTACCCATGTAGCGAGTGTTAAGCCGGTGACTCCCAAGCCAGACGGCCTTAGGGCACCAGATGCAGAGACACCCTTTAGGCTTAATTACTCGAGTAGCTCATGCCACGATTCGAATCTGCTCGGGCCTCCTCTACTGTAATGCTCGTTTTCTTAGGCTCTGAGTTACCCATGTAACGAGTGTTGGGCCAGCGACTCCCAAACCAGATGGCTTTAGGGCACCAGGTGTAGAGACACCCCTCAGGCTTAATTACTCGAATAACCCAGGCCACGATTCGACAATTAGCTTGATAATCATTTACCGTCTGACTTCTTGATATTAGCTTGATAATTATTGACTGTCTGACTACGTGTTAATTGCCATCAACGTCATCATGGTTTTATACCCCACAACTGAAAGTTGTGCAATGCAAAGTGAAGACTGGCATATGAGGTCGATTCTGTCGCAAACGTTGCTTTGAATTAAGGCTTTGTACCCAATCAAGAGGTTGAACAGCCTTCTTCGTCTAAACATACTCACAATCGTGCTCCACGGATGCTTGTCAGAATTAATCCGATTCCTATCAAGTCAAATAAAATCCCCTTTCACGCGGGTCACCGTATCCCGGGAAAACTATGCTTGACAAATGCCAGATGATCGTAGCATTTGATGATGATGGTGCATGTTGACGAGATTGTTGCATGGGTGCCAATTTGCACGTCATCATTTCCCGGGTAGTGACAAATGCCCCAGTGTAACGTTGCTTTTCTTGTGATTTCCACCGTACCGGTCGCATCGGTATCTCGCTAGGCTGACAAAAGATCCGGTCCTTTGACTTGTTGAAAGGTTTGGGGGATTTTTGATTTTTGAGATTTTTATTTTTTTTATTCTTTATTTTTTATTTTTATTTTTTTTATGTGTTTTTTTTTTCTCTTCTCCTACTCCGGGTTCTTTGTGACCGTTAGGGGTTCTGATGTTTGATGGCGAAGGTTTGGTCTACGTCGGTTTTGGGTTTACCTTCGACCCATCCTTTGATCTCGTCAGGCGTATTGTCGATATCTGTCTCGTCCTGCTCAATCGCCATCAGGTCGAAAATCTAGCTTTATACCAAAATCATGATCCTTCTTCAAATTTGGCCTATTGCTTGTCAGGCTAGAATGCCTCAAATCGGGGTACTGCCATAAAACAATAAATGCTTGTCATATATATAAAACATTTCAACACATGATCTTCTTTTTGGATAACATGACAAAACGACATGAGTGTGCAGGGATTTGAAATAAAACTCAAAATTTTAAAACCCATTGATCCTCTACTGGCCGGGATTCACTGCCATACTCCTGGATTTACCCCTTCCCCATCATGCTTAGGTAGAGGATAGACTTTAACATTTGGGTGACCCTGGCTGTTCCACCATGATTTCCCCACTATCAATCAAGTCCTGAATTTTGTGCTTCAGCGTCCAACATTCCTGCTTATCATGACCAGGGGAACCTGAGTGGTATGCGCATCGCTTGCTTGGGTCAAACCTTCTTCCATTCGGGTCACTTGGGGGTGCCAAGTCGACTATTTTCTTCTGGGCTATTAATACCGCCAAAATCCGCTCTAGAGGATCCCCGAGTGGGGTAAATACTCGAGTTTTCGAGGTCTCGAATCTCCTTCGCCCATCCGCCCTCTGATCAGTGAAGTTAGGCTGTCGGGATGGCCCCCCTCTCTACGCCCGTACTGGAGGATTGTTTTCTGCCTTTCTGGATGATCCCTGCAGGATGAGGGAAACATCTTCCTCCCCTTTCTTTTGGACCCTACGGGAAATGCTGCCATAGTTTCCACTTTGGATTTGCTCTGCAGCTGTTTCCAAGGCCGTGAAATCCCGAATTTTACCAGACTTCAACCCCATATCCACCATTTCTCCATGTTTAATCATTTCAGTAAAGGGTCTTCCAATCCCCGAGATGACCCACTCATAATACGGTGCCTCTTGAATGTCTACAAAGGTCATCACCATCTCCGACTCGCTCATCGGGGGATTCACATGTGCGGCCATACCCCTCCATCGTTGTGCATAATCCCTGAAGGATTCCCTGGGTTGCTTCTTAACTTTTGTCATTTGGTACCTGTCAGGGGCCATCTAGGCCTGAAAGCTGTATTGGGTTAAGAAGGTATGGGCCAATTCCTCCCAGTTGTGGATTCGGGCGTTGTCAAGGCGGGCATACCAGATTCTTGCCTCCCCCGTTAAGCTTTTCTAAAACAGCTGCATCCTCAACCCTTCGTCCTCGGCATAAGACCCGAGTTCTCCAATGTATATTTTCAAGTGTGTTTAGGGGTCTCCCTTTCCATTGTATTTCTCAAACTCAGGGACTTTGAACTTCTCTGGATATCTGGTTCCGGGGAAGACACACAGATCTGCATAATTAACCCTACCCAGGGAGCCTATGCCTCTTAGAGATTGGATGGTCTCCTCCATATGTTTCATTTTTTTCCGAAGGTCGTCAGTGTCCCCTTCCTCTGGGATAGTAATCACTGTTCTGTTAGGTATGGGAACGGCCCTTGGGATGACTGGCTCGTCCTTGAGTTGGGGTTGGTCATCCTTAAACAGGTTTGCAACATTTTTAGGAGGATTCTGATCACCCCCTGGTGGTGGAATATTGTGCGGTCCTTGGTTTGGCGGATCCTGTCTGATTAGGAACTGTTCTTTTAGCATTGTAGCCATTTCCATCATCTGCTTCTTAAAATCATCAAACTCTTCCCGAGATATGGAACTATGATTGGGAAGATCAGCCATTTCAGAGGTAGAGACCTAGATTTTTTTAGACTGCGAACGGGTTTGAGGAGCAATCCTACAAAGACAATGGTTCGAAGTTTAGTCCTGGGGAATGAAAAATGCGGATGCATGCTAAAGCTGTAACTTTTGTGCTTTGGGGTTTTTTAATCTTTCCCTGTAAAACAGAAAGTTAGTAGTCCTTTAACAAATGCTAAACATGATTTTATTAAGCTCCCCAGCTGTTCCCTGTAAAACATAGAGGTTAGTAATTTCTCTTGACAAAAAGGGAGGCATATATGAATGAGATCATGACATTTACGCGTAAATGTAAAAAAGGCATGAAGAGACTTTCCCTGCGCTGGTTAATCTGAGGCTGACCTATCCTAGGGTTACTCTCACGGGCTTTTCGGCATGAAGGTCCCCAAATCTTCGCAATCTACTCGTTTGAGCCCTTTCGATTGGAGCGGATTTGGGTGGTGCGTTTCCTGAGCCATCTCCGGGGAGCAGCCCCTTCGAGTCCAGTAATAAGCAACCGACAGGTTCGCCTCAGGAGGAGGTACTCTCTCAACATACATTCACATTCATCGTCCTCACCGTATGCAAATGATTACTTAAAAGTAAAGCAATTCCATTCAATCATTCACTTATTGGGAAAAAACACACATTCACACAACAAAAGTTAAAAAATCAAAATATCGCACACACACACATTTTATGAATTCTAAAAGGATAGGATAGCATCAAGATTTGAACGCGGCTTAAGCCTTCTAATGTCCCCAGCAGAGTCGCCAGCTGTCGACGCCGGGTTCTCGCCTCCTTTCCTTCGCGATATTATCCTTTTCCGATTTTTAGCCCTTCGATTAAATGATTTTTTGGAAAAGGTCGGCATTGATGTCGACGGGGTTTTGAAAGATCGTTTTTTATGATGAGCCAATTAACCAGAGTCGCCAGTTGGTATATTTGAAATGGACGTACCAACTCATCCGAGTTTTGTTTTCGTAAATCGCTGGCTCATATGTGACTCCGAATTAATTGGTCTGCGAACCGAGATTCATAGAGTTCGGGGGCTTGCTTAAGTGAGGGGAAGGTGTTAGGCACCCCCCGACTTCCGTGAAACACGGTTACCGCAATCTTGATGCATTCCTATCCTTTAATTCTCGAATGTGTGTGTATGTGTGTGTGTGTGCGCGTGTGTGTGTGTGTGCCCATGTGAATGTTGTGGTGAGTTTGTATGAAAGAATCATTTGGATTTTTAGGGAAAGTCGTGCTTTAATTTGAGAATGCTTCGGAATGTCTTTTCGGCATACACGAGAAAGCTTTATGAGAAAAGATTTGATTTTAATTGTCAAAAACTATGAGATTTTCATTAGGTATCGTTTTGGCAAAACAAGAGTTTTCCAAACCTTCGTCAAAATAGGAATCGAGATCTATACATTGCCTTCATAAAATGATGGGCAATTTCTAGGATATCTTTAACCCTATGCACAAAGGTTTAATAAAACATTTCGTTCATTCATAAAAGCCATTTTTGGTGATGTTTGAAAATGATTTTCTTTGGCCTTCTCGTTTAATAGGAATCGACATTCATTAGCATTTCCAATTCTTATCCTCGTGATGCTAATATCCTACTTTGATTGATTTTAGAAAAATCTTTATTGTTTTGGCTTTGAAATCTTTTGTTTGGTGTTACAAATCAAATTAAACATCAAAACGCGTAGGGGGATATTCATGGGCATGTAAGCCATCAAAATACCCCGAACGCCAACAATCACATATTTCACTATTACGGGGCCTTAAACCCGATTCTCGCCTTGGCGTCATTTTAAGGCCCGACAATTACACCTTACAATAAAGGATAATCGATCCTATTACATCCACCAAAATTCTCCATCATCGGATTTGGACCACGGGGTCGCGTTCCTAGGCTCACATCCACAATTTCTACACACTCATAAAATGGATATTACAAGAATTAAACAAGCTAAAATCATCAAATGGATATCATCGGGTCATTAGGAAGAATTTTGTTCCATTGGGAACCCTCACTAATAATCCTCAATCCTTGTATCCTCAATAATATACAAAGAAAACTACATATAATACAACCCAAATGACCAAAAGCTTAACAAAATGATATAACAAAAATGCTATAAAAGAGGGCTTTTCACCTTGCAAATGTTACCACAATTCGTACAAACTCGTATATTGAATGAAGTAGAAAATATATATGCTACAATCTAATCAAAAGAGTATAATTTCTCTCTTTTTTTCTCTCTTTTCTCTCCTTTCCCGAGCTATCTTTGTTGCTATTTTTCTCTTCCTTTTCTTCCCAAAACTGCTGCTGTCCACCCCCTGGATGAAATGAAGAAACTGAGCTGAAATAGGCTGGCCTAGGGCAGTCGCAGATTGATCTGCGGCTGGCTGGCCCACTAGCCACTCAGCCTGGTTTCGAGTTCCGTGTTTCGAGTTCCGTGTTTTCAAAAGGCGCACTCATTGGCCGCAGATCAATCCGCGGCTGGTTGGCTTGACTTTCTCGATTTTTGTGTTACGCCTCAATTCTCGTGTCGTGACGTCGGTTTTTGCCGACATGTTCGTATTTTGCAGTCCGAGAATTACTGGGAGACGTGCCACATCATTCGGGAATGCTCAAATCGGACAGCCTTGTTGTCACGTCGGTTTCGGTTGTAAATCGTCGCGGTGGCGTCGAGTGTTCGTACTTGTCCATCTTTTGCTCTCGCAGGCCGGTTCATTTGACGGATTTGCCCTCCTGTCAGGGTTAGTATACGAAGTGCAAAATTTGGGTGTCTACACTTCCATCCACGGTGTCCCTTGTTACTCAGTATAGATGTCGTACCAAAATAATTTGGTTTGACACAATAAATTTAAGCTCAAACAATCAATAACTGATTCATTTCTTAAGTTATGCTGAACAAATAACAATAACTTCATAATAATTGATAGCAAGACATAAAAGAATTGCTTAAAGGTAACAAGGTTCGGAGACTTGTCTTAGCGTAGTTTCATTAAAATTTAAGACAGTTGGTCAACGTACGTAGTCTACGTATACCAATAATAAGCGTTAGTACGTATATAAACATGTATTACGCTAATCTAGACAAGTTTCATTAAGGTTCGACGTCGATTCGGTATTTCGGTCGCGTCCTTAAGAGCTAAACACATAAATTGTTCGATAAAACTTCATTTGGAAGTTTAATTATTAGTCTAAATAATTTATTTATTATTTATAACACTTTTACAAGCTTAATATAATTTTTAAATAATTTTTATAAGCTTGGAAGTATTTTTAAATAATTTTACAAGTTTAGGAATATTTTTAAATGATTTAATTATCACTTAGAATAATTTTCAAAACATTAATATGTTATTTAAATAATTTATTTGTCATTTAGAATATTTTTAGACACCTAAAATATTATTTAAATGATTTATTTATCATTTATAATATTTTTAGAAAGATAGAATATCATTTAAATGATTTATTTTATCATTAATAATATTTTTAGAATTTATTTTATCATTTAAATGATATAATTATTATTTATAATAATTTTTAAAACTTACTTTAATATTTAAATGATTTAATTATCATTTATAATATTATTAAATATTTAGTATTTTAATTTAAATAATTTATTTATTATTTAAAATAATTTTGAAAAGTTGGTAATATTTTTAAATGATTTAATTATCATTTAAACTAATTTAAATACATTAATCTTATTTTTAAATCATTTATTTAATATATTTATTATTTAATTTAATATTTAATTAAATTAAATAATATAAATTTTTTTTATCAGAATATTAAAAATTATTAATTATAATAAAAAAATGAATTTTTAATATTTAATATTAATTATTATGAAGTATTAATATTTATTTATCATTTTATATAATTTATTTAATTATTTTTATTAAATTTTATTTAAAACCGTCGCAAAAGGCTTTAGCGACAGTCTTCATAGGGTTTCTAGGTTTCTGGGTTTAAGTATGAATTTTGTCGCTAAAGGTGTTCTTCATGAAGAATAGTCGGTCATGGTCCAATTGGGACTTTTGACCTCAAATTAATTCCAGTTGATTAATGTTTTGGGTTGGATCTTTGTTGCTTGTTGTAGCCTACATGGCAGAGTATAACGACATGTATTAACTTAGCTCGTACAATATCATATGATGGTAGATACATCATGGTCAAACTAGCTTGTTCATGCTGTTCATGAGGTTTCTGGGTTGCCCAGAAACATGCTGGTCATGGTCGGCCAACCATTTTTGACCGTTAATAACTTGCATGGTTATTATTGTTTATGTGATTTAATGATTCAAGGTTGTAGTATACATGGCATAGAACACGTTCAATCCAAGAAATGACATTTACAAACATCATATAAGCAAGATTAAATGTGGTCAAATCTTGTCAGACGGCTGTTAGTTATACTTAAAATTTTCTGGGTAGCCCAGAATTCAGCCATTCGTGATCGGTCAACGGGTTTTGACCATTAATAACTTCCATCCTAGACATTTTTTTACTATTCTACCAATTGGATATTATAGTTAACATGACATACTACATATATAAACTTTAAAACAGATCAAACGACCAATTTAAGCAGATCAAAAGCTCTTACAAAAAGCCTTGTCAGACTGTTCTTGACTGCCAAGAACAGTTTGGGTTTTTCACCAAATTCGACTCTTTAAATGTTTTGGATATTTGTTTAACTAACCTAGATCACTAAATAACATGTTATTACATATCTTTAAACATTTAAACATAACATCTAACAAAGTTTTAAAGATCTAATGTAAAATTAGGGTTTTTGCACCTTTTTGACAATTTTTTGATTTCTTCTTTCTGATTCTGATCTTACTACTGCAAAGGCTTCTTTTAGCTTGATAAATAAGTGTTTAAGCTTCAACAATTTCGTGGCCTAATGATCAGAATGATGTTCTATTTATAGGAACTTCAAATTAGGGTTTCTTAAGTCATTTTCCAAATCTTGCCTCCAAAAATATCCTAGCTTGTGAACTTGTGCTACTTGGTATCTGATCCTAATGACCTACTTGAGCTAGATATTTATAAATATCTGATTTTAATGTTCTTATCCTATTTTGATTGGTTTAAACTTTTATTTTTGATTTATTTACTTACTAATTAAACCTAGATTTTTACTAATCATGATTAGGGTGTTTAATCATGTTTAGTAATAACTTAATTAAGATAATATATCATAAGGGTTATCATTTCATAATTTAATGTTATGGAATCAAATTAGGGTTTTAGGGTTTCAAATTAGGGTTTAGGGTTTTCAATTCCACAATTAGAGTGTTAATCTTTCGTTTAGGGTTTAATTTAATCTTAATGATTCATAATTAATATTATGATTCATCATTTAGAATCTAATTATATCAATTAAGATTCTAGTATTGTAATTAGGGTTTTAATTAATCAATTCAGACATCGGTTATCAATTAGGGTTTTCAAATTAGGGTTTCTATTTCAGTTTAACATTTTAACCCTAATTAACTTATTTTAGAATTATATCAGTTAATATAATATTATATTAATGTCGAAGCACGACAAAGCACTTCGTCATTTCGAAGCACGACACAACAACTTACAAAAATAATTTGCCGAAATGCTTCTCGGTGAATTTGCCGAAAGCACGACAAATCATTTTGTCCGATTAAGCACGACACAGCTGCTTGGCGAAAATTTTTTATTTGATCTAATTGTTTAATAAAATACACAATCACATAATACAAAGTCAGATCATGAAAATTCATTTATTAAATACATAATCTACATATACAAATCTTATTAGGGTTCGGAATATTACACCTTTTGGGTGAGCCTGTGGTGGGTTAAGATGACCCAAAAAAATACTATTGGGCTAGTAATTTAAGGCCTTGTTTGGATGGATTTGATACGATTCGGACTTGGGATTTGACCCAAGATTTGTTCTGGACTCGGGATTTGACCCGGGTTGTTACATATGGTATCAGAGCCGACTCTCGAAACCTCGAATCGGGTCATCCGATCGGGTTACCGGAGGTGGGGACACGAAGGCTGGTAGTATTATCCCACAATGGAGAGAGGGAGGTCCGGAGGTGGGGACACGAAGCCAACCGGTATTATCCCACAATGGTTAGAGAGGCAAAGATTTGTGGACCGTGTGTGTGATCGGTTCTGACGGGGACGTAAGAAATTTAAGTGGGGGAGATTGTAACACCCCTATCCCACATCAAAAGATAAGGGAAAAGTTTGTCTGTATATAAGGAATTGAGTTACTATCTGTGGTGCCCCCAAATCTGGGTACTTGAAACCCGTACTTGGTGCATCACGATACTATTTCTTTGAGCTGTTTAATAAATTACAAACTTAATATTTATATCAGAGTTGTCTATTTCTCAGGTATGGCAACCTTTAATTACATTCTTTATATGTTACATAATATATATGATCACAATACAAAAGACTAATTATTACAGATAATACCATACAACTTTATTCCTTCAACTTTCCCTTTCCCTTGTTTTTGCCAGAGCCTTTTAGTCGATCACACTTAGCTGAAAACATTTAAGTCAAAGCAAGAATGAGCATTCAATTGCTCAGCAAGTAATAATAATTATAATAATGCGCTGAAGAAGTAAATGTTTTCTTTGAGGACTACTTCTACCACGAATCAATAGTGGTGAAGTCATTTAAAACCATTCTTAACAACATATCAAATCATTTTAAGATTTTTGAAACAACTGAGTGATTTTTGAATACCAAGTGGTCAAAAGACCATGAACTGTTATTTTTCATTTTGGAAAAGGTTTGAACAGAAATTCATTTGTAAACCGTCTGGTCTTACGGACACGGAGGATGATCAGTCCCGTTATGCCCTGTATTGATCAACACTATATAATACATCACCGCCATTGGCGCATAAAATTTTCATCACTGCTTTTAGCGTATAAAATTTCCCATTTAGGGTTGTTCATACTCAGTCTGGAGTCCTAACTAAAACAATTTAGTTGAACGACTTTATCATAACCAATAACATTCGACAAATACTTTTCAAATCGTGTCTAGCTGGGACAAATAGCTTAGACAACCTTTAAACTAGGTATACATACTGAAATTTAATAGTATGTATCGGAACTTATCAACGAATTCCGAATTCAAGGGTAATTGATAATGTACAATAGTTTATACAAGTGGGGACACTTGCATAACCAAACTTAGACTACAAATTTTCAATATGAGTCATAGCAATTCAGTAATAAGATACTTTTAACAATGAACGAATCAAAGTAAATTCGAATTTATAATAATTATAACAATTTGTACAAGTGAGGACACTTGCACAAAGAATATAACAATTTTGATTATAAATACATTAAATGAGACAATATCGAGATATTTGAAATCAATAGATAGCTTGAATAAAATTTAAGAATACTTGCATAATCATATGGATCCAGTCCATAATGTAAATGAAAGATAGAATAGTTGCTCAATGATAGATTGAGTTAAAAGCTTGCGTAAACCTGAATCCATTTTATAAAGTAATTGAAAAGGATAGACTACTTGTACAATAAAAGATTGAGTTAAGGAACTTGCATATATACACCTATTTCATAAAATAAATGTGTAGGTTCGGATACTTGCTCAATGTAAAAGTTGAATAAGTTAGAAACTTGCTTACACAGATCCAATTCATAAGGTAAATGACAAGGTAAGATACTTGCCTTGGTCGTTGACTACTGCTACGCAATTTAATATAACTTCTTTTGAAAGACCTATCAATTATAAGATTGATCTTTCCGTCAGCGAATCATATTATATCTTATAATATCACTTATTTATAAGTAAATTATCTAACATTCAACCATATAATCAAATATTAGATAACACATTAACACCATAAGAATTCAATTCTAAAGTTAGCACACATCGAGTCTTTAACAGTACTCAATATAGTATGCTGAGTGGTTTCCCACAAACAACCAACAAATTAGTTTCCGTCTCGTCTACACTGTTTTCATAGTGAGTTAGATCGGTTGCTAGTTCGTATATACCTCCGCTCCCTGAAGGAATTATTTAGCCTAGATATTATACATCGACTATTAAAGAGTACGACTGTACCACTACTTTATGAATTAACACTAAGTCTTTTATTATATAAGTCTTTCTTTATGATTCTGTAGGTTAAATACCCAATCCAGCAAACAGGATTCCAAATTCAGCAAACTATATGACAATCTAGTAAACTGGATTCCAACCTAGATTACAATCCAGCACACTAGATTCAAACTATCCTACAATACAGCAAACTAGATTCACTAATTTAGCAAACTATATTCACCAATTCAGCAAACTATATTCATTAATTCAACAAACTATTTTTTATCAATTCAGCAAACTATATTCATTAATTCAGCAAACTGTTTTTATCAATTCACCAAACTGAAAGAGGAATACAGCAAACCGTATTGGAAGCTGCATTCTTAAAATGACTTAACCTCTTTTAAAAATCGATTTTTATTTTCTTCAAATCTTGCCACACATATGTACATATATTCCATACAAAAAAAAATACTTTCCTTATGAAAGTTTTCAATTTTCTTTAATATTTTTCAAATGTCCGTTTTAACTTTCAAAACTAAGAAAAATGATCACTATATTGCACAACTCCGATGACACCAAATTTTTGATAGCATCTTATACATATTAACAAGTACTCCCAGTTAAAATTTCGTGACCATCGGAGTTATAGAACTCCAATTTTACCCGTTTTCGTCGAAAAACTCTACGTTTTGATTTTAGCCGTAGATTCTTCGTTACAAGTCGGAATGCGGCGATTTTTGGCCAGGAGCTACATAACTTCCCATATTTTCAGTGGTAAAAGCCCTGAATTTATTGCACTTGTTAAGTGGTCAAAACAGTGCACACAAGCAAGGGGTCAACGGGTTTGGTCCGTTTTCCTGATTTTGAGGTCCTTCGCCATAAAATCCATAACTTTCATTCTCCATGGCCAAAAATTCTCATATTTTTACACGACTCATATAACTTATCATATTATCACTCCAAATGTTTTCGAAATTTTTAGAATATAATAATTGGATGAAAATGCTCCTGGATGGGACTGTCCTGTAGCAGCCCCTTTTTCCCTTTTGAACCACCTAGACTGTTTTGGTAAAAACAGTCCCTACGAATTTTATACTCATTATTTTTGAGTTCTACCACTTAGGTTTAACACCACTCTTCGACGGATCGCAAAAAGAGTTTATGGATCACAAGTTATAAGCTTACAAAGTGATAAAAAGCTAGGGTTTTCTAGTTTTGTTTTAAAACAACTTAGTTTTCCTTTTTTTTCTTTTCTTAACCAACCAAACATATCAACACACAAGTTGAGCACAACCAAGCATAAAACATTATTTAACATATAGCTTAAGGGTTTTAGACCTTAAGATCATAACTTTATACCATCAAAAATCAAATCAAAACAACAAGAAATAAACTAGGTTAAAGTTGAAATTTGTTATACCTTTTGCTTGATTTCCTTCCTTATTCTTTGTGCTATTTTTCTTCTTCCAAGGTGGCTATGGAGTTTTGTAGCTTGAGCTCTCCTCCTCCTCTTCTTCCTCTCAAACCCACGGCTCTCTTTCTTTTCCCCTTTCTATTTTAATTTCTCTTTCTCTCTTTATTTCTTTGTCCCTAGTTTTCTCCCTCTCTAAGTTACTAAGAAAGAGAAAGATGAACAAAGCTATTTTTGTTTTACTAAATCTAATTACTTAGATATTCTATAGATACATGTATTGTATCTATCTAATTTGCCATTATTAGGAAGTATACACCTTTTGACAACTTGGTGATGGGTGGTCATTAATTATTGTACTTTTTCCCATTCTTACAAGCAAGCTATCCACAAATCAACAACTCACCACTTGTGGGACCCATATTTCGGCAGCCCCCCCTTTTTGTCCCATTTTTGATTTTCTTTAATTGCTTTAATGGATTAATTAAGTTGCTCAAAATATCCTTCAAGTGAGTTAACAATTGGTCTTTGTTTAAATTCCTTTTGGGCTCATATTAACTAGTTTGGGCTACTAGTTTCTAAATATTTTTAATCCATGCTTGGTTACTAATTTAATAAGTGTTGGGCTAATTTAATTAGTCCACACATTAATTATCCAAGTCCATAATTAAATAAATTAGTGGCTTGGTTAGTTAATCCAATGGGCTAGTCCACTAGTTTTTCTTACTAATTAGACTATTAAAATACATTATACATATAACACACAATTCTCATTAATTAATACCCATATTAATTAATGTACAAAATTTATTTACTTACTATATTCACTTTAATTAAATATTTAATTAACTTACTATCTTATCAATTGTTTAATATTAATATTCTTAGGTTAGTCCACTAATTTAAATAACTATTAGTGGGCTTTATATTAACTAACAATTAGTCACATACATTATCCACATAAGTCATAACATATTTATCATCATTGATAAATAATTAACATGCTCATTGAATCACATATTGTACATACATACATTCAAGTATAATCAATACTTATATTTAGTATTCAAATTTCTTTAAGAAAATAAATTCTTATTATCCATATACACTTACATTCCTTTTAAATACAATTATAACCATAATTGTATTAATCATTAAAATCCATAATCATAGATCAAATTAGGTTTTGATCCGTAGTAACACTTTGCCACATTTACCATACTTAGTCAATCTAAAATAAATTGACTAATCTTACAAATTCCAATCATAAAGAAATAATCACAGTAATAATAATAATATTAATAATCATTTCTTAAAATATACATTTATTATTTAAATAATATAGTAATCATAGTTTTGTAAATAATCATATATCTTTAATATAAGAATTAACTTATTAATAGAATATAATTTATAATTATCAACTATTTGTTTAATAAGAAATTTACTTGAAACCATATATGAAGTACTTATATATGTACACATATCACATATTCACATTCCTTTCCTTGCACACGTTCCCATACTTGCTTTAATATATAATAAAAATAATTTTATAAAAAAAAAATTCATACGCAAAATTTCTTATTTTAATATATCAAAAATCTTGGGTTATTACATTCACCCTCCCTTATAAGGATTCCGTCCCCGGAATCACCGTTCAACACTTACACCCTTAAAGGTAAATATCATACACATTCATATCACAAGTAGATCACGATCTGATTCAATCGAATCGATCTTTAACTATTCACTATAAAGTTTGTCTTTCTGATTATACGAAATTTGATTTCTATTAGAACTCAAATCCCTCCTTCAAAATACGCTAGTAAAACGATTTATTATTAAATTATGTATTATTTATTTATTAGTCTAGGTCTTTCCTATAATTCCGATATTTTCAAACGTAAACGTATCCCACGGTATATATAAGAATAAATTATTATTCGAATAATACCTGGAACTCCATTCCCGGCTGCTACCGTATCTTGAACCGTCACGTTGAAGGTCCTTGCGGTTGGTATGTTGGTCGGAGTTGGATAAGTGATCGCCAGCTTTCCGCCGCTTTTCCCTGTGTTCGCATTTTCCCTATCTGCCCTTCTTTTCGGACATTCCCTTGCCATGTGATTAGTTGATCCAAAAATAAAACAACCATTGTTCTTCCTTAAATTTGGACAATTTGAAGCGATGTGTCCCTCCTGCCCACACTTATAACATACATTTTTCCTTTCAAACATTCACCGAGTGATTCTTTCCACAATTTTCACATTTCTTAACCTGCTTCTTTATTCCTTCCTGCTTATTACCAGAATTTCCAGCATTATTCCATTTCCTTTTTCCACTTCCACCGCTTCCTTCAACCTTGACCTTATTTTTCTTTTCCTTATTGTAGAGGCTCATGGCCTCACTTCCTTCTTCGGCTATAATAGCCTTTTCCAAGAGCGATCCAAACGTACTAATCTGCAACACTGCAACCTTGTTATAGATCAATGGTTTCAAACCTTGTTCAAACCTTCGTGCTTTCCTTGCTTCAGTATCCACTTAGTGTGGAGCGAACCTAGCCAATTCGTTAAACTTTGCCGCGTACTCAGAGCTGGTCATATTTTCCTGTTTTAATTCCAGAAATTTAATTTCCATCCTAGCCTGCATCCCAGTCGAGAAGTAATTCTCGTTGAACAGTTCTTTGAACCTTGTCCATGTGACGACTTCTGTTCCGGCCCTTGTTTGATTAGCCTCCCACCAGAAGTTCGCTTCCCCTTTCATCATATATGTAGCAAATGCAGTTTTTTGCTCCTCCGCTACCCTAGCAATCACAAACGCTTTTTCTATTTCCCTTACCCAAGTTTAGGCTTCTATCAGGTCAGTCGTTCCTTTAAATTCAGGCGGTCCTACTGCCTTAAAATCTTTGAAGTTCGCCAACTGGTTATTTGGATGATTTCTTGTTGCTGGTGCTTGATTCTGCATTGCTTGTGCCAATATATTCGCAAAATTCTGCATTGGGTCTGCCTGACCTTCTGCATTATTAACAGATTCTTCTACCCTTTAGTTTCGAGTTTGACGTCTTGGCGGCATTATCTGGTTATACCAAAACCTTAAATTATTATCTTATCATTCATATTCCTTTATGCCATATAGTATCATAACATTATGAAACAAAATTCAAAACTTAGACCAATTCAGCTTGCCGGATTACCCAATCTAGCTTGCTGGATTGTCCATTTCAGCTTGTTGGATTCATGAATTCAGCTTGCTGAATTCCCAAATGCAGCTTGCTAAATTACAAGTTTACCAATTTAAACAACATATTTGCAAAATCCTTAAAGTTTATTTACCAAAACAAACATATAACCATACCATTTTTATTCATATTCATAATCTTATAAACAGTACCAAGTACTTTTCATTACACAACATGTTGTTATAACCATTTACTATCCCTTAATGACAACAAAAGTTGGGAGTAGTACATCACACATACATCATATCATACATAATCTTAAAGCACTTATCCTATTTATTCCCTACACCGTTCTTAGATCTTGGGCAAACCTTTGCCTGGTGACCTACTATTTCACATACAAAATATACGCATTGCTTCGGTTCGGGACAATGAGAAGAGACATGTCCTTCATGTCCACAATTATAGCACATATTCTGTCCTTTCATGCATACACCTTCATGTTTCTTGTTGCAATTTGCACACCTAAATACTTTCTTAAAGTTTTCCTTGGTCAAAATTTTTGATATCACAGTCATTTATCTTTCTTTTTCCTTTCTTGCTTAGAGTTGCAGACGATTTGCTGCATTTAGCTCCCATTACATCAATTTGGCTTTTTAGCTTATCTTGTTCTTCCATTATTTCCATTAATGTTTTTCGCATTTGACTATTTAACACCCTTTCCATTTCCAATAACTTTTCTAGACATAACACCCTATCCCTTAGATTCTGCACTTCTGTTGATGCTTGGTCAGCTCCAACTTCAGTGTCTGAATCACTATCTATCAGCACAACCGTTACTGGTTCTGGTACTATATTTTCCAAGATGACAGCTGTCGACGCCGGTTTCTCGCCTCTTCCGATTTCTTAGCCTTTAGCTTAATGATTTTTGGGGAAAAGGTCGGCATTAAGGTCGACGGGGGTTTTGAAAGATCGTTTTTTATGATGAGCCAATTAACCAGAGTCGCCAGTTGGTATATTTGAAATGGATGTACCAACTCATCCGAATTTTTGTTTTTTTATAAATCGATAGCTCATATGTGACTCCGAATTAATTGGTCTGCGAATCGAGATTCATAGAGTTCGGGGGCTTGCTTAAGTGAGGGGAAGGTGTTAGGCACCCCTCGACTTCCGTGAAACACGGTTACCGCAATCTTGATGCTGTCCTATCCTTTAATTCATGAAATGTGTATGTGTGCGTGTGTGTGTGTGTGCCTATATGAATGTTGTGGTGAGTTTGTATGAAAGAATCCTTTGGATTTTTAGGGAAAGTCGTGCTTTAATTTGGGAACGCTTCGGAATGTCTTTTCGGCATACACGAGAAAGCTTTATAAAAAAAGATTTGATTTTAATTGTCAAAACTAGGAGATTTTCATTAGGTGTCGTTTTGGCAAAAATAGGAGTTTATTAAACCTTAGCCAAAATAGGAATCGAGATTTATACGTTGCTTTCATAAATGATGGGCAATTTCTAGGATCTCTTTCGCCCTATGTATCAAGGTTTAATAAAACATTTAGTTCTTTTTTATAAAAAACATTTTTGTGACATTTGAAAACAACTTCTCTTTAGCTTTCTCGTAGAATGGGAATCGACTTTCGTTAACATTTCCAATTTTTAGCCTCGTGATGCTAATATCCTACTTTGATTGACTTTAGAAAAATATTTATCGTTTAATCTTTTGAAATCATTTTGGTGTCACGAAATCCAACTAAAGCATAAATACGCATCGGGGCTATCCATGGGCATGTAAGCCATCAAGACATCCCCGAACGCCAAAAATCACATATTCCACTATTACGGGGCCTTAAACCCGATTCTCGCCTTAGCGTCGTTTTAAGGCCCGACGATTACATGTTACAAACGAGCACCCTGAATCTATCACATACATCAAAACGTCCATCATCGGATTTGGACCACGGGGTCGCGTTCCTAGGCTCACACCCGATATTGCTACATACCCATAAATGAATACTACGAAACTAATCAACACGGATTTGCCTAATACACCATGATATCCGAGAATGACAATCTAAATAAGTTACACCCAATAAATCCCCATAAACAAACTAGAAATTTCACCAATAGGATATCCTCGGGTTATTAGGAAGAAATCTCGTTCCAATGGAACCCTCACTAATAATCCCTAATCCATAATTGTTCAACAATATACATGAAGATTACATTTAATTTAACCAATCAATATGATATAAATTGCTAGAACAAAGAGAAATTTCACCTTGCAAATGATCTCAAATGGATGTGAACTTGTGTATTTGACTAAGATAAGGAGTATATTTGATACAATCAAAATCAAAGAATATAAATCCTCTCTTTTTTTCTCTCTTTTCTTCCTATTTGATTGCAAAAATTTCCTCTTTTTCCTCTCTATTTCCGTGTTCTTGCTGCTGCATAATTCTCCTTCTTCTCTTCTTTCTCAACTCCCTGTATGCTGCACGAAACTGAGCTGAAATAAGCTGGCCGCCTGCCTTCCACTCACCTGATTTCGAGTTCCGTGTTTCGAGTTCCGTGTTTTCAAAAGGCGCACTATTTGGCCGCAGATCAATCCGCGGCTGGACGGTTTGACTTTCTCGTTTTTCGTGCCACGCCTCGATTTTCATGTCGTAACGTCGGTTTTCGCTGACAGGCTCGTATTTTGCAGTCCGGGAATTTCCAGGAGACGTGCCACCTTATTCGGGAATGCCTGCTTTGGACGGCTTTATTGTCACGTCAACCTTGGTCGCCAATCATTGCGACGGTGTTGGGCGTTCGCACTTGTGCCCATTCCTTCGCTCCCGCAAGCCAGTTCAATTGATGATTTTGCCCTCCTGTCACGGTTAGTATATGGAACGCAAAATTTGGGTGTCTACAACCACTTCATCAGGGTTGCTTTCAGTATTAGCTTCCATTTCAGCTATTGGCTTAGATATTGGCTCAGGCGGAGTGATTTGCTCCTTATTCATGACACGAGAGTCTCCTAATCCCTTCTTACCTGACATCTATATACAAATTATTTTGATTAGTACATAACATATACACATAACAAACAATAGTTTATATAAGTTAGTTTTTATTTCGTTTTACGATGAATTCCCTTAATTTATCTCCTTTAAACTCTATTTGAGTTATTTATTTTTTAATGCATCTATCTGGCTTAAGGTTATAACCTAAGGTAATCCCCCACCTAAGGTTTCTAACCTATAGCTCTGATACCAACCTGTGGCGCCCCCAAATCCGGGTACTTGAAACCCATACTTGGTGCATCACGATACCATTTCTTTGAGCTGTTTAATAAATTACAAACTTAATATTTATATCAGAGTTGTCTATTTCCCAGGTATGACAACCTTTAATTACATTCTTTACATGTTACATAATATATATGATCACAATACAAAAGACTAATTATTATAAATAACACCATACAACTTTATTCCTTCAGCTTTCCCTTTCCCTTGTCTTTGCCAGAGCCTTCTGGTCTATCACACTTAGCTGAAAACATTTAAGTCAAAGCAAGAATGAGCATCCAATTGCTCAGCAAGTAATAATAATTATAATAATGCGCTGAAGAAGTAAATGTTTTCTTTGAGGACTACTTCTACCACGAATCAATAGTGGTGAAGTCATTTGAAACTATTCTTAACAATATATCAAATCATTTTAAGATTTTTGAAACAACTGAGTGATTTTTGAATACTGAGTGGTCAAAAGACCATGAACTGTTATTTTTCATTTTTGAAAAAGGTTTGAACAGAAATTCATCTGTAAACCATCTGGTCTTACGGACACGGAGGATGATCAGTCCCGTTGTGCCCTATATTGATCAACACTATATAATACATCACCGCCATTGGCGCATAAAATTTTCATCACCGCTTTTAGCGCATAAAATTTCCTATTTAGGGTTGTTCATACTCAGTCTGGAGGTCCTAACTAAAACAATTTAGTTGAACGACTTTATCATAACCAATAACATTCGACAAATACTTTTCAAATCGTGTCTAGCTGGGACAAATAGCTTAGACAACTTTTAAACTAGGTATACATACTGAAATTTAATAGTATGTATCGGAACTTATCAACGAATTCCGAATTCAAGGGTAATTGATAATGTACAATAGTTTATACAAGTGGGGACACTTGCATAACCAAACTTAGACTACAAATTTTCAATATGAGTCATAGCAATTCAGTAATAAGATACTTTTAACAATGAACGAATCGAAGTAAATTCGAATTTATAATAATTATAACAATTTGTACAAGTGAGGACACTTGCACAAAGAATATAACAATTTTGATTATAAATACATTAAATGAGACAATATTGAGATATTTGAAATCAATAGATAGCTTGAATAAAATTTAAGAATACTTGCATAATCATATGGATCCAGTCCATAATGTAAATGAAAGATAGAATAGTTGCTCAATGATAGATTGAGTTAAAAGCTTGCGTAAACCTGAATCCATTTCATAAAGTAATTGAAAAGGATAGACTACTTGTACAATAAAAGATTGAGTTAAGGAACTTGCATACATACACCTATTGCATAAAATAAATGCGTAGGTTCGGATACTTGCTCAATGTAAAAGTTGAGTAAGTTAGAAACTTGCTTACACAGATCCAATTCATAAGGTAAATGATAAGGTAAGATACTTGCCTTGGTCGTTGACTACTGCTACGCAATTTAATTTAACTTCTTTTGAAAGACCTATCAATTATAAGATTGATCTTTCCGTCAGCCAATCATATTATACCTTATAATATCACTTATTTATAAGTAAATTATCTAACATTCAACCACATAATCAAATATTAGATAACACATTAACACCATAAGTATTCAATTCTAAAGTTAGCACACATCAAGTCTTTAACAGTGTTCAATAAAGTATGCTGAGTGGTTTCCCACAAACAACCAACAAACTAGTTTCCGTCTCGTTTACACTGTTTTCATAGTGAGTTAGATCGGTTGCTAGTTCGTATATACCTCCGCTCCTTGAAGGAATTGTTTAGCCAAGATATTATGCATCGACTATTAAAGAGTACGACTGTACCACTACTTTATGAATTAACACAAATTCTTTTATTATATAAGTCTTTCTTTATGATTCTGTAGGTTAAATACCTAATCCAGCAAACTGGATTCCAAATCCAGCAAACTAGATGACAATCTAGCAAACTGGATTCCAACCTAGATTACAATCCAGCACACTGGATTCAAACTATCCTACAATATAACAAGCTAGATTCACTAATTCAGCAAACTATATTCACCAATTCAGCAAACTATATTCATTAATTCAGCAAACTGTTTTTATCAATTCAGCAAACTATATTCATTAATTCAGCAAACTGTTTTTATCAATTCAGCAGACTATATTCATTAATTCAGAAAACTGTTTTTATCAATTCAGCAAACTGAAATAGGAATACAGCAAACCGTATTGGAAACTTCATTCTTAAAATGACTTAACCTCTTTTAAAAATCGATTTTTATTTTCTTCAAATCTTGTCACACATATGTACATATATTCCATACAAAAAAATACTTTCCTTATGAAAGTTTTCAATTTTCTTTAATATTTTTCAAATGTCCGTTTTACCTTTCAAAACTAAAAAAAAATGATCACTATATTGCACAACTCTGATGACACCAAATTTTTGATAGCATCTTATACACATTAACAAGTACTCCCAGTTAAAATTTCGTGACCATCGGAGTTATAGAACTCTAATTTTACCCGTTTTCGTCGAAAAATTCTACGTTTTGATTTTAGCCGTAGATTCTTCGTTACAAGCCGGAATGCGGTGATTATTGGCCAGGAGCTACATAACTTCCTATATTTTCAGTGGTAAAAAGTCCTGAATTTATTGCACTTGTTAAGTGGTCAAAATAGTGCACACAAGCAAGGGATCAGCGAGTTTGGTCTGTTTTTCCGATTTGAGGTCCTTCGCCATAAAATCCATAAGTTTCATTCTACATGGCCAAAAATTCTCAAATTTTTACACGACTGATATAATTATCATATTATCACTCCAAATATTTTCGGAATTTTGAGAGCATAATAATTGGACAAAAATGCCCCTGGATGGGATTGCCCTGTAGCAATCCCTTTTTCCCTTTTAAACCACCTGGACTGTTTTGGTAAAAACAGTCCCTACAAATTTTATACTCATTATTTTTGAGTTATACCGCTTGGTTTAACACTAAATCATATATCTAACACCACTCTTTGACAGATCGCAAAAAGAGTTTGCGGATCACAAGTTATAAGCTTACAAAGTGATAAAACGCTAGGGTTTTCTAGTTTTGTTTTAAAACAACTTAGTTTTCCTTTTTTTTCTTTTCTTAACCAACCAAACATATCAACACACAAGTTGAGCACAACCAAGCATAAAACATTATTTAACATATAGCTCAAGGGTTTTAGACCTTAAGATCACAACTTTATACCATCAAAAATCAAATCAAAACAACAAGAAATAAACTAGGTTAAAGTTGAAATTTGTTATACCTTTTGCTTAATTTCCTTCCTTATTCTTTGTGCTATTTTTCTTCTTCTAAGGTGGCTATGGAGTCTTGTAGCTTGAGCTCTCCTCCTCCTCTTCTTCCTATCAAACCCACAGCTCTCTTTCTTTTCCCCTTTCTATTTTAATTTCTCTTTCTCTCTCTTTATTTCTTTCTCCCTAGTTTTCTCCCTCTCTAAGTTACTAAAAAAGAGAAAGATGAACAAAGCTATTTTTGTTTTACTAAATCTAATTACTTAGATATTCTATAGATACATGTATTGTATCTATCTAATTTGCCATCATTAGGAAGTATACAACTTTTGACAACTTGGTGATGAGTGGTCATTAATTATTGTACTTTTTCCCATTCTTACAAGCAAGCTATCCACAAATCAATAACTCACCACTTGTGGGACCCATATTTCGGTAGCCCCCCCTTTTTGTCCCATTTTTGATTTTTTTTAATTGCTTTAATGGATTAATTAAGTTGCTCAAAATATCCTTCACGTGGGTTAATAATTGGGCTTTGTTTAAATTCCTTTTGGGCTCATATTAACTAGTTTGGGCTACTAGTTTCTAAATATTTTTAATCCATGCTTGGTTACTAATTTAATAAGTGTTGTGCTAATTTAATTAGTCCACACATTAATTATCCAAGTCCACAATTAAATAAATTAGTGGCTTGGTTAGTTAATCCAATGGGCTAGTCCACTAGTTTTTCTTACTAATTAGACTATTAAAATAAATTATACATATAACACACAATTCTCATTAATTAATACTCATATTAATTAATGTACAAAATTTATTTACTTACTATATTCAATTTAATTAAATATTTAATTAACTTACTATCTTATCAATTGTTTAATATTAATATTCTTAGGTTAGTCCACTAATTTAAATAACTATTAGTGGGCTCTATATTAACTAACAATTAGTCACATACATTATCCACATAAGTCATAACATATTTATCATCATTGATAAATAATTAACTTGCTCATTGAATCACATATTGTACATACATACATTCAAGTATAATTAATACTTATATTTAGTATTCAAATTTATTTAAGAAAATAAATTCTTATTATCCATGTACACATACATTCCTTTTAAATACAATTATAACCATAATTGTATTAATCATTAAAATCCATAATCATAGATCAAATTAGGTTTTGATCCGTAGTGACACTTTGCCACATTTACCATACTTAGTAAATCTAAAATAAATTGACTAATCTTACAAATTCCTATCATAAAGAAATAATCACAGTAATAATAATAATATTAATAATCATTTCTTAAAATATACATTTATTATTTAAATAATATAGTAATCATATTTTTGTAAATAATCATATATCTTTAATATAAGAATTAAGTGATTAATAGAATATAATTTATAATTATCGACTATTTCTTTAATAAGAAATTTACTTGAAACTATATATGAAGTAATTATATATTTACACATATCACATATTCACATTCCTTTCCTTGCACACGTTCTCATACTTATTTTAATATATAATAAAAAATAATTTTAAAAAAAAAAAAATTCATACGCAAAATTTCTTATTTTAATATATCAAAAATCTTAGGTTATTACACTATCAATAGTACCTGCAGTCATGAACTTTTGGGTGAGCCTGTGGTGGGCTAAGATGACCCAAGAAAATACTATTGGGCTAGTAATTTAAGGCCTTGTTTGGATGGATTTGTTACAATTCGGACTTGGAATTTGACCCATGATTTGTTTTGGACTTGGGATTTGACCCGGGTTGTTACAATTGGATTGGATTGATTTAATGTGGCCAGTTAGATTAATCTGGTTATTATCATCTGCTAGATTAAGATATAGTATTAAGCAAACTGTATTGTATCTGATCATAAGTAGCAATTAATAATACATGATTATTGACAAGCTTTTAAGTATTATTAGGATTATCAGAAGGCAAGTTAAATAATCCCTGATTATGTGATAGTTGCTTAGAATAACCTAATTCCTTAATTCTTAATGATGTTATTAAATTAAATCTGGACTGATAGTTCTGGGTTGTATGATAGTTAGGGTCCAGTGGGGCGATTGTCATATTAGACTTAAAACCTATGAGGAATTTCGGATAATTAGCGATTGCGGTTATCTATGGTTATTAATTTCATTGAAGAATAAATAATGTTATACTTGATTATTCCAAATATTGTTAAAAGGCGATACTAAACTGAAGAACTGAAGTATTTAATTCATTGATTAATCTTATTAAATATTTTCTATCATTTTAGTTAATAAACTCAATTCAAAACTCCCTTGAACATTAGGATAAATAAAATACAATTCACTCTCTCTGGGATCGATCCTTACTTATTGCTATACTCATTCTTGTGTTAATAGTGTAGAAGTAAGGTATTAATTTTGGAGTGTTAACGATAACTCCCAATACTCTCAGTATTACTAATAGTGCAAGAATTTTTCCAGTTAATCTCCTACATAACAGACATTATTTAACCTCCTACTAAGGTAAGAGATATTGTAATGATCGTGAATACTATGTGTCAATAAAGGTTATATATATATATATATATATGAATTTTTATGAGGAATTGTCTTGAATATATGTGTGTGAATATATGTAAATGTAATCATATTTAAGCAAGATAGTCAATTTACTTATTTTCTAAGGAATAAAAAAGGAAGCCAGGATGAATAACTAACTAAGTTGATTGAGGAAAAGCAAGATAAGCTTATGTTATGAATTAATATAGCTTGAATGTTGGCCATGAATGGCAAATGAAGAGATTAATGATCATTAAATGATTAATTAGTATAACTAATATAGAGTGCTTGTATGAATATGGATAGATATATGTGTAATAAATTGTCGATCGAACAATAAGAGTTTTCAAGCCAATTAAGGCTAATTGAGTTAAGGAATTGGTGGAATAAAAAGGAAAGCCAAGAGATAAGGATTTATTGAGTTAAGCTTATGTTACTAACTAACTAAGCTTGAAATGATAGCCTCGTATGATAATGTATGATGGCATAAATGAATTATGTTAACCAGCTAGTAAATTTTATCAAGGGTCAAAAATGAGTTTAGTAAATGACCTAGTTGACAAACCCGAACGCATTGCTTTTTCTGGTAGTCCAAGAGAGGGATTATTAAGGCCCAAACCAAAGCTTATACCAACCCCTAACAAACCTTGTAGGGAGCCCAGGATTAAGCCCAATAAATGGCCCAATAAGTGGCCCAAAGTGTGAAAGATGACATAAGCATGTGAATAGGACTATGATGTCATAAAAGGAAGAAAAAGAAAAGCAAAAATAGAGAAAAAGGGGAGAAAATCCAGCCATGGGGTGGACCCCACATGGGGTGGAGATGATGGTTAAGTGGTGGGCCCCATATGGGGAGAATTTTGTGGCCAAGTGGGTCCCACATGAAGAAAAATGAGAAGAAAACATTACTTGCAAGAATTTTGTTCATTTCTTCACTCAACCTCTATATTTTCATCATTTATGTTGAAAACTTTGGTGCACGTAAACTCTTTAATTAAACTTTTAAGTATACTTAGCATATGTGTAGGATGTTTAAGGAATGGCTAAGGAAGATTAGTTTGAGCCTGTAAATAAAGGAAGTGAAGGAATGTTAGCCTTTGCTTTCATTTTTCAGCATTTTGCAAAGTTAGAGAGAGAGAGAGTTTCCAAATGAGAAAGCAAGTAAGCATGAGAGACAAATTTCTGAGGAAAGAGCTAAAGGAAAACAAGCTCTTGGCGATTTTTGCGAACAATATGGATTTTCCGAGATACCTAAAAGGCGTCCCAAATCTAAAAGGATTCTTAAAGAATCAAGCAATCATAAGAAGAATAGACGTAAATCATCTAAACATCATTCTTCTAAAGAGAAGCGCAAATCAAAGAATTCTTCTAAATCTAGAAGAAAATCTTCTGCTTCTAAACCACCAACTTGCTATAAATGTGGCAAGATTGGTCATAAGAGTCCTAAGTGTACCACGAAGAAAAAGATTAACCAGCTAGTTAAAGATGAGGGTTTGAAAAGACAACTGTTAGCAGTTCTTATAGACTCTGATGCTGAGGATGAATCTAACTCTTCGAGCACAATCTCTGACACTTCCTCTAACAGTAGCAATACTAGTAGTAGCAGTGAAGTTTCATGCGTCGATCTCAATGATTGCAATTATGACGATGGTGAATTATGCTTATGTACCTTAAATGGTCTTTCGATTAATGTTTTATCGAAAGGAGAGAGTCTTATTCTGGATATCATTGATCAACTTGAAGATGATTGAAAAGTTTATCTAGGTTACAAAAAGCAAGTCAAAAACAACCAAGGAAGATGACGAACGCTTCGATCCAAGTCAGTATTCCTTACAAAAGGTTTTTTATAAAGTTAGTGAGCGCTACAAGGAACGAAGTCCTAAAGATTTAAGGATAATGGTTACTAACCTGCAAATGAATGAAGCTGCTCGTGAAGTTATCATTTCTGATCTGCAAAGTGAAGTCAAGCAGATTAAAAAAGATCTTCGTTGGCTTAAAAGCCAAAGTGCCAAAGGAAAATCTAAAATTGATCCTAATGATCTAGTCATTGAGGAAGTTGGCTTTACTGATTTTAAAGAAGATCAAGTGCACGACTTTGCAGTTCAAGATCGATGGACTTTCCTTGAAGTTGCTAGCACTAATGGCTTAAAGGCCAGTACCAATGGAATTCACATCAATCTAATTAATCGAATTATCACTCAAAAATGGTACGTTCATATCACCATACTTATTGAAAATGAGTTCTCTGTCACAACAGAAGCCTTAATCAATTCAGGCGCAGATTTGAACTGCCTCGCTAAAGGATTAGTTCCTTAACGATATTATTCCAAAACAGCTCAAATGCTGAATGCCGCTGATGGTGGAAAACTACAAGTGGACTACAAATTGTCAGATGCTATAGTATGCAACAACGGTCTATATTTTGAAACACCATTTATGTTAGTCAAGAACATGACACAAGCAGTCATTCTAAGGACACCGTTCATTAGTTTGCTTTTTCCCTATCTGTCGATACAAAGGGAATTAACACTACTAAAGCGGGAATCGATATTCGTTTTGATTTTATTTATGAACCTCGGTATTAAGGAATAAATCATCTCCTCAAAAGAAAGGAGAATTTTCTTTTCTTTCTTAAAGAAGAAATAGAAGACAGACGAATCAGAGAACATCTTAAAGATGACAAGTTTCAACTCAAAGTCGATATCTTTCGAAAGGAGTTAGAGAAGGAAGTTTGTTCTGACCTTCCTACTGCCTTTTGGGGAAGAAAGAAGCACACTGTTTCTCTTCCTTATATCAGTGGATTTAATAAAAAGCTCATCCCGACTAAAGCAATGTCGATTCAAATGAATGCCAGATTTCTGAAGTTATGTCAATAAGAAATCGACGATCTACTTAAGAAAGGATTAATAAGAAAAAACTTTTCTCCATGGTCCTGTCTGACATTCTATGTTAAGAATGCAGCTGAACTTGAACGAAGGGTTCCACGATTGGTTATAAACTACAAACCCCTTAACAAGGTTCTGAAATGGATCAGGTACCCCATCCCTAACAAAAGGGATTTAATCAATCGATTGCTTAAAGCAAAGGTCTTCTCCAAGTTCGATATAAAAAGTGATTTCTGACAAGTTGAAATCAAGGAGGAAGATAGATACAAAATAGCCTTTACTGTTCCATTTGGCCATTACGAGTGGAACGTTCAAGCTTTTGGATTGAAAAATGCACCGTCTGAATTTCAAAATATTATGAATGGTATTCTAAATACATACATGGATTTTATTATTGTTTATATTAACGACGTGCTTGTGTTCTCAAAGAGCATTGATCAACACTAGAAGCATTTAAAACTGTTCCAGTCTACCGCCAAAAGAGGAGGACTTGTGGTTTCCGCTAAGAAGATCTAACTCTTCCAATCAGAAATACGTTTTCTAGGTTTTTACATCTCCCAAGGACGATATGTTCCTATTGATCGGGCTTTAGCTTTTGCTAATAAATTTCCTGACAAAATCCTTAAAACAACTCAACTTCGAAGATTTTTGGGAAGTTTAAACTATGTTGCTTATTTCTATCAGAAGTTAGCTCTTGATGCGGCTCCTCTCTTCAAAAGGCTTAATAAAAATCCTACAGCTTAGACAGTCGACTGTACAAATGCTGTAAAAAGGATTAAACTCAAAGTACAATCTCTTCTATGCCTGCATTTTGCTGACCCTGATTCCCCAAAGATTGTTGAAATTGATGCTTCCGATAAAGGTTATGGGGGCATACTTAAGCAAATTCAGAACTCCAAAGAAGTTCTCGTTCGTTTTGCTTCGGGGGGTGGGGGTGGGATCCAACACAGATGAATTACTCAACTATAAAAAAAGAAATCCTTTCTATAGTTCTTTGTGTTAACAAATTTCAAGATGATCTCTTAAATCAGAGATTTCTTCTTAGAGTTGACTGTAAGTCAGCTAAAGAGGTCTTAGAAAAAGATGTTAAAAATATTGCCTCAAAGCAGATCTTTGCTCGATGGCAAGCCCTTTTAGCAGTCTTTAATTTTGACATCGAGTTCATTAAAGGAGAATCAAATTCTCTACCTGACTTCCTTACAAGAGAATTTCTCTAAGACACTCATAACATTTATGTGCTCTCTTGTAACAGGTCTCCTCGATGCCCTAATTAATCGTCTGAACAAAAGAATGATGTCCTCAAAGGATAATCTTCTAGCTCCATGTCAAAAGATAAGGGAAAGGCTCCTAAGCTTAAAGCTGTTGAGGAACATTAATATATGGACACTATACTCGAGGAAATTATAGTGATTAAAGATCTGGACTCAGTCCGTACTCCTAAAGAGGTAGTTGAGATTTATCTGACCTATTCTCATGATCTTCCTATGGTTCTCCCTAAAACTAGGGAATTCTTTGAAAAGATTTTTATTGAAACCTGATCCATAAAGGTTTCACATAAACCTCGTGATCACAACAATTTAGCATTTTCTACCGTCAAGATCTTAAAGATCATTACTCCTAATGACTGGGGAATGGAATTACGAAGACATAAGAACTTTGAGAACAACAATATGTTTCCAAAGGCTTATAACTATTTTGATTATATATGTGCATGGGAGAAGTTCATGTTCTACCAGAATGACAGGTTGTCACACAGTTGGTTCTTCCATCCAAAGCTCTCAAAGAGCATGAAGCTTACAGATTTCCCTACCTGGTTCCAACCATGGTTTTATTATTGGGGTCCTGTAGGTGATTACTTTCCTTAAAGGATTAGTAATGTTTTTGAGAAATACTTTCAGACGTATAGCAGCCTTAATTTAAATCAGGCTATGCTAACGTTTTGTTGTGTTTATGATATCCCATGGATCTTTAAATAGTCTTATATGATTAATCAGCACGCTGGTTCTGGAGTCTATCAGCTACTTAGGCAAGCCTCTATCAAATGGTGGCCTAAATTAAATGATGATTCAGTCAAAGACATTTCAGTCCCTGTTGTGCCTCACTTTGATGGTCTTGATGATTTTGAGGCTTCTCAAAAGAAACTTAAATCTGCCCTCAAAGGAATTGCTAGGAGTGATATTCTAGAATTTCTTAAGACACATGGGGAGACAGCGTTTATGTCAGACAGTGATGATGATGCATCAGACAGTGACCCTTTTGGTGGAAATTGCTTGCAGACTCAATAATTGTCCTTACTAGGTCCCTGTCTGCCATTTGCCTTAATAATTCAGGCATGCCTTTATCCTAAAGGAATTGTAATGCCCGGAAAATTTTGTGACTTCGCTATCAATTAATTTTGAAAAATAAAACTTTATTATTATCTATGAATTTATTTTATGTGCCTAATTAAGCCCATGTGTGTATTATTACTTGATTAATAATTGTACGATTTAATTTGCGATGTTAAGGGGGTAAATAATTAATTTCACCTCAACATTAGGTTAAATTCAAGTTATCAAGATATATAATTTGAGTGAATATTTAAAACAGTTAAATAATTATACCAATTATTCAATTACAATGTCAGAATTTATAATTTTATTTTAATGAGACCAATGAGGGATTTAGTAAGCAATTTGTTAATTAAGTTATTTATTTAATTTAAATACTAGAAGTATGGTATTATTAATTTTAAATAAATTAACCCATTTCCCCTCCTTAGTTGACTGGCCCAACATCAATTGGGTTGACCCATCCTCATTCCTTGTCCGATTGGGTTAAATTAGTGGGCTAGGGAGAGTTTATCTTTTTATTTTTATCCAGTCGTGTTATGGCAACCGGGTTGGTTTTCTTTTTGGCCCAATTCGGCAAGAGGGAAAAGGGCATTAGCCGATCGTTCGTACGAGGCATGAGGCGTATCAGTTTAGCTAAGCAAATTTGGAAAAATTCAATCTCCAGTGGGCAATAGCATTGATAGACCTGCAACAGCCACGGACAGTGCGGTCAGTCGGTGTCGACGCCGGTTTTATTCTTTTCCAATTTTTAGCCTTTGATTAGATGATTTTTTGGAAAAGGTCAGCATTAATGTCGACGGGGTTTTGAAAAATCGTTTTTTATGATGAGCCAATTAACTAGAGTTGCCAGTTGGTATATTTGAAATGGATGTACCAACTCATCCGAGTTTTCGTTTTGTATAAATCGATGGCTCATATGTGACTCCGAATTAATTGGTCTACGAACCGAGATTCATAGAGTTCGGGGGCTTGCTTAAGCGAGGGGAAGGTGTTAGGCACCCCCCGACTTCCGTGAAATACGGTTACCGCAATCTTGATACTTTCCTATCCTTTAATTCATGAAATGTGTATGTGTGCGTGTATGTGTGTGTGTGTGCCTATGTGAACGTGATGGTGAGTTTGCATGAAGAAACTATTTGGATTTTTGGAAAAGTCGTGTTTTTCTTTTGGGAATGCTTCAGAATGTCCTTCGGTTTATACGAGAAAGCTTTATGAGAAATGTTTGATTTTAATTGTCAAAAGCTTATGAGATTTTCATTAGGTGTCGTTTTGGCAAAAACAAGAGTTTTCTAGACCTTCATCAAAATAGGAATCGAGATCTATACGTGGCTTTCGTAAATAGCACGGTGGGCAACTTCTAGGATCTCTTTAACCCTATGCACAAAGATTTAATAAAACATTACTTATTTTTATAAAATCATTTTTATGATGTTTGAAAACGATTTTTTTTAGCCTTCTCGTTAAATATGAATCGACATTCATTAGCGTTTCCAAATTTTAGCCTCGTGGTGCTAATAGCCTAGTTTGATTGATTTTATGAAAATCTTATCGTTTTAGTTTTGAAATCAATTTCGTGTCATAAATCAAATCAAGCATTAAGATGCGTTGGGGTTATTCATGGGCATGTAAGCCATCAAAATAACCCCGCACGCCAACAATCACATACTTTCACTATGACGGGGCCTTAAACACGATTCTCGCCTTAGCGTCGTTTTAAGGCCCGACGATTACATATTTACAATGAAAATTACACCATTCCTACTTCTTAAATAAAAAGAGGTCCATCATCGGAATTGGACCACGGGGTCGCTTTCCTAGGCTCACAACCAAATTTCCACACACCCACAAACGGATATTACAAGAAATAACCAACACGGATAATCTAACTATACCAAGACATCCTAAAATAGCGATCTAAAGGAACTACGCCCAATATAGCACCGTAAAACAAAACAAAAAAATCAATAAATAAATATCATCGGATTATTAGGAAGAATTTTGTTCCGATGGAACCCTCACTAATAATCCCTAATTCATTGTTCCACCATAAATTACATGAAAACTACATTTAATTTAACTAAATCATATGATAGAAATTGCTAAAATGAGGAGATTTTCACCTTGCAAATGATACCAAAATGGATGTAAACTTGTGTATTTTGAATAGAAGGAGAAGTATATGTGATACAATCAAATCAAAAGAATATAAATCCTCTCTTTTTTCTTCCTTTCTCTCCTATTTTTGTTGCAAAATTATACTACTTCTCTCTCAATTTTCGTGCTGCTGCTGCTGCTTATTCTTTTTCTCCCTCGCCTGATCCAACTCTCTCTGCCTCTGTCTGCCTGAATGAATGAAGGAAATGGTTGAAGTAGGCTGGCTAAGCCCAGCCGTAGCTTGATCTGCGGCTGGCCGCAGATCAATCTGCGGCTGGCCTTAGCCCGCCATCCACTCAGCCCGCCATGCACTTTAGTTATTTAATTCTCCTCGATTTCCGCACTGCACCTCGATTCTCGCGTCGTGCTGTCGGTTTTCGCCGAAAGGCTTGTATTTTACAGTCCGGGAATTACTGTGAGACGTGACACATTATTCGGGAATGCTCATTTCGGATGGCCTTGTTGTCACGTCGGTTTTGACCGCAAATAGTCGTGGTGGCGTCGAGTGTTCGCACTTGTGCCCATTCCTCGCTCCAGCAGGCCGGTTTAATTGACGATTTTGCCCACCTGTCACGGTTAGCACAGGGAACGCAAAATTTGGGTTTCTACAGATGCCGCTCTTTATCATGTTCATGCAATGTTAAATGAAATGAACAGGATAAAGAATAGACACTCGATGCATGAATGACATTGCACAAGGACGACAATACATACGTGATGCAACACATATGACTTATGATGCAACGTAAGATGCAATGGATGAAAAATATTCGTAAAATGGTGTCAATGCGGATGATCGTCTCGTCGGGGCCGGGTTTCGTCGTCGGTCACCCATCTCGTAATCGCCGGTTATCGTTGTCGGTCGATCGTCTCGTCGGGGCCGGGTTTCGTCGCCGGTCACCACCCATCTCGTAATCGCCAGTTATCGTCGCCGGTCGATCGTCCCGTCGGGGCCGAGTTTCGTCGCCGGTCACCCATCTCGTAATCGCCGGTTATCGTCGCCGGTCGATCGTCTCGTCGGGGCCGGGTTTCGTCGCCGGTCACCCATCTCGTAATCGCCGGTTATCGTCGCCGATCGATCGTCTTGCGAGTGCCGGGTCTCGTATCCGGTCACTCGGTTGAATTGAGAAGTCGTGTTTGACATCCACTTCATCAAAATCTCGTCTTTTATTTATCACATTATGAGTCAAATGGGCTTTAGAATCAATTAAGCCTGCAATGGATCAAGGGGGGAGCACTGGGCCCAGCTGCAGATGGATCTGCGGCCAGCCGTAGATTGATCTGCGGCCAAGATCGGGCATATAGGTGGCCAGCCGCTTCCCAGACATTCGTACCCCACGCGATTTTCAGACCTTTGCACGCCCTTTTGCCGAGTTTTCTAACCTTTTTGCAAAAACCGCTCCGGTTAGATCGATCTATGCGTTACAGGTAATACTTTGACCGATCGTTTTTCAATTTCGTCAATGTTTTGCTATACATCTGGCTATTTGCATGCTTAGAGACAAAATGTATGCTTTATAATGCTATGCTATGTATTATTGTATATACATGCTATGTATCAACTGTGTGAGTCCTATTTTATGCTTATGATGCGGTCACACATATCTGTTGCTTCTTTTTGAGAGAAAATCATGCATTATGTTCCTTTTACATGCTGCAATTATCCATATAAATGCAATTTTGATCTGTTGTGGCTTGGGTTCTTTGAAAAACATGCTTGGCTATGCATGGGATGTCCATTTTACAGACGGAACTCTGCCAATTTTGTTTTTTTCACACATAATAAACATGTATCATGTTGCATTAATTCTACGATGAGTATTGGAATATTTGTGACATAATTCAAAAAAAGGGACTTACCTTCCTCCTTGCCTGTTCTATTCTAGCTATGGATCCCGACGCTCCTAGTAGCTCCTCTGCGTCTCGGACCTCGGGTGTTCGCCGTCCTAGGGCTGCACCTGGCCCTGCTCTTCCTCGGACCCGTCAGGCTCGCCGACTGGTGGAGGCTGTCATCCGGCCTGATCACCCCGATGTTGAGGAGGCTGTTCTCCCGGATGTTGCGGTAGAGGGGCCATCCTCTAGCACAGCAACTCTGTCTCCTCATCGCGCCCTGTCTGGCGCCTCTATGCAGATACCCGATCTATTGGGTCGGGATCTCAGTCGTCACCCCTCAGCATCTCTCGTGGCTAATGAGGTATATTCAATTCTACTCTGATTTTATTCTCAATTTCTCAATTCCCGTTCTATCTGGACTGACCCATTGGTGATTGCCACAAGTGCCCGAGTTTACTCAGCCGAGGGGTAACTGGTTCAACATCTACTCCCTCTACACCGCTTTGCACAGTGATTACCGAGCGGTGGTGGATTCCTGGGGCTTTCGTCATTTCTTCACCATTATTCCCCCGCCAGTGCCCCTGGGGTTATATGAGGGCTTTGTCCGAGAGATGGTTTCACCAGACCCAGTCCCTTCACCTCTTGGACTGCGAGGTTGTGCTAACTCCCTGGGACTGGAGGTACATCACGGGTATAGAGTTCACCGGATCCCGTGTCCCTCTGGATCTTGATATCACTCCAACGGAGGTTCGAGCTTTGCTGGGTTTTGCTGCCAACGACCGGGTCTTTAAGGCCCACAGCATTCGGTCTGGAGCCTTGGCCGTTGACGCCGTGGGAGGCATATATGCGACGCCATTCCCCGCGGATCGGGCTACTCGGGATATTCTGCTCCGGCGGCTATTCCTGACCATCACGAGGGGTTGTTTCCTAGGGAACAACTCCTCCACCATTCATTTCAGCGTCGTCGGAGCTGTCAGGGACGTAGACCGGATCGGCGATTATGACTGGGGGTCCTTCACATTTGCTTATTTCCTCCACGGTCTTCGTCTACGCTCGGAGGGACAGACAGATGCCTGGCTCGGATTCTACCACTTTCTGCTGGTGAGCCTTCTTTTCCCCTTTACTTACTGTACTTCCCTTCATTTCATTTCTCTTTTCTGCATTTCACAGTTACTCATGCCCTGCCTTGTTTTCGTTCACAGTTCTGGGCCTACGAGCGTCTTCCATGTATGAGGTCGGTCACTACCCTTGGTCTGGATACCTATCCCCGGGGTCGGCGCTGGCACCACAGCACTCTAGAGGAGGTCCCGTTGTCTGGCAGCTTTGCCCATTGCCGCATTCAGCTGGAGCTGATCACTGCTGCGGAGGTTGTCTGGACTCCCTATCTTTCGGAGCATCTGGCTATGGGGTTCACCGATGGACATCCTTCCGGCCCGGAGTTCGCACTTTCCACCCGCCGCCTTACTTTGCAGAGTGTCGGGGGTTGGGTGATGTATCTGGGAGAGCGCGCATTCAGATGCGTCACTGGAGAGATTCGCATCCCGCACTCCCTTCCCTTCACTACCTTCTGGCCGTTGGATTCTCAGCCTTCGGGGATCATGCTTGCGGGGGAGGATGGCCAGACATTATCTTTGGGTCCTAGTACGAGCGAGGCCTTTCGCATCTGGTGGGTGCCCCGCACCATCGGTCCTCAGACTCGGGCCACATTCTTTCTTGGAGACATGGTTCCTGGCTCGGTGATGATGACCGATTGGGCTGCCTGCGTTCGGAGTCCCACTCACGCTGAGCAGATTGACACTTTGACCCGCTAGGTGGAGCAGTTATCCCTGTACCTTCGGGTGTTGGGCCGAACCCCATAGGATGCTTACGCATATGATCCTGACAGTGCGAATTTTGCCACGGGCCCGAGCTCATTTGATGCCTCAGTGCCGCCTTATATCCCGGATATGAACTTCGGTCCTTCGACTTCGACCACTCCAGGGGATCAGTTCGGAGATCCGGATTTCACAGACAACATTACTTTTGACTAGATCAGGCTGTGATAGGGCTTTTTGTACCTGGACCTGTCAGATTTATATTATTATTTCATGCACTATGTATTGAACTCATTTGTTTATTTATGCACAGTTTTTATCTTTTATCTCTATGAAATTCATTTGCTTTATTATTAACTGTATGATGCATGCTTTTTTTTATGGATAGAGAAATGACCCCTGTACAGTCTTTTTGATACTATTTTTTCACAGATGTCGCCCTCAGATGTCGTGGTACGTTTGGATCCCATTCCTTCCACAGGGTTGGTCGGCAGTCTCCTCCGCTGGTTGGACAGTTTATCCCCGGCCGACAGGGTTGTCGCAGATGGTCTTTTGGGACATTCTTGGTCCTTATTATCCTTCCAGGTGCCCGCGGGCTTTGTGGAAGGTATTCTGAGCTATTGGGCCCCCGCCCGTCAGGTGTTCAGGTTAGGGACAGTAGAGCTGACCCCCACTCTCGAGGAGTATGCTCGCTTTACCAGCCTGCCTTTGGACGGTCCTTGTGCCAGGGTCACGGCTGGTTCCATGTGCCGTCAATTCTTGACTTTCACCGGTTTGCGGAGGACAGTTTTGTTATCGGTGATCACATCAGACCATCTGGTTCCCTTTCAGTTCTTGATTGACCGATTCGGCTCACCCGACAGTTTTCGTCTTTTCTTCGGTGATTTTTCTGTGTCCGAGGAGCGTTGGGGCGCTTTGAGAGTAGACGTTCTGATGGCCTGTGTCATTTCAGTTCTGTATTTGCCAGCCGGACCCGACCAGTTGGATATGCGAATTGTCGCGGCCGTTAGAGCCCTTCAGGAGGATCACACCATTCTTCCCATGATATTGGCAGATACTTACATGTCAGCTTCATATTGCCAGTTTTTCCGAGGCAGAGTATTCAGAGGGAGCTCGACTTTGTTGTAAGTGTGGTTCATGAATCATCTCAGTCCCATCGGCCATTTCCGTCGCCAAGGGTTTTGCTTCAGCCATGACATAGCCACGCAGTTTTCATTTCGCCACGTGAGCAGTACTGATGCGGCTTCCTGGGTAGAATTATTGTCGGTCATTGAGGATCCTTTTCATCTCCTGGTTTATTCGGGTTATTGCTCCTTTATGAGCTTCTTGACTCACGTGCCCAACCTGGATTTCATCCCTATTGCGGGCTTGAGAGGTGTGACGACTTATCATCCCTTGGCGGTTACAGGGCAGTTTGATCAGACACAGGATTTTTACCCTTTCACGGGTGCAGCCGCCTACCGATTCCTTATATCATCCCAGATAGAGAGGGATCTACTGCGGGTTTATGATTTTTGGTCTCGCAGGATCTCTGCCGAATATAGTGAGAGCTACCACATCCAGACATTTGCTTACGTGCAGTGGTTATGCGGAGGCTTGGATCCGGCTGGTTTGAGTCAGACTGGGGCCTTTGATGATTCTGGAGTGATTTTCCTAGATGACACCACAGATCATTCCATCTCAGCTGATTCTGCCCCAAGTCGGGTTATTGAGGATACCAGACTCCGCCTGGCCTTGATTACTACTGAAGCTGAGAGGGATGCCGCTCTTATCGAGAGAGATGATGCCATTCTAGCTAGAGACGCTGCCATTACTGACAGAGACGCCATCGTATTTCAGACCAGGGTAGTTATAGATGCTGATTCTAGGACTGTCAGCCGAGCCACTGCTTTATTGGACCGCATCGACATGATGGGGTAGCAGATTGTAGGGGATGTTGATGCTTCAGATCTATCCACCACTTTATCCATCCTGCTTCAGCTAGTTTCAGATTTGTAGATTATTTTATTTCCTGCATAGACTATGTTAGTTTCATCGGTTATCGAAAGAGAAATCTTGTAATAAAATGACTTATATATACAGACATGCATTTAAATTTAGTCATTTTCCCTTTTTGTCGTATCGTTGCCTTTCATTGGATCCTCATTTTATCCAATTGACCACGATTTTGACATTTCGCCTTCTTTCTCTTCTCAAGTCTTGATGGAGATCTGACAGATATTGCCGTACCCCTGTCGACTTCATCGGATTGGGTCTTAGATCTTTGGCTAACTGTTTTGGTTAGATCAGGGTCATGTCATCTGGGATGAAGCTGATTTGTCGGCTGGTTTCGGGAAGGTTTTGAGGGTGTAGGAAGGTTTATCTAGCTGTTGGAAATTGGTTTTGTTTAGGGAAAGGATCATTTTTTTAAGGAATCGGACCGTGCCATGATGGCTGCCTACGTACCCCCACAAGTTGGGAGATCAGGTCCTACGTAGTTCGTTCCTCAAAGAAAAAGGGGAACTGATGATTCAAGCATAGAACCGCTTCACCGAGTCGGAATTGAGAGGCTGTGGAAATATCTCACCATCCATTTCTTGCAATATGAGGGCTCCTCCGGATAGCACTTCCTTAATCACAAATGGTCTTTCCCAGTTCGGGGTAAACTTCGCCTTGGCTTCGTCTTGACAAGGCATGACTCTTTTTAGCACCAAATCATTTTCTTTGAACTTCCGAGGTCTTATCCTTTTGTCGTATGATCGAGAGATCCTTTGTTGATATAACTAACCGTGCCAAACAGCAGCCACCCTCCTTTCATCAATTAGGGCCAATTGGTCGTATCGACTTTGCATCCAATCCTCCTCACTTATCTGAGCATCGATCAGTATTCTGAGGGACGCCATCTCAACCTCAATTAGCAGAACGACCTCCATTCCATACACCAAAGCGTAAGGGGTTGCCCCTGTAGAAGTACGCGTTGACGTTCGGTATGCCAGCAGGGTGATGGGTAGCAGATCCGGCCATCCCCGATGATTAGCAGACATTTTCGCCATGATCTTCTTGATGTTCTTATTTGCAGCCTCCACTGCCCCATTCATCTTAGGACGGTAAATGACGGAATTGAGGTGTTTGATCTTAAATTGGTCGCACAATCCCTTCATGAGGGCGTTGTTCAAATTCTTGGCATTGTCGGAGACCAAAACCTCAGGTTGCCCGTATCGACAAATGACATTATTCCTGATGAAACTGACGATGACCTCCTGGGTTACTTTGGGGAAAGAAGCTGCTTCTACCCATTTGGTGAAGTAATCGATCATGACGAAAATGAATCGGTGCCCGTTGCTTGCTTTGGGCTCTATTGGTCCGATTACATCCATTCCCCACATTGAAAATGGCCACGGGGAAGTCATACAGTGCAGTTCATTGGGAGGCATATGGATCACATTACTGTGCGCCTGGCATTGGTAACACCGTTTGACATGATCGTCGCAGTCGGCTTTCAGTGTTAACCAATAATGCCCCGTTCTCAAGATCTTTTTGGCCAGCATCGGCCCACTCATGTGTGGCCCACACACTCCACCATGTATTTCGTTCATAATCTTTTGGGCCTGTGTCTCATCTACGCATTGTAACAGTCCCAACCCAGCATCCCTCTTGTAGAGTGAATCCCCACTCAGGTAAAATTTCATTGCCATCTTTTGAATTCTCATCCTCTCAGTTCGCCTTGCCTGGTCAGGAATGGATCTATCCCTCAGGTACTCCCTTATGTCGTGATACCAAGGCTGCTTTGGCAGAACCACCTCGTCTGATAATACTGCAACATGCTCCTCGTATGCCGGGGTATTCTGTACTGCTATCTCAATCTGTGGAACATCTTTCCTTTTGATTATATGGATTAAGGAAGCCAGAGTTGCCAATGCATCGGTAAAATCATTCCGTCCCCGGGGGATATGTCGGAAAGCGATATCTTCGAACTCCTGCATCAACTGCGTAACACAACGATGATATGGAAGTAACCGGAGCTCTTTGGTGTTGTACACCCCGATTGCCTGTCTGATTACCAGTTCTGAATCGCCGAACACTGCTAATCTCTTCACTCCCATATCGTGGGCAAAACGGAGTCCCAATATACACCCCTCGTACTCAGCTGTATTGTTTGAATTACTGAACTGCAATTTAGTAGCCACAGGGTATTGCTCTCCGGTGATAGAGACCAGTATTGCTCCGGCTCCTGCCCCCTCAGCATTCATGACACCATCAAAATACAGCTTCCAGAACTGCCCCTCGTCATCACATTTCGTGTGTGATACCCAAAATATATCTTCACCCGGCAAAGGAGTTTCTAACGGCTCCATCCCTCCTGATGGGGTTTCTGACAACTGATCTGCAATTCCCTGCCCTTTCATGGCTTTCTGAGTTACGTATACCATGTCAAACTGCTGGAAGATTAACTACCATCTTGATAGTCGACAGTTCAGCATGGGCCTTTCGAAAATATATTTCAGGGGATCCATTCTCGATATCAGGTACGTAGTATGCCCATGAAGGTAGTGCTGTAATCTGCCTGCAGCCCAGGCCAGAACACAACAGGTATTCTCGATGGGAGTGTAATTTTGTTCACATTGGCTAAACCTCTTACTGAGGTAATAGATGGCCTGCTCTTTACCTGCCTCATTCTTCTGTCCCAGCATACATCCCATCGCGATGGCGTTGACCGATATATACATAAACAGAGGGATCCCGTCCTTCGGGGGTACCAGCACTGGTGCCTCTGTCAGCTGCTTTTTAATGGACTGAAAAGCCTTCTGACATTGTTCATTCCACTCTTGGGAAGCACCTTTCCTTAACAGTTTGAAAATTGGCTCGCATGTAGTTGTCAAGTGAGATATAAAACGGTTGATGAAGTTTATTCTTCCCAGAAATCCTCTTATCTCCTTCTCCGTGTGAGGTGCCGGCATATCCACAATGGCCTTAATCTTCGCTGGATCCAACTCAATGCCCCGATCACTAACCCGGAATCCCAAGAGCTTGCCCGACTGCACTCCGAAAGCACACTTTGCTGGATTGAGTTTTAAATTATATTTTCTGAGTCGGTCGAATAACTTTTTGAGATGGGTTATATGGTCAGATTATACCCTTGACTTCACGATAATGTCATCCATGTAGACCTCTATCTCCTTATGCATCATGTCGTGGAACAGGGCCATCATGGCTCTCTGATAAGTAGCCCCGCGTTTGTGAGACCAAAAGCCAATCGTCTATAGCAGAAGGTGCCCCAAGGGGTGATGAATGCAGTCTTTTCCTGATCTTCTTCCGCCACCATTATCTGATGATACCCCGCGAAGCAATCAACAAAGGAGTACATCTCGTACTGGGCTGTGTTATCTACCAGGATGTGTATGAAAGGCACCGGGAAGTTATCCTTGAGACTGGCCTTATTTAGATCTCTGTAGTCTACACATACCCTCACCTTCCCTCCAGGCTTAGCCACTGGGACTACATTGGATAGCCATTCTGGGTAAGTGGACACCATAATGATTCGAGCCCTGAACTGTTTGATGATCTCTTCCTTCACTTTTAAGCTCCACTTCGGCTTCAACTTTCTTAGCTTCTGCTTGACAGGCCTGAAACCCTCCTTGATGGGCAACCGGTGTACCACAATATCGGTGGATAATCCGATCATGTCCTCATGAGACCAGGCAAAGACATCCTCATATTGGCTTAGCAACTCAGTTATTTCTGCCTTCTAGCTAGGGGTAAGGTCTGTCCCTATCTTGAGCTCTTTGGGTGCGTTAGGGGTTCCAATATCTATGGTGATGGTCTGGTCCAGGTTGGGTTTGGGTTTATCCTCGACCCATCCATTGATCTCGTCAGGCACGTCGTCGTAATCTGTCTCGTCTTGCTCAATGCCCATTAAATCGAAATCCAGCTCAATGTCAAAATCATAATCATCATTCAAATTTGAAAGACCGTTGGTTAGGCAAGGATTACTCAAATTGGTACACCTGACATGAAACAAAATACTTGTCATATATAAGTTATTTTTCACAACGATCACATTTTCAGATAACATGAAGAAACGACATAATTATGCAAAATACAAAACAACAAAAATAAACTTCTTCATCCTCCCATCCTCTGGGGTCTATCACCTTGACGTCGGATTTTACCTTTGTTTGGATATCACTAGTTTCATGGTCCAATTGTCGACGGTCAGGTCAGATGAAATGCGCTGGATAAAAGGGGGCTTCACATCGGACACTTCCCCGATGATTACGGCTATGTCGCCTAAGTCCTTCTTCCTACCTTCTCCAGGAATAATTAGCCCTGCCCAATCGATGACAGGCACACCCTGTTGGGCTCCCGGTGGCGTGACAACATCCGTCCCCTCTCCATTGCTTGTTAATTATCCGGGGATATAGCACCTGGTTTCAAACTTTTGCGCGACCTCCTGTAGGAAACTTTCCCTCTTGGTCGACTCATCACTTGCGGGGGTTAATTCTTCATCCCCTGACTCAATCACAGGCTCGCTAGTCCCCTGCTCATTGTTGACCTTGGTCACCGGACTGCCAGCCAGTCGAATCGGGGCCACGCCCTGCCGGTGTCTCCGTGTTATGCCTTCATGATATCCCAACCCTGCTTTACCTATCTGATGGGGTAGTTGAATGGGCTCGGTGATTCCTTGGCTACTCTTTCCTAACCCCTGTCCAGGCTGGAATTTCATTTTCATCATTTCTTTTGCAACGAAGGTAAGTTCTGGAGAGACCTTAGATTTCACGGCTGGGGCTCCCAGGCATCTGTAGTGGGGAGTGCTGATTTCCAGCGCCTGAAAACTGGCAGGTGCCGCCGACTCGTCCACATTAATCACTGGTAGGCCATTCCTGGGAGGAGAAGGGTCATCACATTCTGTCGAGATCGTTACCAAATTCCCGTCGATGATTAGTTTGATTTGTTGGTGTAGCGTGGAAGGAACTGCCCCAGCCATGTGTATCCACGGCCTTCCCAATAACAGGTTATAACTGGCCGCAATATCTAGGACTTGGAAAGAGATATCAAAAGTACAAGGTCCTATTTCCACTGGCAATTCTATCTCTCCAATTGTATCCCTCCGGGAACCATCGAAGGCTCGCACCACTACATGACTGGCCCGTAGGCGCTTGGGATTGATGTTCATTTTCTGCAATGTACTGAGGGGACAGATATTTAACGCCGATCCCCCATCAATCAGCACCCCATTCATGATATAACCTGAGGAGATTACCGCAATATGTAGCGGTTTTCGATGCCCCCTTCCCTCCTTGGGGATATCATCATCTGTAAATGACTCCAACAGATGGCCCACCAGATGGCCGAAACCTTCCTTGCTAATTTCTTTTGGAACGTATGCCTCCTCCAGGACTTTCGCCAGGGTTTTGCAGTGATCATTGGACGATAACACCAAGTCCATGATTGATGTCAGGGTCGACTCCTCGCTTAATATCTGGATCCCTTTTGCTTCCGGATGATCCATCTTCCTCAAGAATTCTATGGCCTTCTCCTCGGAGATCTCTTCATTTTTCTTCGTTTTGTTCTCAAGGACTCGTCCAGGAAGATACAAAGGATTCCCCTTTGTTGTCACAGAAGCACAACTGGCCGCTTCCTCTGACACCCCCCCATAATTCCATGGTACCGTCTTTAGACTGCTGACAGGGATTTGCGGTCTCGCTACGAGGATGAGGGGTTTCGGAGCAGCTAACTTGACAGGCCCCTCCGTGATATTTCTACTTACACCCATCAACCTAATGGGCGCTCCCCGTGCACTCCCGTGATCACTTATCATGTTGATCATTTCATCAATTTTCTTCACATAATTCAGCTTTGGCGGCCCCTCGGCTTCACTGGCTTCTACCACATTGACCCCCCCTCCATCATGCCTTGGTAGGGGATTGATCTTAACATTTAGGGAGTCTGGCTGTTCCACCACAATTTTCCCACTATCAATCAAGTTCTGGATTCTGTGCTTCAACGTCCAACAGTCCTGCGTATCATGACCAGGGGAACCTGAGTGGTATGCGCATCGCTTGCTTGGGTCAAACCTTCTTCCCTTCGGGTCACTTGGGGGTGCCAAATCGACTATTTTCTTTTGGGCTATCAATACCGCTAAAATCTGCTCAAGAGGATCCCCGAGTGGGGTGAATACTCGATTTTGCGAGGCCTCGAATCTCCTTTGCCCTTCCGCCCTCTGATCAGTGAAGTTAGGCTGTCGAGATGGCCCCACTCTCTGCACCTGTACTGGAAGATTATTTTCTGCCTTTCTATATGACCTGAAGGATGAGGGAAACATCCTCCTCCTTTTTCTTTTGCACCCTACGGGAAGTGCTGCCATAATTTCCACTCTATATTTGTTCTGCAGCCGTTTCCAAAGCCGTGAAATCCCGAATCTTACCAGACTTCAAACCCATATCCACCATTTCTCCGTGTTTAATCATCTCGACAAAAGGCCTACCAATCCCTGATATAACCCGCTCATAATAAGGGGCCTCTTGAATATCTACGAAGGTCATCACCATCTCCGACTCGCTCATCGGGGGATTCACCTGTGCGGCCATACCCCTCCATCGTTGTGCATAATCCCTGAAGGATTCCCTGGGTTGCTTCTTAACTTTTGTCATTTGGTATCTATCAGGGGCCATTTGCGCCTAGAAGCTATACTGTGTTAAGAAGGTGTGGGCCAACTCTTCCCAATTGTGGATCCGGGCATTATCGAGACGGGCATACCAGATTCTCGCCTCTCTTGTCAGGCTTTTTTGGAAAAGTTGCATCCTTAGACTCTCGTCTTCTGCATAAGATCCCAGCTCCCCAATGTAGATTTTCAGATTGGTATAAGGATCCCCCTTACCATTGTATTTCTCAAATTCGGGAATTTTAAATTTCTCCCGATATCTGGTTCCGGGGAAGACACATAGATCCGAATAATTAACCCTGCCTAGGGACCCTATGCCTTTCATAGATTGGATAGTTTCCTCCATTTGTTTCATTTTCTTTCGCAGGTCATCCGTATCTCCCTCTTCCGGGATAGTAATCACTGTCTTGTTAGGCACGGGAATGGCCTTTGGGACGACTGGCTCGCCCTTAGGTTGGGGTGGATCCTCTTTACGTGGATCCTGTCGAGGTATCAATTGTTCCTTCAGCATTATGGCCATCTCCAACATCTATTTTTTAAAGTCGTCAAATTCCTCCCTAGATATGGAACCAGGATTAGTAGGTGGGAGATCAGCCATTTCAGATGTAGAGTCTTGGGCCCTTTTAGACTGCGAACGGGTTTGAGGAGCAATCCTACAGAAACAATGGTTCGAAGTTTAGTCCTGGGCGATGAGAGGATATGGATGCATGCTAAAGCTGTAACTTTTTGTGTTTTGGGTTTTTTAATCTTTCTCTGTAAAACAACATGTTAGCGATCCCTTATTGCAATAATAAATGCTAGATTCGACTTTATTATGCTTCCCCAGTTGTTCCCTGCAAAACATAGAGGTTAGTAATCTCTTTTGACAACAGGGGGCATATATGAACATTGAATGTGATCATGACATTTATAAGCGCGAATGTAAAAGGGCATGAAGAGACTTTTCCTGCGCTGGGTTAATCTGAGGCTGACCTATCCTAAAGTTACTCTCGCGGGCTTTTCGGCATGAAGGTCCCCAAATCTTCGCAATCTACTCGTCTAAAACCTTTCGATTGGAGCGGATTTGGGTGGTGCGTTTCCTGAGCCATCTCCGGGGAGCAGCCCCTCCGAGTCCAGTAATAAGCAACCGACAGGTTCGCCTCAGGAGGAGGTACACTCTCAACATACATTCACATTCATCGTCCTCACCGTATGCAAATGATTTCTTTAAAGTAAAGCTATTCCATTCAAATATTTATTTATTGGACAAAGCACACATTCACACAACAAAAGTAAAAAAATCAAAATATCGCACACACACACATTTTATGAATTTTTAAAGGATAAGGACAGCATCAAGATTTGAACGCGGCTTAAGCCCTCTAATGTCCCCAGCAGAGTCGCCAGCTGTCGACGCCGATTTTATTCTTTTCCAATTTTTAGCCTTTGATTAGATGATTTTTTGGAAAAGGTCAGCATTAATGTCGACGGGGTTTTGAAAGATCGTTTTTTATGATGAGCCAATTAACTAGAGTCGCCAGTTGGTATATTTGAAATGGATGTACCAACTCATCTGAGTTTTTGTTTTTTATAAATCGATGGCTCATATATGACTCCGAATTAATTGGTCTGCGAACCGAGATTCATAGAGTTCGGGGGCTTGCTTAAGCGAGGGGAAGGTGTTAGGCACCCCCCGACTTCCGTGAAATACGGTTACCGCAATCTTGATACTTTCCTATCCTTTAATTCATGAAATGTGTATGTGTGCGTGTATGTGTGTGTGTGTGCCTATGTGAACGTGATGGTGAGTTTGCATGAAGAAACCAGTTGGATTTTTGGAAAAGTCGTGTTTTTCTTTTGGGAATGCTTCAGAATGTCCTTCGGTTTATACGAGAAAGCTTTATGAGAAATGTTTGATTTTAATTGTCAAAAGCTTATGAGATTTTCATTAGGTGTCGTTTTGGCAAAAAACAAGAGTTTTCTAGACCTTCATCAAAATAGGAATCGAGATCTATACGTGGCTTTCGTAAATAGCACGGTGGGCAACTTCTAGGATCTCTTTAACCCTATGCACAAAGATTTAATAAAACATTACTTATTTTTATAAAATTATTTTTGTGATGTTTGAAAACGATTTTTTTTAGCCTTCTCGTTAAATAGGAATCGACATTCATTACCGTTTCCAAATTTTAGCCTCGTGGTGCTAATAGACTAGTTTGATTGATTTTATGAAAATCTTATCGTTTTAGTTTTGAAATCAATTTCGTGTCATAAATCAAATCAAGCATTAAGATGCGTTGGGGTTATTCATGGGCATGTAAGCCATCAAAATAACCCCGCATGCCAACAATCGCATACTTTCACTATGACGGGGCCTTAAACACGATTCTCGCCTTAGCGTCGTTTTAAGGCCCGACGATTACATATTTACAATGAAAATTACACCATTCCTACTTCTTACATCAAAAGAGGTCCATCATCGGATTTGGACCACGGGGTCGCTTTCCTAGGCTCACAACCAAATTTCCACACACCCACAAACGGATATTACAAGAAATAACCAACACGGATAATCTAACTATACCAAGACATCCTAAAATAGCGATCTAAAGGAACTACGCCCAATATAGCACCGTAAAACAAAACAAAAAAAATCAATAAATAAATATTATCGGATTATTAGGAAGAATTTTGTTCCGATGGAACCCTCACTAATAATCCCTAATTCATTGTTCCACCATAAATTACATGAAAACTACATTTAATTTAACTAAATCATATGATAGAAATTGCTAAAACGAGGAGATTTTCACCTTGCAAATGATACCAAAATGGATGTAAACTTGTGTATTTTGAATAGAAGGAGAAGTATATGTGATACAATCAAATCAAAAGAATATAAATCCTCTCTTTTTTCTTCCTTTCTCTCCTATTTTTGTTGCAAAATTATACTACTTCTCTCTCAATTTTCGTGCTGCTGCTGCTTATTCTTTTTCTCCCTCGCCTGATCCAACTCTCTCTGCCTCTGTCTGTCTGAATGAATGAAGGAAATGGCTGAAGTAGGCTGGCTAAGCCCAGCCGCAGATTGATCTGCGGCTGGCCGCAGATCAATCTGCGGCTGGCCTTAGCCCGCCATCCACTCAGCCCGCCATGCACTTTAGTTATTTAATTCTCCTCGATTTCTGCACCGCACCTCGATTCTCGCATCGTGCTGTCGGTTTTTGCCGAAAGGCTTGTATTTTACAGTCTGGGAATTACTGTGAGACGTGACACATTATTCGGGAATGCTCATTTCGGATGGCCTTGTTGTCACGTCGATTTTGACCGCAAATCGTCGTGGTGGCGTCGAGTGTTCGCACTTGTGCCCATTCCTCGCTCCAGCAGGCCGGTTCAATTGACGATTTTGCCCACCTGTCACGGTTAGCATAGGGAACGCAAAATTTGGGTGTCTACAGTCGGCATGAGCCTCTGATTTCCCCACCTAATCGCGCCGAAAGGAGTGCAGGAGAGCCGGTGAGGCAGAGGCGCCGAAATTGAGCTGCGAGAAGGATGGACGAAGTATGGGCGAGCATGAAGAAGCGTACCGAAGCTCATCATGGTTTCCACTGTGCGAAATTGACACCACGTTGGGTGTCAATACCGGGTCAGGGCACGAATTCCTCTATAAATAGGACCCTAAATCAGAGGTAAGGGTTGATGATTTGGGAAATTCGAATTAGAGAGAGAGACAGGGAGAGCACCATCAACAGTCGACCAATTGACTGATCGAGGAGGGCTAACTGGCGGATGTCCACCGGCTTTGTGTTATATTTCGGGAGGAGGAGGAGAGCAGCGGCTAGGAGTTGCCATTGTGCCGACCCAACCCCAAGGTATAATCAGCCCTGTTGGTTAAACCCAGTAGCTGTGTTAGGCTTTTTCTTTTTCTTCTTTTCTGTTTGGGATCATGTTGTCGTGTAACTTCCTTTGGTTGTTTAGTCGAATTCTGTTGCTAATTGGGTTGGGATATCATGTAATCCCTATTTTATTTTTGGAACATTAATATGTACGCAAACTGTTTGTTGAAATGTCAGTGAGAACCAGCTTGTTAGTTTTGCCTCTTCTATTGATTTAGCACTCGGTTAGGCTTATATAAATTCCAGTATTTGGTCTACTGTGTGTGGCTGATCGTGGTTGTTTGTGGTTTTCTTTTGGATGTCATAATTATGGTGTTGAAAGCATCATTATATCTATTTCATATATTCAATATATTCATTGATGAAGTGGTTACCCCATTGTTCGTGGCAGTATGTTATAACTGTGCTTTTAGATTTTGGTTCAGTATCAAGGCTTGCCTGATACACATCTTGTTTCTTGCAATTATAGTAAGGGAACTTATACGAGTGTGTGTGTGTGTGTGTGTGTGTGTGTCCATTTAAAATAACTTTAATTGTTTTAACAGAAATACACAGCAACTTAATTGTTTTAACAGGACCTTATATTAGCTCACCAACTTAGACTGAAGTATACACCATTGCACCCCTATAAAATAGATTTTTGCTTCTATTATAATGTCAGAACATTGAGGCCATCTTGCTCCCTTTAATATCATGAGAAGTTACATTGAACTGGTTCAATTTTATGGTTAGGTTTATACTAAACTTGCTTCATATGGTACAAGAATTATTTTTAAGGTTTAACTGTCTGGTCACCTGGTATGGTTTTGCTACTAGTTGGGCAGGGGAGATGCATTGTGTTGGTTAAACCTGTTAATTTTGTTGTTCGGTATCACTAATCAAAATGGATAATTACAGTGGTAATCAAATGTTCAAACAAGTTGATTTATGAGGTAATGAGGATACGCTATAACACTAATGAGTAAATCAATAACTCGATTATTTATTATTTGACATTTATCAATTAATAATAAATAAAGATAATAAATTGATTATTTGATTAATAATTGTCGACGCCGGGAGGGATCGCCTTCCTATGCTAGTTGTTACCCTTTCCAATTTTAGCCTTTTATTAGATGATTTTTGGAAAAGGTTGGCATTAATGTCGACGGGGTTTTGAAATATCGTTTTTTATGATGAGCCAATTAACCAGAGTCGCCAGTTGGTATATTTGAAATAGATGTACCAACTCATCCGAGTTTTCGTTTTTTTATAAATCGCTGGCTCATATGTGACTCCGAATTAATTAGTCTGCAAACCGAGATTCATAGAGTTCGGGGGCTTGCTTAAGCGAGGGGAAGGTGTTAGGCACCCCCCGACTTCCGTGAAACACGGTTACCGCAATCTTGATACTTTCCTATCCTTTAATTCATGAAATGTGTATGTGTGCGTGTGTGTGTGTGTGCATTTGTGAATGTGGGGGTGAGTTTGCATGAAGAAACCATTTGGGTTTTGGAAAAGTCGTGTTTTTCTTTTGGGAATGCTTCAGAATGTCCTTCGGTTTATACGAGAAAGCCTTATGAGAAAATGTTTGATTTTAATTGTCAAAACTGTGAGATTGCATTAGGTGTCGTTTTGGCAAAACAAGAGTTTTCTAAATCTTTGTCAAAATAGGAATCGAGATCTATACGTTGCTTTCAATCTCAAATGAAAGGCAACCTCTAGGATCTCTTTAACCCTATGCACAAGGATTTAATAAAACATTATTTATTTTTATAAAACCATTTTTTGTGATGTTTGAAAATGATTTCTTTCTTTTGCCTTCTCGTTAAATAGAAATCGACATTCATTAGCACTCCCAATTTCTTATCCTCGTGAAGCTAATAACCTAGTTTGATTGATTTTAGGAAAATCTTTATCGTTTAACTTTGAAATCCATTTTATGTCATAAATCAAATCAAACATTAAAATGCGTTGGGGCTATTCATGGGCATGTAAGCCATCAAAATAACCCCGAACGCCCACAATCGCATACTTTCACTATGACGGGGCCTTAACCACGATTCTCGCCTTGGCGTCGTTTTAAGGCCCGACGATTACATATGTACAATGAAAACTACATCATTCATACTATTTACATCAAAAAACATCCATCATCGGATTTGGACCACGGGGTCGCTTTCCTAGGCTCACACCCCAAATTTCCACACACCCACAATCGGATATTACAAGAAATAACCAACACGGATAATCTAACAATACCAAGACATCCTAAAATAGCGATCTAAAGGAACCACGCCCAATATAGCACCGTAAAACAAACAAAAAAATCAATAAATGAATATCATCGGGTTATTAGGAAGAATTTTGTTCCTCATTAATAATCCCTAATTCATTGTTCCACCCTAAATTACATGAAAACTACATTTAATTTGACCAAATGATATGATAGAAATTGAAAAAATAAGGAGATTTTCACCTTGCAAATGATATCAAAATGGATGTAAACTTGTGTATTTGAATAGATTGGGAAGTATATGTGATACAATCAAATCAAAAGAGTATAAATCTTCTCCTTTTTTCTCTCTTTCTCTCCTCTTTTGTTGCAAATTTATGCTATTTCTTCCTCAATTCCCGAGCTGTTGCTGCTGTTTTTTCTCCTCCTTCTCGCTTGATCCAACCTTCTGTATGCTGATGAGGAAATGAGCTGAAATAGGCTGGCCAAAGCCAGCCGCAGATGGATCTGCGGCTGGCTGGCGGCCAACCCTCCACTCAGCTGATTTTCGATTTCCGTTTTTCGAGTTCCGTGTTTTCAAAAGGCGCACTCATTGGCCGCAGATCAATCCACGGCTAGTTGGCTTGACTTTCTCGATTTTCGTGCTACGCCTCGATTCTCATGTCGCGAGGTCGGTTTTCGCCGACAGGCTCGTATTTTGCAGTCCGGGAATTACTGGGAGGCGTGCCACATCCTCCGGGAACGCCCAATTCGGACAGCCTTGTTGTCACGTCGATTTCGGTTGTAAATCATCGCGGTGGCGTCGAGTGTTCGTACTTGTCCATCCTTTGCTCTCGCAGGCCGGTTCATTTGACGAATTTGCCCTCCTGTCAGGTTAGAATACGAAGTGCAAAATTTGGGTGTCTACAGCTGCCCCTCTTTATCATGTTTATGAAATGTTAAATGAAATGAACAGGATAAAGAATCAGACACCCGATGCATGAATCACCCATCTTGTAATCGTCGGGTCTCGTATCCGGTCGATCGTCTCGTCGGGGCCGGATCTCGTATCCGGTCACCCATCTCGTAATCGTCGGGTCTCGTATCCGATCGATCGTCTCGTCGGGGCCAGGTCTCGTATCTGGTCACCCATCTCGTAATCGCCGGGTCTCGTATCCGGTCGATTGTCTCGTCGAGGCCGGGTCTCGTATCCGGTCACCCATCTCGTAATCGCCGGGTCTCGTATCCGGTCGATCGTCTCGTCGGGGCCAGGTCTCCTATCCGGTCACCCATCTCGTAACCGCCGGGTCTCGTATCCGGTCGATCGTCTCGTCGGGGCCAGGTCTCGTATCTGGTCACCCATCTCGTAATCGCCGGGTCTCGTATCCGGTCAATCGTCTCGTCGGGGCCGGGTCTCGTATCCGGTCACCCATCTCGTAACCGTCGGGTCTCGTATCCGGTCGATCGTCTCGTCGGTGCAAGGTCTCGTATCTGGTCACCCATCTCGTAATCGCCGGGTCTCGTATCCGGTTGATTGTCTCGTCGGGGCCAGGTCTCGTATCTGGTCACCCATCTCGTAATCGCCGGGTCTCGTATCCGGTCGATCGTCTCGTCGGGGCCGGGTCTCGTATCCGGTCACCCATCTCGTAACCGCCGGGTCTCGTATTCGGTCGATCGTCTCGTCGGGGCCGGGTCTTGTATCCGGTCACCCATCTCGTAACCGCCGGGTCTCGTATCCGGTCGATCGTCTCGTCGGGGCCGGGTCTCGTATCCGGTCGATCGTCTCGTCGGGGCCGGGTCTCGTATCCAGTCACCCATCTCGTAATCGCAGGTTCTCGTATCCGGTCGATCCTCTCGTCGGGACCGGGTCTCGTATCCGGTCACCCATCTCGTAATCGCCGGGTCTCGTATCCGGTCGATCGTCTCGTCGGGGCCGGGTCTCGTATCCGGTCACCCATCTCGTAATCGCCGGTTCTCGTATCCGGTCGATCGTCTTGTCGGGGCCAGTTCTCGTATCTGGTCACCCATCTCGTAATCGCCGGATCTCGTATCCGGTCGATTGTCTCGTCGGGGCCAGGTCTCGTATCGGGTCACCCATCTCGTAATCGCCGGGTCTCGTATCCGGTCGATTGTCTCGTCGGGGCCAGGTCTCGTATCCGGTCACCCATCTCGTAATCGCCGGGTCTCGTAATCGCCGGGTCTCGTATCCGGTCGACTGTCTTGTGAGTGCCGGGTCTCGTATCCGGTCGCTCGTCGCGTAACCGCCGGGTCTCGTCTCCGGTCGATTGTCTGGTGAGTGCCGGGTCTCGTATCCGGTCGCTCGGTCGAATTGAGAAGTCGTGTTCGACATCCAATTTATCAAAATCTCGTATTTTATTACCACATTATGAGTCAAACGGGCATTAGAATCGATTAAGCTTGCAATGGACAAAAGGGGGGAGCACTGGGCCCAGCCGCAGATGGATCTGCGGCCAGCCGCAGATTGATCTGCGGCCTGCCGCAGATTAATCTGCGGCTAAGATCGGGCATATAGGCGGCCAGCCGCTTCCCAGATCTGTCACTTTCATTCGTACCCCACGCGATTTTCAGACCTTTGCACGCCCTTTTGTCGAGTTTTCTAACTTTTTTCGCAAAAACCGCTCTGGTTAGATCGATCTACGCACTACAGGTAACACTTTGACCGATTGTTTTCCAATTTCGTCAATGTTTTGCTATACATTTGCTATTCTGCACGTTTAGAGATATAAATGTATGCTTTGAAATGCTATGCCATGTATTATTGCATGTATATGCTATGTATGAACTGCGCAAGTCGTATTTTATGCTCATGATGCGGTCCCACATACTTGTTATTTCTTTTTGGAAGAAAATCATGCATTAGGGTCTTTTCATGTTGCAATTATCCATATAAATGCAATTTTGGTCTATTGTGGCTTGGGTTAATTGAAAAACATGCTTGGCTATGCATGGGATGCCCATTTTATAGACGAAACTCTGCCGATTTTTTTTTATATAGTAAACATGCATCATGCTGCATTAATTCTATGATGATGATAGGAAATTAGAATGTTTGTGACACAATTCAAAATAGAATTTACATTCCCTTTCGCCTGTTCTATTCCAGCTATGGATCCTGACACTCCTAGTAGCTCCACTACGTCTCGGACCTCGGGCGTTTGCCGCCGTAGGGCTGCACATGCCCCTGCTTTACCTCGGACTCGCCAGGCTCGCCGACTGGCGGAGGCTGTCATCCGGCCCGATCATCCCGATGTTGAGGAGGCTATTTTTTCGGACGCTGCGGTAGAGGGGCCATCTTCCAGCACACCAGCTCCATCTCATCATCGCGCTCTATCTGGCGCCTCTCTTCAGATACCCGATCTGTTGGGTCGGGATCTCATTCGCCACCCCTCCGCATCTCTTGTAGCTAATGAGGTATGCTTAAAGTACTCCTCTAAACTCATTCCCAAAATTTGTTTAGATTTGGACTGATCCATTCATTTTTTGTCACAGGTGCCCGAGTTCACTCAGCCGAGGGGTAACTGATTCAACATCTACTCCCTCTACACTGCCTTGCACAGCGATTACCGCGCGGTGGTGGATTCTTGGGGCTTTCGTCATTTCTTCACCATCATTCCGCGCCAGTGCCCATGGGGTTATATGCGGGCTCTGTCCGAGAGATGGTTTCACCAGACCCAGTCCCTTCACCTTTTGGACTGTGAGGTCGTGCTGACTCCCTGGGACTGGAGGTACATCACGGGCATCGAGTTCACTGGATCCCGTGTCCCTCTGGATCTTGACATCACTCCAGCAGAGGTCAGAGCTTTACTGGGTTTCACTGCCGATGACCAGGTCTTCAAGGCCCGCAGCATTCGGTCTGGAGCTTTGGCTGTTGACGCCGTCGGGGGCATATATGCGACGCCATTTCCAGCGGATCGAGCCACTCGTGATATATTGCTCCGACGTCTGTTCCTGACCATCATGAGGGGTTGTTTCCTAGGGAACAACTCCTCTACCATTCATTTCAGCGTTGTCGGAGCTGTCAGGGACGTAGACCGGATCGGCGATTATAACTGGGGGTCCTTCACATTTGCCTATTTCCTCCACGGTCTTCGTCTACGCTCGGAGGGACAGACAGATGCTTGGCTTGGATTCTACCACTTTCTGCTGGTGAGCCTTCTCTTCCTCTTTTCTTATTATACTTCCCGTCATTTCCTTTCTCTTTTCTGCATTTATTGGTTACTAATGCCTTTCCTTGTTCTTGTTCATAGTTCTGGGCCTACGAGCGACTCCCCTGTCTGAGGCCTGTCACTACCCTCGGTCTGGATACCTATCCCCGGGGTCGTTGATGGCATCACAGCACCTTGGAGAAGGTGCCGGTGATTGGCAGCTTTGCCCACTGTCGCATTCAGCTGGAGCTGATCACTGCTGCGAAGGTCGTCTGGACTCCCTATCTTTTTGAGCATTTGGCTGTGGGGTTCACCGATGGATATCCTTCCGGCCCGGAGTTCGCACTTTCCACCCGTCGCCTTACTTTGCAGAGTGTCGGGGGCTGGGTGATGTATCTGGGAGAGCGCGCATTCAGATGCGTCACTGGAGAGATCCGCACCCCGCACTCCTTTCCTTTCACTACCTCCTGGCCGTTGGATTCTCAGCCTTCGGAGATCATGCTCGCGGGGAGGATGGCCAGACACTATCTTCGGGTCCCAGTACGAGCGAGGCCTTTCGCATCTGGTGGGTGCCCCGCACCATCGGGCCTCAGACTCGGGCCACATTCTTTCTTGGAGATATGGTTCCCGGCTCGGTGATGATGACCGATTGGGCTGCCTGCGTTCGGAGTCCCACTCACGCTGAGCAGATTGACACCTTGACCCGCCAGGTGGAGCAGTTATCCCTGTACCTTCGGGTGTTGGGCCGGACCCCAGAGGATGCTTACGCATATGATCCTGACAGTGCGGATTTCGCCACAAGCCCGAGCTCATTTGATGCCCCAGTGCCGCCTTATATCCCGGATATGAACTTCGGTCCTTCGACTTTGACCACTTCAGGGGATCAGTTCGGGGATCCGGATTTCACATATGACATTACTTTTGACTAGATCAGGCTATGATAGGGCCTCTTGTACCTGGACCTGTTAGATGTTTATTATTTTTATTTCATGCAGTATGTATTGAACTCATTTGTTTATTTATGCACAGTTTTTTTTATCATTATGTCCGTTCAATTGCTTTATTATTTACTGTATGATGCATGCTTCTTTTTTGTTCATGGATAGAGAATGACCCCTGTACAGTCTTTTTGATACTATTTTTCACAGATGTCGTCACCAGATGTCGTGGTACGTTTGGATTCCATTCCTTCCACAGGGTTGGTCGGCAGTCTTCTCCGCTGGTTGGACAGTTTATCGCCGGCCGACAGGGTTATCGCAGATGGTCTTTTGGGACATTCTTGGTCCTTATTATCCTTTCAGGTGCCAGCGGGCTTTGTGGAGGGTATTCTGAGCTATTGGGCCCTTGCCCGTCAGGTGTTCAGATTAGGGACAGTAGAGCTGACCCCCACTCTCGAGGAGTATGCTCGCTTTACCGGCTTGCCTTTGGATAGACCTTGTGCCAGGGTCACAGCTGGTTCCATGCGTCGTCAATTCTTGACTTTCACCGGTTTGCGGAGGACAGTCTTGTTATCGGTGATCACCTCAGACCATCTAGTTCCCCTACATTTCTTGATTGACCGATTCGGCTCACCCAACAGTTTTCACCTATTTGCTGGTGATTTTTCCGTATCCGAGGAGCGCTGGGGTGCTTTGAGATTAGACGTTTTGATGGCCTGTGTCATCTCAGTTTTGTACTTGCCAGCAGGACCCGATCAGTTGGACATGCGAGTTGTCGCGGCCGTTAGAGCCCTTCAGGAGGATCACACCATTCTTCCCATGATATTGGCGAATACCTACATGTCAGCCTCATATTGCCAGTCTTTCCGAGGCAGAGTATTCAGAGGGAGCTCGACTTTGTTGTACGTGTGGTTCATGAGTCATCTCAGTCCCATCGGCCATTTCTGTCGCCAAGGGTTTTGCTTCAGCCATGACATAGCCACGCAGTTTTCATTTCGTCCCGTGAGCTGTACTGATGCGACCTCCTGGACATCATTTTTGTCGGTCATTGAGGATCCTTTTCATCTCCTGGTCTATTCGGGTTATTGCTCCTTTATGAGCTTCTTGACTCACGTGCCTAACCTGGATTTCATCCCTATTGCTGGTTTAAGGGGCGTGACGACTTATCATCCCTTGGCGGTTACAGGGCAGTTTGATCAGACACAGGATTTTCACCCTTTCACGGGTGCACTCGCCTACTGATTCCTTATATCATCCCAGACATAGAGGGATCTACTGCGGGTATACGATCTTTGGTCTCGCAGGATCTTTGCCGAATATGGTGAGAGCTGCCACATCCAAACATTTTCTTACGTGCAGTGGTTGCGCGGAGACTCGGATCCAGTTGGTTTGAGTCAGACTGGGGCCTTTGATGACTCTGGAGTGATTTTCCCAGATGATACCACAGATCATTCCATCTCAGCTGATTCTGCCCCTAGTCGGGTTGCTGAGGATACCCGACTCCGCCTGGCCTTGATTACTACTGAGGCTGAGAGGGATGCCGCTCTTGTTGAGAGAGATGATGCCATTCTGGCTAGAGACGCTGCCATTGCTGACAGAGACACCATTGTATTTCAGACCAGGGCAGTTATAGATGCTCATTCTGGGACTGTCAGCCGAGCTACTACTTTATTGGACCACATCAACATGATGGGGCAGCAGATTGCAGGGGATGCTGATGCCTCAGATCTATCCACCACTTTATCCATCATGCTTCAGCTAGTTTCAGATTTGTAGATTATTTTATTTCCTGCATAGACTATGTTAGTTTCATCGGTTATCGAAAGAGAAATCTTGTAACAAAATGACTTATATACAGACATACATTTAAATTTAGTCATTTTCCCTTTTTGTCGTATCGTTGCCTTTCATTTAATCTTCATTTTATCCAGCTGACCATGACTTTGACATTTCGCTTTCTTTCTCTTCTCCAGTCTTGATGGAGATTTGACAGATATTGCCGCACACCCTGTTGATTTCATCGGATTGAGTCTTAGATTTTGGCTAACTGTTTGGTTGGGCTAGGTTTATGTTACTCGGGATGAATCTGATTAGGGCTGGTATCGGGAATGTTTCGAGGGTAGAGGAAGGCTTTTTCTGGCTATTGGGAATTGGTTTTGGTTAGAGAAAGGATTATTATTTTTTAAGGAATCGGACCGCGCCATGATGGCTGCCTACGTACCCCCACAAGTTAGGAGATCAGGTCCTACGTAGTTCGTTCCTCAAAGAAAAAGGGGAACTGATGATTCAAGCGTAGAACCTCTTCACTGAGTCGGAATTGAGGGGCTGTGGAAATACCTCACCATCCATTTCTTGCAATATGAGGGCTCCTCCGGATAACACTTTCTTAATCACAAATGGTCCTTCCCAGTTCGGGGTAAACTTCCCCTTGGCTTCGTCTTGACAAGGCATGACTCTTTTTAGCACCAATCATTTTCCTTGAACTTCTGAGGTCTTATCCTTTTGTCGTATGATCGAGAGATCCTTTGTTGATATAACTGACCGTGCCAAACAGTAACCACCCTCCTTTCATCAATTAGGGCCAATTGGTTGTATCGACTTTGCATCCAATCCTCCTTGCTTATCTGAGCATCGATCACTATTCTGAGGGACGCCATCTCAACCTCAACTGGCAGAACAACCTCCATTCCATACACCAAAGCGTAAGGGGTTGCCCCTGTTGAAGTATGCGTTGACGTTCGGTATGCTAGCAGGGTGAGGGGTAGCAAATCCGGCCATCCCCGATGATTAGCAGACATTTTTGCCATGATCTTCTTGATGTTCTTATTTAGAGCCTCCACTGCCCCATTCATCATAGGACGGTAAATGACAGAATTGAGGTGTTTGATCTTAAACTGGTCGCATAATCCCTTCATGAGGGCATTGTTCAAATTTTTGGCATTGTCGGAGACCAAAACCTCAGGTTGCCCGTATCGACAAATGACATTATTCCTGATGAAACCGACGATGACCTCCTGAGTGACTTTGGGGAAAGAAGCTGCCTTTACCCATTTAGTGAAGTAATCGATCATGACGAAAATGAATCGGTGTCCGTTGCTTGCCTTGGGCTCTATCGGTCCGATTACGTCCATTCCCCACATTGAGAATGGCCAAGGGGAGGTCATACAATGCAGTTCATTGGGGGGCGTATGGATCACATTACCGTGCGCCTGACATTGATAACACCATTTGACATGATCATCGCAGTCGGCCTTCAGTGTTAACCAATAATGCCCCGTTCTCAAGATCTTTTTGGCCAGCATCGGTCCACTCATGTGTGGCCCACACACTCCACCATGTATTTCATTCATAATCTTTCGGGCCTGCGTCTCATCTACGCATTGCAACAGTCCCAATCCAGCATCCCTCTTGTAGAGTGAATCCCCACTCAGGTAAAATTTCATTGCCATCCTTTGAATTCTCATCCTCTCAGTTCGGCTTGCCTGGTCGGGAATGGATCTATCCCTCAGGTACTCCCTTATGTCGTGATACCAAGGCTGCTTTGGCAGAACCACCTCGTCTGATAATACTGCAACATGTTCCTCGTATGACGGGGTATTCTGTACTGCTATCTCAATCTGTGGAACATCTTTTCTTTTGATTATATGGATCAAGGAAGCCAGAGTTGCCAATGCATCAGCAAAATCATTCCGTCCCCGGGGGATATGTCGGAAAGCGATATCTTCAAATTCTCGCATCAATTGGACAACACATCAGTGGTATGGAAGCAACCGGAGCTCCTTCGTGCTATACTCCCCGATCGCCTGTTTGATTACCAACTCTGAATCCCCGAACACTGCCAGTCGTTTTACTCCCATATCGCGGGCAAAATGGAGTCCCAATATACACCCCTCGTACTCAGTTGTATTGTTTGAATTACTGAACTACAATTTAGTAGCCACAGGGTATTGCTCTCCGGTGATAGAGACCAGTACTGCTCCGGCTCTTGCCCTCTCAGCATTCATGGCACCATCAAAATACAGCTTCTAGAACTGCCCCTCGTCATCACATTTCGTGTGTAATACCCAAAATATATCTTCGCCCGGCAGAGGAGTTTCTAACGGCTCCATCCCTCCTGATGGCGTTTCCTCCAACTGATCTACAATTCCCTGCCCTTTCATGGCTTTCTGAGTTACGTATACCATGTCGAACTGCTGTAAGATCAACTGCCATCTTGATAGTCGACAGTTCAGCATGGGCCTTTCAAAGATATATTTCAGGGGATCATCCTCGATATCAGGTACGTAGTATGCCCATGGAGGTAGTGCTGTAATCTCCCTGCGGCCCAGGCCAAAGCACAACAGGTCTTCTCGATGGGATTCTAATTCTATTTCACATTGGCTAAATCTCTTGCTGAGGTAATAGATGGCCTGCTCTTTACCTGCTTCATTCTTCTGTCCCAGCATACATCCCATCGCGATGGCATTGACCGATATATACATAAACAGAGGGATCCCATCCTTCGGGGGTACCAGCACTGGTGCCTCTGTCAGCTGCTTTTTAATGGTTTGAAAGGCTTTTTGACATCGTTCATTCCACTCTTGGGAAGCATCTTTCCTTAATAGTTTGAAAATCGGTTCGCATGTAGTCGTCAAGTGGGATATGAATTGGCTGATGAAGTTTATTCTTCTCAGGAATCCTCTTATCTCCTTCTCTGTGCGAGGCGCCGGCATATCCACAGTGGCCTTAATCTTTGCCGGATCCAACTCAATGCCCCGATCACTAACCAGGAATCCCAAAAGCTTGCCCGACTGCACTCCGAAAGCACACTTTGCTGGATTGAGCTTCAAATTATATTTTCTGAGCCAGTCGAATAGCTTTTTGAGATGGGTTATATGGTCAGATTCTACCCTTGACTTCACGATAATGTCATCCACGTAGACCTCTATCTCCTTGTGCATCATGTCGTGGAACAGGGCCATCATGGCTCTCTGATAAGTAGCTCCCGCATTTGTGAGACCGAAAGCCAACCGTCTATAGCAGAAAGTGCCCCAAGGGGTGATGAACGCGGTCTTTTCCCGATCTTCTTCCGCCACCATTATCTGATGATACCCCATAAAGCAATCCATAAAAGAGTACATCTCGTACTGGGCTGTGTTATCCACCAGGATGTGTATGAAAGGCACCGGGAAGTTATCCTTGAGACTGGCCTTGTTTAGATCTCTATAGTCTACACATACCCTCACCTTCCCTCCAGGCTTAGCCACTGGGACTACATTGGACAGCCATTCTGGATAAGTGGATACCATAATGATTTCGGCCCTGAACTGTTTGATGATCTCTTCCTTCACTTTTAAGCTCCACTATGGTTTCAACTTTCTTAGTTTCTGCTTGACAGGCCTGAAACCCTCCTTGATGGGCAACCGGTGTACCACAATGTCGGTGGATAATCCGATCATGTCCTCATGAGACCACGCAAAGACATCCTCATACTAGCTTAGCAACTCAGTTATTTCTGTTTTTTGGCTAGGGGTAAGATCTGTCCCTATCTTGAGCTCTTTTGGCTTGTCCGGGGTTCCGATATCTATGGTGATGGTTTGGTCTAAGTTGGGTTTGGGTTTATCCTCGACCCATCCTTTGATCTCATCAGGCGCGTCGTCGTAATCTGTCTCGTCTTGCTCAATGCCCATCAAATCGAAATCCAGCTCAATATCAAAATCATAATCATCATTCAAATTTGAAAGACCGTTTGTTAGGAAAGGATTACTCAAATTGGTACACCTGACATGAAACAAAATATTTGTCATATATAAGTTATTTTCCACAACGATCACATTTTCAGATAACATGAAGAAACGACATAATTATGCAAAATACAAAATAACAAAAAAATGAACTTCTTCATCCTCCCATCCTCTGGGTTTACCACCCTGATGTCGGGTTTTACCCTTGTTTGGATATCACTGGTTCCATTGTCCAGTTGTCGATGGTCATATCAAACAGAATGCGCTGGATGAAAGGTGGCTTTACATCGGAAACTTCCCCGATGATTACGGCTACATCGCTTGAGTCCATCTTCCTACTTTCTTCAGGAATAATTATCCCTGCCCAATCGATGACAGCACTCTTTGTTGGGCTCCCGGTGGCGTGGTAACATCCTTCCCCTCCTCATTGTCTGTTAACTGTCCGGGGATATAGCACCTGGTTTCAAACGTTTGCGCGACCTCCTGTAGGAAACTTTCCTTCTTGGTCGACTCATCACTTGCGGGGGTTATTTCTTCATTCCCTGACCCAATCACAGGCTCGCTAGTCCCCTGTTCATTGTTGACCTTGGTCACCGGACTGCCAGCCAGTCGAATTGGAGCCGCACCTTGACGGTGTCTCCGTGCTACGCCTTCACGATATCCCAAACCTGCCTTGCCTATCTGATGGGGCAGTTGAATGGGCTCGGTGATTCCTTGACTGCTCTTTCCTAACCCCTGTCCAGGTTGGAATTTCATTTTCATCATTTCCTTTGCAACGAAGGTAAGTTCTGGAGAGACCCTAGGTCTCACGGCTGGAGCCCCCAAGCATCTGTAGCGGGGAGTGCTAATTTCCAGTGCCTAAAAACTGGCAGTTGCCGCCGACTCATCCACATTAATCACAGGCAGGCCATTCCTAGAAGGAGAAGGGTCATCACACTCTGCCGAGATCGTCACCAGATTCCCATTGATGATAAGTTTGATTTGCTGGTGTAGTGTGGAAGGAACTGCCCCGGCCATGTGTATCCATGGCCTCCCCAATAATAGGTTGTAACTTGCCGCAATGTCTAGGACTTGGAAAGAGATATCAAAAGTACAAGGTCCTATTTCCACCGGCAATTCTATCTCTCCAATTGTATCCCTCTGGGAACCGTCGAAGGCTCGCACCACTACATGACTGGCCCGTAGTCCCTTAGGATTGATGTTCATCTTCTCCAATGTACTGAGGGGATAGATATTCAACGCCGATCCCCCATCAATCAGCACCCCATTCATGATATAACCTGAGGAGATTACCGCAATATGCAACGGTTTTTGATGCCCCCTTCCCTCCTTGGGGATATCATCATCTGTAAATGATATTACATCACTCTCCAACAGATGGCCCACCAGATGGCCGAAACCTTCCCTGCTAATTTCTTTGGGAATGTATGCCTCCTCCAGGACTTTCGCCAGACTTTTGCAGTGATCACTGGACGATAACACCAAATCCATGATTGATGTCAGGGTCGACTCCTCATTTAAAATTTGGATCCCTCGTGCTTCCGGATGATCCATCTTCCATAAGAATTCCATGGCTCTCTCCTCGGATATCTTTTCATCTTTCTTTGTTTTGCTTTCAAGGACTCGTCCAGGAAGATATAAGGGATTCCCCTTTGATGTTACCGAAGCACAACTGACCGCTTCTTCTGACACTCCCTCGTAATTCCATGGTACCGTTTTCAGACTGTGGACAGGGATTTGCGGTCTCACTGTAAGGGTGAGGGGTTTCAGAGCTGCTAACTTGATAGGCCCCTCTATGATATTTCTACTTACACCCATCAACCTAATTGGTGCTCCCCGTGCACTCCCGTGATCACTTATCATGTTGATCATTTCATCAATTTTCTTCACATAATTCAGCCTTAGTGGCCCCTCGGCTTCACTGGCTTCTGCCACATTGACCCCCCCTCCATCATGCCTAGGCAGGGGATTGACTTTAACATTTGGGGAGTCTGGCTGTTCCACCACAATTTCCCCACTATCAATTAAGTTCTGAATTCGGTGCTTCAGCGTCCAACATTCCTGTGTATCATGACCAGGGGAACCTGAGTGGTATGCGCATCGCTTGCTTGGGTCAAACCTTCTTCCCTTCGGGTCACTTGGGGGTGCCAAATTGACTATCTTCTTTTGGGCTATTAATACCGCTAAAATCCGCTTAAGAGGATCCCCGAGTGGGGTGAATACTCGATTTTGTGAGGTCTCGAATCTCCTTCGCCCTTCTGCCCTCTGATCAGTGAAGTTAGGCTGTCGGGATGGCCCCACTCTCTGCACCTGTACTGGAAGATTGTTTTCTGCCTTTCTAGATGACCCCTGAAGGATGAGGGAAACATCCTCCTCCTTTTTCTTTTGCACCCTACAGGAAGTGCTGCCATAATTTCCACTCTGTATTTGTTCTGTAGCCGTTTCCAAAGCCGTGAAATCCTGAATCTTACCAGACTTCAACCCCATGTCCACCATTTCTCCGTGTTTAATCATCTCGGCAAAAGGCCTACCAATCCCTGATATAACCCGCTCATAATAAGGTGCCTCCTGAATATCCACGAAGGTCATCACCATTTCCGACTCACTCATTGGGGGATTCACCTGTGCAGCCATACCCCTCCATCGCTGTGCATAATCCCTGAAAGATTCCTTGGGTTGCTTCTTAATTTTCGTCATTTGATATCTATCAGGGGCCATTTGTGCTTGGAAGCTATACTGTGTTAAGAAGGTGTGGGCCAACTCCTCCCAATTGTGGATCCGGGCATTGTACAGACGGGCATACCAGATTCTTGCCTCTCCCATAAGGCTCTTTTGGAATAATTGCATTCTTAGTCCCTCGTCTTCAGCATAAGATCCAAGCTCCCCGATGTATATTTTCAGATGTGTATAAGGATCCCCCTTCCCATTGTATTTCTCAAATTCGGGAATTTTAAATTTTTCCGGGTATCTGGTTCCAGGGAAGACACATAGATCTGAATAATTAACCCTGCCTAGGGATCCTATGCCTTTTAGAGATTGGATGGTCTCCTCCATTTGTTTCATTTTCTTCTGGAGGTCGTCAGTGTCTCCTTCCTCTGGGATAGTAATCACTGTCCGGTTAGGTATAGGAATGGCCTTTGGGACGACGGGTTCGCCCTTAGGTTGGGGTGGATCCTCTTTAGGTGGATCCTGTCTAGGTAGCAATTGGTCCTTCAGCATCATGGCCATTTCTAACATCTGCTTCTTGAAATCATCAAATTCTTCGCGAGATATGGAACCAGGATTAGTAGGTGGAAGATCAGCCATTTCAGATGTAGAGTCCTGGGCCCTCTTAGATTGCGAACGTGTTTGAGGAGCAATCCTACGGAAACAACGGTTCAAAGTTTAGTCATGGGCAATGAAAGGATATGGATGCATGCTAAAGCTGTAACTTTTGTGTTTTGGGTTTTTTAATCTTTCTCTGCAAAACAACATGTTAGCGATCCCTTATTGCAATAATAAATGCTAGACTCGACTTATTATGCTTCCCCAGCTGTTCTCTGCAAAACATAGAGGTTAGTAATTTCTTTCGATAAAAGGGGAGGCATATACGAACATTGAATGTGATCATGACATTTATACGCGCGAATGTAAAAGGGCATGAAGAGACTTTTCCTGCGCTGGGTTAATCTGAAGCTGACTTATCCTAAGGTTACTCTCGCGGGCTTTTCGGCATGAAGGTCCCCAAATCTTCGCAATCTACTCGTCTGAAACCTTTCGATTGGAGCGGATTTGGGTGGTGCGTTTCCTGAGCCATCTCCGGGGAGCAGCCCCTTCGAGTCCAGTAATAAGCAACCAACAGGTTCGCCTCAGGAGGAGGTACACTCTCAAAATACATTCACATTCATCGTCCTCACCGTATGCAAATGATTACTTTAAGGTAAAGCAATTCCATTCAATTATTCATTTATTGGACAAAACACACATTCACACAAAAAAATCAAAATATTGCATGCACACACATATTCATGAATTTTAAAGGATAGGATAGCATCAAGATTTGAACGCGGCTTAAGCCCTCTAATGTCCCCAGCAGAGTCGCCAGCTGTCGACGCCGGGAGGGATCGCCTTCCTATGCTAGTTGTTACCCTTTCCAATTTTAGCCTTTTATTAGATGATTTTTGAAAAAGGTCGGCATTAATGTCGACGGGGTTTTGAAATATCATTTTTTATGATGAGCCAATTAACCAGAGTCGCCAGTTGGTATATTTGAAATGGATGTACCAACTCATCCGAGTTTTCGTTTTTTTATAAATCGCTGGCTCATATGTGACTCCGAATTAATTGGTCTGCAAACCGAGATTCATAGAGTTCGGGGGCTTGCTTAAGCGAGGGGAAGGTGTTAGGCACCCCCCGACTTCCGTGAAACACGGTTACCGCAATCTTGATACTTTCCTATCCTTTAATTCATGAAATGTGTATGTATGCGTGTGTGTGTGTGTGCCTTTGTGAATGTGGGGGTGAGTTTGCATGAAAAAACCATTTGGGTTTTGGAAAAGTCGTGTTTTTCTTTTGGGAATGCTTCAGAATGTCCTTCGGTTTATACGAGAAAGCCTTATGAGAAAATGTTTGATTTTAATTGTCAAAACTGTGAGATTGCATTAGGTGTCGTTTTGGCAAAACAAGAGTTTTCTAAATCTTTGTCAAAATAGGAATCGAGATCTATACGTTGCTTTCAATCTCAAATGAAAGGCAATCTCTAGGATCTCTTTAACCCTATGCACAAGGATTTAATAAAACATTATTTATTTTTATAAAACCATTTTTTGTGATGTTTGAAAATGATTTCTTTCTTTTGCCTTCTCGTTAAATAGAAATCGACATTCATTAGCACTCCCAATTTCTTATCCTCGTGAAGCTAATAACCTAGTTTGATTGATTTTAGGAAAATCTTTATCGTTTAACTTTGAAATCCATTTCATGTCATAAATCAAATCAAACATTAAAATGCGTTGGGGCTATTCATGGCCATGCAAGCCATCAAATTAACCCCGAACGCCCACAATCGCATACTTTCACTATGACGGGGCCTTAACCACGATTCTCACCTTGGCGTCGTTTTAAGGCTCGACGATTACATATGTACAATGAAAACTACATCATTCCTACTATTTACATCAAAAAACGTCCATCATCGGATTTGGACCATGGGGTCGCTTTCCTAGGCTCACACCCCAAATTTCCACACACCCACAACCGGATATTACAAGAAATAACCAACACGGATAATCTAACAATACCAAGACATCCTAAAATAGCGATCTAAAGGAACCACGCCCAATATAGCACCGTAAAACAAACAAAAAAAATCAATAAATGAATATCATCGGGTTATTAGGAAGAATTTTGTTCCGATGGAACCCTCACTAATAATCCCTAATTCATTATTCCACCCTAAATTACATGAAAACTATATTTAATTTGACCAAATGATATGATAGAAATTACAAAAATAAGGAGATTTTCACCTTGCAAATGATATCAAAATGGATGTAAACTTGTGTATTTGAATAGATTGGGAAGTATATGTGACACAATTAAATCAAAAGAGCATAAATCTTCTCCTTTTTTCTCTCTTTCCCTCCTCTTTTGTTGCAAATTTATGCTATTTCTTCCTCAATTCCCGAGCTGCTGCTGCTGTTTTTTCTCCTCCTTCTCGCTTGATCCAACCTTCTGTATGCTGATGAGGAAATGAGCTGAAATAGGCTGGCCGCAGATTGATCTGCGGCTGGCTGGCGGCCAACCCTCCACTCAGCTGATTTTCGATTTCCGTGTTTCGAGTTCCGTGTTATCAAAAGGCGCACGCATTGGCCGCAGATCAATCCGCGGCTGGCTGGCTTGACTTTGTCGATTTTCGTGCTACGCCTCGATTCTCATGTCGCGACGTCGATTTTCGCTGACAGGCTCGTATTTTGCAGTCTGGGAATTACTGGGAGGCGTGCCACATCCTCCAGGAATGCCCAATTCGGACAGCCTTGTTGTCACGTCGGTGTCGATTGTAAATCGTCGCAATGGCGTCGAGTGTTCGTACTTGTCCATCCTTTGCTCTCGCAGGCCGGTTCATTTGACGAATTTGCCCTCCGGTCAGGGTTAGTATACGAAGTGCAAAATTTGGGTGTCTACAATAATTGGGTATATGTACAATTAATACATTAATTGTTCAATAATAATAGTTAGCACTTAAAATATTATTAAAAGAATTTAATAATATTACCGGGTGATTTAATTACCTAATAACCTTTAAAATATTTTTAGTATTATTCATTGGGATGAATGACAAATTTATTTTTATAAGCTAAGAATAAAGTTTACTTGATTACTTATGAATACAGGTAATGACTAATTTAATTATTATTTTATTGATAATTAAAGGCATCTTGAGTGTAATAATATATTAAGCATCACTTCGTGTAAAATACTGATCAAGATTTATAATTTGATTACTTATTATTAAGTAACCATAACTAGTTATTATTTATAATAACTCAAGATAATTACTTAATTCCTATTTAAGTAATATTTGATGATAATTAAATGGGTTTAAGTTAGTTAAACTTATATCGAACAGATGATAAATTGTTCACGGGTCCATTATGTGCATAACACTTAGTATTAATAAATCATGAACTTAAGTTCAATGGTATTGTTTTTTATAAGGTTAACAATAGCGTCATGTTTGGTGTGGTTCACTTATGTGTTAATCGATTGCCTTAGTAAGCATATCTTATAACTGTACTCAGTACTAATGGATAAGCCGACTCTATTAATGGTAGGTCTTCCCAATCAAGTTAATTAAAGCTAAGAGTAGTTGTAGCTGAGCAAACATGCAAGTTCATCTTACTCACTTTTTACATTGAGCAAGTTCTTTATATCGAAACTGAAATTGTTGCAAGTTTCTTTTCATTCGAGCAGGCTACTATCGTACTGTAGCTTGAAAGTTTATTCTAAGAATGCTGAAGTGATTTAATTAAATTACGGTTATCCCACATCTACGACCTTATTGACAATCGCATTCGATGCATTTGAATTCGTACATTTATTAAAGTTCCGAAATTCACGAACTATTCATGATTAAGTCTGAACCCTTGTTCGGTCAGGCAAGCATGTGAGAATTTATAAAAGCTATCCGAACCAATCAATGGTGAGGATTCTTAGACTGAATGAACACCCCTTTTATTATAGGGGACTACCCCAGGTACCGTATATAAGGTACAACTAGCAGAGTTAAATGTTATGCATATACATAGCGTACGCGAGGCTGATCTCCTCAAGTACTTATTCTGTAGCCAGTAACCAGAGGGTCAACTAGCTATTGACTCCTTGGAAGTTATTGTTCAAAGTCTACTTGACTATCAATTGTTCTAAAAGCAATTACCGTTTTTGCTTCTGATAATTATATTGTTGAAATTCTCTTTCTATATTCCCTTCATCATGATATATCCTTTATTGTCGTATTTTAAACTTGTTGAGCAAACTCGTTGCCCATCCTTGCTATATCATGACTTTTATTGCAGCTAAACCCGAGACATCAGGCAAGGGCAAGGGTAAAGAAAAGATGAAGTGATAGGCTTCACGTAGCTGATTTTACTTTATGTTTAGTTATTTGCTATTAATGTAATTTGAACCCTGATTACTACTCAGGGTATGTTTGGTGCTATGTATTAAGGTTATTGTATCTTGGGACTAGTAACACCTTTGTAATGAACAACGTATGTTTATTATATTCCGCATTTTAGTTAGCATACGTTGTTAGAGGTGAATGTTGGGATTGGATCGTGATGACCGAATCCGGGTATTTGGAGACCCGAATTTGGGGGCGTCAGAGGTTGGTATCAGAGCCGTAGGTTATAAACTTTAGGATCGTGAAACCTAGGTTATAACCTTCATAGTAAACTCGTATTGAGTGTTAGGAGATAAATCGAGGAGATTTATTATATACGGTTTTGATGAATTGGGGAATTCATCGAGTCGAGTAGTACCCAATGAAATATAATTTCATTTCTTTAATGAATATATTTTATTACTGTACTAATGTTGATTTTCGGTGTGATTGTAGGATGACTGGCATAGGAGGGACCAGTGGAGTCCAGGAGGAGGAGACATTCATAGATATACCAGTAGTTGCTGAGCAGTTGGTGGGGTATGCTCCTATTGCCCCAGGGGTACCACTGGAGGAGTCCGAGCCAGAGGAGGACTATCCGGAGGATCGGGTAGAGCCGGTCGTAGGCCGAGTCATGAGGTCAGGCAGTCAAGACCCGGATGCTGAGGAGGAGGACCCCGAGACCGAGGGAGAGGAGCCACCTGCTTATGTTGATGGCGTGGGGTCCACTGCCGACGATATCATTGAGGGACTAACCAGCAGGAACGAGGAGCTGGAGGATCGGATAGCTCATCTAGAGGAGCAGAATCAGACCCACCAGTTCAGGGAGGACCAGTATAGGGATCTGGCTTACCAGCTCGAGCATGACCTGGGAGTAGCGAAGATACAGCTGCAGGGATACGAGTCCTCAGCGCAGCAGATCGGACCACTGCTACATCAGCTGGTGGCCCGAAACGCTGAGTTGAGAGAGAGGCTGGAGCAGAAGGATCTGCAGATCGCACATCTGAAGGCCAAGCAGGAGGCCATGAGGTTGGAGTTTAGGCTGGAGGTGTCTGAGAGGATGCATGTCAGAGAGGCATGGGTCAGGGAAGCCAGAAGGGTTGATCAGTTAAAGGACCAGTTGGAGGCCAAAGCAGTGTGGATAGAGACCCTAGGATATGCTTTAGATGCAGCCTACAGGAGGCCCCGGACTGAGGTAGGGGAGTCTAGCCGCTCTGTTCGTCGCAGGTTCATGGGTGGGGCATTCTCTTCTAGTCAGCAGGCACGGATTCGTCACAACGTGCAGTGACGTGATATGATGGTTGTTTTGTCTTTAGTACAGTCAGTCCCACTTTTTGTTATATTAGGGACATATTCATGGTTGTCTTGTGAAACTCTATATTTGTTTTCATGTTTGGGGTAGCAGTTAAACCCCAACTTTTGTTGTCTCGAGGGATGGAAAGTTAGGATTCCCCACTTTTGCCTTAGGGGAATGTTTAATGATGGGTAGGGCATGTAGTGGCGCATTTATAGAAGTATGCCACATGTTTAGTCTAAATGTAACAAAACAGTGGTATATAAATATAAATGCAGATGTTTCACTTAAATCAAACATGTTTGATAAATGTTTCTACTCTTGATCGCTGATTTTAATGACATATTGTGTAAAATATAAAACTATAGGTAAAAGTCAGCGGTTTTTCCTTATCAAATCATGCCGCCAAGAGGACGACCACGTAACCGGCAAGTTGAAGAGTCAGAAAGCGAGGTTGAAAATCAATCCAATCCAATGAGAATGTTCGCAGAAATGCTGGCAGAAGCCATGCAATCAAGACCGCCACCTGGAGGGACCCAACCAGCACCCGAGCCAGTGCATCATCTGGCAAATTTTAAAGATTTCAAATTGGTTGGACCACCTGAGTTCAAGGGAACTCTTAACCCAATAAAAGCACAGACCTGGATCGAAGAGATAGAAAAGGTCTTCGAGGTCGCACGGGTGGCCGAGGAACAAAAGACAGGATTTGCCACGTTCATGCTGAAGGGCGAGGCTAACTATTGGTGGAAGGCCAATAAGGGGAGTTGTTCTTCGAAAATTACTTTCCGGAGATTACACAGCAGGACATGGAAGTTAAGTTCCTAGAACTGAAACAGGGGAATATGACTGTCGCAGAGTACGCGGCAAAATTCAATGAGTTGGCCCGATTTGCCCCACACCTGGTGGACACCGAGGCCAGGAAGGCAAGAAGGTTTGAGTTGGGACTAAAACCATGGGTACAGAAGTCAGTCGCAATATTGAAGATTAAGAACTTCTCGGAGTTGCTGGAAAGGGGTATCATTGCGGAAGGGGGCAATGAAGCAGTGGCACGATTCAATCAGGACAGAAAGAAGAGTCAGGAAGTAGCCAGGGCGGGGAGCAGCGGAGGCAGCAACCCCAATAAGCGCAAATGGAATGAAAGCCAATCGTTCGGGAGCAATAAACCCGGAGGAGAGGCTAAGAAAGGTGGCAAGTGCAACAACTGCGGGAAGAGTCACTCGGGGGAGTGCATGAAGGGGAAAAGTGTTTGTTACCGGTGTGGACAACCAGGGCACATGGCTCCCCAGTGTCCGAACAAGTCGAAGGGAGGATGTTTCTCTTGTGGATCACCCGACCACCAGATTAAGGATTGCCCGAAGAGGAAGGGTGATGTCGGGAGTGGAAACAGGAGCAACAACAATAGCGGAAACAGCAACCGGCTGAGTTACGGGGCACCAGCCAGTCAAGCCAACAGACCAATAGCCCGCACGTTCAACATGACTGTTCAGGATGCAATGGAATCCAAAGACGTGGTGTCAGGTATCATCCCAATCAATGATATAAATGCATATGTGTTATTTGATTCGGGTGCTACTTGCTCTTTTGTTTCTGAAGAATTTGCTAGTCAGTTAAATTTACCTCGTGAAAAATTAGAACACCCTATGAACGTAGAAGTAGCAAACAAGGAAATTCTCCCCGTAGAATACATTCATAGGAATTGTTGTGCTGAATTGCGAGGATTTAAGCTTAATGTGGATTTGATACCAATTCGGCTGGGAGAGTTTGATGTAATCCTGGGAATGGATTGGCTATCAATTCACGAAGCAGTTATTGATTATAAGAAGAAATGTGTACACCTAAAGACTCCTAATAAGTCGAAAGTGGTATTCTATGGCAGTAAGTCACCAAGACAATCTTGTTGTCTTACTATGATGCAAACAAGGAGATTGCTTAAGAAAGGTTGCGTGTGTTATTTGGTCCATGTGATTGATACTCGCCAGGTCGGGGGTGAGATAAGTCAAATACCAATCATGAAGGATTTCACCGATGTCTTCCCCGAAGAGCTTCCGGGACTGCCGCCGGACAGGGAAATTGAGTTCGTTATCGATTTGGTACCGGGAACCGCACCAATATCGAAGTCGCCGTATCGGATGGCACCGGTAGAAATGAAGGAGTTGATGGTTCAACTGTAGGAACTGTTAGACAAGGGTTATATCAGATCGAGTGTGTCCCCGTGGGGAGCGCCAGTTCTGTTTGTGAAGAAGAAGGATGGTTCTATGCGACTTTGTATCGACTATCGGGAGTTGAACAAAGTTACGATTAAGAATAGGTATCCGCTTCCTAGGATTGACGATCTATTTGATCAACTTAAGGGAGCGAAGTACTTTTCAAAAATCGACCTAAGAACAGGCTATCATCAGCTGAAGGTGAGGCAGGAGGATATCTCGAAGACTGCATTCAGGACTCGTTATGGGCACTTCGTGTTTCTGGTAAATGTCATTTGGATTGACGAATGCACCAGCAGCATTCATGGATATGATGAACAGAGTGTTCAAGCAGTACTTGGACAAGTTCGTAGTCGTGTTCATCGATGACATGTTAGTGTATTCGGAGACAGAGGAGGAACGTGCTGAACATTTAAAGATTGTGTTAGAACCTCTCAGGAGGGAAAAGTTGTACGCAAAGTTTTCTAAGTGTGAGTTTTGGTTGCAGAGGGTACAGTTTCTGGGTCACGTCATCGACAAAAATGGTGTTTCGGTGGACCCAGCAAAGGTAGAAGCGGTTATCAATTGGGAGCAACCAAAGATGCCAACAGAGATCCGGAGTTTCTTGGGATTAGCAGGATGCTATCGAAGGTTCATACAGGATTTTTCAAAGATAGCATCACCGTTGACCAACCTCACCAGGAAAACAGTTAAGTTCGTTTTGTCGGAGAAATGTTAGGAAAGTTTCATGGAGTTGAAGAAGAGACTTAGCCAAGCACCGGTGTTGACCTTACCAGACAACACTGGGGGTTTTGTAGTGTATAGCGACGCGTCACACAAAGGTCTTGGATGTGTGCTGATGCAACACGGCAAGGTCGTGGCGTACGCATCACGTCAACTGAAAGACTATGAGAAGGGTTACCCGACTCATGACTTGGAGTTTTTGCCTTGAAGATTTGGAGACACTACCTATACGGGGAGAAGTGCGAGATATATACCGATCACAAAAGTCTGAAATATATCTTCACTCAAAAGGAGCTGAACATGAGGCAGCGCCGATGGTTAGAATTGATCAAGGACTACGACTGTGAAATTTTGTACCATCCGGGCAAAGCGAATGTAGTGGCTGATGCCTTAAGTAGAAAAGGCAAGGTGAAATTGATGCAGGTGATAGTTCAAGAGGAGTTGATAAAGGACTTCGAACTTCTGGAAATGGAGGTTAAGGATCCGATGGAGACGGACGAAAAATTGTTCACCGTGACAGTAGGTCCGACTCTACTGGATAAGATAAAGGAGGCTCAAGAATTTGATGAAGAATGCATTGGTATTAAGAAGAAACTATCGGAGGGAAAAACGTTGAAGTTCAAGGTTGACAACACAGGGCTGCTGAGATTCGAGGGAAGGATCTGGATACCCTACGTACCAGACTTAAGGGAAGAGATTTTGCAGGATGCCCATAATACGAGATTTTCGGTACATCCGGGTAGCACCAAGATGTATCAAGATCTTCGACGACATTATTGGTGGCCGCATTTGAAAGGAGAAGTTGCAGAATTCTTAAGCCGGTGTTTAACTTGTCAAAGGATCAAGGCAGAGCACCAACGGCCGAGCGGATTATTGCAACCCTTAGAGATTCCCGAGTGGAAGTGGGAGCATATCACAATGGATTTTGTGGTAGGACTCCCGACAACACAAAAGGGTCTGGACGCCATCTGGGTGATCGTAGATCGTTTGACCAAGTCGGCCCATTTTCTACCGATCAAGATCAGGTACAAATTGGAGCAGTTAGCGAAACTTTACGTAAAGCAGATAGTATCGCGACATGGAGTGCCGGTATCTATTGTGTCTGGCAGAGACCCGCGCTTCACGTCAAATTTTTTGAGAAGTCTACAGGAAAGAATGGGAACACAGTTAAGGATGAGTACGGCGTATCATCCTCAGACTGATGGTTAGAGTGAGCGAATAATTCAGACCTTAGAGGATATGCTTCGAGCAGTCGTTATGGATTTAGGGGGCAGCTGGGACGATCACTTGCCCTTGGTAGAGTTCGCTTACAACAACAGTTATCACGCTAGCATCGGTATGCCACCGTATGAAGCGTTATATGGAAGGAAGTGTCGAACGCCGTTGTGTTGGGATGAAGTTGGTGAATGGAGATTGTTGGGACCAGAATTGGTACAACAAACCGTGGAAATCATTAAAGTAATAAGACAGCGATTAGTAGCAGCCCAGGATCGCCAGAAGAAGTATGCCGATCTACATCGTCAGAAACGAGACTTTGAAGTTAGTAGCTTTGTGTTTCTGAAGGTATCTCCTTGGAAAGGGAAGATCCGTTTTGGGAAGAAGGGCAAGTTGACCCCTAGGTTCATAGGACCTTTTGAAATATTAAAGAGAATAGGTGAAGTGGCGTACGAGGTAGCACTACCTCCTGAACTTGAGCACATTCATAACGTGTTCCATGTATCGGTGTTACGTCCATATAAGCCAGACTACAAGCATGTTATTTCCTATGAGCCAATTCAAGTCGAGAAGGACTTATCGTACGAGGAGGTTCCTGTCCAAATACTGGATAGAAAGGAGCAGAAGCTGAGAAATAAAATTATTCATTCGGTTAAAGTACTTTGGAGGAATCACGCGGTGGAAGAAGCCACGTGGGAACTCGAAGGGAAGATGAGAGCGAATTATCCGCAATTATTTGAGTAACCTTATATTGAAATTTCGAGGACGGAATTTTTATAAGGGGGAGAGGATGTAATGCCCGGAAAATTTTGTGACTTCGCTATCAATTAATTTTGAAAAATAAAACTTTATTATTATCTATGAATTTATTTTATGTGCCTAATTAAGCCCATGTGTGTATTATTACTTGATTAATAATTGTACGATTTAATTTGCGATGTTAAAGGGGTAAATAATTAATTTCACCTCAACATTAGGTTAAATTCAAGTTATCAAGATATATAATTTGAGTGAATATTTAAAACAGTTAAATAATTATACCAATTATTCAATTACAATGTCAGAATTTATAATTTTATTTTAATGAGACCAATGAGGGATTTATTAAGCAATTTGTTAATTAAGTTATTTATTTAATTTAAATACTAGAAGTATGGTATTATTAATTTTAAATAAATTAACCCATTTCCCCTCCTTAGTTGACTGGCCCAGCATCAATTGGGCTGACCCATCCTCATTCCTTGTCCGATTGGGTTAAATTAGTGGGCTAGGGAGAGTTTATCTTTTTATTTTTATCCAGTCGTGTTATGGCAACCGGGTTGGTTTTCTTTTTGGCCCAATTCGGCAAGATGGAAAAGGGCATTAGTCGATCGTTCGTACGAGGCATGAGGCGTATCAGTTTAGCTAAGCAAATTTGGAAAAATTCAATCTCCAGCGGGCAATAGCATTGATAGACCTGCAGCAGTCACGGACCGTGCGGTCAGTCGGCATGTGCCTCTGATTTCCCCACCTAATCGCGCCGAAAGGAGTGCAGGAGAGCCGGTGAGGCAGAGGCGCCAAAATTGAGCTGCGAGAAGGACGGACGAAGTATGGGCGAGCATGAAGAAGCGTACCGAAGCTCATCATGGTTTCCACTGTGCGAAATTGACACCACGTTGGGTGTCAATACCGGGTTAGGGCACGAATTCCTCTATAAATAGGACCCTAAATCAGAGGTAAGGGTTGATGATTTGGGAAATTCGAATTAGAGAGAGACAGGGAGAGCACCATCAACAGTCGGCCAATTGACTGATCGAGGAGGGCTAACTGGCAAATGTCCACCGACTTTGTGTTCTATTTCGGGAGGAGGAGGAGAGCAGCGGCTAGGAGTTGCTATTGTGCCGACACAACCCCAAGGTATAATCAGCCCTGTTGGTTAAACCTAGTAGCTGTGTTAGGCTTTTTCTTTTTCTTCTTTTCTGTTTGGGATCATGTTGTCGTGTAACTTCCTTTGGTTGTTTAGTCGAATTCTGTTGCTAATTGGGTTGGGATATCATGTAATCCCTGTTTTATTTTGGAACATTAATATGTACACAAACTGTTTGTTGAAATGTCAGTGAGAACCAGCTTGTTAGTTTTGCCTCTTCTATTGATTTAGCACTCGGTTAGGCTTATATAAATTCCAGTATTTGGTCTACTGTGTGTGGCTGATCATGGCTGTTTGTGGTTTTCTTTTGGATGTCATAATTATGGTGTTGCAAGCATCATTATATCTATTTCATATATTCAATATATTCATTGATGAAGTGGTTACCCCATTGTCCGTGGCAGTATGTTATAACTGTGCTTTTAGATTTTGGTTCAGTATCAAGGCTTGCCTGATACACATCTTGTTTCTTGCAATTATACTAGGGGAACTTATACGAGTGTGTGTGTGTGTGTGTCCATTTAAAATAACTTTAATTGTTTTAACAGAAATACACAGCAACTTAATTGTTTTAACAGGACCTTATATTAGCTCACCAACTTAGACTGAAGTATACACCATTGTACCCCTATGAAATAGATTTTTGCTTCTATTATAATGTCAGAACATTGAGGCCATCTTGGTCCCTTTAATATCATGAGAAGTTACATTGAACTGGTTCAATTTTATGGTTAGGTTTATACTAAACTTGCTTCATATGGTACAAGAATTATTTTTAAGGTTTAGCTGTCTGGTCACCTGGTATGGTTTTGCTACTAGTTGGGCAGGGGAGATGCATTGTGTTGGTTAAACCTGTTAATTTTGTTGTTCGGTATCACTAATCAAAATGGATAATTACAGTGGTAATCAAATGTTCAAACAAGTTGATTTATGAGGTAATGAGGATACGCTATAACACTAATGAGTAAATCAATAACTCGATTATTTATTATTTGACATTTATCAATTAATAATAAATAAATATAATAAATTGATTATTTAATTAATAATTGGGTATGTGTACAATTAATACATTAATTGTTCAATAATAATAGTTAGCACTTAAAATATTATTAAGAGAATTTAATAATATTACCAGGTGATTTAATTACCTAATAACCTTTAAAATATTTTTAGTATTATTCATTGGGATGAATGACAAATTTATTTTTATAAGCTAAGAATAAAGTTTACTTGATTACTTATGAATACAGGTAATGACTAATTTAATTATTATTTTCTTGATAATTAAAGGCATCTTGAGTGTAATAATATATTAAGCATCACTTCGTGTAAAATACTGATCAAGATTTATAATTTGATTACTTATTATTAAGTAACCATAACTAGTTATTATTTATAATAACTCAAGATAATTACTTAATAGCTATTTAAGTAATATTAGATGATAATTAAATGGGTTTAAGTTAGTTAAACTTATATCGAACAGATGATAAATTGTTCACTGGTCCATTATGTGCATAACACTTAGTGTTAATAAATCATGAACTTAAGTTCAATGGTATTTTTTTTTATAAGGTCAACAATAGCGTCATGTTTGGTGTGGTTCACTTATGTGTTAATCGATTGCCTTAGTAAGCGTATCTTATAATTGTACTCAGTACTAATGGATAAGCCGACTCTATTAATGGTAGGTCTTCCCAATCAAGTTAATTAAAGCTAAGAGTAGTTGTAGCTGAGCAAACATGCAAGTTCATCTTACTCACTTTTTACATTGAGCAAGTTCTTTATATCGAAACTGAAGTTGTTGCAAGTTTCTTTTCATTCGAGCAGGCTACTATCGTACTGTAGCTTGAAAGTTTATTCTAAGAATGCTGAAGTGATTTAATTAAATTACGGTTATCCCACATCTACGACCTTATTGACAATCGCATTCGATGCATTTGAATTCGTACATTTATTAAAGTTCCGAAATTCACGAACTATTCATGATTAAGTCTGAACCCTTGTTCGGTCAGGCAAGCATGTGAGAATTTATAAAAGCTATCCGAACCAATCAATGGTGAGGATTCTTAGACTGAATGAACACCCCTTTTATTATAGGGGAGTACCCCAGGTACCGTATATAAGGTACAACTAGCAGAGTTAAATGTTATGCATATACATAGTGTACGCGAGGCTGATCTCCTCAAGTACTTATTCTGTAGCCAGTAACCAGAGGGTCAACTAGCTATTGACTCCTTGGAAGTTATTGTTCAAAGTCTACTTGACTATCAATTGTTCTAAAAGCAATTACCGTTTTTGCTTCTGATAATTATATTGTTGAAATTCTCTTTCTATATTCCCTTCATCGTGATATATCCTTTATTGTCGTATTTTAAACTTGTTGAGCAAACTCGTTGCCCATCCTTGCTATATCATGACTTTTATTGCAGCTAAACCCGAGACATCAGGCAAGGGCAAGGGTAAAGAAAAGATGAAGTGATAGGCTTCACGTAGCTGATTTTACTTTATGTTTAGTTATTTGCTATTAATGTAATTTGAACCCTGATTACTACTCAGGGTATGTTTGGTGCTATGTATTAAGGTTATTGTATCTTGGGACTAGTAACACCTTTGTAATGAACAACATATGTTTATTATATTCAGCATTTTAGTTAGCGTACGTTATTAGAGGTGAATGTTGGGATTGGATCGTGATGACCGAATCCGGGTATTTAGAGACCCGAATTTGAGGGCGTCACAGGAATCTAAGGCTTAAAGTCTTCTCTTGGGTCCCTTTTGCTTTTACTTATCAACCGACTCTACTTTTTAGGGCGCCTGTTAGAATAATGCACTGCTACTTTAATTTCTACTTTATTAAAGTTGCTTTTATCTTGTCTCTTGTAATGATAGTATTTCTTTTCTTTTGCTATTTAAGGAGGCTCTGCCAATCTGTTTAGGGATTCAAATTTAGTTTAAAAATTCTCTGTGTATATTAAGAGTGTAAGCTTTTAAGTATAAGTTCTAAGTTCTCAAGCTTGGATCTATGTAAGTTTTACTTCAGTTATAACAATTCCGCTTTTATTTCTCTGATACTTCTTGAATATATCTCTATATGATTCCTGGCATAATTAGTATCAGAGCTAAGATAGAGATTTATAGTAGTGAACTACTCTCAGTCTATGCTTTCATCTTATCAAAATAGCTCATTTTGTTATAAACGCTGTTAAAATACTGTTTGTGATTTTGCTTAAAGTTCTGTTTTGGGTAAGTTGGTTGTCGCCCTTAGGCTCCTGTGTTATAGTTGTTTCAGACGTAAATCCCGTGGTGTACTTCCCGTTCTTTGAACTTTGTCTGCATTTCACATAAAAGTTTTTAATCTGTTTATACGACTAATGGCTGATTTATTAAGAAACCTAGCTAGATCTATGAGTACTTCTTCTTATTCTACTTCTTCTTCTTCCTTAGATACCTCTGCTAATAAGCAGGTTGTTTCTATAAAAGACATTGAGACCCATTTACAAAACTAGTCTATACCTAAGACTCTTGTTTCTCATGTTTATAATAAGGGTAGTTTTTTTTATATAAATCGGATTATATAATCAAAACGATAGAGCAAACACTTCCTATAACTCAAGGACATATGAATGTCGAGTTGCTTCCTAAAAAGTTGCTTGAAGAAGCTGTTGAAAGAGAATTCAAATTTCTCCACATCGTTCTGGTTCAAGTAGCTGTTAAACCATTAACCAAAGAAGGATTAAATACATCATGTTGGTTCCCGGGGACACAATAGGGATCTAGAGGGGGGTTGAATAGATCCTTACAAACTTTTTCATTTTATCCATGAAAGTATAACAGTTATGAATATTAGAATCAATTCATGCACAGTGGAATATAGTTTAATAACCCCTTCATAGATGTAAACATAATCTCAGTTCAATCGATAAATCTACGATATGGTTGATAGCAGATATAGCAGTTAAGGTGCATAAAGTAAATGACATAAAGTAAAAGACACAGGAGATTTTTAAGTGGTTCGGAGACTGAATAACTCCTACTCCACTCTTCTACTTCAACAAGTAGGAATCCACTAATGGTTTTAGTCACAAAGACAAGGACTCTCCGCCCTCTTCAAGTCCCGCAGACACAGATCCTCTGACCCCTCTTGAGTCTCGCAGACATGAGTTGTTTTTAGTCCCTCGGACAAGGAACCTATGACCCTCTTCAAGTCCAGCAAACATGGAAACCCAGTTCACAAAGAACTCTTCAAGGCCAGCAACCTTGGATTCCTGTAAACTAAGACCAGCAGCCTTAGAATCTCTTGTACCCTTTGGTACTCAGCAAGTCCAGCAGACTTGACTTTGTTTAGTCACTTAAGACAAGGACGCTCCGCCCTCTTTGGTGTGTTGATTGTTTGTTGGGTTGTGCTGCCAAGATGAACTTTGATCTCCTTCATCTTCAAGTACTTGGCAGCTGTTTGTGATCTTCTTCTGGATGCTGCTGATGATGGTCGTTGAAGCCCTTCCTTCTTCTGGTACATAACAGATGCAGATGATCACTCTAAATGAACATTAGTTGAATTTTCCAAGTCATTTCTTTATCTGTTCAACTCATAGTGTTCCTTACTTGATCATAGAGTTGTCCGTTCTGGATCTGGTCACTCTTGATCTTAGCTTTTTGGTCATTCAACTCTTAGCTCATATGCCAGCCCTTCGGCATACCTCTCATATTGCAGTGAAGCTTTTAGCTATTTGTATAGTCGGTGTTCTTGCTCTTGTTCACCACACACATACACCACAATCCGAATGCAGTTTTCTTTTATGTAGATCTCCATTTTCTTCCCGTTGGAAGCTTGCCATTGATATCTTCCCGTTGCACTTCTTTCCGTTGGAGACTTACTTTCTAGAGACTTGTTTATTGTACCACTGAATATTTTACTTCCTTAAGTCTGCTAGTGATGGCTGAGTCAGCATCCATTAGCTGATACCAAGATAGTGGAGTCACATGAGCTGCTTATTGACTGTTGCAAACATGGTTGTTTGAGCCCCACTCAGATTGGTTCCTTATTTTACTCGTTTAACTACTCGGCCGCTCATCTTGGGATAAAAACCCTAAGTGCTCTGATATCTTTAATCCTTGCTGGCACTTACTTACTCTACGATCATCTAGTGTGTAGCCTATTGCTTCTAATCGTAGAGTTAACTGTTTATTTCAGACTGAAGTATGTTGCCGCTGATCGTAGAGTTGGCTGCTAACTTCAGTGTGGCCTTGTGTTGCCTTGCGGTTCGTAGAGTGGCTATCTGCACTTGCATTACGCTTTAATGTGCTTCTTACTATATGGCAGTTTGTACTCCATTATGCTCTGTGATCTCTATTTAGCTTTTTGTTCTCAGAGCATGGTGTCATGATCTTCGTTAAGCCATTGCTGCATTTATGCTTATCATAGAGGACTGCTCTATATTCTTCAGGTGTTGGCCCTGCTGCTGTGTCATAGAGGACTGCTCTATGATCTTCTGATGTTGTAACACTTTTGATATAGAGGACTGCTCTACTTAATCTTCAGACATTCTCTCTTATGTCTCGTCATAGAGTACTGCTCTATGATCTTCTTGTTGCTTTGCTGAGACTGCCAGAGTTCCTCTGTTATCTTAGGCTCAACTCTACGATCACTTGATCTTGTTGTTGCTTTCCTACTCTACGACTTTGTCCTTGGTGCAGGTCATAGAGTCTTGGTAGATCGTAGAGTGGTTGCTTGAGCTGTCCTGTGATCTCTGTTATGGCTTGATGCTTCGGTTGCGCTCAGAGATCTTGCTATGTCTGATAGCTCATGTTCAGCTTGCTTAGAAGTCTTTATGAAGATTGCCACTTTAACTTTGGGTGCTTCAGCAGAGACTGCTTTACGTTGTTGCTTGGTTGCACATTGTTCATGGGTGTTATAAAGTGGCTGACTTGGACTGACTCTACGAACCCATGTTAGCACAACGATCTCCTCTTTGCAGTGTGCACTATACGATCCTAAGTAAGCTCCTTGTTCTGCCGAGCCATACTCTACGATTACCTTGCAAGCTCTGCGTTAACATACACAACTCTATAATGTACCTTGCCGCCCTTCATTCTGCGGTGTGCCTGTTTCACTCTACGATTCGGAGAGTGAGTTATGCTTATGTCTGGCCTCAACTCTACGATGCCAAGAGAGTGCTCTACGTTCTGCCGAGAGAACTCTACGATCTGCCGAGAGAGCTCTACGTCCTGCCGAGAGTGCTCTACGTTCTGCCGAGAGAACTCTATGATCTGCCGAGCTTCACTCTACGTTTGCCTGGCAAACTCTATGATGGCATACTTTGACTCTGCGAGGTTGGCTGACTGCTCTACGATCCTTCACTTAGTTTGTACAGTGCTCTACGTTCAGTCTGGCCCTTGTTTATACATATATCATTACAACTCATAAGATCAACCTAACAAGTTTGATCTTTTTCTATTCTAAGTCCTTGTACATCAAATTCATTTAAGGACCTTACAATACCTAATGTTATAAACATGCTTTATTCACATAGATGTTCATTCAGCTTAGATCAACCTAACATATTTGATCTTTTAATTCTAAGTCTTTGTACATATATTTCATTAAGGACTTTACAAGGCTTTACCAGTATGAATGTTCTTCTTATTTTTTTGTCATCAATTAAATGACATATAATGGTAATCATATGCAAATCTTATAACATTCTCCCCCTATGATAATGAGCTTAACGATCTCATGCTGATTCCTAACAATCTCCCTCTATTTGATGATGACAAAAACACTTATAGCATAACATTCAATTTAAACAATACATGCAGATATATGAGTGCTGATGTGACTTAAGATACAGTAAGTCACTGTATTGCTAGACCAAGAGATATGAATGAAATGATGTGCATTCAAGATAGTCATTTATAACATACTATGAAATTTAAACATATGCAGTGCACAAACTATATTAATCTAACAAGGAGATCCTAGATACTAGCATAAGACAGTTAATTCCTCCTTGCTTGTTAGAGATGTACCTTCTGCTTGATGGTACCTTGTGACTGCTTTCACCTGCTTCTTTCTTCTTATTCTTCTGTATCCTCCTCTAGCACTTGCTCCCCCTTAGATCTTACAGCTATTTCTTCATCTTCTTCTTCTCCTGGCTCCCCCTCAGTTATTGGTGCTTCATCTTTGTTCTTCTTCAGCTCCTTTCTTTTCATACCAGCTCTACCAGCTCTTATCCTCTTTTTGTGCTTCATCTTCTTCTCCTTTTTATGCTTTATCTTTTTCTCCCCCTTTTTGTCATCAATCATTTGGGAGAGATATTGAACATGCGTAATAAGCTATTCAACTAAGTAGGAGGTATTACCAACTTCCATTTTCACCTCCTGCTGGCCAAGTTCCATTTGCTGAGTGAGGGACTGGCTGTGGTTTTCCACTTTTGCTGACAGAGTCTGAATAGAGCGTTTATTCTGTTGTTGGAGCTTCAGAGCTTCAGTTTTCTGCTGCTCAATTGACTTGAGATATATCTGATCTCGTTGATGAAGCTTTATGGACATGTCTGTGAATGAGGCTTGCAGCTTCCTGTGGAATTCATTGTCTTCACCTCCAGACATCTTCTTTGCTGCTTTAGTGATTGAGGAAATGTTTCCAAGCAATTCTTCGGAGTTTTTCAACAACTCTTGATCAATCAAGAAATCTTCAAGGATTGGTGTAGTTGACTTGGATTTCTCACTCTTGTAAATATTTTCAAGAGCGGTGACAATATCAAATAACTCTTTGTTGGATGAGGAAGGGATATCAGAAGGTATTTCAGTGGAGATATCAAGGAGTTTGACATTTGGCTGAGACTGGAAAGCTGCAGTCGTAGAGTTAGGGGGTTCCAGCATATAGTATGGAATGTATATACCTTCAGCATGGCGGTAGACTTTGAAATGTTGAGTATCCTTGATCAGTATCTTTGGAAAGGATTGAACTCTTGTGAAGTTCTGAGAGATCATCTTTAGATTTGTAAATTATGAGTAACACCAACTGATGAAGCTTGTAGCTCCAAATTCAATAGCCTTTAACCAGGGCATCCATAGGTAGAACCATGTCAGTTGTTCACTGTCAGGATCATATAGAACTGTAGTTCGATCAAGTTCAATGTCTTGAAAATTGTTAAAAATATCCTCTATGGTCATTAATACCACTTTCATTTGACCGTTGCCATGATCTATTCATCTTGTTGGCAACACAGCTCCTGGTTTGTCACAAACCTCCAACATTATCTTTCTTCGAATTCTTGTGGCTGCTGGACTAAAGTTGCTTTCTGATACATTATTTTCAGAATCAGAATCCTGTTGTACTTCATCATCCTCCTCTACTTCCTTTCCTTTATCAATGTCAGATTCTCTGGTACTCTTACCCTTTGAACTTGCTTCCTCCATAGTCACTTCCTTTGAATTTTCAACTGACTTACCAGTTGACTGTTCTTCATAGTTTGCTTCCATGTCATCATCATCTCCTGATGATTCATTGAGATTCTCTTTAGCAGACATAGTTACATCCTCACTTTCTGATTTGGACTTACTTGTGGTAGCATCATTTTCAGTGGATTCATTACTAGATGCCACATGTTTACTGATCTTTACAGCTTCAACTTTATCACTCTCATCATCATCATCATCATCAAGATCAACTGTCACTAGTAGAATTCCTTCTTTACTCTTACGACTTGGGAGTTTCATCATTTGCTTTAATCTTGCACTTTGTCTTCTTTTTGAGGGCTTGACCATAGGTGCCTCGGATGCTTCTTTCTCTCCTTCAGATTCATCTTTGGAGAAAAAGGGACTGTAATGCCCGTAAATTTTGAACGTCATTATTAATTAAATATAATTTAATTTTAATTAGTTAACTTTGTGTTATTAATTAAACCTTTGGGTGTATTGGTGGATTATGTGACTATGTGGCTTATTGACATAAATTTGTGTTAAGGGGATCACTAGTAGTATATTTAAACTAGTGAGCAAACCCTAAGGCTTTATATCCACAAAGTTGGCAAGATATTTACTAAATTAAGTATTTAAGTAAATTGAATATAGTTAGTAAATAAGGTGTGTGAATTAATTAATGATAGTAATTGTTGATGAGATATGGTCCAAATTGGATTATAATTATTAATAGTTAATTTAGTAATTATTGATTGATTGACTAAGTTACTTAATTAATGAACCTAGTCCAATCATTTATATTAATCATGAATTTGAGTATTAATTGTGTGGCTTATTAAGTGAGCTATCATAGGGTTAAATTAAATGACCAAATATTGCATTAAATATATTAGGATTTTATTAGCCTAATCATTTAAATTGGAAGTCAATGGTAATTAATGTGTGGTCCAAAACCTAGCCACTTGATTTATTAAATGTGTAACAATTGTTTATTTATTTAAAGCTAATTGGGACAACATTTTGGGACAAAATCCCTCCTTGCCGTGCACTTAGGAGAAAGGAGGAGTAAGTTGATTTCAAACTTTATTTTAATTAAGTAGCTAGCTTGTGTGGGAAGTTGTAATGGTAGACTTGACATCATAGCTTCCTATAGTGTCAAGTAAGCTACCTATGAAGTGTCATAGCTTCCTAATGTGTCACTAGCCACCCTAGTGACACAAGTCTTTCACTAGCTTCATGATGACAAAAGATAGAGGTTTCTTGCTATTATCCAATTAGTAAGCCTTTATCCAAGGGACAACAAAGATATGGGGGATATTAGTAACTCTTACACAAAGGACAAGGTTGTCAAGCTCCCATTGGTGGAAAATCTAATTAGCACACTTAAAGATAAGATTAAGGCTAAATGTAAGGGATAAGGTGAACTCCTATATCCAAAGGGCAAGAAAGATGTGGGGGATAATAGCATGAATTCTAATTTAGCATTATACTTGCAAGTATTCTATCCTTTCATTTCATTTCAAGTTCATTTCTTCTTTTCATCTCCTTCTTTCATTTCTCCCAAGCAAGAACATAGAGTAAGAGCTTAGAGAGGAAAAGAGAGTGAGATTAGCATAGTTCATGCATCCCAAGTTCATCATATACTTTGGTAGATCAAGGAGAGTAGCTACAAGATCAAGGTGAAACCCTAAACCATTTCCTTCTTTCTTACTTTGTTTTATTTTCATAGTTTTTGAGAGGTTTTGTTCTAAGACTCAAGAATCATTAGATCTTCATGCTTCATGTATAGATCTAATCCTCTTGAGTGTTAGAATGGAGATTCAAAGGAAGAAAAGGAACTTATGTTCTTAAAGGGTAAAAATCCTAGCTTTTCTTCACTTGGATCACCCATAACTTGAGATCTACAACTTGGATTTGTGATCCGTCGAAAGAGGGTGCTAGGTACATGAGTTAGCTAGTAAACCCAAGTGGTAGAACACAAATCTAATAATTGTTGAAACCTTGGGGGCTATTTTCCCAAAACAGTCCAGCTATAAAACTTAAAGCTTTAAAACCCTAAAAGCTTGTTGTCCATGTTTTTCCAAAGGTTGTTTCGGCCAGTTATGAATCTTTTAAAAATCTAGGAAAAATCACAAAGGTACCTTAAGAAGTTATCTACAGGTAGGAAAAAGAAAGAAGACGTTTCGATGTGTGGTTTTTGTGTAATGGCTTTTACCGTGAAGGACTCCTAAATATTCTTACCCGGATTACTCACTGTGTATACCTAGGAAAAATATGAAATCTTTACAGTATGTTTATATAGGTTATGAGAGTGTACCCTGAAAATATCAGAATTTTCTGAGCAAAACTCGATTTATGAAAAATGTAACACGATTCGAAGGTTTTGAGTACTTTAAATATAGTAAATCACTTTCTAAAATTAAAGAAAAATTTGTGGATCATTGTTGGATAATATAATATCCAGATCCAGAGGATAATAATTTTTAGAACCTATTTGCTATTTTTCATAATAATGTTATAGTTATGGTTAAAAGAAAATAAATGGTTAAATAATGTCATAAATGAGAAAAATAGGATGTTAAAGTTTAGGTACTCCTATTATGGTGTAATATAACCTATGTGAGGTATTTTGGCAATCTATTATGATAAATAATATTTATGACCTTTTATGGGTATTAAATAAGTTGTTTAATAAAGGGTAAAACAATTAAAATAAATTGTTTATTCGCCTAATAACTTATTAAAATATTGCTATGATATTTGTAATATTAGAATTCGATGTTTTTAAGTAAACAAAGAAATATTAAGATTAAAACTTTATGGAAATATTATTGAATGGGTAATAATAATTGTTTTAAGCATTAATAAATGATTAAGATATTATTAAAATGGCTAATAATATTAGATTAAAATATTATTAATGATATGAGAATTAAAATATTATTAAGAGATTAATAATATTAGATTAAAGTATTATTGGATGATTAAAATATTATTAAGATGTTAATAATATTAGTAAACGAATAAAAGTGTTATTAGTGGACTAATAATACTAAGAGCTGAATTAAATATTATCAGGATTAATTATATTAAGTGTCTTATAGGATTTACGATAGTTTATTAACTTATGTGTGCTATGTGATTTGCTTAATTGTTAAATAAATAGCATAAGTAAGCGTATCGATATACAACTACGCAGTACTAATTGGTAGATCGACGTTATCAATGTTAGATTCTTCAAGGCCAATTAGTTAAAGCTAGAATTATTTGTAGCTGAGCAGACAGGCAAGTTCCCTAACTCAAACTCGAGTTATGATTTTTGAAGCATGCTAGTGAATAATTATTGTTGATTATTCACATCTATACTAGTTATTGAGATTCGCACCTTATGCAATTGAATTCCTATTCTATTGTTATTGAATTGTGAATTAGATTAAAGTTCTTTCAAGCATGAACTGTTTATGAGATAGATCTATGCTATTTGTATCAGCTAGATCAAGCATGTCTAAATTTGTGAAATCAAATGTATTTTAAAAGTTGTTCTTATTAATTTGCTATAGTAATAACTCTTGGCTGAGAAAAGGATAAATTTGATTAAGGCATGATATCAATGCTGGTTTATTAAGTGTTTATGCATAAATCACGGGGTATGAAAGGCTGATCCCCTTGATTACCAAAACTTTTTAAGAGGTCCAGTTTAAATGCTGAGAACCTTGGCGAATGTCTATGGTTATTTTCAACCACTCAATAACTGTCATTCAATTATTCGAATATTCAATTGTTAACTATTAATTCATGTTTCTTCACAATTTTATACTGTCGTTGAACATTGAAAGCGAAACTTCCTTCTATTCATGATATATCTCTCTTGTGATAGACTCCACGGCACGCTTGCGTGAGGTGGTCGTCGCCCGGATCGTTTCTAGTAAGCCAATTTGATGGAACTCTCCCGACACCTTAACCCAACGTCTATATTGAGACGAGAACTCCGGTATAATCATTCAAGCTGATGAATTCGCGTAGGTGGATTATCAATGACACCTAAACCCCGTACTTATATGAAGCAGGTACATTCGGTACAATCAACGATTGATAACTGGTAGATAACGCCACACACAACTATGGATTGTTGTATGATAAGTTAACTTCGAATCTCAAAGAAAAACTAAGAAAGATTACTTAGAAATTCTTCAAAGAATCAAAAGTAGAGAATAGCTCTCAAGTATGAATAAACTCTGAATTATTATTGAATTGTGTTTGAATTACAAGCATAAAACTTATTTATACTAACTATAAAACCTTAGAATCCAAAAAGGAAATAACAATTGATTTGGAATCAAAATCCTATCTTAAAATATCCTAATTACAATAGAATTATGAAAATATACTGAATCCCTGAAATTAAGGAAAAAAATATGATAAAAATCTTTAAAAACGCGTCGCCTCGAAAAACGCGCCAACTTATTCTGCGTGTTCTCGCCGGGGCGAGAAAATTGAACTGAGACTTCTCGCCGGGGCGAGAATGGACAGTATGTTCTTCGCTGGGGCGGATCAATTTAGGCCGGGGCGAGCTTGAACAGTAAGTTTCTCGCCGGGGCGAGAACTCTGCAACTTGGAATTCTTCGTCCTTTCTCATTTCCAACGCTTCCAACCTTGGCATGTTTGTTTGTATCATCATGACTAAATGTAAATCCTTAGAATCCGGGACCACACTCGATCTATCCTCGCTCCACATGCCTTGAATTTGAATCAACCCATTAATGCTCTCCTTGAAACGTTTAGCCCGAGCTCTCATCACGGGACCATCCGGCAAACACAAAGGATCCACTTTATGGATGTCAATCACTCCAGAGCCAAGGATGCCCTCATCACCTTGTGTATAAAGTTGCTAAGCAAATTAGTTGCTTACCCTTGTTATATCATGATCTTTATTTCAGCTAAGGCAGAAACGTCTAAATGGGACAAATGAAAAGGGAAGGTGCAAGAGTAGTTGCCTGATATGGCTTATGTACTAGTTTATCTTAAATGTTATTTGGTGATGTGAACTATTATTATATTAAGGGTATGTTTTAAGTTAAGGTTAAAGAACCTCGGGACCATGATTGTAAGACTTTATTACTATTTTGATAAACAATGTATGTTTATTATTCCGCATCAGTTAGAAAGTATGTTTGTTGTTGAGTATCGTGAACACCGAATTCGAGGTTAGGAAACCCAGATTTGGGGGTGTCACAGGTTGGTATCAGAGCTATAGGTTATAACCCTTAGGAGAAAGAGTCCTTAGGCTATAACCTGAGAGATGTAGAGGAATAGAAGGGGATAGAACTCATATAGAGTTATTTTTGGGTAGAAATTTATTATGATCTTAAAATTGAGGATTTGGATCATACGTTGGTGTTATTAAGCTTGTGGATAATTTGAGGAATATTTATTGATGAGATAATATGGTAAAGTGAAGACCATTAATTACGGACGATCCATTGTAAACTAGAGTTATAGATATTCGAGGTAATTAGATTAATCATTTGATGCTATTGATCAATTCTGTAGCTATTGATTAATTTTTGTGGCTATTCATTAGATAAGATATTGGAGTGATGTTGTATGGAGTTTCTTTGTGATGAAAAGAGGGTACCTTAGAATCTGTTGGGTTAAGGTTTGCAAGAAAGAAATGATTGATTCGATAAATAATGAATATATCGATATTTTGAAGTGTTAGTTAAGTTATTAAGCTTTATGGTGGAATGCCAGGTGAGACAAAGGTAATGAACTCATATAGAGTTGTTAAGCAAAAGTTAAGAGTATTGAGATGAATGATTTATATGCAAAAAAAAAATTTAAGAGATGACTGATGGCAATTTAGATTTTTTTGATGATTAGAAAGGAGAGATAACGGAGAGGTTATAAGAAATGAACCAATGGTAGATTTAGTGTCTGATATGGAAAAAGTATCTAGAGACGGAACTGAATGATGAGATAATGGAAATTCCTAAGGAGGATCAATTGGAGCCCGATATAAGGAATAGATAGAGGAAATGAAAGAAAGAAAGGTTAAGTCTGAGAGTTATAAGACCTTTGTGAGTCGTAATGAATGAAGAATAGTGGTCAATGTATATGTACTAGTATATCTATGCATGTAAGAAATGTGAATCTCAGTTTTTGTACAGCTAGCAGTATATCTGTTGTAAGTCCCAACTTTGTGTAAGTTGTGGAGTAGTTATGTGAATCCCATCTTGTTGTTAATAACAAAGGGATAAGTGGATATCAGGAATGCTATATGATGTAAGTAGTACGAGGTACTAAGATGGGCTTATTAGTATTTACTAAAGGTGCCTTGAGTTGATATGATGATGATACATCCCCACTTTTCAGATCTAGGGGAATGCAGTTCTTATTAATCCCATCTTTTGTGTCTTAATGGGATAGTTAACATTTATAGGAATATGCCAGAATTATAAGTGTTTGACACACTAAGGGGTGTATGAATATAAATGTGGTATTATTATTACACAATTGATTGTGATCGTTTTGTGCCTTGACTCTTAAATGATAACATCAGTAGAATATTGCACAATGTGTAAAACAAGAAGGATTTATGTAAGATTTTGTTTAGAACAAACAATGTTGTCAAGGAGACAACCCCGATACACGAGGGTGGAAGAGTCAGTGAATAACGAGGAGGGTCAGACTGACCCCAAGAAGACCTTTGCGAACTTGTTAGAGGAAACGATGCAAGGCAGACCAGCCATTGCGATTGTTCGGCCATGAAGTCACATGGCGAACTTTACGGGTTTCAAATTACTAGGACCACTGGAGTTTCGTGGGAATACGGATTCGAGTGAAGCCCAGACATGGGTAGAAGAAATGGAGAAAGTTTTCAAGGTCGCAAGAGTGACCGAGGAACAAAAGACTTCGTTTGCCACTTTCATGAGGAAAGGTGAGTCAAATTATTGGTGGAAGGCGAATAGAAGCCGAGCTGGGGAAGGCACAACTGCGTGGACTCGTTTTAAGGAGTTGTTTTTCGAAAAATTACTTTCTAGAAAGCACACAGGCAAGTATGGAGATAAAGTTCTTAGAACTGGAGCAAGATGATATGTCAGTAGCAGAGTACGCAACGAAGTTTAACGAACTAGCTAGGTTTGCTCCACACCAAGTGGACACTAGAGCTAGGCGAACAAAGAGATTTGAACAAGGGTTGAAGCCCTGGGTGTATAGTAAGGTTGTGGTTTTGCAGATCAACACATTTTCTACGTTACTTAAGGAAGCAATCGTTGCCGAGGAGGAAATGAAGTGTTGACAAAGCACAACCAAAATCAGAAAAGTCATGATGGTCACAAGGAAGGTAGCCGTGGGGGAAGTAACCTGAATAAAAGGAAAGGGATCGATAGCCAATCTTGCGGAGGCAACAAGTCTGGAGGAGAGGCTAAGAAGGGTATATTCGTCCTAGTGTATCTCCGTGGGGAGCGCCAGTTCTGTTCGTAAAGAAGAAGGATGGATTGTTAAGGCTTAGTATCAACCAGAGGGAGTTGAACAAAGTTACGATTATGAATAGGTATCCGCTGCCCAGGATAGACGATCTGTTTGATCAACTTAAGGGAGCGAAATTCTTTTCAAAGATTGATTTAAGGACGGGCTATCATCAACTAAGGGTGAGACAAGAGGATATCCCGACGACGGCATTCAAAACTCGTTATAGACATTTTGAGTTTCTGGTTATGTCATTTGGACTGACAAATGCACCAGCAGCATTCATGGATATGATGAACAGAGTGTTCAAGCAGTACTTGGACAAGTTCGTGGTAGTATTCATCGATGACATCTTGGTGTATTCAGTGATAGAGGAAGAACATGCTGAACATCTAAGGATTGTTTTGGAGGCATTAAGAAGGGAGAAGTTGTACACGAAGTTTTCAAAGTGTGAATTTTGGTTGCAAAAGGTGCAGTTTCTAGGTCATGTCATTGACCGGGATGACATTTCGGTAGACCCAGCCAAGGTGGAAGCTGTTATCAATTGGGAGCAGCCGAAGATGCCGACGGAGGTCAGGAGTTTCCTAGGGTTAGCGGGATACTATCGGAGATTCATCTAGGATTTTTCGAATATAGCATCGCCGTTGACCAATCTAACCAGAAAGACGGTAAAGTTCATTTAGACGGAGAAATGCGAGGAAAGTTTCATGGAGCTGAAGAAGAGACTTAGCCAAGCACCGGTGTTGGGTTTACCGGACGACACTGGAGGTTTTGTAGTGTACAGTGATGCGTCACACAAAGATCTTGATTGTGTGCTAATGCAGCACGGCAAGGTCATTGCGTACGCTTCACATCAGCTGAAGGACTATGAGAAGGGATACCCAACTCATGACCTGGAGTTAGCAGCAGTAGTATTCGCCTTGAAGATATGGAGGCATTATCTATATGGAGAGAGGTGTGAGATATATACAGATCACAAGAGTCTGAAATACATCTTCACTCAGAAGGAGCTTAACATGAGGCAGCGCCGATGGTTACAATTGATCAAGGATTACGACTGTGAGATTTTGTACCATCCGGGCAAAGAAAATGTAGTGGCAGATGCCCTGAGTAGGAAAGGCAGAGAGAAATTAATGAGGCTCACAACTCAGGCAGAGGTGATAAAGGAATTCGAACGTCTAGAATTGGAGGTTAAGTATCCGATGGAGACGGACGGGAAATTGTTTACAATGACAGCGAGCCCGACCCTATTGGATCAAATTAAGGAGGCTCGTGAAAAGGATGAGGATTGTGATTCAATAAAGAAACGAATTGCCGAAGGCGAGAAGCTTAAGTATAAGATTGATAGCACTGGGTTGATAAGGTTTGAAGGGAGAGTCTGGGTACCGTTAGATCTGGAATTGCGGGAAGAAATCCTTCAGGAAGCTCACAGCACGAAGTACTCAGTACATCCTGGGAGCACAAAGATGTACCAGGACTTGCAACGAAATTTTTGGTGGCCGAATATGAAACGAGAAGTGGCAGAGTGCGTCAGCCGATGTCTGACATGCCAGCGGATTAAAGCAGAGCACCAACGACCGAGCGGACTACTTCAACCACTAGAGATTTCGGAGTGGAAGTGGGAGCACATCACAATGGACTTGTGGTGGGACTGCCACCAACTCATAAGGGTTTAGACGCCATCTGGGTAATTATGGATCGTCTAACCAAGTCTGCTCATTTTCTGCCAATCAAGATACGGTATAATCTGGAGCAATTAGCAAAGCTTTATGTGAAAGAGATAGTGTCACGACATGGAGTGTTGGTATCAATTGTATCAGACAGAGATCCGCGCTTCACGTCAAATTTTTGGAAAAGTACGCAGTTGAGGTTAAGTACAGCGTATCATCCTCAAACCGACGGCCAGAGCGAGTGAACGATTCAGACCTTAGAAGATATGCTTCGGGCAGTCGTGACGGATTTAAAGGGCAGCTGGGATGACCATTTGCCACTGGTGGAGTTTGCTTACAACAATAACTATCATGCCAGTATCGGCATGCCACCGTACGAAGCGCTATATGGAAGGAAATGCCGAACCCTGATGTGTTGGGACAAGGTTGGGGAGCGAAGATTGCTGGGACCAGAAATGGTGCAGCAAACTACAGACATCGTGCGGCTGATCAGAAACCGTCTAGTAGCAGCTCAAGATCGCCAAAAGAAATATGCCGACTTACATCGTCAGAAGCGAGACTTTAAGGTTGGTAGCTTTGTATTTTTGAAGTTGTCTCCCTGGATCCGTTTTGGGAAGAAGGGCAAATTGAGCCCTAGGTTCATAAGACCGTTCGAGATTTTGAGGCGAATCGGCGAGGTGGCGTACAAGGTAGCGTTACCTCCTGAGCTTGAGCACATTCACAACGTGTTTTATGTGTCAGTGTTGCGGCTGTATAAACCAGGCTATAAGCACTTATCTCCTATGAACCAATCCAAGTCGAGAAGGACTTAACGTACGAGAAAATTCCTGTCCAGATACTCGATAGGAAGGAACAGAAGCTGAGGAACAAGACCATCCATTCCGTCAAGGTTCTCTGGAGGAATCACGCAGTCGAAGAAGCTACGTGGGAACTCGAAGAGAAGATGAAAGCGAATTATCCGTTTTTATTTGAGTAACCCTATTTTTACAATTCTGAGGACGGAATTTTTATAAGGGGGGAGGGATGTAATGCCCGTAAATTTTGAACGTCATTATTAATTAAATATAATTTAATTTTAATTAGTTAACTTTGTGTTATTAATTAAACCTTTGGGTGTATTGGTGGATTATGTGACTATGTGGCTTATTGACATAAATTTGTGTTAAGGGGATCACTAGTAGTATATTTAAACTAGTGAGCAAACCCTAAGGCTTTATATCCACAAAGTTGGCAAGATATTTACTAAATTAAGTATTCAAGTAAATTGAATATAGTTAGTAAATAAGGTGTGTGAATTAATTAATGATAGTAATTGTTGATGAGATATGGTCCAAATTGGATTATAATTATTAATAGTTAATTTAGTAATTATTGATTGATTGACTAAGTTACTTAATTAATGAACCTAGTCCAATCATTTATATTAATCATGGATTTGAGTATTAATTGTGTGGCTTATTAAGTGAGCTATCATGGGGTTAAATTAAATGACCCAATATTGCATTAAATAGATTAGGATTTTATTAGCCTAATCATTTAAATTGGAAGTCAATGGTAATTAATGTGTGGTCCAAAACCTAGCCACTTGATTTATTAAATGTGTAACAATTGTTTATTTATTTAAAGCTAATTGGGAAAACATTTTGGGACAAAATCCCTCCTTGTCGTGCACTTAGGAGAAAGGAGGAGTAAGTTGATTTCAAACTTTATTTTAATTAAGTAGCTAGCTTGTGTGGGAAGTTGTAATGGTAGACTTGACATCATAGCTTCCTATAATGTCAAGTAGCTACCTATGAAGTGTCATAGCTTCCTAATGTGTCACTAGCTACCCTAGTGACACAAGTCTTTCACTAGCTTCATGATGACAAAAGGTAGAGGTTTCTTGCTATTATCCAATTAGTAAGCCTTTTATCCAAGGGACAATAAAGATATGGGGGATATTAGTAACTCTTACACAAAGGACAAGGTTGTCAAGCTCCCATTGGTGGAAAATCTAATTAGCACACTTAAAGATAAGATTAAGGCTAAATGGAAGGGATAAGGTGAACTCCTATATCCAAGGGGCAAGAAAGATGTGGGGGATAATAGCATGAATTCTAATTTAGCATTATACTTGCAAGTATTCTATCCTTTCATTTCATTTCAAGTTCATTTCTTCTTTTCATCTCCTTCTTTCATTTCTCCCAAGCAAGAACATAGAGTAAGAGCTTAGAGAGGAAAAGAGAGTGAGATTAGCATAGTTCATGCATCCCAAGTTCATCATATACTTTGGTAGATCAAGGAGAGTAGCTACAAGATCAAGGTGAAACCCTAAACCATTTCCTTCTTTCTTACTTTGTTTTATTTTCATAGTTTTTGAGAGGTTTTGTTCTAAGACTCAAGAATCATTAGATCTTCATGCTTCATGTATAGATCTAATCCTCTTGAGTGTTAGAATGGAGATTCAAAGGAAGAAAAGGAACTTATGTTCTTAAAGGGTAAAAACCCTAGCTTTTCTTCACTTGGATCACCCATAACTTGGGATCTACAACTTGGATTTGTGATCCGTCGAAAGAAGGTGCTAGGTACATGAGTTAGCTAGTAAACCCAAGTGGTAGAACACAAATCTAATAATTTTTGAAACCTTGGGGGCTATTTTCCCAAAACAGTCCAGCTATAAAACTTAAAGCTTTAAAACCCTAAAAGCTTGCTGTCCACGTTTTTCCAAAGGTTGTTTCGGCCCGTTATGAATCTTTTAAAAACCTAGAAAAAATCACAAAGGTACCTTAAGAAGTTATCTACAGGTAGGAAAAAGAACGAACACGTTTCGATGTGTGGTTTTTGTGTAATGGCTTTTACCGTGAAGGACTCCTAAATATTCTTACCCGGATTACTCACTGTGTATACCTAGGAAAAATATGAAATTTTTACAGTGTGTTTATATAGGTTTATGAAAAATGTAACAAGATTCGGAGGTTTTGAGTACTTTAAATATAGTAAATCACTTTCTAAAATTCCAGAAATATTTGTGGATCATTGTTGGATAATATACTATCCAGATCCAGAGGATAATAATTTTTAGAACCTATTTGCTATTTTGCATAATAATGTTTTAGTTATGGTTAAAAGAAAATAAATGGTTAAATAATGTCATAAATGAGAAAAATAGGATGTTAAAGTTTAGGTACTCCTATTATGGTGTAATATAACCTATGTGAGGTATTTTGGCAATCTATTATGATAAATAATATTTATGACCTTTTATGGGTATTAAATAAGTTGTTTAATAAAGGGTAAAATAATTAAAATAAATTGTTTATTCGCCTAATAACTTATTAAAATATTGCTATGATATTTGTAATATTAGAATTCGATGTTTTTAAGTAAACAAAGAAATATTAAGATTAAAACTTTATGGAAATATTATTGAATGGGTAATAATAATTGTTTTAAGCATTAATAAATGATTAAGATATTATTAAAATGGCTAATAATATTAGATTAAAATATTATTAATGATATGAGAATTAAAATATTATTAAGAGATTAATAATATAAGATTAAAGTATTATTGGATGATTAAAATATTATTAAGATGTTAATAATATTAGTAAACGAATAAAAGTGTTATTAGTGGACTAATAATACTAAGAGGTTAATTAAATATTATCAGGATTAATTATATTAAGTGTCTTATAGGATTTACGATAGTTTATTAACTTGTGTGTGCTATGTGATTTGCTTAATTGTTAAATAAATAGCATAAGTAAGCGTATCGATATACAACTACGCAGTACTAATTAGTAGATCGACGTTATCAATGTTAGATTCTTCAAGGCCAATTAGTTAAAGCTAGAATTATTTGTAGCTGAGCAGACAGGCAAGTTCCCTAACTCAAACTCGAGTTATGAGTTTTGAAGCATGTTAGTGAATAATTATTGTTGATTATTCACATCTGTACTGGTTATTGAGATTCGCACCTTGTGCAATTTAATTCCTATTCTATTGTTATTGAATTGTGAATTAGATTTAAGTTCTTTCAAGCATGAACTGTTTATGAGATAGATCTATGTTATTTGTATCAGCTAGATCAAGCATGTCTAAATTTGTGAAATCAAATGTATTTTAAAAGTTGTTCTTATTAATTTGCTATAGTAAGAACTCTTGGCTGAGAAAAGGATAAATTTGATTAACGCATGATATCAATGCTGGTTTATTAAGTGTTTATGCATAAATCACGGGGTATGAAAGACTGATCCCCTTGATTACCAAAACTTTTTAAGAGGTCCAGTTTAAATGCTGAGAAACTTGGCAAATGTCTATGGTTATTTTCAACCACTCAGTAACTGTCATTCAATTATTCGAATATTCAATTGTTAACTATTAATTCATGTTTCTTCATAATGTTATACTGTCGTTGAACATTAAAAGCGAAACTTCCTTCTATTCATGATATATCTCCCTTGTGTATAAACTTGCTAAGCAAATTAGTTGCTTACCCTTGCTATATCATGATCTTTATTTCAGCTAAGGCAGAAACGTCTAAAGGGGACAAAGGAAAAGGGAAGGTGCAAGAGTAGTTGCCTGATATGGCTTATGTACTAGTTTATCTTAAATGTTATTTGGTGATGTGAACTCTTATTATATTAAGGGTATGTTTTAAGTTAAGGTTAAAGAACCTCGGGACCATGATTGTAAGACTTTATTACTATTTTGATAAACAATGTATGTTTATTATTTCGCATCAGTTAGAAAGTATGTTTGTTGTTGAGTATCGTGAAAACCGAATTCGAGGTTAGGAAACCCGGATTTGGGGGTGTCACAGGGACTCTTCACTGGGGCTGCCTCAACTTTTAACTTCTTCTTGAGTGATTTGGAGGGAATGGGCACAAGAGACAAAGATTCTTCAGACTGTGATGATTCATCCTTTAGTGTACTGGCTTTTCTTTTCCCTTTGTCTGACTTTGAAGTCCCCTTGCTGCTGCTACCAGATATTCTCAATCTCTTGTTCTCCATGGGGTTCTTCTTCCAATTGTCAAACAATTTGGGTGACATGATCTTGTGAACATTTAGGGTTTCTCCCTCATTATCCCCAATCTTGTTTTTCAGCCTTTTCTTCAATATGATGCTCAAGAACCTTCCATAGTAAACCTTTAAGACAGGTTTATCGAGGCCTTCACTTTCCTGACTTCTTTGGATAACTAATCAGACAGCATAGCTCCAAAATTTATCTTCCTCTTCATGACAATGGCAGTCATAATTTTCAGTTGCAGATCACTCACAGTATCATAGGCGGTATCTTTACATAGGATACATTTGCCCACAATCTCAGCTAAGAATTCGAACTTCTCAGGAAATTCCTTTTTCTTCATTCCTTTCAGATGGGGATTTTTCACATAGCCCATCAATTTCTTGCCTTCATCAGAATTGATTTCTTCCAGAGATGATAGACCTTGGTTGGTAAATCCCAGACATTGATTGATTTTTGTAGCATCTATCTTTAGTTTCATTCCACGAACTTTTGTAGTCAGAACATCACTATCAATTACTGCATTCTGGCAGAATTCTTTGACAAGATCAGAGAAGATTTTGGTGTTCGACCCTATGCATTCTGAGAATCTTGCTTGCTTCACAATTTTAAGGATATCCTTGAATTTCTCATCTAATTCTCCAAATTTGTCGAAACCAAGTTGGATACCTGATACTACTTGACAATTTTCCATAACAAGGGTTGAAGAATACTTGACTGTAGGTGGGGATTTGAAGCAATAAGAGTTTTGGAGTTTTTGGAGGTTGTTAATTTTGGTTTGCAGAAGATTTAATGATTTTAGGGTTTGAGAGATCAGCACGGTTTTGTGAGAGGAACCATCTTGATAACTGATAGGAAGGAGCAACCGTCAGTATTTGAATTCTGACTTATATCAGTTCCCTCTTTTTATCAAGTACACGTGTGGGAGACCCATTTGCTGAACGTGGCCAAAACTATTGTAACTTCCATAACTGTTGCACATCAGTTACCCTGACCTAAGAACGTGGCCATGTCCTTTTTGACCATTGACTTTGCCCGTTCATAGAGTGACTTGATGTCTTTGCTTTTCACTCTACGATCATGTCTTTGAGAACAGAGTTTGGTCACACCTACTGCTGCTTAGATACTGATTTGCACTTATCTTAGTGAGTGCAGTCTTTGAAGAGAGAGTCTCCATTTAGGTTTGTAGTGGCCTCCTTCTAGGATAAGTAATTTTTGAAGGGACCTTGTTTTCTCTTGATATCTGAGATGATAATCTTCATGCCTTGTATCTGATCCTGTAGTAGAGCTGAATTATCTACTTGATGAAGACTTTCCTTTAGGACCAGCTTCTTTCTCTTCTAGAGAGTCCCATGATCAACTCTTCTTTAAGGGATCAGCTTTTTCTCCTTTGTTTCATTTACAACTTGAGCTCTGGAGAAATTTTAGTGATTGCATTCCCATTCAGTCTTTCAACAGGATTAAGGAAGCTCAGAAAGGGCAGGCCTCTAAGTTTGGAGCTTAGGGCTTGGTTTGTCTTTGAGGTGCTTATTTGAGGGAAGACTGCTTTGATTTAAGTGGAAAGAATGTCATCACTGTACTTCTTGGATTTGGTTAGATATGATGTATGGGAGTAGTGTTTTATATGTTGTAATCGTAGAGTCAATGTACTCTACGATCATGATGTCAATCATAGTGACTCTATGACTTGGAATAGTATTCTGACCTGGTTTGACAGTCGTAGAGTTTAGGGACTCTATGATCTAAGATGAGGATTCATTTGGTTCATCAGCCACAGAGTTTTGGGACTCTGAGTCTGGGAAAGGGTTGTGAATGATGGATTTGTCAACCCAGGGACTATAGAAGTTTCTCATACTGCTTGAGCCATGATGCAGTTGAGATTTGCAGATGAGGACTTAATGATCTGCTCCTTTATATGCTAGAGAATCCTTGACCCAGTATGTTCACATACCATTTGTTAGGATCAAGTGAACACTACTGCACCAAAAGTTGTAGCTTTGTATCTCTTCATCATTCTTCATCTGGTCGTAGAGTATTCTTCTTTAGCACTGGTTACTCTACGATCGTCTCATCTGTGCTGCTATCGTAGAGTTGATGAAGACCTGGTTCTTGTATGCTTCTTGAGGAACTGTATTATGCTGAATGGAGCTCCAACTTTTGAGGGAGTCTCACTGGAAAATCACACCCTTGCCATTTGTCAGAAGTTTGTTGATGAAGATCTCTAACTTCTTCCTTGAATGTGCTTGAGTGAAGATAGAGCAATCATGATACATGCAATTTAAATAAATTTCTAACTTGGTACCCAATATTCTTTGGGTCCTGTTGGGTTAGTTCTTTTGAAAGCTCGAGTCTTTTTCAGACTGTGGTTTCACAATTTGCATTATGTAGCTTGCATGTGATGATGATTTAAACATGCTGCATGAGAGTGTGTGTGAGATCAACCATGTGTGGAACTGATGTGGATTCTCAAACCTTTTCCGTAGATAAGTTATGTTCCAAGCGTTTGAACCTTAGTAGAGTAGTGGTCAGTTCTGTGAGTTGTACCTAGATGGTTCGTAGAGTTGATCAGTCTCTACAACCCTTCAATGTACAATAGCAGACATGACTACACTCTATGATTTGTCAAAGACTTGGACATGAAGTAATGCATCACTCATCAAATAAGGTATGAGAACTAAGGTAGGATGTATATAGCTCATTAAGCACAGTCACCTCTTAAATAATAGGGTTAATAGCATGAGGTGATATTTCAGATTACAATCCCTACTAGGTTTTCCACATCAAAGAATAAACTCTCAACATCAAGATAAATAATTATGAGTCTTAATCAGTACACACAACAACAATTGCAAAACAGTTTAAGCACATTTTTACTCTTTTAGCAACAAGAAAGGAGATGATTCTATTTGAAGACTTCAGATATTTTTCTTTTCAAGAGCTTTATTTTCAGCCTCAAATATGGATAGACAGTAAAGTGAATATTAGGCCATTATTCTCACTTTCTTTCTTTCTCCTTTTGAGGTAGAAAGTGATTTCTTGATATGCTACTGAGGTAAAAAGATATGCAGTTGGACATGCAATTTGTGCAATATATATATTTTAACAGTCAAGGATATTGACAGTGTAGGGAGACAAAGTTAGATACCTCACTGATGTCAATTTCTTGACAGTCAGTGGTGCTGCTAGTGATGATGCACTTCCTCGTTGATTGATGATTTATAATTCCACTAAACATTGTTGGTATCATCATTTGTTCTTTCATTGTGCTGCATTGACTGATACATTGAGCACATCTTTGAATTCTGCACTTAGTTAGTTATGGCATCCCATAGTCATTGATACGCTTGAATGAACCTCTGGGATCATATTTTGTAAAGTAGGGACATGTCATATGTAGTTGAGAAGCTCATGGAGTCATCGTTGTAAGTGCATTGATGATAGCGTATTATCATTTTTATATCTCCTTGATCATCATTCGTAGGATTTCACAACTTATTAGGTGGAGATGCAGATTCCTTTTTGAATGGAGAATATCTTCGTTCTTGCTAAATCTGAACTATTTCCTCCTCATGAGATAATCGATCTACTCATTGACATCAGCATGCCTGGTGATGATGATTTTTCCGTTTAAGCCCATGGAACAGCCTGGATAGCTTAGGACAGTTTACCTGTACATACAATTTTCAACTTGTTAGCTTATTTGCCTTTATGTCTTATCAACCAATATCGAGATTTAGAACTGATCTAAATTTGTGTCTTGGATCTACTCAAAGCGTTAACTTTATCATATTCATGAGAACCTGTTCTGATACCAATTGTTGGTTCCCGGGGACACAATAGGGATCTAGAAGGGGGGTTGAATAGATCCTTAAAACCTTTTTCATTTTATCCATGAAAGTATAACAATTATGAATAGTAGAATCAATTCATGCACAATGGAATATACTTTAATAGCCCCTTCATAGATGTAAACATAATCTCAGTTCAATCGATAAATCTACGATATGGTTGATGTAATGTCCTAAATATTTATAGAACTTATAAATATGATATTGAATGACTAAAATTAGCTGTAAAGTTAATTTCGAGGACGAAATCTTTTGAAGTAGGGGTGAATGTAATATCCTGAATATTTATGAGGCTTATAAATACGATCATATATGGTTAGAGGTTAATTTAGTGACCTAAAACTAGGTATCAAGAAATTTAAAACCTTAAGCCCTAATGAAATTCGAATTTTGTAACATATGTGCTTAATAAAGATCGAAATGATATTTCGAAGCAGGTGTTTTGTGATTATATTATGTAAACGATGAATTAGGTCAAATAAAATTTTTTTGGTCAAGCTGCTTAGTCGTGCTTACATTGACAAAATGATTTGTCGTGCTTTCCACGATTTCACCAAGAAGTATCTTGACAAATTATTTTTGACAAGTTGCTATGTCGTGCTTAAGAATGACAAAGTGATTTGTCGTGCTTACGGTAACAATGTAACGAATGCAATTTTTGTGATTGAATAAAAATATTTATTGAATTATATAAATATTTTTATTAATTTACTTAGCTAAATAAATAATTTATTAAGTTTTTGTGAAATGGGTATATGTTAAGTTTAATAATGTTAAATGTTATTTGAATGTGATTTGTTATGTTTATTCTAATTTAATTTAATAATTAAATTAGATGATGAAAAGTTTTATTTGAATTAATGATTTATTTGAATAATATAATTCATTTGGTGTTATTGTTATTGGTTAAATAAATTTATTATTTAAGTTAGTAAGGTTTAATTAAATTTATTTAATAATAAGTTCAATTAAATTAGAAGTGTGACAATTAAAACTATATGTTATAATGGTTTATTAAAATAAATGAGAAAGTGTTTTATTTAGTTTTACCAAACAAGGCCTTATGACCTTTGGTTGGAAATAATGGGTTATTTTAATTTTTGTATTACCAAACAAGCCTTAGAGGCTTTTGAATTGTGTAACTGATGATTTAATTGGTAAATATACTTCCATCAGTTTTTATTTTGCTTGTCAGTTGATTAAAAGAAAAGAAAATACAGAGTTTAAAAAAAGAGAAGGAAGAAAGAACAGAGTTCTATCAAGTGAGAATAGAGAGAAATTGTGAGTTTAAGAGTTTGTGGATTGAGAAGAGTTTGTGATTGAAGAGAATTCTAAGTTCTTAAAGCAATAGTAGGTATAATTCTTTTCCTCTTTGTTTTACTTTACTGTATATGGTTTCTAGTTTTCTGTATGTGAACTCAATTGCTCAAAAGATGAAATATTTGATATAAATGTTAGAAAGCATGTGTTAGATGATTATGTGATGATTATCGATTAATTTGAATGATTAATCCATGAAATCATGTTTTGGAATTGAGTTTTTAGTTTTTACAGAGTTTTATTTCATGAATTGTATATATGTATGAAAATTGATGCTTAAATTAGTTATTAATTGGTTAATTGATAATTGTTTATGATTATTTGATGAAAAACAAGAATAATGCAAGAAGAATGGTGTTAATTGGTTGAAAAATGAATTTACAGAGCTTGATTTCATGAAAGTGGTCAAAACTTGAATAAATTATTTAACAGTGAAATTCTTGGGTTTAAATTGGTTGTTTATGTGTTAGAATGATTAAAATGTTTAGTAAACATGTTGGGTAAATGTTTTGTATTTTATATGATGTCTGGGTATATTTAATTTGTGTATTGGATGGTAGAATTCGGAAAATTTGGCCAAATTTGGGCTAAGTTTTCACTGGTTCGCGACTGTAGGAGACGACTGCCGAGTCTCTCGCCCCGGCGAGAGAAATGAGCTGTTAATCCTCGCCCCGACGAGAAAATTATAAAGGAAATCTTCGCCCCGACGAGCTTTTTGTTAAGAAAATTCTCGCCCTGGCGAGGGAACAGTAACTAGAATTTAAAATTTTTATTTTCTTTCTCATACTGCTATGATGCTATAAACAAGTTTAAAACTTAATTAAGTGACTACTGAATTGCCAAGATGGTTGTTAAACTAGTATTTGTTATTTGTGGTATGCTAAATGAGATATTATAATAAAATGAGATAAAGTGCAAGCTTAATACGTTTTTAATCTTGTGACTAATTATGTTATCATTTTATAATTAAATGTATAGGTTGTTTAAGGATCGTGAGATATTTAATTTGTAATCTACGCTTGAGGCAAGTTGTTCTTCCCTTTTAACTTGTTAATTTATTCAAAGCAAGTTTATTTATATTGAGCAAGCTTATTGACCTTAGCTTATTAATATTCAAGCAAGGTTACTATCATGTTAATACTTAAGCTTTATTCCAATCATAGTTTGTTATTCGAATTTCGAGTATAGTTTCTATTGAACAAACTTTATTGTTGAATCGAATGTATTAAAGACTAGCAAACCCTTATTGATTCAGCTAGTCCTTAGTTGATGAGCGATTCAAAGACTTAGAATATTTTCTATACTTGTTCCAAGCCAAGTTCCTTTTGGTACAAATTCAGACGATAAACTGAGATGAACAACCCTAATATGGGGGATTACTTACGCGACAACGTTAAAATGTTTGTGCACAATACATTGTACAAAGGGCTGATCCCCCTGAGTACGAGATGGAAGGTCCATAGTCTTTAAGACTATTAAAGGTTATGGTAGAGATACCAGTTAACCTAGGACATAGTTCGAGGTCTTGTGACCCTCAGATATAATTTCTAAATCTTAAATCTATTTTCCTTGAATCGAGCATTTAGAGGAGCTTTTAAACTTTGATCATTTATTAACTGAGATTCAGAAAACTATTATTCCTCTGTTGAAAATCATTTCATTCAAATATTATTGTTATTGTACTTGTGAGCAATTGTTTGCTCACTCTTGCACTAATCATTGCAGCTAAGCCAGAAAAGCAGGACGAGCCGTCCACGAGTAAAGGAAAGGGCAAGTTGCAGAAGTAGCTTAAGACTTGTTGTCTACTTAAAGTTTATTTGTAACAAAAACTTATTTATAATTATGTTTTATTCCGCATTGATGTATTAAGGTTAAGATAACCTGGGATTTGATTGTTTAACAGTTTGGTGATGTAACCCATTTTGGGAAGATGTTTACTTAAGTTTATTTAATTGTTCTTAATTATGGGTAGTTAGATGTGAATGTTTGAGATAGTGAACACCAAATCAGTGGAAATTAAGTACCCGGATTTGGGGGTGTTACAGGTTGGTATCAGAGCTGTAGGTTATGAACCTTTAGGTGGGGAAAACCTTAGGGTAGTAGCCTTTTAGAAGATAGAGAATATAGTGGTGATAAACTCTTATCGAGTTTTAAGGAATGGATTACGAAAATTCATAAAAGATAATAAAATGATTATGTGCTATGTGCTTACTTGATAACAAACTTATGTGCTCGCGAGTATTATCGATTAGTAATTAAAACTTAAAATTTTTTTGTCATGATGATTGATAGAGGAGAGCCCAGCCAGGCTAGGGAGGAGGAGGCCCGAGATATTCATGTAGTGCATGAGCAGTTAGTGCAGAGGGAGCCGTCCCCATTGGTCACAGTTGCAGATCCCGAGTACGAGCCTGAGACTGATCCTGAGGAGGATCCAGAGGAGGTTGAGGAGGAGGAAGAGGACCCTGAGAAGATATCACTAACCTTCTTAGGTGTTCAGATGTATGAGCAGGTGTATGATCGCAACATTGAGTTGCAAGATAGAGTGGAGGAGTTAGAGAGGCAGCTGGCCGAGTGACAGACTGTCTTGGAGCAGAAGAACAGTGAGATAGAGGAGCTAGATATACGTTTTGGAGACGTGGAGTGGAAGCTGGTTTATGTAGAGAGTGAAAAGGAGGAGTTAGAGGAACAGGCTGCGGAACGTCAAGCCACTTTAGAGCAGAAGGATGCTGAGATCCAAGACCTTTCATCACGTCTTGCAGAGGTTGAGCAGAGGCTGGCGCAGTCTGAGTATCGACGAGGACAGTTGATAGCCAGGAATGAAATCGTTTGAGATGAGTTGAAAAAGGAGTCAGCTGAGCGGGAGAGAGCTGAAACTGCTTGGTTGAGGGAGGTTAACCGCGCAGATCGTGTTGAATGTGAGGTGCGGTCAAAGAAGGCCAAGATTGACGAGATGGAGTATATTTTTCATACCACAATGGATAGAGCTCAGGATCGAGTTCATCGTCATCCAGATGTAATGGGTCGAAGGATGGTGACTCGTATTATGGAGCAGGAATGCCAGGAAGCTGTGCGTCGTGGGTTGTCATCGTAGATTATGATTAGATTTGTTATTATGAAATTTATGAGTTAATAAGTTATAAATCCCAGTTTTATATAATGGGATAGAATAATGATGTAATCCTGGAACTTTATGATGTTAGGATAGATGATGTAAATAACTACGATACTATTTTTATTATGTTTTAAAGCAGTAAATGAATAAAATGCGAAAGTTTATCAGATGTGTTGTATGTTAAGTATTGTTTATAAATGTTTAAGTTAAGACTTAAATGTTTAAGTAATTGAGTAAAAACCTAATAGCACGAATTCTTAACAGTAAAATGCCGCCAAAGAGAAGACAAGCCCGTCAACAGACCCCTGAGGGATCGACCAACAACTTTGAAGAAGCCAGTGCCAACCCAATGCAACAGTTGGTGGATTTGCTCACGGGAGCATTTGTGAATCAACCTCAAGCCCAGTCCACAACATTCAAAGACTTCAAGGCTGTAGGACCCCTAGAATTTCAAGGGTCTATGAATCTGATAGAGGCTCAAACGTGGGTCATGGAGATGGAGAAGGTGTTTGATGACGCTAGGGTCAATGAGGACCAAAAGACGGCATTTGCAACGTTCATGCTCAAATCAGAAGCTAGCTACTGGTGGCAAGCAAATAAAACCCGAGGTGGGCAAGGGATAATACCGTGGGAGCGATTTAAGGAGATGTTTTTCGAGACCTATTTCTCAATAAGTGCTCAGAATCAGATGGAGGTGTAGTTTCTAGAGCTGAAGCAAGGTACTATGACGGTACCCGAGTATGCAGCAAAATTCAATGAGCTGGCAAGGTTTGCGCCATATCAGGTCAACACGGATGAGCGAAAGGCTAGAAGATTTGAGCAGGGATTGAAGCCCTGGTTATATAGTCGAGTTTCGTTGTTTCAACTGAACTCATTTGCGGCAGTGTTAGAAAAAGCGATTATCGCCGAAGGGGGAAGTGATTCTCTGTCCAAGTACAATTAGGAGCAGAAGAAAAAGAAGAATGAGAATGAAAATAAGGCAAGTGGTAGTCATGGGGGTAGTGGCCAGAAAAGAAAGTGGAGTGATAGTAACTCTGCGGGAAGTCAGCAGGGTAATCAGAAGAAGAAGATAGAGGTGTGCAACAACTGTGGAAAGAGCCATATAGGTGCTTGTTTGAAGGGTAAGAGGGTATGCTTCAACTGTGGACAGGAGGGTCATATTTCAACAAATTGCCCTAATCCGAAGAAAGGAGCATGTTTCATCTGCGGGTCGAAGGATCACTTTGCCCGAGACTGCCCTAAGAAAGCAACTACAGGTGGAGCCAGTGCAGGAAAAGGAAACAGCGGTAGAGGCAATCTGACTATCGCAGGACCGACACAGCCCAATCGACCTACCGCTCGAACATTCAACATGACGGTGCAGGATGCTGTGCAGTCAAAGGATGTAGTGTCAGGTATCATTCCAGCCAATAATGTTAATGCTTATGTATTGTTTGATTCGGGTGCTACTTGCTCATTTATATCCGATGATTTTGCTAAGAAATTAGAGTTACCTCAGGAAGAATTAGATTACCCCATGAATATAGAAATTGCAAATAGGGAAGTGATTCCTGTTAGGTTTGTCCACAAGAACTATAGAATAGATATTAATAGCCATATGATGACAGTAAACTTGATCCCAATTCGTCTTGGGGAGTTTGATGTCATTCTGGGAATGGATTGGTTGTTCAACCATGGGGCAGTTATTGACTGTCAAAAGAAGTGTGTGAATCTTAAGACTCCGTCAAAGGTTGTGTTTTATGGCAACAAGTCGCCTAGATAAACGAGTTGTCTGACGATGATGCAGGCCAGAAAGATGTTGAGACAAGGATGTGTAGGATATCTAGCCTACATAGTTGATACCCGAAAGGTGGGTGCAAAGCTGGAGGAGATACCAGTGGTTAGGGATTTTGCGGACGTGTTTCCTGATGATTTGCCAGGATTACCGCCAGATAGGGAAATTGAGTTTGTGATTGACTTAGCACCGGGAACGGCCCCTATATCGAAAGCCCCGTATCGAATGGCTCCAGTGGAATTAAAGGAGTTAATGGTGCAGCTACAAAAGTTGCTAGATAAGAAGTATATTCAACCGAGCGTTTCGCCGTGGGGAGCGCCGGTATTGTTTGTCAAGAAGAAGGACGGATCAATGCGTCTTTGCATTGATTATAGGGAGTTAAACAAGGTCACAATTAAAAACAAGTATCCTTTGCCAAGGATCGATGACCTGTTTGACCAGCTGAAAGGAGCGAGATATTTTTCAAAGATAGATCTGCGAAGTGGGTACCATCAGCTAAAGGTGAGGAAGGAAGACATACCAAAGACGGCATTTCGAACTAGATATGGTCACTATGAGTTTTTGGTTATGTCATTTGGTTTAACGAATGCGCCTACAACATTCATGGACTTAATGAATAGGGTGTTCAAACCATTTCTGGATAAATTTGTGGTGGTATTTATAGGCGACATTCTGGTCTACTCCAAAACTCAGGAAGAACACGTGGATCACTTGAGGGTGACATTGGAGGCGTTAAGGGAAGAGAAATTGTATGCAAAATTTTCGAAGTGCGAATTTTGGTTGGAGCGTGTTCAATTTCTTGGACATGTAATTGATAAAGACGGGATTTCAGTGGATCCAGCGAAAGTGGAAGCTGTGATGAACTGGGATCAGCCGAAGACACCGTCAGAAGTGAGGAGTTTCCTAGGTTTGGCAGGATACTACAGACATTTTATTCAAGATTTCTCCAGGATCGCCACTCCGTTAACGAATTTAACAAGAAAATCCGTGAAGTTTGTTTGGACGGAGAAGTGCGAAGAGAGCTTCCAAGAGCTAAAGAAGAGACTAAGTTCGGCGCCTGTGTTGTCTTTGCCAGATGATACAGGAAATTTTGTGGTGTATAGCGACGCATCGCATAAAGGACTTGGTTGTGTGTTGATGCAAAATGGTAAGGTTATTGCATATGCATCGCGCCAACTAAAAGATTATGAAAAAGGGTATCCGACCCATGATTTGGAGTTAGCAGCTGTGGTGTTTGCTCTGAAAATCTGGAGACACTATCTCTATGGGGAGAAGTGTGAAATATATACAGACCATAAAAGTCTGAAGTATATTTTTACACAGAAGGATTTGAATATGCGGCAGAGGAGATGGATAGAATTGATCAAAGACTATGACTGTGAAATTCTATACCATCAAGGGAAGGCTAATGTGGTTGCTGACGCTTTGAGTAGAAAGGGGTCGGGAGCAACTACTTTTGTTAACTGATCAGGAGAAGCTCGTAGCGGAAATGGTTAAATTGGAGCTAGAGGTGAAGTGTTTGCCAGAGTCTAATGAAAAATTGTTCCAGATGGAAACCCAACCAACAATGGTAGAAAAGGTGAAGGAAGCGCAACTTCACGATGAGGAATGTGATAAAATACGGCAAAGAGTGCTTAAGGGAGAAGAGCTTAAATACAAAATCGACACCGAAGGAATGCTGAGATTTGAGGGCAGAATCTGGGTTCTGTCAATGCCAGAGATCAGAGAAGAGATTTTGAACGAAGCTCACAGTTCAAGATTTTCGATTCACCCGGGTAGCACAAAAATGTACTAGGATCTTCGACAATATTTTTGGTGGCCAAACATGAAAAGAGAGGTTGTTGAGTGTGTTGCGAAGTGTCTCACTTGTCAGAGAGTTAAAGCAGAGCATCAACGACCAAGTGGTTTGCTACAGCCTTTGGAGATACCAGAATGGAAGTGGGAGGATATCACAATGGATTTTGTGGTAGGGCTTCCAACTACTCAGAAGGGGTATGACGCAATATGGGTCATAGTTGACAGATTGACGAAATCAGCACATTTCTTGCCTATCAAAATCAGATTCACTTTGGATCAGTTGGCGAAATTATACGTCAAAGATATTATCTCAAGACACGGTGTTCCAGTGTCAATAGTGTCAGACAGAGATCCACGTTTCACCTCAAAATTTTGGAGGAGTCTGCAAGCTTGTTTGGGAACGCAGTTGAGAATGAGTACAGCCTACCATCCTCAAACCGATGGCCAGAGCGAAAGAACAATTCAAATGTTGGAGGATATGCTTCGAGCGTGCATCATGGATTTTAAAGGCAACTGGGATGATCATTTACCTCTAGTCGAGTTTTCCTATAACAATAGTCATCATGCTAGTATCGGTATGCCGCCTTATGAAGCATTGTACGGAAGAAAGTGCAGAACTCCGTTATGCTGGGATGAGGTTGGTGAACGATGACTATTGGGACCCGAGCTGGTACAACAAACTGCTGAAATTGTCAAGGTGATAAGAGCCAGACTGATAGCCGCTCAAGATAGACAGAAGAAGTATGCTGATCAACACCGACAAAATCGTGAATTTGAAGTCGGCAGTTTTGTGTTTCTCAAAGTATCTCCCTGGAAGGGGAAAATCAGATTTGGTAAAAAGGGTAAGCTGAGTCCGCGATTTATTGGACCCTTTGAAGTACTAAAAAGGGTGGGTGAGGTAGCTTATGAGGTAGCTCTACCTCCTGAGTTAGGCCACATTCACAACGTTTTTCACATATCGGTGCTACGACCGTACAAGCCAGATTATAAACATGTAATAGAACATGAATCGCTACAATTTGAACAAGATTTATCCCATGAAGAGGTTCATGTACAGATAATAGACAGGAAAGAACAAGTACTTAGAAATAAAGTGATACCTTCTGTTAAGGTAATCTGGAGGAACCACAGTGCTGAAGAAGCAACGTGGGAACTCGAAGAGAAAATGATGCAAAATTTTCCTCAATTATTTGTTTAATCTTTATATTGCGATTCTGGGGACAGAATCTTTGTAAGGAGGGGAGAATGTAACGGACGATTTAATTGCGTTGTGATTCTGGGGACAGAATCCTTTTAAGGAGGAAAAGATGTAACGAATGCAATTTTTGTGATTGAATAAAAATATTTATTGAATTATATAAATATTTTTATTAATTTACTGAGCTAAATAAATAATTTATTAAGTTTTTGTGAAATGGGTATATGTTAAGTTTAATAATGTTAAATGTTATTTGAATGTGATTTGTTATGTTTATTCTAATTTAATTTAATAATTAAATTAGATGATGAAAAGTTTTATTTGAATAAATGATTTATTTGAATAATATAATTCATTTGGTGTTATTGTTATTGGTTAAATAAATTTATTATTTAAGTTAGTAAGGTTTAATTGAATTTATTTAATAATAAGTTCAATTAAATTAGAAGTGTGACAATTAAAACTATATGTTATAATGGTTTATTAAAATAAATGAGAAAGTGTTTTATTTAGTTTTACCAAACAAGGCCTTATGACCTTTGGTTGGAAATAATGGGTTATTTTAATTTTTGTATTACCAAACAAGCCTTAGAGGCTTTTGAATTGTGTAACTGATGATTTAATTGGTAAATATACGTTCCATCAGTTTTTATTTTGCTTGTCAGTTGATTAAAAGAAAAGAAAATACAGAGTTTAAAAAAAGAGAAGGAAGAAAGAACAGAGTTCTATCAAGTGAGAATAGAGAGAAATTGTGAGTTTGAGAGTTTGTGGATTGAGAAGAGTTTGTGATTGAAGAGAATTCTAAGTTCTTAAAGCAATAGTAGGTATAATTCTTTTCCTCTTTGTTTTACTTTACTGTATATGGTTTCTAGTTTTCTGCATGTGAACTCAATTGCTCAAAAGATGAAATATTTGATATAAATGTTAGAAAGCATGTGTTAGATGATTATGTGATGATTATCGATTAATTTGAATGATTAATCCATGAAATCATGTTTTGGAATTGAGTTTTTAGTTTTTACGGAGTTTTATTTCATGAATTGTATATATGTATGAAAATTGATGCTTAAATTAGTTATTAATTGGTTAATTGATAATTGTTTATGATTATATGATAAAAAAACAAGAATAATGCAAGAAGAATGGTGTTAATTGGTTGAAAAATGAATTTACAGAGCTTGATTTCATGAAAGTGGTCAAAACTTGAATAAATTGTTTAACAGTGAAATTCTTGGGTTTAAATTGGTTGTTTATGTGTTAGAATGATTAAAATGTTTAGTAAACATGTTGGGTAAATGTTTTGTATTTATATGATGTCTGGGTATATTTAATTTGTGTATTGGATAGTAGAATTCGGAAAATTTGGCCAAATTTGGCCTAAGTTTTCACTAGTTCGCGACTGTAGGAGACAACTGCCGAGTCTCTCGCCCCGGCGAGAGAAATGAGCTGTTAATCCTCGCCCCGGCGAGAAAATTATAAAGGAAATCTTCGCCCCGGCGAAGTCTCGCCCCGGCGAGCTTTTTGTTAAGAAAATTCCCGCCCCGGCGAGGGAACAGTAACCAGAATTTTAAAATTTTATTTTCTTTCTGATACTGCTATGATGCTATAAACAAGTTTAAAACTTAATTAAGTGACTACTGAATTGCCAAGATGGTTGTTAAACTAGTATTTGTTGTTTGTGGTATGCTAAATGAGATATTATAATAAAATGAGATAAAGAGCAAGCTTAATACGCTTTTAATCTTGTGACTAATTATGTTATCATTTTATAATTAAATGTATAGGTTGTTTAAGGATCGTGAGATATTTAATTTGTAATCTACGCTTGAGGCAAGTTGTTTTTCCCTTTTAACTTGTTAATTTATTCAAAGCAAGTTTATTTATATTGAGCAAGCTTATTGACCTTAGCTTATTAATATTCAAGCAAGGTTACTATCATGTTAATACTTAAGCTTTATTCCAATCATATTTTGTTATTCGAATTTCGAGTATAGTTTCTATTGAATAAACTTTATTGTTGAATCGAATGTATTAAAGACTAGCAAACCCTTATTGATTCAGCTAGTCCTTAGTTGATGAGCGATTCAAAGACTTAGAATATTTTCTATACTTGTTCCAAGCCAAGTTCCTTTTGGTACGGATTCAGACGATAAACTGAGATGAACAACCCTAATATAGGGGATTACTTACGCGACAACGTTAAAATGTTTGTGCACAATACATTGTACAAAAGGCTGATCCCCCTAAGTACGAGATGGAAGGTCCATAGTCTTTAAGACTGTTAAAGGTTATGGTAGAGATACCAGTTAACCTAGGACATAGTTCGAGGTCTTGTGACCCTCAGATATAATTTCTAAATCTTGAAATCTATTTTTCCTTGAATCGAGCATTCAGACGAGCTTTTAAACTTTGATCATTTATTGACTGAGATTCAGAAAACTATTATTCCTCAGTTGAAAATCATTTCATTCAAATATTATTGTTATTGTACTTGTGAGCAATTGTTTGCTCACTCTTGCACTAATCATTGCAGCTAAGCCAGAAAAGCAGGACGAGCCGTCCACGAGTAAAGGAAAGGGCAAGTTGCAGAAGTAGCTTAAGACTTGTTGTCTACTTAAAGTTTATTTGTAACAAAAACTTATTTATAATTATGTTTTATTCCGCATTGATGTATTAAGGTTAAGATAACCTGGGATTTGATTGTTTAACAGTTTGGTGATGTAACCCATTTTGGGAAGATGTTTACTTAAGTTTATCTAATTGTTCTTAATTATGGGTAGTTAGATGTCAATGTTTGAGATAGTGACCACCAAATCAGTGGAAATTAAGTACCCGGATTTGGGGGTGTTACAAACAAGCTGTACTGTCGAGCTTGGAAGATATTTTCATTGAGGAGCTTAGAAGATAGGTTCAATTACAAGCTGCACTGTCGAGCTTAGGAGATATTTTCATTGAGGAGCTTAGATTGCAAGCTGCATTGTCGAGCTTAGAAGATATTTTCATTGAGGAGCTTAGATTGCAAGCTGCATTGTCGAGCTTGGAAGATATTTTCATTGAGGAGCTTAGAAGATAGGTTCAATTGCAAGCTGCATTGTCGAGCTTAGAAGATATTTTCATTGAGGAGCTTAGAAGAATATTCTAAGAATTTGCTAGGTACTAAAGTGTAATTAACCTAGGTACCAAAGTGTAATAAGCCGAGCCCCTAACGTGCAATTAGCAAAACTTGTTTTTCCATAAATAGCAAGCTCAGTTCATTCATTCCTTACTATTTTTCAAGAGCAGTTCAAGAGCAAAAACACTCTATATTTATATTCTGAGAGATATTGTGAGATAAAAATTACTTTCTAAGCATCGAAGCGCTGCGCAATTGGAAGTAAAGCTAGCAACTACAAGGGGTATTACTCTAATGGTTATTATTTTTATTTTTCTAAAAATATACTTTTATAAGCAGTTATAATTCCCAAATTATTTTAAGTATATAGTACAAAAGTCCTATTTACAAGCAGTTATAATGTCCGATTTATTTCTCTTATATATTAGAAAATATACTTTTATAAGCAGTTACTATGTTCGAATTTCTTCAACTATTTAGTAAAAATATTCATTTTATAAGCAGTTATAATGCTGAAATTTTCTCAAATATAATAGCTGAATATTCATTTTATAAGCAGTTATAATGCCCGATTTATTTTAAACATAGTAAACGAATATTCATTTTGTAAACAGTTATAATGCTCAATTTATTTTAAATATAGTTGATGAATATTCATTTTATATGCAGTTATAATGCTAAAATTATTTCATATATTGTAGAAGAAGTCTTATTTATATGCGGTTATGATACCCGAAATAAAACCTAAAAGATTTAATCGTTAAACGCTTATTTGTCTACATAAACTTATAATCGTGTAGGATTTACGACGAACGTTTAGACTGTTATATTAACTGTAAAAGATATACGAGGCAAGTCTTCTAACCTTGTTACATTTAAGCAAGTCTATTACATCTTGCTATCAATTATTGTGAAGTTATTGCTTCTTGTTCAGCATAACTTAAGAAATGAATCATTATTCATATATTGTTTATTTGAGTGTAAAATGTTGTGTCAAACCAAATTGTTTTGGTACGACATCTTATACTGAGAAATGGAACACCTTGATGTAAGGTGAACTGAAACACCTTGATATAAGGTGGTGGTAAATGTTGATTATATATCGACACAAAATTGTAGGATGATATGCATACTCCTAGGATATTGGTTAGGCTGATCCCCTACCAGATATCTGAAATCAAGCGGTTCTAAGTCATTGAAGACTGATAGAACTAATTGAAATATATGGTTCATGTACAGAACCCTCAGTTATACATCATTGACATCTTTCAAATCAAACACATTGTGTTTACGTTTTCAAATAAACTTGTTGAGCATTTGTACCTCATTCTTGCGTATAATCTCTTTTGCAGTCTTAAATGATAATTCCGGAACTTCAGAGACGACCAAAGGGAAACGACCGTGTTAATTAGTTTTACTTTATTTAAGTCTTTTAAAGGCTTTGTTAGAATAACTTAGTACTGAGAACGATGTAACCGAACTTAATGATATGAAATATATTATCATCCTTTATTATATCAAATTCATTATACTCTGATTATTAGAAGTCAAGATTTCTATATACAATTCAAATCAATTATATTACGAGTTTTTATAGAAACTTATCGTGTACATTACCTTTAAGTTAATGAATGTTTTGAATAAGGTTATACAAATCAGCACGAAGTCCGACCTGGCTAAAAGAAGCTAGCAAGTGGATTTCGGGGGCGTGACAGTTAATAGCAGATATAGTAGTTAATGTGCATAAAGCAAATGACATAAAGTAAATGACACAGGAGATTTTTAAGTGGTTCAGAGACTGAATAACTCCTACTCCACTCTTTTACTTCAACAAGTAGGAATCCACTAATGGTTTTAGTCACAAAGACAAGGACTCTTAGCCCTCCTCAAGTCCAGCAGACAAGAGTTGTTTTTAGCCACTAAGGCAAGGATCCTATGACCCTCCTCAAGTCCTGCAGACACGGATCCTCTGACCCCTCTTGAGTCCCGCAGACATGAGTTGTTTTTAGTCCCTCGGACAAGGATCCTATGACCCTCTTCAAGTCCAGCAGACTTGAAAACCCAGTACACAAAGAACTCTTAAAGGCCAGCAGCCTTGGAATCCTGTAGACTAAGACTAGCAGCCTTAGAATCTCTTATGCCCTTTGGTACTCAGCAAGTCCAGCAGACTTGACTTTGTTTAGTCACTTAAGACAAGGACGCTCCGCCCTCTTTGGTGTGTTGATTGTTGGGTTGTACTGCTAAGATGAACTTTGATCTCCTTCATCTTCAAGTACTTGGCAGCTGTTTGTGATCTTCTTCTGGATGTTGCTGATCATGGTCGTTGAAGCCCTTCCTTCTTCTGGTACATAGCAGATGCAGATGATCACTCTAAATGAACACTAGTTAACTTTTCCAAGTCAGTTCTTTATCTGTTCAACTCATAGTTCCTTGCTTAATCATAGAGTTGTCCGTTCTGGATCTGGTCACTCTTGATCTTAGCTTTTTGGTCATTCGACTCTTAGCTCATATGCTAGCCCTTCGGCATACCTCTCATATTGTAGTGAAGCTTTTAGTTGTTTGTACAGTCGGTGTTCTTGCTTTTGTTCACCACACACATACACCGCAATCCGAATGCAGTTTTCTTTATGTAGATCTCCATTTTCTTCCCGTTGGAAGCTTGTCGTTGATATCTTCCCAGTGCAATTCTTTCCGTTGGAGACTTACTTTCTGTAGACTTGTTTATTATACCACTGAATATTTTACTTCCTTAAGTCTGCTAGTGATGGCTGAGTCAGCATCCATTAGCTGATCAACCAAGATAGTGGAGTCACATGAGCTGCTTGTTGACTGCTGCAAACATGGTTGTTTGAGCCCCACTCAGATTGGTTCCTTATTTTACTCATTTAACTACTCAGCCGCTCATCTTGGGATAGAAACCCTAAGTGCTCTGATATCTTTAATCCTTGCTGGCACTTACTTACTCTACGATCATCTGGTGTGTAGCATGTTGCTTTTGATTGTAGAGTTAACTGTTTGCTTCAGACTGAAGTATGTTGTCTCTGATCGTAGAGTTGGCTGCTAACTTCAGTGTGACCTTGTGTTGCCTTGCGGTTCGTAGAGTGGCTGTCTGCACTTGCATTACGCTTTAATGTGCTTCTTACTATACTGCAGTTTGTACTCCCTTATGCTCTGTGATCTCTATTTAGCTTTTCGTTCTCAGAGCATGGTGTCATGATCTTCGTTGAGCCATTGCTGCAGTTATGCTTATCATAGAGGATTGCTCTATGTTCTTCAGGTGTTGGCCCTGCTGCTGTGTCATAGGGGACTGCTCTATGATCTTCTGATGTTGTAGCACTTTTGATGTAGAGGACTGCTCTACTTAATCTTTAGACATTCTCTCTTATATCTCGTCATAGAGTACTGCTCTATGATCTTCTTGTTGCTTTGTTGAGACTACCAAAGTGCCTCTATTGTCTTAGGCTCAACTCTACGATCACTTGATCTTGTTGTTGCTTTCCTACTTTACGACTTTGTCCTTGGTGCAGGTCATAGAGTCTTGGTAGATCGTAGAGTGGTTGCTTGAGTTGTCCTGTGATCTCTGTTATGGCTTGATGCTTCGGTTGCGCTCAAAGATCTTCATATATCTGATAGCTCATGTTCAGCTTGCTTAGAAGTCTTTATGAAGATTACCACTTTAACTTTGGGTGCTGCAACAGAGACTGCTTTACGTTGTTGCTTGGTTGCACATTGTTCATGGGTGTCATAGAGTGGCTGACTTGGACTGACTCTACGAACCCATGATAGCACAACGATCTCCTCTTTGCAGTGCGTGCTCTACGATCCTAAGTAAGCTCCTTGTTCTGTCGAGCCATACTCTACGATTGCCTTGCAAGCTCTGCGTTGACATGCACAACTCTACGATGTACCTTGCCGCCCTTCATTCTGCGGTGTGCCTGTTTCACTCTACGATTCCGAGAGTGAGTTGTGCTTATGTCTGGCCTCAACTCTACGATGCCAAAAGAATGTTCTACGTTCTGCTGAGAGAACTCTACGATCTGCCGAGAGAGCTCTACGTCCTGCCTAGAGTGCTCTACGTTCTGCCGAGAGAACTCTACGTTCTGCCAAGAGAACTCTACGATTTACCGAGCTTCACTCTACGTTTGTCTGGCAAACTCTATGATGGCATACTTTGACTCTGCGAGGTTGGCTGACTGCTCTACGATCCTTCACTTAGTTTGTGCAGTGCTCTACGTTTAGTCTGGCCCTTGTTTATACATATATCATTACAGCTCATAAGATCAACCTAACAAGTTTGATCTTTTTCTATTCTAAGTCCTTATATATCAAATTCATTTAAGGACTTTACAATACCTAATGTTACAAACATGCTTTGATCACATAGATATTCATCCAGCTTAGATCAACCTAACATATTTGATCTTTTAATTCTAAGTCCTTGTACATATATTTCATTAAGGACTTTACAAGGCTTTACCAGTATGAATGTTCTTCTTATCATTTTGTCATCAATCAAATCACATATAATGGTAATCACATGAAAATCTTATAACATTCCCCCCTATGATAATGAGCTTAACGATCTCATGTTGATTCCCAACGCATCCTCTTTGTTGTGTTTAAGGGATAAGAGGCATTTAAGATTCAACGATTCTCTGTTAGGTTGTGTTACAACTACTCTTTCAGAAGGACCCGTTTACTTTAATAGCTTTCCAAACTTTTCTGTCTCCCTTCTTGAGCTAACAATATTGAAAACCCTAACCCTTTAATATTCAAACAGCAGGGTTTGAAATGGATCCTTTGGCCATTAATCTGGCACTTAAATTGTCAATGTTTAGAGTACAAGAGGAGTTGATAAAAGAAATAGCGAGAATGGAATTAGAAGTGAAACATCCGAAGGAGTCGGAAGAAAAGTTATTTTCAATGGAGGCTCATCCAACTATATTGGATAGAGTAAAAGAAACACAAATCAAAAATGAAGAATGTGATAGGGTAAGGAAGAGAATCTTATAAAGGGAAGAGATTAAATTTAAAATAGATAATAAAGGATTAGTAAGATTTGAAGGAGGAATTTGAGTACCGTTAGTGCCAGAATTACTAAAGAAAATTTTACAGGAGGCTATAGTTCAACTTATTCGATTCATCTAGGTAGTACGAAGATGTATCAAGATCTTTGTCCACTTTATTAGTGACCAAACATGAAAAGAAAAGTTACAGAATGCGTTAACAAATGCCTGACGTGCCAGAGACACCAAAGATCGAGCAGGTTATTACAACCATTAGAGAATTTCATAATGAAAGTGAGAACACGTTACGATGAATTTCTTGATTCAATTTGAAAAAGTTGGCTAAGTAGGATATAAAGGAAGTGGTAACGAGACATGGAGTGCCGGTATTGATTGTGTCGGATCGGGATCCGCGCTTCACGTCAAAATTTTATAGGAGTCTTTATGAGATAATGGGGACACAGTTGAGGTTGAGTACAACGTATCATCCTCAGACAGACGGGCAGAATGAAGGAATGGTTCAAATGTTAGAAGATATGTTAAGAGCTTATGTGATGGATTTTTTTAGGAAGTTTGAATGATCATCTACCATTGGTAGAGTTTGCATATAATAATAGTTATCACACGAGTATAGGCATGCTGCCTTACGAAGCCCTGTACGGGAAGGAATGATTGGAAGAATTAAAGGACTATAGATAATATAGTTGGTAATATGTGATGAGCTAAAGAAAGGTTATTGGTATTAAAAGACCCAGGAAGATTACGATAAATAAGTCGTATGATATGAAACGCAGGTGCTATAATATAAAGCATTAGAAAATTTCGATTATTTGAGGATATATTGAAAGTAGTATGCACACAAGCCAATCATATTTGATATGATGTAGCATATACTTTGTAATCTTATTTGTTTGTTAAAGACATTTTACTTTATCTACATGGTGTTGTTATATTAAATGTGATAAACCCATAGTTTTGAGCAATATTTTTAGAATCATGATGGTGATCATGCTAATGAGATCTACATTCTAGATAGCTCACAAACTAAAATTGTTCCTAATCGTTGGATTACTAAAAAGGGGATTAGTGAATCCGGATAGATTAGTACATACGTTGCTTGCTCTTATGAAGAGGATGATTGATCTCATAATCATTTGTGTGGAGACACTTAAGCAAGTATGTAGGTGATTATTAGAGAATAAGTTCACTGAACGTGGCTCGCTAAGGAATACCTAATGGAGTTTTACTCGCCTGTTAATAGGAATTCCTCTAGTGATAGTAGTACAAGTGATCCTTGGACTTGAGATCATCATAGTATCTTGTGTTTGATGAGTTATACTTTGACATGTCCCTTAAGACCTTTAGGGTATATCAAAGGGTATGATTGGGTATAATAAGTTATATATGGAGATAGGTGAATGATCAATAAAGAATCTATCACTTCTAGTAAAAGGCGAGAATGTCCTATGTGATTCGATAAATGACGACTCAGAAGTCTTTGGCCAAAGCAGAATGAAATTAGAAAGGAGTTTCTAATTTGCATTAATTAGAGTTGTGGATTTGAGAATCGAAATACATATAATTAAATAAAATAAGACTTGATAGTAATTCCACGTCTTATATTTAATTGGGACATTGTATGGTAGAAGGATTGAATTGTACGGTAACTATGCACTGAAAGGTTCTTTTATGATTAATGTTGAAATCTATATTATCTGGAAAGTCGTTGATCGCTAAGGGGGCTTACCCTTATTGTAGAATAAATATTATTTATTTAAATGAATTAAATAGTTTAATTTATTTATTTAAATAAGATTAGAATTGTTCTAATTGGTTTATTCACAACCGGTTTAATATGGAGAACCTAAAGGGTCACACCGCAAAAGGAAAATATTTATTTAAGAAGTAAATGGCATAATTGTAATAATAAGTTAAGTGTATTTAATTTAGTCTATGGAGATAGAATAAATTAAATAGCTTAATATTTATTATTTAATATTTAGAAATATTAAATATAAATTAATAAGAGGAGTCTTATTATTATTATTACTATTACTATTATTTAATTCCTAATAGGGATTGGGAATTAATTAATAGAAGTACTCTCACATGAATTCCTAATTGGATTAGGAGTTTAATTTAATTAAAGGAGTTTAATTAGAATAGAAACCCTAATCCTAAATAGTTTAGGGAAGGGTTTTCCTACATCTATAAATAAGAGAAGTCTTATCATAGATTAGGGTTACACACTCTTGCATAAGAATTGTAGAGAGTACTTACAATTTCTATAGAGATAGAAACTAGGGTTTTGCCAACACCCATCTTCTTGAACAAGTATTATTCCTTGGTGGATCACCTCTAGAGGCCAAACACTTGGGTGGCTAACGTTGATCAAAGGAAGGAATTTAATCGGTGGAATTCAAGGAGAACGCGAAAGAATTGGAGGTGAACTTCTACCTGTGGATGCTAGAATTCTACAAGGGTATAATTCTTATTCTCCGTCTCTTTCGTTTAATTAATAATTGTGCATAAAGAAAGATCATGGTGATGGTTTGTATAAAATTTTAAAATATGATTTTATCGCGCTTCCGCACTATTTATGTAATTTGATTGCATATTCACGCTATGTATAAACCTAACATATATTATGTTAGACCTTTTCATAAGTGAAAAGGGAGAAGTAAGATGATGGTAGGTATGTTAAGAAGCGCAAGGTAAAAAGATGTTTATATAAATTGTTGTAATCTTATGAAGATAGGACGTATTATGTCCGAAACCAAGAAAGTAAAGAGTATAGTGAGAAAAAGCAAAAGTTGCTTAATATAGTAGAGGAATACTTTTATGTTAAAAATGTTGATACCTGAGAATAACAGGTAGTCATGAGCCAAGGCAAGTCAAATAAGACATGGGTTAAGCAAAGATTTCCTGCCCATGAATGGGATAGAAAATAGTAAATGAAAGAAGAATAATGTAATACCTATGTTGTAGTAATTCAATAAGATTGGTCGACAAATAAGTAAGGGTCTAGAGATAGGCAGAATTTTTGAACGTACGATTATAGTGATTCCGCGAACAGAATCCTTATAAGGGGGGAAGAATGTAATGAACGAGAATACTATGTGTCAATTAAGGTTATATATATATATATATATATTAACGAATTTTTATGAGGAATTGTCTTGAATATATGTGTGAATATGTATATGTAATGATACTTAAGCAAGTTAGTCAATTTACTTATTTTAAATTGACTAAGGAATAAAAAAGGAAGCCAGGATGAATAATTAACTAAGTTGATTGAGGAAAAGCAAGATAAGCTTATGTTATGAATTAACATAACTTGAATGGCAAATGAAGATATTAATGATCATTAAATGATTAATTAGTATGACTAATATAGAGTGCTTGTGTGAGTATGGATAGATGTATGTGTAATAAATTGTCGATCGAACGATAAGAGTTTTCAAGCCAATTAGGGCTAATTGAGTTAAGGAATTGGTGGAACAAAAAGCAAAGCCAAGAGATAAGGATTTATTGAGTTAAGCTTATGTTACTAACTAACTAAGCTTGAAATGATAGCCTCGTATAATAATGTATGATGGCTTAAATGAATTATGCTAACAAGCTAGTAAATTTTATTAAAATGAGTTTAGTAAATAACCTAGTCGACAAACCCGAACGTATTGCTTTTTCGGGTAGTCTAAAAGAGGGATTATTAAGGCCCAAACCAAAGCCCATACCAATCCCTAACAAATCTTGTAGGGAGCCCAAGACCAAGCCCAAACCATGGCTCAATGCGTGAAAGATGACATAAGCATGTGAATAGGACTATGATGTCATAAAAGGAGGAAAAAGAAAAGCAAAAATGGAGAAAAAGGGGAGGAAATCCGGCCATGGGGTGGACCCCACATGGGTGGAGATGGTGGTCAAGTGTGGGCCCCACATGGGGAGAATTTTGTGGTCAAGTGGGCCCCACATGAAGAAAAATGAGAAGAAAACTTTACTTGCAAGAATTTTGTTCATTTCTTCACTCAACCTCTATAGTTTCATCATTTATGTTGAAAACTTTGGCGCAAGTAAACTCTTCAATTAAACCTTTAAGTATACTTAGCATATGTGTAGGATAATTAAGGAATGGCTAAGCAAGATTAGTTTGAGCCTATAAATAAAGGAAGTGAAGGAATGTTAGCCTTTGTTTTCATTTTTTAGCATTTTGCAAAGTTAGAGAGAGAGAAAGTTTCCAAGTGAGAAAGCAAGTAAGCTTGAGAGTTAGAGAGGAGGGCCACGGCTAAAGGAAGACAAGGAGGAGAGGAACTAGCCAGTCATACAAGAAAAGAGAGCAACTCACCATCAATCCCAGGCAAAGTTATAAGAGTTTCCAAACCCTAGTTTTACTTTTCCTTAGTATAGATTGTGTTTTTGCATGATTGGTTGTGAGAGATTGTATGTATGGTGGATCATAGTGGATCCTATGATATAAGGAAGGTTATGAAGGAGTATATATGATTGTTATATGTTTTATGTATGGAAATTTTGGAAAACACCAAAGCTTTCTAAGAAAAGCTAAATGTCGGAAAGACTAAAATTTTCAGAAACGGAACCTAAGATTCCAACAAGCATAACTCCTAGCCTATTTCGAATTTTTGAGTGTGGCCAAGTTCTGCTATTAGATAAATGAGTCCTCTAAAACCTCCAAGTGGAATTTCTAGAAAAAAGTTATAGATTTTCGTGTGGACAGATTCTCCCAAAACAGTCCAGACCCAAAAAACTGAATCAAGCTTTTGCCCTAGACTGTCCAAGCCCTGTTTGGACCACTTAGACATTGAAATAAATTCTGGTCTTTTGGTATATGAAACTATATGATATAAAATATCTCCTGTCCAAATTTGAATGTATTCTGACTTCGGACGAGTGAGTTATGACTATATACATTTTAGGATTTTAAAGACAAAAACTGTCATAACTTGAGTTCTACAACTCCGATAGCCACGAAATTTAAAGTGGAACTTCATGTTATCATATGTGAGATTCTGACTAGAGATGGGAATTTTTGAAGTTGAGCATGATGTAGCTAATTTTGACAAGTTACGAACTAAAAACGGGTTTTTGAAAAATACTAAAGGAAGCTGAAAAATTCCAGAAAACTTATTTTTGTGTATGGAATATATGTATATGTGTGTGTCCAGAAGAGATAAAAATAATAAAATAGTTAAAGAGGCTTAATAAGGAAATTAGGCTTCGAATGGATTAAAAACAATTAAAACCGTAAAGTCGAGAATTACCAAATTAATTCCTACCGACTCGAATGTGTTTATTTGTGGCGTATGAGTCTAAAAACATGTTAATTGCATATTTTTATGGAGATATTATATATATATATATATATATATATATATATATATATATATATATATATATAATGTGAGAGAAAGTTTACGTTCGGATTAAGTCAATAAGGTGATTATCGGGTTAGATTACGATAACCGTCGGTGATGTTTTTATAATGGTAACGATTAAGCGAATATTTATGGATGTTGTAGGTTATCTGAATAACGATGTACTAAGGTTAAGCGTAAACAATGAGACAGGCAATTTTCCTATTCAAACTCTTATTTGATGTTTTCTAAATGATAATTGTATGTTGTATTCGCACTAAGGTGCATTTGAGAAATCCGTTCAGATATTGAATTGTTAAACATGAAACGTTCTAGTATATATGAATTGCTTTGTTAATAAAAGTTTATGCCACTTGTTTCGGCTAGACTGATATTGATGTAATATGTTGAAATCATAGAATTTCTTTGAAGCTAAACCAAACTATATTGTTGTGGTGCGGACTCATGATGTAAGACTGAGATGAACAACCCTTAAAAAGGAGAACTTTATTGTCGGACCTCCGACCCTACGCACTATGTTTGAATGTTATGCATAATATGAAGTACAATACGGTTGATCACCTTATGTACTTGCCAAGAGTATAATTAGTCATTGATATTAACTTATACTCTCGAGGTATTCAGTTAAATGACTGATAATCCCTCTAGCAGTTCACGATCCTTAGCGATCACTCAGCATGAAATTTTAAGAAAAATCCTCTTTGTTAAAAGTGGTGCAGTAATACTATTTCTTCACAATCAATTGAATACTGTTGGAAATTCAGAATATTTAACTCTTTATTCATGATGTATTATTCAGCATGGAATTCAAGAAAATCTTTGTTATTGGAAATGATTCATTGTTTCCATTACTTCACAATCATTTGAATATTGTTGAAATTTTGGAAAGTTAAAATCTTTTGTTCATGATATAGGGTTTATTGTATGCTTTAAATTTGCTGAGCAAATTAGTTGCTCACTGATGAGTAGGTTTTAACCTACGAGTTTGATACATCTTTGGCTTAATTCTTTACAGTCTTTAAGTGTTTTTAGTATCTTTTTATTTGTTTTCGTATTGCTTTTGTAGGTCGAGGCTGGCTGCAGGTTAGAAGAAGAAAAAGTAGCTGGGTGTAGGGCAACCTCGCCGGGGCGAGAATTCAAGGATTAATTTTCTCGTCGGGGCGAGGACTTTTGTGAAGAGTTTCTCGCCGGGGCGAGAATATGGCTGGTGGAATTTTAAAGTTTGTCAGCATTCAGTTATTTTGGAAAGGTTGAAGTGAACAAGGATTCTGTCTATCATTCTGATTGGGAGAGTAAAGGAAGATATAAAAAGGAGATAACACATTGGATAAAGATGGATACAACACAGAGATTGAGTTTTCAGAGCTGAGCAAGGAGATTGAAGATCAAGTCAAGCATCGTGAGGAATTCAGATTGGAGTGCTAGAGATTATATTGAGTTTTCTTTTAATCTTTTATCTCTGATTTGTAATTAATCATGATGACTTATTTTGGTATTCTAGTTTTTATTGTCAGTATAAACTAAACCATTAGTTAAGGCTACGATTGAACCAGTTATGTTTCTATATTAATTATCTATTTAATTCTAGTTATTCAATTGATTGGAGTTGTTTATCTTATTCTATGCTTACTGATTAAATTGTTTGGCCGACAATTAGCATATTATTCTAGATGAATTCGGGAGATGCATTCTAGGGTTAGAACTAGATAAGATAGCATGCATTCTTAATTATTTGCATGTGTTGAATAATTAGGATTGTGAAGTGAATAGGGATATCTCTTTACTGCATGTAACAATTGGAAATTGAAGCTTAAAGAATTTAATCCTTTAATTTTGCATAGGAATATCGCAGAGTTTATTGGATTAGATAGATTTATTTGATCACTTGGAAAAAGGCTTATAAATACAATTGAATTTGTGTTAACAACTCCATTAAACTGGATAATTGGAAGACATAGATAGGTTGGTTTATGATAAATAACTGGGGATATTGTAGTCTTAATCTTTTTAAATCTAAATTTTAACTTTTGTGATAGTTGCTAGTGTTAGTGTTACTTCAATTAGTTTCAATCGATACTCAAATTGCAATTGTTTAATAAGATAGTCATAATCTAAATTGATAGTTGGAGATATAAAACATAGTAATTCCTATGGGTTCGACACTCATTCTTATCACTTTATTACTTGTTGATCGTGTATACTTGCACGTAATTGTTGATTGTGAAATCGGGCAACATGTTTTTGGCGCCGTTGCCGGCGATTATTTGTGTTTATAATTTTCAATTTTTTAATTAAGTCTGTTCTAATTAAGCAAACTTATTTTTCTTTTGTTTCTTATTTTAGGTGACTTTTGATTCGTTTATGCAAACGCGATCAAAACAATCGGAACTTGTGCAGTGTGAGGATCATCTTGAGAAAAAGCTACGTCAGTTGAGAAAATTCTGTCAGGAAACAATTGAGAAAGAGAATATGGCTAACGAAGAACATAAATCATTGAGGGACTATGCTATGCCTAAGATAGACGAGATCAAATCGAGCATCACAAGACCAGTCATCACCGCTAATTCCTTCGAGATCAAGCCGGGAACAATTCATATGCTTCAGAATGCAGTATAGTTTGGGGGATTAGCTAACGACGATCCGAATGAGCACTTGGTTAGCTTTTTAGAGATCTGTGATACATTCAAATATCCCAATGTGTCAGATGATGCAGTGAGATTACGTTTGTTTCTGTTCACACTAAGAGATAAAGCAAAGAGTTGGTTGCATTCACTTCTGCCAGGATCTATCACAACTTGGGATGATATAGCTCAGAAATTCCTAGCGAAATTCTTTCCGCCAGCTAAGTCGGCTAAGTTGAGAAACGACATTTCTACATTTGGGCAACAGCATGGAGAGTCACTATACGAGGCTTGGGAAAGGTTCAAGGAGTTATTGAGAAAATGTCCACATCATGGGCTACCTAAGTGGCTACAAGTTCAGACCTTCTATAATGGGTTGAATAATGACACTCGAACATGCATTGATGCAGCTGTGGGAGGAGCACTTATGGATAAAAATTTTGAGGAAGCTTTCACTTTGTTAGAGACTATGGCTACAAATAACTATCAATGGTCGACTTCCAGGATGAATCAACAAAAGGTAGCTGGAGTATTGGAAGTAGATGCGATCACGGCTCTAACAGCTCAGATGGCAGCCATGTCTAAGAAGATTGAAGCTTTGGCAGAATCAAAAGTCCAGCAAGTAGCCTATTTGTGTGAGCTATGTGCAGGTGCACATCCGACGGAGTATTGTGCCATTAATCCGAAATCGGTACAGTATTTGGGGAGTTATAATAGACCGCAACAGCCATATCAGAATGCTTATAATCCGGGATGGAAGAATCATCCGGGTTTCTCTTGGAGCAATATCACTCAGACTCAAAATCCAGCTCCAAGATCACAAAATCCCCCAGGTTTTCAGAACCAAGCTCCACAACATGCAGAAAGAAAATCGAGTTTAGAAGAATCATTGGCAAGATTCATCACAGCGTTTGAGAAAAGAATGTATGATCAAGATAAGCTGTTAACTCAAGTAGATTTGAATCTAAAAGCCAGGCAGTGTCAATTAGGAACTTGGAAAATCAGCTGGGACAGTTGGCTCATGTCTTGAACAATTGACCACAAGGAGCACTTCCAAGCGATATAGAGATTAACCCAAGAACGGATGGAAAATAACATTGCAAGGTTATCACTTTAAGGAGTGGAAAAGAGCTGCCTGATACGGTTAAGGGAAATTCTAAACCAGAAACAGTTGTGGAGAATGAAGATGAGGAAACCCCGATGAAAAGTAAGGCGAACGAATCAGAAAAGTTGAAGGATACAGGTTCGGAGGCAAAGTCAAAGGAACTCAAGTCAGATAGTGTAGTGCATCCCGTACCATTCCCTCAAAGATTGCAGAAAGCTAAGTTGGATAAGCAATTTTCCAGATTCTTAGATGTTTTCAAGAAACTGCACATTAACATACCATTTGCAGAAGCCCTGGAACAGATGCCCAGTTATGCAAAGTTCATGAAGGAGGTTTTGTCAAAGAAGAGAAAATTGGGTGATTTCGAGACGGTGGCATTATCCGAGGAATGCAGTGCAATTTTACAGAACAAATTGCCACCCAAATTAAAGGATCCAGGAAGCTTCAATATTCCATGTGTAATTGGTAACCAGTTTTCTGGAAGGGCATTGTGTGACTTAGGAGCTAGCATCAATTTAATGTTGTTATCAGTTTACACTCAGCTTGGGCTAAAGGCACCAAAACCGACAAACAGCCTGCAGTTGGCAGACAGGTCAGTGACATATCTGAGGGGTATTGGGGAAGATATTTTGGTTAAAGTTGATAAATTCATCTTCCCGGCTGACTTCCTCATTTTGGATTACGAAGAGGATAAAGAAATTCCCATCATATTAGGTCGTCCATTCTTAGCAACAGGGAGAACGTTGATAGATATACAAAAAGGTGAATTGATAATGAGAGTTCAAGATCAGGAAGTCACCTTCAACGTATTTAAATCAATGAAATTCCCTAAGGAAGGCGAGGAATGCTTGCGGATAGACCTGCTAGATGAAATCCTGAATAAACGAACCAGAGCTGCTCTGGTTGGGATAGACACTTTTGATGATTTGGATGAGTGGGATTATGTCAAGGTTTTAGACGCGTTACCTATTTCTCGGAAATTCAGCAGGCAATTTGATATACTTGACCGGCCAGAAGAAGGAGAAAAGAGGTCCAAACCGTCAGTGGAAGAACCACTTATGCTTGAACTCAAACCCCTTCCATCACATCTAAGGTATGCTTACTTGGGAGGAGCTGACACGCTACCAGTAAAAGTTTCTGCTCATTAGAATGAATCTCAAGAAGAAAAATTGTTAAGGGTTTTGCGTGAGTATAAAACAGCAATTGGGTGGACAATAGCAGACATCAAGGGAACCAGTCCTTCGTTTTGTATGCACAAAATTCTGCTTGAAGAAAGAGCAAAACTGATTATTGAGTAACAAAGAAGATTGAATCCGATCATGAAGGACGTAGTAAAGAAGGAAATCATCAAGTGGTTAGATGCCGGTATTATCTATCCGATTTCAGACAGTTCTTGGGTAAGTCCTGTACAGTGTGTGTCTAAAAAGGGGGGAATGACAGTGGTTGAAAACGAAAATAATGAACTCATTCCTACAAGAATAGTTACAGGTTGGCGAGTGTGTATGGATTACCGCAAGTTGAACAAAGCGACGCGCAAGGATCACTTTCCACTGCCATTTATTAATCAGATGTTGGATAGGTTGTCCGGTCATCAATTTTACTGCCTTCTTGACGGATACTCAGGTTATAACCAGATAGTAATAGCTCCGGAGGACCAAGAGAAAATGACTTTTACATGCCCTTATGGAACGTTTGCATTCCGGAGAATGTCTTTCGGGTTATGTAATGCACCGGCTACATTTCAGCGATGCATGATGGCTATCTTCTCGGATATGGTTGAGCAGAATTTAGAGGTGTTCATGGATGATTTTTCGGTATTCGGTGATAGTTTTGACTTGTGTCTTAGCAATCTCATTTTAGTGTTGAAGCGCTGTGTGGAGACAAATCTGGTTCTTAACTGGGAAAAATGCCACTTTATGGTGCAAGAATGGATTATTCTGGTGTCCGAAGCAGGCTTAGAGGTGGATAGAGCAAAGATCGAAACCATTGAAAAGCTACCTCCACCGACATCTGTAAGAGGCATTAGAAGTTTTCTCGGACATGCAGGATTCTACCGTCGATTCATCATGGACTTTTCAAAAATTTCAAAACCATTGTGTTCACTCCTTGAGAAAGATGTTCCCTTCAAGATGGATCAATCTTGCATTAAAGCCTTTAAAGTGCTGAAAAAGAAGTTAGTCACAGCCCCGATCATAGTTGCTCCCGATTGGACCTTACCTTTTGAGTTGATGTGTGACGCAAGTGATTATGCAGTGGGAGCTGTGTTGGGTCAGCAAAGAGATAAGATTTTTAACACCATTTATTACTCAAGTAAAACACTCACTGAAGCTCAATTGAATTACACCACTACAGAAAAAGAGTTACTTACAGTAGTATTTGCCTTTGATAAATTTCGAGCATATCTGATTGGAACCAAGGTGATAGTCTACACTGATTATTCAGCCATCAAATATTTGATTGCAAAGAAAGATGCCAAATCAAGGCTGATTCGATGGGTCCTTCTGTTGCAAGAATTTGACTTAGAAATTCGAGATAGGAAAGGTACAGAGAATCAAGTGGCTGATCATCTTTCAACGTTAGAGAATGCCGACACTCAGAGAAAGAATGATGTGGTAATTAATGAGTCATTTCCGAATGAGCAGCTATTTCGCATCAACAACGAAGTCCCTTGGTATGCTAATTACGTGAACTTCCTAGTCAGTAACGTTCTTCCGCAAGATTTCACTTCTCAACAAAGAAAGAAATTTCTCCATGAGGTCAAGCAGTACTTCTGGGATGAGTCATTCCTCTTCAAAACTTGTGCGGATCAAATGATACGATGTTGTGTGCCACAGGAAGAAATGGAGAGCATATTGACTCGTTACCATTCGTCAGAGTATGGAGGACATTATGGAGGAGAAAGAACTGCACCAAAAGTGCTACAATCAGGGTTTTTCTGGCCTTCGTTGTTCAAAGATGCTCACCTTTTTGTTCTAAAGTGCGATAGATGTCAAAGGGTTAGCAACATTTCGAAACAGCATGAAATGCCTCTCAACACTATCCTTGAAGTTGAACTCTTCGACGTGTGGGGTATTAACTTTATGGGGCCATTTCCGTCGTCATTCAACAATTAATACATACTTTTGGCTCTGGACTATGTATCAAAATGGGTTGAAGCATCTGTATTACCCACAAATGATGCCAAAGTGGTTCTACAGTTCTTGCAGAAAAATATTTGTACTCGATTCGGTACACCAAGAGCCATAATCAGTGACGAAGGTACCCATTTTTGCAATAAGCAGTTCACCAAGTTGTTAGCTAAATATGGAGTCAAACACAGGATTGCTACGGCTTATCATCCCCAAACGAATGGCCAAGCGGAGGTGTCTAATCGTGAAGTTAAGCAAATTCTGGAGAAAGTGGTGAACCCATCTCGTAAGGATTGGGCGATGAAATTAGACGATGCTTTATGGGCATATCGCACGGCCTATAAGAATCCCATTGGAATGTCACCATATCGCATGGTTTACGGAAAAGCGTGTCATTTATCGGTCGAACTTGAACACAATGCATATTGGGCAATTCAGAAATTGAACTTTGATCTCCAAGCATCTAGCGAGAAAAGGTTGCTTCAATTGAATGAGATGGACGAGTTTCGTCACCAAGCCTATGAAAACGATAAGCTGTATAAAGAAAAAGTCAAGAGGTGGCATGACAAACGGATAGTTGATCAGAAATTCGAACCGGGACAAGTTGTATTATTGTTCAACTCCAGACTGCGGTTATTTCCTGGGAAGTTAAAGTCTAGGTGGTCAGGTCCTTTCATTATCATTGTTGTAGCTCCCCACGGGGCAATTGATGTCGAAGAACCAAACTCAAAGCGCACATTCAAGGTCAATGGTCAGCGACTCAAACATTATTGGGGAGGCGAGGTGGATCGACAAGGATCAGTGATTTATCTCTCTTCTCTCGATCAAACTGATGCTTAATACCGCAGAGAAAGTCGGGCTGACGACTATAAACCAAGCGCTTGATGGGAGGCAACCCAATCATGCTACTTTATTCCTTTCGTAGATCTAGTGTAGTTAATAATTTTGTTTTAGTTAGTAGTAGTTCAAAATGGTCTTGTTTTGAAATAATTCTTCAATTCCTTCGTAGTCGGACTCATTTATGATGTTATTCTTTGGAATAGAGATAAAGCCTAGGGGAATGCATTAGAAGTAGAGAGACATGCTATTGGGATGGTACCAATTGAAGACAAGAGGAGCAAAGCAAAAGAGAAAATTTTTCAGAAAAAAGGATTCTCGCCCCGGCGAGAAAAATACATTAGGGTTTCTCACCCCGGCGAGAACCTCTCTGCCAAAACTCGCTCCAGCACAAAATTTTCTCGCCCCAGCCCATTTCTCTCTGTCCATTCTCACCCCGGCGAGAATCGTGGAAACCAGTTTTTAAAAACCGATCCCAATTCGGTTTCTTTCACTCCTAAACCCATGCAACTTCGTCCAACTCCTATTTCTACCTCTCCTATACCAACCAAACCTTATTCTTCCAGATTTCTCTTCTAATTTCCTCCCTCATTCTACCCACACTTGGATTCCTAATCAAACCCTACCACACTCCTTTCGAAATCCAAACACGAATACAGTTCTACCACTATCTCTCATTCAAAAGGAGAAATACTCTGTTCTATTCATAATATCCATATACTTTATCATTGCATGAACGATTTCTAGGGTTTGCACCGAATTACAGAAGCAAGTTAATCAGTTCAACCACTCAACATCACCAATTCTGTTCTAGTGCACCGTGTCTCTGTCAGTTGGAAATTTGTAGAGTTGGAGTTTGGGGGGAAGTGTTGTTCATAGTTCTTCATTGCAGAGTTGTGGTGTGTTAGCCTAGTTGTTTCCGAATCTTTGTTGTGTTTGTTTGTTAAGTGATCAGTGATGGCTCCTAAAAGGCATCGAGGTGAGGGTTCATCTTCTACACCATCCAGGCAGTTTGATAGATGGAAATTCGTCAGTGCTGAGGTGGCTAACAGATATGAATCGTATACATCGGGTAAAGCTCTAACTCCCGAGCGCGGTCTCACACCTAACGAAGTGGTAGATGGTGAGATGATGCTCCAGATAGTAGAGAGGGGATAGGAGACATTCACCACCCATCCGGAACCTGCATGTATAGCCATTGTCAAAGAATTTTATGCCAATGCAGAGGACGCGGCTCCGTGCGAGGTTACAATACGGGGCAAGACAGTTTCATTCAGCGCCCAGTCGATCAATGAATACTATAACTTGAGGCCTGATACAAGCTGTAGATACACTCGATTTCTTGATGAGGGACCGAATTTGGAGAAGGTGGTCACTGACTTGTGTAAACCGGGGACGATTTGGATATCCAGAGGGCCACGTGCAGCAATTTCGTTCCATAGCAAGGACTTGAGTCGTTATGGGAAGGTATGGTATGCTTTCCTCTCTGCTAAACTGATGCCATCACAGCACGTGAGTGATGTACCCAAGGAGAAAGCTTTATTGTTATATGCTATTGTGATGGGGATTGCGATCAATGTGGGCCAGTTGATTGAGGCGTCGATTCACCGAACTTTATGGAATTTGCATAGTCAAGGTGGTTTGCCACACCCTTCCCTGATTTGTGGCTTATGTCTTCGCGCGGGAGTTCGTTGGGGGGCTGAGGAAGCTTTGCAGCAACCTTTGTTACTTTTGGACCACCGTCTGATTACACGCTATAAGGAATGGGAAGGTGGTGAGTCACATCTTCGTGGTATGGGGTATATCGTTCATTCTCCTGCTGCTGAAGAAGAGTATGAATCAGATGATGAGGAAGCGGGTCCTTCAGCGGGCCCTTCAGCGTCTACTTCTACAGGAAAATCTAAGTTCAACCTTCAATTTCGTGAGTTGCAGCGCCTTATTGATTCTCAGCATAAAACCATATTGAGGCAGAACCAACCGTTGGCGGATTGACAGGAGCACATGTTTGCTTATCAGCAGAGTTGTACGCAAGCAATATCAAACATGTATTCGAATATGCAACCGTTGATGGATTACGTTCAATTTCCAGAAGCGCAGCCATTGCCAGTATTTCCACCACCAACCCCAGATGATGATGACGAGTTCGGGCCTACTGCTTGATCTGTCAGGGAAGTCCTATGTTCTTTATTTTTTTTATTTTTTGCACAATGAGGACATTGTATCGTTTGAGTTTGGGGGGGTGTGTGTCATTTTCAGACTTTGCTCATCTAGTTGCATTTTTTCATCTAGTTGCATTTTTAGTTTTATTTGTATTAGTTTCATGTTAGATTGCATTAGTTATCTATTTATTTATAATAAAAAAATCCAACAAACCCAAAAATTTAGTAGCGTAGGATCATATAGTATGCATTTAGTAGGGGTATTCAAGAAATGCATTAATGGAAGTCATTTAGGGATGGCCGATGATGAAACTTGATCAGTTCTAATTTAATTTAATGGGATGGATAGTAATTGCTAAATCTGAAGTCACTTATTTTAGTTGTGTTCACTTGAGACCCTTAGTTTTTAATTGTTCACGAATGTGTAGTGAGGTAATTAGGAGTTGGTTCTTCTTTGGTGTATTACGTGCTCTCATGAAGATATAAACTGTTATCACTTGTTGGATCGGGAAAAACAAAAGTTGTTGAATAAATACTGCTTCGATGTCTGTCTAAGTGCAATAAAAAGAAAAATTAACAAATATAGACAGATAAGAGCAGGTCTTTACACTCAGCGCCCTAAAATCGTCTAGTTTGGGAGTCGTTGGTTGAAAGTTTGTTACACGGGTGACATTGAATAGCCTAATAAAGATGAACATTGCACTAGTCAGGATGTATGACGAGATGGAGCGTAAAACGCACTCGTTAAAAAAACAGTAAAAAAAATGAGAAGACAAGTGAATAGCAGTTGAGCTTGAAAGTAAAATTTGTGAACTTATCTTTTTTCTGAGCATTGTGATACTAAGAGTTGAATTCATATTCTGATTGGTTTGATATATTTTGTACACACTTATGGAAGGGTTGAGAGTAAATCATAACTGATAATAGTTGGCTTGTTGATGGTGCACGAGGTTGAAGTTCTATTGAATTGGTAGTTACTGATTTCTGAGGCCGAATTTTTATGATGTCTGTTGATTATTTGCTTGAGTATGGTCAATCATGCATTTGCATTCATGTTGGTAGTTAGTTTAGATGTTATTTTGGTTTGTTTTGTGTTTTTGCTTGAGGACAAGCAAAGTTTCGAGTTTGGGGGTATTTGATGAGTAGGTCTTAACCTACGAGTTTGATACATCTTTGGCTTAATTCTTTACAGTCTTTAAGTGTTTTTAGTATCTTTTTATTTGTTTTCGTATTGCTTTTGTAGGTCGAGGCTGGCTGCAGGTTAGAAGAAGAAAAAGTAACTGGGTGCAGGGAAACCTCGCCGGGGCGAGAATTCAAGGGTTAATTTTCTCGCCGGGGCGAGGACTTTTGTGAAGAATTTCTCGCCAGGGCGAGAATGCGGCTGGTGAAATTTTAAAGTTTGTCAGCATTCAGTTATTTTGGAAAGGTTGAAGTGAACAAGGATTCTGTCTATCATTCTGATTGGGAGAGTAAAGGAAGATATAAAAGGGAGATAACACATTGGATAAAGATGGATACAACACAGAGATTGAGTTTTCAGAGCTGAGCAAGGAGATTGAAGATCAAGTCAAGCATCGTGAGGAATTCAGATTGGAGTGCTAGAGATTATATTGAGTTTTCTTTTAATCTTTTATCTCTGATTTGTAATTAATCATGATGACTTATTTTGATATTCTAGTTTTTATTGTCAGTATGAACTAAACCATTAGTTAAGGCTACGATTGAACCAGTTATATTTCTGAATTAATTATCTATTTAATTCCAGTTATTCAATTGATGGGAGTTGTTTATCTTATTCTATGCTTACTGATTAAATTATTTGGCCGACAATTAGCATATTATTCTAGATGAATTCGGGAGATGCATTTTAGGGTTAGAACTGGATAAGATAGCATGCATTCTTAATTATTTGCATGTGTTGAATAATTAGGATTGTGAAGTGAATAAGGATATCTCTTTACTGCATGTAACAATTGGAAATTGAAGCTTAAAGAATTTAATCCTTTAATTTTGCATAGGAATATCGCAGAGTTTATTGGATTAGATAGATTTATTTGATCACTTGGAAAAGGTCTTATAAATACAATTGAATTTGTGTTAACAACTCCATTGAACTGGATAATTGGAAGACATAGATAGGTTGGTTTATGATAAATAATTGGGGATATTGTAGTCTTAATCTTTTTAAATCTGAATTTCAACTTTTGTGATAGTTGCTAGTGTTAGTGTTACTTCAATTAGTTTCAATCGATACTCAAATTGCAATTGTTTAATAAGATAGTCATAATCTAAATTGATAGTTGGAGATATAAAACATAGTAATTCTTGTGGGTTCGATACTCGTTCTTATCACTTTATTACTTGTTGATCGTGTATACTTGCACGTAATTGTTGATTGTGAAATCGGGCAACACTCACCCTTGCTTTAAATAAAACTTTTCAGCCAAGACCGAGATAGCTAGATGTTCTAGAAAGGACAAAGGCAAAGCGAAGGTAACCGAATAGTATCATTTGTATACTGTTTATTATGTTATGGATTTATATAAATCTTTTGTAATATTAGATATGTTTTGTAAAGGTTAGTTGAACCTGGGATAACAATATGTTTTGTATTAAGACAATGTATGTAATGATAATATTCATATTGAATAGATGTGATGTGTATGATGTACCGTGAGCACTGAATCTGATGTTCCATAGACTTGAATTTGTGGGCGTCACATATATCATTTTCTTTCATACTCCTCCATTTTTGGTAAAAAATTACTATTTGTTTCCACAACTTTATCATTAAATGGTGAAAATTATTGAAATTAGTAGAATATCCTTAATAGTTTGTGTTTCATCTAATATTTTACCTAAATCTTACTATTATATTTTAATCGTGATATTTGAAATGTGAACCTTATATTTTCTTGAATTTTATATTCAATCAAGAACTCTAATTGATTTTTTGGATATTGTGTTGACAATTTGAACTCTAGATAAATTAAATTGAAAATCACTAATGTTTATCCCTTATCTTGTTATTCTGATTATTTTTGTCCATTCATCGTATCATTGATTTGTACTAATTATCAAAACTAAATTGTTAAGAATGTCTTTGGCCTGGGTGCAAAGACAGTATTATTGTTGAGTGTCTTTTGCATGTGTGGCAAAAACACGTGATGAAAATTCTCTTTAGTCTGCGTGCAAAGAGTAATTGTTGATTGACATGATTGTGACTATTGGTGTTACAATTGAATATCTTTGGCCTAGGTGCAAAGATGAATTATTGATTAGCATGATCATGACTATTGGTGTTACAATTGAATATCTTTGGCCTGGGTGCAAAGATAAATTGATCGATATGATTATGACCAGAATCTATGGATTGGCATGATTATTGGTATAATCATGATATTTGGTGTTACAGGCAATGACAGGTGATGAAAATTCTCTTTGGCCTGAGTGCAAAGAGGAACTATTGATTGATGTTACAGGAATAAAATATTGATGGTGAATTTTTCAAATGGGAGAAGATAGTAGACATTATGTTCTACTTGACTCTTCTAATGGATTGTTTGTTCCGCTACAATTATCGTTAAAAATTTATTATTTTTAAATCTCTGATTTATTACTGTTAACGGTTAAAGATAATTTAATCTTGGTTCTGATATTCTCTCTTGGGCTATTTATGCTCACCCTTTTGCTTCACAATTCCTTTCAAGTAATAAGAGTGTAGCTGAAACTAACAGGGATAATAGGGGAATGAAGTGATGGTCCGAGTTACTGGTTGTAATCATCAAATTATAAAATAGTGTAGCAATAATTGTATTGAGGACTTAAAATGTGTGTTGTCGTATTTTATACGACATTATAATAATTTGAGTGTGAATATTGTCGTACTATATACGATACAATAATTGTACTGAGGACTTAAAGTATGTGTGGTGTCGTATGTTCATGGCATTATAAAATAATTATAAGAGAAATGGTGTTCGTAGTATGTATTTTGATGACTCAAATTGGGTGGTATAGACCCGAATTTGGGGCGTCACAGTTGGTATCAGAGCTTAGGGATATGATCTCTGGTGGAGATCTGGGATTAGAACTAGGAGGGGAGAAACGAGTAAAATCCTTCGCTAGTGTGTCTTACCTAAGCTAAATTTTGTTATTTAATTAGTCGGTTTGGATACAAGGACAAAATGTGATTTGTCAATTAACATTTATTTTGTGGCGGCATTTAAGAATGGTATCTGAAAACCAAGAGATGAGCAATGGAGTAAAGGAGACAATTGAGACCCTGCCAACCAGTAATCAAGGTGTTGTGAATCAGGAGGGTAATAATTCTCCTGTAAACAACACTACTGACCACATGATGAATGATGGCTTTTTAAGGAGCTTTCTATAATTCATGCAAAATCAGACAGGAGGAACTCTTGTTCATAATGAAGGTGGAAATGCTGGTACCTCGCGACTTGTCAATGCTAAGAAATTCAAGGAACTGGGACCGCCTGAGTTTTTCGGAAAGCCAGATCCACTCAAGGCAAAAGCATGGATTAAACAAATTGCCAAAATATTTGATGTACTACAATGTACAAATGAACAAAAGGTTCCTTTCGCCACCTTTATTCTGCGCAGAGAGGCAAATTATTGGTGGGAATCAATGAAACGTACTCATCTCTCAGCACTTAAGATGTCTTGGGTGGAGTTCCGAGAATTGTTCAATAAAAAGTATTTCTCAGAGGGTATTCGTCATATGAAAAAGGTAGAATTTATCAAACTAGAGCAGAACAACATAATTGTATCGCAGTACGAGGCCAAGTTTGCTGAACTGTCCTGGTTTGCACCCCATTTGGTGAACAATGAGGAACGAATAACTCGAATATTTTTGAGGTTTGAAACCTGAAATTCGTCAACACCTCATTTCTCATAAACTTCATCTGTATTCAGATATTATGGATAAGGCTCAGTTATTGGAGCGAGAAAAAGAGACATTTCAACTAGGAAGCAATTATCGTCAAAGGGAGAGAAGTCATGATCGTAAAAATGACAACAAGAATCGAAACAATGAGATGCATCGAGGAGGAAATCAACATACTAAAAATGGAAACCACTTCGGTGGCAATCCTGGCGCAGAAAGTAGAAGGACCGAGTTTAATGGGAACGACTTCAAGAGAGCAAGGTTCAATACTGATCATGGAAAGGCACCAGAACTATTTTCAAAGGGAGAGGAACGAGTACCAGTCAAATGTTACAAGTGTGGACAAGAGGGACATATCAGCCTAAACTATACTCAGTCATCCATGATTTGTTACAGTTGTGGGAAAGAAGGACACATTGCTGGATTTTGCCTATCAGCAAAATCGAACCATCTGTGATGGCGACACCCAAGGCCAACACGGACAAATCAAAACCCTGATACCGAAAAAATGATCAGAGAACTAAGTATCCTTATCTCTTCGGAATGCCAGGTATGCACGTTAAATTTCGAGGATGAAATTTCATAAAGAGGAGAGATTGTAAGACCCCAACTTTTAATAAATAGAATTTAATTTTTCTTATAATTATTATTCTAAACAATAAGTTGTTAAATTGATAAAATAATGAAGTTAAGGGTGATATGTGTAAATTATAAGATAAAAGTATGTCGGAGAATATTCGTTCTGTCGGGAAATATTCGTTCTGTCGAAAAGTACGACAGCGTCGAAATAACCAATCATTGGTGGGCCCCATAACAAAATATTATTAGATGCAAAAAATGTATCTGACAATAGGGATAAGAGGGGCATATCAGCCCAACCTGTACTCAGTTATCCAAGGTTTGTTACAGTTGTGGAAAAGAAGGCCACATTACTCAATTTTGCCTGTCAGCAAAATCGAACCCATCTGTGATGACGTCACCCAAGGCCAACACGGACAAATCGAAACCCTGATACCGAAAAAATAATCAGGGAACTAAGTATCCTTATCTCTTTGGAATGCGTGGTATGCATATTAAATTTTGAGGACAAAATTTCATAAGGAGAAGAGATTGCATGTAACGCCCCCAAATCCAGGTCTACCTTTAAACCTGGGTCCAGTGCATCACGGTACTACCCATTTATCACAATAATATTGACATAAATGCAATTACTATATTATTACAATATGTCTCACTCAAATCCCAGGTTCTATAACCATTACATCATTCATCGTCATAATAATAATAAATATTACATCATTCTTAAGAATAAATCCTTCATAATATAAACTATTACATATTAGGATAATATAATCCTATTCTTTAACTTTTCCTTTGCCAGATTATGCATAGCATAGCTTGAATACTTGTGAAAAGTTTAGGAGTACTTGCATTCAATATAGAAATCAAATGAAGTTGGGATACTTACTCAAATATAAAGATTGAGAAAGTTTAGGAAACTTACATTCAATGCATAAATCGAATGAGAGTTAGAAACTTGCCTTATGCGTTCTTTAAGGATTACACTAAATTGCTCTTCAATTGTCCTACACAATATCAATCACATAGACACACCAATTAATCATCACATGACTCTTATTATAGTTCATCTTAACTAGCTTTTAAACATGAACCTAACTTCGTATTTTTAACTTTTTCAATAATCGATTTCAAAACTTATTTAATCCATAATTACGTTCAACCAACCTCGGAATGGTCTCAACTTTGGACCGTGAACTATTTATAACATGGCCTAACTACTCCCATAGGTGGCATGAACAAAAAAATTTACATACACAAAACCTTATTTTTAAGGTCCAATTCCCGAATGCCTTGCAGTTTGTAGACTGCAGGACCCCGACTCGCTTAAACGACCATAACTTCTTCGTTTCAAAACATTTTTGGGTGATTCTTGATTCTGTGTTTAGCTTACTTCCAGAGCTTTCTTTTGATATAAAAACCACATGTTAACTCTCTTTATACATTAAGAGTTATGAAGCTTATAAAAGCATATTAAAAACTGCTCCCGCGGAAATATTGACAGCTAGACCCAGCAGCACTAAAACAGCCATAACTCTTTCATACGAAAACATTTTTAGGTGATTCTTGAGCCTATTCTCATTAGAATTTTCCCCTCTACAACTTTCTTTTATAAATCAGAAGCATATTCAGACTTTACAGTTTCGAAAAATGGACAGAAAGGTCAGAAGTGTGATTTGTTCATAACGTCTTCATTTCATTTGATAAAATATGATACCACAAACATCAAAATGTTATGTTATCATGTTCTAACACTCAATTAACTTCAATAACATAAAAATAAATAAATTATAAACCTACTTATATAGAGTTTTATGACTTTTCTCAAGAACATGAAGAACACGAAGAACATATGAAAACTAAGTTCCATCATTCTTCATTTCGATTACTTAAAACTTGATGACACAAGCATTAATTAGCTAGGCCATCATGTTCTACCACTTATAACATCAAATAAGAAAATCATAAACATACTTATATAGAGTTTTATGACTTTTGCTCAAGAACACATGAAGAAACACTTCGTCGAAAAAGATCGTACATGGTAACCACTTATGTTCTTGAGTTTTTCAACTATAAAATGAAAGAAAATTGAATATAACAACGACTAGGAATTCTACCTCTTGTAATTGCAAGCTTAACTATTTCTTTGCAACTTCAATACATGAAATATATATCTAGAGAGTAACTTTGCTCTTTGATTTTGTGAATTAGCAAGTTGTTTTAAGCTTGCAAAGCTTCATATTTATAGGCTAGGTAGAGTTAGGGCAAAATAGTCTTTTCGCATCCATGACATCATTATGACATCATGATGACATCATCTTCCAACGTGACATCATCGTTCGCATCATTGTCCAATGTGACATCATTATGACATCATGATGACATCATCTTTGTGCTTCTTTGAAGATGATGTCATGGTTACATCATGCTTGCATCTGATTGGTCGAAAACAATTCACTTGGATTCCTAGTTACATATTCGTATATACTACGTATAATATTCGTATTCTACTCGTATTATACCTCGTATTAATCTCGTATTCTACCGTATAATATTTCATATTATACTCGTATTTATTCTTTCATTCTTTCATATAATATTTCGTATTATACTCGTATTCTAACGAAATTCATTCCACAGTCGAAAAACTACGTTTTTCGTTTTCAAATTTTATTGGATATTCCATCTTTTCTCGTAATATTAATATTCGCGTATTCTTTGAAAAATCAAAAAGACGCAAAAGCGTTTTTGGGTGAATAGTGTTTTTACGCCTTTTTTTAGAAAAAATTTATTTTCTTCTACGAAATCCAAATTCGAAATTTCTAACACGTAAACACAATTTAGATCATAATACGACCTTTAAACACATAACACATAATATATTCATAAAAAATTATTTTATTTAAATATATTCAAAATGGCTAAGTACAAATTCTCAATCGTTACATTCTCCCCCCTTATAAGAATTCTGTCCCCAGAATTACGATACAAGTAATGCTACACAAAAAGATGGGGATAATTATTCCTCATTTTATCTTCAAGTTCCCACGTTGTTTCTTCGGCATTGTGGTTCCTCCATAACACTTTCACAGAAGGTATAACCTTATTGCGTAAGACTTGCTCTTTCCTATCAATTATCTGAATCGGAATTTCTTCATATTTTAAGTCTTTTTCAACCTGGATAGGTTCATATTCAATAATATGTTTATAATCTGGTTTATAGGGTCGTAGTACCGATACGTGAAACACGTTATGAATATGTTCTAACTCAGGAGGTAAGGCTATTTCGTAAGCCACTTCCCCTACCCTTCTCAATACTTCGAACGGTCCTATAAATCTCGGACTAAGCTTCCCTTTCTTTCCAAAACGTATCTTCCCTTTCCAAGGAAACACTTTCAAAAATACATAACTGCCGACTTTAAAATCTCGTGTCTGACGATGCTGATCTGCATACTTCTTCTGTCGATCTTGAGCTGCGATTAGCCTTGACCTTATGACTTTAATAATCTCTGCGGTTTGCTAAACCAATTCTGGTCCCAACAGTCGACGTTCCCCTACCTCATCCCAACACAGTGGCGTTCTGCACTTTCTTCCGTATAACGCTTCGTAAGGCGGCATACCTATACTTGCGTGATAGCTATTATTATAAGCGAATTCTACTAAAGGTAGGTGGTCGTCCCAACTCCCCTTAAAGTCCATGACACAAGCCCGTAGCATATCTTCTAGGGTCTGAATCGTTCGTTCGCTCTGTCCGTCCGTTTGAGGATGATACGCAGTGCTCAACCTCAACTGCGTTCCCATTTGCCCTAGCAAACTCTTCCAGAAGTTCGACGTGAAACGCGGATCTCGATCCGACACAATCGAAACTGGAACTCCACGTCGCGAAACAATTTCCTTAACATAGAGTTTAGCTAACTGTTCTAGGTTAAACCTAATCTTTATCGGCAAGAAATGAGCCGACTTTGTCAAACGATCCACTATAACCCATATAGCGTCGTATCCCTTCTATGTCGTTGGAAGTCCTACGACAAAATCCATCGTGATATGCTCCCATTTCCACTCTGGAATCTCTAACGGTTGTAACAACCCACTGGGTCTCTGATGTTCGGCCTTAACTTTTTGACAAGTCAGGCACCTACTGACGCACTCCGCGACTTCTCTTTTCATGTTCGGCCACCAAAATTTTTGTCGGAGGTCTTGATACATCTTCGTGCTACCAGGATGAATCGAAAACCTCGAACAATGGGCCTCTTGTAATATCTCCTCTTTTAGCTTCGGTTCTAATGGAACCCAAATTCTTCCTTCAAACCTTATCATTCCTTCACTATCGAGTTTATACTTCAACTCTTCTCCTTTAGAAATTCTCTTCCTTATAACTTCGCATTCCTCATCTTTGAGTTGTGCCTCCTTTACTCTGTCCACTAGTGTTTGACGAGTTTCCATTGTAAATAATTTTCCCCCCGATTCCATTGGAAATTTTACCTCCAACTCCATTTTAGCCATCTCTGCTATTAGCTCATCTTGAGCGGTTAACATAGACAACTTCTCCCGACCCTTCCTACTTAAGGCGTCGGCCACTACATTCGCCTTTTCTGGATGATATAGAATCTCACAATCATAGTCCTTGATTAATTCTAACCATCTCCTCTGCCTCATATTCAACTCTTTCTGTGTGAAGATATATTTTAGACTTTTCTGGTCCGTGTATATCTCACATTTTTCTCCGTAGAGATAGTGCCTCCAAATTTTCAAGGCAAACACCACTGCTGCCAATTCGAGATCATGAGTAGGGTATCCCCTCTCATACTCTTTCAATTGTCATGACGCATACGCAATGACTTTACCGTGCTGCATAAGCACGCATCCAAGTCCCTTATGCGACGCATCACTATAAACTACAAAATTACCTGTGTCATCTGGTAAGGATAACACTGGCGCTTCACTTAATCTTTTCTTGAGCTCCTGAAAACTTTTCTCGCATTTCTCCAACCATACGTATTTTACTGTCTTCCTCATCAAATTTGTTAACGGGGTAGCTATCTTCGAAAAATGTTGAATAAATCTCCGATAGTAACCCGCTAACCCTAGGAAACTACGCACTTCAGTCAGCGTCTTCGGCTGCTCCCAATTAATCACCGCTTCCACCTTCCCTGGATCTACGGATATACCGTCCTTGTCGATCACGTGTCCCAAAAATCGTACCCTCTCTAGCCAAAATTCACACTTGCTGAATTTCGCATACAACTTTTCCCTCCTTAGTGTTTCCAACACTATCCTTAGATGTTCCGCATGATCCTCTTGTGTCTTTGAATAGATCAGGATATCATCTATGAACACTACTACAAACTTGTCTAGATACTGCTTGAACACTCTGTTCATCAGATCCATAAATGCGGCAGGCGCATTCGTCAAACCAAACGACATCACCAGAAACTCGTAATGGCCATATCGAGTCCTGAATGCCGTCTTGGGTACATCTTCTCCTCTCACCTTTAACTGGTGATACCCCGTTCTCAAATCTATCTTAGAAAAGTATTTTGCCCCTTTTAACTGATCAAACAGATCGTCGATCCTGGGCAATGGATACTTATTCTTGATCGTTACTTTGTTCAACTCCCGATAGTCAATACAAAGCCTTAATGTTCCGTCCTTCTTTTTAACAAACAACATTGGTGCTCCCCATGGAGAAACACTTGGTTGGATATATTTTCGATCTAATAATTCTTGCAATTGTATCATCAATTCCTTCATCTCTACGGGTGCCATCCTATATGGTGCCCTCGAAACTGGTGCCGTCCCGGGCACTATGTCTATAACAAACTCGATCTCTCTGTCTGGCGGAAGACCTGGTAACTCGTCTGGAAATACATCCGCGAATTCTTGCACGATAGGTATATGTCCAATTTCCTCTCCCACTTGTTGGGTATCAATAATATGGCACAGATAACATACGCATCCATTTTTTAACAGCTTCTGCGCTTGCATCATCGTTAGACAACGAGAATGTCGGTGCGATTTACTACCATAGAACACTACCTTAGACTGTTTGGAAGTCTGAAGGTTTATGCTCTTCTTCTGACAATCTATTATCGCCCCGTGGTTGACTAACCAATCCATCCCCAATATTACGTCGCATTCTCCCAAGTTAATTGGAATTAAATCTACCGTTAACTTATGTCCTCTAATTTCGACGCAACAATTCCTATGAACGTGTTTAACAGGGATTACTTCCTTATTCGCAACTTCTATGTTCAAGGGTAACTCTAGTTTCTCTAGAGGTAAACCTAAACGTATAGCAAAATCACAGGATATGAAAGAACAGGTCGCACCCGAATCAAACAATACATATGCATTAATATTATTTATTGGGATGATACCTGAGACTACATCTTCAGATGCCACGGCATCTCGGACCGTCATGTTGAAGGTCCGGGCGGTTGGTCTACTCGGTGGGGCTGGACCAGTTATGGTCAGCTTACCACTGTTGTTCCCTTTGTTGCCGTTACCCCCGTCTGCTCCCTTCTTTGGGCAATTTCTTGCCATATGGTCTGCCGCTCCGTAAATGAAACATCCGGTGTTCTTCTTCGAGTTGGGGCAGTTAGGAGAGATATGTCCCTCCTGCCCACAATTATAGCACACTGACTTTCCCTTCAGGCAGACCCCGAAATGATTCTTCCCACATATCTTGCACGGTTCTCCCTTCTTCTTTGGGTCCCCTTGTTTCGTTAAGTTGTTCCACTTCCTCTTGTGGCTTCCTCCACTACCACTAGGTCCATTAGCTCTACCTCCTCCTTCATTCTTATTCTTATTTTTTTTCTCTCGGTTGAATAAGCTCAACGCCTCGCTTCCCCCTTCGGCTATAATAGCCTTCTCCAAGATTGATCCGAAAGAACCAATCTGCAACACAGAAATTTTATTGTAAAGCCAAGGTTTTAAGCCCTGCTCAAACCTTCGTGCCTTCCTTTGTTCGGTGTCCACTTGATGTGGCACAAACCTAGCCAGTTCATTGAACTTGGCAGCGTATTGGGGAACTGACATTTCTTCCTGCTTCAATTCTAAAAATCGCATTTCCATACGGCTCTGCATACTCATAGGGAAGTAGTTCTCAAAGTATAACTCTTTGAACCGATCCCACACGATAACTCCCTCTCCGACCCTATTTTGATTGGCTCCCCACCAAAAGTTGGCCTCACCTTTTAACAAATATGTAGCAAAAGCAGTCTTTTGCTCCTCTCCGACTCTAGCGATTTCAAACGCCTTCTCTATTTCTTTAATCCATGATTGAGCTTCTATAGGCTCGATAGTCCCCCTAAACTCTGGCGGTCCCACATTTTTAAAATCCTTAAAACTGGCTACTTGCACAGCAGGAGGATTTACAAGTACCTTAGTACGCTCTCTATTAAATGCCCCTAGTAAGAGGTCTATGAACTGTTGCATATGATTAGCTTGCTCCCTATTCTCGTTTTCAGGTTCTCTCTGTTGGGTCCTGTACCCTCTAGGTCTTCCTCTTAGCGGCATTTTTCTGTTAAATTATAATAAAATTATGTTATTATTAACTCACTATTCGTTTTTTTACACATTCTCATTAATACTATCACATACACATTACAAAGCACATTTAATAAATATTTTTATATAATATGCTTCTTAATTCATACAACGTATTTAATAAAGCTGAAGCTTTTCACATACTATCCCCTTATTACTATCATAATGATGGGATTCATAAAAGATAACCTTATACATAAGCTATAGTAACAAAATATATTTATTAATATCACATAACAAATATAATTTATTTTAAGTTTTACTTTTACTTTTATTATCTTTTGATGAATTTTCTCAATTCATCCTTTAAAAACTCTATTTGAGTTTATCTCTTGACTAACTTCTCTAAGGTCATATTCCTAAGGTATTTCCCCCACGTAAGGTTTATAACCTAAAGCTTTGATACCAACCTCTAACGCCCCCAAATCCAGGTCTACCTTTAAACCTGGGTCCAGTGCATCACGGTACTACCCATTTATCACAATAATATTGACATAAATGCAATTACTATATTATGACAATATGTCTCACTCAAATCCCAGGTTCTATAACCATTACATCATTCATCGTCATAATAATAATAAATATTACATCATTCTTAAAAATAAATCCTTCATAATATAAACTATTACATATTAGGATAATATAATCCTATTCGTTAACTTTTCCTTTGCCTTTGTCTCTTCGGGAACCTTCGGCAGTCTCGGTTTTAACTGAAAATATTTGATTTAAAGCAAGAATGAGCATTTAATTGCTCAGCAAGTATAACAGTTTAATAACAACAAATTCAAGAATCATATTATCATTATTCAACAACTGAACAATAGTTGAGAAATATTCTGAATAAACTGGAATAACAATTTGCTTTTGTTTGAATTGATTTTCGAAACGACATACTGAGCGGTCATAAGACCTTGAACTTTTATTTTTATTCATAAAAAGGTTTCACCGTATTTAAACCGCAAACCGATATGCTTACGAGCACTTCCAGGTGATCAGCCTATAGTACTCTATGTTGATCAACATTCTATTTTAAACGACTATATGTGTTTGGTTTAGGCACCTCACGGCCTTGTCGGATTTAACCGATTAAAACTGCCCCTAATATTAGGGTTGTTCATCTCATACATGCATTAGAATCCTAACCAAAACAATTCAGTTGGATAACTCTACTTAACATCAATAATATTTCAAAGATTTATAATTCAATCGATAGAATATTTAAACATTTGTTTAGCTGAGTCAAATAGCATCGACAATCATTCATAAGCAGTTCGTGAATAATAGAACTTGAAAGCTTTAACAGATTATGCATAGCATAGCTTGAATACTTGTGAAAAGTTTAGGAGTACTTGCATTCAATATAGAAATCAAATGAAGTTGGGATACTTACTCAAATATAAAGGTTGAGAAAGTTTAGGAAATTTACATTCAATGCATAAATCGAATGAGAGTTAGAAACTTGCCTTATGCGTTCTTTAAGGATTACACTAAATTGCTCTTCAATTGTCCTACACAATATCAATCACATAGACACACCAATTAATCATCACATGACTCTTATTATAGTTCATCTTAACTAGCTTTTAAACATGAACCTAACTTCGTATTTTTAACTTTTTCAATAATCGATTTCAAAACTTATTTAATCCATAATTACGTTCAACCAACCTCGGAATGGTCTCAACTTTGGACCGTGAACTATTTATAACATGGCCTAACTACTCCCATAGGTGGCATGAACAAAAAAATTTACATACACAAAACCTTATTTTTAAGGTCCAATTCCCGAATGCCTTGCAGTTTGTAGACTGCAGGACCCCGACTCGCTTAAACGACCATAACTTCTTCGTTTCAAAACATTTTTGGGTGATTCTTGATTCTGTGTTTAGCTTACTTCCAGAGATTTCTTTTGATATAAAAACCACATGTTAACTCTTTATACATTAAGAGTTATGAAGCTTATAAAAGCATATTAAAAACTGCTCCCGCGGAAATATTGACAGCTAGACCCAGCAGCACTAAAACAGCCATAACTCTTTCATACGAAAACATTTTTAGGTGATTCTTGAGCCTATTCTCATTAGAATTTTCCCCTCTACAACTTTCTTTTATAAATCAGAAGCATATTCAGACTTTAAAGTTTCGAAAAATGGACAGAAAGGTCAGAAGTGTGATTTGTTCATAACGTCTTCATTTCATTTGATAAAATATGATACCACAAACATCAAAATGTTATGTTATCATGTTCTAACACTCAATTAACTTCAATAACATAAAAATAAATAAATTATAAACCTACTTATATAGAGTTTTATGACTTTTCTCAAGAACATGAAGAACACGAAGAACACGAAGAACATATGAAAACTAAGTTCCATCATTCTTCATTTCGATTACTTAAAACTTGATGACACAAGCATTAATTAGCTAGGCCATCATGTTTCTACCACTTATAACATCAAATAAGAAAATCATAAACATACTTATATAGAGTTTTATGACTTTTTGCTCAAGAACACATGAAGAAACACTTAGTCGAAAAAGATCGTACATGGTAACCACTTATGTTCTTGAGCTTTTCAACTATAAAATGAAAGAAAATTGAATATAACAACGACTAGGAATTCTACCTCTTGTAGTTGCAAGCTTAACTATTTCTTTGCAACTTCAATACATGAAATATATATCTAGAGAGTAACTTTGCTCTTTGATTTTGTGAATTAGCAAGTTGTTTTAAGCTTGCAAAGCTTCATATTTATAGGCTAGGTAGAGTTAGGGCAAAATAGTCTTTTCGCATCCATGACATCATTATGACATCATGATGACATCATCTTCTAACGTGACATCATCGTTCGCATCATTGTCCAATGTGACATCATTATGACATCATGATGACATCATCTTTGTGCTTCTTTGAAGATGATGTCATGGTTACATCATGCTTGCATCTGATTGGTCGAAAACAATTCACTTGAATTCCTAGTTACATATTCGTATATACTACGTATAATATTCGTATTCTACTCGTATTATACCTCGTATTAATCTCGTATTCTACCGTATAATATTTCATATTATACTCGTATTTATTCTTTCATTCTTTCATATAATATTTCGTATTATACTCATATTCTAACGAAATTCATTCTACAGTTGAAAAACTACGTTTTTCGTTTTCAAATTTTATTGGATATTCCATCTTTTCTCGTAATATTAATATTCGCGTATTCTTTGAAAAATCAAAAAGACGCAAAAGCGTTTTTGGGTGAATAGTGTTTTTACGCCTTTTTTTCAGAAAAAATTTATTTTCTTCTACGAAATCCAAATTCGAAATTTCTAACACGTAAACACAATTTAGATCATAATACGACCTTTAAACACATAACACATAATATATTCATAAAAAATTATTTTATTTAAATATATTCAAAATGGCTAAGTACAAATTCTCAATCGTTACATTGCAAGACCCCGACTTTTAATAAATAGAATTTAATTTTTCTTATAATTATTATTCTAAACAATAAATTATTAAATTGATAAAATGATAAAGTTAAGGATGATATATGTAAACTATAAGATAAAAAGTATGTCGGAGAATATTCGTTCTGTCGAAAAGTACGACAGCGTCGAAATAACCAATCATTGGTGGGCCCCATAACGAAATATTGTTAGATGCAGAAACTGTATCTGACAATAGGGATAAGAGGGGCATATCAGCCCAAACTGTACTCAGTCATCCAAGGTTTGTTACAGTTGTGGAAAAGAAGGCCACATTGCTCGATTTTGCCCGTTAGCAAAATCGAACCCATCTGTAATGACGACACCCAAGGCCAACTTGGACAAATCGAAACCCTAATACCGAAAAAATGATTAGGGAACTAAGTATCCTTATCTCTTCAGAAAGCCAGGTATGCACGTTAAATTTCGAGGATGAAATTTCATAAGGAGGAGAGATTGTAAGACCCCGACTTTTAATAAATAGAATTTAATTTTTCTTATAATTATTATTCTAAACAATAAGTTGTTAAATTGATAAAATGATGAAGTTAAGGGTGATATGTGTAAATTATAAGATAAAAAGTATGTTGGAAAATATTCGTTCTGTCGGGGAATATTCGTTCTGTCGGAAAGTACGACAACGTCGAAATAACCAATCATTGGTGGGCCCCATAACGAAATATTATCAGATGTAGAAAACGACATAAATAATGTTTTTAATAAAAAATTGTCAACGGTACTATCACTTGTAACAGTTAAAATACCTGGTGATAAAATAGTACTCTACAGTAGCACACGGTATTCTACAGTAGCACGCGCTATTCCAAAGTAGCACGTGCTATTCCACAGTAGTATACGGTATTGCACAATATTTCATATTATTGATTCAATAATTATTAAAATAGCAATTGCATAGTATTTTAACTCAATAATTGTTACAGTAACATCTACACAATATTTCATATTATTAAATCAATAATTGTCACGACACAGTAACTCATATTATTTGATATGATATTATTAGACCAGTTAGCATTATTGGCAATGCCTAGAAGTTCTATCAAGGAAAGTGGTTATTTAATTGCACGTTGTTTCTACGGAAGACCTCGACTTTCTTGGGAACGATCTAGTTGTCAGTATTATGAGTTTATAATAATAATTGGTGAATAATTGTGAATAATTGTTGAAAAAATTGCATGTTTGGTTTATTTCTTTATCAGCGAACTTTAGTAATTATTTCTCCTGTGGGACTCACATCATTTAACTTATTTAGCACTTATTCCTCCTATGGGACCTACCACCATTTAACTTATGCAATTAATTCTCCTATGGGACCCACAACCTAGTGAAACTTTCCTCCCGAGTGTGCTAAGCATGAGAAGTTTTCAAACGTGGTGTGCTAACCATTCTCCTATAAATAAGTTGCTCAGCTGAGCAATGAAGAACACACCAAAAATACAAAATTCTTCTACTACAATATTATTAATATTTCTTTTGAGTATAAGGATACTCTGAGTGTTGCTAATAGTGCAAGAATTTCTCCAGTTAATATCTTATATAACAGACAGTATTTAGCCTTCTACTAAGGTAAGGGATATCATTTTCTTTCATACTCCTCTATTTATGGTAAGAAATTATTATTCGTTTCCACAACTTTATCATTAAATTGTGAAAATTCCTGAAATTAGTAGAATATCATTAATAGTTTGTGCTTCATCTAATATTTTACCTAAATCTTTCTTGAATTTTATATTCAATCAAGAACTCTAATCGATTTTCTGGATATCGTGTTGACAATTTGGACTCTGAATAAATTGAATTAAAAATCACTAATGTTTATCCGTTATCTTGTTATTATGATTATTTCTGTCCATTCATCATATCATTGATTTGTACTAATTATCAAAACTAAGTTGTTGAGAATGTCTTTAGCCTGGGTGCAAAGACAGTATTATTGTTGAGTTTCTTTTACATGTGTGGCAAAGACACATGGTAAAAATTCTCTTTGGTCTGGATGCAAAAAGTAATTGTTGATTGGCATGATCATGACCATTGGTGTTAGAGTTGAATATTTTTGGGCTGGGTGCAAAGATGAATTATTGATTGACATGATCATGACTATTGGTGTTACAATTGAATATCTTTGGCATGGGTACAAAGATAAATTGATCGATATGATTATGACCAGAATCTGTGGATTGACATAATTATTGGTATAATCATGATCTGTGGTATTACAGACAATGACAGATGGTGAAAGTCTCTTTGGCCTGGTGCAAAGAGGAACTGTTGATTGGTGTTACTTGGATAAAATATTGATGGTGAATTTTTCAAATGGGAGAAGATAGTAAACATTATGTTCTACTTGACTCTTATAATGGATTGTTTGTTCTACTGTAGTTATCGTTGAAAATTTATTATCTTTAAATATCTGATTTATTACTGTTGAAGGCTAAAGATAATTTAATCTTCGTTATGATATTCTTTATTGGGCTATTTGTGCTCACCATTTGGCTTCACAATTCCTTTCAGGTAATAAGAGTGTAGTTGAGACTAGCAGAGATAATAGGGGAATGAAGTGATGGTCCGAGTTAGTGGTTGTCCTCATCAAGTTATAAAATAGTGTAGCAATAATTGTACTGAGGACTTAAAATATGTGTTGTCGTATTTTATACGGCATTGTAATAATTTGGGTGTGAATATTGTCGAACTATATATGGTACAATAATTGTACTGAGCACTTAAAATATGTGTGTTGTCGTATGTCCACGGCATTGTAAATTTTTTATAGAAGAAATGGTGTTCGTAGTATGTATTTTGACGACTCAAATTGGGTGATATAGACCCGAATTTAGGAGCGTCACATAATAATTAATCATGGGAACATAGAATATACAATTCAATAATTTATTATTTAGATAAATATTTAATAATTTAATAATTACAACAATCTTCTCAAAATCCTAATTAAATATGTATCCTATATTTAATTAAATCTTAATACTTAACATAATGAATCATTATCCATATCGCCCGTGCTTTGCACGGGGTTGATGAGCTTAATCAACTATATAATTAAAAGCACAAACTTGATTTGGTTTGATTTCACTAATTTTTTGTTCAAGTTTTTTAATTAATATTAGCATAAGTACTATCCAAATTTGTATCAATTAAATTCTATTCAAATTTAAAAATATTCCTATCTCTAAGAGCAATACAAAAAAAAAGATTTTTTCTTTCCTATTCAAATTAGTAGAAGTACTATACAAATTTATAATAATTAAATATAAAGTATTCAAAAGAAACCAACCAATCTCTAATAGAAAAAGTAACTTCTAAAAGAATTTTTATTTTTGATTTTACCAAATTTATTTTAAAATTAGTAAAACACACTTCACTAAAAGAAAATCATCTGCAAAACAATTACAAACAATCAATTAAACACATTAAAGAGATATGTCACACAATTTAATTATATTAATATTATTCGTGAATTTTACAATTAAATTAATATCCTAACTAATTTAATTCATTTAAACTTGAAATTTTATCAAATCACATAATTAATTGCATTAATAATATATTTAAATTTGAAACATAATAATTGTAACACTAGTTGAAAAATTATAGTGAATTCATTCATAACTAATTGTCATAACTAAATTAAAAGTTATTAAAACATGAGTTTCATAATTCTATTCGGATTAGAATTTCAAGCAAATTTTGTCAATATAAATGCTAATATAAAATTCCATTCCAAACTAAAATAAAATTAAAATAATTATTTTCACATAATCATAACTAAATAAATCTACAATAATCCATTCAAATATTTAGCTTAATAATTGATTGAAATAACCTACAATATATAATTCAGTTATTAGTTATTTAAATAAATATTTAACTAGTTAATAGCTACAATTATGTTTCTCGAAATCACAATTAATGTTTTTTAAATTATTAATATAATAAATTATTATCCATACCACCCGTGCTTCGCACGTGGTTGATGAGCTTGTTGTATAATTAAAAGAACAAACTTGGTTTAATTTCATCAATTTTTGGTTCAATTTTCATATTCATATTAGCATAAATACTATCTAAATTTAAAAATATTTCCATCTCTAATAGGAATAGAAAAAAAAGATCTTTTTCTTTCAAGTACTATAAGAATTTATAATAATTAAATATATACTATCTAAATATGTAAAATATTCAAAAGAAACCCAACCAATCTCTAATGGAAAAAGTAATTTCTAAAAGAATTTTTATTTTTGATTTTATCAATTTTATCACAATTTTTTATCATTATTTTATGTAATTAATTAAAGCAATATAACACATCTATATATTACCTAAATTTATTAAAACTTGAAATTGTAACAAGTCACACGATTAATTGTATTAATAATATAAGTGAATTTTTTTAAACATAATAATTGCCAAAATAGTTAATAAAATTATTATGAATTCATTGCTAACTAATTGTCATAACTAAATTAAAATCTACTATAGCTTGTGTTTCATACTTTTATTCATATTAGAATTTCAAGAAAATTTTGTCAATATAAACACTAGTATAAAATTTCATTACAAACTTGAATAAAATTAAAATAATTATGTTCTCAAAATCATAACTACATAAATATGCACTCTATTCAAATGTTTAGCTTAATAATTGATCGAAGTAACCTATACTATATAATTCAATATTTATTATTTAAATAAATATTTAATAATCTAATAGCTACAATTATCTTCTCAAAATCGCAATTAATTTATCTATTTAATAATATAATAAATTATTATTCATATCACCCGTGCTTCGCGCGGGGTTGATGAGCTTTGTTTTTATAGAAGATGAAACACAAAGTCTCACATATTATACGGAAAAGATTAATTACAAAAAATTAGAAAATTCAAGAACTACACCTAAGAATTAATATACATTATAAAGTATAAAATTTGGTCTTTCATAAAGAATCCCTTAAGTATCAACTTTAGTAATATGATCATTTCTTTGAAAGATTGAAGTTTGAACTGCTTTTTAACTTTGGCACAAGGGACTAATTTGAAAAGATTTTTAAGTGATAGAACTTGTCCATGGTAAAATAAAACATTTAAATAATGATCAAAGATATAACATATAAACAGTGACTCTATTGAGAAAAAGAAAAAGAAAAAGAAAAAGATCCATTGTCATTTTAATATAATGCAAATTTTGTACAGTTTACTCATATCCTGTTAAGCAACAATAAAGGCCAAATGCCCATAAACTTAATCAAAACAAAGGGACATAACCCACGAATTAAGTAGAGGTCAAGTGCTAAACATCATGATGCTGACACTATTAGAGTAATCAACCGTACAAACACCCCCTAGGAAAACAAGTCTAGATTGTTGAGAAGATGTCAGGGAAAATCCGTTCCAAGTCCCATCTGTGCTTTCTGATTAGTTCCTTACGAACCTCTACACCCAAATAAGCAATAAACGGATACTCCAAGTTCCAGTCAACTTTAAATGCCAAAGTTCGATTCTTTTGATACAAGATGCCCAACTGGTTTCAAAGGCTACAATGGCAGGAACTTGCACAGAAAACTCAAACACCCTATCCCACTAGGCAGCTGCAAATTCTAGGACATGAGAGTGGACCAACCACGGCATTTCTTGGATGCAACTGGTGAAGGAAGACAGGATCTATCGCAGTCCATTGAGATGTAAATAATCTTAAAGTGGTCATTTGTCCCCTTCTTTTCAAGATACTTTTGCTTCAATGCAAACAAAAATAATCCAGATTCATAGCAAGAATGTGTTGCAAACAATAAAAGGGCAATCACATTATTCTGTTGTAGATGCCAGAAAGTAATATCCTCCTACAAGAGAGTTGAAAGTTTTCAGAAACAAAGAACAACATTTAAAGGTTGTTAATTTTGTGTGCAAACACAAAATGACACAACATTAATGACATACACACTAGCTAGGGCTCATCATAAGAACATGCATATACCTCATGCCACGTAGAATTGCCTCCTCTGCGCAAAGGAGCTGAGAGTGATAAAAGGTCGACCAACAACGCTTCTTCCTGTTCTCTCTTCTTTGTTATCGTCACAGCTCTTTCTGGGGTAAAAGGATAAGAATCAATTCCAAACCTTCCATAGATGTCGAAGGCAAAGTAGCCCAGAGATAGAGTTGGACTACCGGCTCAAGAATAATGAAATAACCTGTATCGGCCGAATAATTATCCCGTCCAATCCCAACAAAGAAAAGACAGGTACAAATTTCTACCATCTAAAGGCAATAAGTACCAAGGTATATGTTCAAACTCCTTGAATTCGGCCTTGGCATACAAAATATCGACAGAAAGTTCGTAGATTACCACTATCTCAAATTCTTCACGCTGCTCATCTTTCAACGAATTCCACAATTCTACGAGTGTTCTAGTCCTTTCCAGGCCCAAACTAGTAGCGTCAAAAATATATAGGCCAACAACAATACCTTCAAGGTCGGAGGTAGGTACCTACAAACAGGAGTTGTACACAGGAATTAATCGATTTCAAATGATGAAAACCATAACAGATATTTGGGACGACTGAGACATTAATGAGCCACAACACAACCAACCAACCAAAATATTTTAAGAGAAATCACTAGGTACCCTAGCTAGAATAAATTGACTTGCCTGTTCCCCTTCCTTGAAAACAACATGGCCACCCAAGAGCTCAGTCAAGGAGAGTTCTCTCTGGAATGCATCTCTGAGGAGTGCATCATCTTTCATCAATTTTTTCTTCGGTGAAGGGAAAGCCTTCGACACCATACTGGCAGAAATATATATCAATGTTACTAAGCAAGACAGTGCCTCGTGGAGAAAAAAGAACAGATTTTGGTGATGATGTAGGTGGAATACCAAACTTGTTTACGAAGTGTTGTCTGACGTCTTGATCTTCGTATGGGATTGCAAGCCAGAGCATCTCGGAGAAGAAAGCATCGAAAGACGCACCGTCCTCACCTAGTGCAACAAACACAACCTCAATCTGTTTCTGGAACTCCTTATATATTTCTTTCAAGTCCGCTATTGTAACATGATAAAGTACATCAACATCGTGCAGCCACCCAAAGTAGAGAACAACAAATTTGCCAGAGAGTTGAGCTTTAATGTCAACGTAAAGAATAAAAGGAACAATGAATTAGGAAAATTAGAATAGAGAAGAAAGTAGGTAGTAATATGGAGCAGGACATGCATGATTAGTGAGTTTTGTGGCCTGGCAGGACAAGGTATATACATACATATATTGGCATGCATCTATGGATGCACTTCAATTTGCAATGACAGACAAAATTAGTAAGCTATTCTAATTAAGTTGAACAAGTAAAAGTAGTAAATAAAAATATACTATAAAAACAACAACATGCTTCTGGGGCAATGAACAATTTGTTTAAGTATATAATTGCTTAATTATTCAACCAATACAGGAAAACCAGACCGGATGGAGTTACGTAAAGTAGAGGAACATACATGTATAGTGTTGTGATTGTCTACTCGGAGGCATGCCAGGTGAAGCATATGATGCTGTTTAGGGATTTCAATTTTAAATTGAGTTGTGCCACAAAGTGGACTGTCCTGTACTGGAACTATGCATAATGCACCCGCCTTGGTAGTTTTTTACTCTAATCGTCATCTTTTGATGGCCCTATGAAAAATGCACCCGCCTTGGTAGTTTTTTTACTCTAAAAGTCATCTTTTGATGGTGTTCTACACTTCTACCTCTGTTTTTAATCCAAATTCAGCTAGGGTTCCATTCTTTTGAGACGGGGGTTGATTCCATTTACAAAACATATAGGAGATAAATATACACCTACTACATATATATTCTTAGATAGGCAATTGAAATACAACAGTAATACGTAAACTATACTAGAAAATTAATTAAGCAAACTACTACAAGTACTCTGTACCCACAGAAGAACACCAACTATAAAATTAATTAAACTAGCACCAGTGGTAAAACAAGAGGAGGAAGAAGATTATAATTAATGAATTACTTACATGAGTCCCATCGTTTCTGATAAGGTAGTCTCTGTTTAGGGTTTCGGAGGAGAGGAGTTGGGGGATATCATGTGCCTCACCATCCTGAAATAAATTCCATACATCCCAGCTATACTCATGTCACTCAAGTTTTTCCAGCCGCTTATCCCACATTTCCATCTCTTCCATAAAGGGGGACTTAAGGAATAGGCAGGTACATAGAAATAAATATTGGTTTAGTAAGGGCACAGTGGTAATAGTGGTATTCTAAGTAGATATATAGCTAAGTTGTAATTTGATTTGGATCAGTGAATGATAATATAAAATTTTTCTTTCTCTCTACAATTTTCTCTCCCAATCTTTGCCCTCTCTTCTTCTTCCCCAAATTTCTCTCTTACTTCTTCTCAAATCCTTGTTCTACTTCTATGTTCCTTACAATTGGTATCAAAGCCGTTCCGATCTCAGGAACAATGGCAACTGAAAATCTAAATTCTACAACCCTAGAAAACCATTTCGAGAAAATTCGAGAATCAACGAAAGAACTACAGAGTTTTATGGATGAAAAGTTCAAGCAAATTGTGAAAGAATTTGGTGATATATATAAGGGCTTCCAATGAAAGAGCTCAACTGGATATATACGGCTAGACCATAAAGAAATTGAAGCTGCAACAAATGGAAGTAAAGGAAACGGTGATGTTCATAAGGTGTTTGATAAAAAGGTCTACAAGAGAAAAATTCTCAGTTTCAATGGCTGATTGCACAAATTAACTAGTATAAACTATGAAGTACGATCTCCGCAAATTCGATCTAGAGCCTGACAAAAAAATACTAATATGTGGTTAAACTCAAGATGATGACTGTCTATGTGTAACAACAAATGTGACGGGGCCAAAGTATGATGAAAATGATGATCTAGGTGAGGTGGTTTTGGATTTTGAAGATGAAGAGGTCAACCAACTTCTATTGCAGAATCAACAACTCAATCCAGTTGTCAAGGATGATGGAGATAAAGCTTTAAGAAGAAAATTGTAGACTCAATTCTACTCAATAATCAAGTTGAAGAACTAAAGGACAAGTCAAAGGTAATCCTCTTCCCGTAAGTGAAATTTTCTCTCCTTTTCTAGTAAGAAACCTGGTTGTAGGAAAATTTGGTACAAATCAAAATGAGTTAAGTGTTGCGGGCAAGGTGTTTAATGAAATGTCGAGGAGTGTTCTTAATTCTGACTATGCCGAGAAGGAGGGTTATTTGTATGTTATAACTAATCAATATCCGCCAAAGTATAATAATAGTGGAGGTGAGACTGAAATTTCAATGAGTGTTATTTATGGGTTAACTAAGAAATCAAAGGAGTTAATTGTTGATATTGAGTCTGCAAATGTTATTAATAAGTTGGTAATTGTTGAATATGTGGAGAATAAGGGGTTAAATACATTTTTTCCCACTCTACTCAACCTCGGTTTACAAATGATGAGGACATCCTTAGCCTCGAGACCCATGACGAAACCCAAGAAGATTTATTGCATTTGCCTCGTGGACCCATTACGAGAGCTCGAGCCAAAACCTTCAAAGAAGGACTTAACGGAATGATCCACGAACTAAGGAACGAGGTTGGATCAAGTATAGAGTTTATAGAGATGGAGCCCAAGCGTATAAAGCCCATGAACACATTGCGAATGGACGTGGCGAACAAAATAGCGAAAGAAACCAATTTGGATGGAACAGGCTTCACCGACCCGGCAGCAGGAAACAAGACATTTCTACCGCCCCGACGAAAAATACAGTTCATTTCCACCGCCCCGGCGGTGAGCTCGCCCTGGCGGCCAAACGCAGTTCTTTTCCACCGCCCTGGCGGTAACCTCCTGGATGCAAGTTGTCAATTTTTGACTTCTTGATATTTTCGAAATTCTTTTCACCCAAAATATGGATTCAGCATTTAGGTTCAATTACATGATTGTAATACTATATTTCAACATTTGTGTGCTTGTATTTCAACATTTGTGTGCTTATATTTCAACCATTGTGTGCTTCCAAGCTTAGTATAAATAGGTGATTGTTGTAATGGTTACTCATCATTCATTCATATCAATTTTCAGATTATCAATACTATTGTGAGTTTGTTTCTTTACTTGTGGTTCTTTGAAGAATTCCTAAGTGTTCCTTAGTTCTTCTTTTTAGATTCATAATTGACTTATCATATAACCATTCGTAGTTGTGTGTGGCGTCTTCTACCGCATCAATCGTCGATTGTACCGAGATTACCGCTTCAATATAAGCGAGGGGTCGAAGTATCGTTGGTGTTCATCCTCCGAAAATTTCCTAAGCAAACAATTGTACTAAGATTACCATCTACATATAGGCGAGGGGTTAAGGTATTGCAAGCTATCCATCCTATCAACTTGTTAGAAACGATCCGGACGACGACCACCTCACGCAAGCGTGCCGTGGAGTCCATCATTTGGTATCAAAGCTAAGTTTCCTATCAAGTTACTTATCTTTACTTCTATTGTTGAATTATAGTAAAAAAAAACTGCAGAAAATATATTACAAAAATTACTATTGTTGAATTGCTATTTTTGGGATTTCATTTGTAAAGTCATATTTGATGATTGTGAAGTCTTGTTGGTATTTCGAGAGTCATACTTTCTATATTGTACCGTGATAAGTTCTTATTAGATTGTAATTGAAAAATTGAGGTAATATTTGTGTGAATTCAAAAAGAACCTATTCGAGAGAACTTCGAGCGGCAAAAGACAAAAGTAGTAAGATTACTAGAAGGTAAAAGCCATTAGTGTGATACACGAGCGTGTCATATTTGATAAATACATTGTTTGAGCGAAACACATAAGGGAGTGGTGAGGAACTTGTTTTCTACTAATCTTTGTTTTGCAAAAAAATATGTCTAACACAAGAGATAAAACTATTGAAAATGAACCTTCTACATCTAATTTTGGCCCAAAACTCATGATGGAGGCTATGATGAAAGAATTTTCCCGACAGTTAGGAATGGCTATGGAGCAAGTGCATGATCGCATTGACCAATTGAGTGACACTCGAGGGGAACAAACTCAAATCCTTCCGGGTGGGCGCCCAAAAGGAAAGGCCCAACTAAAGGAAGCTAGGCTAGAGGAGACCAATTACTATGATGAAAAGTTAGCGAGGAAGAGGATCGAGAAACTGACTTTATCCATAGGAGACATTTTTCAAGGGATAGAGGCGGTCGAAATCGAGAGGATAACAACCTTGAAAGCATCAAAATGAAAATTCCAACATTCCAAGGTAGGAGTGATCCCGAGGCATATTTAGAATGGGAGAAGAAAATGGAGTGGATCTTTGATTGTCACAACTACTCGGATCTCAAGAAAGTTAGAATTGCAGCTACTGAATTTTCAGATTATGCAGTTACTTGGTGGGATCAATTGATGACCAACCGAAGGAGATGCAGAGAACGTCCAATAGAGACTTGGGCAGAAATGAAAGCTGTAATGAAAAAAAGGTTTGTCCCAAGCCACTACTATCGAGATCTGTTTCGAAACTTACAAAATTTGAGACAGAGAAGCAAGAGTGTGGAGGACTACTTCAAGGAAATGAAAATGTTAATGTCTAGAGCTGACATCAATGAGGATAATGAGGCAACCATGGCCCGATTTTTAGCAGGGTTAAATTGGGATATTACAGATTTGGTGGAGCATCAACATTATGTGGTATTGGAAGACATGGTGCACATGGCTATCAAAATAGAGAAACAACTTAAGAGGAGAGGTGGCAAACGAACAAATCCTACCACAGGTTCATCATGGAAACCAAATAATGTGAAGCGTGAGGACAAGCTAACTGTTTTCAAACCAAAGCCAGAAATCAAGCAGGGAGCGACTACGCAAGGAGTGCAAGGTAAAACTAATCAACCTTCTACTAGTCGTAATCGAGATATTGTATGCTTTAAATGTCAAGGTAGGGGACATATTGCAAATCAATACCCAAATCAAAGAACTATGTTATTGCTTGATAATGGAGAATTGGAAACCGAGGGAGAAGATAGTGACAATGACTCTATGCCACCATTGAAGGAAGATAGAGAGGTTGTTATGCATGGTGAAGTGTTGGTTACTCGAAGAATGCTTAGTACGCAGGTAAAGGAAGAAAGCAGTGAACAAAGAGAGAATCTATTTCATATTAGGTGCATGGTAAATGGTAAGATCTGTTGTGTTGTAATTGATGGTGGGAGCTGTACAAATGTGGCAAGCATCACTATGGTGGAGAAATTGGGACTTACAACATCCAAACATTCTCATCTATACCGATTGCAGTGGCTCAATGACAGCGGCGACATCAAAGTTACCAAGCAAGTATCAATGCCGTTTACAATTGGGAAATATGTTAATGAGATTCTATGTGATGTAGTTCCTATGCAGGCAGGTCACTTACTACTTGGGAGACCTTGGCAGTTCGATCGGCGGGTAAAACACGATGGTTTTACTAATGAGTATTCTTTTGTTCATAATCAAAGAAAAGTTACCTTGTGTCCTATGTCACCAAAACAAGTGCATGAGGATCCAATGCATTTACAGAGAGATCATGAGAAAAAGACAAAAGAGAGAGAAAAAAAGAAAGAAGAGAGAAAAACAAACATTTTTGCAAAAAGGAGTGATGTGAGGCACGCTTTGGATTCTAAAAGGCCAATGATTGTACTTCGGTATAAGGAGGCACTTTTAAATACTAATGCTAATAAATTTTCTTTGCCTAGTATTGTTTCTACTCTTTTGCAGGATTATCAGGATGTATTTCCCGAGGAGCTTCCATAAGGATTACCACCAATTCGGGGAATTGAACATCAAATTGACTTTGTCCCTGGTGCAACCATTCTAAACTGTCCAGCATACTGCAGCAATCCCGAGGAGACAAAAGAATTGCAAAAGCAAGTTGACGAACTAATGGACAAGGGGTTTGTGAGGGAAAGCACGAGTCCATGTGCGGTTCCGATTATCTTAGTACCTAAAAAGGATGGGAAGTGGCGCATGTGCATTGATTGTCGATCAGTAAATAACATCACTATAAAATATCGACATCTCATTCCTAGGTTAGATGATATGTTAGATGAATTACATGAATCTTGTGTGTTTTCTAAAATAGATTTAAAGAGTGGTTATCATCAAATTAGAATGCATGAGGGAGATGAATGGAAAACTGCTTTTAAAACAAAATATGGGTTATATGAGTGGTTAGTCTTACCTTTTGGGTTAACTAATGCTCCTAGCACGTTCATGAGGTTAATGAACCATGTTTTGCGTTCCTTCATTGGAAAATTTGTAGTTGTCTACTTTGATGACATCTTGATCTACGACAAGGATTTAGGTGAGCATGCATTGCATATAAATTCTGTCCTAGATGTGTTTCGGAAAGAAAAATTGTATGCCAATATGGACAAATGCACATTTTGTACGGATCGAGTTGTGTTTCTTGGGTTTGTTGTCAGTGTGCAGGGAGTACAGGTTGATGAAGAGAAAATAAGGGCAATCCGAGAATGGCTAACTCCTACGAATGTCAGTCAAGTTCGTAGCTTTCATGGACTCGCAAGTTTCTATAGACGGTTTGTAAGGAACTTCAACAAAGTCACAACACCACTCACCGAAGTAATCAAAAAGAGTGTAGGATTCAAGTGGGGTGATACACAGGAAAAGGCGTTTAATTTGATTAAAGAAAAATTAACTAACGCTCATTTACTTGTATTGCCTAATTTCACTAAGACCTTTGAAATGGAATGTGATGCTTCAGGTTTAGGAATTGGACCTATACTAATGCAAGAAGGAAAACTAGTGGCATATTTCAGTGAAAAATTGAGTGGAGTAGCTTTGAACTATCCCACTTATAACAAAGAGTTGTATGCCTTGGTTCGATCATTAGAGACTTGGCAACATTACCTGTGGCCTAAGGAGTTTGTGATTCACATAGATCATGAATCGTTAAAATATTTGAAAGGCCAACACAAGTTGAACAAGAGACATGCACGATGGATGGAGTTCATCGAGACATTTCTTTATGTCATTCGGTTAATTTAATGGGACATTTTGGTGTTGATAAGACCTTATCTGTGATGAAAGAACATTTTTATTGGCCCCATATGAAACGAGACGTGAAAAGAATTTGTGATAGGTGCATTACCTGTGACGAACAAGAATTTTGTAACTTAATTTAAATATTTATTGGATTAAATAAATATTTTTTTGATGATTTGATTGTTGAATTAATTGATGAAATTGTGGTAGATTAATTTAATTATATGTGTTACATTAATTAAATTAATGTGGAGGGACTGGCAAGTAGACGTCAGACCCTCATAGATCAGAAGAATGAGAAGATCGAGGATCTTGATATACGTCTTGGAGACATAGAATGGAAGTTAGATCAGGTAGAAAGTCAAAAGGAAGATCTATTAGCTGAGAATGAGAAGATGAAACTTGAAATCGAGAAATTGAAAAATGATCTGAGTGAGGAGACAGCAGAACGTGCTAGAGCAGAAGATGCTTGGATGAATAACGCTCGACGTGCAGAGATTTCCGAAGAAGGCGAACGGGCAAAGAAGGCTAAAATTGAGCAAACAGACTACACGTTCCAGACAGCGATTGATAGGGCCCAGGATCGAGTTTTCCACTATCCAGTTCAGTTCGAGGACTTGCCATGGTACATGTTGGATCGCAGGACGATGCTCCGTATCATGGAGGAAGAACGTAGGAAGGCAGTTCGACGCCTTAGTTGGCCGTGATAGGGACATTTTGAATTATGTGTAAATATTTATGGTAGTTTATGATGTAAATTCCAGCATGATTATACATAATGGAATATGACTATTTAATCCTAAAGATTGTTTGATCTTGGGGTAGTTGATGTAAATAGCAGTGATGCTATCTTTCTATGTTTAAGACCTTTGAATTAATGAAATATCAGTTTTATTTGAAGATCTTATGTGTTAAATGTTTAACATGAATTGTTTGAGTTAAATGTTGAACACTTAAGAAAATTGAGTGTTAATCTAATAAGCGCATATTCTTGAATAGAAAATGCCGCCGAGACGCCATCCACGTCAACAAGCTAAGGAGAGCTCTACTAACAATAGCGACGCCAATGCTAATCATGTTCAGCAGTTGGTGAATCTTTTGGCTGGAGCACTTGCGAATCAGCCGCAAGCTCCACCAGTAACGTCATTTAAGGATTTCAAAGCGGTAGGACCGCCAGAGTTTAGGGGTTCCCTGAACCCGATCGAAGCCCAAACCCGGGTAATGGAAATGGAGAAAGTATTTGACGTTGCGAGGGTTAGTGAGGACCAAAAGACTGCCTTTGCAACATTCATGCTTAAGTCAGAGGCCAGATATTAGTGGCATGCGAATAAGGTGTGAGGAGGTCAAGGTGTAATCGCGTGGGAGAGGTTTAAGGAGATGTTCTTTGAGATGTACTTTCCGACGAGCTCGCGTAACCAGATGGAGATTCAATTTCTAGAGCTGAAACAGGGTATCATGACTGTACCGGAGTACGCGGCAAAGTTTAATGAGTTGGCTAGGTTTGGAATTTACCAAGTGAACACCAATGAGAGGAAGGCGAGAAGGTTTGAACAGGGGTTGAAGCCGTGGTTGTATAGCAAAGTGTCAATGTTCCAATTGAACACTTTTGCTAGAGTGTTGGAAAAGGCGATCATCGCCGAAGGTGGGAGTGATGCTCTGACTAAGTATAACCAGGAGCAGAAGAAGAAAAAGAATGAGAATAAGAATAACAAAGCGGGTGGTAGTAACAATGGAGGTCACAACCAGAAGAGGAAGTGGAATGATAATGGATCTACTGGAAATCAGCAAGGAGGTCAGAAGAAGAAGGTAGAAGCGTGTGTTACATGTGGGAAGAATCACGTGGGGATTTGCCTGAAGGGGAAGAGAGTTTGCTACAATTGCAACCAGGAGGGCCACATAGCGCCGAATTGTCCGAATCCAAAGAAGGGTGCTTGTTTCACATGCGGATCAAAGGATCATCTGGCTAGGGATTGTCCCAAGAAGGCAGCAGGAGGAGCAGGAACAGGAGGCAACAAGGGGAACAGTGGTGGCAATACATTAACTATAATCGGATCAGCACCAACAAACCGACCTACTGCTAGGACTTTCAACATGACCTTGCAAGATGCCGTGCAGTCTCGCGATGTGGTGTCAGGTATCATTCCGATCAATAATATAGATGCTTATGTATTGTTTGATTCGGGTGCTACTTGTTCATTTATATCCGATAACTTTGCTAAGAACTTAGAATTGCCTAAGGAGGAACTAGATTACCCTTTGAACACAGAAATTGCGAATAGGGAAGTGATTCCTGTTAGGTACGTACACTTTGATTGGGGAATTTGACGTTATTTTGGGTATGGATTAGTTATTCAATTATGGAGCGATAATTGATTGCCAAAAGAAACGTATTAACCTTATGACTCCGTCAAAGGTTGTATTTTACGGCAGCAAATCACCTAGACAAGTGAGTTGTCTGACGATGATGCAGGCCAGGAAGTTATTAAGACAAGGCTGTGTGGGATACTTAGCCTACATAGTTGATACTCGAAAAGAGAGTCCGAAATTAGAAGAGATACCTGTTGTAAGGGAATTTTTAGACGTCTTTCCCGACGATTTGCTAGGACTTCCGCCAGATAGGGAAGTTGAGTTTGTAATCGATTTGGCGCCAGGTACTGCCCCGATATCGAAAGCTCTGTACCGTATGGCCCCAGTAGAGATGAAAGAATTGATGGTGCAGTCACAAGAACTTTTAGATAAGAAGTATATTCAGCCGAGCGTATCACCGTGGGGAGCGCCAGTATTGTTGTTAAAAAGAAAGACGGATCGATGTGACTTTGCATTGATTACAGGGAGTTGAACAAGGTCACGATTAAGAATAAATACCCGTTGCCAAGAATCGACGACTTGTTTGATCAGTTGAAAGGAGCTAGATATTTCTCGAAGATAGATTTAAGGAATGGGTATCATCAGTTGAAGGTGAGGAAGGAGGATGTACCGAAGACAACGTTTAGAACTCGTTATGGTCATTACGAGTTTCTAGTGATGTCATTTGGTTTAACGAATGCTCCTGCAGCATTCATGGACTTAATGAACAGGGTGTTTAAGCCGTTTTTGGACAAGTTTGTAGTAGTATTCATTGACGATATTCTAATTTATTCCAAAACCCAGGAAGAGCATGCAGAACATTTGAAGTTGACATTGGAAGCGTTAAGAAGAGAGAAGTTGTACGCTAAATTTTCTAAGTGTGAATTCTGGATAGAGCGAGTGCAATTTCTTGGACATGTGATTGATAAGGATGGAATTTTGGTGGATCCGTCAAAGGTTGAAGCAGTGCTTAACTGGGATCAGCTGAAAACACCATCGAAAGTAAGGAGTTTCCTCGGATTGGCAGGTTACTACAGGAGATTCATTTAGGATTTTTCCAAAATCGTGACTCCGTTAACGAATTTGACTAGGAAGACGGTGAAGTTCGTTTGGACGGAGAAGTGTGAGGAAAGTTTTCAAGAATTAAAGAAGAGGTTGAGTACGGCGCCTGTGTTATCTCTACCGGATAGCATAGGAAATTTTATGGTGTATAGTGATGCGTCGCATAAAGGACAAGGCTGTGTGCTTATGCAGAACGGTAAGGTCATTGCGTATGCATCACGACAATTAAAAGACTATAAGAAGGGGTATCCTACCCATGATTTGGAATTGGCTACGGTGGTGTTTGCTTTGAAGATATGGAGGCACTATCTTTACGGGGAGAAGTGTGAAATATATACAGATCACAAGAGTCTGAAATATATTTTTACACAAAAGGATCTGAACATGCGTCAGAGGAGATGGTTGGAATTGATAAAAGATTACGACTGCGAGATTTTATACCATCCGGGTAAAGCGAACGTGGTGGCCGATGCCTTAAGCAGAAAGGGACGAGAGAAATTATTCATGATTACTGCCCAAGAGGAGCTAATTACATCAATGGCAAAAATGGAGTTGGAGGTGAAATTTCCGGAGGAGTGTGATGAAAAATTATTTCAATTGAGAATCAGTTCAACTTTGGTGGATAAGGTTAAGGAAGCACAAATTCAGGACGAAGAATGTGATAGAATCAGGAAAAGAATATTTGGAGGTGATGAAGCGAAATTCAAAGTGGATAACGAGGGAGTATTAAGATTCGAGGGAAGAATTTGGGTTCCGCCAGTACAAGAGGTTAAGGAGAAAATTTTGAGCGAGACTCATAATTCAAGATATTCGATTCATCCGGGTAGTACGAAGATGTACCAAGATCTCCGACAGCATTTTTGGTGGCCGAATATGAAGAGAGACGTTGCCGATTGTGTAGCCAAGTGTTTGACATGTCAAAAAGTTAAAGCTGAACATCAGAGACCAAGTGGGCTATTACAACCGTTAGAAATCCTAGAATGGAAATGGGAGCACATCATCATGGATTTCGTAGTAGGTCTTCCGACGACTAAGAAAGGTTTCGACGCAGTATGGGTTATCATAGATCGACTGACGAAATCAACACATTTTCTACAGATAAAGATCAGATTCAACCTAGATCAGTTGGCGAAGTTGTATGTGAAGGAGATTGTTTCGAGGCACGGTGTTCCAATATCTATTATCTCAGATAGGGATCCGCGCTTCACATCGAACTTCTGGAAACGACTACAGGAATGCATGGGAACGCAGTTACGTATGAGTACGGCATATCATCCACAGACCGACGGACAGAGCGAAAGAACGATTCAAACATTAGAAGATATGTTACGAGCTTGCATTATGGACTTCAAAGGAAATTGGGATGACCATCTACCGTTGGTGGAATTTGCTTACAATAATAGTTACCACGCAAGTATTGGCATGCCGCCTTACGAAGCGTTGTACGACAGAAAGTGTAGAACTCCATTATGCTGGGATAAAGTTGGCGAACGTCAATTGCTCGGACTAGAACTGGTACAACAGACCGCAAAAATTGTCAAAGTGATCAGGGCAAGATTGATAGCAGCTCAGGATAGACAGAAGAAGTACGCCGATCAACATCATAAGAATCGAGAGTTTGAGTCTGGTAGCTATGTTTTCTTGAAAGTATCTCCCTAGAAAGGGAAAATTCGTTTTGGTAAGAAGGGAAAACTAAGCTCGAGGTTCATTGGACCCTTTGAAGTATTAAGAAGAGTTGGTGAGGTCGCATATGAGGTAGCTTTACCTCCAGCGCTGGAACACATTCACAATGTCTTTCATGTCTCGGTGTTACGACCATACAAACCCGACTACAAACATGTCATAGAGTATGAACCCTTGCAAGTTGAGAAAGATTTGTCTTATGAAGAAAAGCCTGTTCAGATAGTTGACAGGAAAGAGGAAGTGCTACGAAACAAAATTATACCCTCTGTTAAGGTGATCTGGAGGAACCACAACGCTGAAGAAGCTACGTGGGAACTCGAAGATCAGATGATGAGAAATTATCCACAACTATTTAATTAATCTATGTGTAGCGATTTTGGGGACAGAATCTTTGTAAGGGGGAAGAATGTAACGGGACGAATTAATTGAGTCGTGATTCTGTGGGATAGAATCCTTTTAAGGGGGGGGGGGGGAAGATGTGACGAACGAGAATTTTGTAACTTGATTTAAATATTTATTGGATTAAATAAATATTTTTCGATGATTTGATTGTTGAATTAATTGATTAATTGATGAAATTGTGGTAGATTAATTTAATTATATGTGTTACATTAATTAAATTAATATGGAGAATTTTTATATTTAAAGTATGTGTTTAATTGAATTTATTTGATTAAATACATTATCTAAATAAGTATAATGTTATTTCTAATTAATTTAATTATTAATTAGAGATTTAATAATTTGTCATTATTAATAAAGAAAATTTTTATTTATGTGACTATGTGATTTAATGTAGAATTATTTTATTTTATTTAATTGATTTAAATGAGATTATTTAATTGATTAATATGTGACATTAAACTATATAATAAGTAGTTTATTAAAATAAATCAAAGGGAGCCTATAAGGACAACCAAACATAGCCTAAGTGGGGGTTGAAGTCAGTTAACCCCATTATGGGGTTAACTGACAACCATGTACGCCAATATTATTATTATCAGTTTGTTTTTTTTACGCATTGTGCTTAAACCAACTTAGAGATTAATCAGAGAGAAAAAGAGAGAAATTTGGAGAATTGAAGAAATCATTCATCTGCTTACATAATTTAAAGCATCTAATTGAAGGTAATTCTTTTAATTAAGTTTAAGTTACGTTTTAAATTCTTCCATGATAGTATTCTGTAAGTTTTCTGATAATGGAGTTTCATGTGTAACTGATTATAAATTGTTTATAATTGTTTAAATGGATGTATAATTTACTGTATGATGTTTATAAATTGTTTAATTGGATTAATTTATGAGATTACGCCTTTAAATGGAAGTTTTGAAAGTTATAGAGTAGTTGTGTACGAACATGGTTTGAATGTAGGAAATTGATATTTGTTTTGCATATTAATAGGTTAAATTGATGACTAATTATGTTTATACATGTAAAAACGAAGAAAACAAGAGTTTAACGGATTAATTTGGTTAATAAACGAATTCACAGTAAGTAATTGTGTTAACTGTATCAATATGTAAATAAGAACCTGAACAATGGATTTTTTTAGCCTTTAATTGGTTTGTTTAGGTTGTCTGTAATGTTAAAATCACTGTGTTTGTTATGGATTTTGATTTCATAACATATATGATGAATGGGTTGTAATTTAATCGGTTAATTGTAAAAACTTTGGCCAAATTTGACATTTTTCTGTGTTCTTCGCGAACTGCAGGAAGTGAGTTTCAGGTCCACCGCCCCGGCGGTAGAAATGAACTACATTTCTCGCCCCGGTGGCAGGCTCGCCCCGGCGGTAGAAATGAACTACATTTCCTGCCCCGACGGTAGAAATGTATTACATTTCCCGCCCCGGCGAGGATTTTGTGAAGAAACCCACCGCCCCGACGGTGGAACAAAACAAAAGAGTAAAAAGAAGAAAGTAAAATTTTTATTCTTTCTTTGTAATCATGTTATGTTATCGTAGACATATCTAAAGCTTAGGCTAATATATTAATTGAAGTATTAAATGAAATTGGATGAGAATGAGGCCTGAAGTGTTTATAATATTGTAACTAATTGTTGTTACTGTTTTATAAACGGAATGTATAGGTTGATTAGAGAACATGAGTCTTAAATTTATAGTCTACGCACGAGGCAAGTATCTTATCCTTACTTTTACGTTTACGCAAGTTTTCTACCTTGATCTATTATTTCGTTGAAAGCAAGCTACCTTATACTACCTTGATTTCAATTACGCAAGTTCCTAAATTTCATTATCTTAGAATACAAGCTTCATAATGCTATTACTTACTCGAGCAAGTTATTATTCCTATTCCATTCAATTTCATGGATTCAATGAGACGTTTTAATTTCCTCTTTGTACTACTTCAGTTATACAGAACTTATTCAAATGTACCTTTTGTGAGATTTAGTTTTTGATTCTCGAATTACACTTTTTGAACCTTGAGTGACTAGCAAACCCTTATTGATTCGACTAGTCCATAGTTGATGAGCGTTCTAAATTCTAAAAACATTATTGAAGTAAATCCAAACCAAACTTCTTTTGGTGCGAACTCTGATGTCAAACTGAGATGAACAACCCTTATACAAGGGATTTTATTTACGCATTAGCGTTAAGATATTGTGCACATACATGGTACAAAGGGCTGATGCCCCTAAGTACGAAAAGTAAGGTCCATATAGTCTTACGACTGTTAAAGGTTTAAAGTAGAAATACTAGATAACCTGGGACATAGTTCGTGGTCTTAAGACCCTCAGATGTTCTTTCGAATCTTATCTTATATTATTGACTCAAAAGCTGAATCTTCGATTATTCAATATCCGTTGATTGTTTCGCATGTTATTATTATTATTGTGTTGTATTTGCTGGGCAATCATTGCTCACCCTTACATAATAACACTGCAGCTAAAGTTGAAAGAGTTGATGAGCCATCCACTAGTAAGGGCAAAGGAAAGGCAAACAAGTGATGAAGACTTGTTTTATTTGTTTAAACAATGTTTATGTAATAGACTTGATTACATTTTCCGCATTGATGTTATGTTAAGGTTAGATGACCTGGGATTTGTTTATTAATGATGTTGTAACCCTTAATGAGAGATTCCTATTTTTATTAAGAATTTCTATTATGATTGAATGGTGGGGTAGTTAGATGTGATGTGATGTATATGGATAGTGAACACCAAATCCTGAGGAAACGAAGTACCCGAATTTGGGAGTGTCACATTACCTGTCGTCAAGCTAAATCTCGTGTTCAACCCCATGAGTTATACACACCATTGCCTATTTCAAGTGAACCTTGGATTGACTTGTCTATGGACTTTGTGTTGGGTTTGCCTAGATCTAAGCATGGTCATGACTCTATATTTGTGGTTGTGGATAGATTTTCAAAAATGGCATATTTCATTCCATGTCATAAAACTGATGATGCATCCCATATTGCCGATTTTTCTTTAGAGATATTGTGTGTTTGCATGGCATGCCCCGAACCATTGTTTCGGATAGAGATGCTCAGTTTTTAAGCTATTTTTGGAAGACTTTGTGGTGTAAACTAGGAACTAAACTACTGTTTTCAACTACTTGTCATCCATAAACTGATGGTCAAACAGAAGTAGTAAATAGAACTTTATCTGCATTATTGAGAGCCATCATCAAAAAGAACATTAAACTTTGGGAAGAATGTCTACCACATGTTGAGTTTGCTTACAATAGGTCTGTTCACTCTGATACTAAATTCTCACCTTTTGAAATTGTGTATGGCTTTAATCCTTTAACACCATTGGATTTATCACCATTACCTGTTTTTGAGTATACTAACATGGATGCCAAGAACAAAGCTAATTTTGTTAAGCAGATACATGAGAAGACAAGACTCAACATCGAGAAGAGAACGGATCAATATGCCAGACAGGCCAACAAAGGTCGGCGTCAAGTAATCTTCGAACCCGGGGATTGGGTGTGGCTACATTTGCGTAAGGAAAGATTTCCTGATCAAAGGCGTTCGAAACTACTTCCAAGAGGAGATGGACCATTTCAAGTGCTTGAACACATTAACAACAATGCTTACAAATTGGATTTACCCGGTGAGTATACTGTTAGTGCAACTTTCAATGTTTCTGATCTAAGCCCGTTTGATGTAGGTGAAGATTTGAGGACAAATCCTTCCCAAGAGGAGAGGTATGATGAGGACATCCTTAGCCCCGAGACCCATGACGAAACCGGAGAAGATCCATTGCATTTGCCTCGTGGACCCATTACGAGAGCTCGAGCCAACACCTTCAAAGAAGGACTTAACGGAATAATCCACGAACTAAGGAACGAGGTTGGATCAAGTATAGAGTTTATAGAGATGGAGCCCAAGCGTATAAAGCCCGTGAACATGTTGCGAATGGAAGTGGCGAACAAAACAGTGAAAGAAGCCAATTTGGATGGAACAGGCTTCACCGCCCCGGCGGCACGAAACAAGGCATTTCTACCGCCCCCGACGGTAAGCCCGACGGCAAATACAGTTCATTTCCATCGCCCCGGCAGTAACCTCCTGGATGCAAGTTGTCAATTTTTGACTTCTTGATATTTTCGAAATTCTTTTCACCCAAAACATGGATTCAGCATTTAGGTTCAATTACATGATTGTAATACTATATTTCAACATTTGTGTGCTTGTATTTCAACATTTGTGTGCTTATATTTCAACCATTGTCTGCTTCCAAGCTTAGTATAAATAGGTGATTGTTGTAATGGTTACTCATCATTCATTCATATCAATTTTCTCTACTTGTGATTCTTTGAAGAATTCCTAAGTGTTCCTTAGTTCTTCTTTTTAGATTCATAATTGACTTATCATACAACCATTCATAGTTGTGTGTGGTGTCTTCTACCACATCAATCGTCGATTTTACCGAGATTATCGCTTCAATATAAGCGAGGGGTCGAATGATCGTTGGTGTTCATCCTCCGCAAATTTCCTAAGCAAGCAATTGTACCAAGATTACCGTCTACATATAGGCGAGGGGTTAAGGTGTTGCAAGCTATCCATCCTATTAACTTGTTAGAAGCGATTCGGGCGACGACCACCTCACGCAAGTGTGCCGTGGAGTCCATCAACAAATGCATTACTGGACTGAAATTTTTTACGATCAACTCATTGAACTATAATTTTTTTTACAAAAATTCGAAAAACCGTCTACTCTATTAAAATATTAAAAGCAAATCTATGTGTCACATGCATGATATGCTGACAAGGAGAGAGAAACTGAGTTGGATAATTAATTAAATTATACTCAATACAGCTTGAGGTAAATAAGAGAATGGTTGAAATCTTTCGTTTGGATAATTTAGTTTCGGTCCAATCTAGTAGTCATGTTATTGGAATTGAATTGGGTACAACCAACTCATGTGTTTCTACCGTGGATAACTGTAGACACCCAAAATTTTGCACATATTTTTTAACCCTGGTAGGAGGACAAAAGAGTCATTTCAATCAGAGGACGAGACATCTGAACAGAAGATTTCGGGGCTCAAATCAAAGTACACGAAGTCATCACAACGACCACCGAGTGACAAACTACTCAAGGCACGACAGTTGACTAATTAGCATCGATGAGAAGATCCATTTTTGTACTTTGCTTTATCTTCCTAGATCCGGAATTGGCTAAACCTTATGTCATTACGTAGCTCTCGGAAAGAGCTTTCCGGAATGGTATGACACATCTCCCAACTCTTCCCAAATTGAAAGTTACGAGCGTTTCAGCGAACAAGACGAAAAGCTGACTACACAACACGAAAACCGAGGCTGGTGGGTCCCACCTGCAGCTGCCCAGGGAAGCCTATATATGAACGATTTCAGCATATTTTGAAAAGAGGAGGAGGAAGTTAGAGAAAGAAAGTGAAGGATTTCTGGAGAGAGAAGCTCAGAAATTGATTTAGATCTACTAGATTTTCTCAAACTTTGTATTAGATTAGCTATATTTATACACATTCAAGCTTAAGGAAGCATCAATCTCACACCCTAAGGTGAAAGATTCAATCTTTTGTGTTTCTAGTATAGATTTGGCTTAAGTCTAATATATACTATATTGATCTAGTGATTTGATTCCATTTTCATTATAAAGATTAAATCTTTTTGGGATTTTGTAGTCCCTCGTAGCTAGATCTGTGGATTAGAGTGGCTAAAGAGGATTTCTCACGAACGTAATTTCCTCCTAGTCACTCGATGATGTCTCTTTGTAATTATCGAGTTTATTTTCGAGATTAACTCCACATTTTTGATTTTTTTGTTGGGGGTTGACTATCTTGATTACGGCTTACCCCATAAAATCCTAGATTTGTGTCTAGTGGTAAGGGGTCCCACGTACTCCCTGTCAAGGGATTCTAATCAATTGAATCATGTGATAGCTAGTTTGATATATATATATATATATATATATATTCATATATTCTCGATAAATTTTCGTCTATGTCATCAAGGGATTTATAGGAATCTAAGTTTATGGATCTCATCTCCATAGATCTTGGATCCTTTTGGTTAAATACCGACGATGCATAGTTGTCCCTCGATTTGTTGGTTTCGATCGTTAAAATAAAGGGTTAGGGTCTTCAGGAGCACTTTTCTCGAGATTATCGCCGTCAACTATGTATATATATTATCTTGTCAGACGTTTAAATATGTGAGCCTAGAAATGAAGTCAAGACCCTAGATCTCGCATCTATTGTCTCTTGACGTAATTCCCACGATGGATGTTGTTGCTTGAATGTAATATTAAAATGAGATCTTGTTGTATATGTAATTTTGGGCCTTAAAACGGTATCGAGGGTTTTATCCCGAGAAAATCGGATTTAAGGCCCCGTGATAGTGAAAATTGCGAATGCGGATGTCGGGGTTATTGAGATGGCTTTCATGCCCAGGGATCACCTCAACGCTATTTTGATGGTTTTTTTTATCATCAAAAAAACGATTTCTAAACAAAACGACAAAGATCTTCTAAAATCAAACTCAAATCGTTCGAGTTAGTAAGACCACTTTAACTTAAAATTAGAAGCAATAAAGAATTTCAATTTCTATTTGGCGAAGGGTTTAAAATCTATATTTTCCAAAACGTCACCTCGAAAAGATTTTCATCAAAGTAAGAGCTAAAACGAACATTTTCTTTAAATCAAATCCCTCAGTCATAGGTTCAAAGAGGTTTTAAGTTGCTTTTAAAATAACGCACTTCTCACGATTTCGATCTAAAACAAGATAGCGATTTTCGTAAAAGAATCACACACTCACTTCACACTTAGGAAAACATCAAGATGCGGTAACCGTGTTTTTGTGGAAGTCGGGGGGTGCCTAACACCTTCCCCTCGCTTACGCAAGCCCCCGAACTTCATGAATCTCGGTTTCGAGACTAATTTTACGGAGTCACATATTGGGCCTCTCGATTGCGAAAATCTTAAAATCCAGATAAGTTGGTACATCTATTTAAATCTTTATCAACTGGAAGCTCTGTCCAATTGGCCCATCATTAAAATCAACCTTTCAAAGTCGACATTTATGTCGGTTTTTCCCCTAAAATCACCCTTTAAGAAAAATAAATAAATCAAAATCTTAAAAACGGTAGAAAACGCGAAATTAGGAAAATTGCACCTCGGCGTCGACAACTTGGCGACTCTGCTGGGGAATAGTAGAGGGCTTAAGCCGTGTACAATCTTAGTGTTTTCCATTTATCTATGTGTCAATGATTCAAATAAATGTGCAATGAATGCCTTGTGTTTTCTAATGCTTTATTTTAATGCTTCAAATGTCATCATATGCATGCGGTGAGGCTCGATAAATGTATGTAAATGTATGTTGAGTGATTCCTCCTCCAAGAGGCGAACGCGTCGGTTGTTGATTACTGGACTCAAGGGGGCGTTCCCCCGCGAGGCTCAGGAAAGGCGCCACTCAGATTCACTCCAATTGAAAGATCGGATTCATTCCCATCGAGTAAGTTACGAAGCTCTGGGAACCTTGATACCGAAAAGCCCACGAGAGTAATCCTAGAGTAGGTCAGCCTCAGATAAACCTAATATTATGGGAAGTCTCTTCATGCCATATTACTCTTTATATGTAAAATGTCATCCATATTCAATCACCCTACATTTTCTTATCCTGTCATAAATCAAACTACTAACCATTTGTTTTAGAAGAAAAGATTAAAAAACCTTCAAATCAAACATTGCATTAGCATGCATACATTTTTACGAATCCTCGATACTAAACTACGTCTAGTTTGGTTGTGTAGATTAGTCCAAGAACCAGACTCTGAGCTCGTAAGGTCCGAATACCACCTATCAAAATGGTTGAAATTTTTGCACCAGATTATATCCCCGTTTCTTGAGAAGAGTTCAAAAGTTTTAAAAAGCAGCTGAAATAACTAGTCTATTGAAAAAACAGTGCAAGACGACTAAAGATCAACCTGAATCCTCTGCTCAAGGAGGCGGTCAAATCCCTAGCAAAACTACGGATACGCAAATTCATGTCCTAGTGTTCCAGTTCGGCAGTAAGAATACCAAGGGTTCTGCAGATCAGGCGAAAGAAATAATCAATGTCCAGGACGATAAGGAAGATGGAGGGATACAAAAAAGTGAAATAAATGGAAGATGCCATCAGATCCATAAAAGGAATAGGAAATTACGGAAGTGTCCATAATTCTGATCTATGTATATTTCCAGGAGATAGATATCCTGACAAGTTACAAGTGCCAAACTTTGAGAAGTACAACGGATTGGGAGAGCCTTACACTCATTTAAAAGTATAGAACTCAGATCTTATGCCGAAGACAAGAGCCTTAAATGCAGCTTTTCTAAAAGAGTTTAACCGGTGAAGCAAGAACCTGGTATGCTTACTTAACAATTCCAAAATCCACAGCTGGGAAGAATTAGCCCGTGCCTTTCTAAACCAATACAACTTTCAGTCTCAAATGGCTCCAGATAAATATTAAATCACCAAGATCAAACAGCAACCTAATGAGTTGTTCCGAGATTACGCCCAAATATGGAGATGGATGGTTGCCCAAGTAAGCCCACCTTGAAAGTAGTATGCACACAAGCCAATCATATTTGATATGATGCAGCATATACTTTATAATCTTATTCGTTTATTAAAGGCATTTTACTTTATCTACATCGTGCTGTTATATTAAATGTCATAAACCCATAGTTTTGAGCAATGCTTTTAGAATCATAATGGTGATCATGCTAATGAGATCTAAATTCTAGATAGCTCACAAACTAAAATTGTTCCTAATCGATGGATTACTAAAAAGGGGATTAGTGAATCCGAATAAATTAGTACATACGTTGCTTGCTCTTATGAAGAGGATGATTGATCTCATAATCATTTGTGTGGACACTAAAGCAAGTATGTAGGTGCTTATTAAAGAATAAGTTCACTGAACGTGGCTCGCTAAGGAATACCTAATGGAGTTTTACTCGTCTGTCAATAGTAATTCCTCTAGTGATAGTAATACAAGTGATCCTTGGACTTGAGATCATCATAGTATCTTGTGTGTGATGAGTTATACTTTAACATGTCCCTTAAGACCCTTAGGGTATATCAAAGGATATGATTGGGTATAATAAGTTATACATGGAGATAGGTGAATGATCAACAAAGAATCTACCACTTTTAGTAAAAGGAGAAAATGTCATATGTGATTCGATAAATGACAACTCAGAAGTCTTTGGCGAAAGCAGAATGAAATTAGAAAGGAGTTTCTAATTTGCATTAATCAGAGTTGTGCATTTGAGAATCGAAATACATATAATTAAATAAAATAAGACTTGACAAAAATACTATATCTTATATTTAATTGGGACATTGTATGGTAGAAGGATTAAATTGTACGGTAACTATGCACTGAAAGGTTCTTTTGTGATTAATGTTGAAATCTATATTATCTAGAAAGTCGTTGATCGCTAAGGGGGCTTACACTATTGTAGAATAAATATTATTTATTTAAATAAATTAAATAGTTTTATTTATTTATTTAAATAAGATTAGAATTGTTCTAATTGATTTATTCATAACCGGTTTAATATGGAGAACCTAAAGGGTCACACCGCAAAAGAAAAATATTGTTTAAGAAGTAAATGGCATAATTGTAATAATAAGTTAAGTGTATTTAATTTAATCTATGGAGATAGAATAAATTAAATAGCTTAATATTTATTATTTAATATTTTGGAAATATTAAATATAAATTAATAAAAGGAGTCTTATTATTATTATTATTATTATTACAATTACTATTATTTAATTCCTAATAGGGATTGAGAATTAATTAATAGAAGTACTCTCTCATAAATTCCTAATTGGATTAGGAGTTTAATTAATTAAAGGAGTTTAATTAAAATAAAACCCTAATCCTAAATAGTTTTGGAGGGTTTCCTATATCTATAAATAATAGGAGTCTTATCATGATTTGGGGTTAGACAGTTACATACTCTTCCATAAGAATTGAAAAGAGAAAGTACTTGCAATTTCTATAGAGATATAAACTAGGGTTTTGCCAACACCCATCTTCTTGAACAACTATTATTCCTTGGTGGATCACCTCTAGAGGCCAAACACTTGGGTGGCTAACGTTGATAAAAGGAAGGAATTTAATCGGTGGAATTGAAGGAGAACGCGAAGGATTTAGAGGTGAACTCGTAACTGTGGAAGCATGGTTCTACAAGGGTATAATTCTATATCTCTATCTCTTTCGTTTAATTGATAATTAATCACAAGGATGATCATGGTGATGGTTTGTATGAAAAATTTTAAAATCCGTTTTATTGCGCTTCCGCACTATTTATGTAATTTGATTGCATGTTCGCGCTATATACAAAGCTAACAGTGGTATCAGAGCCTAATCTTGTACTAATTATCGATTTTGATGATTCCATGTATGTATGGTATGCGATTGGATCGAAATTTTTGGGCAGAATCTGTTTTTCTGAATCTGCTACGCGGCGTAGTTGCGCCGTTTCTAGTTCATTCTGGAGCGCAGCTGTGCCCAAACCCAGAAAGTCGTTTTTGGGGTACAGCGCAGCTGCGCCGTTTCCCAGTTCATTCTGGGCGCAGCTGCGCCGGACAGTAGAATCCGAAAAATAAATTTTCCTTCAATTAAAATAAATGGTTTATTTAATTGATATAAGTTTAAAATAAAGATGTTTATTTTATTTGGAATAGGATTTCAGATTGCTAAAATTAAAGGAGTTTAATTTGGATTTGGTTTTTGATTAAAATAAAAGAGTTTATTTTGTTCAAAACTAAATATTAGCAAAACCTTTGCCCATTAATTGATATCAATGCATATATGGAATGGTTTTATTATTCATGGGATGAATGTTATTTATTGATACATATAGAGATATGTATGATAATAAATAGGGATAGATTATGGACTACTGACCAATGTGTGATTGGATTTATTTTAGTGGATGCTTGAATGAATGGGTTTTTATAAATGGGGTCTGCGTACCTCGTCTTCTCTAATTTTTCTTAATGTAAATTCTCCCTCCTATGTACTTCCCCTTGACTGCTGATCAAGGTTTCTATTTATTGTAAATAGTTTTTGTAATAGAACTAGTTAGAATTAATTTTGAAGAATTGGAGACAAAGGAGCAAGGAGCGCGTGAAGACCCGTTTGTAATGGATCCTGGGTTTAAATGTAATAGTTATATTTAAATTTTATTCTTGCACCCTAGGTTTGACCTTTTGGTTCACTTAGTGGCTCTAGTGAACCAAACTAGAATAAAAGTCCATAATCAATCCGGGTAGAATATAGTATTCTATATGTGCATGCTTACTATATATATTATTTATTATACAACATGCTTCGCATGTTAAATAATATGACGCGTATTTTATATATATATATATATATATATGTGCATGTGCGCTAAACAAGATGAGACTAATAATAACAAACCCTCAAAGAAATTATATTAAGTCCTAAGCGTTCAAATATATTAGGAATATCGAATGTCGCCTTCTAGCATGGTAAAGCAATAGAGTATTAAATATTTAATATGAGTTTGTTGTGTCACCACAAGGCAAGTATTAAATATTTAAGATGTTGCATTATCACATTTGATGCTTATTAAGGAATTGAACATTACTGCTTTGTTGTGCACACACAAGGACGGTCTTTTTCTCTTCACATATATGGAAGTGCTAGGTTGGACTTAACTTAGATTATTTTAGTTCGGATGTGCACACACTTAACCATTATAATCTAAGAGGCAAAATACAAGGAGTTACATAGTGATGTAATTGACAATAGTTGTCTACCTATTTATTTATATATAGTTTGTTGTGCACACACAAGGCTATATACATTTGGAATGGGATCTTTATTCTCGCTGGCAAATCTTTAATTAGATTTGTCGAACTATATAATGAGGGTAATATAGTTTGATGAAAAAGTGAGAGATACCAATTTAAAATAAAGACCTAATTTATTTTGGTAGTTAATTAAGAAATGAATGTATGCTAAAATGTTGTTAAATTACAAATTCATTTACAAAATTTTACAATGTCTAATTACTATCATTGCGGAGCATATTAGATGCTAATTAACTGGACCAAATAACACGGACTAGTTAAAGAATTTGAGAATAGTTCTCAAGGCTGAAAAGCTATCTTATGTCCGTAATACGCCTATCCCTGCAATGGTTGTAGACAATGCCTCTGAGGAAAAGATTGTTACTTTTAGAAAGTGGCAAGATGATGCATAGTTGGCTCAATGCATCATGCTCGCATCCATGAGTAACGAGCTTCAGCGTCAGCATGAAATTATGGATGCTCCTACTGTACTCCTGCACCTTCAAGGAATTAAATGGTAAGGAAAGTAGGACTGCTAGATATTAGATATCTAAGGAGCTCTTCCAATCTAGAATAACCGATAGCACTACAGTATAGATAAATGTCCTAAAAATGATCAATCTGATTGAATAATTAGGACAACAAGGTTTTGTCATGGATGGAGAGTTGATCCAAGATTTGATCTTGCAATCACTTCCGGATTCTTTCTCACAATTTGTTGTGAATTTTCACGTGAACAAGCTATATATATCAGCCTGCCTGAGTTGCTTAAACACGTTGAAAACTGTAAAGAGTCACTTTCCAACCAAGAAAGACTAAGTTTTACTGGTAGATGATTCTTCCAGGAAGCGGTAGAGGGCCAAAAGATCTTCTTAAAAGAAGAACAATTCAGAGAAGGTATAAGGAAAGGCAATAACTAAGGACACTAAGAACAAGACTGATGCAGATAGCAAAGGAGTTTGCTTCCACTGCAATATGCCTGGATACTAGAAAGGAAACTCTAAGGAGAATCTTACAGAGGCTAACCAGAAGAAGCTTAGTGAAGCTTCGGTTACAGATATAAGTTTGTTCATGATTAAAAATAAATCTTTCTGTAAGTCAAGGCTCTACTTAGGTATTGGATACTGGTTGTAGTTCTCACGTATGCAATGCAATGTAGAGACTAAGCAGAAGTAGAAAGCTAAACTAAGAGTAAGTAATCTTATGCGTGGGACCATAGGAACTTATAGTTTAGCATTGCCTACGAGCAAGTCTATTAAGTTAATAAGTTGTTATTATGTTCCAGTTCTGATTAGAAACATTAGAATTTTCATTGTTGGACAAGGAAGGTTCTGGTATTATATTTAAGAACAATTGTTGTTCTATTTATAATGATAATATTTTGTTTGAAACTGGAAGAATATTTGATAGACTTTTTATACTTGACTTACATGAAAAATAATTTTGTAAATTGAACAAACTAGTAAAAGAGAAAAGGATATGGTCATTCAAAGAGTTGAATGTGTGTATTTTATAAAATACAAGTCTGAATCATTTGAAATGTTCAAAGAATTCAGAAGTGAAACATATTGACAAAGTATTAAGATTCTTTGATTAGATCGAGGAAGGAATACTTGTGCAATGAGTTTCTAGATCATCTCAAAATGGTATTTTCTCATAATGGACACCTCCTGATACGCAATAATTGATTAGTGTATCTAAAAGGAGAAATTATACCTTGTTGGACATGGTGCAGTCCATAATGATTTTTACCAACATTCTAGTATCCATCTAGGGTTATGCCCTAGAAACGACTGCATATCTACAAAATAAGGTAACCTCAAAAATCCGAGCCCAAGACTCCATAAAGGTTATGGATAGGAAGGATTCCTACTCTTAAGTTGAATGTTAAGATAAGGGGTTGTCCAGCTTATGTGAAAAGGTTTCAAAGATAAGTTTGGGATAAAATCTGACAAGTACAGACTTGTGGGATATCCTAAAGAAAGTTTAGGGTATTATTACTATAATCCTACACGCTGCCTTCTTAGATAAATGTGTTTATCATTGAAGGAGCTAGTGGGAGGGTAATAGATCTTGAAGGAGTTCAAGAACCACAAAGCACTTTAAGTCGAATGTTAAGATAAGGGGTTGTCCAGCTTAGGTGAAAAGGTTTCAAAGATAAGTTTGGGACAAAATCTGTCAAGTGCAGACTTGTGGGATATCCTAAAGAAAGTTTAGGGTATTATTACTATAATCCTACACGCTGCCTTCTTAGATAAAGGTGTTTATCATTGAAGGAGTTAGTGGGAGGGTAATAGATCTTGAAGGAGTTCAGGAACCACAAAGCATTTTAAGTTAAACCGAGGAACCTGTAGATAAACCTATTGTACCACAACCGAATCGTAAATCTGAAAGAGTACCGAAGATACCTGGGAGGTATGGATTCATCATAGATGATGATGATGACGTACGCATCATAGAGGATGATGATCCAGTTATATACGATGAGGCTATGAGTAGAAGACACTCAGAGAAATGGCAGATGGTCATAAAATCCGAAATGGACTCCATGTATGAGAACCAAGTATAGACTATGGTTACTCCACAAAAGGGCATAGAGCCTATAATGTGAATGTGGGTCTTTAAGAGAAAGACTGGGGCAAATGGCAAGGTGGAGACCTATAAGACCATACCTGTTTAAAAGGTTTTTCAAGTCAAGGAGTTGACTGTGATAAAACCTTATTACCGGGTAATGCTCAAGTCCATTTGGATTTTGCTTGTGATTGCAGCTTATTACGAAATCTGGCAAAATGGATGTGGAGATGCCCTTCCTCAATAAAGACTTGAGGAGAATGTATGTATGATACAACCAGAGGAATTTGTATCAAAGGTTGAAGCAAATCGTGTTTTAAGCTACAATGATCCATTGATGGATTGAAGCAAGCTTCTCAAAGATGGAACATTCGTTTTGATGAGATAATCAAAAGAGTTTGATTTTATCAAAAACGAGAATGAACTTAGTGTGTACAAAAGGGTCAATGGGAGCACTGTGACATTCCTAGTATTATATGTTGATATACTACTGATAAGGAATAACACACCAATGCTACAATCAGTAAAGATAAAATTGTCTAAACATTCCTCCATGAATGACTTGGGAGGAGCATCCTATAAATTGGGGATATAAATCTATATAGATAGATTTAAAAGGATGTTCGACTTGACCTAAGAAACATATATTCATTTGATGCTAAAGGCATTTAGCATAGCAAACTCCAAGAGAGGTCTCATGATGATGAGCCATGGAGTGTATCTCTCTAAAATTTTCTCCAATTGAAAGAAAGATCGCATGAGTTACTATCATATATGCAATGAATATACAACGCTTGATGTTGATCAGTCATATTCTGGAGATGATCACTGTACGACAGTGATAAACATCTTTAGGTACTTAACCGGTACTGAAGATGTGATCATGATTCATGGTAGGTCTGAATAAAAACTAGAGGGCTTAACACACTCAAGTTTTTCAGACTGAGCAAGATAATAACAAATCCATTTTAAAGTAAATCGTTATCTTGGAAGATGGTGCAGTGAATTGTTAAGGTTCCAAACAGCAAAAAGTTGCTGGTTTAGTGACAAAGACAAAGTATATAGCTGTAAATGAAGCTGCAAGTTGATTGTTTGGATGAAAAGTTCTTTACAGAACTAGGAATAGTTCCTAAGTCTCATCTTGGATTCAAACATGTGTTGCGGCACTTTCATTTGATTAGCAGAATCATTGAAAGAGGAAAAGTCACTATAGAGATAGTGGACTCTCGAGAACAACATTGCATATCCATCTACTGAAGCTTTATCCAACAGCAGGATGATCGTTACTTAGAGAAGAAGGGTATTATATACCATGGCGATTGGCTTTAGTGCAAGTGGGAGATTGAAAGTAGTATGCACACAAGCCAATCATATTTGATATGATACAGCATATACTTTATAATCTTATTCGTTTATTAAAGGCATTTTACTTTATCTACATCGTGCTGTTATATTAAATGCGATAAACCCATAATTTTGAGTAATGCTTTTAGAATCATGATGGTGATCATACTAATGAGATCTACATTCTAGATAGCTCACAAACTAAAATTGTTCCTAATCGATGGATTACTAAAAAGGGGATTAGTGAATCCGGATAGATTAGTACATATGTTGCTTGCTCTTATGAAGAGGATGATTGATCTCATAATTATTTGTGTGGAGACACTAAAGCAAGTATGTAGGTGCTTATTAGAGAATAAGTTCACTGAACGTGGCTCGCTAAGGAATACCTAATGGAGTTTTACTCGCCTGTCAATAGGAATTCCTCTAGTGATAGTAGTACAAGTGATCCTTAGACTTGAGATCATCATAGTATCTTGTGTGTAATGAGTTATACTTTAACATGTCCCTTAAGACCCTTAGGGTATATCAAAGGGTATGATTGGGTATAATAATTTATACACAGAGATAGGTGAATGATCAACAAAGAATCTACCACTTCTAGTAAAAGGAGAGAATGTCCTATGTGATTCGATAAATGACGACTCAGAAGTCTTTAGCCAAAGCAGAATGAAATTAAAAAGGAGTTTTTAATTTGCATTAATCAGAGTTGTGCATTTGAGAATCGAAATACATATAATTAAATAAAATAAGACTTGACAGAAATTCCATGTCTTATATTTAATTGGGACATTGTATGGTAGAATGATTGAATTATACGGTAACTATGCACTGAAAGGTTCTTTTGTGATTAATGTTGAAATCTATATTATCTAGAAAGTCGTTGATCGCTAAGGGGGCTTACCCTTATTGTAGAATAAATATTATTTATTTAAATAAATTAAATAGTTTTATTTATTTATTTAAATAAGATTAGAATTGTTCTAATTGATTTATTCACAACCGGTTTAATATGGAGAACCTAAAGGGTCACACCGCAAAAGAAAAATATTGTTTAAGAAGTAAATGACATAATTGTAATAATAAGTTAAGTGTATTTAATTTAATCTATGGAGATAGAATAAATTAAATAGCTTAATATTTATTATTTAACATTTTGGAAATATTAAATATAAATTAATAAAAGGAGTCTTATTATTATTATTATTACAATTACTATTATTTAATTCCTAATAGGGATTGAGAATTAATTAATAGAAGTACTCTCTCATAAATTCCTAATTGGATTAGGAGTTTAATTAATTAAAGGAGTTTAATTAAAATAAAAACCCTAATCCTAAATAGTTTAGGAGGGTTCCCTATATCTATAAATAAGAGGAGTCTTATCATGATTTGGGGTTAGATAGTTACATACTCTTCCATAAGAATTGAAAAGAGAAAGTACTTGCAATTTCTATAGAGATAGAAACTAGGGTTTTGCCAACACCCATCTTCTTGAACAACTATTATTCCTTGGTGGATCACCTCTAAAGGCCAAATACTTGGGTGGCTAACGTTGATCAAAGGAAGGAATTTAATCGGTAGAATTGAAGGAGAACGCGAAGGATTTGGAGGTGAACTCGTACTTGTGGAAGCATAGTTCTACAAGGGTATAATTCTATATCTCTATCTCTCTTGTTTAATTGATAATTAATCACAAGGATGATCATGGTGATGGTTTGTATGAAAAATTTTAAAATCCGTTTTATTGCGCTTCCGCACTATTTATGTAATTTGATTGCATGTTCGCACTATATAAAAACCTAACACACCTATGGAGGAGAACGAAATGGTAATGACTTTTATCGATATTTGTAGACACCCAAATTTTTCACTTCGTATACTAACCCTGACAGGAGGACAAATTCGGCAAATGAACCGGCCTGCGAGAGCAAGGGATGGACAAGTACGAACACTCGACGCCACCACGACGATTTGCAAACCAAAACCGACGTGACAACAAGGCCGTCCGAAATGAGCATTCCCGAATGTTGTGGCACGTCTCCCAGTGATTCCCGGACTTCAAAATACAAGCTTGTCGGCGAAAAATGACGTCACAACACGAGAATCAAGGCGTGGCACGAAAATTGAGAAAGTCAAGCCAGCCAGCCGCGGATTGATCTGCGGCCAATAAGTGCGCCTTTTGAAAACACGAAACTCGAAACACGGAAACCAAAAATCAGCTGAGTGGAGGGTTGGCGGCCAGCCAGCCGCAGATCAATCTGCGGCCAGCCGCATCTGCGGCTGGCTTTGGCCAGCCTATTTCAGCTCATCCTTCGTTCAGCATATAGGAGGTTAACAGATTGGGAGAGAAGAAAAAAATAGCAGCAGCTCAGAAATAGAGAGAAAAATAGCATAATTTTGCAACAAAATAGGATAGAAAGGAAGGAAAAAGAGAGGATTTATATTCTTTTGATTTGATTGTATCACATATACTTCTCGTTCTATTCAAAATACACAAGTTTACATCCACTTTGACATCATTTGCAAGGTGAAAATTCCCTTATTATAGCAATTTCTATCATATACTCTGGTTAAATTAAATGTAGTTTTCATATAATTTATGGTGGACAATGAATTAGGGATTATTAGAGAGGGTTCCATCGGAACAAAATTCTTCCTAATAACCCGATGATATTCGTTTGGTGAAATTTTGGTTGTTCTACGGTGTTATATTAGGCGTGATTCCTTTAGGTTGCTATTTTAGGATGTCTTGGTATTGTTAGATTATCCGTGTTGGTTTTCCTCTTGTAATATCCGGTTGTGGGTGTGTGGAGATTTCGGGTGTGAGCCTAGGAAAGCGACCCCGTGGTCCAAATCCGATGATGGACATCTTTTGATAATTAGTAGGAGCGATGTAATATTCCTTGAAAGTATGTAACCGTCGGGCCTTAAGACGACGCCAAGGCGAGAATCGTGTTTAAGGCCCCGTCATAGTGAAAAATATGTGTTTGTGGGCGTTTGGGGGTATTTTGATGGCTCACATGCCCATAAATAGCCCCAACGCATTTTAACGCCTGATTTGAATTATGACACAAAATTGATTTCAAAGCTAAAACGATAAGATTTCCATAAAATCAATCAAATTAGGTTATTAGACTCACGAGGCTAAAAATTGGGAGTGCTAATGAATGTTGATTCCTTTTAACGAGAAGGCAAAAGAAAGATCGTGTTCAAATAACACAAGAAATGGTTTTATGAAAGTAAATGGTGGTTTTATTAAACCGTTGTGCATAGGGTTAAAGAGATCCTGGAAATTGCCTATTTGTTTTGTTTATGAAGGCAATGTATAGGTCTCGATTCCTATTTTGATGAAGGTTTAAAAACTCTTATTTTGCCAAAATGACACCTAATGAAAAATCCCACGGCTTTTGACCATTAAAATCAAACCTTTCTCATAAAGCTTTCTCGTATAAACCGAAGGACGTTCTAAAGCATTCTCAAAAGAAAACACGACCTTTCGTCAAAACTTCAAATGTTTCTTTCATACAAACTCACCACAACATTCGCCTAAACCCACACATACACACACGCACGCACACACACTTTGAGAATTGAAGGGATAGGAAAAGCGTCAAGATTGCGGTAACCGTGTTTCACGGAAGTCGGGGGGTGCCTAACACCTTCCCCTCGCTTAAGCAAGCCCCCGAACTTTATGAATCTCGATTCGCAGACCAATTAACTCGGAGTCACATATGAGCCAGCGATTTACGAAAACGAAATTCGGATGAGTTGGTACATCCATTTCAAACATACCAACTGGCAACTCTGGTTAATTGGCTCATCATAAAAACGATCTTTCAAAACCCCGTCGACATTAATGCTGACCTTTTCCAAAAAATCATCTAATCAAAAGGCTAAAATTGGAAAGGGTAATAACTAGCATAAGATAAGCGATTCCTCCCGGCGTCGACAGCTGGCGACTCTGTTGGGGACATTAGAGGGCTTAAGCCGCGTTCAATTCGTGATGCTATCCTATCCTTTAAAAATTCATAAAATGTGTGTGTGTGTGCGATATTTTGATTTTTTACTTTTGTTGTGTGAATGTGTGTTTTGCCCAATAAATGAATCATTTGAATGGGATTGTTTTACTTTAAAGTAATCATTTGCATACGGTGAGGACAATGAATGTGAATGTATATTAAGAGTGTACCTCCTCCTGAGGCGAACCTGTCGGTTGCTTATTACTGGACTCGAAGGGGCTGCTCCCCGGAGATGGCTCAGGAAACGCACCACCCAAATCCGCTCCAATCGAAAGGATTCAGACGAGTAGATTGCGAAGATTTGGGGACCTTCATGCCGAAAAGCCCGCGAGAGTAACCTTAGGATAGGTCAGCCTCAAATTAACCCAACGCAGGAAAAGTCTCTTCATGCCCTTTTACGTTCGCACGTGTAAATGTTATAGTCCCATTCCATATTCATATATGCCTCCCCTCTTGTCAAAAGAAATTACTAACCTCTATGTTTTGCAGGGAACAGCTGGGGGAGCATAATAAGTCGAGTCTAGCATTTATTATTGCAATAAGGGATCGCTAACATGTTGTTTTGCAGAGAAAGATTAAAAAACCCAAAACACAAAAGTTACAACTTTAGCATGCATCCATATCCTTTCATTGCCCGGGACTAAATTTCAAACCGTTGTTTCTATAGGATTGCTCCGCAAACGCGTTCGCAATCTAAGAGAGCCCAGGTTTCTACATCTGAAATGGCTGATATCCCACCTACTAATCCTGGTTCCATATCTAGGGAGGAATTTGATGACTTTAAAAAACAGATGCTGGAAATGGCCATGATGCTGAGGGAACAATTGCTACCTAGACAGGATCCACCTAAAGAGGATCCACCCCAACCTAAGGGTGAACCCGTCGTCCCAAAGGTCATTCCTATACCTGACCGGACAGTGATTACTATCCCAGAGGAAGGAGACACTGACGACTTTCGGAAGAAAATAAAACAAATGGAGGAGACCATCCAATCTCTAAAAGGCATAGGCTCCCTAGGCAGGGTTAATTATTCAGATCTATGTGTCTTCCCCGGAACCAGATACCCGGAGAAATTTAAAATTCCCGAATTTGAGAAATACAATGGGAAGGGGGATCTTTATACACATCTGAAAATATACATCGGGGAGCTTGGATCTTATGCCGAAGACGAAGGTCTAAGAATGCAATTATTTCAAAAGAGCCTGACGGGAGAGGCAAGAATTTGGTATGCCCGTCTTGATAATGCCCGGATCCACAATTGGGAGGAGTTGGCCCATACCTTCTTAACACAATATAGCTTCCAGGCACAAATGGCCCCTAATAGATATCAAATGACGAAAATCAAGAAGCAACCAAAAGAATCTTTCAGCGATTATGCACATCGATGGAGGGGTATGGCTGCACAGGTGAATCCCCCAATGAGTGAGTCGGAGATGGTGATGACCTTCGTGGATATTCAAGCGGCACCTTATTATGAGCGGGTCATATCGGGGATTGGAAGACCTTTTGCCGAGATGATTAAACATGGAGAAATGGTGGACATGGGGTTGAAGTCTGGTAAGATTCGGGATTTCACGGCTTTGGAAACAGATGCAGAACAAATACAGAGTGGAAACTATGACAGCACTTCCTGTAGGGTCCAAAAGAAAAAGGAAGAAGATGTTTCCCTCATCCTGCATGGATCGTCTAGGAAGGCAGAAAACAATCCTCCAGTACAGGTGCAGAGAGTGGGGCCATCCCGACAGCCTAACTTCACTGATCAGAGGGCGGATGGGCGAAGGAGGTTCGAGACCTCGAAAAATCGAGTATTCACCCCACTCGGGGATCCTCTTGAGCGGGTGTTGGCAGTATTGATAGCCCAGAGGAAAATAGTCGATTTGGCACCCCCGAGTGACCCGAATGGAAGAAGGTTTGACCCAAGCAAGAAATGCGCATACCATTCAGGTTCCCCTGGTTATGATACGCAGGAGTGTTGGACGTTGAAGCACAGAATTCAGAACTTGATTGATAGTGGGGAAATTGTGGTGGAACAACTAGACTCTCCAAATGTTAAAGTCAATCCCCTTCCTAGGCATGATGGAGGTGGGGTGAATGTGGCGGAAGCCAGTGAAGCCGAGGGGTCGTCAAGGCTGATTTATATGAAGAAAATTGATGAGATGATCAGCATGATAAGTGATCACGAGAATGCACGGGGAACGCCAATTAGGTTAGCGGGGGTAAGCAGAAATATCATAGAGGGGCCTATCAAGTTAGCAGCTCCGAAACCCCTCACCCTTACAGCGAGGCCGCAAATCCCTGTCCACAGTCTGAAAACGGTACCATGGAATTATGGGGGAGTGTCAGAGGAAGCGGCCAGTTGTGCTTCTGTAACAACAAAAGGGAATCCCTTATATCTTCCTGAACGAGTCCTGCAGAGCAAAACGAAGAAAAATGAAGAGATATCCGAGGAGAAAGCCATGAAATTCTTGAGGAAGATGGATCATCCGGAAGCAAGAGGGATCCAGATATTAAACGAGGAGTCGACCCTGACATCAATCATGGATTTGGTGTTATCATCCAGTGATCACTGCAAAATTCTGGGGAAAGTCCTGGAGGAGGCATACGTTCCCAAAGAAATTAGCAAGGAAGGTTTCGGCCAGCTGGTGGGCCATCTGTTGGAGAGTGATGTAATATCGTTAACAGATGATGATATCCCTAGAGAAGGAAGGGGGCATCGAAAACCGTTGCATATTGCTGTAATCTCCTCAGGTTATATCATGAATGGGGTGCTGATTGATGGGGGATCGGCGTTGAATATCTGTCCCCTCAGTACATTGCAGAAGATGAACATCAATCCTAAGCGCCTACGGGCCAGTCATGTAGTGGTGCGAGCCTTCGACGGTTCCCGGAGGGATACCATTGGGGAGATAGAATTGCCGGTGGAAATAGGACCTTGTACTTTTAATATCTCTTTCCAAGTCTTAGATATTGCGGCAAGTTATAACCTATTATTTGGGAGGCCATGGATACACATGGCCGGGGCAGTTCCTTCCACACTACACCAGCAAATCAAACTTATCATCGACTGGAATCTGGTGACGATCTCGGCGGAGTGTGATGACCCTTCTCCTTCCAGGAATGGCCTGCCTGTGATTAATGTGGACGAGTCGGCGGCCCCTGCCAGTTTTCAGGCGCTGGAAATCAGCACTCCCCACTACAGATGCCTGGGGGCTCCAGCCATGAAACCTAAGGTCTCTCCAAAACTCACCTTCGTTGCAAAGGAAATGATGAAAATGAAATTTCAACATGGACAAGGGTTAGGGAAGAGCAGTCAAGGAATCACCGAGCCCATTCAACTACCCCATCGGATAGGTAAAGCAGGGTTAGGATATCATGAAGGCGTAGCACGGAGACACCGTCAAGGTGCGGCTCCGACTCGACTGGCTGGAGAACCGGTGACTAAGGTCAACAATGAGCAAGGGACTAGCAAGCTTGTGATTGGGGTAGGGGATGAAGAATTAACCCCCGCAAGTGATGAGTCGACCAAGAGGGAACGTTTCCTACAAGAGGTCGCGCAAAAGTTTGAAACCAGGTGCTATATCCCCGGATAATTAACAAGCAATGGAGAGGGGAAGGATGTTGTCACGCCACCGGGAGCTCAACAAGGTGTGCCTGTCATCGATTGGGTAGGGCTAATTATTCCTGAAGAAGGTAGGAAGAGGGACTCAGGCGATGTAGCCGTAGTCATCGGGGAAATTTCTGATGTGAAGCCACCTTTCATCCAGCGCATTCCGTCTGATATGACCATTGACAACTGGACAATGGAACCAGTGATATCCAAACAAGGGTAAAACCCGACATCAGGGTGGTAGACCCTAGAGGATGGGAGGATGAAGAAGTTCATTTTTTGTTTTGTATTTTGCATAATTATGTCGTTTCGTCATGTTATCTGAAAATGTGATCGTTGTGGAAAATAACTTATATATGACAAATATTTTGTTTTATGTCAGGTGTACCAATTTGAGTAATCCTTGCCTAACAAACGGTCTTTCAAATTTGAATGATGACTATGATTTTGATATTGAGCTGGATTTCGATTTGATGGGCATTGAGCAAGACGAGACAGATTACGATGACGCGCCTGACGAGATCAAAGGATGGGTCGAGGATAAACCCAAACCCAACTTAGACCAAACCATCACCATAGATATTGGAACCCCTGACACACCCAAAGAGCTCAAGATAGGGACAAACCTTACCCCTAGCCAGAAAGCAGAAATAACTGAGTTGCTAAGCCAGTATGAGGATGTCTTTGCCTGGTCTCATGAGGACATGATCGGATTATCCACTGACATTGTGGTACACCGGTTGCCCATCAAGGAGGGTTTCAGGCCTGTCAAGCAGAAACTAAGAAAGTTGAAACCGGAGTGGAGCTTGAAGGTGAAGGAAGAGATCATCAAACAGTTCAGGGCCGGAATCATTATGGTGTCCACTTACCCAGAATGGTTGTCCAATGTAGTCCTAGTAGCTAAGCCTGGAGGGAAGGTGAGGGTATGTGTAGACTATAGAGATCTAAACAAGGCCAGTCTCAAGGATAACTTTCTGGTGCCTTTCATACACATCCTGGTGGATAACACAACCCAGTACGAGATGTACTCTTTTGTTGATTATTTTGCGGGGTATCATTAGATAATGGTGGCGGAAGAAGATCGGGAAAAGACTGCGTTTATCACCCCTTGGGGTACTTTCTACTATAGACGGTTGGCTTTCGGTCTCACAAATGCGGGGGCTACTTATCAGAGAGCCATGATGGCCCTGTTCCACGACATGATGCACAAGGAGATAGAGGTCTACGTGGATGACATTATCGTGAAGTCAAGGGTAGAATCTGACCATATAACCCATCTCAAAAAGCTATTCGATCGGCTCAAAAAGTATAATTTGAAGCTCAATCCGGCGAAGTGTGCTTTCGGAGTGCAGTCGGGCAAGCTTTTGGGATTCCTGGTTAGTGATCGGGGCATTGAGTTGGATCCAGCAAAGATTAAGGCCATTGTGGATATGCCGACACCTCATACAGAGAAGGAGATAAGAGGATTCCTGGGAAGAATAAACTTCATCAGCCGCTTCATATCCCACTTGACGACTACATGCGAGCCGATTTTCAAACTATTAAGGAAGGATGCTTCCTAAGAGTGGAATGAGCAATGTCAGAAAGCCTTTCAGACCATTAAAAAGCAGCTGACAGAGGCACCAGTGCTGGTACCCCCGAAGGATGGGATCCCTCTGTTTATGTATATATCGGTCAATGCCATTGCAATGGGATGTATACTGGGACAGAAGAGTGAGGCAGGTAAAGAGCAGGCCATCTATTATCTCAACAAGAGATTTAGCCGATGTGAACAAAATTACACTCCCATCGAGAAGACCTGTTGTGCTTTGGCATGGGCTGCAGGGAGATTACAGCACTACCTCCATGGGCATACTACGTACCTGATATCGAGAATGGATCCCCTGAAATATATTTTTGAAAGGCCCATGCTGAACTGTCGACTGTCAAGATGGCAGTTAATCTTACAACAGTTCGACATGGTATACGTAACTCAGAAAGCCATGAAAGGGCAGGGAATTGCAGATCAGTTGGCGGAAACGCCATCAGGAGGGATGGAGCCGTTAGAAACTCCTCTGCCGGGTGAAGATATATTTTGGGTATTACACACGAAATGTGATGACGAGGGGCAGTTCTAGAAGCTATATTTTGATGGTGCCATGAATGCTGAGGGGGCAGGAGCCGGAGCAGTCCTAGTCTCTATCACCGGAGAGCAATACTCTGTGGCTACTAAATTACAGTTCAGCAATTCGAACAACACAGCTGAGTACGAGGAATGTATATTGGGACTCTGTTTTGCCCGTGATATGGGAGTGAAAAGACTGGCGGTGTTCGGGGATTCAGAGCTGGTAATCAAACAGGCGATCGGGGAGTACAACACGAAAGAGCTCCGGTTACTTCCATACCATCGTTGTGTTATCCAATTAATGCGAGAGTTCGAAGATATCGCTTTCCGGCATATCCCCCGGGGACGGAATGATTTTGTTGATGCATTGGCAACTCTGGCTTCCTTAATCCGTATAATCAAAAGAAAGGATGTTCCACAGATTGAAATAGCGGTGCAGAATGCCCCGGCATACGAGGAGCATGTTGCAGTATTGTCAGACGAGGTGGTTCTGCAAAAACAGCCTTGGTATCACGACATAAGGGAATATCTGAGGGATAGATCCATTCCCGACCAGGCAAACCGAGCTGAGAGGGTGAGAATTCAAAAGATGGCAATGAAGTTTTACCTGAGTGGGGATTCACTCTACAAGAGAGACGCTAGTTTGGGATTGTTACAATGCGTAGATGAGATGCAGGCCCATACGATTATGGATGAAATACACGGTGGAGTGTGTGGGCCGCACATGAGTGGACCGATGCTAGCCAAAAAGATCTTGAGAACGAGGCATTACTGGTTAACACTGAAGGCCGACTGCGACGATCATGTCAAACGGTGTTACCAATGCCAGGCGCACGGTAATGTGATCCATACGCCTCCCAATGAACTGCACTATATGACCTCCCCATGGCCATTCTCAATGTGGGGAATGGATGTAATCGGACCAATAGATTCCAAAGCAAGCAACGGACACCGATTCATTTTCGTCATGATCGATTACTTCACCAAATGGGTAGAAGCAGCTTCTTTTCCCAAAGTAACTCAGGAGGTCATCGTCGGTTTCATCAGAAATAATGTCATTTCTCGATACGGGCAACCTGAGGTTTTGGTCTCCGATAATGCCAAGAATTTCAACAACGCCCTCATGAAGGGATTATGCGACCAGTTTAAGATCAAACACCTCAATTTTGTTATTTACCGTCCTAAGATGAATGGGGCAGTGGAGGCTACAAACAAGAATATCAAGAAGATCATGGCGAAAATGTTTGCTAATCATCGGGGATGGCCGGATCTGTTACCCCTCACCCTGCTGGCATACCGAACGTCAACGCGTACTTCTACAGGGGCAACCCCTTACGCTTTGGTGTATGGAATGGAGACTGTTCTGCCAATTGAGGTTGAGATGGTGTCCCTCAGAATAGTGATCGATGCTCAGATAAGCGAGGAGGATTGGATGCAAAATCGATACGACCAATTGGCCCTAATTGATGAAAGGAGGGTGGCTGCTATTTGGCACGGTCAGTTATATCAACAAAGGATCTCTCGATCATATGACAAAAGGATAAGACCTCGGAAGTTCAAGGAAAATGATTTGGTGCTAAAAAGAGTCATGCCTTGTCAAGACGAAGCTAAGGGGAAGTTTGCCCCGAACTGGGAAGGACCATTTGTGATTAAGAAAGTACTATCCGGAGGAGCCCTCATATTGCAAGAAATGGACGGTGAGGTATTTCCACAGCCCCTCAATTCCGACTCGGTGAAGCGGTTCTACGCTTGAATCATCAGTTGCCCTTTTTCTTTGAGGAACGAACTACATAGGACCTGATCTCCCAACTTGTGGGGGTACGTAGGTAGCCATCATGGCATGGTCTGATTCCTTAAAAATAATACTTTCCCTAAACAAAACCAATTCCCAACAACCAGATAAACCTTCCTACACCCTCAAAACCTTCCCAAAACCAGCCGATTAATCAGCTTCATCTCAGATGACATAACCCTGATCCAACCAAAATAGTTAGCCAAAATCTAAGACCCAGTCCGATGAAATCAACAGGGGTACGGCAATATCTGTCAGATCTCCATCAAGACTTGAGAAGAGAAAGAAAGCGAAATGTCAAAATCATGGTCAGCTGGATAAAATGAGGATCCAAGGAAAGGCAACGATACGACAAAAAGGGAAATTGACTAAATTTAATGCATGTCTGTATATATGAGTCATTTTGTTACAAGATTTCTCTTTCGATAACCGATGAAACTGACATAGTCTATGCAGGAAATAAAATAATCTACAAATGTGAAACTAGCTGAAGCAGGATGGATAAAGTGGTTGATAGATCTGAAGCATCAGCATCCCCTGTAATCTGCTGCCCCATCATGTCGATGCGGTCCAATAAAGCAGTGGCTCGGCTGATAGTCCCAGAATGAGCATCTATAACTGCCCTGGTCTGAAATACAATGGCGTCTCTGTCAGTAATGGTCGTGTCTCTAGCCAGAATGGCATCATCTCTTTCAACAAGAGCGGCATCCCTCTCAGTTTCAGTAGTAATCAAGGCTAGGCGGAGTCGGGTATCCTCAGTAACCCGACTAGGGACAGAATCGGTTGAGATGGAATGATCTGTGGTATCATCCGGGAAAATCACTCCAGTGTCATCACTAGCCCTAGTCTGACTCAAACCAACCGGATCCGAGTCTCCGCGCAACCACTGCATGTAAGCAAATGTCTGGATGTGGCAGCTCTAACTGTATTCGGCAAAGATCCTGTGAGACCAAAGATCGTATACCCGCAGTAGATCCCTCTCTGTCTGGGATGATATAAGGAATCGGTAGGCGGCTGCGCCCGTGAAAGGGTGAAAATCCTGTGCCTGATCAAACTGCCCTGTAACCGCCAAGGGATGATAGGTCGTCACGCCTCTCAAGCCAGCGATAGGGATGAAATCCAAGTTGGGCATGTGAGTCAAGAAGCTCATAAAGGAGCAATAACCCGAGTAGATCAGGAGATTAAAAGGATCCACAATAACCGACAAGAATTCTACCCAGGAAGCCGCATCAGTACAGCTCACGGGACGTGTAACAACCCCAAATTCTGAACAATCCAACTCTCGACTTCGGTCGTTAACAATACGTTGACATACTAACCTTACAACATTATTCAATGTTAAACTAGATCAAAATGCGGAATAATTTAAACTTTTCAGTTTTCTTTCTTTGCTTTCCCTGAATCAAAACCTTTAGTTAATTACATATTCTATAATCACAATTGATTCGCTTCATCAAAGCTATAATAGAAATAAAACTTCTAGATTCTATACCTTTTATACAACAGATAAAATTAAAATACAACTCAATACAAATTTAACAACTCTACATCTGTTACAATTAATAAATTTTCAAAAACATCATACCGAACCTTAATCATGGCTCAAAAACATAATTTAAGCTAAAATAATTAATCTGCATGCTTTACATCTGAATCATGCCATTCAAGCGGCAATTAACTTTACCTGGTAACTTTCACCTGCAAAAATGGTTATTTGCAAGAATGAGCTCGACAGCTCAGCAAAATCTAACAGTTTGCATACGTCATATAACATATAGATAACATGATCAACATCTAAGTCATAATCAATTGACTAAACATATCATGCATAACGATCAACACATAACAATTAGAGATTGAGCTCCATAACTCAATCAGCATTCTTTGCTCAACGCACGTAGCCATATTTTGACTTTGTCGTTTCATACTTGTAACATATATGAAATACATCATGTTTTTACATCATATGATAAAAACAGTTAATTAATTAATTCACACAACAAATAGGAACTGAAAGACTTGCTTGGTTTGTAGATTATCAATTACCATAACCAGCTTATATATTTCTGCACTTCACGCAACCTACACGATATATATGATTGTGCACATCACTTATTAGCCACGTAGCAACACTTTAGAATTAATCTACTCTACATTTCATAATCCTTTATTTTTATTCTCTATACAATTCTCAACTTAGAAATTAAGTTCTCCTTATAAACCTTCATTTTATTGCATCTCACCTTAATCGACACTTAATATTTAATTAAGTCTTAAACTCCTCTTTAAATTAGACGTATAATGTTTATTAACACTACTTAAGCTAATTTTTGGCTTGCTACAACACTTCATGATCCACTCATATCCAATCTCATTTTAATATTCCAATTGTCATCTGAAAATAAATGGATATATTCTAACGTTCATCACAATATCTTAGTATTCGTTAAATACATTAATCCAACTTTGAACATGCATATGGTAACATAGCATAGCCACAAAGAAAAAGAAATTTTTTTTTAATTCCTGTTCCACCGCCGGGGTGGTGGTTTCTAGTTCACTTTTGTCGCCGGGGCGACGGTACCGCCAGGGCGGTGAACTCAGTTCATTTCTACCGCCGGGGCGGTAGACTCGACTGACCGTTCCTGCAGTTTGCGATTCAGTGTAATTTCAGACCAAAATTTTCTCAATTTCTTCATTTTAACAACAATTTAGACATACCCAAATATTATAATCTCTACAGAATCAATACCCAACATGTTTATAATAATTCTAACATCTTAAACATCTTAAAAACCAATTTAAAAGCTTAAAATCACAATTCATTCTAGTTTTTACAAACTTTAAAACTTTTAGCGTAATCAACCGCTTCGGATTCGTTACTCAACCAAATTGGTCCGTTCAACTTCCGTTGTTTTCGTTTTTTAACGCATAACAACAAACCATTATCAATTTACAATTTCATGTACACATTGACAATCAATTTTGACTCCAAAGTAAGCCAAAATATACATATTCAACCCAAAAACTAAATTCTTCTTATTTAACATTTTTCCATGAATTTGATACTTCAAAAATCATCAACTAACAACACAAACTAGATTGAATAAACTCAATAATATAAACAACTAATTTCTTCATCAATTCTTCATCAAAACCCAATATTTTAGAAAACTCAAAGAACAAAATTCAATGATTTTAAATTTGATCTTCTTACCTCTTTGATCTTCCTAATCTTAATTAGATGATGAAGAAAGTTTCTCCCGCCTTGATTTCCAAAGCTTCTTCTCCAATTCCTCAAGAACCCTCTCAATTTCTCTCTTCCTCTCCTTTGCTCTTTAGTTTAGGCTTACAAAAACCAACTGATGAAAGTTACGTGACTCTTTGTTTCATCAGTTAAGAAAACCAAAGGCCACAAGGCCTTGTTTGGCAAACTCAAAACAAAATAATCCATTTTTACCTACCAAGGGTCACAAGGCCCTGTTTGGTTTAACTAAAATTAATCCTTTCCATTTATTTTAATCACCCATTATACTATATAGTTAAATTGTCACAACTTCAATTTAATTAAACTTCTTATATTAATAAGTCTAATTAAACTTACTAACAAAATTTATAATGTCAAATTAGACAATTATAAATTATAATTTCATTTAATAAATCATTATTCCTCTAATTTAATTATTTAATTAAATTATAATATTCTCACCACATTAGCGTACTAAAATACGCACCAACACTTCACACACAAATATACTCACATCAATTCACTATTTTAATTAAGGGAATTAATCACATTATTTATAAAACTTAATTCATAATAATTTTCATTTAATCTATTCAATGGTTTAATTAACTATTAAACCTCGTTTCCCAAATACACGAATATATAATTCTCTTTACATCAAATCACATATTTCACAATATTTATAACACATATATACACATACTCAAACTCAAAACGTCACATAGTAAGAATTTTATTTATTAAATTCTTATTTAATAATTTCTGAAAATCAAATTCTCATTTTAATAATTTCTGAAAATCTGGGTTATCACATCCTTCCCTCCTTATAAGGATTCCGTCCTCGGAATCAACGAAACCTCCTTTACTCGATTTTCACTATATCTCTTTCACAACTATCGCTGAATAACTTAGTGCATTCCCTTAGTGTAGGTTTTATTTCATCACCTTCACTTAAACTTGAAACACTTCGAGTATTATATATATTCTTTAATCCTTTAATGCATTCACTTCCTTTCTCCAAGGATCATTGCATAACATACTCATTGTAATCATTTAATATCCTGATTTAGCATTGCATAAGTATTCGAGATATCACATTCACCCCTTCTTCTAAGAATTTCGTCCTCGAAATTTTGACTTACTAATACTCGTTTCTTTCAGCTATAAAAATGAACTTTACGTTAATCTCTACTTATTCATTGGGTTCTACAACCAAATTCTTTCTCTAGATACCTTTCTAAGGTCATCACATTCTTCACATCTTCTTCTTCTAAAAAAAAAAAAATATCTCATCATTCTCTCTTCCCTTTCTGGAACTTCATTTCTTTCTTGGATTAATTATAGTTGTTTACCTTACTCATCAACACATGCCACATTCTATAACCTATCCTTTTTTAAGGAATATCTTCTTTCCACTTCCACCTTTCAAAAGAATAAGAATCTTCCACAATTGTTCAATAATTGGGAAGCAGTATGAATAATTTAAGAATTTAATGATACATTCAAAAACTTTCAATAATCTGCTGAGGAGTCGTAAAGACTTGAACCTTGGCCTAGGTTAACAGATATTTCTACTGTAACCTTTAACAGTCAAAGACTATGGACCATCTCTTCTCGTACTCCAGGTGATTAGCCCTTCGTACTATGTATTGTGCACATACATATTAACGCTATTGCGTAACCCCCATTACAGGGTTGGTTCACCTCAGACTTAATATAAATTCCGCACCAGAATAAACTGGTTTGGCATAAAATCTCAAAGAACTCTTAAACTTCATAAATATCTTTCAACAGTCGTCTAGCCGAATCAATTAGCATAGACCTTGAACAACAATTCAAATGTTAATCAAAATATTTTTAGCCAACTCAATTGACATATCTTTTCATAACTAAAAAGAAAACCAAAATTCTTTTATGACGTCATGATACTGTACCGCTCGATGGTACATTGAGCATTCCGTCATTTTTAGGACTTTGTCATACTACATCATACCATAGTGGGCTGACGATCCTTCGATCACATCCAACACTAGGTTCGGTTGCATTGATGACTCAATCGTTGAAAATACATTTTGATAGTTTCAAATCATTTTTGTCTAGCTGAAACAATTAGCATAGACGTACAATTAATAGCAGCTTTTTAAAACTTATTGGTTCAAGCATTGACCCAATATATTTTCGAGAACACAAAATTTGCGAATATCAGCACGATGTCAATAAATTTCGAAAATCTAGCATAGCTAGAAGATTTGGAATCCCCATTTTCTCCATCAACTTCAATCTTTATTCCATTACTTCATTACTTACTCATTCTATCAATCTTCTATACTATCAATGCTCTCTATGACATAGCTTTTCTATACCCAATACAGTTCATCAAACTTACCATACTTTGGAAGTTCAGGAACTTACCACAATCGTATGGGTTCAGGAACTTATCCTAGTCAGACCAAAATCGTCCATTCGCTGAGGGGTTCCATCATACGATTATGAGTCACGAACCTACCAAAAGTATGAGTTTTAATAACCATACCTAATCTTAATATTCTCTATCTATCAAATATAAATATGAGAAAAGAATCACCTTCTCGTCATATGTATATCAATAGTGCGACACCAATATTTCAATGATTATCATTATAGGAAGCTAAGTGGTTGTCGAACCAACTCGACCACTAATCAATATAGGAAACTGAGCGGTTGTTAAACCATGGACAAATCCCGTCCCATACCAGGATTTGTTCGACTCAACTACTATATTAATATAGGAAGCTAAGTAGTTTTCAAACCAAGCACAAATTCCCGTCCTATACCAGGAATCGTACAACTCAGCCACTAACATGAGTCCTCGATTGAAATCCCACCTAATTTCATCTTGCTCTTAACTTAACTTTTTGCTTGATACGAATTTCTCGTACCTCATCATCCATAACTCCTCGTGAGTTAATCTCGTACTATTTGATAGTACCATCTCTTTATAACGTCATGCTATTACTATTCAATCATTTAAGATCTTCTGACATTTTATAACTTTAGCAGATCACGTCGTGATCTCCTTCTATCATCTCTCTTCTTACGATTCTTTCTTATCTTATGCTCGTCTCATCCTACGATCTTCTTTATTCTTCTCTTTAATCATGTTATCTTATGATTAATCATCTCAGGTGTTCCCTGTGAAAGTAGTATGCACACAAGCCAATCATATTTGATATGATGTAGCATATACTTTGTAATCTTATTCGGTTGTTAAAAGGCATTTTACATTATCTACATAGTGCTGTTATATTAAATGTGATAAACCCATAGTTTTGAGCAATGCTTTTAGAATCATGATGGTGATCATGCTAATGAGATCTAAATTCTAGATAGCTCACAAACTTAAATTGTTCCTAATCGATGGATTACTAAAAAAGGGATTAGTGAATCCGGATAGATTAGTACATACGTTGCTTGCTCTTATGAAGAGAATGATTGATCTCATAATCATTTGTGTGGAGACACTAAAGCAAGTATGTAGGTGCTTATTAGAGAATAAGTTCACTGAACGTGGCTCGCTAAGGAATACCTAATGGAGTTTTACTCACCTGTCAATAGGAATTCCTCTAGTGATAGTAGTACAAGTGATCCTTGGACTTGAGATCATCATAGTATCTTGTGTATGATGAGTTATACTTTGACATGTCCCTTAAGACCTTTAGGGTATATCAAAGTGTATGATTGGGTATAATAAGTTGTACATGGAAATAGATGAATGATCAACAAAGAATCTACCACTTCTAGTAAAAGGAGAGAATGTCCTATGTGATTCGATAAATGACGACTCAGAAGTCTTTGGCCAAAGCAGAATGAAATTAGAAAAGAGTTTCTAATTTGCATTAATCAGAGTTGTGCATTTCAGAATCGAAATACATATAATTAAATAAAATAAGACTTGACAGTAATTCCATGTCTTATATTTAATTGGGACATTGTATGGTAGAAGGATTGAATTGTACGGTAACTATGCACTGAAAGGTTCTTTTATGATTAATGTTGAAATCTATATTATCTGGAAAGTCGTTGATCGCTAAGGGGGCTTACCCTTATTATAGAATAAATATTATTTATTTAAATGAATTAAATAGTTTAATTTATTTATTTAAATAAGATTAGAATTGTTCTAATTGATTTATTCACAACCGGTTTAATATGGAGAACCTAAAGGGTCACACCGCAAAAGAAAAATATTTATTTAAGAAGTAAATGGCATAATTGTAATAATAAGTTAAGTGTATTTAATTTAGTCTATGGAGATAGAATAAATTAAATAGCTTAATATTTATTATTTAATATTTTAGAAATATTAAATATAAATTAATAAGAGGAGTCTTATTATTATTATTATTACTATTACTATTATTTAATTCCTAATAGGGATTGAGAATTAATTAATAGAAGTACTCTCACATGAATTCCTAATTGGATTAGAAGTTTAATTTAATTAAAGGAGTTTAATTAGAATAGAAACCCTAATCCTAAATAGGGTAGGGAAGGGTTTTCCTACATCTATAAATAATAGAAGTCTTATCATAGATTAGGGTTACACACTCTTGCATAAGAATTGTAGAGAGTACTTACAATTTCTATAGAGATAGAAACTAGGGTTTTGCCAACACCCATCTTCTTGAACAAGTATTATTCCTTGGTGGATCACCTCTAAAGGCCAAACACTTGGGTGGCTAACGTTGATCAAAGGAAGGAATTTAATCGGTGGAATTCAAGGAGAACGCGAAGGAATTGGAGGTGAACTTGTACCTGAGGAAGCTAGAATTCTACAAGGGTATAATTCTTATTCTCCATCTCTTTCGTTTAATTAATAATTGTGCATAAAGAAAGATCATGGTGATGGTTTGTATAAAATTTTAAAATCTGATTTTATCGCGCTTCCGCTTTATTAATGTAATTTGATTGCATGTTCGCTATGTACAAACCTAACAGTGGTATCAGAGCCAAACTTTATGCGAATTATTAATTGTTTTGATTCTGTATATACATTGATATGTGTTAAGAACAATTTAATTGGGCATAATTGTTTGTGTAAAATTATTTTATTTATTTTATTTATTTTTTTTATTTATTTTGATTTTATTTATTTTCAATTAAGATAAAAGGTTTATTTTGAATTGGAATATAATTAAAATTAAAAGTTTTATTTGAACTTGGAATTGGATTCTACGTTAACTAGAATAAAGGAGTTTATTCATATATGGAATAGGATTCCATGTTTCCTAGAATAAAGGAGTTTATTCACATATGGAATATGATTCCATGTTTTCTAGAATAAAGGAGTTTATTCACATATGGAATAGGATTCCATGTTTCCTTAAAAAATAAAGATGTTTATTTTGATAAGGAATAGGATTCAACATATTTTATTTTCCAACAATTTTAAGTTAAAAATAAATTAAAAATAAAGGTGTTTATTTTAAACTTGAAATTGGTTTCCATATTAATTAAAATAAAGGAGTTTATTTTGATTTGGAATTTGATTAAAAATAAAGGAGTTTATTTTTATTCAAAAAAATTGGATAAATTAAAATAAAAGAGTTTATTTTGATTTGGAATATGATTAAAATAAAGAAGTTTATTTTAATTAAAATTGGATTTCATGATAACTAATTAGAGTTGGAATTGGATTCCATGATAACTAATTAGAGTTGAAATTGAATTTTATACTAACTAATATTGCCCATTAAATGATATCAATGCATATATGGAATGATTTTATTATTCATGGGATGAATGTTATTTATTGATACATATAGAGATATGTATGATAATAAATAGAGATTGATTATGGACTATTGACCAATGTGTGATTGGATTTATTTTAGTGGATGCTTGAATGATTGGGTTTTATAAATGGGGTCTGCGTACCTCGTCTTCTCTATTTTTTCCTTGATGTAAATTCTATCTTCCTCCTATGTACCTCCCCTTGACTGCTGATCAAGGTTTCTATTTATTGTAAATAGTTTATGTAATAGGTTTAGTTAGAATTACTTGAAGAATTGGAGACAAAGGAGCAAGGAGCGCTTGAAGACCCGTTTGTAATGGAGCCCGGGTTTAAATGTAATAGTTATATTTAAATTTAATTCTTGCACCCTAGGTTTGACCTTTTGGTTCACTTGGTGGTTCTAGTGAACCAAACTAGAATAAAAGTCCATAATCAATCCGGGTAGAATATAGTATTCTATATGTGCATGCTTGCTATGTATATATTATATATTATACAACATGCTTCGCATGTTAAATAATATGACACGTATTTTATATATATATGTGCATGCGCGCTAAACAAGATGGGACAAATAATAACAAACCCCTCAAAGAAATCATATTAAGTCCTAAGCGTTCAAAGATATTTGGAATATCGAACGTCGCCTTCTAGCATGGTAAAACAATAGAGTATTAAATATTTAATATGAGTTTATTGTGTCACCACAAGGCAAGTATTAAAATATTTAAGATGTTGCTTTATCACATTTGATGCTTATACATAGACTGAACGATGCTGTTTTGTTGTGTCACCACAAGGACAGTGTTTTTCTTTCGAATATATGGAAGTGCTAGGATGGACTTAACTTGGATTATTTTGATTCGGATGTGTCACCACTTGATCAAAATAATCTAAGAGGCAAAATACAAGGAGTTACATAGAGATGTAATTGACAATAGTTGTTTACCTATTTATTTATATATCGTTTGTTGTGTCACCACAAGGCTATATACATCTAAAATGGGATCCTTAGTCTCACTAGCAAATCTTTAATTAGAATTGTCGAACTATATAATGAGGGTAATATAGTTTGATGAAAATAGTGGGAGATACCAATTTAAAATAAAGACCTAATTTATTTTGATAATTAATTAAAAATGAATGTATGCTAAAATGTTGTTAAATTATAAATTCATTTACAGAATTTTACGATGTCTAATTCACTATCACTGCATATCATATTAGATGCTAATTAACCGGACCGAATTACACGGACTAGTTAAGGAATTTGAGAATAGTTCTCAAGGCTGAAAAGTTATCTTATGTCCTTAATATACCTATCCCTGCAATGGTTGCAGACAATGCCTCAGAGGAAGAGATTGCTACTTTTAGAAAGTGGCAAGATGATGCACAGTTGGCTCAATGCATCATGCTCGCATCCATGAGTAACGAGCTTCAGCGTCAGCATGAAACTATGGATGCTCCTACTGTACTCCGGCACCTTCAAGGAGTTGAAGGGTGAGGAAAGTAGGACTATTAGATATCAGATATCTAAGGAGCTCTTCCGATCTAGAATGACCGATGGCACTACAGTACAGACATATGTCCTAAAATGATCAATTTGATTGAACAATTGGGACAACTGGGTTTTAATGGATGGAGAGATGATCCAAGATTTGATCTTGCAATCACTTTCAGACTCTTTCTCACAAATTGTTGTGAATTTCCACATGAACAAGCTATATGTCAGCCTGCCTGAGTTGCTTAAACATGTTGAAAACTGTAAAGAGTCACTTTCCAACCAAGAAAGACCAAGTCTTACTGATAGATGATTCTTTCGGGAAGCGGAAGAGGGCCAAAGGATTTTCTTCAAAGAAGAACAATTCAAAGAAGGTAAATGGAAAGGCAAAAATAAAGGACAATAAGAACAAGACTGATGCAGATAGCAAAGGAGTTTGCTTCCACTGCAATAAGCCTGGATACTGGAAAGGAAAACTGTAAGGAGTATCTTGCAGAGGCTAACCAGTAGAAGTTTAGTGAAGCTTCGGTTACAGATATAGGTTTGTTCATGATTGAAATAAATTTTTCTGTAAGTCAAGGTTCTACTTGGGTATTGGATACCGGCTGTAGTTCTCACGTATGCAATCCAATGTAGAGACTAAACAGAAGTAGAAAGCTAAACTAAGAGTAAGTAATCTTATGTGTGGGAATGGAGCAAAGGTTGCTGCATTAACCATAGGAACTTATAGTTTAGCATTGCCTACGGGCAAGTCTATTAAGTTAATAAGTTGTTATTATGTTCCAGTTCTCATTAGAAACATTAGAACTTTCGTTGTTGGACAAGGAAGGTTCTGGTATTATATTTAAGAATAATTGTTGTTCTATTTATAATGATAATGTTTTGTTTGAAACTGGAAGATTACTTGATAGACTTTGTAAACTTGACTTACATAAAAATAATTTTGCAAATTGAACAAACTAGTAAAAGAAAAGGAGATGATCATTCAAAGAGTTGAATATGTGTATTTGATGAAATACAAGTCTGAATCATTTGAAATGTTCAAAGAATTCAGAAGTGAAACATATTGACAAAGTATTAAGATTCTTTGATCAGATCGAGGAAAGAATACTTGTACAATGAGTTTCTAGATCATCTCAAAATGGTATTTTCTCATAATGGACACTTCCTGATACGCAATAATTGATTGGTGTATCTAAAAGGAGAAATTGTACCTTGTTGGACACGGTGCAGTCCATAATGATTTTTACCGACATTCTAGTATCCATCTGGGGTTATGCCCTATAAACGGCTGCATATCTACTAAATAAGGTAACCTCAAAAATCCGGCCCCAAGACTCTGTCGACGCCGGGTTTTTTTTGCTTCGCGATATTCTTTTTAGCCTTTTCCAATTTTAGCTTTCTTGATTAAATGATTTTTGGAAAGGGTCGGCATTAATGTCGACGGGGTTTTAAAAGATCGCTTTTTATGATGAGCCAATTAATCAGAGTCGCCAGTTGGTATATTTGAAATGGATGTACCAACTCATCCGAGTTTTCATTTTTTTTAAATCGCTGGCTCATATGTGACTCCGAATTAATTGGTCTGCGAATCGAGATTCATAGAGTTCGGGGGCTTGCTTAAGTGAGGGGAAGGTGTTAGGCACCCCTCGACTTCCGTGAAACACGGTTACCGCAATCTTGATGCTGTCCTATCCTTTAATTCATGAAATGTGTATATGTGAAGATGTGTGTGTGTGTGTGCTTATGTGAATGTTGTGGTGAGTGAGTATGAAAGAATCATTTGGATTTTTAGGGAAAGTTGTGCTTTAATTTGAGAATGTTTCAGAACGTCGTTTCTATTAATACGAGAAAGCTCCCTCTTTTCATGCAAAAGGTTTGATTTTCATTGTCAAAAACTATGAGGTTTTTTATTAGGTGTCGTTTTTGGCAAAAACAAGAATTTTAAGCCTTCGTCAAAATAGGAATCGAGATCTATACGTTGCCTTTGTAAAATGATGGGCAATTTCTAGGATATCTTTAACCCTATGCACAAAGGTTTACTAAAATATTTCATTTCATTCATAAAAGCCATTTTTGATGATGTTTGAAAATGATTTTCTTTGGCCTTCTCGTTTAATAGGAATCGACATTCATTAGCATTTCCAAATTTTTAGCCTCGTGATGCTAATATCCTACTTTGATTGATTTTAGGAAAGATCTTTATCGTTTAATCCTTTGGAATCATTTTAGAGTCACGAAATCTAATCAAACATAAACACGCGTCGTGGCTATTCACGGGCATGTAAGCCATCAAAATATCCCCGAACGCCAACAATCACATATTCCACTAATACGAGGCCTTAAACCCGATTCTCGCCTTAGCGTCGTTTTAAGGCCCGACAGTTACACGTTACAAAACAAGCATCTTGAATCTATTACATACACCAAAACATCCATCATCGGATTTGAACCACGAGGTCGCTTTCCTAGGCTCACAACCACGATTACTACACGCTCACAAAATGAATACTATAATAATAACAACGTGGATTGCCTAACACATCCTAAAAATACAATCAATTAAACTACGCCTAATATATATCCATAAACAAGCTAGAAATTTCACCAATTGGATATCCTCGGGTTATTAGGAAGAATTTTGTTCCAATGGAACCCTCACCAATAATCCCTAATCCATGATTGTTCAACAATATTCTTGAAAATTACAATTTAATTTAATCAAATGACATGATAGAAGTTGCAAAAATAAGGAGATTTTCACCTTGCAAATGATACCAAAATTGTGTAGAAACTTGTGTATTGAGTGAAATATGAGATGTATTGATAGAATCCAACAACAAGGGAAAATTCTTCTCTTTTTCTCTCAATTGTTGCAAGAATTTTTTGCTATTTCTCTCTATTTTCGAGCTAAAACTACTGCTATTTTTCTTCTTCTCCCGCCAAAACTGCTACTGTCTCTCTTCTGCAGGAGGAAATGAGCTGAAATAGGCTGGCCAGAGCCAGCCGCAGATTGATCTGCGACTGGCCGCAGATCAATCTGCGGCTGGCTGGCCCACCTCCCATCGCACTCAGCTGATAGTGCTGATTTCCTGGTTTCCGTGCTGGCGCACTCACTTGGCCGCAGATAAATCCGCGGCTGGCTGGCTTGACTTTCTTAATTTTCGTGCTATGCCTCGATTTTCGTGCTGTGACGCTGGTTTTTGCTGACAGGCTCGTATTTTACAGTCTGGGAATCATTGGGAGGCATGCCACACCTTTCAGGAATGCCAAATTCGGATAGCCTTGCTGTCACGTCGATTTCGGTTGCAAATTGTCATGGTGGCGTCGAGCGTCCGTACTTTTTCCATCTTTTGCTCTCGCAGGCCGGTCCCTTTGACGAATTTGCCCTCCTGTCAAGGTTAGTATACGAAGTGCAAAATTTGGGTGTCTACAGCTGCCCCTCTTTATCATGTTTATGAAATGTTAAATGAAGTGAACAGGATAAAGAAATAGACACCCGATGTATGAATGACAGTGCACAGATATGATAATACACCCACGATGCAACACATGTAGTTTATGGTACAACACAAGATGTAGCGCATGCAAAACATTCGAAAGAGTGTCAATGCATCAACCCTCTGACCGTATTTGTTAGTCGTTGGGTTCACTCTTCCAATCTATCATCTCGTTCGGGGCCGGGTATCGTCGCCGGTCACCCATCTCGTAACCCCCGGTTATCGTTGCCGGTTGGTTGTCTCGTCAGGGCCGGGTTTCGTCGCCGGTCACCCATCGCGTAACCCCCAGTTATCGTTGCCGGTTGGTTATCTTGTCGGAGCCGATTTTCGTCGCCGGACATCCATCTCGTGATCGCCGGTTATCGTCGCCGGTCGATCGTCTTGTCGGGGCCGGATATCGTCGCCGGTCACCCATCGCGTAACCCCCGGTTATCGTCGCCGGTTGGTTATCCTGTCGGATCCGGTTTTCGTCGTCGGACATCCATCTCGTGATCGCCGGTTATCGTCGCCGGTCGATCGTCTTGTCGGGGCCGGATATCGTCGCCGGTCACCCATCGCGTAACCCCCGGTTATTGTCGCCGGTTGGTTATCCTGTCGGAGCCGGTTTTCGTCGCCGGACATCCATCTCATGATCGCCGGTTATCGTTGCCGGTCGATCGTCTTGTCGGGGCGGGGTATCGTCGTCGGTCACCCATCGCGTAACCCCCGGTTATCGTCGCCGGTTGGTTATCCTGTCGGAGCCGGTTTTCGTCGCCGGACATCCATCTCGTGATCGCCGGTTATCGTCGCCGGTCGATCGTCTTGTCGGGGCCGGGTATCGTCGCCGGTCACCCATCGCGTAACCCCCGGTTATCGTCGCCGGTTGGTTATCCTGTCGGAGCCGGTTTTCGTCGCCGGACATCCATCTCGTGATAGCCGGTTATCGTCGCCGGCCGATCGTCTTGTCGGGGCCGGGTTTCGTCGCCGGTCACCCATCTCGTGATCGCCGGTTATCGTCGCCGTCGATCGTCTCGTCGGGGCCGGGTTTCATCGCCGGTCACCCATCTCGTGATCTTTTTCACTCAACACGTCAAATGGCTGCAAGGGAGCAAGGTGGGACCCACCAGGGCCAGCCGCGGATGGATCTGCGGCCAGCCGCAGATTGATCTGCGGCCAGCCGCAGATTGATCTGCGGCCAGCCGCAGATTGATCTGCGGCCAGCCGCAGATACATCTGCGGCCAAGATCGGGATGTATAAGCGGCACGCCGCTTCCAGATCTGTCACTTTTAACTTCCAACTCACATAGATTCTCGCGATTTTTGCTTGTTCGCAAGGGCCTTTTGTCGATTTTTTCAACTTTCCTGCAAAAACTGCTCCGGTAGGATCGATCTACGCGCTACAGGTAACACTTTGACCGGTCACTTTTCAATTTCGTCAATGTTTTGCTATACATTGGACTATTTGCATGTTTAGAGATAAAATGTATGCTTTACAATGCTATGTAATGTATTATCATATATACATGCTATGTATTAACTGTGTGAGTCCTATTTTATGTTCATGTGGCGGTCCCACGTATATGTTTGCTCCTTTTTGAAAGAAAATCATGCATTTATGGCACTTTACATGCTTTATTCACATATATGAATGCAAATATGATCTGTTGTGGCTTGAGTTCTTTGAAAAACATGCTTGGATATGCATGGGATGTCCATTTTACAGACGGAACTCTGCTGAAATTTTTTTTTTTTTTTTTTGACATGCATCATGCTGCATTAATTATATGATGAGGATAGAAATTTAGAATATTCATTGCATAATTTTAAAAGGGAACTTACCTTCTTTCTCGCCCGTTCTATTCCAGCTATGGATCGTGATGCGCCCAGTAGCTCTTCCGCCTCTCGGACTTCGGGTGTTCGCCGTCGTAGGGCTGCACCTGCCCCTATTCCTCCTCGTACCCGTCAGGCTCGTCGCTTGGCGGAGGCTGTCATCTGTCCTGATCACCCGGACGTTGAGGAGGTTGTTCCTCCGGAGGTTGCGGTGGAGGAGCCGTCTTCCAGCACATCAGCTCCCCCTTCTCATCGCGCCTTATCTGGCGCTTCTGTCCAGATACCCGATCTATTGGGTCGGGATCTCAGTCGTCACCCCTCGGCATCTCTTGTTGCTAATGAGGTATATTCGATTCGGCTCTTCATTTGTTCTCGATTTCTCAATTTTCGGTTCTATCTGGATTGACCCATTTGGTGATTTTCACAGGTGCCCGAGTTTACCCAGCCGAGGGGTAATTGGTTCAACATTTACTCTCTCTACGCGGCCCTGCATAGTGATTACCGGGAGATGGTGGACTCTTGGGGCTTTCGACATTTCTTCACTATCATCCCCCGTCAGTGCCCCTGGGTTACATGAGGGCTTTATCCGAGCGATGGTTCCACCATACGCAGTCTCTTCATCTCCTCGACTGCGAGGTCGTGCTGACCCCCTGGGACTGGAGGTACATTACGGGCATAGAGTTCACCGGGTCCCGCGTCCCCTGGATCTTGATATCACTCCAGTGGAGGTTCGAGCTTTGCTGGGCTTCGCTGCTGATGATCGGGTCTTTAAGGCCCTTAGTATTCGGTCCGGTGCTTTGGCCGTCGATGCTGTTGGGGGTCTATACGCACAACCTATTCCAGCGGATCAGGGCACTCGTGACATCCTGCTACGACGCTTGATCTTGACCATCATGAGGGGTTGTTTCCTAGGGAACAACTCCTCTACCATCCACTTTAGCGTCGTAGGGGCTGTTAGAGACGTAGACCGGATCGGTGACTACGATTGGGGTTCATTCACCTTTGCTTATTTCCTCCACGGTCTGCGTCTGCGCTGGGAGGGACAGACAGATGCCTGGCTCGGATTCTACCACTTTCTGCTGGTGAGCCTTCTTTCCCTCTTTACTTACTGCACTTCCCTTTATTTCATTTCTCTTTTCTGCATTTGTCGGTTATTTCATGCTTTCCACTGTTTCTGTTCGCAGTTCTGGGCTTACGAGTGTCTTCCATGTCTGAGGCCTATCACTACTCTGGGCCTGGACACTTATCCCCGGGGTCGGCGATGGCACCACAGCACTCTGGAGGAGGTCCCCGTGTCAGGCAGCTTTGCACATTGTCGTATTCAGCTGGAGTTGATCACGGCTGCTGATGTCGTCTGGGTTCCATACCTCTCCGAGCATCTGACTGTGGGGTTTGCTGATGGGCATCCTTCTGGCCCGGAGTTCGAGCTTTCCACCCGTCGCCTCACTTTGTAGAGTGTTGGAGGCTGGGTGATGTATCTGGGAGAGCGCACATTCAGATGCGTCACTGGAGAGATCCGCATCCCGCACTCCCTTCCTTTCACTACTTCCTGGCCGCTGGATTCTCAGCCCTCGGAGATCATGCTCGCCGGGGAGGACGGTCGGATGCTTTCCACAGGCCCCAGTACGAGCGAGGCTTTCAGGACTTGGTGGGTACCTCGTACCATCGGTCCCCAGACCCGGGCTACCTTCTTCCTCGGGGATATGGTCCCCGACTCGGTGATGATGACTGACTGGGCAGCCTGCGTTCGGAGTCCCACCCACACTGAGCAGATAGACACTTTGACCCGCCAGCTGGAGCAGTTGTCGCTATTTCTTCGGGTGTTAAGCCGGACCCCGGAGGAGGCTTACGCCTACGATCCTGACGGTGCGGGCTATGATGCAGGCCCGAGCTCATCTGATGCCACCGCTCGGCCATACATCCCTGACATGAATTTCGGTCCTCCGACTTCGACGACCCGGGGGGATCAGTTCGAGGATCCCGGTTTCATTGATGAGATTGACTTTATTTAGATCAGGATAGGATAGGGCTTTTCTACCTGCACCTGTTTAGACTTCTTTTTCATTCTACGCATTATGTACTGAACTCATTTATCTATTATGCACATTTTCTTTTTTATCTTTATGGAATTCACTGGTTTTATTTTTTACTGTATGATGCATGCTTTTTTATTCATGGATAGAGAATGACCCCTGTACAGTCTTTTTGATACTATTTTTCACAGATGTCATCCTCAGATGCCGTGGTACGTTTGGATTCCATTCCTCCCATAGGGTTGGTTGGCAGTCTCCTCCGCTGGTTTGACAGTTTATTGCCGGCAGACAGGGTTATCGCAGATGGTCTTTTGGGCCATTTTTTGTCCTTATTGACCTTTCAGGTGCCAGCGGGCTTTGTGGATGGTATTCTGAGCTATTGGGCCCCTGCCCGTCAGGTGTTTAGGTTAGGGACAGTAGAGCTGACCCCCACCCTGGAGGAGTATGCTCGCTTCACCGGCTTGCCTTTGGATAGACCTTATGCCAGGGTCACGGCTGGTTCCATGCGCCGTCAGTTCTTGACCTTTACCGGCTTGCGGAGGGCTGTCTTATTACCGGTGATCACATCAGACCATATGGTTCCTCTTCAGTTCTTGATTGACCGATTTGGCTCACCTGACAGTTTTCGTTTCTTCCTCGGTGATTTTTCCGTGCCCGAGGAGCGCTGGAATGCCTTAAGAGTGGGTGTTCTGATGGCCTGTGTCGTCTCAGTTTTGTACTTGCCCGCAGGACCTGACCATTTGGACATGCGGGTTGTAGCGGCCATTCGAGCTCTTCAGGAGGATCACACCATTCTTCCCATAATATTGGCGGATACCTACATGTCAGCCTCATATTGCCAATCCTTCCGCGGCCAAGTATTTAGAGGGAGATCGACTTTGTTATACGTGTGGTTCATGAGTCATCTCAGTCCCATCGGCCACTTCCGTCGCCAAGGGTTTTGCTTTAGCCACGACATAACCACGCAGTTTTCGTTTCGTCCCGTGAGCTGTACTGATGTGGCCTCCTGGACATCATTTTTATCTGTCATTGAGGATCCCTTTCATCTATTGGTCCATTCGGGTTATTGCTCCTTTATGAGCTTCTTGACTCATGTGCCTGACCTGGACTTCATTCCCATTGCTGGCTTGAGGGGCGTGACGACTTATCATCCCTTGTCGGTTATGGGGCAGTTTGATCAGACACAGGATTTACACCCTTTCGCGGGTGCAGCCGCCTACCGATTCCTTATATCATCCCGTTCAGAGAGGGATCTACTGCGGGTATACGAGTTTTGGTCTCGCAGGATCTCCGCCGAATATAGTGAGAGCTGTCACATCCAGACATTTGCTTACGTGCAGTGGCTGCGCGGAGACTTGGATCCGGCTGGTTTGAGTCAGACTGGGGCCTTTGATGACTCTGGAGTGATTTCCCCAAAGGATACCACAGACCACCCCGTCTCAGCTGATTCTGCCCCGAGTCGGGTTACTGAGAATACCCGACTCCGCTTGGCCCTGATTACTGCTGAAACCGAGAGGGATGCCGCCTTTGTCGAGAGAGATGATGCCATTCGGGCTAGAGACGCTGCCATTGCTGACAAAGAGGCCATTGTACTTCAGACCAGGGCAGTTGTAGATGCTCATTTTGGGACGGTCAGCCGAGCCACTGCTTTACTGGATCGTATTGATATGATGGGGCAGCAGATTGCAGGAGATGCTGATACTTCAGATCTATCCACCACCTTGACCATCCTGCTTCAGCTAGTTTCAGATTTGTAGATTATTTTATTTCCTGCATAGACTATGTTAGTTCCATCAGTTATCGAAAAAACAATCTTGTAATAAAATGACTTATATATATAGACATGCATTTAAATTTAGTCATTTTCCCCTTTTGTCGTATCATTGCCTTTCATTGGATCCCCATTTTATCCAGTTGACCATGATTTTGACATTTCGCCTTCTTTCTCTCCTCAAGTCTTGAGGGAGATTTGACAGATATTGCCGCACACCTTTTGATTTCATCGGACTGAATCTCAGATTTTGGATAGCTGTTTGGTTGGATCAGGGTTATGTCCCCTGGGATGAAGCTGGTTAGGCAGCTGGTTTTGGGAAGGTTTTGAGGGTGTAGGAAGGTTTTCTCTGGCTATTGAAAATTGGTTTTGGTTAGAGAAATGATGATTTTTAAGGGATCGGACCGCGCCGTGATGGCTGCCTACGTACCCCCACAAGTTGGGAGATCAGGTCCTACGTAGTTCGCTCTCAAGGAAAAGGGACCTGATGATTCAAGCGTAGAACCGCTTCACCGAGTCAGAATTGAGGGGTTGTGGAAATACCTCACCATCTATTTCTTGCAATATAAGGGCACCTCCGGATAACACTTTCTTAATCACAAACGGCCCCTCCCAGTTTGGGGCGAACTTTCCTTTGGCTTCGTCTTGACAAGGCATGACTCTTTTCAACACCAAATCATTTTCTTCGAACTTCCGAGGTCTCATCCTTTTGCCATATGATCGAGCGATCCTTTGTTGATATAACTGACCGTGCCAGACAGCAGCCACCCTCCTTTCATCAATTAGGGCCAATTGGTCGTATCGACTTTGCATCCAATCCTCCTCGCTTATCTGAGCATCGATCACTATTTTGAGAGATGCCATTTCAACCTCGATTGGCAGAACGGCCTCCATTCCATACACCAAAACGTAAGGGGTTGCCCCTGTAGAAGTACGCGTTGATGTTCGGTATGCCAGCAGAGTGAGGGGTAGCAGTTCCGGCCATCCCCGATGATTGGCAGACATTTTGGCCATGATCTTCTTGATGTTCTTATTTGCAGCCTCCACTGCCCCATTCATCTTAGGACGGTAAATGACGGAATTGAGGTGCTTGATCTTGAACTGGTCACACAGTCCCTTCATGAGGGCGTTGTTTAAATTCTTGGCATTGTCAGAGACCAAAACCTCAGGCTGCCCGTATCGACAAATGACATTATTCCTGATGAACCCGATGATGACCTCCTGAGTTACTTTGGGGAAAGAAGCTGCTTCTACCCATTTGGTGAAGTAATCGATCATGACGAAAATGAATCGGTGTCCGTTGCTCACTTTGGGCTCTATTGGTCCGATTACATCCATTCCCCACATTGAAAATGGCCACGGGGAGGTCATACAGTGCAGTTCATTGGGAGGCGTATGGATCACATTACCGTGCGCCTGGCATTGATAACACCGTTTGACATGATCATCGCAATCGGCCTTCAGCGTCAACCAATAATGCCCTGTTCTCAAGATCTTTTTGGCCAGCATCGGTCCACTCATATGGGTCCCACACACTCCACCATGTATTTCATTCATAATCTTTCGGGCCTGCGTTTCATCTACGCACTGCAACAGTCCCAGACCAGCATCCCTCTTGTAGAGTGAATCCCTGCTCAGATAAAATTTCATCGCCATCTTTTGAATTCTCATCCATTCAGTTCGACTCACCTGGTCGGGAATGGACCTATCTCTCAGATATTCCCTTATGTCGTGATACCAGGGCTGCCTTGACAACACCACCTCGTCTGATAATACTGCCACCTGTTCCTCATATGCCGGGGCATTCCGTACGGCGATCTCAATCTGTGGACTGTCCCTATTCTTGATTACGTGGATTAAGGAAGCCAGAGTTGCCAATGCATCAGCAAAATCATTCCGTCCCCAGGGAATATGGCGAAAAGCGATATCTTCGAACTCTTGCATCAGCTGGGTAATACAACGATGGTATGGAAGTAACCGAAGCTCTTTAGTGTTGTACACCCCGATCGCTTGTCTGATTACCAATTCTGAATCCCCGAACACCGCTAGTCTCTTCACTCCCATGTCGCGGGCCAAACGGAGTCCCAAGATACATCCCTCGTATTCAGCGGTGTTGTTTGAATTGCTGAAACGCAGTTTAGTGGCCACGGGGTATTGTTCTCCCGTGATAGAGACCAGGACCGCTCCGGCTCCTGCCCCCTCGGCATTCATGGCACCATCAAAATACAGCTTCCAGAACTGTCCCTCGTCATCACATTTCTCGCGTGATACCCAAAATATATCTTCGCCCGGGAGAGGAGTTTCCAAGGGCTCCATCCCTCCTGACGGGGTTTCCGCCAACTGATCGACAATTCCCTGTCCTTTCATGGCCTTCTGAGTCACGTACACCATGTCGAACTGTTGTAAGATTAACTGCCATCTTGACAATCGACAATTCAGCATGGGCCTTTCAAAAATGTATTTCAGGGGATCCATTCTTGATATCAGGTACGTCGTATGCCCATGGAGGTAGTGCTGTAATCTCCCTGCAGCCCAGGCTAGAGCACAACAGGTCTTTTCGATGGGAGTGTAATTCTGCTCACATTGGCTAAATCTTTTGCTGAGGTAATAGATGGCCTGCTCTTTACCCGCCTCATTTTTCTGTCCCAACATACATCCTATCGCGATGGCATTTACCGATATATACATAAACAGAGGGATCCCATCCCTCGGGGGTACCAGCACTGGTGCTTCAGTCAATTGCTTTTTAATGGTCTGAAAAGCCTTCTGACATTGCTCATTCCATTCTTGGGAAACCCCTTTTCTTAACAGTTTGAAAATGGGCTCACATGTAGTCGTCAAGTGGGATATAAAACGGCTGATAAAGTTTATCCTTCCGAGGAATCCTCTTATCTCCTTCTCTGTGTGAGGCGCCGACATATCCACAATGGCCTTAATCTTTGCTGGGTCCAACTCAATGCCCCGGTCACTAACCAGGAATCCCAAGAGCTTACCCGACTGCACTCCGAAAGCACACTTGGCTGGATTGAGTTTCAAATTATATTTTCTGAGCCGATCGAATAGCTTTTTGAGATGGGTTATATGATCAGATTCTACCTTCGATTTCACAATAATGTCATCCACGTAGACCTCTATCTCCTTATGCATCATATCGTGGAACAAGGCCATCATGGCTCTCTGATAAGTAGCCCCCGCGTTTGTGAGGCCAAAAGCCAATCGCCTATAGCAGAAAGTGCCCCAGGGGGTGATGAATGCGGTCTTTTCCCGATCTTCCTCCGCCACCATTATCTGATGATATCCCGCGAAGCAATCCACAAAAGAGTACATTTCGTACTGGGCTGTGTTGTCTACCAGGATGTGTATGAAAGGCACCGGGAAGTTATCCTTGAGACTGGCCTTGTTTAGATCTCTGTAGTCTACACATACCCTCACCTTTCCTCCAGGCTTAGCCACTGGGACTACATTGGACAGCCATTCCGGGTAAGTGGACACCATAATGATTCCCGCCCTGAACTACTTGATGATCTCTTCTTTTACTTTTAAGCTCCACTCTGGTTTCAACTTTCTTAATTTTTGTTTGACAGGCCTGAAACCCTCCTTGATGGGTAATCGGTGTACCACAATGTCGGTGGACAATCCGATCATATCCTCATGAGACCAGGTAAAGACATCCTCATATTGTTTTAGCAACTCAGTCATTTCAGCTTTTTGGTTGGGGGTAAGGTCCGTCCCTATCTTGAGTTCTTTTGGCTTGTCAGGGGTTCCAATATCAATGGTGACGGTTTGGTCCAAGTTGGGTTTGGGTTTATCCTCGACCCATCCTTTGATCTCGTCAGGCGCATCGTCGTAATCTGTCTCGTCTCGTTCAATGCCCATTAAATCGAAATCCAATTCAATGTCAAAATCATAATCATCATTCAAATTTGAAAGACCATTTGTTAGGCAAGGATTACTCAAATTGGTACACCTGACATGAAACAAAATACTTGTCATATATAAATCATTTTTCACGACGATCGCATTTTCAAAATAACACGAAGAAACGACATAATTATGCAGAAATAAAACAACAACAAAAATGAAACTTCTTCATTCCCCCGTCCTCTAGGGTCTACCACCCTGACGTCGGGTTTTACCCTTTTTTGGATATTACTGGTTTCATGGTCCAGTTGTCGACAGTCAGGTCAGATGAAATGCGCTGGATGAAAGGGGGCTTTACGTTGGACACTTCCCCGATAATTACGGATACGTCGCCTGAGTCCTCCCTCCTATTCTCTCCAGGAATGATCAGCCCTACCCAATCGATGACAGGCACAACTCGTTGGGCCTCGGGTGGTGCGATAATATTCGTCCCCTCCCCACTGCTTGTTGATTGTTCGGGGATGTAGCACTTGGTTTCAAACTCCTTTGCGACCTCTTGCAGGAAACTTTCCCTCCGGGCCGACTCATTACGTGCGGGGGTTAACTCTTCATTCCCTGCCCCAATCACAGGCTCGCTGATCCCCTGTTCATTGTCGACTTTGGTCACTGGACTGCCAGCTAGTCGAATTGGAGCCGCACCCCGACGGTGTCTCCGTGCTATGCCCTCATGGTATCCCAACCCTGCTTTGCCTATCTGCTGTGGTAGGTGGATGGGCTCGGTGATTCCCTGACTGCTCCTTCCTAACCCCTGCCCAGGCTGGAAGTTCATTTTTATCATTTCCTTTGCCACAAAGGTAAGTTCGGGAGAGACCCTAGGTTTCACAGTTGGAGCTCCCAGGCATCTATAGTGGGGAGTGCTAATCTCCAATGCTTGAAAGCTGGCAGGTGCTGCCGACTCATCCACATTGATCACTGGCAGGTCACTCCTAGGAGGAGAAGGGTCATCACATTCGGCCGAGATTGTTACCAGATTCCCATCGATGATTAGCTTGATTTGTTGGTGGAGCGTGGAGGGAACTGCCCCGGCCATGTGTATCCATGGCCTCCCCAATAACATGTTATAACTGGCTGCAATATCTAGGACCTGGAAAGATATATCAAAAGTACAGGGTCCTATCTCCACCGGTAATTCAATCTCTCCCATTGTATCCCTCCGGGAACCATCGAAAGCTCGTACCACCACATGACTGGTTCGTAGGCGCTTGGGGTTGATGCTCATCTTCTGCAAGGTACTGAGGGGACAGATATTCAATGCCGATCCTCCATCAATCAGCACCCCATTCATTATATAGCCCGAGGAGATTACCGCAATATGTAGCGGTTTCCGGTGTCCCCTTCCCTCCTTGGGTATGTCCTCATCCGTAAAGGATATTACATCGTTCTCCAATAGGTGGCCTACCAGCTGGCCGAAACCCTCCTCACTAATTTCCTTGGGCACGTATGCCTCATCCAGAACCTTCGTCAGGGTTTTGCAATGCTCATTGGATGACAACACTAAGTCCATGACTGATGTTAGGGTTGACTCCTCACTTAAAATCTGGATCCCCCTTGTTTCCGGGTGATCCATCCTTTTCAAGAATTCTATGGCCCTTTCTTCGGAAATCTCTTCATTTTTCCTCCTTTGGCTTTCAAGGACTCGCCCGGGAAGATACAAGGGGTTCCCCTTTGTCGTCACCGAAGCACAGCTGGCCGCTTCCTCTGGCATGCCCCCATAATTCCAGGGTACAGTCTTTAGACTACTGATAGGGATTTGCGGCCTTGCTGCAAGGATGATGGGCCTCGGAGCCGTCAACTTGACCGGTCCCTCCGTGCTATTCGTACTTACCCCTATCAACCTGATGGGCGTTCCCCGTGCACTCCCATGATCATGTATCACGTTGATCATTTCCTCAATTTTCTGCACATAGTTCCACCTTGGCGGCCCTCCGGCTTCACTCGCCTCCGTCGCATTGACCCCCCCCTCCATCATGTCTTGGCAGGGGATTTGCCTTAACATTCGGGGAGTCTGGCTGTTCCACCACAATTTCCCCACTGTCAATCAGGTTCTGGATTCGATGCTTCAACGTCCAACAGTCTTGTGTATCATGGCTAGGGGAACTGGAGTGGTATGCACATCGCTTGCTCGGGTCAAACCTTCTACCCTTTGGGTCACTCGGGGGTGCCAAACCAACTATCTTCTTTTGGGCTACTAATACCGCTAATACCCGTTCAAGCGGCTCCACGAGCGGGGTGAATACTCGATTTTGTGAGGCCTCATATCTTCTTCGCCCCTCTGCCCTTTGATCTGTGAAGTTTGGATGTCGGGATGGCCCTACCCTTTGCACCTGTACCGGAAGATGGCTTTCTGTTTTTCTGGATGACCCCTGTAGGATGAGGGAGACATCCTCCTCCTTCTTCTTTTGGACCCTCCGGGAAGTGCTGCCATAGTTTCCATTCTGTATTTGCTCGGCAGCAGTTTCTAAAGCAGTAAAATCCCGGATTTTACCCGATTTCAACCCCATATCTACCATCTCTCCATGTTTAATCATTTCAGCGAAGGGTCTTCCAATCCCCGAGATAACTCGTTCATAATACGGTGCCTCTTGAATGTCTACAAAAGTCATCACCATCTCCGACTCGCTCATCGGGGGGTTCACCTGTGCGGCCATGCCCCTCCATCGTTGCGCATATTCCCTGAAGGATTCCCTAGGTTGTTTCTTAACCTTTGTCATTTGATATCTGTCAGGGGCCATCTGGGCCTGAAAGCTGTATTGGGTTAAGAAGGTATGGGCCAATTCCTCCCAGTTGTGGATTCGGGCGTTGTCAAGGCGGGCATACCAAATTCTTGCCTCCCCCGTTAAGCTTTTCTGGAACAGCTGCATTCTCAACCCCTCGTCCTCGGCATAAGACCCGAGTTCTCCAATGTATATTTTCAAGTGTGTGTAGGGGTCCCCCTTTCCATTGTATTTTTCAAACTCGGGGATTTTGAATTTCTCCGGGTATCTGGCTCCGGGGAAGACACATAAATTTGAATAGTTAACCCTGCCGAGGGACCCTATGCCCTTCATAGATTGGATGGTTTCTTCCATTTGTCTCATTTTCTTCCGCAAGTCATCTGTATCTCCCTCTTCCGGGATAGTAATCACTGTTTTGTTTGGTACGGGAATGGCCTTTGGGACGACTAGCTCGCCCTTAGGTGGATCCTCCTTAGGTAGTTCCTGCCTGGGTATCAACTGCTCTCTTAACATTATGGCCATTTCTAACATCTGCTTCTTAAAGTCATCAAATTCCTCCCTAGATATGGCACCGGAATTGGTAGATGGAATATCAGCCATTTCAGATATGGAGTTTTGGGCCCTTTTAGACTGCGAACGGGTTTGAGGAGCAATCCTACAGAAACCAAAGTTCGAAGTTTAGTCTTGGGGAGTAAAAAATGTGGATGCATGCTGAAGCTGTAATTTTTTGTGTCTTTGGGGTTTTTTAATCTTTCCCTGCGAAACAGAAAGTTAGTAGTCCTCTAATGCAATGACAAATGCTAAACATGGCTTTATTAAGCTCCCCAGCTGTTCCCTGCAAAACATAGAGGTTAGTAATTTCTCTCGGCAAAAAGGAAAGCGAAATATGAATAATATCATGACATTTATGCGTGAAATGTAAAAGGCATGAAGAGACTTTTCCTGCGTAGGGTTAATCTGCGGCTGACCTATCCTAGGGTTACTCTCACGGGCTTTTCGGCATGAAGGTCCCCAAATCTTCGCAATCTACTCGTCTGAGCCCTTTCGATTGGAGCGGATTTGGGTGGTGCGTTTCCTGAGCCATCTCCGGGGAGCAGCCCCTTCGAGTCCAGTAATAAGCAACCGACAGGTTCGCCTCAGGAGGAGGTACTCTCTCAGCATACATTCACATTCATCGTCCTCACCGCATGCAAATGATTACTTGAAAGTAAAGCAATTCCATTCAATCATTCATTTATTGGACAGAACACACATTCACACAACAAAACGTTCAAAAGATCACAATATCGCACACACACACATATTCATGAATTTTAAAGGATAAGAAAGCATCAAGATTTGAAAGCGGCTTAAGCCCTCTAATTGTCCCCAGCAGAGTCGCCAGCTGTCGACGCCGGGTTTTTTTTTTTGCTTCGCGATATTCTTTTTAGCCTTTTCCAATTTTAGCTTTCTTGATTAAATGATTTTTGGAAAGGGTCGGCATTAATGTCGACGGGGTTTTGAAAGATCGCTTTTTATGATGAGCCAATTAATCAGAGTCGCCAGTTGGTATATTTGAAATGGATGTACCAACTCATCCGAGTTTTCGTTTTTTTTTAAATCGCTGGCTCATGTGTGACTCCGAATTAATTGGTCTGCGAATCGAGATTCATAGAGTTCGGGGGCTTGCTTAAGTGAGGGGAAGGTGTTAGGCACCCCTCGACTTCCGTGAAACACGGTTACCGCAATCTTGATGCTGTCCTATCCTTTAATTCATGAAATGTGTATATGTGCAGATGTGTGTGTGTGTGTGTGTGCTTATGTGAATGTTGTGGTGAGTGTGTATGAAAGAATCATTTGGATTTTTAGGGAAAGTTGTGCTTTAATTTGAGAATGTTTCAGAACGTCGTTTCTATTAATACGAGAAAGCTCCCTCTTTTCATGCAAAAGGTTTGATTTTCATTGTCAAAAACTATGAGGTTTTTTATTAGGTGTCGTTTTTGGAAAAAACAAGAATTTTAAGCCTTCGTCAAAATAGGAATCGAGATCTATACGTTGCCTTTGTAAAATGATGGGCAATTTCTAGGATATCTTTAACCCTATGCACAAAGGTTTACTAAAATATTTCATTTCATTCATAAAAGCCATTTTTGATGATGTTTGAAAATGATTTTCTTTGGCCTTCTCGTTTAATAGGAATCGACATTCATTAGCATTTCCAAATTTTTAGCCTCGTGATGCTAATATCCTACTTTGATTGATTTTAGGAAAGATCTTTATCGTTTAATCCTTTGGAATCATTTTGGTGTCACGAAATCTAATCAAACATAAACACGCGTCGGGGCTATTCACGGGCATGTAAGCCATCAAAATATCCCCGAACGCCAACAATCACATATTCCACTAATACGAGGCCTTAAACCCGATTCTCGCCTTAGCGTCGTTTTAAGGCCCGACAGTTACACGTTACAAAACAAGCATCTTGAATCTATTACATACACCAAAACATCCATCATCGGATTTGAACCACGGGGTCGCTTTCCTAGGCTCACAACCACGATTACTACACGCTCACAAAATGAATACTATAATAATAACAACGTGGATTGCCTAACACATCCTAAAAATACAATCAATTAAACTACGCCTAATATATATCCATAAACAAGCTAGAAATTTCACCAATTGGATATCCTCGGGTTATTAGGAAGAATTTTGTTCCAATGGAACCCTCACCAATAATCCGTAATCCATGATTGTTCAACAATATTCTTGAAAATTACAATTTAATTTAATCAAATGACATGATAGAAGTTGCAAAAATAAGGAGATTTTCACCTTGCAAATGATACCAAAATTGTGTAGAAACTTGTGTATTGAGTGAAATATGAGATGTATTGATAGAATCCAACAACAAGGGAAAATTCCTCTCTTTTTCTCTCAATTGTTGCAAGAATTTTTTGCTATTTCTCTCTATTTTCGAGCTAAAACTGCTGCTGTTTTTCTTCTTCTCCCGCCAAAACTGCTACTGTCTCTCTTCTGCAGGAGGAAATGAGCTGAAATAGGCTGGCTGGCCCACCTCCCATCGCACTCAGCTGATAGTGCTGATTTCCTGGTTTCCGTGCTGGCGCACTCACTTGGCCACAGATAAATCCGCGGCTGGCTGGCTTGACTTTCTCAATTTTCGTGCTACGCCTCGATTTTCGTGCCGTGATGCTGGTTTTCGCTGACAGGCTCGTATTTTACAGTCCGGGAATCATTGGGAGGCGTGCCATACCTTCCGGGAATGCCAAATTCGGATAGCGTTGCTGTCACGTCGATTTCGGTTGCAAATTGTCATGGTGGCGTCGAGCGTCCGTACTTTTTCCATCTTTTGCTCTCGCAGGCCGGTCCCTTTGACGAATTTGCCCTCCTGTCAAGGTTAGTATACGAAGTGCAAAATTTGGGTGTCTACAGACTCCATAAAGGTTATGGATAGGGAGGATTCCTAGTCTTAAGTATGTTAAGATAAGGGGTTGTCCAGCTTATGTGAAAAGGTTTCAAAGATAAGTTTGGGACAAAATTTGACAAGTGCAGAGTTGTGGGATATCCTAAAGAAAGTTTAGGGTATTATTACTATAATCCTACACGCTGCCTTCTTGGATAAAAGTGTTTATCATTGAAGGAGCTAGTGGGAGGGTAATAGATCTTGAAGGAGTTCAAGAACCATAAAGCACTTTAAGTCGAACCGAGGAACCTGTAGATAGACCTATTGTACCACAACCGAATCGTAAATCTGAAAGAGTACCGAAGATACCTGGGAGGTATGGATTCATCATAGACGATGATGATGAGGTACGCATCATAGAGGATGATGATCCAGTTATATACGATGAGGCTATGAGTAGAAGACACTCAGAGAAATGGCAGATGGCCATGAAATCCAAAATGGACTCCATGTATGAGAACCAAGTATAGACTATGGTTACTCCACAAAAGGGCAAAGTGCCTAGAGTGTGAATATGGGTCTTTAAGAGAAAGACTGGGGCAAATGGCAAGGTGGAGACCTATAAGACCAGACCTGTTTAAAAGGTTTTTCAAGTCAAGGAGTTGACTGTGATAAAACCTTATTACCGGGTAATGCTCAAGTCCATTTGGATTTTACTTGCAATTGCAGCTTATTACGAAATCTGGCAAAATGGATGTGAAGACACCCTTCCTCAATGAAAACTTGAGGAGAATGTATATATGATACAGCCAGAGGAATTTGTTTCAAAGGTTGAAGCAAATCGTGTTTTAAGCTACAATGATCCATTGATGGATTGAAGCAAGCTTCTCAAAGATGGAACATTCATTTTGATGAGACAATCAAAAGAGTTTGATTTTATCAAAAACGAGAATGAACCTAGTGTGTACAAAAGGGTCAGTGGGAGCACTGTGACATTCCTAGTATTATATGTTGATATGCTACTGATAAGGAATAACACACCAATGCTACAATCAGTAAAGATAAAATTGTCTAAACATTCCTCCATGAATGACTTGGGAGGATCATCCTATAAATTGGGGATATAAATCTATATAGATAGATTTAAAAGGATGTTCGACTTGACCCAAGGAACGTATATTCATTTGATGCTAAAGGCGTTTAGCATGGCAAACTCCAAGAGAGGTCTCATGATGATGAGCCATGGAGAGAATCTCTCTAAAATTGTCCCCAATTGAAAGAGAGGTCACATGAGTTACTATCATGTATGCAATGAATATACTAGGCTTGATGTTGATCAGTCATACTTTGGAGAAGATTACTGTAAGACAGTGATAAACATCTTTAGGTACTTAAATGGTACTGAAGATGTGATCATGATTCATGGTAGGTCTGAATAAAAACTAGAGGGCTAAATAGACTCAAGTTTTTCAGACTGACCAAGACGATAATAAATCCACTTTAAGGTAAATCGTTACCTTGAATGGTGGTGCAGTGAATTGGAAAGGTTCAAAACAGCAAAGTGTTGTTGGTTTAGTGACAAAGACAAAGTATATAACTGTAAATGAAGCTGCAAGTTGATTGTTTGGATGAAAAATTCATCACAGAACTAGGAATAGTTCCTAAGTCTCATCTTGGATTCAAACATGTGTTGCAGCACTTTCATTTGATTAGTGGAATCATTGAAAGAGAAGAAGTCACTATAGAGATAGTGGACTCTCATGAACAACATTGCATATCCATTTACTGAAGCTTTATCCAAACAGCAGGATGATCGTCACTTAGAGAAGAAGGGTATGAGATACCATGACGATTGGCTTTAGTGCAAGTGGGAGATTGAAAGTAGTATGCACACAAGCCAATCATATTTGATATGATGTAGCATATACTTTGTAATCTTATTCGGTTGTTAAAAGGCATTTTACATTATCTACATAGTGCTGTTATATTAAATGTGATAAACCCATAGTTTTGAGCAATGCTTTTAGAATCATGATGGTGATCATGCTAATGAGATCTAAATTCTAGATAGCTCACAAACTTAAATTGTTCCTAATCGATGGATTACTAAAAAGGGGATTAGTGAATTCGGATAGATTAGTACATACGTTGCTTGCTCTTATGAAGAGAATGATTGATCTCATAATCATTTGTGTGGAGACACTAAAGCAAGTATGTAGGTGCTTATTAGAGAATAAGTTCACTGAACGTGGCTCGCTAAGGAATACCTAATGGAGTTTTACTCGCCTGTCAATAGGAATTCCTCTAGTGATAGTAGTACAAGTGATCCTTGGACTTGAGATCATCATAGTATCTTGTGTATGATGAGTTATACTTTGACATGTCCCTTAAGACCTTTAGGGTATATCAAAGGGTATGATTGGGTATAATAAGTTGTACATGGAAATAGATGAATAATCAACAAAAAATCTACCACTTCTAGTAAAAGGAGAGAATGTCCTATGTGATTCGATAAATGACGACTCAGAAGTCTTTGGCCAAAGCAAAATGAAATTAGAAAAGAGTTTCTAATTTGCATTAATCAGAGTTGTGCATTTCAGAATCGAAATACATATAATTAAATAAAATAAGACTTGACAGTAATTCCATGTCTTATATTTAATTGGGACATTGTATGGTAGAAGGATTGAATTGTACGGTAACTATGCACTGAAAGGTTCTTTTATGATTAATGTTGAAATCTATATTATCTGGAAAGTCGTTGATCGCTAAGAGGGCTTACCCTTATTGTAGAATAAATATTATTTATTTAAATTAATTAAATAGTTTAATTTATTTATTTAAATAAGATTAGAATTGTTCTAATTGATTTATTCACAACCGGTTTAATATGGAGAACCTAAAGGGTCACACTGCAAAAGAAAAATATTTATTTAAGAAGTAAATGACATAATTGTAATAATAAGTTAAGTGTATTTAATTTACTCTATGGAGATAGAATAAATTAAATAGCTTAATATTTATTATTTAATATTTTAGAAATATTAAATATAAATTAATAAGAGGAGTCTTATTATTATTATTATTACTATTACTATTATTTAATTCCTAATAGGGATTGAGAATTAATTAATAGAAGTACTCTCACATGAATTCCTAATTGGATTAGGAGTTTAATTTAATTAAAGGAGTTTAATTAGAATAGAAACCCTAATCCTAAATAGTTTAGGGAAGGGTTTTCCTACATCTATAAATAAGAGAAGTCTTATCATAGATTAGGGTTACACACTCTTGCATAAGAATTGTAGAGAGTACTTACAATTTCTATAGAGATAGAAACTAGGGTTTCGCCAACACCCATCTTCTTGAACAAGTATTATTCCTTGGTGGATTACCTCTAGAGGCCAAACACTTGGGTGGCTAACGTTGATCAAAGGAAGGAATTTAATCGGTGGAATTCAAGGAGAACGCGAAGGAATTGGAGGTGAACTTGTACCTGAGGAAGCTAGAATTCTACAAGGGTATAATTCTTATTCTCCATCTCTTTCGTTTAATTAATAATTGTGCATAAAGAAAGATCATGGTGATGGTTTGTATAAAATTTTAAAATCTGATTTTATCGCGTTTCCGCTTTATTAATGTAATTTGATTGCATGTTCGCGTTCTACAAACCTAACACCCTGTTCTTTTAGCTCTTCAGGTTCTTCTTTGAACCTAATCATTTTATTATAATCTTATCTCACATGAATTCTCTAATCTCTAATTGAGTTCATTCTTATCATTATATCATTCTCATCTTATAGATATCGTCTATTTATTAACACCATCTTTATTATTGAAATCAGGTAACTCCTGGTTCTCATCTTTCATGACTCTTCAAGATTCTTCTTTGAATATTCTTATTTATATATAACAATTCTTCCTTTAAGAATCTCTATCTTTATTCATATTATTCAATATTTTATTCGAGTTTACTTCGCGTCATTCGCATCTTCTTCCTATAGCATCTCTAGGACTTACCCCATCTCATGCATTCACCTATATGAAAAGAATCACGTCTTAATCATACGCATCCATAATTCTATACACGGTCTCTAACAGTGTTCTGTATAGCACCTGAGTGGTTTCCCACAAACAACCAACAAACTAGTTCCCGTCTCGTCTACACTGCCTTGCACAACGAGTTAGATCGGTTGCTAGTTCGTATGAACCTCCGCTCTCTGAAGGAATTGTTTAGCCCAGATACCATACATCAACCATTAAAGAGTACGACTATACCATAATTATACTTAACTCATTATTCTTTAAACTCTATCCTTTTCACCTCTTTTCTCTAAGGTTATAGCCTAAGGTACTCGCACCTAAGGTTTCTAACCTATCAGCTCTGATACCAACTATAACAACCCCAAATTCTGAACAATCCAACTCTCGACTTCGGTCGTTAACAATACGTTGACATACTAACCTTACAACATTATTCAATGTTAAACTAGATCAAAATGCAGAATAATTTAAACTTTTCAGTTTTCTTTCTTTGCTTTCCCTGAATCAAAACCTTTAGTTAATTACATATTCTATAATCACAATTGATTCGCTTCATCAAAGCTATAATAGAAATAAAACTTCTAGATTCTATACCTTTTATACAACAGATGAAATTAAAATACAACTCAATACAAATTTAGCAACTCTACATCTGTTACAATTAATAAATTTTCAAAAACATCATACCGAACCTTAATCATGGCTCAAAAACATAATTTAAGCTAAAATAATTAATCTGCATGCTTTACATCTGAATCATGCCATTCAAGCGGCAATTAACTTTACCTGGTAACTTTCACCTGCAAAAATGGTTATTTGCAAGAATGAGCTCGACAGCTCAGCAAAATCTAACAGTTTGCATACGTCACATAACATATAGATAACATGATCAACATCTAAGTCATAATCAATTGACTAAACATATCATGCATAACGATCAACACATAACAATTAGAGATTGAGCTCCATAACTCAATCAGCATTCTTTATTCAACGCACGTAGCCATATTTTGACTTTGTCGTTTCATACTTGTAACATATATGAAATACATCATGTTTTTACATCATATGATAAAAACAGTTAATCAATTAATTCACACAACAAATAGGAACTGAAAGACTTGCCTGGTTTGTAGATTATCAATTACCATAACCAGCTTATATATTTCTGCACTTCACGCAACCTACACGATATATATGATTGTGCACATCACTTATTAGCCACGTAGCAACACTTTAGAATTAATCTACTCTACATTTCATAATCCTTCATTTTTATTCTCTATACAATTCTCAACTTAGAAATTAAGTTCTCCTTATAAACCTTCATTTTATTGCATCTCACCTTAATCGACACTTAATATTTAATTAAGTCTTAAACTCTTCTTTAAATTAGACGTATAATGTTTATTAACACTACTTAAGCCAATTTTTGGCTTGCTACAACACTTCATGATCCACTCATATCCAATCTCATTTTAATATTCTAATTGTCATCTGAAAATAAATGGATATATTCTAACGTTCATCACAATATCTTAGTATTCGTTAAATACATTAATCCAACTTTGAACATGCATATGGTAACATAGCATAGCCACAAAGAAAAAGAAATTTTTTTTTAATTCCTGTTCCACCGCCGGGGCGGTGGTTTCTAGTTCACTTTTGTCGCCGGGGCGACGGTACCGCCGGGGCGGTGAACTCAGTTCATTTCTACCGCCGGGGCGGTAGACTCGACTGACCGTTCCTGCAGTTTGCGATTCAGTGTAATTTCAGACCAAAATTTTCCCAATTTCTTCATTTTAACAACAATTTAGACATACCCAAATATTATAATCTCTACAGAATCAATACCCAACATGTTTATAATAATTCTAACATCTTAAACATCTTAAAAACCAATTTAAAGGCTTAAAATCACAATTCATTCTAGTTTTTACAAACTTTACAACTTTTAACGTAATGAACCGCTTCGGATTCGTTACTCAACCAAATTGGTCCGTTCAACTTCCGTTGTTTTCGTTTTTTAACGCATAACAACAAACTATTATCAATTTACAATTTCATGTACACATTGACAATCAATTTTGACTCCAAAGTAAGCCAAAATATACATATTCAACCCAAAAACTAAATTTATAAGAGAGTGCGTTTTACGCTCTATCTCTCCTACGCATGTGTCCATGAGTGAGTGCGTTTTACGCTCCATCTCAACTCACCACATGACCAACAATTCAAACACAACAAATTTGGACACCTTGCTTCGAGTGATGTTTAAACGAGTTCTAGAGTTTATAGATATTTTTCACAAGCATTCGGTTATAAAAGCCTTCTCTAAGCATACAACTGGCTCAATACTCATGGGTAGGTGCAAAAGAGTGATAGGACGCATAAGCAACACAATAACCAACAATAACAATTAAGCACAAAGACTAAACAACATTTATCCATTTTCCATGAGTTAGAAACTATTCAATCAAGTTCTTATCATAGACCGTGGATTGTAGTTCAAATCAAATTAAAACAATGCTCAAGAGACACATCTTAAAAATAAATGAATTTTTTTTTTGAACAAAAACACATAACTTAAATCATATAAAAACTAAATTAAAAACACACAAATACGAAGTACTACCCCCAAACTTAAACTTGACATTGTCCTCAATGTCTGATATAGGAAAAATTAAAATAGAAGACTTCCTTGAGAACGTGTCAAACGCTATTAATATCATCTTTCAAGTCCCCTAAGTTGGGAGCGCACCCCAATTTGCTTAGTATTCGGTACCTGAAAGCAATTGACTAAAGAAATTAAAATGCAATTAAACAAACTAAAAAGCAATTGAAAAAAATCAAAATCAAAACAATAAAATTGGGTTGCCTCCCAAGAAGCGCTTGTTTTAAAGTCTTCGGCCTGACTAACTCCCTGCTTTTATCCAATTCCCCTTCGATAATTGAGGAACCCACCCTCCATTGATAGCCATGTAATATTTGAGGGTTTCTCCTCACTGGTGATAGCCATGGAACTAAAGGCACCTAGCTTGCTTTCTATAGATAAGCTCTCAATTTCAAATGTCAAATAGCTAGGTGCATCATCCGTTGTGTCTGTGATAAGATTGAGGCATTGGGGCTTGCCAAGCACAACGGGCTCTTCTTTTATCTTCATTTCCTCGGTACACCATGGTTCCACATTCATACTAGCTCCATCGTCACATAGAGCCTCGCCTAAGAAATGACTACCAAGTGGACACGATTTTGCAAAACTGACTGGATTCTTGAACTTTAGTGGAGAAGGCACTTGAGGTATTAATACAATCGGCTCATCTTTGTTAGAACTCAAGGCTGGATCCTCGGCCTCCTTTTCCCGCTCCCCACTTGTCTCCCCACTATCGACATCTTGTGGCTCATCCAGTTGCAGATTTGACTTGGGGTCACCATTAGTCTCAGAATCCATGTCATTACACCAATTGTTTTGAGGACAGTTGTTTAAAGCATTGAACATTTGATCAATCTGATTCTGAAGATTTTGAATTGATAGGTCTTGACTTTTCAACATCTCCTCCTTCGAAGCCATGATCTTAGACACAAGTTCCTCAAAGTTTGACGTCTTATCTTCTTGAATAGGAGGTGGACATGAGAATTCCGGTGCATATGTTGGATTTGGAGCATAGTATTGATCATCATAATTGTAGCTCCATATAGAATCCGGGTGATACCCCCAATCTTGGTGATAATCGGGATAATCATAGTTGTTAAAGTACTCACCACCGTATTGTACTGGTCCAAAATTGACGGTGCATTGATGACTCGGATGATTGTCAGCACAATAATCACAAGTAACTGTTATACCTTGAGTGTTCTCTGCTACTAAGGCATCCAACTTCCTCGATAGTGTTTCAAATTGTGCTGACAATGTAGAGAGTACATTGAGTCCATCAATCCCAGTTTTCCTTAGTTGAGTCATACTCATGTACGACCATTGATCAACAAAGTCATCCATGGTGTACCTTGCAAAGAATAAAGCATTAAAACAGAAAAATAAATGATAAAATAAACTAAAAGCAAATTTATATACAAGTTTAAATTAAGACTAATTTGATTATGACTAATATTGGAAAAACACTAGAAAAATAATTCCCCGGCAACGGCGCCAAAAACTTGTTGTCCGATTTGTATATGAACAATTTACGCGCAAGTATACGCGGTCAACAAGTAATAAAGAGTAAGTAAAGTATCGATCCCACGAGGAATTTTTACTAGTGTTTTCCAAGTATTAACCTTTTATCATCTCAATCTTATCTAAACTAATGATTTTCTGTCTTTTTGGTGGTTTGGATTAATAAAGATAACATTAATAAAAGAACAATAGAAAGCTTTAAAGATAATGAAGATATGAGATTATAATTTCTCCTATTGATTCATCTACCTCAACACACTTCCTGTTAAACCAAATTAATTATCACAGATTGTTAGTCGAGAACACGAAAGTGAGACAAGGCCATCTTTCGATGTACCAAGTCCATATCATATATAATCCACAAATGATAGAATAAACACGAACACCCACATTACCTAAACCACTATATGTCTATGTGATTTACAAATAAATAGGGTTTAAGCTCAAGCTCTCAAATGACTACAAGCGGTGCTACGGTATATGTCTATCCTAAGCACAAATCATACATTCCAACACCATGTAGAACATACAAACACATGCTATTATAATTAGATCTAAACCCATAATCCGTTTCTCAATTTCATATGGATTATCATGGTAATTGCTAGCTAGGCAATTAAGCAATTGAACACAAATCATAATAGACAATCCATGAATAGCTAATAAGACTAACAAGGAAGCATAGCAAAGTAAACTACACAACAAGATCCATTATAATCCCAAAATAGAGTTTAGTTCATGGTAGCTACAAATAACATCATATTCAATTTATACATCATGTTGGATACAAAAATAGAAAGGAAACTAGGGATAAAACCACTTTTGTAGATTTTTATATGATGTTTGATGGGTTGAAGATGAACACTAGCTTCTCCTCCTTGATTTTGCAATCCTTGATGTTTTTGCTCTTTGGCCTTGCTTGATGTAGCTTGATTTTAGCACTTTGGCCCTCTAATTGGATGTATTTGGTAGCTTACTCTCTCTATATTTGTTGTTAGATGGTGTAGGAATGAGTTAGTATGGTGTTTCAGCCGCCCCCTTTGTGTTATATCAGATGGGTATATGAAAACCCTAGCTTAGATATCAAAAATTGGCCAAAAATCGCGAAATCCGAAGTGCATCCAGGGGGTTCTCGCCCCGGCGGCTCGCCTAGGCGAGGATCTCGCCCCGGCGGGGAAATAGTGCATGAAATTCTCGCCCCGGCGAGCTCACTTCTGCTGCCCGAATTAGTTTCGACGTTTGTTGGTAAAATGGCCATAACGTCTTCGTCCGAACTCGGATTAAGGCGATTAAGTATGCTATGGAAAGATAAGAAGTAGATCTACAACTTCCATAACTGGAGCTCAACGAGATAATGGCCGGAGCAAGGCTCAAAATGGCCTGGAAGCAGCTGCTGTGTAAAATTCATGCAAAATCCGATGGTAAAATGACCATAACTCTCTCATACGAACTTCAAATTGGATGATTCTGGATGTTCGGGAAAGCTAAGATCAAAATCTACAACTTTCGTTCTTTGAGTTTTGAGAGATTCGGATTTCATCATGGGTCAAATGGAGAAATAAGCAGCGGGAATGCTAGATTCAAGCCAAAAACGCATCGATCCAAGATGCCTTTATTTCAATACCTACAAAACAACGTAAAAACACATAAAAGCACACAAATACATATAAAAGTAATACAAAACTATATTACACAACAATAAGATGAAAACACAGAAAACCAAACGAAATAGCTAAAGACTTACAAATTATTAAGGCTAAAAGTACCCAATTTGTGTATATAAAATACACTTATCACACTGACGGAGAATGATGGTGAAGAAATGACGAAAACCCCAAGCATCCACCACTGCGCGGTAATCGCTGTGCAAAGCCGTGTTGAGGGAGTAAATGTTAAACCAGTTACCCCTCGGCTGAGTAAACTCGGGCACCTGTGGCAATCACCAATGGGTCAGTCCAGATACGAACGGAAATTGAGAAATTGAGAATAAATTCAGAGTAGAATTGAATATAACTCATTAGCAACGAGAGATGCTGAGGGGTGACGGCTGAGATCCCGACCCAATAGATCGGGTATCTGCATAGAGGCGCCAGACAGGGCGCGATGAGGAGATGGAGCTGGTGTACTGGAGGACGGCCCCTCTACCGCAACGTCCGGAAGAGCAGCCTCCTCAATATCGGGGTGATCGGGCCGGATGACAGCCTCCGCCAGTCGGCGAGCCTGGCGGGTCCGGGGCAAAGCAGGAACGGGTGCAACCCTACGGCGGCGAACGCCCGAGGTCCGAGACGCGGTGGAGCTACTAGGAGTGTCAGGATCCATAGCTAGAATAGAACAGGCGAAGAGGAAGGTAAATTCTATTTGAATTATGTCACAAACATTCTAATTTCCTATCATCATCATAGAATTAATGCAGCATGATGCACGTTTACGATATCAAAAAAAAAAAAAAAAAACGGCAGAGTTTCGTCTATAAAATGGGCGTCCCATGCATAGCCAAGCATGTTTTTCAATTAACCCAAGCCACAACAGATCAAAATTGCATTTATATGGATAATTACAACATGAAAAGACCCTAATGCATGATTTTCTTCCAAAAAGAAACAACAAGTATGGGGGACCGCATCATGAGCATAAAATATGACTTGCGCAGTTCATACATAGCATATACATGCAATAATACATGACATGGCATTTCAAAGCATACATTTATATCTCTAAACATGCAAAAATAGCAAATGTATAGCAAAACATTGACGAAATTGGAAAACAATCGGTCAAAGTGTTACCTGTAGCGCGTAGATCGATCTAACCGGAGCAGTTTTTGCAAAAAGATTGAAAAATTCGGCAAAAGGGACGTGCAAAGGTGTGGAAATCGCGTGGGGTACGAATGAAGGTGACAGATCTGGGAAGCGGCTGGCCGTTTATAGCCCCGATCTTGGCCGCAGATCCATCAGCGGCTGGCCGCAGATTCATCTGCGGCTGGGCCCAGTGGCTCCCCTCTTGTCCATTGCAAGCTTAATCGATTCTAAGGCCCGGTTGACTCATAATTTGGTAATAAAATATGAGATTTTAATGAATCGGGTGTCGAACACGACTTCTCGATTCGACCGAGCGACCGGATACGAGACCCGACCTCGACAAGATAATCGACCGGATACGAGACCCAGCGGTTACGAGATCGGTGACTGGATACGAGACCCGGCCCCGACAAGACAATCAACCGGATACGAGACCCGGCGGTTACGAGATGGGTGACCGGATACGAGACCCGGCCCCGACAAGACAATCGACCGGATACGAGACCCGGCGGTTACGAGATGGGTGACCGGATACGAGACCCGGCCCCGACAAGATAATCGACCGGATACGAGACCCGGCGGTTACGAGATGGGTGACCGGATACGAGACCCGGTCCCGACAAGACAATCGACCGGATACGAGACCCGGCGGTTACGAGATGGGTGACCGGATACGAGACCCGGCCCCGACAAGACAATCGACCGGATACGAGACCCGACGATTACGAGATGGGTGACCGGATACGAGACCCGGCCCCGACAAGATAATCGACCGGATACGAGACCCAACGGTTACGAGATGGGTGACCGGATATGAGACCCGGCCCCGACAAGACAATCGACCGGATACGAGACCCGGCAATTACGAGATGGGTGACCGGATACGAGACCCGGCCCCGACAAGACAATCGACTGGATAGGAGACCCGGCGGTTACGAGATGGGTGACCGGATATGAGACCCGGCCCCGACAAGACAATCGACCGGATACGAGGCCCGGCGGTTACGAGATGGGTGACCGGATACGAGACCCGGCCCCGACAAGACAATCGACCGGATACGAGGCCCGGCGGTTACAAGATGGGTGACCGGATACGAGACCCGGCCCCGACAAGACAATCGACCGGATACGAGACCCGGTGGTTACGAGATGGGTGACCGGATACGAGACCCGGCGGTTACGAGATGGGTGACCGGCGCAAACAAGATGATAGATTGGAAGACGGAATCCGACGACTAACAATGCGGTCAGGGATTGAGGCATTGACATTTTTACAAATGTTTTGCATGCATTACATCTTGTGTTGCATCATAAGCTACATGTGTTGCATCATGTATGTATTGTCATTCTTATGCACTGACATTCATGCATCAGGTGTCTATTTCTTTATCCTGTTAATTTCATTTAACATTTCATAAACATGATAAAGAGGGGCAGTTGTAGACACCCAAACTTTGCACTTCGTATACTAACCCTGACAGGAGGGCAAATTCGACAAATGAACTGGCCTGCGAGAGCAACGGATGGACAAGTACGAACACTCGACGCCACCGCGACGATTTGCAAATCAAAACCGACGTGACAACAAGGCCGTCCGAAATGAGCATTACTGAATGATGTGGCACGTCTCCCAGTGATTCCCGGACTGCAAAATATAAGCTTGTCGGCGAAAACTGACGTCACAACACGAGAATCAAGGCGTGGCATGAAAATCGAGAAAGTCAAGCCAGCCAGCCGCGGATTTATCTGCGGCCAATAAGTGCGCCTTTTGAAAACACGGAACTCGAAACACGAAAACCAAAAATCAGCTGAGTGGAGGGTTGGCGGCCAGCCAGCCGCAGATCCATCTGCGGCTGGCTTTGGCCAGCCTATTTCAGCTCATCCTTCGTTCAGCATACAGGAGGTTGGCAGATCGGGAGAGAAGAAAAAAATAGCAGCAGCAACCCGGAAATAGAGAGAAAAATAGCATAATTTTGCAACAAAATAGGAGAGAAAGGAAGGAAAAAGAGAGGATTTATATTCTTTTGATTTGATTGTATAACATATACTTCTCTTTCTATTCAAAATACACAAGTTTACATCAAATTTGACATCATTTGCAAGGTAAAAATTCTCTTATTATAGCAATTTCTATCATATACTTTGGTTAAATTAAATGTAGTTTTCATATAATTTATGGTGGACAATGAATTAGGGATTATTTGAGAGGGTTCCATCGGAACAAAATTTTTCCTAATAACCCGATGATATTCGTTTGTTGAAATTTTGGTTGTTCTACGGCATTATATTGGGCGTGATTCCTTTAGGTTGCTATTTTAGGATGTCTTGGTATTGTTAGATTATCCGTGTTGGTTTTCCTCTTGTAATATCCGGTTGTGGGTGTGTGGAGATTTCGGGTGTGAGCCTAGGAAAGCGACCCCGTGGTCCAAATCCGATGATGGACATCTTTTGATAATTAGTAGGAGCGATGTAATCTTCCTTGAAAGTATGTAACCGTAGGGCCTTAAGACGATGCCAAGGCGAGAATCGTGTTTAAGGCCCCGTCATAGTGAAAAATATGTGTTTGTGGGCGTTTGGGGGAATTTTGATGGCTCAAATGCCCATAAATAGTCCCAACGCATTTTAACGCCTGATTTGAATTATGACACAAAATTGATTTCAAAGCTAAAACGATAAGATTTCCATAAAATCAATCAAATTAGGTTATTAGACTCACGAGGCTAAAAATTGGGAGTGCTAATGAATGTTGATTCCTTTTAACGAGAAGGCAAAAGAAAGATCGTGTTCAAATATCACAAGAAATGGTTTTATGAAAGTAAATGGTGGTTTTATTAAACCGTTGTGCATAGGGTTAAAGAGATCCTGGAAATTGCCTATTTGTTTTGTTTATGAAGGCAACGTATAGGTCTCGATTCCTATTTTGATGAAGGTTTAAAAACTCTTATTTTGCCAAAATGACACCTAATGAAAAATCCCACGGCTTTTGACCATTAAAATCAAACCTTTCTCATAAAGCTTTCTCGTATAAACCGAAGGACGTTCTAAAGCATTCTCAAAAGAAAACACGACCTTTCGTCAAAACTTCAAATGTTTCTTTCATACAAACTCACCACAACATTCGCCTAAACCCACACATACACACACGCACGCACACACACTTTGAGAATTAAAGGGATAGGAAAAGCGTCAAGATTGCGTTAACCGTGTTTCACGGAAGTCGGGGGGTGCCTAACACCTTCCCCTCGCTTAAGTAAGCCCCCGAACTTTATGAATCTCGATTCGCAGACCAATTAATTCGGAGTCACATATGAGCCAGCGATTTACAAAAAACGAAATTCGGATGAGTTGGTACATCCATTTCAAACATACCAACTGGCGACTTTGGTTAATTGGCTCATCATAAAAACGATCTTTCAAAACCCCGTCGACATTAATGCCGACCTTTTCCAAAAAATCATCTAATCAAAAGGCTAAAATTGGAAAGGGTAACAACTAGCATAAGATAAGTGATTCCTCCCGGCGTCGACAATATTCAAGAAGCTTCGTACTATGAGAGGGTGTTGGCTGGCATTGGTAAACCATTTTCTGAAATGATAAAGCACGGAGAAATGGCGGAGATGGGTTTGAATGTTGGTCTTTAAAACACAAGATTCAAAACCTGATAGAAAGTGGGGAGATTGTGGTAACCCCACCAGAGCAACCCAACGTCCACACCAACCCTCTCCCTCAGCACAATGCAGAGGGGTTAATATGATTAGCTCCAGGAAGGTTAGAGACCACAAATATTTGAGGAAAGTTGAAAGATATCCTCCGCAATCTAAGGCAAACACTCTACTGAGGGAGTATTCGGGAAGAAGCCATGTAGTGGAGAAAGAATTAGCAATGGTCAATATCCAGCTGGGTCAACTAGTCGAATTGATCGTAAATTAACACCAGCTCACGCGACAAATGATTAGTTAAATCTCAAAGGCCAAATCAACCGCGGTTCGTCCTTAAGTCCTCCCCCTTACTAAGGAGGATCAGGTCAGGCTCCAAGAGCAAGAAAGATGGGCAGATAAGATAGCCAGGGAGGCTAGACTATTGAGCAAGGAAAATATAAATCACGAATTGGCTATGAATCGAAAGTTCACTCCTTTGGAATAGTCTAAGGAGGAAACATTGCATCTGTTGATAAGCAAAGGAAAGGTCACGGAACTGTTGCCACCTAAACCCTCGATTAAAGACATACGATCCCACAAAGATTTGCCTGTATCATTCGAATTCAACTGGCCATGCCACAAAAGAGTGTTGGGCCCTCCAGTACAAGATTCAAAACTTCATTGAAGCTAGGGAGTTAAGAATAGCAAGCAATATCGAGGATACCATGGAAATGAAGGGTTTGTTATACCCATCAGAAATAGAAAGTTCAGACGAAGTTGTGCCGTAGTCACCTATCTGGAAGGCGCAGGAACTAGATCTCTTGTAGTGCAAGGAGCGACAGAAGGATCAGAGAAGGTCTTTGAACCTCTTGTGTTGACATTAAGACCGCAATATCCCGTCATTAGCTTGAAGTGGTTCCCTAGAATTATGGGAAGGAAATGGGAGAAACATTTGAATGTACAACCGTATTACCCAAAGATAATCCTTTATATCTGCCAGAGCGAGTAGAAAAACCTGTGATGAAATCTGCAAAGAAAGTATCCGAAGAAAAGGCAATTAAATTCCTCACCAAAATGGGACATAATGAGGTGAAGGTTGTGAAAATGCTTGAAGAAGCTTCGGCTCAGATCTCCATCCTTGACTTAGTGTTGGCATCCGAGGATCATCGAATAATATTGGTCAAAGTCCTGGAAGAGGCTCATCTCCCTAAAACTGTGGATACAGAGAAATTTAGCCACCTAATTGGCCACATCCTTGATAGTAATGTAATCTCTTTCACCAACGACGACATACCTGCTGAGGGAACCAGTCATCGTAAACCACTGCACATCGTGGTGATTTCCTCAGGATAGGTATTGGGTGGTGTGCTGATTGACAGAGGATCAGCCCTGAATATTTGTCCTTGTGATACCTTGGAGAGAATGAAGATCAACCCCAACCAAATTCGAAGCAGCCACGTGGTGGTAAAAGCATTTGATGGATTAAAGAGGGATATTGTTGGAGAAATTGAACTCCCCATGGAAATAGGTCCATATACCTTCAACATTTCTTTCCAAGTATTGAACATCACTAGAAGATATAATCTGTTGCAAGGACGACCAGGGATCCATATGGCTGGGGCAGTTCCATCCACTCTTCACTAGCTATTGAAATACATCATTAAAGGGAATCTAGTGATTGTTTCAGCCAAACCTGAATACCCTTCCCATCTACACGGAGATATTCCTCTAATTGGTTTGGACGAAGGTGTTGAGCCTGCCAGTTTTCAGGCTTTCAAATTAAGTATTGTCTAAATACCATCCCATAGGCTCTCCTACTTTGAAACCGAGGGTATCTCCCGAAGTAATGTCAGTAGCTCGAGAAATGATCACCACTCAGTTTCAGCCAGGCCGGGGATTAGGGAGACATGGTCAAGGAATTAAAGATCCGATCTGAATGCCCACTCAATTGGGAAAATCAGGGCTAGGTTATTCTGGTGGTTTCAAACGAAGAAATCCCTATAAGAAGGTTCCACCTCAACTGACAACCATTATTATGCCAAAATTCAGCGACTTTGGTCCCGAGGACTCGTTAAAGAAGATCCCTACGCATATATCGGGCCTTTGATACCCAAAATCGGCGGTCCAGCTAGAGAGGCAATTGATGATGAAGACATCTTAATCTCAACCGATGAATGGAAAGTAAAGAATGAGAAGTTCCTACAGGAGATACAACAACAATTTGACAGGCAGTTCCATCTCCCCCAAGTTGAAGGAGGAGTTGAAGAAAAAGAAGACGATGACGACGCCAATCAAGCCCTCAATCAAGAAATCATCCCTTTCATCGACCAAACTAAAGTAGATATTCCCATAGATTGTGGTAGTCCAGAGAATGAACAAATCTCAGCTATCATTGAAGACATCGCCCACCAAGGTGTCATCTCCATCTCGATTATTGACGACTGCATGACTACCAACAATTGGACAGTGGAGCCACATATAGTCCGCAAAGGGTAAAAATAGGAGATCAATTGTAAAACCCCGGAGTTTGGGTGTTATAATCTCTACTTTGTTTTACTTTCTGCACATTTATGTTATAATCATCTCATTAAATGAAAGCTTATGTATTGCCAAAATAGTTGTTATATAATGAGCATTTACGTTTTATTGTCAGTGTTCCGATTTGAATGATTTTAGCCCTATTGATGATTGGCCAAATTCGAAAGATGATTACAATTTTGATATAGAGCTGGATTTCAATTTGATGGGGATCGAACAAGAGGAAGTGGATTACAAAGAGGTGCCCGAAGAAATCAAAAGGTGGATTGAAGATAAGCCCAAACCTAACCTCGAACAAACCACCACTATCAATATTGAAACCCTTGAGAACCCTAAAGAACTCCAGATAGGATCAGATCGCACACCAAACCAAAAAGAAGAAATTACCCAGCTGTTAACCCGATACGAAGACGTATTCTCCTGGTCACATGAGGATATGATCGGACTGTCCACTGATCTAGTCGTTCATCGATTGCTAATTAAAGAAGGATTCAAGCCAGTCAAATAGAAATTGAGGAGGCTAAAACCCGAATGGAGTCTAAAACTTAAAGAAGAAATCGTCAAGCAGTTTAAGGCTAGAATAATCATAGTATCTACATACCCCGAATGGTTGTCTAATGTGGTCCCGGTACCAAAGCCAGGAGGGAAAGTCCGAGTTTACGTGGATTGTCAAGATCTTAACAAGGCCGGCCTTAAAGATGACTTCCACATGCCATTCATCCACATCTTGATAGATAACACCGCACAGTTCGAAAATGTATTCGTTCGTCGACTGTTTTGTCGGCTATCACTAGATCTTGGTCGCCGAAAAAGATAGAGAAAAGACAGCTTCATTACCCCTTGGGGCACATTCTGCTATTGACGTTTAACTTTTGGCCTCACCAACGCCGGTGGCACCTATCAAAGGGCTATGATGGCCTTTTTTCATGATATGATGCACAAAGAAATCGAGGTCTACGTAGATGATATCATTATTAAATCAAAAAAGGAAGGGGATTATACTGCCCACCTACAAAGTTGTTTGATCGATTGCGTAAGTATAATCTAAAATTAAACCTCGCAAAATGTGCCTTCGACGTCAATTCGGGAAAGCTTCTGGGGTTTCTCGTCAGTAACCAAGGCATTGAGATAGACCCCGCCAAGATAAAGGCCATTACTGAAATACTGACCCCATGTACCGAAAAGGAAATAAGAGGATTTTTGGGAAGGATCAATTTCATCAGTCGATTCATGTCATAGTTGAAAACAACTTGCAAGCCAATTTTTAAGTTATTAAGGAAGAGTTCCTCCGGAAAATAGAATAAAGAATGTCAAATGGCCTTCCGTTTCATCAAGCAGTAATTGATAAAAACACGTGTCTTGGTACCCCTGAGGGAGGGAGTTCTTCTATTTATGTACATCTCTGTCAATCCCAATGCCATGGGATGCATGTTAGGACAAAAAGAAAGAGCCATATACTATCTCAACAAAAGGTTCAGTAGTTGCGAACATAACTATATGTTGATCGAGAAAACCTGTTGTGCGTTAGTATGAACTGCCATGAGACTGCAACATTACCTGCATGGCCACAATACGTATCTAATTTCTCACATTGATCCCATGAAATACATTTTCAACCGACCTATGTTGAACTGCCGATTATCAAGATAACAGTTAATCCTCCAGCAATTCGACATCATATACTTGACCTAGAAATCCATTAAAGGCTAAGGAATTGCATATCAACTCTCCGAGACACCCTTAGGAGGATTTCAACCATTCGAAACCTATTTCCCGGACGAAGGTGTGATGACCATCCAATCGACGAGGCGCAAAGACAAAGGCCAATTTTGGAGATTATACTTTGACGGTGCTATGAACATGGAAGGGGGCCGGAACCGGGGTGGTCCTCGTATCCATCACAGGAGAACAATACCCCACAACAACCAAATTATAATTCAGCAACTCTAATAACATGGCCGAATACGAGGGGTGTATTTTGGGATTAGAAATGGCTCAAAGAATGGGAGTCAAGCGATTAGCCATTTTTGGAGATTCAGAATTGGTCATCTGACAGTCGATGGGAGCATACAACACTAAGGAACTTCACTTGCTCCCTTATCATTAACACGTTATCAAAATGGCGAAGGAATTTGAGGACATCGCCTTCAAGCATATCCCACGGACCAAAAACGATTTTACAGATACATTGGCCACATTGGCAACACTAATCCATGTGTCTAAGAGAAGGGCTGCCCCTATCATCCAACTTGTAATACAACATAATCCCGCCTATCAACATTATGTCGGGGAGGTTTTCAGATGAGATACCTTAGTCCGAACAACCATGGTATCACAACTTCAAGGAATATTTGCGTGACGGATCCACCCTTGTTGGGGTGAATCGAGCCGAGAGATAGCGAATCCAAAAGATGACGTTAAAATTTTATCTGAGCGGAGATACCTTATATAATAAGGACATCGGCATGGGACTCTTGAGATACTTATACAAAGATCAACCCTAAAGGCAAATGAACGAGATACACGGTGAGGCATGCGGTTCGCATATAAGTAGCCAGCTTCTTGTCAAGAAGATCCTAAGAACGGGGCATTATTAGTTATCACTTAAAGCAGACTATGATGACCACATCAAGCAATGTCACCAGTGCTAGATACATGCCAATATCATCCACGTACTGCCCAACGATCTACATTGCATGACTTCTCCTTGGTCGTTCTCTATGTGGGGAATGGATGTGATTGGCCCAATTGAACCCATAGCGAGCAATGGGCATCGATTCATATTCCCTATGATCGATTATTTTACCAAGTGGATAGAGGTCGCGTCTTTCCCCAAAGTGACGAAGGAAGTGATTGTCAGTTTCATCCGGAACAATAATATTTGTCGATACGGACAACCGGAAATCCTAATATCAAATAATGCCAAGAACTTGAACAATGTGATGATGAAAGAGCTATGCAAAAGGTTCAAGATTAAACATCTCAATTCAGTCATTTATAGACCAAAGATGAATAGGGCTGTAGAAGCTACAAATAAGAATATCAAGAAAATCATAGAGAAAATGATAACTAACCATCGAGGATGGCCAGATTTATTACGTCTTACCTTACTTGCTTACCGAACATCCATGCGCACATCGGTCGGGGCAACTCCCTACTCCTTAATATACGGCACGGAGGCCGTACTACCAGTTGAGGTCAAAATGGCAGCCCTCAGAACATTACTAGATGCCCAAATTGAAGAAAGTCAGTAGATACAAGATCGATACGACCAGTTGGCTTTGATAGATTAGAAAAGGATGGCCACCGTCTTCCATGGGTGATTATATCAGAAACGTATTTCCCGCTCCTATAATAAGAAGGTACGATCCCGAGAGTTTAAAGAAAATAACCTGGTATTGAAGAAGATCATCCTTTGCCAAGACGAAGCTAGAGGGAAATTTGCGCTAAACTAGGAAGGACTGTTCGTTGTTAAAACAGTATTATCAAAAGGAGCTTTGATACTTCAAGAAATGGACGGTGAGGTGTTCCCTCAACCTCTTAATGCGAAATCTATAAAACGGTACAATGTGTGAAAAAAAAGAAAAAAAAAAAGAAGAAAAGTTTTTATACTCGACCTGAACTACGTAAGACCTGATCTCCTCGTTATTGTAGGAGTACGTAGGCAACCATTACCGGTGCAGTCTAATTCCTAAAATCCCTTCGATAATCTGTCAATCATTAAGCCTTACCAATGGACCATCTGATCTGTCTAGCAACCAGGTAAGCTGTCTAATCACAATTTTGACCAATACAAACCCCTAGACCAGAAATAAACCCAAACTATTATATCCTATTAACCTAGTTAACGACCCATTTTGATGAGATCAGATGGCATCTCGGCATCATCCATCAAACCCGACGCGAGACCCTAACAAAGAGAATCAACAATATGCCGGGTTAGTAGTCATCAAAAGGAAATGACGATCAGATAAATGGGCGAAGATGCTTCAAAAAGGGAAGTTGACTAAAAAGGGTAAAATCTTTTTGTATTCGATTGTTTTGATATACATTAGTTTACTGTGATGAATGACCAATGATATAGTCTGTGCAGAAAAATAAAATAAAGTCTGATCTATAAATCTGAAGGCAAAGAAGTCAAAAGCGAAAGACAGGCCGCGATCTCTGGAGTTTTAAGAGCAGATCGAAGCTCCTGCTCTGTAGCCTCAACCTGTCTCAATAAAATCAATGCAGTGCGAATAGTCTCATCCTGGTCATCTAAAACCCATCGGGCCTGGCCAACAACCTCCTCAGTGTAATCCCGATAAGCATCTCTTCGACACTCCCAAATCCGGGTACTTCAATTCCACAGATTTGGTGTTCACTATACCATACATTCATGTCTAACTACCCATAGTAAAGGATAATAAAATTAAACTAATTAAATCGTCTTCCCACAAAAAGGGGTTACAACTTAAAACTCTTAAGTAAATAAATTCCAGGTCATCTAACCTTTATTACAACAATGCGGAATTAAAACATAACATTAAATAAGTCTGATCATATAAATTTCATAGCAATAGTAGTTTGCGAGCTACGTCTGCATCTTGCCTTTGCCCTTACTAGTGGATGGCTCAACTGGCTTCTCAGTCTTAGCTGCAATGTTTTATGCAAGGGTGAGAAAACAATTGCCCACAATTATAAAAACAATAACAATAAAGAAATCACAGAAGTAGATTTTAATTGAGGTGTAATAGTTTTTCTGAAATCTATCAATAATAATCAAAGGTCTGAAAGCTCAACAGTTAGCTTGGCTCAAGAGTTGAATATAGATTTCAAAATTAAAAGTATATCTGAGGGTCATAAGACCTCGAACTATGTCCTAGGTTAGCAAGTATCTCTACTTTAACCTTTAACAGTCTTATAGATTATGGATCATCCGTCTCGTACTCCGGGGGATTAGCCCTTTGTACAATGTATTAGGGTTGTTCATCTCGGTTTTACCATTAGAGTCCGTACCAAATGAAGTTTGGTTTGGAATAGCTTCAACAGAAATTCTAGATTTTAGAACGATCATCAACTATGGACTAGTTGAATCAAAAGGGTTCACTAGCCATATAACAGTCTGGTTACAATAACAATACAATCTTTGTAAAATGGGACTACAATATCAGTAGAATTCAAGGATTACAAATGAATATATTGGAGTAACGCATTTGAAAGTCTAGAAAACTCAATCAACATATAATCGTTGAGTAATATGAAAAACCTTGCTTGAATAATAATAATAGCCAAGGTTAGAGAACTTACTCAATGAGAAGTAGGGTTTAGAAACTTGCTTAATGAAAAGTAAAGTTTTAGGAAACTTGCCTCGTGCGTAATCTATACAACCACAATTTACGTTTACCAAACGTCCTACATACCATTAGAATCACAATGTAAATTAGTTTCATTATAACTATGATTAACAATTTCACTTTCCACTTTAGTACAAGATACCAACTTAATTCATGATCTGAACTCCAAAACCAACCACATAGCACAAAATCAGAAATCTATACCATCACATAATATAAGACATAGCATATAATTAACATCTCCAATCCTTACGGACATCGAGTTACAAATTTTTATAACTTATTGATTCATAACTTATAATCATCATATGAGTAACTACATTATGTTATTAAGTCTTATAATATGCTTTACGATTCTCCACATACATTCGAATAGGCTAACTTAGCATCACCCAAGCTATACATGTAAAAACTCATCACTGGGTGTGCTCTGGTACCGGCGCGGTCGCGCCACTTTTACTCTTGGAACCAGCACGGCCGCGCTGCACTCATACAGGGACTGATCTGCTGCCGGTGCGGCCGCGCTACTTTTGCATTGTAAACCAGTGCGGCCGCGCTGCGACGCAGACTCAGTTGCTGCAGCGTAAACAGACTCTGTTTCTTTCCAAATTCCATACATTCAACACCTTAAATCACATTCAGCCAATCACAAACGCTATGAACTTAACAAATACAAAACTTAAATATTTACAGAACCATTTCAACATCTTAGAAGCTTCAAATAATCAAATTAAGGATTCAAATATCACAATTCATGTTCTATTTCATATTCTTGACATATTAGTGAAATCAAACACCACGAATTCGTTTCTAAACCATTTTGATCCATTTAAGTTACATTGTTTTCGTTTCTCATCAAATTAACACAATCAAGAATCAATTTACAGATTAATAATCAAATTGTACATTAATTTTTCATACATATAAGCCATATATGAAAGTGAAACACCGTAAAACCAAAACTCCATTTTAAAGCATGCTTTCATGGATTAATTCCTTCAAATTGGTTTATAAACATCATATAATCCCTAATACATGCATATTATCAATTTCAACTAACTAATTCATGCATTGAGCAAATAAATTCACATACAGGGAAGTAAAAAACATATACAGTGAAGAACTTCTAACAAAATTAAAAAGAATTATACCTTTAAGCTAAACAAAGATGATTCCTTAGCTTCCTCACAATTCATAGAATTCTCAAAACTCTCAATTTTCTCTAAACTCTCTTGTTTGTTTTTTTTTCTTTCTTCTCAAACCTTGTAAAATAACTGATAAAGCTTAATAAGAACTAAAAACTGATACTCTTACAATCTTAACGTATTCTAATTTTAATTCATCAGTTACACCATTTAAAAGCCATAAGGCTTGTTTGGCAAAACTAGGTTATTTTCAAAATTAAAAAAGCTTAAGACCTTATTTGGTAAAACCAAATTAAAAACAATTTTAAGGGCCTTGATTGGTAAAACTAATTTAAAACCCTTTTAATCTATATAACGCACACTTTCAATGTTACATTTAACCTTATAATTTTATTAAACTAAATAAAATTCATATTTAATCACATAAAATTACTAAACAACTGAATTAAACTACTAAGTAATTTGTCACACAAAAAATAATTATTAACTAACTCAATAAATAAATTAATTAAAATATTTATTTAATTAAATAAATATTTTAAATAAATTATGAAATTCACAATTGTTACATCCTTCCCTCCTTATAAGGATTCTGTCCCCAGAATCACCACACAATTAATTCATCCGTTACATTCTCCCCTCCTTACAAGGATTCTGTCCCCAGAATCGCGATACAAGGATTAAAGAAATAACTGAGGATAGTTTTGCATCATTTTCTTTTCGAGTTCCCACGTAGCTTCTTCAGCGTTGTGGTTCCTCCAGATTATCTTAACAGAAGGTATAACTTTATTTCTGAGCACTTGTTCTTTCCTGTCAACTATCTGTACAAGAACCTCTTCATAGGATAAATCTTTGTCAAATTGTAACGGTTCATATTCTATTATATGTTTATAATCGGGCTTATACGGTCGTAGCAACGATACATGGAAAACATTATGAATGTGGTTTAACTCGGGAGGTAAAGCTACCTCATAGGCCACCTCACCTACTCTTTTCAATACCTCAAAGGGTCCAATAAATCGCGGACTCAACTTACCCTTTTTACCAAATCTGATCTTCCCCTTCCAAGGAGATAATTTTAAGAAAACAAAACTGCCGACTTCAAATTCGCGATTTTGTCGATGCGGATTCGCGTATTTCTTCTGCCTGTCTTGAGCTACTAACAATCTGACTCTTATCACCTTGACAATCTCAACAGTTTGCTGTACCAGTTCGGGTCCCAATAGTTGACGTTTACCAACCTCATCCCAATATAACGGAGTTGTGCATTTCCTTCCGTACAACGCTTCATAAGGCGGCATTCCAATACTTGCGTGATAGCTATTGTTATAGGCAAACTCGACCAGAGGTAAATGATCGACCCAGTTTCCTTCTAAATCCATAACGCACACTCTTAGCATATCCTCCAACGTTTGAATTGTTCTTTCACTCTGACCATCAGTTTGAGGATGGTACGCTGTACTCATTCTCAATTGCGTCCCAATACAAGCTTGTAGACTCCTCCAAAATTTTGATGTGAAACGTGGATCTCTGTCCGACACAATTGATACTGGAACACCGTGCCTCGAGAAAATCTCCTTGACGTATAATTTCGCTAACTGATCTAAGGTGAATCTAATTTTGATCGGTAAGAAATGTGCTGATTTCGTCAGTCGGTCCACTGTAGACACCCAAATTTTGCACTTCGTATGCTAACCTTGACAGGAGGGCAAAATCGTCAATTGAACCCGCCTGCGGGAGCAAAAGAATCGGCATAAGTGCGAAGACTGGACGTCGCCGCGACAAGTTGCAGTCAAAATCAACGTGACGATAAAGCCATCTGAAATGAGCATTTCCGAATAATGTGTCACGTCCCCCAGTAATTATCGGACTGCAAAATACAGGCATTTCGGATAAAACTGACAGCGCGACGCAAGAATCGAGGTGCGGTGCGGGAACCGAGAAGAATTAAATAATCAAAGTGGCTGGCGTGCTGGGTGGAAGGCAGGCGGCCAGCCAGCCTATAACAACTCATTTCAGCATACAGGAAAGAAGATTGAAGGCAGCAGAAGGAATTTGGGAGAATTTCCGCACAGCAGCACGAAAATTGAGAAAGAAAAATAGCATAGATCTTGCAATCAAATAGGAAAGAAGAGAGAAAAAGGAGAGGAATAATATTTTTGTGAATTGATTGTATCACATAATCCTTTTTCTTCTATTCAAATACACAAATTCAGATCCATTTTGATCTCATTTGCAAGGTGAAAATCTCCTCAATTTTGCAATTTCTATCACATCTTTTGGTCAAATCAAATGAAGTTTTCATATGATTATGGAATAATAAATTAGGGAGTATTAGTGAGGGTTCCATCGGAACAAAATTCTTCCTAATAACCCGATGATATTTATTTATTGATTTCTTATTTGTTTTTTTATGGTGTTATATTGGCATAGTTTCTTTTAAATCTCTATTTTAGGATGTCTTAGTATCGTTAGATTATCCGTGTTGGTTATTTCTTGTAATATCCGATTGTGGGTGCGTAGAAATTTGGTTGTGAGCCTAGGAAAGAGACCCCGTGGTTCAAATCCGATGATGGACATATCTTGATGTAAGTAACGGGTACGATGTGGTCTCTTCGTAAATATGTAATGTCGGGCCTTAAAACGACGCTAAGGCGGAATCGGGTTTAAGGCCCCGTAATAATGAAGTATGTGATTGTGGGCGTTGGGGTTATTTGGATGGCTTACATGCCCATGAATAACCCCAATGCATTTTAATGCTTGATTTGATTTATGACACGAAATTGATTTCAAAGCTAAAAGATTAAGATTTTCGTAAAATCAATCAAATTAGGTTATTAGCATCACGAGGCTAAAAATGAGAAGTGCAAAGGAAAGTCGATTTCTATGTAAACGAGAAAGCTAAAGAAAATTGTTTTCTAAAACATCACACAAAAAATGCTTTTATGAATAAATTGTGTTTCATTGAACCATTGTGCATAGGGTTAAAGAGATTCTAGAAATTGCCCATCATTTGAGTTACGAAGGCAATGTACAGATCTCGATTCCTATTTTGACGAAGGTTTAGAAAACTCTTGTTTTTTTGCCAAAACGACACCTAATGAAAAATCTCATAGTTTTGATGATTAAAATCAAACCTTCCTCATAAAGCTTTCTCGTGTATACCGAAAGGACATTCCAAAGCATTATCAAATTAAAACACGACTTTCCCTGAAAATCCAAATGATTCTTTCATACAAACTCACCACAACATTCACATAAGCACACACATATACACCTGTATATATACACATTTCATGAATTAAAGGATAGGACATCACCAAGATTGCGGTAACCGTGTTTCACGGAAGTCGAGGGGTGCCTAACACCTTCCCCTCACTTAAGCAAGCCCCCGAACTCCATGAAACTCGATTCGCAGACCAATTAATTCGGAGTCACATATGAGCCAGCGATTTATAAGAAACGAAAAACTCAGATGAGTTGGTACATCCATTTCAAATATACCAACTGGCGACTCTGGTTAATTGGCTCATCATAAAAAAACGATCTTTCAAAACCCCGTCGACATTAATGCCGACCTTTTCCAAGAGTCATTTAATCAAAAGGCTAAAATCGGAAAAGGATAACCTCGAGAAAGATAAACGAAAACCCGGCGTCGACAGCTGGCGACTCTGCTGGGGACATTAGAGGGCTTAAGCCGCGTTCAAATCTTGATGTTATCCTATCCTTTTAAAATTCATAAAATGTGTGTGTGTGCTATTTTGATTTCTTTACTTTTGTTGTGTGAATGTGTGTTTTGTCGAATAAATGAATGATTTGAATGGAATTGCTTTACTTTTGAGTAATCACTTGCATACGGTGAGGACGATGAATGTGAATGAATGTTGAGAGAGTACCTCCTCCTGAGGCGAACCTGTCGGTTGCTTATTACTGGACTCGAAGGGGCTGCTCCCCGGAGATGGCTCAGGAAACGCACCACCCAAATCCGCTCCAATCGAAAGGGCTTAGACGAGTAGATTGCGAAGATTTGGGGACCTTCATGCCGAAAAGCCCGTGAGAATAACCCTAGGATAGATCAGCCTCAGATTAACCCTACGCAGGAAAAGTTTCTTCATGCTTTTTACATTGCACGCGTAAATGTCATGATCTCATTCATATATGCCTCCCTGTTCGTCAAGAAAAATTACTAACCTCTATCTTTTGCAGGGAACGGCTGAGGAGCATATTAAAGCCATGTTTAGCATTTGACATTGCATTAGAGGACTACTAACTTTCTGTTTTACAGGGAAAGATTAAAAAACCCCAGAACACAAAAGTTACAGCTTTAGCATGCATCCACATTTTTTTATTCCTCAGGACTAAACTTCGAACCCTGATTTCTGCAGGATTGCTCCTCAAACCCGTTCGCAGTCTAAAAGGGCCCAAAGCTCCATATCTGAAATGGCTGATATTCCATCTACCAATTCCGGTGCCATATCTAGGGAGGAATTTGATGACTTTAAGAAGCAGATGTTAGAAATGGCCCTAATGCTAAGAGAGCAGTTGATACCCAGGCAGGAACTACCTAAGGAGGATCCACCTAAGGGCGAGCCAGTCGTCCCAAAGGCCATTCCCGTACCAAACAAAACAGTGATTACTATCCCGGAAGAGGGCGATACAGATGACCTGCGGAAGAAAATGAGACAAATGGAAGAAACCATCCAATCTATGAAGGGCATAGGGTCCCTCGGCAGGGTTAACTATTCAGATTTATGTGTTTTCCCCGGAGCCAGATACCCGGAGAAATTTAAAATCCCTGAGTTTGAAAAATACAACGGGAAGGGGGATCCCTACACCCAATACAGCTTTCAGGCCCAGATGGCCCCTGACAAGTATCAAATGACAAAGGTTAAGAAACAACCTAGGGAATCCTTCAGGGAATACGCGCAACGATGGAGGGGCATGGCCGCACAGGTGAACCCCCCGATGAGCGAGTCGGAGATAGTGATGACTTTTGTAGACATTCAGGAGGCACCGTATTATGAACGAGTCATCTCGGGGATTGGAAGACCCTTTGCTGAAATGATTAAACATGGAGAGATGGTAGATATGGGGTTGAAATCGGGTAAAATCCGGGATTTTACTGCTTTAGAAACTGCTGCCGAGCAAATACAGAATGGAAACTATGGCAGCACTTCCCGGAGGGTCCAAAAGAAGAAGGAAGAGGATGTCTCCCTCATCCTACAGGGGTCATCCAGAAAAATAGAAAGCCATCTTCCGGTACAGGTGCAAAGGGTAGGGCCATCCCGACAGCCGAACTTCACAGATCAAAGGGCAGAGGGGCGAAGGAGATATGAGGCCTCGCAAAATCGAGTATTCACCCCGCTCGGGGAGCCGCTTGAATGGGTATTAGCGGTATTAGTAGCCCAAAAGAAGATAGTTGGTTTGGCACCCCCGAGTGACCCAAAGGGTAGAAGGTTTGACCCAAGCAAGCGGTGTGCATACCACTCCAGTTCCCCTGGCCATGATACACAAGACTGTTGGACGTTGAAGCATCGAATCCAAAACCTGATTGACAGTGGGGAAATTGTGGTGGAACAGCCAGACTCCCCGAATGTTAAGGCAAATCCCCTGCCAAGACATGATGGAGGGGGGGTCAATGCGACAGAGGCGAGTGAAGCTGAGGGGCCGCCAAGGTTGAACTATGTGCAGAAAATTGAGGAAATGATCAACATGATACATGATCATGGGAGTGCACGGGTAACGCCCATCAGGTTGATAGGGGTAAGTACGAATAGCGCGGAGGGACCGGTCAGGTTGACGGCTCCGAGGCCCATCATCCTTGCGGCAAGGCTGCAAATCCCTATCAGTAGTCTAAAGACTGTACCCTGGAATTATGGGGGCATGCCAGAGGAAGCGGCCAGCTGTGCTTCGGTGACGACAAAGGGGAACCCCTTGTATCTTCCCGGGCGAGTCCTTGAAAGCCAAAAGAGAAAAAATGAAGAGATTTCCGAAGAAAGGGCCATAGAATTCTTGAAAAGGATGGATCACCCGGAAACAAGGGGGATCCAGATTTTAAATGAGGAGTCAACCCTAACATCAGTCATGGACTTAGTGTTGTCTTCCAATGAGCATTGCAAAGCCCTGACGAAGGTTCTGGAGGAGGCATGCGTGCCCAAGGAAATTAGTGAGGAGGGTTTCGGCCAGCTGGTAGGCCACCTATTGGAGAACGATGTAATATCCTTTACGGATGAAGACATACCCAAGGAGGGAAGGGGACACCGGAAACCACTAACCACTACATCTTGCGGTAATCTCCTCGGGTTATATAATGAATGGCGTGCTGATTGATGGAGGGTCAGCATTGAATATTTGCCCCCTCAGTACCTTGCAGAAGATGAGCATCAACCCCAAGCGCCTACGAACCAGTCATGTGGTAGTACGAGCTTTCGATGGTTCCCGGAGGGATACAATGGGAGAGATTGAGTTACCGGTGGAGATAGGACCCTATACTTTTGATATATCTTTCCAGGTCCTAGATATTGCAGCCAGTTATAACATGTTATTGGGGAGGCCATGGATACACATGGCCGGGGCAGTTCCCTCCACGCTCCACCAACAAATCAAGCTAATCATCGATGGGAATCTGGTAACAATCTCGGCCGAATGTGATGACCCTTCTCCTCCTAGGAGTGGCCTGCCAGTGATCAATGTGGATGAGTCGGCGGCACCGGCCAGCTTTCAAGCACTGGAGATTAGCACTCCCCACTATAGATGCCTGGGATCTCCAGCTGTGAAACCTAGGTTCTCTCCCGAACTTACCTTTGTGGCAAAAGAAATGATAAAAATGAACTTCCAGCCTGGGCAGGGGTTAGGAAGGAGCAGTCAGGGAATCACCGAACCCATCCACCTACCATAGCAGATAGGCAAAGCAGGGTTGGGATACCATGAGGGCGTAGCACGGAGACACCGTCGGGGTGCGACTCCGATTCGGCTAGCTGGCAGTCCAGTGACCAAAGTCGACAGTGAACAGGGGGTCAGCGAGCCTGTGATTGGGGCAAGGAATGAAGAGTTAACCCCCGCACGTAATGAGTCGGCCCGGAGGGAGGGTTTCCTGCAAGAGGTCGCCAAGGAGTTTGAAACCAAGTGCTACATCCCCAGACAATCAACAAGCAGTAGGGAGGGGACAAATATTATCACACCACCGGGAGCCCAACAAGTTGTGCCTGTCATCAATTGGACAGGGCTGATTATTCCTAGAGAAGATAGGAAGGAGGACTCAGGCGACGTGTCCGTAATCATCGGGGAAGTGTCCGATATAAGGCCCCCTTTTATCCAGCGCATATCATCGGACCTGACCGTCGACAACTGGTCCATGAAACCAGTAGTGTCCAAACGAGGGTAAAACCCAATGTCAGGGTGGTAGACCCCAGAGGATGGGGGAATGAAGAAGTTTATTTTTGTTGTTGTTTTATTTTTGCATAATTATGTCGTTTCTTCGTGTTATTTTGAAAATGCGATCGTCGTGAAAAATGATTTATATATGACAAGTATTTTGTTTCATGTCAGGTGTACCAAATTGAGTAATCCTTGCCTAACAAATGGTCTTTCAAATTTGAATGATGATTATGATTTTGACATTGAGCTGGATTTCGATTTAATGGGCATTGAACAAGACGAGACAGATTACGACGACGCGCCTGATGAGATCAAAGGATGGGTCGAGGATAAACCCAAACCCAATTTGGACCAAACCGTCACCATTGATATTAGAACCCCTGACAAGCCAAAGGAACTCAAGATAGGGACGGACCTTACCCCCAACCAAAAAGCTGAAATGACTGAGTTGCTAAAACAATATGAGGATGTCTTTGCCTGGTCTCATGAGGATATGATCGGATTGTCCACCGACATTGTGGTACACCGATTACCCATCAAGGAGGGTTTCAGGCATGTCAAACAAAAATTAAGAAAGTTGAAACCAGAGTGGAGCTTGAAAGTAAAGGAGGAGATCATCAAGCAGTTCAGGGCGGGAATCATCATGGTGTCCACTTACCCGGAATGGCTGTCCAATGTAGTCCCAGTGGCTAAGCCTGGAGGAAAGGTGAGAGTATGTGTAGACTACAGAGATCTAAACAAGGCCAGTCTCAAGGATAACTTCCCGGTGCCTTTCATACACATCCTGGTGGATAACACAGCCCAGTACGAAATGTACTCTTTTGTGGATTGCTTCGCGGGGTATCATCAGATAATGGTGGCAGAAGAAGATCGAAAAAAGACCGCATTCATCACCCCTTGGGGCACTTTCTGCTATAGGCGATTGGCTTTTGGCCTCACAAACGCGGGGGCTACTTATCAGAGGGCCATGATGGCCTTGTTCCACGATACGATGCACCAGGAGATAGAAGTCTACGTGGATGACATTATTGTGAAATCGAAGGTAGAATCTGATCATATAACCCATCTCAAAAAGCTATTCGATCGGCTCAGAAAGTATAATTTGAAACTCAATCCAGCCAAGTGTGCTTTCGGAGTGCAGTCGGGCAAGCTCTTAGGATTCCTGGTTAGTGATCGGGACATTGAGTTGGATCCAGCAAAGATTAAGGCCATTGTGGATATGCCGGCGCCTCACACAGAAAAGGAGATAAGAGGATTCCTCGGAAGGATAAACTTTATCAGCCGTTTTATATCCCACTTGACGACTACATGTGAGCCGATTTTCAAATTGTTAAGAAAGGGTGCTTCCCAAGAATGGAATGAGCAATGTCAGAGGGCTTTTCAGATCATTAAGAAACAACTGACGGAGGCACCAGTGCTGGTACCCCCGAGGGATGGGATCCCTTTGTTTATGTATATATCCGTCAACGCCATCGCGATGGGATGTATGCTGGGACAAAAGAACGAGGCAGGTAAAGAGCAGGCCATCTATTACCTCAGCAAAAGATTTAGCCAATGTGAGCAGAATTACACTCCCATCGAGAAGACTTGTTATGCTCTGGCCTGGGCTGCAGGGAGATTACAGCACTACCTCCATGGGCATACAACGTACTTGATATCAAGAATGGACCCCCTGAAATATATTTTTGAAAGGCCCATGCTGAATTGTCGATTATCGAGATGGCAGTTAATCTTACAACAGTTTGACATGGTGTACGTGACCAAGAAGGCCATGAAAGGGCAGGGAATTGCAGATCAGTTGGCAGAAACCCCGTCAGGAGGGATGGAGCCGTTAGAAACTCCTCTTCCGGGCAAGGATATATTTTGGGTATCGCACGAAAAATGTGATGACGAGGGACAATTCTGGAAGCTGTACTTTGATGGTGCCATGAATGCCGAGGAGGCAGGAGCCGGAGCGGTCCTAGTCTCTATCACCGGAGAACAATACCCCGTGGCCACTAAACTTCGTTTCAGCAGTTCGAACAACACCGCTGAATACGAGGGGTGTATCTTGGGACTCCGCTTGGCCCGTGACATGGGAGTGAAGAGACTAGCGGTGTTCGGGGATTCAGAATTGGTAATCAGACAGGCGATCAGGATATACAACACTAAGGAGCTTCGGTTACTTCCATACCATCGTTGTGTCACCCAGCTGATGCAAGAGTTCGAGGATATCGCCTTCCGCCATATTCCTCGGGGACGAAATGACTTTGCCGATGCATTGGCGACTCTGGCCTCCTTAATCCACGTGATCAAGAGTAGGAACAGTCCACAGATTGAGATCACCGTATAGAATGCCCCGACATATGAGGAACATGTGGCAGTGTTGTCAAACGAGGTGGTGTTGACGAGGCAGCCTTGGTATCACGACATAAGGGAATATCTGAGAGATAGATCCATTCCCGACCAGGAAAATCGGACTGAGAGGATGAGAATTCAAAAGTTGGCGATGAAATTTTACCTGAGTGGGGATTCACTTTACAAAAGGGATGCCGGGTTGGGACTGTTGCAATGCGTAGATGAAACGCAATCCCAAAGGATTATGAATGAAATCCATGGCGGGGTGTGTGGGCCACACATGAGTGGACCGATGTTGGCCAAAAAGATCTTGAGGACAGGGCATTATTGGTTAACGCTGAAAGCCGATTGCGATGATCATGTCAAACGGTGTTATCAATGCCAGGCGCACGGTAATGTGATCCATACACCTCCCAATGAACTGCACTGTATGACCTCCTCGTGGCCATTTTCAATGTGGGGAATGGATGTAATCGGACCAATAGAGCCCAAAGCAAGCAACGGGCACCGATTCATTTTCGTCATGATCGATTACTTCACCAAGTGGGTAGAGGCAGCTTCTTTCCCCAAAGTAACTCAGGAGGTCATCGTCAACTTCATCAGGATTAATGTCATTTGCCGATATGGGCAACCTGAGGTTGTGGTCTCCGACAATGCCAAGAATCTAAACAACGCCCTCATGAAGGAACTGTGTGACCAGTTTAAAATCAAGCACCTCAATTCCGTCATTTACCGTCCTAAGATGAATGGGGCAGTGGAGGCTGCAAATAAGAACATCAAGAAGATCATGGCAAAAATGTCTGCTAACCATCGGGGATGGCCGGATCTGTTACCCCTCACCCTGCTGGCATACCGAACATCAACGCGTACTTCTACAGGGGCGACCCCTTACGCTTTGGTGTATGGGATGGAGGCTGTTCTGCCAGTTGAGGTTGAAATGGCGTCCCTCAGAGTAGTGATCGATGCTCAGATAAGTGAGGAGGATTGGATGCAAAGCCGATACGACCAATTGGCCCTAATTGATGAAAGGAGGGTGACTGCTATCTGGCACGGTCAGTTATATCAACAAAGGATCTCTCGATCATATGACAAGAGGATAAGACCTCGGAAGTTCAAAGAAAATGATTTGGTGCTGAAAAGAGTCATGCCTTGTCAAGACGAAGCCAAGGGTAAGTTCGCCCCGAACTGGGAAGGGCCATTTGTGATTAAGAAAGTGTTATCCGGAGGAGCCCTCATATTGCAAGAAATGGATGGTGAGGTATTTCCACAACCCCTCAATTCTGACTCGGTGAAGCGGTTTTACGCTTGAGTCATTATTTCCTTTTTCCCTTTGAGAGCGAACTACGTAGGACCTGATCTCCCAACTTGTGGGGGTACGTAGGCAGCCATCATGGCGCGGTCCGATCCCTTAAAAAAATAATCCTTTCCCTAACCAAATCCAATTTTCGATAGCCAGATAAAACCCTCCTACACCCTCAAAACCTTTCCGAAACCAGTTGCCTAACCAGTTTCATCCCAAAGGACATAACCCTGATCCAACCAAACAGTTACCCAAAATCTGAGATTCAATCCGATGAAATCAAAAGGCGTGCGGCAATATCTGTCAAATCTCCATCAAGACTTGAGAGGAGAAAGAAGGCGAAATGTCAAAATCGTGGTCAACTGGATAAAATGAGGATCTAATGAAAGGCAATGATACGACAAAAGGGAAAATGACTAAATTTAAATGCATGTCTATATATATGAGTCATTTTATTACAAGATTTCTCTTTCAATAACTGATGAAACTAACATAGTCTATGCAGGAAATAAAATAATCTACAAATCTGAAACTAGCTGAAGCAGGATGGACAGGGTGGTGGATAGATCTGAAGCATCAACATCTCCTGCAATCTGCTGCCCCATCATATCAATACGATCCAGTAAAGCAATAGCTCGGCTGACAGTCCCAAAATGAGCATCTACCACTGCCCTGGTCTGAAATACAATGGCCTCTCTGTCAGCAATGGCAGCATCTCTAGCCCGAATGGCATCATCTCTCTCGACAAGGGCGGCATCCCTCTCGGCTTCAGTAGTAATCAGGGCCAGGCGGAGTCGGGAATCCTCAGTAACCCGACTCGGGGCAGAATCGGCTGAGATGGGGTGGTCTGTGGTATCTTCTGGGAAAAGCACTCCAGAGTCATCAAAGGCCCCAGTCCGACTCAAACTAGCCGAATCCAAGTCTCCGCGTAACCACTGTACGTAAACAAATGTCTAGATGTGACAGCTCTCACTATATTCGGCAAGGGTCCTGCAATCCCAAAGCTCGTATACCTGCAATAGATCCCTCTCTGTACAGGATGATATAAGGAATCGGTATGCGGCTGCACCCGCGAAGGGGTGTAAATCCTGTGTCTGATCAAACTGCCCCATAACCGCCAGGGGATGATAGGTCGTCACGCCCCTCAAACCAGCAATGGGGATGAAATCCAGGTCAGACACATGAGTCAAGAAGCTCATGAAGGGGCAATAGCCCGAATAGACCAATAGGTGAAAGGGATCCTCAATGACAGACAAAAATGATGTCCAGGAGGCCACATCAGTACAGCTCACGGGACGAAACGAAAACTGCATGGTTATGTCATGGCTAAAGCAAAACCCTCGGCGACGGAAGTGGCCGATGGGACTAAGATGACTCATGAACCACATATACAACAAAGTCGAGCTCCCTCTGAATACCCTGCCTCGGAAAGACTGGCAATATGAGGCTGACATGTAAGTATCCGCCAATATCATGGGAAGGATGGTGTGATCCTCCTGAAGGGATCTAACGGCCGCGATAACCCGCATGTCCAACTGATCAGATCCTGCGGGCAAGTACAAAACTGAGACGACACAGGCCATCAGAACGTCTACTCTCAAGGAACCCCAGCGCTCCTCGGACACGGAAAAATCACCGAAGAAAAGACGAAAGCTGTCGGGTGAGCCAAATCGGTCGATCAAGAACTGAAGGGGAACCATATGGTCTGATGTGATCACCGGTAACAAGACAGCCCTCCGCAAACCGGTGAAAGTCAAGAAGTGACGGCGCATGGAACCAACTGTAACCCTAGCACAGGGGCCATCCAACAGCAAGCCGGTGAAGCGAGCATACTCCTCAAGGGTGGGGGTCAGCTCTACTGTCCCTAACCTAAACACCTGACGGGCAGGGGCCCAATAGCTCAGAAGACCATCCACAAAGCCCGCTGGCACCCGAAAGGTTAATAAAGACCAAGAGTGTCCCAAAAAACCATCTGCAATAATCCTGTCTGCCGGCAATAAACTATCAAACCAGCGGAGGAGACTGCCAACCAACCCCGTGGGAGGAATGGAATCCAAACGTACCACGGCATCTGAGGACGACATCTGTGAAAAAAAATAGTATCAAAAAGACTGTACAGGGGTCATTCTCTATCCATGAATAAAAAAGCATGCATCATACGGTTAAAAATAAAACAAGTGAACTCCATAAAGATAAAAAGGGAACTGTGCATAATAGATAAATGAGTTCAGTACATAGTGCATAAATGAAAAAGAAATCTAAACAGATGCAGGTACAAAAAGCCCTATCCTATCCTGATCTAAATAAAATCAGTATCATCTATGAAAGCAGGATCCTCGAACTGATCCCCTGGGGTCGTCGAGCTCGGAGGACCAAAGTTCATATCAGGAATGTATGGATGCGCTGTGGCATCAGATGAACTCAGGCCTGCATCATAACCCGCACCGTCTGGATCGTAGGCGTAAGCCTCCTCCGGGGTCCGGCCCAACACCCGAAGAAACAGCGACAACTGATCTACCTGACGGGTCAATGTGGCGATTTGCTCAGCGTAGGTGGGGGTCCGAACACAGGTAGCCCAATCAGTCATCGTCACCGAGCCTGGAACCATGTCTCCAAGAAAGAAAGTGGCCCGAGTCTGAGGACCGATGGTACGGGGCACCCACCAGGTACGAAATGCATCACTCGTACTGGGACCCGTAGAAAGCATCCGACCGTCCTCCCCGGCGAGCATGATCTCCGAGGGCTGAGAATCCAGCGGCCAGGAAGTAGTGAAAGGAAGGGAATGCGGGATGCGAATCTCTCCGGTCACACATCTGAAGGCGCGCTCCCCTAGGTACATCACCCAGCCTCCAACACTCTGCAGGGTGAGGCGACGGGTGGAAAGTGCAAACTCCGGGCCGGAAGGATGTCCATCGGTGAACCCCACAGCCAGATGCTCCGAGAGATAGGGAGTCCAGACGACCTCCGCAGCAGTGATCAGCTCCAGCTGAATGCGGCAATGGGCAAAGCTGCCCGACACTGGAACCTCCTCTAAAGTGCTGTGATGCCATCGCCGACCCCGGGGATAAGTGTCCGGGCCAAGGGTGGTGACAGGCCTCAAGCATGGAAAACGCTCGTAAGCCCAGAACTGTGAACGGAAACAAGGCAGGGCGTGAGTAACTATTAAAATGCAAAAAAGAGAAATGAAATAAAGATAAGAACAATAAATCAAAAGGAGGAGAAGACTCACCAACAGAAAGTGGTAGAAACCGAGCCAGGCATCGGTCTGTCCCTCTGAGCGTAGACGCAGACCGTGGAGGAAATAAGCGAAGTTGAACGACCCCCAGTCGTAGTCACCAATCCGGTCTACATCTCGAACAGCCCCTACGACGCTGAAGTGGAAGGTAGATGAGTTGTTCCCTAGGAAATAACCCCTCATGATAGTCAGAAACAAGCGCCGTAGCAGGATGTCACGAGTGCCCTGATCCGCTGGGATAGGCTGTGCGTATAGACCTCCGACAGCATCGACAGCTAATGCTCCGGACCGGATACTGCGGGCCTTGAAGACCCGGTCATCGGCAGCAAAGCCCAAAAGAGCGCGGACCTCTGCTGGAGTAATATCGAGGTCCAGAGGGACACGGGACCCGGTGAACTCGATCCCCGTGATATACCGCCAATCCCAAGGGGTCAGCACGACCTCACAGTCCAGAAGATGAAGGGACTGGGTCTGATGAAACCACCTCTCGGATAAAGCCCGCATATAACCCCAGGGGCACTGGCGGGGAATGATGGTGAAGAAGTGGCGAAAGCCCCAGGAGTCCACCACCGTGCGGTAATCACTGTGCAAGGCCGCGTAAAGGGAGTAAATGTTGAACCAGTTACCCCTCGGCTGGGTAAACTCAGGCACTTGTGAAAATCACCAGGGGGTCAGTCCCGATAGAACAGAAATTGAGGAATTGAGAGCAAATTCAGAGCAGAATTGAATATACCTCATTAGCAACAAGGGATGCCGAGGGATGACGGCTGAGATCCCGACCCAATAGGTCGGGTATCTGGACAGAAGCGCCAGATAAAGCGCGATGAGAAGGGGGAGCCGGTGTGCTGGAAGACGGCTCCTCCACCGCAACCTCCGGAGGAACAACCTCCTCAACGTCCGGATGATCAGGACGGAAGACAGCCTCCGTCAAGCGACGAGCCTGACGGGTCCGAGGAGGAACAGGGGCAGGTGCAGCCCTATGACGGCGAACACCCGAAGTCCGAGAGGCAGAAGAGCTAGTGGGCGCATCAGAATCCATAGCTGGGATAGAACAGGCGAAAAGGAAGGTAAGTTCCCTTTAAAAATTATGCAATGAATATTCTAAATTCCTATCCTCATCATATAATTAATGCAGCATGATACATGTAAAAAAAAAAAAAAAAATCGGCAGAGTTCCGTCTATAAATGGACATCCCATGCATATCCAAGCATGTTTTTCAAAGAACTCAAGCCACAACAGATCATATTTGCATTCATATGTGTAAATAAAGCATGTAAAATGCCATAAATGCATGATTTTCTTTCAAAAAGGAGCAAACATATACGTGGGACCGCCTCATGAACATAAAATAGGACTCACACAGTTAATACATAGCATGTATATATGATAATACATTACATAGCATTATAAAGCATACATTTTATCTATAAACATGCAAATGGTCCAATGTATAGCAAAACATTGACGAAATTGAAAAGTGACCGGTCAAAGTGTTACCTGTAGCGCGTAGATCGATCCTACCGGAGCAGTTTTTGCAGGAAAGTTGAAAAATCGACAAAAGGCCCTTACGAACAAGCAAAAATTGAGAGAATCTATGTGAGTTGGAAGTTGAAAGTGACAGATCTGAAAGAGGCGCGCAGGTTATAAAACCCGATCATGGCCGCAGATGTATCTGCGGCTGGCCGCAGATCCATCTGCGGCTGGCCCTGGTGGGTCCCACCTTGCTCCCTTGCAGCCATTTGACGTATTGAGTGGAAAGATCACGAGATGGGTGACCGGCGACGATACCCGGCCCCGACGAGACGATCGACGGTGACGATAACCGGTGATCACGTGATGGGTGACCGGCGACGATACCCGGCCCCGACAAGACGATCGACTGGCGACGATAACCGGCGATCACGAGAAGGATGTCCAGCGACGAAAACCGGCTCCGACAAGATAACCAACCGGCGACGATAACCGGGGGTTACGTGATGGGTGACCGGCGACGATACCCGGCCCCGACAAGACGATCGATCGGCGACGATAACCGGCGATCACGAGAAGGATGTCTGGCGACGAAAACCGGCTCCGACAAGATAACCAACCGGCGACGATAACCGGGGGTTACGCGATGGGTGACCGGCGACGATACCCGGCCCCGACAAGACGATCGACCGGCGACGATAACCGGCGATCACGAGAAGGATGTCCGGCGACGAAAACTGGCTCCGACAAGATAACCAACCGGCGACGATAACCGGGGGTTACGCGATGGGTGACCGGCGACGATACCCGGCCCCGACGAGACGATCGACCGGCGACGATAACCGGCGATCACGAGAAGGATGTCCGGCGACGAAAACCGGCTCTGACAAGATAACCAACCGGCGACAATAACCGGGGGTTACGCGATGGGTGACCGGCGACGATACCCGGCCCCGACGAGACGATCGACCGGCGACGATAGCCGGCGATCACGAGAAGGATGTCCGGTGACGAAAACCGGCTCCAACAAGATAACCAACCGGCGACGATAACCGGGGGTTACGCGATGGGTGACCGGCGACGATACCCGGCCCCGACAAGACGATCGACCGACGACGATAACCGGCGATCACGAGAAGGATGTCCGGCGACGAAAACTGGCTCCGACAAGATAACCAACCGGCGACGATAACCGGGGGTGACGCGATGGGTGACCGGCGACGATACCCGGCCCCGACGAGACGATCGACCGGCGACGATAACCGGCGATCACGAGAAGGATGTCCGGCGACGAAAACCGGCTCCGACAAGATAACCAACCGGCGACGATAACCGGGGGTTACGCGATGGGTGACCGGCGACGATACCCGGCCCCGACGAGACAATCGACGGCAACGATAACTGACGATTATGAGATGGGTGACCGGCGACGAAAACCCGGCCCCGAGCGAGATGATAAGATTGGAAGAGTGAACCCAACGATTAACAAATACGGTCGGATGGTTGATGCATTGACACTCCTTCGAGTGTTTTGCATGCGTTACATCTTGTATTGCATCATAAATTATATGTGTTGCATCATGTATGTATTGTCAATTTTTATGCACTGCCATTCATGCATCGGGTGTCTGTTTCTTTATCATGTTCATTTCATTTAAACATTTCATAAACATGATAAAGAGGGGCAGCTGTAGACACCCAAATTTTGCACTTCGTATGCTAACCTTGACAGGAGGGCAAAATCGTCAATTGAACCCGCCTACGGGAGCAAAAGAATCGGCATAAGTGCGAAGACTGGACGTCGCCGCGACAAGTTGCAGTCAAAATCAACGTGACGATAAAGCCATCTGAAATGAGCATTTCCGAATAATGTGTCACGTCCCGCAGTAATTATCGGACTGCAAAATACAGGCATTTCGGATAAAACTGACAGCGCGACGCAAGAATCGAGGTGCGGTGCGGGAACCGAGAAGAATTAAATAATCAAAGTGGCTGGCGTGCTGGGTGGAAGGCAGGCGGCCAGCCAGCCTATAACAACTCATTTCAGCATACAGGAAAGAAGATTGAAGGCAGCAGAAGGAATTTGGGAGAATTTCCGCACAGCAGCACGAAAATTGAGAAAGAAAAATAGCATAGATCTTGCAATCAAATAGGAAAGAAGAGAGAAAAAGGAGAGGAATAATATTTTTGTGAATTGATTGTATCACATAATCCTTTTTCTTCTATTCAAATACACAAATTCAGATCCATTTTTGATCTCATTTGCAAGGTGAAAATCTCCTCAATTTTGCAATTTCTATCACATCTTTTGGTCAAATCAAATGAAGTTTTCATATGATTATGGAATAATAAATTAGGGAGTATTAGTGAGGGTTCCATCGGAACAAAATTCTTCCTAATAACCCGATGATATTTATTTATTGATTTCTTATTTGTTTTTTTATGGTGTTATATTGGCATAGTTTCTTTTAAATCTCTATTTTAGGATGTCTTAGTATCGTTAGATTATCCGTGTTGGTTATTTCTTGTAATATCCGATTGTGGGTGCGTAGAAATTTGGTTGTGAGCCTAGGAAAGCGACCCCGTGGTTCAAATCCGATGATGGACATATCTTGATGTAAGTAACGGGTACGATGTGGTCTCTTCGTAAATATGTAATGTCGGGCCTTAAAACGACGCTAAGGCGGAATCGGGTTTAAGGCCCCGTAATAATGAAGTATGTGATTGTGGGCGTTGGGGTTATTTGGATGGCTTACATGCCCATGAATAACCCCAATGCATTTTAATGCTTGATTTGATTTATGACACGAAATTGATTTCAAAGCTAAAAGATTAAGATTTTCGTAAAATCAATCAAATTAGGTTATTAGCATCACGAGGCTAAAAATGAGAAGTGCAAAGGAAAGTCGATTTCTATGTAAACGAGAAAGCTAAAGAAAATTGTTTTCTAAAACATCACACAAAAAATGCTTTTATGAATAAATTGTGTTTCATTGAACCATTGTGCATAGGGTTAAAGAGATTCTAGAAATTGCCCATCATTTGAGTTACGAAGGCAATGTACAGATCTCGATTCCTATTTTGACGAAGGTTTAGAAAACTCTTGTTTTTTTGCCAAAACGACACCTAATGAAAAATCTCATAGTTTTGACGATTAAAATCAAACCTTCCTCATAAAGCTTTCTCGTGTATACCGAAAGGACATTCCAAAGCATTATCAAATTAAAACACGACTTTCCCTGAAAATCCAAATGATTCTTTCATACAAACTCACCACAACATTCATATAAGCACACACATATACACCTGTATATATACACATTTCATGAATTAAAGGATAGGACATCACCAAGATTGCGGTAACCGTGTTTCACGGAAGTCGAGGGGTGCCTAACACCTTCCCCTCACTTAAGCAAGCCCCCGAACTCCATGAATCTCGATTCGCGGACCAATTAATTCGGAGCCACATATGAGCCAGCGATTTATAAGAAACGAAAAACTCGGATGAGTTGGTACATCCATTTCAAATATATCAACTGGCGACTCTGGTTAATTGGCTCATCATAAAAAAACGATCTTTCAAAACCCCGTCGACATTAATGCCGACCTTTTCCAAGAGTCATTTAATCAAAAGGCTAAAATCGGAAAAGGACAACATCGAGAAAGATAAACGAAAACCCAGCGTCGACATCCACGATAACCCACATTGCGTCGTAACCCTTCTGAGTAGCTGGAAGGCCTACCACGAAGTCCATCATGATATGTTCCCACTTCCATTCTGGTATCTCCAAGGGCTGTAACAAACCACTTGGACTTTGATGCTCTGCTTTGACTTTCTGACAAGTTAAGCACTTCGCAACACACTTAGCAACTTCTCTCTTCATATTTGGCCACCAAAAATGTTGTTAAAGATCCTGATATATTTTTGTACTGCCCGGGTGAACCAAAAATCTTGAACCATGAGCTTCGTTCAAAGCTCTTCTCTGATCTCCAGCACTGACGGAACCCAGATTCTACCTTCAAATCTCAGCAACCCTTCAGCATCGATTTTGAATTTAAGCTCCTCACCCTCAAGCACCTTTTACCGTATTTTACCACACTCCTCATCCTGGAGTTATGCTTCCTTTACCTTGTCCACTAACGTTGGTTGGGTTTCCATCCAGAATAATTTTTCATTCGGCTCTACCAGATATTTCACCTCTAACTCCAACTTAGCCATTTCCGCTATGAGCTTCTCCTGAGCAGTTAACAAGAATAATTTCTCCCGACCCTTCCTGCTCAAAGCGTCGGCAACCACATTAGCCTTCCCTGGATGGTATAGGATTTCACAGTCGTAATCTTTGATCAATTCTATCCATCGCCTCTAGCGCATATTTAAATCCTTTTGTGTGAAAATATACTTCAGACTTTTATGGAGATAGTGCCTCCAAAATTTTAAAGCAAACACCACGCCTCCTAATTCCAAATCATGAGTCGAATACCCTTTTTCATAGTCTTTTAATTGTCGTGATGCGTAAGCAATGACCTTGTCGTTTTGCATAAGCACACAACCAAGTCCTTTATGCGATGCGTCGCTATACACCACAAAATTTTCTGTATCATCCGACAAAGACAACACAGGTGACGTACTTAATCTCTTCTTTAATTCTTGGAAACTCTCTTCGCACTTCTCCGTCCAAACAAACTTCACTGCTTTCCTTGTCAAATTCGTCAACGGAGTGGCGATTCTTGAGAAATCTTGAATAAAAAGACCTATAATAACCCACCAATCCCAAGAAACTCCTTACTTCTGACGGTGTTTTCGGCTGATCCCAGTTCATCACAGCTTCCACCTTTGATGGATCCATCGAAATTCCGTCCTTATCAATCACATGCCCAAGAAATTGAACACGCTCCAATCAAAATTCGCACTTTGAAAATTTCGCATACAATTTCTCTCTCCTTAACGCTTGCAATGTCTCCTTCAAGTGTTCCATATGTTCTTCCTGAGTTTTGGAATATACCAGAATGTCGTCTATGAACACCACTACGAATTTATCCAAAAATGGTTTGAACACTCTATTCATTAGATCCATAAACGTTGCAGGTGCGTTTGTTAAACCAAATGACATAACCAAAAACTCATAGTGGCCATATCTAGTTCGGAATGCCGTCTTTGGTATGTCTTCCTTTTTCACTTTCAACTGATGGTACCCACTTCGCAGATCTATCTTTGAAAAATATCTCGCTCCCTTCAGTTGATCAAACAGGTCATCGATCCTTGGCAACGGATACTTATTTTTAATCGTGACATTGTTCAACTCTCTATAATCAATGCAAAGACGCATTGATCCGTCTTTCTTCTTGACAAATAACACCGGCGCTCCCCACGGCGAAACACTCCGTTGGATATACTTTTTATCTAGCAGCTCTTGTAATTGCACCATCAACTCCTTCATCTCCACTGGAGCTATTCTATATGGGGCCTTTAATATAGGGGTTGTACCCGGTGCTAGATCAATTACAAATTCAATTTCCCTATCTAGCGATAGTCCTAGCAAATCATCTATAAACACGTCCGCAAAATCCCTAACTACCGGTATCTCCTCCAGCTTTGTACCCACCTTTCGTGTATCGATTATGTAGGCTAGATATCTTACACATCCTTGTCTCAACATCTTCCTGGCCTGCATCATCGTCAGACAACTCGTTTGTCTAGGCGACTTGCTGCCATAAAACACTACCTTTGACGGAGTCATAAGGTTCACACTCTTCTTTTGGCAATCAATAATTGCCCCGTGGTTGAACAACCAATCCATACCCAAACTAACGTCAAACTCCCTAAGTCGAATTGGGATTAAGTTTACCGTCATCACATGACCCTTAATTCTACCCGACAGTTCTTGTGTACAAACTTAACATAAATCACTTCCCTATTCGCAATTTCTATGTTCATAGGGTAATCTAATTCTTCCTAAGGTAACTCTAATTTTCTAGCAAAATCATCGGATATAAATGAACAAGTATCACCCGAATCAAATAATACGTAAGCATTTACACTATTGACCGGAATAATACCTGACATCACATCCCTCGACTGCACAGCATCCTGCACCGTTATGTTGAATGTTCGGGCGGTAGGTCGATTGGACGGCTTCGGTCCAGTGATAGTCAAATTGCCACCACTGCTGTTTTCCTTTCCTCCGCTTGCTCCTCCTATAGCTTTCTTAGGACAGTCTCAAGCAAAGTGATCTTTCGATCCACAACCCAAAAATTTATAAGGTTTATTAATAAAATCTTGAATGATTAAATAAAAGTTAAAGAATAAAACCTAGATTGGAAATAGAGGAATAATTAAAATTTTGAGAAAAACCTATATGGTTTAATATTGGAAAGAATGTGACATTTCAAATTTTTGAAATATATTAAATTAAGAATTTAAATAAATAAAATTATTATGAAATGTTATGTTATGTGATAGTGTGTTGCATACGTGAATACGAACTATGCAATATGTGACTTTTATGCTTAATAAATATATTATTATTATATATTTATTATATGTAAATAAATTGTAGGGGCAATTTATTTAAAAGAAATGAGATGGGTAAAAATTAATCTATCGATGTAAGTTAAATAATCTATAAATTATTTTAAATTGGTGGCATTAGATATTCTTAAGGTATACCCACCATTTTATTAAAGAAATCATATATTTCGTTATTGGATGTGATGTATGCATGTTTTTAATATAGTAAGTATATTATTATATTTATTACAGTTAAATTATTAAGAACAATTTATAGAAGGGACAAGAAAAATAGTTAATTTAAGTATACATAAATATTGTATACTTTAAATAAAGGATATTAAAATAAATTCTAGTATTGAATTATTTTAATAAAGAGAGAATATTATTTTAATTAAAATATCTTATTTATTGAATAAATTTCTATTTGTAAGGAAATATGAGTGATTATGTGTTATGTGAATTAAATAAGTTAGTTAATTTATTTAAAGTAAGTAAGCAAAGAAATGGAAAGGAAAGCTACGTAACATATTTATAAATATTATAAATATGAGGAGCTAATAAACTTAAGTGTTATATTAATAGTCCAAGTAGTAAATAAACACTAGTAGACTAGTCCAATTGGTTAAATAACCAAGCCCACTCATTTAATTGAATATGGACTTGGGGTAATTAATATGTAGACTTATTAACTTAGCCTAATTGGAATGTTTACCAAAAGACTTAATAAACTAGTAGCCCAAGTGATGGTCTAATAATGGTTGAATACTAGTGGCCCAAACTATTTTTAAATGAAAGTCCAATCAATGACATATTTGGTGTAAACTTTCTAGTAAGTTAATTATTCTAATAATGAAATAGAGTTAAAGAAAGTTTGGTAGCCTAATATTATAAATTAGGCATTAGAATTAAATAACCTAAAGGGTTATTTTTAGTTAGTGGTCTTGATATTTTAATTATATACTAATGACCTAATCGAAGAGATTTATTTTATTATCTCAATTAGTTTGTGTGATTATGTGAGTAAATGAATATGAATATTAAGTGTTTGTTTATATTTGTTTATTATATAAACAAATAAAATAAGGTCTTGTAACCTAATTATATATTAGGTATGAAAATTTAATTATGACATGGGAGAATAATAGTATTTAAAATAAATACTAACCCAAGAGATTTATTTTATATATCTCAGCTAATTAATTTTATAACCTAATTATAGTAAGTCTAATTGGGTTAGGAAATTAAATGTACATGAGTAAGAATTTAAATTACAAATGAGTGGACTAGAAACCCTAATTAAATAATTAGGGTAGACTAATATTAAATGTGTTGGACCTAATTTAATTCCATGGCCAAGCAAATAAATTGGAAAGCCCAAATGAATTAAATAGGAGCCCAAACTTTAGCCAACTTGGGAGGGGCTTTTTAGTCATTTTACTAAGCAAATTGGGCATGAAAAATAAAACAAGAATTGGGAAAAAAGGGAGGGGGTTACACGGATGGAAAGGAGGGAGTATTTGTAATGAGAGGTAATCATTTCCAAGCTTCATTTGTCAAAGTTACTTATCCACTCCATGCCATGTGTCACCAATCTATTTGGCCACCATAATCTTATCCAAGATTTGCAAGCTAGCTAAAGAGATAAGATAAAGAGAGAAGATGGAAGATATTAGAAGATTAGAATAGATATACAACATATATCTATACATATTTCCTAAAAACACAAAATCTATTTTATTTTTCACTTTCGTCTCCCTTCCTATTTTGCTAAAGAAAGAAAACTAAAGAAAGAGAGAAAAAGAAAGGGGGCTGCCGACCATGAGAGAGGAGAAGAGAGGGAGGGATAGCCATAAAAGCCATGGAAGAAGAAAAAGAAGAAGAAGGAATCAAGAAGGAAGAAGGTATAAAACTTCTAAAAACCCTAGAAACCGTAATCTTGTTTTCTTTTAATTTTTATGGTAGAAAAGTTATCATAAAGATGTTTATGTATGATGTCTTGTGTTTGATTGTGCTCAACTTGGGTATTTGTGTTGATTGGTTGAAAAGAAAAAGAAAAAAAAAACTAGTTCGTTCTAGAAAGGGTTAGAAAACCCTAGCTTTCTCTCACTTTATATGAGTACCATTTGAAATCTATGCACTCTTTTTGCGATCCGTCAAAGAAGGGTATTAGATATATAAGTTAAGTGTTAAACGCAAGTGGTAGAAGTCAAAAATAATATGTACAAAATTTGTAGGGACTGTTTTTACCAAAACATTCCAGGTTTTTCAAAAGGGGAAGGGGCTACTACAGGGCAGTCCAATCCAGGGGCATTTTTGTCAAATATTTGTGCTCTAAAACTTCTAGGAAAATTTGGAGTGATAATATGGGACGTTACGTGAGTCCTGTAAAAATTTGAGAATTGTTGGCCTTGTAGAATGAAAGTTATGGATTTTATGGTGAAGAATCCCAAATTGGGAAACGGGACAAAACCCGTTGACCTCTTGCTTATGTGCACTGTTTTGACCCCTTAACTAGTGCAATAAATTCAGGTCTTTTTACCACAGAAACTATAGGAAGTTATGTAGCTCCTATCCAAAAATTGCCACATTCCGACTTGTAACGAAGAATCTACGGCTAAAATAAAAACGTAGGGATTTTAGACGAAAACGGCTAAAATTGGAGTTCTATAAATCCGATGACCACAAAATTTTAACTGGGAGTACTTGTTAATATGTATAAGATTCTATCAAAAATTTGGAGTCATCGAAGTTGTGCAAGATAGTGATCATTTTTCTTAGTTTCGAAAGTTAAAACGGACGTTTGAAAAATGTTAAAGGAAATTGAAAACTTTCATAAGGAAAGTATTTTTGAGTATGGAATATATGTACACATGTGTGGCAAGACTCGAATAAAATAAAAATCGATTATTAAAAGAGGTTAAGTCATTTTAAGAATGCAGCTTCCAATCCGGTTTGTTGTATTCATATTTCGGTTTGTTGTATTAGCATTCGATTTGCTGTAGTATTATTTGGTTTGATGAATAGGAGATTGATATGTTAATCGGAGATTTGGTATTCGGCTTGCTAAATTATTGAATCCGGGTTGCTGAATTGGTGGATATGGTTTGCTGAATTAATGAATCCAGGTTGCTGGATTGGATGCTAGATTGAATCTAGGTTGCTGGATTAGTATGTTTAGATAATCCAACTTGCTGGATTAAGTATTCAGGCTTAATGGATTATAAAGAAGAACTTTTAAAATGAAAGACTTAGTGTTAAGTCATAAGGTTTATGATAAAGTAGTAGTACAGTGGTGTTCTTTAATAGTTGATATATTGTAGCTGGGCTAAACAATTCCTTCAGGGAGCGGAGGTATATACGGACTAGCAACCGATCTAACTCACTGTGAAAACAGTGTAGACGAGACAAAAACTAGTTTGTTGGTTATTTGTGGGAAACCACTCAGCATACTATATTGAATACTGTTAAAGACTCGATGTGTGCTAGTTTTAGAATTATCAATGCGATGCTAAGGTGTTATCTAATATTTGCTTATGTGCTTAAATATTAGAAGTAGTGTTATGAGGTATATGTGATGCTAATTGAAAGATCAATCTTATAACAGATAGGTCTTTCATAAGAGATTAAGTTAAATTGCGTAGCAGTAATCGACGGTACAGGCAAGTTCCATCTTACTCAACTTTTATATTGAGCAAGTTTCCTATCCTTGTGCAAGTATCTTAACTTCATTTTTATATTGAAATGCACGTTTTCTTGACCTTACTCAAGTTTATATTGAGCAAGTTCCTCTTAACTCAAACTTGAGTTGTTATGTTTCAAGCATGCTAGTGGTTTAATTCTTTATAATTATTCCACCTCCTTAAATTATTAATTCGCACATAGTGCATGTTGCGTATGTCCATCAGGTATGAAAGGCTGATCACCTTTATTACCATAAGGTTCAGTTAAATTTGTTCATGGTCATTATTGACACCCTGTATTATTGAATTCAGTCATTCAATCATTGAAATTTTGATTCATGCTCTTTCACAATTATTATATTGTTGAAAAATTCTAAAGCTTATTCATTCTTTCAATCATGATATATCTTTATTGTATTTAAACTTACTAAGCAAAGTAGTTCCTCACCCTTACTATATCATGATAACAAATTTCAGATTTAAGGCAAATGTTCGAGAAAAGACAGATACAAAAGCAAAGGACAAGATTAGATGGTTATGCACGTTAACTATTTAGTTATCTGATGTAAATGATATTGTAAACCTTTTAAGTTACTAAAGGTATGTATTAATAAATGTTATAGACCTTGGGATATGTAGTAGAGATTATTGTATAAACAATTTATGTTTATATCTTCCGCAGTAGTTATAAATATGATGTATCGTGACGCACCAGGTCCGAGGTTCAAGGGACCCGGATTTGGGGGCACTACATATCCACAATTATAGCATACCCGCTTCCCCTTCATACACACACCCGTATGGCTCTTTCCGCAGTTACCACACACTTCAAACTTCCTTCTCTGATTCCCTTGCTGACTCCCAGTAGAAACACTATCATTCCACTTCCTCTTCTGTCCACTACCACTATGGCTACCACTTGCCTTATTCTCATTTTCATTCTTCTTCTTCTTTTGCTCCTGATTGGACTTGGTCAAAGCATCACTCCCACCCTCAGCAATAATTACCTTTTCTAACAAAGCTACGGACGAATTCAGTTGAAACATCGAAACTTGACTATACAACCAAGGCTTCAGTCCCTGTTCAAAACTCCTCGCCTTCCTCTCATCAGTATTGACTTGGTACGACGCAAACCTCGCCAATTCATTAAACTTCGCGGCATAATCGGGTACCGTCATCGTTCCCTGCTTGAGCTCCAGAAATTGAACCTCCATTTGATTCTGTGAACTAGGCGGAAAATATGTTTCAAAGAACATTTCCTTGAATCTAACCCACGAAATTACCCCTTGACCACCCCGAGTTTTGTTAGCTTGCCACCAATAACTAGCTTCTGATTTGAGCATGAATGTCGCGAATGCGGTCTTCTGGTCCTCGCTGACCTTAGCGACGTCAAATACTTTCTCCATCTCCATAACCCATGTTTGAGCTTCGATCGGATTCATAGGCCCTTGAAATTCCTGGGGTCGTACTGCTTTGAAGTCTTTGAAAGTCGTGGCCTGAGCTTGATGTTGATTTAAATGCCTCAGTCAGCAAATTCACCAACTGTTGCATTGGGTTCGCATTAGTTTCATCGTTGTTATTTGTAGATCCCTCAGGGGTTTGTTGACGTGTTTGTCTTCTTCTAGGCAGCATCTTACTATTAAGAATTCACGCCATTAGGTTATTACTCAATTACTTAAACATTTAAGTCTTATCTTAAACATTTATAAACACATATAACACATAGCACATCTGACAAACTTTCATATTTTTATTCATTCACTGATTCAAAACATAACATAGATAGCATCATAGTTATTTACATCACCTGTCCTGAAATCTTAAAATTCCAAGATCACATCATCATGTCCCACTATTTATCTCATTTGAGATTTACATCATAATAATTCTCTTCGAAAATAACTTACTATTACTGTTATTCGTGATCTATTAAGACATTCCATGCCGCACGGCTTCCTTACACTCTTGTTCCATGATACGAATCATCGTCCTGCGATCCATCACGTACCACGAAAAATCCTCAAACTGCACCGGATAACGGAAAACTTGATCCTGTGCCCTATCCATTGCTATGTGGAAAACATGCTCCATCTCATCCATCTTAGCTTTCTTTGACTGCACCTCTTCCTCAACACGATCTGTATGATCAGCAACCTTCATCCATGCGTCCTTGGCTCTAGCACGTTTTGCGGACTCTTCCCGCAGCTCACTCTTCAGTTTCTCCCCCTCAACCGATAACTCCTCCTTTCGGCTCTCAGCCTGAACCAGCTTCCACTCCACGTCCCCAAGACATATATCAAGCTCCTCAATCTCGCCATTCTTCTGCTCTATGGTGGTTTGTCGTTCCTTAACCTGATCTTCTAATCCTTAACTCTATCTTGTAGCTCTATGCTACGGTCATATAACTCATCGAACAACTCAGCGTCAGTAGTGATAGGAGAGAACTCTTGGAGATCCTCATCGTCCTCCTCAATCTCTTCGGGTTCCTCCTCCGGATCATACTCAGGCTCATACTCTGAACCCACAACAATAATCAACGGAGATGGCTCCCTCTGCACAACTGCTCTCGAACGATATGAATATCTCGTGACTCCTCCTCCTAGACTGGCTGGGTCCTCCTATATCAGTCATCCTGCCACCAAAATTTTAAGTTTAATTACTACTCGATACTATTCAATGGTATACGCGAGCACATAAGTTACTAACAAATAAGCACATAAAGTCTTTTATTGTTAATCTTCAATGAATTTCCTTAATTCATTCCTTAGAACTTGATAAGAGTTTTATCACCACTATGTTTTTGACCTCCTATAAGGTTATAACCTAAAGTTTCCCCACTTAAGGTTCATAACCTAAAGCTCTGATACCAACCTATGACACCCCCAAATTCGGGGACTTCAATTCCACAGATTTGGTGTTCACTATACCATACATTCATGTCTAACTACCCATAGTAAAGGATAATAAAGTTAAACTGATTAAATCGTCTTCCCACAAAAAGGGGTTACAACTTAAAACTCTTAAGTAAATAAATCTCAGGTCATCTAACCTTTATTATAATAATGCGAAATTAAAACATAACATTAAATAAGTCTGATCATATAAATTTCATAACAATAGTAGCTTGCGAGCTACTTTTGCATCTTGCCCTTGCCTTTACTAGTGGACGGCTCATCTGGCTTCTCATTCTTAGCTGCAATGTTTTATGCAAGGGTGAGAAAACAATTTCCCACAAGTATAAAAACAATAACAATAAAGAAATCACAGAAGTAGATTTTAATTGAGGTGTAATAGTTTTTCTGAAATCAATCAATAATAATCAAAGGTCTGAAAACTCAACAGTTAGCTTGGCTCAAGAGTTGAATATAGATTTCAAAATTAAAAGTATATCTGAGGGTCATAAGACCTCGAACTATGTCCTAGGTTAGCAAGTATCTCTACTGTAACCTTTAACAGTCTTATAGACTATGGATCATCCGTCTCGTACTCCGGGGGATCAGCCCTTTGTACAATGTATTGTGCACAAATATTTTAACGCTATTGCGTAGTATAATCCCCTATATTAGGGTTGTTCATCTCAGTTTTACCATTAGAGTCCATACCTAATGAAGTTTGGTTTGGAATAGCTTCAACAGAAATTCTAGATTTTAGAACGAGCATCAACTATGGACTAGTTGAATCAAAAGGGTTCACTAGCCATATAACAGTCTAATTATTAGTTGAATCAAAAGGGTTCACTAGCCATATAATAGTCTGGTTACAATAATAATACAATCTTTGTAAAATGGGACTACAATAGCAGTAGAATTCAAGGACTACAAACGAATATATTTGAGTAACGCTTTTGAAAGTCTAGAAAACTCAATCAACATATAATCGTTGAGTAATATGAAAAACCTTGCTTGAATAATAATAATAGCCAAGGTTAGAGAACTTGCTCAATGAGAAGTGGGGTTTAGAAACTTGCTTAATGAAAAGTAAAGTTTTAGGAAACTTGCCTCGTGCGTAATCTATACAACCACAATTTACGTTTACCAAACGTCCTACATACCATTAGAATCACAATGTAAATTAGTTTCATTATAACTATGATTAACAATTTCACTTTCCACTTTAGTACAAGATACCAACTTAATTCATGATCTGAACTCCAAAACCAACCACATAGCACAAAATCAGAAATCTATACCATCACATAATATAAGACATAACATATAATTAACCTCTCCAATCCTTACGGACATCGAGTTACAAATTTTTATAACTTATTGATTCGTAACTTATAATCATCATATGAGTAACTACATTATGTTACTAAGTCTTATAATATGCTTTACAATTCTCCACATACATTAGAATAGGCTAACTTACATTCACCCAAGCTATACATGTAAAAACTCATCGTTGGGTGTGCTCTGGTACTGGCGCGGTCGCGCCACTTTTACTCTTGGAACCAGCACGACCACGCTGCACTCATATAGGGACTGATCTGCTGCCGGCGCGGCCGCGCTACTTTTGCACTGGAAACCAGCACGGCCGCGCTGCGACGCAGACTCAGTTGCTACAGCGTGAACAGACTCTGTTTCTTTCCAAATTCCATACATTCAACACCTTAAATCACATTTAGCCAATCACAAACGCTATGAACTTAACAAATACAAAACTTAAATATTTACAGAACCATTTCAACATCTTAGAACCTTCAAATAATCAAATTAAGGATTCAAATATCACAATTCATGTTATATTTCATATTCTTGACATATTAGTGAAATCAAACACCGCGAATTATTTTCTAAACCATTTTGATCCATTTAAGTTACATTGTTTTCGTTTCTTATCATATTAACACAATCAAGAATCAATTTACAGATTAATAATCAAATTGTACATCAATTTTTCATACATATAAGCCATATATGAAAGTGAAACACTGTAAAACCAAAACTCCATTTTAAAGCATGCTTTCATGGATTAATTCCTTCAAATTGGTTTATAAACATCATATAATCCCTAATACATGCATATTATCAATTACAACCAACTAATTCATGCATTGAGCAAATAAATTCACATACAGGGAAGTAAAAAACACATACAGTGAAGAACTGATAAGTAGGTTTTATATCTACGAATCGGATACCAATGAACATGAATTATTGCTTATTTCCATGGTTTTCAGTTACTTTTCATGTATTTTGTGTGTTTTTTGTATGTTGCACATGTTGGGATTGCATTGGGCGAGAATTGGACGTTCGAGTGGATGAAGTTGCTGAGGTTGCAGGAATAGAGAGCAGCGCGGCCGCGCCCAAAATGAACTGGGTAGCAGCGCGGCCGCGCGTGATGTCAGAGTTAGAGAAAAAATGGCTGCCAGGGTAGCGCGGCCGCGCCGGTTCGAGTGAGGGCAAAATGGACTTTTCAGATGTTTTAAATGATTTTGATTTGAACTTGGTTTTGGAACTTTGTAATTAATTAGGGGTTTTATCAGATACTATAACTAGGTATTTTCTAGTTGGTAATTGGGATCTATCTATTAGCAAACCCTAGTTTGGAGCAAGTGGAGAAGATTTGAAGCAAGTTGATAGCAAGGAGAAGCAAAGAAGAGCAGGACAGAGTTTGAAGGATTGCTTTCAGTGTTTCTTCTATTTTCTCTCTATTCTAAACGTTTGATGTTATTAAACTTGTGGATGATGATTTCTAGTTTATTTATGAACTAAATTTCTTTTAAGGCTATAATGGATCTTAATGCGTAGTTTTGAACAGCATGCTTCTTTGAATATTATGATTAGTTATTTTTGGATTGTCTATTATGGTTTGTGCTAAATTGTTAATTATCTGGCCAATAATTATTGAGATAATCTATATGAATTTGAAAGATGAAGTGTAGATTTAGATCTGACCATAATAGCATGTGATTGTGTCTTCTGCTGTTGATGGAATTCATAATTTGTGATTAGGATAGAGATAAACCTATCACCGCATGTAATCAAAATAGGGAACTTGGGCTTTAAATCCTTTTTAATTGTAATTCACATAGAAATATAGTGAGTTAGTTATCTAGGGTGATGAACTTGAGTCTATCAATTGTGGATTTAAGTTAGGTTGTTTATGGAACATTGAAAGATGATCATAAATAGTGATGTGTTCCTGGTTAACAATCCAGAATAACTAGCATAATCCAAAGGGAAGCATGTTAAGTAAAATAAAGCATTAAGTGAAGTTATAGTCTTAGGTCTTTAAAAAATCTATTTTCAAACTAGTGTTAGTAATTTAATTTAGAATTAATTAGTTAAATTCAAAACCTCAGAATTCATAAATCACTTGTTTATTAAAAATTGATTTGATTTAAATTTGGAATTTGTCATTATAGAATCAATTCTTCTCTGTGGGATGATACTCTACTTTCACTTTATTACTTGTGGACTGCGTATACTTGCGTATTTTTGCTAGTATAGATTTTGAAAAACAAGTTTTTGGCGCAGTTGTCGGGGAACAATAGTGTCTATAATTTCAAGTTTTAGTTTTAATTAAATCAGTTTTAGTTAACATTGTTTTTCTTGTTACTTCCTGTTTCAGATGATCTTGGTTTGTTTATGCAAACCCGATCAAAGCAGTCGGAACTTGTGCAGAGTGAAGACGATCTTGAAAACAAGTTACGCAAGTTGAGAAAGTTTTGCCGTGAAACCATCGAGAAAGAAAAAATGGTTAACGAAGAGCAGAAATCATTGAGGGAATATGCCATGCCTAAGCTTGATGAAATCAAGTCAAGCATCACGAGGCCAGCCATCACGGCTAATTCCTTTGAGATCAAGTCGGGTACAATTCAGATGATTCAGAATGCGGTACAGTTTGGGGGATTAGCTAACGATGATCCTAACGAGCACTTGGTTAGCTTTCTTGAGATTTGTGATACATTCAAATATCCAAATGTATCTGATGATGCGGTGAGACTACGTTTGTTTCCGTTTTCACTAAGGGATAAAGCAAAGAGTTGGTTGCACTCACTTCCACCGGGGTCCATCACAACTTGGGATGACTTGGCCCAGAAATTCCTAGCAAAATTCTTTCCGCCGACTAAGTCTGCTAAGTTGAGAAACGATATTTCCACTTTTTAGCAAAGTCATGGAGAGACACTGTATGAGGCTTGGAAAAGGTTCAAAGAGTTATTGAGAAGATGTCCACATCATGCATTACCCAAGTGGTTACAAGTCCAGACATTCTACAATGGGCTGGTAGTAATACTCGAACAATTATAGATGCAGCTGCTGGGGGAGCACTTATGGATAAGAATTTTGATGAAGCTTACACCTTGCTAGAAACTATAACTGCAAATAACTATCAATGGCCGACGTCGAGGATGAATCACCAAAAGGTAGCTGGAGTTTTGGAAGTAGATGCAGTCACTGCACTAACAGCTCAGATGGCAGCCATGTCTAAGAAAATTGAAGCTTTGGCGGAGTCGAAAGTCCAGCAAGCAGCTTATGTGTGTGAACTATGTGCAGGCGCACATCCAACGGAGTATTGTGCCATTAATCCAGAATCGGTACAATATTTGGGGAGTTATAATAGACCACAACAGCCATACCAGAATGCATATAATCCGGGGTGGAAGAATCATCCGGGTTTCTCATGGAGCAATAACACTCAAGTTCAAAATCCCGCTCCAAGATCACAGAATCCCCCGGGTTTTCAGAACCAAGCTCCACAACAGGCAGAGAAAAAACCCAATTTAGAAGAATCTTTGGCAAGATTTATCACAGCATTGGAGAAAAGAATGAATGAGCAAGATAAGCTGTTAAATCAGGTATACTTGAATGTGAAGAGCCAAGCGGTGTCAATTCGGAATCTGGAAAATCAGCTCGGACAGTTAGCTCAAGCCTAGAACAATCGACCACAAGGAGTACTTCCAAGTGATACAGAAGTCAACCCCAAAAGAGATGGTAAGGAACAATGTCAAGCTGTAACACTTCGAAGTGGGAAGCAACTCCAGCAGAGCAGCGCGGCCGCGCCTGAAATACAAGGGGAGGCAGCGCGGCCGCGCCCATCCCCAGTCCCAGATCCTGCAGAGAAATTGGTAGGAAAAGACAAGGAAACGAAGAATGAGGAGAAAGACAAGGAGAAAACAAAGCAAGCAGAAGTATACCCTCCTGTGCCATATCCTCAGAGATTTCACAAGCAGAAATTAGATAAACAATTCTCCAAATTCCTTGAAGTCTTTAAGAAGCTGCAAATCAATATACCGTTTGCCGAGGCCTTAGAGCAGATGCCGAGCTACGCCAAGTTTATGAAAGGAATTTTATCGAGGAAGAAAAAGCTGGAGGATTATGAAACAGTAGCATTGACTGAGGAGTGTAGTGCTATATTGCAGAAGAAGTTGCCACCAAAGTTAAAGGATCCGGGTAGTTTCACTATCCCTTGCACCATTGGCAGCTTATCAATCAGCAGATGTTTGTGTGATTTGGGTGCGAGCATCAACCTTATGCCATTATCGATATATGTCCAACTGGGTCTACCTGCACCGAAACCGACCAACATCTCTCTTCAGCTTACTGATCAGTCAGTTACATATCCTAGAGGTATCGTGGAAGACGTCTTGGTAAAAGTGGATAAATTTATATTCCCAGCCGATTTCATTATTTTGGACTATGAGGAGGACAAAGACATTCCTATCATACTTGGGAGACCTTTCTTGGCAACGGGAAGAACACTTATAGATGTGCAAAAAGGAGAATTGACTATGAGGGTGCAAGACCAGGAAGTGACATTCAATGTGTTTAAAGCCATGAAATTTCCTACGGATGAGGAAGAGTGTTTCCGGTTGGATGTGGTAGAAAAAGTGGTGGAAGACGAGTTTTTGAGGAAATTGACTGAGGATCCGTTGGAACCTATTTTATTAGGAGAGGCTGACATGGATGACCTAGAGATGATGGAGTTCCTGCACATTTTAGATACAGTGCCAAGAGTACGCAAATTTCAGATCCCCTATGAACCTTTGGAGCTTACCGACAAATCCTTAGAACACTTGAAGCCATCTCTTGAAATACCTCCTACTCTTGAACTTAAACCTTTACCGAGCCATCTGAGGTATGCTTATTTGGGTGAATCATCTACTTTGCCTGTTATTATTGCATCTGTACTTAACGAATTACAGGAAAGTAAGTTGATTCGAGTTCTCCGGGAATACAAATCAGCCATTGGTTAGACTATCGCAGACATAAAAGGAATTAGCCCATCATTCTGTATGCACAAGATCCTTTTGGAAGACGATGCCAAACCAACGATAGAGCAACAAAGGAGGCTGAACCCGATCATGAAAGAGGTGGTGAAAAAGGAAATTTTGAAGTGGCTTGATGCAGGTATCATTTACCCCATCTCCGATAGCAGTTGGGTGAGTCCAGTACAGTGTGTGCCTAAAAAGGGTGGCATGACGGTTGTACAAAACGAGAATAATGAGTTGATACCGACAAGGACAGTGACTGGATGGAGGGTTTGTATGGACTACAGGAAATTAAACAAGGCAACCCGCAAGGATCACTTTCCTCTACCCTTCATTGATCAAATGTTAGATAGACTGACTGGACACGAGTTTTATTGCTTATTGGATGGCTACTCAGGTTATAATCAGATAGTGATTGCCCCCGAAGATCAGGAAAAGACCACCTTCACGTGTCCTTATGGCACTTTCGCTTTTCGAAGGATGTCTTTTGGTTTATGCAATGCACCAGCGACGTTCCAAAGATGCATGATGGCTATTTTCTCAGATATAGTTGAACGTAACATGGAGGTATTCATGGATAATTTTTCAGTGTTTGGTGACACATTCGATAGTTGCTTGGAAAATCTGGTCCTGGTTTTGAAAAGATGCGTGGAGACCAATTTAGTGCTCAACTGGGAAAAATGCCACTTTATGGTGCAAGAGGGGATAATTCTTGGGCACAAGGTGTCATCAAACGGGTTAGAGGTAGATCGAGCCAAGCTGGAGATAATAGAAAATCTACCTCCACCAACTACAGTCAAGGGAATACGGAGTTTCTTGGGACATGCTGGATTTTATAGAAGATTCATAAAGGACTTTTCTAAGATCTCTAAGCCTTTATGTAGCTTATTGGAGAAGGATGTTCCCTTTAAATTTGATGATGAGTGTCTTGCAGCTTTTGAATTGTTGAAAAGGAAATTGACTACAGCGCCAGTAATTGTAGCACCAGATTGGTCAAGGCCGTTTGAATTGATGTGTGATGCTAGTGATTATGCTATTGGGGCTGTTTTGGGCCAACGAAAGGAAAAGATTTTTCACGCCATTTATTATGCTAGCAAAACATTGTCCGATGCCCAACTCAACTATACGACTACCGAGAAGGAGTTGCTTGCGGTTGTGTATGCCTTTGACAAATTTCGGTCGTACTTAATTGGAACTAAAGTAGTGGTGTTTGCTGACCATTCTGCTATAAGATATCTGATTTCGAAAAAGGATGCAAAGCCAAGGCTGATTCGATGGATACTTCTTCTCCAAGAGTTCGACTTGGAAATCCGGGATAGGAAGGGGACGGAAAATCAAGTGGCAAATCATCTCTCGAGATTAGAAAACAGTGACCACGTCAAGGGTGACAACACGGTGATCAATGAGTTCTTTCCGGATGAACAATTGTTTTTGATCCATTCAGAAGTCCCATGGTATGCCGATTTTGTCAATTATTTGGTGAGCAACGTACTTCCTCCTGATTTGACCAGTCAACAAAAGAAAAAGTTTCTGCACGATGTAAAAAGGTACATGTGGGATGAGTCGTTCCTGTTCAAACATTGTGCCGATCAGATGATTAGACGGTGTGTGCCACACAGTGAAGTAGAGAGTATTTTACATCATTGCCATGATTCATTATATGGAGGTCATTACGGAGGCGAGAAGACAGCGGCCAAGGTGTTACAAGCAGGATTTTTCTGGCCAACGTTGTTTAAGGATGCCCACCACTTCGTGCAAAGATGTGACAGATGTCAAAGGGTGGGAAATATTTCCAAGCGTCATGAGATGCCCTTGAATGCCATATTAGAAGTTGAAGTCTTCGACGCTTGGGGAATAGATTTTATGGGACCATTCCCATCTTCCTTTAACAACCTCTACATCCTTTTAGCGGTCGATTATATCTCTAAATGGGTGGAAGCAAGTGCGCTGCCGACTAATGATGCCAAAGTGGTTCTTAAATTTCTGCAGAAAAATATTTTCACACGTTTTGGCACCCCAAGAGCAATTATCAGTGATGAAGGGAGTCACTTTTGCAACAGGTCATTCACGGCTCTCCTAGCTAAGTATGGGGTACACCACCGTGTTGCTACAGCGTACCATCCCCAAACCAGTGGCCAAGCCGAAGTGTCAAACAGAGAAGTGAAGAGAATTCTGGAGAAAATTGTCAATCCGAATAGAAAAGATTGGTCAGCAAAATTGGATGATGCGCTTTGGGCTTATCGGACAGCTTATAAGACGCCCATTGGCATGTCTCCGTACCAATTAGTCTATGGAAAGGCGTGTCACCTACCGGTTGAGCTTGAACATAGAGCATATTGGGCCATCAAAAGGTTGAATTTTGATCTCGCGACTGCTGGGGAAAAAAGGCTACTTCAGCTGAATAAGCTCGACGAATTCCGGTTGCAAGCATACGAGAATTCGAAGATATACAAGGAAAAGTCAAGAAGTGGCATGATCGGAAAATCATCGATAGGACTTTTGAGCCGGGACAAGCAGTGCTTCTTTTCAATTATAGGCTGAAGTTATTTCCAGGGAAGCTCAAGTCAAGGTGGTCGGGTCCTTTCATTGTTAAACAAGTATTCCCTCATGGCGCCGTTGAAGTTTTTGCAAGCAATCCGGAAGAGTCGTTTAAAGTCAATGGCCAAAGATTGAAGCATTATTGGGGTGGTGGTGTTGATCGCCAGAAAACCTCAATCACTATTGCCGATTAAAGATGAAACAGGAAGTAGTCAGGCTGAAAGACTTTAAATCAAGCGCTACTTGGGAGGCAACCCAATTTCTAATTGTTTTTAGTTATCATTTTGTGATTTTTTAGGACTTAGATTTAGTTTTTATCTTGTAGTAATTTGATACTTTGTGTCTGCGTTTTTTGTTGTTTATAGGTCATACACCAAGGAGGTTACATGAAGAAATCATCAAAAGGGCTTAATAGTTCAAATTCCAGATTTTAGCACAGCGCGGCCGCGCCCCAAATGTGAAGAAAACCAGCTTGGCCGCGCCTGACTTCAGAAACTCAAAATGGTCCAGCTGGTACACCAGCGCGGCCGCGCCCAAATTGTGAAGGAAACCAGCGCGGCCGCGCCGCATCTCAGAAGTTGAAAAAAAATTTGCTGGCATACTAGCGCGACCGCGCCCCATTCAGGTCAAATCCAAGCGCGGCCGCGCCGCGATCGGATCCCAGTTTTTAAAAACCAAGATCGACCCGACCCACGACTGCTTTTTATTTCCTTTTCCCGCTTGGACTCTATTTCTCCAAACCTATTCCATCTAAAAAAACCGTCTCTCTCTGTTTTCTTCTCTTCCAAATCGGATTCCTTACCAAAACCCAATCTCTACACAATCATTCTATAAATCAAACTCTACCAATATCAAACCCTAGTTCGTATTATCATTCATCTCTATTCTCTCTCTAATACATCCATACATAGCCGACACTCTCCATTCACACCTCAAATCCGATCTCTTCAACAATCACAGAGTGCATCAAGGAGATTGTCAGTATAACGCAGAGGGTTATCAAGGAATTGCAGTGGGTTTATTGAAGTAAGTATATTGTAATTAGGGTTTTACATTGTACTAAGCTTCTTGTCAGATTTTACACAAGGGATTGCATTATATTGGTTTTGTTGCTTGTTATTGAGTTGTGCATGCAAGTATTTTGGATTGTTATTGTTTGAGAAACCCTAGTGTAGTTTCTTTCAAGTTTGGGGGAGATTTTGCTTTATTGTGAATTGGGGATTGAATTGATATGGCTTCCAAACGACCACGAGGGGAATCGTCCAGTTCACATGCACATGCTGAGGACGTAGATTTTGATAGGAGTCGGTTTGTCTCGGCTGAGGCGGAGGACTTCTATCACCGGGTTTTGTTGGGCAAGACCTTTGTATTGGAGCGTGGGCTAAAGCCCGATCCTGGTTTGGATGGAGAGATGATGCGTATGATCAGGGCTAAAGGCTGGTTATTGTTTGTAGAGCCACCATTGTCAGCACCTATTTCTGTGGTTCAAGAATTTTACGCCAACGCCAAGATTACAAAGGATGGGAATGCGTTTGTGAGGGGCTGTCAGGTGCCTTATGATAGCCGAACTATTAATGATATCTACCACTTGCCTACCATTCCCATTTCTGACCCTGAGAGTTTCCATTCTATAAACTGGGAACCCAAGCTGGAAAGAATCAAAAATGCTTTGTGTAAGCCTGGTACCGAGTGGACTATGAAGCAGGGGACCGACCAGAAGCTTCACTTCCCACACACAGCCTTGAGTCGCTACGGTAAAGCCTGGTATAGGTTCATTTGTGCCAATCTCATGCCCACTATGCACCAAAACGACGTGACCAAGGATCGGGCAATTCTGCTATATGGGATAGTGATGGGAAAGTCTGTCAATGTTAGTTATGTGATTCACCAGTCTATTCGTCGTTACCTTCAGGGAGGTACTTCAGGGGGTATCCCGCATGCTTCGGTGATTACCCGCTTATGTGCAACTGCGGGAGTGGAGTGGGCCGACAGTGAGCCAGTGCAGCTCCCGATGAATACCATTGATCACACGACGATAGCAAAGTATAAGGTGTGGGAAGGAGCCCCGTCGCATGCTCGTGGAGCAGGATTCTTGTTAGGGGACTATTCTGAGAGTGAGGAGGCGTCTGATCAGCCGGTGCCTGAGCCTGAACAACCGATTAATATCTCGCAGGCTCGATTGGATCGTATGGAGAGGATGATGACTCGGCGGATGGATGCCATACACTCGAGCATGACGGAGCTTCGTTCCTTCTCCACTCAGCTTTCAGATAGCTTCTCACAGGCATTTTCTCAGTTGGGCGTTCAAGTCCAATTCCCGACTTTTGGTGCAACCTCAGTTTACCCACCTCCGGACACACCTTCCGATGGGGAGGAGGCAGATGATGCTACTTCGGATTAGGGGAGTTTTCTTTCCTTTTCCTTTTCTTTTATTGTTTTATCCAATGAGGGCATTGTCTGTTTTAAGTTTGGGGGAGATCTTCTAGGTTTTTTTGTTTAGCATGTTTATTGGTTTTGTGCATCATATCTGTTAGTATATTAGTATCTTGCATAGTTTAGTTTGGTTGTGCATTTAGTTTGTTGCATGAATCCAATTGAATAGTTGGTATGATTTTGGCTCGGCCAATGATGAGATGGGTATTATTGTGTTAGCTTAGACAGTTTGAAAGTCGTTAGGGATACAATAATTTTGATCTTGAGGATAATTATGCCTGTCATAACTTGAGTTTTTGGATTGCATAACTAAATTGATTAATTTGACTGCTGGGGTTCAAAGGGTTGCATAACTGATTTTTACATGAGAATTTGATAACACATTGTTCGGTAAATCAATAAAGAAGGCTGAATAGGGTAAAATCTGAGTTTGGGGGTTTCTTTAGGGTTTCTTTATTAAGGCTAAAAAAAAGAAAAAAAATGGAACATAAATACAATAAATGCGTTGACTAGTTGGGTTCTGTGGCCTCTATCACTCGGGTAATTAGATCCTTAGGGGTGCCTTAACACCTAGTGCCCTAAAGCCGTCTAGTTTGGGAGTCACTGATTGAACGCTCGTTACATGGGTGATTTTGAAAAGCCTAAAGGAACTTGACATTGCACAGTCAAGCATAAATACGAGATGGAGCGTAAAACGCACTCGTATTAGAATAAAGTAGGAATAAAATCTTGTTAGAACCTTCATGCTTGATATTTACTTGATTTTGGCCGGATTTGTTGTATTTGCTTTAATTGGAGTAAAAATGGATTATGCTTGTTGTAGAGTTGGTTATGTGGCTTTATTGTGAACTTTGGTCAGTTAAATTGATTAATGAGCACACACGCACAACTTGGGTGATGATAGGTGTATATATATTGCTTGATTGGTTGAGATTATTAGTTCCTTGTGACTGGATTTGCTGTTTCAAGCTGTTTATTGATATCTCGGAGGCATACAGTTAACATTCATATTGGTTATTGGTTGGATTCGTAGGCATGCTAGTTTTTAGTGCATTCATGGCATTGTGTTGCATCGTGTTAGTTATTGCATTACATTATGTTGCTTGCGGACAACCAATAGTTTAAGTTTGGGGGAATTTGATGAGTAAGTTTTATATCTACGAATCGGATACCAATGAGCATGAATTATTGCTTATTTCCATGGTTTTCAGTTACTTTTCATGTATTTTGTGTGTTTTTTGTAGGTTGCACATGTTGGGATTGCATTGGGCGAGAATTAGACGTTCGAGTGGATGAAGTTGCTGATGTTGCTGAGGTTGCAGGAATTCAGAGCAGCGCGGCAGCGCCCAAAATGGACTGGGTAGCAGCGCGGCCGCGCGTGATGTCAGAGTTAGAGAAAAAATGGCTGCCAGGGTAGCGCGGCCGCGCGCCTTGCAAGCTTAATTCTGGCGCGGCCGCGCCGGTTCGAGTGAGGGCAAAGTGGACTTTTCAGATGTTTTAAATGATTTTGATTTGAACTTGGTTTTGGAACTTTGTAATTAATTAGGGGTTTTATCAGATACTATAAATAGGTATTTTCTAGTTGGTAATTGGGATCTATCTATTAGCAAACCCTAGTTTGGAGCAAGTGGAGAAGATTTGAAGCAAGTTGATAGCAAGGAGAAGCAAGGAAGAGCAGGACAGAGTTTGAAGGATTGCTTTCAGTGTTTCTTCTCTTTTCTCTCTATTCCAAACGTTTGATGTTATTAAACTTGTGGATGATGATTTCTAGTTTATTTATTAACTAAATTTCTTTTAAGGCTATAATGGATCTTAATGCGTAGTTTTGAATAGCATGCTTCTTTGAATATTATGATTAGTTATTTTTGGATTGTCTATTATGGTTTGTGCTGAATTGTTAATTATCTGGCCAATAATTATTGAGATAATCTATATGAATTTGAAAGATGAAGTGTAGATTTAGAGCTGACCATAATAGCGTGTGATTGTGTCTTCTGCTGTTGATGGAATTCATAATTTTTGATTAGGATAGAGATAAACCTATCACCGCATGTAATCAAAATAGGGAACTTGGGCTTTAAATCCTTTTTAATTGTAATTCACATAGAAATATAGTGAGTTAGTTATCTAGGGTGATGAACTTGAGTCTATCAATTGTGGATTTAAGTTAGGTTGTTTATGGAACATTGAAAGATGATCATAAATAGTGATGTGTTCCTGGTTAACAATCCAGAATAACTAGCATAATCCAAAGGGAAGCATGTTAAGTAAAATAAAGCACTAAGTGAAGTTATAGTCTTAAGTCTTTAAAAAATCTGTTTTCAAACTAGTGTTAGTAATTTAATTTAGAATTAATTAGTTAAATTCAAAACCTCAGAATTCATAAATCACTTGTTTATTAAAAATTGATTTAATTTAAATTTGGAATTTGTCATTATAGAATCAATTCTTCTCTGTGGGACGATACTCTACTTTCACTTTATTACTTGTGGACTGCGTATACTTGCGTATTTTTGCTAGTATAGATTTTGAAAAACAAGAACTTCTAACAAAATTAAAAAGAATTATACCTTTAAGCTAAACAAAGATGATTCCTTAGCTTCCTCTCAATTCACAGAATTTTCAAAACTCTCAATTTTCTCTAAACTCTCTTGTTTTTTTTTTCTTTCTTCTCAGACTTTGTAAAATAACTGATAAAGCTTAATAAGAACTAAAAACTGATACTCTTAGAATCTTAACGTATTCTAATTTTAATTCATCAGTTACACCATTTAAAAGCCATAAGGCTTGTTTGGCAAAACTAGGTTATTTTCAAAATTAAAAAGGCTTAAGACCTTGTTTGGTAAAACCAAATTAAAAACAATTTTAAGGGCCTTGATTGGTAAAACTAATTTAAAACCCTTTTAATCTATATAACACACACTTTCAATGTTACATTTAATAAATAAAATGTAACCATATAATTTTATTAAAATAAATAAAATTCATATTTAATCATATAAAATTACTGAACAAATGAATTAAACTACTAATTAATTTATCACACATTAAACAATTATTAACTAACTCAATAAATAAATTAATTAAAATATTTATTTAATTCCATAAATATTTTAAATAAATTATGAAATTCACAATCGTTACAATCTCTGTCGGTAAAAGTTACATCCCTATCCATAAGAGTATTGTCTCTCTCAGCATAGGCAGTGTCTCTACCAGTTAAAGCAGTCATCATAATAGCTCGGGCCTAATCCCGCTCAAAAGTGAGGCTGCGAATACGACTCTCCAAGGCTACTCTCGGCGTAGCCATAGGAATAGAGGAAAGGGGTACATCTCAGGACAATGTATCCGTCAAGCCAATAAACAACTCATCCTCTGAATGCTTTGTGTGATTATCCTCTAGGTCCTCCAAGGGCTCCTCCCCAGATGAACCGTCATCAGTGTCTACGATACCAATCAACAAATCGGCCTCCAGCCAGGCCAAATACTCAGACGACTGACTTGGTTGGCTATCTCGAAACTCCCCTGTCACATGATGAGCCCAAAATCCATATATTCTAGCTAAGTCAGTCTCAGCGGATGATAAAATGGGAAACCGATACTTAGCGACACCATCACTACTAGGGGATGATAAGTAGTCACGCCCCTCAGACCAGCCAGGGGAATGAAGTCAAAGTCAGCCACATGGGTGATAACACTGAAAGGCGAACAATACCCGGAGTACATCAATATCGAAAATGGCTCCTTAATATACTCAAGAAAGGTCATCCAAGACGTCAGATCTAAGTAAGAAGATGGATGAAAAGAATTTCCCATGGAAATGTTATGTCCGAATCATAAGTCGTGTTGACGAAAACTGCCGATCGGGCCTCAGATGAGTCATGAACCAGACATATAACTGATGAATGAGTTTTATACCTGTTATTAATTATCGTTTAACTTGATAATTTATGAGTTCTTAAGTATTTTAAGTTATTATTAGGTATTTATAGTGTTTCTATGTTATTTTGTAAGAATAAGTAAGGAAAAACACTTCGAACATCTTTTGGAATACAATATGCAAACAAATGCAAGAAGGGAAGATTGTAGGGCTTTTAACACTAATTTGAATGAATGTTCTTGGGTTGAAACTTAGATTTTATTGTAGATCTTGTCGAGTGCTTCGATTGGATAGGTGGCACGTCTCGTAACTCCTCCCGAATCAAAAGTTATGGTCTTTTTATCAACAGAGATCAAAGCTCAGAGTTGTCATGCTTGCCATTTACATAACATCCACTTGGGGCCCAATTTCGACCTTGATACAGATGAAATCTCTCAATTCTCAAAGAATGAAAGTTGTAGATCTATTTCTTAGTTTTTCGGAACATCTTGAATCGTCCCAATCAAAGTTCATATGAGAACATTATGGTCGTTTTACCAAAAGACGTCGCAGCAGAAAATTGACTAGCGCAGGGCGCGCCCAGAATGAACTCGGACCGGTGCGGGGTGCGCCAAACCATCAGATGTTCTGCACCTCTAGCGCGGGGCGTGCCCAAATTGGCCTAGGAGCAGCGCCGGGTGCGCCGTACATCGAGGAGAGAGCTAATTTTGATGTCATAATGTCCAAGTTGAATTGTAATAGGATTTTGGATGCCTAATGTGTTAGGGTTTCTCTTAAGACTATAAATACTTGATTATAACTTGGATTTGGGAGACTTTTGGACTACAAGAATTGACAACCACCTAAGGAGGCTTGGAGATTAGATTGGAGAGCAAGTGAAGTCAGATATTGAAGACTAAGGAGATTGGAGATTCTCACAGGAGTTTTTCTTCTTCTCTTTATTTTCTTTATCTATAACTTTGAATGTTTTTCATATTTGAGATAATGGTTTTCGTTAGGATTATGAACTAATTTCCCAATTAGGGATACAATAGAACCTTTTGCTATGCATTAATTTATTTATCTCTATTTACACTTATTGATCCTATTGAATTGTTTATCATATTTTATGCTTAATTTATTAATTGTGTGGCCAACAGTTAATCTAATATCTTAGATGGAATTGAAAGAGGAAATATATGATTAGATATGGATGTGATAATGTATGAATTAGTTGATTCTTTCTATAATAACATAATAGTGTATATGATGAAAATACCTATGTGTCATGCGTAACTTGATTAGGAGTTTGTGCTTAGTAAATCTATTTTAAGTGTCTTGCATGAAAATAGCAATATAACTGAAATAGGTCTTTTTGTTAATCATTCAAAGATGTTACTAAATTGATAGGCAATCCTAGTTAACAATTCATTGGATTAATAAAGTGAAAATTGGATAAAGCGATTATTGCAACGCAATTGGGAAAATTGTATTCCTAGACTTTAAAAATCTGGTGATAAATTCTTGTTAGTTTAATTTAAATATAGTTTTAAATATTTTAATCTCAAAATCAATTTTGGTGACCGTTTAAATAAAAATAAATTGGTAATAATTTGATAATTAGAATAGTTATTAGTACTTGTTCTCTGTGGGTTCGACATCCTTCTTATTTCTATATTACTTGATTGACTGTGTATACTTGCGCGTATTTGTCATTATATAAATCGGACAACAAGTTTTTGGCGCAGTTGCCTAGCCTATTCTTCAGACTTAGCAAACAAGGAGGAGGATTGCTATATTTTCAGGGAAGTCCTCTGCTTTACTTTTTCCTATCTTAGCCATTGAGGACAATATCTAGTTTAAGTTTGGAGGTGTGGTCATATTTTGTTTTATTTATTTTAGTTTATTAGGTTTACATGTTAGATAGTATGTTTTTAGGATATATGAGCAATGATTTGATTGTATTTGATTATGGCTGATGATAAAAGGAGGAAAAATGAGCTTAATGTCTAACTCTTGTGAAATTGAGAAGCATACTAGTTGATATTTCGACTTATGAGTTGGTTTTACACTGTCTATGCACTTATATTTACAAATCCATCTGTTAAGCTAGTTGGGGCTTAAAAAAATTTGGTTAAATGCTTATGGGAGATACAATTGAAACTCTAGAAATCTTGTTTGACCATCATTCAAAGCGAAATTTAGGCATTAACATAAGTTTAGGGAAAATCTTGGATTATTGAAAATTTTGAAAAATTGGAACCTTCCTGAGCTAGAATGATGAATCATGTGATGGGTTGAGATGGAGCATAAAACGCACTCACTCATAAACACAGGTATGAGATGGAGCGTAAAACACACTCGTGCGAGACAAAACGAGATGGAGCATAAAACGCACTCATGCAATGGGAAGTGAGATGGAGCGTAAAATGCACTTACTAGAAAGAAAAAAAAAGTAAAAAAAATGTGTTTTTGAATTACTTGGGAAGGGTTCAAGCTTGCGTAAATGTTTTAAATATCCTTTTGATCATTTAAATTAATGTTTTGCCTTTATTAGTGAAGATTGATGTGATAAGGAGGTTTTTAGAGCTAATTTTGAAAAATCTTTTATAAGTATTTGTTTATATGATCTTATCTACATCATAACTAGTTTGAATATTTGGATGCACACATGCACTTAAAGGATCATGAGTAGTAGTGGAACTGATGATTAGGTTAAAATTTTAGGCTTTGCATGTTTTTAGAATTTTTTCTTGAGTTATCATTTAAAAAAATCTTTGAGGCTATTATGCAAATTCATATTGGTTCATTGCTCGAGTCGCATGAGTTGTTATTTGGAATTAGTTGTTTTAAAGTTGTCTTAGTGTTTTTCTTGAGGGCAAGCAAAGATTCAAGTTTGGGAGTATTTGATGAGTTAATTTTATACCTGTTATTAATTATCATTTAACTTGATAATTTATGTGTTCTTAAGTATTTTAAGTTATTATTAGGTATTTATAGTGTTTCTATGTTATTTTGTAGGAATAAGTAAGGAAAAACACTTCGGACATCTTTTGGAATATAATATGTAAGCAAATGCAAGAAGGGAAGATTGCAGGGATTTTAACACCAAGTTGGATGCATGTTCTTGGCTTGGAACTTCGATTCTATTGTAGATCTCGTCGAGAGTTTCGATTCGATAGGTGGCACTTCTCGTAACTCCTTCCGGATCAAAAGTTATGGTCCTTTTATCAACAGAGATCAAGGCTAAGAGTTGTCATGCTTGCCATTTACATAACATCCACTTGGGGCCCAATTTCGACCTTGATATAGACAAAATCTCTCAATTCTCAAAGAATAAAAGTTATAGATCTATTTCTTGGCTTTCTAGAACATCTTGAATCGTCCCAATCGGAGTTTGTATGAGAATTTTATGGTCGTTTTACCAAAGGACGTCGCAGTAGAAAATTGACTGGCGCAGGGCGCGCCAGACGTCGGGGAGAGAGCTAATTTTGGTGTAATGATGTCCAAGTTGAGTTGTAATAGGATTTTGGATGCCTAATGTGTTATGGTTTCTCTTAGGACTATAAATACTTGATTATAACTTGGATTTGGGAGACTTTTGGACTACAAGAATTGACAACCGCCTAAGGAGGCTTGAAGATTGGATTGGAGAGCAAGTGAAGTCAGATATTGAAGACTAAGGAGATTAGAGATTCTCACATGAGTTTTTCTTCTTCTCTTTATTTTCTTTATCTATAACTTTGAATGTTTTTCATATTTGAGATGATGGTTTTCGTTAGGATTATGAACTAATTTCCCAATTGGGGATACAATGGAACCTTTTGCTATGCATTAATTTATTTATCTCTATTTACGCTTATTGATCCTATTGAATTGTTTATCATATTTTATGCTTAATTTATTAATTGTGTGGCATGCAGTTAATCTGATATCTTAGATAGAATTCAAAGAGGAAATCTATGATTAGATTTAGATGTGATAACGTATGAATTTATTGCTTCTTTGTAGAATAACATAACAGTGTATAGGTGATGAGTGTGTTTTATACACATAATTTGGGTACTTTTGGCCTTGATAATTTGTAAGTCTTTGGGTACTTTATTTGGTTTTATTGTATTTTTATCTTATTTTAAGATATTGTGGTTTTATATTGCTTTTAGATGTTTTGTATTGTTTTTATGTGTTTTTACTTCGTTTTGTAGGAAATAGAGCAAAAGCTACTCGAACGTAAATGCTTGGGTGCCTTGTTTGCCATTTTTGAGATTCCGATTGACATATCAGCTGCTTGTAGCACAATTTCAACCATGATCCAATTCGTATCTCTCAAAACTCAAAGAACGAAAGTTGTAGATATTCTTCTTAGCTTTCCGAAACATCTTGAATCATCCTAATGCGAGTTTGTATGAGGGAGTTATGGTCGTTTTACCAACGGATTTAGCATGAGTTTTACACAGCGGCCACTTTGAGCTCAATTTCGCCCTTGCTCCATCCATTATCCTTCCGAACTCCAGTTATTGAAGTTGTAGATCTACTTCTTAGCTTTCCATAACCTCTTGAATCGCCTTATTTTGAGTTCGTATGAGAACGTTATGGCCATTTTACTAACAGAGGTCAAAGTTGAGTCGGGGGACAGCACGCTGGCGCAAGCACGTGGGCGAGCGTGCGGGGCGGCATGGGCACGCGCGGCTAGGCAGCACATGGGCCCGTGTGCTCCAGCCAACGCGTGGGCGCGCCAGATGCACCAGATTTCGTGATTTCAGCCCCCTTTTGGTCATTTTTCATGGGCTAAGCTAGGGTTTTGCATAAGGCACTATAAATACAACATGTAGCCTCCATTTTATGATATCTAGAGAGTGGGAGGCTGCCATATACATCACCAAGAAGTGCTTGAGGGCTGCAATTCAAGGAAATTTCTAGCAACAAGCTAAGGAGCAAAAGGAGAAAAGATTGCCAAAGGAAGAGGAAAAGCTAGAAATTGACATCAACCAAGCAAGCAACATATGAATATCTTCAAAATGGGTTTTATCATCTCTAGCTTTTCTTTGAATTTGTATTTCTATTTCATGATGAACACCATGTGTTTGATGTTTTGCTTAGCTACCATGAACTAGAGCTTGTATTCTAAGATTTCCATGGAACTCAACACATAGTTTGAATTGACTTCTCTCTCTTTGTTATTAATTACTCATTTGTGAATTGAATATCATAATTTATGCTTCATATCTTAATTGCCTAGCTAGTAATTACCGTGGGAACCTATATGAACTTGACGAACGGATTATAGTGTTGAGACCTTATTATGATATAATGCGAAAGTTAAAGATTGTTGTGGGTAATTAATAGAGGTTTAGTGACGTGTGTCTTGTAGATTATCCGCCATGATAGGTAACTTGATAGTATTTAGGATAGATATATACCTAGATACCGTGTGCAACTAATGGAGAATCTATTCTTAATGACTTCCTATGTGAAAGTTGGTAATTGAAAAGACGATTAATGAGATTTAGTGACACGTGTCTTGTTAATTGTTCTTGAAATTGGTCTCTTGATAGTGTGTAAGATAGACATATACCTACATGCTGCATTAGGAAGATTCGAATTTGACCATTGACAGAGGCTTATAAGTAACTTTGATTTCTCGGTTGGCAATTCTATGTTGTTAATTAGTTCAATTGAGAGAGTTATGATATTCAAATGAAGTGTTGGGGGAAATTGCAATCTTAGACTTGTTAATATTAGATTTCATTATCTTAACGCTTTCCATAACTCTTAATTATTGTTAAACAACAAAAACTCAAATCATCAAATGTCTAAATAAAATCGAGACGATATATAGTTGGTACTTGGGATATACTAGAGATAATTCCCCGTGGGTTCGACAACGCTCTTATCTATTTTTCGATTGCAAAATCGACCAATAAGTTTTTGGCGCCGTAGCCGGGGAATTGTTCTTCTAGTATTTTTTCAATATTAATTACAATCGAATTGGTCTTAATTTAGACTTGTAAATAATTTACTTATTGTTCATTTTGTTTTGTTTTGATTTCCTTTTTAGTTAATGGATGAGCATAACTATCAATGGGCTTATGAGGGGATGACACAACCAAGTTCGTCAAAACTTCTTGAGCAATTGCAAGAACAAGTTGCAACGCTTTCAAGGGCTGTTAACACTCTTGAAAGCCAGTCCACTCAGAATGCCTATGGTCAGAATCAAGCTGACTACACCCCAAACTACTATCATCCGGGTTGGCATGATTGTCCAAGCTTTTCATGGGACAACAATCAAGATCAATGCTATGATCCAAATCTCTCATACCATTCAGAATTTGTGTACCAACCTCCACCATACCATGAGAATACATCTAATTTGGAGGAGATTCTTCCCATGTACCTTGAGCAACTAAATTCATTACGGAACCTCGAGAACCAAATGGCACAACTTGTCGAGGTTGTGCTTATTCACCCGCAGAGCACCTTACCTTGCATTACACAAATTAACCCTATAGAGGAAGGTGAAGAGCAATGTATGGTGAATTCGCATAGATGTGACAAAGAGGAAAGAAAGAGGGAGGAGCTAATGACTTGGAACATATCTCATATCTGTCAAAATGAGGTTAGGTTGGCAAATCTGCAAGCTTCAGTGCAGAGCATCATGAACTATGTTGCCAATACTTACATTATTCACCCGCAAAACACCTTACCTAGCGATACAGAGATTGACCCTATGGAGGAAGGTGAAAAGCAGTGCATGGTGGATGAACATGGAAGTGGCGAGGAGTTGCACGAAGCTATTGAAGAAAATTTTGAGAGTGTACATCCTATTGTGGATGTTGATTCTGAGATTGATGAGACGAGGAGCATGAATGGGGATTATGAAAATGAAATTGAAGATCAAGAAGTCACATTTATGGTTTTCAAACCAATCGAGCACCCATTGGTTCATGAAGAATGTCTTCATGTTGATCTTAATAGAAGGGCAATAATGGATAATATGGATGAGGAAAGCTGCTTCTTGCCACTAGTTGAAATTAAGTTTGAGGGTCACCAATCAGACATGCACGCCATGCAAATCAAAGAAACAACAGCGAGGCGGCATGCTATGGTCATTTTTACAATTGAGCCGGACTAAAAGGAAATGAAGGAGTCGGGCTAACGACTATAAACCAAGCGCTTCTTGGGAGGCAACCCAAGTTTACTGTTTTGCTTTTATTTTTGTTTGATTGCATTTTAGTCGTTTAATTGCATTTTAATTTCTTTAGTCATCTGCTTTCAGGTACGCTCCCAACTTAGAGGTATTGAAAGATGATACCAATGGCGCTTGACACGTTCTCAGGGAAGTCTTCTATTTTAATTTTTCCTATATTAGACATTGAGGACAATGTCAAATTTAAGTTTGGGGGTAGTACTTAGTATTTGCGTATTTATGTGTTTTTAATTTAGTATTTGTGTGTTTTAAGTATGTTTTTCATATTAAAAAAAATTATTTATTTTTAGGTTGCGTCCCTTGAGCATTGTTTTAATTTGATTTGAACTATAATCCATGGTCAATGATAATAGCTTGTTTGGAGAGAATCTAACTCATGAGAAGTAGACAATTGTTGCTTAGTCTTTGTGCTTATCGTTTATTAGTTATTATTTTACTTATGCGTCCTTTCACTTTTATGCACTTACCCATGAGTATTAAGCTAGTTGTATGCTTAGAGAAGGCTTTTATAACCGAATGCTTGTGGGAGATATCTATAAGCTCTAGAACTCGTTTAAACATCACTTGAAGCAAGGTGTCCAAGTTCGTTTAGTTTGATGTGTTGGTCATGTGGTGAGTTGAGATGGAGCGTAAAACGCACTCACTCACAATCACATGCTTAGGGGAGATAGAGCGTAAGACGCACTCTCTTATATATTGAAGAAAAAGAAAAGATAGCTATATTGCAAATCTTGCGGTAGGTTGAGATGAAGTGTAAAACGCACTCGTCCATAAGAGCGGGCTTAGGTTGAAATGGAGCATAAAATGCGCTCGCCTAAAGTCCTTTGATCTCAAAATTTTTGGAAATTTGTGATTTGTATACATTTGCGGTGAGTGATGTGTCAAGCATGTTATTTTTGAAGTTTATTTTGATTTCTTTCATAAGGTAATGTGGTTGCATAAGTTCATCCGAGCTATAATTGATTTAGTGTTATTGGGTACTCACACACACACGGAAGGGGCCTTAAGCAAGTTATGACTAGCTAATTGAAATTTTAGATTTGCAACGCTTTGTTTGTTCTCTTGAGTTCCATGTGTTGATGCCTTTGAGACCATTGTCGGCTTATTAATTCATTGCTCAAGTTAGGTTATATTAGAAGTGTTTGAATTGTGTAGTTTAGGTTTGTTTTGCTTGAGGACAAATAAAGATTTAAGTTTGGGGGTATTTGATGAGTGTGTTTTATACACACAATTTGGATACTTTTGACCTTGATAATTTGCAAGTCTTTGGGTACTTTATGTGGTTTTATTGTATTTTTATCTTATTTTAAGATATTGTGGTTTTATATTGCTTTTATATATTTTGTATTGTTTTTATGTGTTTTTACTTAGTTTTGTAGGAAATAGAGCAAAAGCTACTTGAACGCCAACGCTTGGGTGCCTTGTTTGCCATTTTTGAGCTTCCGATTGACATAACAGCTGCTTGTAGCTCAATATCAACCATGATCCAATTCGTATCTCTCAAAACTCAAAGAATGAAAGTTGTAGATATTCTCCTTAGCTTTCCGGAACATCTTGAATCATCCTAATGCGAGTTTGTATGAGGCAGTTATTGTAAAACCCTGAAGTTTTTAAAGGCACAGGTATAATTATTCTAGTCAGATTTCATATATGAATTTTAGGTATAAATTTTTTTTTATTATTTATTTAGTTTCATTGGCTATTGTGACATATATATTTTTATATATTTATGGTTGCAAGTTAAGATTTTGTGGGATGGAATCCTAGAATAATTGGGTTGATATTATTAATTAGCTTACAGGTTATTAAAATAGTTTAAAGGGGTTAAAATTATTTTAATTCTAAAACCTTAAGTTAATTATAATACTGCCTATATTATTTAATGGGGTTATCTGTATTTATTTTTAGGGAATTATTTTATTATTTTATGGGTTATTAAAATAATTTAAGGGATTAAATTATTTTAATATTTAAACCCTAGATTAATTATATTATTCCCTCTACTTGATTAATGAGTGGTTTATTTATATTGAGACTCTTTAATTAAGTAGTAGAATATTATAGGTTATTAAAATAATTTAGTAGTATAAATTATTTTAATAATGTACCTTAAAGAAAAATAATATAATCTCCTAATGGGTTTATAATGGTGTATGTGAAGGGGGATTTTAATTCCTTCTTATTGGGTAATTATTAATAATACTCATGAGGGATTTATATTAAATCAAAAGAGAACCATTGTCCTGCCAAACACAGCCTTAGGCTTAATTTTTCTCCTCATACCCGACTGAAGCAAGAGGTGGCCAAGGCGTGGGTTGGAGGGCTGATGATTCATGAGAAATTTAAGCAGGAGCTGGCGAGATTGAGAGAAATCATGAATAGATTTTTGCTTCTACCGAATGAGAAGATAGTTTATACACAAAAGGAAAGAGAGAGAGACTCGGCTGAAACTCATGAGTTGGGACTCGGCTGTTTCGCGTGGAAAGGGGTTGGAGATTGTTGATTCGTGTGGGGAGAAGAAGGAAGGACTTGGAATTGCTGTATTAAGAATCGAATTTGCTTCAGGTATGCTCGAATTCCTTAATTAGGGCTCAAATTAGGTAATTTCTGAATTAGGGTTTAAATTAGTAATGGCTTTTGAGATTAAAAGCTTCAATCGGTAATCGTATTAATGAATTTGGCCGTGTAATTGGATTGAGAAATTGTTGTTTCATGTTAGGGCTTTAATCTCAAATAAGTTTTATAATTTGGGAATTCTTGATTAAGATGTTGATTTTATTTTTTTTCTTTTTCTTTTCTTCTTTCGGTAAAGGGACTTATTCTGCTATGTGTTTAATTTGGTTAATTTGCTAAATTTTGGGTGATACTAATGCATCAAGTTGATTTAGTTCTTGATGGTGTGGGTTAGTAAATGGTATAACTGGGGTTTCTATCAATGTGAAACTGTTATTTGCTTAATGGGTTAACAGTGGATAGAATAGATGTTATTATAATAGAATTTCTTTTGTGGTAAACAAATGACAGATTATTAATGAAATACAAAGCTTTGCTTTCAAGAATTATGGTAAGAAGTTCATCAACTGGTTATAAATGGATTTCTTTTAAACTTCTTTGTGGACTGAAATTTGGTGGAAGGAGTTAGAATTGAAATAGAAATCTAATTCCTTATATCTTATATTTGATAAAAATTTTAAATAAACTGTTAAAGGTTTATTACATGATGTGGGCTGTTTTGATTAAATTGTGAAGTTTGGCATTTTTATGTTCTAAACCAGGTATATAAGATATATATCTACCAATTACACAGGTAATCATGCATATTCTTGAAGGTATAGGACTGCGATATGTTATTAATACCAATACATGCTTAAAATGCCTAATATGTAATATCATGTATTGGGAGTTAGAAATAAAAGAAATTGGTATGTATTGTGATGTGAATTGATTGTTATGGACTGAGGTAGAACCGTGGAGACTAGTTGTTGTTGTGCGGAGCAATAAGGATGGCGGAGATGGAATTAAAGCGTAAACCAAACCCGTAGAAATCAGTCCATAACAATAACGCGCGCGATATATTCGTATAATGGCCTAAAAGAGCCATTTTAGTTTAAAACCCAAAATGTGGCGAAGTCGAAACCCAAGTTGAATTCGTATATTCGAACTATTATTAACTTAATAGCCTCATGAAGTTAAACCGTGACAAAACGTATTTTAACCGGAAAATGAAAATTTTTAACTTAGTGCGCCTATTTTTTTTTTTCTTCGCACAAATTGAACTGATTTCGAACCTGAAATTGGTGATTAATATTTGTTTTAAACTAGTCTACTATAGTGTCTATAAGGTATTCGAACGTGATTTCTATCGTGCGTACGTATTAGAAGTTATAATTAGCTACGCGACTAGGGAAGTAGGGGGCTGCTGTGTGTGCAGCAGCTGCATGCACAGTAATGTGCAGCAGCGTGCGACACAACAGCATCATGTGGATGACTAGATGCTAGCAGTAGCACGTGGAAGATAGCAACAGCCCATAAGCCATAACAGGCCACAGCGGGCACCTTACTAGTAGTAATGTAGCAACTTTGTGCAAACTCATGCGTGCTAGCAACACGTCGCACACAGCGTGTAACAAACCAACGGAAACATCCGCGGCAAAGCCAACAGGATGATTTTAGTAATCAAGTTAAGTTGCATAGCTCGTTTAGTTGTTACAGCTGTTGTAACATGTTAAAACATGGTTGCATCACCTATAACATACCTAAGGTTCATAATGATTGAACTAGAAAGCTAAGAAATGAAGTTATACAAAAGAAAGTAGCAGAAGTAAAGGCTGCTGCCTATTAGCAGCAGTAAGTGGCAGCGAATAGCTGCCATAGCAGTTTTGAATAGACTATTTTAGCCTCATGATGCAAATTTAAGAATTTAGCTATAATGGTTGGTGTAAATTTTTTTTTTTTAATAATTAGGTATATATATAAAATCTATATTAAATTTACAATTCTTTATAATTGTATTAAGAGCATAGATATAGTGTATCTAGAGGGCTGCTTTGGCAATATATTAGAATGTGTTAATTTTTTTTAACGCATTAACCTATAAGAATAAATTTATAAAATGAGTTGGTAACTATAGTTTCCCTATTTGATTTATAACTACGCTCAATACACAAGATACGCTATAAATTCACCTTGAATATCTAAGTTAGATATAAAAGAATGAGGTACCCATGTAATTAAATTACAAGTGGTATATAAATTGAAAGTGCGTAGTATTCATGAACTAAGTTAACGTCAAATTTATTAAAACAATTATAACTGTCGGGAGTAATAGATTAGGTGTTTTTGAAAAGAATATATGAATTTTTCAAAAACATCAAGAATGAAAGCTAAATGACTAGTTTTCAAACTTTAAGCTTATAAACCTCAAAATTCCTAATATTTGGAATTTAGTAATGAACAACCTATAATTTTTTTTTTAAGTATTCTAATAGTAGAGTAATAAGGTGCTCTTATCAAAATCAAACCCAATAGTAGTCGATAAAAGGTTGGGCCATAACATGGATGAGGTATTTGAAAAATGTGTTTAAATATATATCCATAATATATTTATGTGATATTCACTCCTATACTTGAATCGCTATAATATATAGTTATCCTACTTCATATATTTATATATATGTGTAGGATCCACAGGATTGGACTAGCGGAATTTTTATCAATACTTAAACAACAGGCAAGTATCTAAACACCAATTCTCTCTAAGTCAATCAAGTAAGTTGACTTGATCATATTAAGGTAAGTTCATATTTTTATACATAAAGTGATAAAAAGGAATTAAATCCTTTTTATTCCAATCAGCTTCACAAGATTGGTGAGATTTTTATTTTGCATATTATAATGATATCTGATATGCATGAACTGTTTAAAAAGAGTCCAAGCCAATTGTTTGGGCTGGACTAAACTTATAACATTTCTATTCTTTTATCGAAATGTTATTGTGGTTCAACTATATTAATTATTGTTTGAATTCTAAGCTGAGTATGAACAATTTCCGATATAGGAATATATTTTTGAAATCCGCTTCAAGGGCGGTACAGACTTGTAGCACTTTATGAGTGTGAGGAGTGAACCTAATGGTGGTTCACAAATAGCAGTGTTGATCAACGCAGGGCATATCGGGCTGATTACCCACCATGCCCGTAAGTTCAGACGGTTCGCAAAAGAAACTTTGCTTGGAACCTTTTCAATAAAATTGAAACTATTGTTCATAGTTTGTATAACTACTCAGCGTATTCTTTAATGATAATGGTTATCATGAGTTGGTTTCAGTTCATATTACTTAACAGCTCATTCTACTATTGAAGTACACTCCATTGAAAACATTTATTCTTTCATACTTTATAGTCATATATTACTTGTTGAGCACTTTTATGCTCATTCTTGCTTTGTCTATAAATGTTTTCAGAGCACCCGGAGTATACTGCAGGGTTAGCAGGAAACAAAGGCAAAGGAAAAGCCGCAGATTAAAGTTTATTGCTTCCTGTAATAGATAGTTAAATGTTTGTATATATTTAATTATCATGTTAGGTAGTTAAGGTTATGTACCTTGGGATTTGAGACTCTGATGTAATACTTTTATATAAGTTTTGGTATTTACTTTTAGTTATGCTTTGGATATCGTGGTGCGCACTAAATAAGGGTTGCAAGTACCTGAATTTGGGGGCGTCACAGGTTGGTATCAGAGCTTTAAGTTAGAAACCTTAGGAGGGAACCTTGGGTTATAACTTTAGGTAGTAAGACTGCTGTTAAGCTTTAGACTCATGTAGAGTCGACTCAGTGATGAAATATGGAGGTTCATCATAGGTCTTAATAAAAGATAATTAATACCTGTCTGTTAACTGTTAATTGTATTAGTTTAACTGTCTTATATTATGACCAGGTTATTTATTAGGCATTAATTGAGTTTTTGTTGGTTATGAGTAGATGGCAGGAGTCATAGGACAACCAGTGCAGGTGGAGGAGCATAATGCTCCTTATTACCAATTAATGCAGAGATCCTGATTATTGACTCCGATACTGATGAGGAGGAGGATCCTATTGAGATAATAGATCCAGAGACCAATGCTCAAGAGGATGCTACTCAGCAGCAGAATACATTAGCACAGATGGAGCATTTGATTCAGCATCTAGCTGACCAGAATACCCAGCTGACTACTAGTCTGCAAACAGCAGAGGCTAGGATTCATAATTTGGAGGGGCAGTTGGAGGAGCTTTAGGTTGATTACCACGGACTTAATAATATTAGGACTGTGGGGATTCAGCGTCAGGAAGCCTCCGACCTGTATATACAGTTTCTGGAAGCGAAGCTGAGAGAGTATACTAGAAGGATGGAGTTGATGTCAAGGGCATACTCTACCTCCATTCAGCGAGTCCAGACGGCAGTCTGGAATTACCCACAGGAGACAGGACAACTTCCATATTCCATCTCACGAGCTAGAGTTATTGTCATATCTGAGATAGAGAGGATTGGATCCCTGTCTGTGGATCAGGGTCAGCTTTGAGTTGGTTAGGTCTGAGAGTCTGTTGTACATAGTATCCAGGTTTTGAGATGGTTGTATATAGGTTGTGTTAGTACTGATTTGATGTTACCCACTTTTGGGAGCGGTAAGGAGTTAGATTCCTACTGCAGAGTACATTTTTGTGTATAGCACTCTTTTTGTAAGAGTTGGGTAGCATCATATGCATGCTGGTGTCAGCTAAGATATAGTGGATATAAAGTTGCAGGTTGTATATAAACATGTTTAATAGATATAACTGGTATTATCTATGTTGGTGGTGTATATTTATTGTTGTTTTCTTATTTGTTCTACTGTTTTAAAGTTATAAGAATAAGGTAATAATTAAATTGTGATTAAACAGAGAATGCTGCCTAGAGGTAGAGGTAGAGGTAGGGGTCGTGGTAGACCGCCCTCATAATAGATATCGGGACGAGGAGTCCAGTAATGATATGAATGATGATAGAAATGAAAATCAAGAGAATCTGATGCATCATTTTTATGGAATATATGATGGGGGCTTTTCAAAATAGAAATCAACCACCCCAGGCTAATATACCACCACCAGTAGCACATATGGCTAATTTCAAAGATTTTAAAAGTACGGGACCTCTAGAGTTCAGAGGGGCTAAAGAACCGATTGAAGCTCAGTCTTGGATTCGGGAGATAGAAAAAGCTTTTGAGGTAGCAAGGGTAAGTGAAGAACAGAAAACTGCGTTTGCGGCATATATGCTAAAAGGGGAAGCTAACTTTTGGTGGGAAGCAAACAAAGCCCGAGTAGGTGCTGGGGTAATACCGTGGGAAAAATTTAAAGAAATTTTCCTTGAAAATTACTTTTCCTCCAGGAATGCAAAGTTTAATGGAAGTTCGTTTTCTAGAACTGAAACAAGATGATATGTCTGGTGTCAGAATATGCGGCAAAGTTTAACGAGTTAGCTCGATTTGCTCCACATCAGGTGGACACCGAAGCAAGAAAGGCTAGGCGCTTTGAGTTGGGTTTAAGGCCCTGGATCTATAATAAACTGTCAGTACTGCAGATTGGGTCATTCAGTGCCATCCTTGAAAAAGCGATTATAGCTGAAGGTGGAAATGAAGTCATGGGTTACAACAAAAATAAGAAGAACAAGGGAAATATAGATGGCTCAGATAAAACCGAAGGAACAAGCGGGGGATCAAAGAAGAGAAAATGGAATAACTTTGGAAATGCGGGTAAGTTTCAGCAAAAATCAGATGAAATCAAACATAGAAGCCTGCAAGAACTGTGGAAGAAAATCATTCTGGAGAGTGTATGAAAGGGAAATCAGTCTGCTATAAATGTGGACAAGAGGGTCACATCTCTCCAAATTGTACAAGTACAAAGAAACATTCGGGGGGTGTTTTATCTGTGGATCAGAAAACCATTTTGCCAAGAATTGTCCCAAGAAAAGATCAGAGGGAGGAAGTAATATTAAGAATAATAATAACAACAAAGCACCTGCAACAGGTATAACCACTCCAAGCATAGCCAACTGCTAAAACGTTCAACATGACGGCTAAAGATGGCAATGACGTCAAAGGAGGGGGGGGTTTCAGGTATTGTTCCAATCAAACAATATAAATGCTTATGTGTTGTTTGATTCTGGAGCAACCTGTTCTTTTGCATCTTCTGATTTTGTTAAGTGTTTAGATGTGCCTTTATCAAACTTAGATATGCCTCTAAACATTGAAATTGCAAATAAAGAAATCGTTCCTGTAGAGCATGTCTACAAGAATTGATTGTATTGAAATAGGAGGATGTGAGTTAATGGTAGAAAATGACAGATCACCATTGTGTTGGGATGAAGTCGGTGAACGTCAAATGCTAGGACCTGAACTGATACAACAAACTGTGGATATAGTTAAAATTAAAAGGATGCGATTAGTTACTTGCCCAGGATCGTCAAAAAAAAAATATGCTGATCAAACACAGGCAGAAGAGAGATTTTGAAGTGGGGTCGCATGTTTTCCTGAAAGTATCTCCTTGGAAAGGAAAAAGTTAGATTTGGTAAAAAGGGAAAAACTAAGTCCTCGTTTTCATTGGACCCTTCGAGGTTTTAAGAAAAGTGGGTGAGGTAGCATATGAAATCGCCTTACCTCCGGATTTGGAACATGTACATAATGTTTTTCACGTGTCAGTTCTTACGAGCATATAAACCAGACTATAAAACATTGTGATAGATTTCGAAACCGATACAGTTCGAAAAAGATTTGACCTATGAAGAGGTTCCTATTCAAATATTGGATAGAAAAGATCAAGTTTTGCGCAATAAGACAATACCTTCGGTAAAGGTCTTATGAAAAAACCACAATGGTAGAAGAGGCAACCTGGGAGTTGGAGGATAAAATGCGACAGAATTATCCTCACCTCTTCGAGTAATATGATCTTGGCGATTCCCGAGGACGTAATCTTTATAAGAGGGGAAAGATTGTAAAACCCTGAAGTTTTTAAAGGCACAGGTATAATTTATTCTAGTCAGATTTCATATATGAATTTTAGGTATAAAAATTTTTTTTTTTATTATTTATTTAGTTTTCATTGGCTATTGTGACATATATATTTTTATATATATATGGTTGCAAGTTAAGATTTTGTGGGATGGGAATCCTAGAATAATTGGGTTGATATTATTAATTAGCTTACAGGTTATTAAAATAGTTTAAAGGGGTTAAAATTATTTTAATTCTAAAACCTTAAGTTAATTATAATACTGCCTATATTATTTAATGGGGTTATCTGTATTTATTTTTAGGGAATTATTTTATTATTTTATGGGTTATTAAAATAATTGAAGGGATTAAATTATTTTAATATTTAAACCCTAGATTTAATTAATATTATTCCCCTCTACTTGATTAATGAGTGGTTTATTTATATTGAGGACTCTTTAATTAAGTAGTAGAATATTATAGGTTATTAAAATAATTTAGTAGTATAAATTATTTTAATAATGTACCTTAAAGAAAAAATAATATAATCTCCTAATGGGTTTATAATGGTATATGTGAAGGGGTTTTTAATTCCTTCTTATTGGGTAATTATTAATAATTACTCATGAGGGATTTATATTAAATCAAAAGAGAACCATTGTCCTGCCAAACACAGCCTTAGGCTTAATTTTTCTCCTCATACCCGACTTGAAGCAAGAGGTGGCCAAGGCGTGGGTTGGAGGGCTGATGATTCATGAGAAATTTAAGCAGGAGCTGGCGATGATTGAGAGAAATCATGAATAGATTTTTGCTTCTACCGAATGAGAAGATAGTTTATACACAAAAGGAAAGAGAGAGAGACTCGGCTGAAACTCCTGAGTTGGGACTCGGCTGTTTCGCGTGGAAAGGGGTGGGAGATTGTTGATTCGTGTGGGGAGAAGAAGGAAGGACTTGGAATTTGCTGTATTAAGAAATCGAATTTGCTTCAAGTATGCTCGAATTCCTTAATTAGGGCTCAAATTAGGTAATTTCTGAATTAGGGTTTAAATTAGTAATGGCTTTTGAGATTAAAAGCTTCAATCGGTAATCGTATTAATGAATTTGGCCGTGTAATTGGATTGAGAAATTGTTGTTTCATGTTAGGGCTTTAATCTCAAATAAGTTTTATAATTTGGGAATTCTTGATTAAGATGTTGATTTTATTTTTTTTCTTTTTTCTTTTCTTCTTTCGGTAAAGGGACTTATTCTGCTATGTGTTTAATTTGGTTAATTTGCTAAATTTTGGGTGATACTAATGCATCAAGTTGATTTAGTTCTTGATGGTGTGGGTTAGTAAATGGTATAACTGGGGTTTCTATCAATGTGAAACTGTTATTTGCTTAATGGGTTAACAGTGGATAGAATAGATGTTATTATAATAGAATTTCTTTTGTGGTAAACAAATGACAGATTATTAATGAAATACAAAGCTTTGCTTTCAAGAATTATGGTAAGAAGTTCATCAACTGGTTATAAATGGATTTCTTTTAAAACTTCTTTGTGGACTGAAATTTGGTGGAAGGAGTTAGAATTGAAATAGAAATCTAATTCCTTATATCTTATATTTGATAAAAATTTTAAATAAACTGTTAAAGGTTTATTACATGATGTGGGCTGTTTTGATTAAATTGTGAAGTTTGGCATTTTTATGTTCTAAACCAGGTATATAAGATATATATCTACCCAATTACACAGGTATATCATGCATATTCTTGAAGGTATTAGGACTGCGATATGTTTATTAATACCAATTACATGCTTATTTTTAAATGCCTAATATGTAATATCATGTATTGGGAGTTAGAATATAAAAGAAATTGGTATGTATTGTGATGTGAATTGATTGTTATGGACTGAGGTAGAACCGTGAGAGACTAGTTGTTGTTGTGCGGAGCCAATAAGGATGGCGGAGATGGAATTAAAGCGTAAACCAAACCCGTAGAAATCAGTCCATAACAATAACGCGCGCGATATATTCGTATAATGGCCTAAAAGAGCCATTTTATGTTTAAAACCCAAAATGTGGCGAAAGTCGAAACCCAAGTTGGAATACGTATATTCGAACTATTATTAAACTTAATAGCCTCATGAAGTTAAACCGTGACAAAACGTATTTTTAACCGGGAAAAATGAAAATTTTTAACTTTAGTGCGCCTATTTTTTTTTTTCTTCGCACAAATTGAACTGATTTTCGAACCTGGAAATTGGTGATTAATATTTGTTTTTAAACTAGTCTACTATAGTGTTCTATAAGGTATTCGAACGTGATTTCTATCGTGCGTACGTATTAGAAGTTATAATTAGCTACGCGACTAGGGAAGTAGGGGGCTGCTGTGTGGTGCAGCAGCTGCATGCACAGTATATGTGCAGCAGCGTGCGACACAACAGCAGCAGGTGGATGACTAGATGCTAGCAGTAGCACGTGGAAGATAGCAACAAACCCATAAGCCATAAACAGGCCACAGCGGGCACCTTACTAGTAGTAATGTAGCAACTTTGTGCAAACTCATGCGTGCTAGCAACCCGTCGCACAACAGCGGTGTAACAAACCAACGGAAACATCCGCGGCAAAGCCAGCAGGATGATTTTAGTAATCAAGTTAAGTTGCATAGCTCGTTTAGTTGTTACAGCTGTTGTAACATGTTAAAAACATTGGTTTGCATCACCTATAACATACCTAAGGTTCATAATGATTGAACTAGAAAGGTAAGAAATGAAGTTATACAAAAGAAAGTAGCAGAAGTATAAGGCTGCTGCCATATTAGCAGCAGTAAGTGGCAGCGAATAGCTGCCATAGCAGTTTTGAATAGACTATTTTTAGCCTCATGATGCAAATTTAAGAATTTAGCTATAATGGTTGGTGTAAATTTTTTTTTTTTAATAATTAGGTATATATAATAATAATCTATATTAAATTTACAATTCTTTATAATTGTATTAAGAGCATAGATATAGTGTATCTAGAGGGCTGCTTTGGCAATATATTAGAATGTGTTAATTTTTTTTAACGCATTAACCTATAAGAATAAAATTTATAAAATGAGTTGGTAACTATAGTTTTCCCTATTTGATTTTATAACTACGCTCAATACACAAGATACGCTATAAATTCACCTTGAATATCTAAGTTAGATATAAAAGAATGAGGTACCCATGTAATTAAATTACAAGTGGTATATAAATTGAAAGTGCGTAGTATTCATGAAACTAAGTTAACGTCAAATTTATTAAAACAATTATAACTGTCGGGAGTAATAGATTAGGTGTTTTTGAAAAGAATATATGAATTTTTCAAAAACATCAAGAATGAAAGCTAAATGACTAGTTTTCAAACTTTAAGCTTATAAACCTCAAAATTCCTAATATTTGGAATTTAGTAATGAACAACCTATAATTTTTTTTTTAAGTATTCTAATAGTAGAGTAATAAGGTGCTCTTATCAAAATCAAACCCAATAGTAGTCGATAAAAGGTTGGGCCATAACATGGATGAGGTATTTGAAAAATGTGTTTAAATATATATCCATAATATATTTATGTGATATTCACTCCTATACTTGAATCGCTATAATATATAGTTATCCTACTTCATATATTTATATATATGTGTAGGATCCACAGGATTGGACTAGCGGAATTTTTATCAATACTTAAACAACAGGCAAGTATCTAAACACCAATTCTCTCTAAGTCAATCAAGTAAGTTGACTTGATCATATTAAGGTAAGTTCATATTTTTATACATAAAGTGATAAAAAGGAATTAAATCCTTTTTATTCCAAATCAGCTTCACAAGATTGGTGAGATTTTTATTTTGCATATTATAATGATATCTGATATGCATGAACTGTTTAAAAAGAGTCCAAGCCAATTGTTTGGGCTGGACTAAACTTATAACATTTCTATTCTTTTATCGAAATGTTATTGTGGTTCAACTATATTAATTATTGTTTGAATTCTAAGCTGAGTATGAACAATTTCCGATATAGGAATATATTTTTGAAATCCGCTTCAAGGGCGGTACAGACTTGTAGCACTTTATGAGTGTGAGGAGTGAACCTAATGGTGGTTCACAAATAGCAGTGTTGATCAACGGCAGGGCATATCGGGCTGATCACACCACCATGCCCGTAAGTTCAGACTGGACGGTTCGCAAAAGAAACTTTGCTTGGAACCTTTTCAATAAAATTGAAACTATTGTTCATAGTTTGTATAACTACTCAGCGTATTCTTTAATGATAATGGTTATCATGAGTTGGTTTCAGTTCATATTACTTAACAGCTCATTCTACTATTGAAGTACACTCCATTGAAAACATTTATTCTTTCATACTTTATAGTCATATATTACTTGTTGAGCACTTTTATGCTCATTCTTGCTTTGTCTATAAATGTTTTCAGAGCACCCGGAGTATACTACAGGGTTAGCAGGAAACAAAGGCAAAGGAAAAGCCGCAGATTAAAGTTTATTGCTTCCTATAATAGATAGTTAAATGTTTGTATATATTTAATTATCATGTTAGGTAGTTAAGGTTATGTACCTTGGGATTTGAGACTCTGATGTAATACTTTTATATAAGTTTGGTATTTACTTTTAGTTATGCTTTGGATATCGTGCGCACTAAATAAGGGTTGCAAGTACCTGAATTTGGGGGCGTCACAGTTATGGTCGTTTTACCAACGGATTTAGCATGAGTTTTACACAGCGGCCACTTTGAGCTCAATTGTGACACCCCCAAATCCGGGTACTTCATTCCCACAGAATTTGGTGTTCACTATCCAAATAAATCACATCTAACTACCCATAAATAGGAAAATTAACTGAAATTCATAACTGAAACACAAATCCTCCCATTAAAGGGTTACAACTGTAGACACCCAAATTTTGCGTTTCCTTCTACTAACCATGACAGGAGGGCGAAATCGTCAATTGAACCAGCTTGCGGGAGCAAAGGAGCGGACACAAGGGCGAGTGCCCGGCCCCGCCGCAATGTTTTGGGCAAACCAAGTTTACGTGACAATACAGCCGCCCGATGCAGCCACTTCGGAAGCAGGTGGCACGTCTCCCGGAAGTTCCCGGACTGCGGAAGACGCGCCGGTCAGCGAAACCCGACGTTGCGGTACGAAAATCGAGGCGTGGCACGAAAATCGAGAAAGTCAAGCCCGCCAGCCGCGGATAGATCTGCGGCCAAGTGGGTGCGCCAGCACGAAAACCGGGAAATCAGCACTCAGCAGCTGAGTGCGATGGGAGGCGTGCCAGCTGGCCAGCCGCAGATCCATCTGCGGCCAGCCGCAGATAGATCTGCGGCTGGCTCTGGCCAGCCTATTTAAGCCAGCTTCGGCAGCATACATACAGGGGGTTGAGCGAATTTTTGGAGAAGAAGAAAGAAAAACAGCAAACAGCAGCACGGATTTTGGAGAGAAAAATAGTAGATTTTGCAACAAAAATAGGAAGAAAAGAGAGGAAAAAGAGAGAAATTTTACTCCTTTAATTTTGATTGTATCAAATATATTTCTCATCCTATTCAAACACCAAGACTTCATCTTTTTGAGATCATTTTGCAAGGTAAAAATTCCTTTTGTTATAACAATTCGTATCCTCTTATTTGCTTAGATGGGATGTAATTTTATGTATATTGTTGAACAATCATGGATTATATGGATTATTAAGGAGGGTTCCATCGGAAACGAAATTTCTTCCTAATAACCCGAGGATATCCAATTGATAAAATTTCTAGCTTGTTTGTGATAAATTTATTGGGTGTAATATTTATTTAGATTGTCATTTCCGGATAATCATTATATATTAGATAAACCCGGGTTGGTTAGTTATGTAATATTCATTTTGTAGGCATGTATTAATCTCGTGTGAGCCTAGGAAAGCGACCCCGTGGTCCAAAATCCGATGATGGACATGTCTTGATGTATGTAGCGGGTAGGATGTAGCCTCCTTGTAACATGTAACCGTCGGGCCTTAAAAAACGACGCCAAAGCGAGAATCGGGTTTAAGGCCCCATATTAGTGGAACTTGTGATTGTAGGCGTTTGGGATTATTTTGATGGCTTACATGCCCATGAATAGCCCCAACGCATTTTAATGCTTGATTTGATTTACGACACGAAATTGATTTTCCAAAGCTAAATGAATAAGATTTTCATAAAATCAATCAAAGTAGGATATTAGAATCACGAGGTTAAAAAATGGGAAGTGCTAATGGATGTCGATTTCTATTTCAAACGAGAAAGTTAAAGAAAATCGTTTTCAAATATCATAAGGAATGATTTTGTCAAATAATTGACGTTTTATTAAAACCGTTGTGCATAGGGTTAAAGAGATTCTAGAAGTTGCCCATCGTTTGAGTTACGAAAGCAACGTATAGATCTCGATTCCTATTTTGGCGAAGGTTTTAAAACTCTTGTTTTTCATCAAAACGACACCTACTAATGAAAATCTCATAGTTTTGACAAATTAAAATCAAACCTTTCTCATAAAGCTTTCTCGTGTATGCCGGAAAAGACATTCCGAAGCATTCCTCAAAGTAAAACACGATTTTCCCTAAAAATCCAAATGATTCTTTCATACAAACTCACCACACAACATTCACATAAGCACACATACACACACAACGTACGCACACACACACACACATTTCATGAATTAAAGGATAGGAGAAGCATCAAGATTGCGGTAACCGTGTTCCACGGAAGTCGAGGGGTGCCTAACACCTTCCCCTCACTTAAACAAGCCCCCGAACTCTATGAATCTCGATTCGCAGACCAATTAATTCGGAGTCACATATGAGCCAGCGATTTATAAAACACGAAAATTCGGATGAGTTGGTACATCCATTTCAAATATACCAACTGGCGACTCTGGTTAATTGGCTCATCATAAACACGACCTTTCAAAACCCCGTCGACATCCATGCCGACCTTTTCCAAACGTCATCTAAACCAAAAGGCTAAAATTGGAAAAGACGAGAAGCGAGAGAACCCCCGGCGTCGACAGCTGGCGACTCTGCTGGGGATATTAGAGGGCTTAAGCCGCGTTCAAATCTTGATGCTAATTCTATCCTTTAAGAAATTTCATGAATATGTGTGTGCATGCGATATTTTGATCTTTTGTGTTGTGTGAATGCGTGTTTTGTCCAATGAATGAATGATTGAATGGAATGGCTTTACTTTAAAGAAATCATTTGCATACGGTGAGGACGATGAATGTGAATGTATGTTGAGAGAGTACCTCCTCCTGAGGCGAACCTGTCGGTTGCTTATTACTGGACTCGATGGGGCTGCTCCCCGGAGATGGCTCAGGAAACGCACCACTCAAATCCGCTCCAATCGAAAGGGCTCAAACGAGTAGATTGCGAAGATTTGGGAACCTTCAATGCCGAAAAGCCCGTGAGAGTAAACCCTAGGATAGGTCATCCTCAGAATAACCCAACGCAGGAAAAGTCTCTTCATGCCTTTTTACGTTTATATGTCTAAATGTCATGATCTCATTCAATATTCATACATCCCTTTTCTATGTCGAAAGAGATTACTAACCGCTGTGAATTGCAGGGAATAGTTGGGGAAGCATAAATAAAGTCATGTTTAGCATTTGTTATTGCACTAAAGGACTACTGACTTTCTCTTTTGCAGGGAAAGATTAAAAAACCCAAAAACACACAAAAAAAAATTACAGTTTTAGCATGCATCCATGTTTTCATTTCCCCAGGACTAAACTTCGAACCATTTGTCTCTGTAGGATTGCTCCTCAAACCCGTTCGCAGTCTAAGAAAGCCCAGGTCTCTACATCTGAAATGGCTGATCTTCCTAACCATAATTCCATATCTCGGGAGGAGTTTGATGATTTTAAAAGACAGATGATGGAAATGGCCACAATGTTAAAGGAACAATTCTTAATCAGACAGGATCCGGCAAACCAGGGATCGCATAATATTCCACCACCAGGGGATGACAAGAATCCTCCTAAAAAATATTGCAAACAACCTGGGTAAGGATGACCAACCCCGACTCAGGGACGAGCCAGTCATCCCAAAGGCCGTTCCCATACCTAGCAGGACAGTGATTACTATCCCCGAGGAGGGGGACAATGACGACCTTCGGAGAAAAATGAAATACATGGAGGAAACCATCCAATCTCTAAAGGGCATAGGCTCCCTGGGCAGGGTTAATTACTCGGATTTATGTGTTTTCCCCGGGGCCAGATATCCAGAAAAGTTCAAAGTTCCCGAGTTTGAAAAGTACAATGGAAAGGGAGACCCCTATACACACTTGAAAATATACATTGGAGAACTCGGGGCTTATGCGAAGACGAGGGGTTAAGAATGCAGCTATTTCAGAAAAGCTTAACAGGGGAGGCAAGAATATGGTAATGCCCCGCCTCGACAACGCCCGAATCCACAACTGGGAGGAATTGGCCCATACTTTCTTAACCCAATACAGCTTTCAGGCCCAGATGGCTCTTGACAGGTACCAAATGACAAAGGTTAAAAAACAGCCTAGGGAATCCTTTAGGGAATATGCGCAAAGATGGAGGGGCATGGCTGCCCAGGTAACTCCCCCGATGAGCGAATCAGAGATGGTAATGACCTTTGTAGACATTCAGGAGGCACCGTATTATGAGAGGGTCATCTCGGGGATTGGAAGACCTTTTGCAGAAATGATTAAACATGGAGAGATGGTTGACATGGGGTTGAAATCGGGTAAAATCCGGGATCTTACTGCTTTAGAAACTGCTGCCGAGCAAATACAGAATGGAAACTATGGCAGCACTTCCCGGAGAATCCAAAAGAGGAAGGAAGAGGATGTTTCCCTCATCCTACAAGGGTCGTCCAGTAAAGCAGAAAGCCATCTTCCGGTACAGGCACAGAGGGGAGGGCCACCCCGACAGCCCAATTTCTCAGATCAAAGAGCAGAGGGGCGAAGAAGATATGAGGCCTCGACAAAACCGAGTATTCACCCCGCTCGGGGAGCCGCTTGAAACGAGTATTAGCGGTATTAGTAGCCCAAAAGAAGATTGTTGGTTTGGCACCCCCGAGTGACCCAAAGGGTAGAAGGTTTGACCCGAGCAAGCGGTGTGCATACCACTCCAGTTCCCCTGGCCATGATACACAGGATTGCTGGACGTTAAAGCATCGAATCCAAAACCTGATTGACAGTGGAGAGATTGTGGTGGAACAGCCGGACTCCCCGAATGTTAAGGCAAATCCCCTGCCAAGACATGATGGGGGGGGAGTCAATGCGACGGAGGCAAATGAGGCGGGGGAGCCGCCAAGGTTGAACTATGTGCAGAAAGTTGAGGAGATGATAAATGTGATACATGACCATGGGAGTGCGAGGGTAACGCCCATCAAGTTGATAGGGGTAAGTACGAATAACATAGAGGGACCTATCAAGTTGACAGCTCCGAGGCCCATCATTTTTGCTGCAAGGCCACAACTCCCTATCAGTAGTCTGAAGACTGTACCCTGGAATTACGGGGAATACCCGAGGAAAAGCGGCCAGTTGTGCTTTCCGTGACGACCAAGGGGAACCCCTTATATCTTCCCGGGCGAGTCCTTGAGAGCCAAAAGAGAAAAAATGAAGAGGTCTCCGAGGAAAGGGCCATAGAGTTTTTGAAAAGGATGGATCACCCAGAAACGAGGGGGATCCAGATTTTAAATGAGGAATCAACCCTAACATCAGTCATGGACTTGGTGTTGTCATCCAGTGAGCATTGCAAAACCCTGATGAAGGTTCTGGAGGAGGCATTTGTGCCCAAAGAGATCAGTGAGGAGGATTTCGGCCAGCTGGTAGGCCACTTATTGGAAACCGATGCAAATATCCTTTACAGATGAGGACATTCCCGAAGAGGGAAGGGGGCACCGAAAACCGCTACACATTGCAGTAATCTCCTCAGGATATGTCATGAATGGGGTACTGATCGACGGGGGATCGGCATTGACTATATGTCCTCTCAGTACGCTGACGAAAAATGAACATCAGTCCCAAGCGCCTCCGGGCCAGTCATGTGGGTGGTTCGGGCTTTTGACGGATCCCGGAGGGGATACCATCGGAGAGATAGAATTGCCAGTGGAGATAGGGCCCTGTACTTTTGATATATCCTTCCAAGTCCTAGATATTACGGCAAGCTACAACCTGCTGTTTAGGGAGGCCGTGGATACACATGGCCGGGGCAGTTCCCTCCACGCTCCACCAACAAATCAAGTTGATCATCGATGGGAATCTGGTAACAATCTCGGCCGAATGTGATGACCCTTCTCCTCCCAGGAGTGGCCTACCAGTAATCAATGTGGATGAGTCAGCGGCGCCTGCCAGCTTTCAAGCACTAGAGATTAAGCACTCCCCATTATAGATGCCTGGGAGCTCCAGCTGTGAAACCAAGGGTCTCTCCGGAACTCACCTTTGTGGCAAAGGGAAATGATTTAAAATGAACTTCCAACCTGGACAGGGACTAAGGGAAAAAGCAGTCAGGGAATCACCGAGCCCATCCACCTACCACAGCAGATAGGCAAAGCAGGATTGGGATACCATGTGGGCGCAGTGCGGGGACACCGTCAGGGTGCGACTCCGATTCGACTAGTTGGCAGTCCAGTGACCAAAGTCGACAATAAGCAGGGGATCAGCGGACCTGTGATTGGGGCAGGGAATGAAGAGTTAACCCCCACAAACGTAATGAGTCGGCCCGGAGGGAAAGTTTCCTGCAGGAGGTCGCAAAGGAGTTTGAAACCAAATGTTATATCCCCGTACAATCAACAAGCAGTAAGGAGGGGACGAATGTTTATCGCGCCACCGTGAGCCCAACAGGTTGTGCCTGTCATCGATTGGGCAGGGCTGATTATTCCTGGAAAAGATATGGAGAAGGATTCAGGCGACGTATCCGTAATCATCGGGGAGGTGTCCGATGTGAGGCCCTCCTTTATCCAGATCCAGCGCATTCCAGCTCGACATGACCATAGCGACAATTGGACCCAGAAAACCCCGTGATTATCCAAACAGGGTAAAACCTCACGTCAGGGTGATTGACCCCAGATGATTGGGGGAAATGAAGAAAGTTTTATTTTTGTTTGTTGCTTTTAAATTCTGCATCATATATGTCGTTTTCTTCTTGTTATTTGAAAATGCAGATCATCGTGAAAAAATGATTTTATATTATGACAAGTATTTTGTGTTTTTCACAATGGTCAGGTGTACTCAATTTGAGTAATCCTTTGCCTAACAAATGGTCTTTCAAATTTTGAATGATGATTATGATTTTTTTTTGACATTGAGCTGATTTTCGATTTAATGGGCATTGAACAAGACGAGACAGATTAACGACGACTCCGCACCTGATGAGAATATCAAAAGGATGGGGGTCCGAAGATAAAACTCCCAAACCCAATTTGGCAAAACCCCCCCAAACCAATCACTATAGATATCGTGAAACACCCTGACAATCCAAAAGAACTCAAGATAGGGACAGACCTTACCCCCAGCCAAAAGGCAGAAAATAATTGAGTTACTAAGCCCAATAATGAGGATGTCCTTTGGCCTGGGTCGCACGAGGATATGATCGGATTGGTCCACCGACCATTGTGGTGCACCGGTTTTACCCATCAAAGGAGGGTTTCAAGGCCTGTCAATCAGAAAACTAAGATAAGTTTGAAACCTGAGTGGAGTTTTAAAAATGGTGAAGGAAGAGATCATCAAACAATTCAGGGCGGGAATCATTATGGTGTCCACTTACCCGGAATGGCTATCCCAATGTGGGTCCCAGTGGCTAAACCTGGAGGAAAGGTGATGGGTATGCGTAGACTACAGAGATCTAAACAAGGCCCAGTCTCAAGGATAACTTCCCGTGCCTTTCATACACATCCGTGGTAGATAACACAGGCCCATGTAACTTGTAAATAGATAATTCCATGTTGTGGATTGCTTTGGCGGGATATCATCAGGATAATGGTGGCGGAAGGAAGACCGGGAAAAGACTCCGCATTCATCACCCCTTGGGGCACTTTTACTGCTATAGACGACTGGCTTTCGGTCTCACAAATGCAGGGCTACTTATCAGAGAAGCCTATGATGGCCCTTGTTCCACGATATGATGCCACAAGGAGATAGAGGTCTACAGTGGGATGACATTCATTGTGAAATCGAAGGTAGAATCTGGATCATATAACTCATCCTCAAAAAGCTATTCGATCGGCTCAGAAAGTATAATTTGAAACTCAATCCAGCCAAGTGCGCTTGATTCGGAGTTACAGGTCGGGCAAGCTCTTTGGGTTTCCTGGTTAGTGATCGGGGCATTGGAAAGTTGGAACCCAGCCAATAGAGATTAATAGGGCACTATCGTGGAGATGGCCAGCACCCCCACAACGGAAAAGGAGATAAGCAGGATTCACTGGGGAGAATAAACTTCATCAGACCGTTTTATATTCTCCCCACTTTGACGACTTAACAGTGGTGAGCCCATTTTCAAACTGTTAAGAAAAGAAATGGGGTTTGGCCCAAGAGGTGGAATGAGCAATGGTCAGAAGGTCTTTTTCAGACCATTAAAAAGGCAGTTGACTGAAAGCAAACCAGTTCTGGTACCCATACCCGAAGGATGGGATCCCTCCTGTTTATGTATATATCGGTAAATGCCATCGCGATGGGATGTATGTTGGGACAGAAAAATGAGGCGGGAAAAGAGCAGGCCATCTATTACCTCAGCAAAAGATTTAGCCAATGTGAGCAGAATTACACTCCCATTGAGAAGACCTGCTGTGCTCTGGCCTGGGCTGCAGGGAGATTACAGCACTACCTCCATGGGCATACAACGTACCTGATATCAAGAATGGATCCCCTAAAATATATTTTTGAAAGGCCCATGCTGAATTGTCGATTATCCAGATGGCAGTTAATCTTACAACAGTTTGACATGGTGTACGTGACCCAGAAGGCCATGAAAGGGCAGGGAATTGCAGATCAGTTGGCAGAAACCCCGTCAGGAGTAAAAAGACTAGCGGTGTTCGGGGATTCAGAATTGGTAATCAGACAAGCAATCGGGGTATACAACACTAAGGAGCTTCGGTTACTTCCATACCATCGTTGTGTCACCCAGCTTATGCAAGAATTCGAAGATATCGCCTTCCGCCATATTCCTCGGGGACGAAATGATTTTGCCGATGCATTGGCGACTTTGGCTTCCTTAATCCACGTGATCAAGAGTAGGGACAGTCCACAGATTGAGATCACTGTACAGAATGCCCCGGCATATGAGGAAAATGTGGCAGTGTTATCAAACGAGGTGGTGTTGACGAGGCAGCCCTGGTATCACGACATAAGGGAATATCTGAGAGACAGATCCCTTCCCGATCAGGCAAATCGGACTGAAAGGATGAGAATTCAAAAGATGCGATGAAGTTTTACCTGAGTGGCGATTCACTTTACAAAAGGGATGCTGGGTTGGGACTGTTGCAGTGCGTAGATGAAACACAGGCCCGAAAGATTATGAATGAAATACATGGTGGAGTGTGTGGGCCCCATATGAGTGGACCGATGCTTGCCAAAAAGATTTTGAGGACAGGGCATTATTGGTTGACGCTGAGGGCCGATTGCGAGGATCATGTCAAACGGTGTTATCAATGTCAGGCGCACGGTAATGTGATCCATACGCCTCCCCATGAACTGCACTGTATGACCTCCCCATGGCCATTTTCAATGTGGGGAATGGATGTAATCGGACCAATAGAGCCCAAAGCAAGCAACGGGCACCGGTTCATTTTCGTCATGATCGATTATTTCACCAAATGGGTAGAGGCAGCTTCTTTCCCTAAAGTAACTCAGGAGGTCATCGTCAACTTCATCAGGAATAATGTCATTTGCCGATATGGGCAACCTGAGGTTTTGGTCTCCGACAATGCCAAGAATTTGAACAACGCCCTCATGAAGGGACTGTGTGACCAGTTCAAGATTAGAGCACCTCAATTCCGTCATTTAACCGTCCCAAAATGAATGGGGCAGTGGAGGCGGCCAATAAGAACATCAAGAAGAATCATGGGCGAAAATGTTCTGCTAATCAATACGGGGATGGCCGGATCTGTTACCACCCTCACCCTGCTGGCATACCGAAACATCACAACGCGTACTCTCTACCCGGAGCAACCCCTTACCCGCCTTGGGTAATATGGAATGGAGGCTGTCCCTGACTCAGGTTTGAAGTTGAGGATGGCGTCCCTCAGAATAGTGATTCGATGCTCAGATAAGCGAGGGAGGATTGGATGGGCCAAAGTCGATACGACCAATTGGCCCCTAATTTGATAGAAAAGATGAGGTGGCATGGCTGCCATTTGGGGCATAGGTCAGGCCTAATAATCAAACAGAGGATCTCCCGATCATATGAACAAAACAAGATAAGACCTTCAGGGAAGTTTTCCAAGGAAAATGATGTGGTGTTGAAAGAGTAATCATGGGTCCTTGTCAAGACGAAGCCAAGGGTTGAAGTTTGCCCCGAGACTCAGGGAAGGGCCCCCCCAATTTGTGAATCAAGAAAGTACTATCCCCGGAGGAGGGGCCCTCATATTGCAAGATATAATGGGATGGTGAGGTATTTCCACAACCCCTAAATTCTGACTCGGTGAAGGCGGTCTACGCTTGAATCATTCATTCTTTTTTTTCCCCTAGAAGCGAACTACGTATGGGGACCTTGATCTCCCAACTTGTGGGGGGTACGATAGGCAGCCCATCAATGGCGCGGTCCGATCCATTTAAAAAAATAATCCTTTCCCTGACCAAAACACAACTTTTCCGATAGCCAGATAAAAACCTTCCTACACCCTCAAAATCTTCCCGAATACCCAACTTACTGCTTTTTTTTTTGCCTAACCAGTATTCATTCCCAGAATACATACCCCTGATCCAACCCAAACAGGTATATCCAAAATCTGAGATTCAATCCGAAACGAAATTCAAAAGGTGTGGCGGCAATATCTTGTCAAATCTCCCATCAAGTCTTGGAGGAAAGATCTATTTAAGTTTCTTAGATTTACGAAAATGTCAAAATCATGGTCATTTGGATAAAATGATGATCCACATGGACGGCAATGTACTGCGACAAACAAAGGGGAAAATGACTAAATTTAAAATACATTGTCCTATATATATAAGGATCGTTTTAAATTACAAGATTTCTCTTTCAATATCACTGATGAAAACCAACATAGTCCTATGCAGGAAATAAAAATAATCTAACAAATCTGAAACTAGCCGAAGCAGGATGGGACAGGGTGGTGGGATAGATCATGAAGCCACATCAGCATCTCCTGCAATCTGACTTGCCCTCGCCATCATATCAATACGATCCAGTTAAGGCAGTGGACTCGGTTGACCAGTCCCAGAATGTGCATCTATGACTGTCCCTAGCCTGAGAAACCAATGGGACAATCTCTGGTCAAGCTATGGCCAACATCTCTGGCTATAATAGCAGCATCTCTCTCAGCCAATGGCGGGGCATCCCTCTCAGATTCAATATAGCAATCAAGACACAAGTCGGATCCGGGCTATATTCAGTGTCCGGACTAGGGGGAGAATCGGCTGAGATCGAATGATATAGGGCATCATCCGGGCATGTCACTCGCAGAGTCATCCAAAGGTCCCGATCTGACGCACAACGACCACACCACATTCCGCATCTCCGCGCAACCATTGCACATAAGCGAATGTCTGGATGGGGCAACTAATCATTATACTCGGCCAAGAGCCCCACCACGAGGCCCAAAGATCATATACCCGCAGTTAGAAATCTTCTCTGCTGCCTTGGATGATATAAGGAATCGTGTAGTTCCCGGCCGCACCCGTGAAGAGGTGGAAAATCCTGTGTCTGATCAAAACAGCACCCATGAACCGCTAGGGGATGAAAGTTCGTCAACGCCCCTCAAACCGACAATGGGAATGAAATACCTGTCGGGCACATGAGTCAAGAAGCTTCCTAAAGGAGCAATAGCCCGAATAAACCAATAGATTGAAGAGGGATCCTCGATGGACCCGACAGAAATGCATGATCCAGAGGCCACATCAGTACAACCTCGCGGGACAACAAAAACGAATATCAACGTGCGTGGTTTGGTATTGGTCATGGCTGAGAAGCAGAACCCCTTGGCAGAACGGAAATATGACCGATGGGGCTAAAATGACTCATGAACCATATGTACAAGCAAAGTCGATCTGTCCGCTGAAGAATCTCCCTCGGAAAAGGGACAGACAATATGTGGTTGCCGACCATGTAGGTAGGTATCCGCCGAATACCATGGGGAGTGAGAGAGATGGTGTGATCCTCCTGAAGGGCCCTATACGGCCGCAACAATCCGCATTGTCCAATTGATCGGATCCTTCAGGCAAATACAAAACTGAGATGAAACAGGCCATCAGGAACGTTCCACGCACAAGGCATCCCAGCGTGTCCACGGAACACCGGAAAAATCACCGAGGAAAAGACGGAAACTGTCAGGTGAGCCAAAGTCGGTCAATACAAGAACTGAAGAGGAAACCATATGGGTCTGATGTGTATTACCGTTAAATAAGGACACCCCTCCGCAAACCGGTGCAAGTCAAGAATTGACGGCGCATGGAACCAACTGTGGGACCCTAGCAACAAGGGCCGTCCAACGGCAAGCCGGTTATAAAGCGAGCATAACTCCTCAAGGGTGGGGGGTCAGCTCTACGGTCCTCCTAACCTAAACACCTGACTGGGCAGGGGTCCCAATAACTCTAGAAGACCATCCCACAAAACCCGCTGGCACCATGACAAGGTCAGATAAGGACCAAGAAACTGTCCCAAAAGACCATGCTGCGATAATCCTGTTCTGCCGGCAGTAGTAACTGTCCAACCAGCTGCAAGAGGCCTGTCCAAATCAAAAACCTTTGGCTGATGGGAGGAATGGAATCCAAACGAACCACAGCAACCGAGACGAATCATCTGTGAAAAAATAGTATCAAAAACAAAAGACTGTACAGGGGTCATTCATCTACCCCATAAATCAAAAAGCAATGGCATCATACAGGTTAATAATAAAGCAGGTGGAATTCCATATAGAGATGAAAAAGAAACTGTGCGTAAATAAATAACATGAGTTCAAGTACATCGTGCATACATGTACACAAAGACAATCGTAAGCAGATCCTGATACAAGAGGGCCCTATCCCTATCCCAAATCCAATCCCCCCCCCCCCCCCCCCCTGGTCTATAATAAAATCAGTAACGTCTATGAAAGCAGGATACCTCGAACTGATCCCCTAAGGAGGAAGTCGTCGAGCTCGGAGGACCAACGTACAAGTCAGGGTATGTAGGGATGCGCTGTGGCATCAGATGAACTCGGGCCTGCATCGATAACCCCTGCAACCGTCAGGATCGTAGGTGTAAACCTCCCTCCGGGCCCCGGCCCCAACCCGCCGAGATATAAACAGCGACAACTGATCTACCTGACGGTTGTCAATGAGGCGAATCTGCTCAGGCATGGGTAGAGAGGCCCGAACACCGAGGCAGCCCAAATCGGTCATCGTCACCGGGGTAAAAGCCTGGAACCATATCTCCAAGAAAGAAAGTTTGGCCCCGAGACTGAGGGACCGATGGGTGCGGGGCACCCACCATGTCACGGAAATGCATCACTCGTAGTGGGGGACCCGTTGAAAGCAACCGTCCATACTGCCTCCAGCAAGCATGAGCTCTGAAGGC